>OZ024822.1:117263109-118533538 GCA_964016985.1 Anodontia alba | reverse complement strand
CCATTTAATTAAACTGCCTCCCTTGCACTGGTTACTGCATTTGCGTCATTGTTGAGAAGACATAATGGACATTTAATTCAACTGCCTTCCTTGCAATGGTTACTTCCTTTGCTTTATTGTTGAGAAGGCATAAAGATCATTTAATATAACTGCCTCCCTTGCACTGGTTACTTCATTTGCTTCACTGTTGAGAAGACATAAAGGCCATTTAATCAAACTGCCTCCCTTGCACTGGTTACTTCATTTGCTTAACAGATGAGGAGCAATTAAACTAGCTCCCTTCCCCTTGCAAACTCATTATTACTTTTTTTTTCACTTGGGGGGAGACGTAAAAGCAATTAAATTAAACTGCCTTCTTTACAAAACTAGTTACTTCATTTGCTTCATTGATGTGAAGACATAAGGATAAAGGGAATTATATTAAACTGCTTCCCTTGCAAATCTAGTTACTCCTTTTCTTTGCTTCACTGGAGTGAGGGTGGTCGGGGGGGGGGGGGGGGGGGGGGGGGGGGGGGGGGGGGGGGAGGGTGCAAAAAGTCTATTAAACTGTCTCCTTTACAAAATTGGTTACTTCCTTTGCTTCATTAGGCATCTGACCTGTGTCTACATTGCTCATTCAGGCCAGTCTGTCCCAACAAATACACAGGGTTCATACAGTAAGTCTAAAATGCTTCAGCAATTTTGAAATTTTATGTCATATAACCATTTTCCCTATCAAGAATGTATATAATTTTCCCTATCAAGAATGTATACAGAAAGGGAATTGAAATGCACAAAGTTTCCAAATTCCATGTTATTACCATTTTTTTGTTGTTTTGTGTGTGTGTGTGTGTGTGTGTGTGTGTGTGTGTGTGTGTGTGTGTGTGTGTGTGTGTGTTATAAAACAAAGATTTCTGATAATGTCAATATATTAAACTGCACTGACAAAAGCTATAAACACCATGTCTGTATTCCATGTCCACTTTTTGCCATTCAAATGACTGTTACTTTTGTGTAGCCTGTAACTTGAGTTAGTGATTTCAATATATAAAATATATCTAATTAACAGCCTCCTCTACAGACTGATATCATATACTTAAAGATATTTTAAGAAATTAAAGATTTTATCACTTATTTATTAGCACAAATCTGCACAAAAACCAGACCAAAACCATTGCAGAGCCAATACCTAGATGATCTGAAAAATTATTTCTTAATTGAAATGTCAGGGTTATTTTAGACTCATTATGTATTATAATGAGCAATGCCAATCCCTTAACTATCCTCATTCCAGTCGGCTAAGCACTCTGGGTAAAATTTTCAGCAGACGACATGTTGAAATATTTTTCTTATTTTTCCAAGAAAACAGGTTGTGGCATTTCATGCAAATTGTCTCCATTTGAGACAATTCGCATGTAATGTCAAATCCTGTTTTTTGGTTTTTGGAAAAAAAAAAAAGAAGAAAAATATCAATTTGTCATCTGCTGAATTAGCCCAGAGAGTGGTAAAGGTTAAAGCACTGATCACAACTGCAGCTGATACAATTTTGATTTTATTTTTTAGATTTTTTTTGTCAGAGAAAATAAGACTTGAAATTTCAGGTGAATCATCTGCTTAGCAGACAAATCATATGAAATGCTAAGTCTTTTCTTATCTAAAACTAGAGCTGTCAGAGGAGCTGACTATAGCCTCACTGCAGCTCTATCAGACAAGAAGTACATATAGTGTTGAAATATTTTGAATTCATCCTTACCAAATAATACCACTGTAGGACATGGTAACATGACATCGTAAAACCTATCAAGAGATTTTAATCCATGAGTTACGGGCCCTTTGCCCTGATTCCAGATTACATGCTACATCAACCCACTGTCCATGCATGTACCACTTTTTCAAAGTCCCCAAGTGTGGTATATGTTTCATCTAACAAGAACCACAAACATAAAAGTTATTGAGCAAAATGCATTTTAATTTTTTGAAAACTGACCAAGGGACATAACTGCAAGAGTTATGGAACCCTTGGTCCCTATTCCGGTACACATAATAATCCAGTCATTGTCCATGTTTGTACGAGCTTTCAGCTTTCTAGATTTCATAGTTCTATGAAAATTTTCAAGAATGGCAAAATTTTAAAACCTATCAAGGGACATAACTCTAAGAGTAATGGGCCCTTGGCCACCATACTGCCATTACACCTTCCTTATCTTAGAGACCGAGTGTGGTATAAGTTTCATCGAAGTAGTCCTACAAACATAAAAAATATTGAGCAAAATGCATTTTAATTTTTTGAAAACCTACCAAGGGACATAACTTCAAGAGTTATGGACCCTTGGCACCTACTCCAGTACACACAATACATCCAGTCATTGTCTATGTTTGTATGAACTTTCAGCTTTCTAGATTTCATAGTTCCTGGGGAAATCTGTTACAAATCTGTTACAAAAAATTTTCAAGAATGGCAAAATTTTAAAACCTATCAAGGGACATAACTCCAAGAGTTACAGGCCCTTGGCCTCCATTCTGCCACTACACCTTCCTTACCTTAGAGACCGAGTGTGGTATAAGTTTCATCTAAGTAGGACCACAAACTAAAAGTTATTGGGCAAAATGCATTTTAATTTTTTCAAAACCTACCAAGGGACATAACTCCAAGAGTTATGGACCCTTGGCCCCTACTCCGGTTTACACGATACATCAAGTCATTGTCCATCTTTAAACGAACTTTCAGCTTTCTAGCTTTCATAGTTCCTGAGAAATCTTTTATGAAAATTTTCAAGAATGGCAAAATATGCAAACTTATCAAGAGACATAACTCTAAGAGTTATGGGCCCTTGGCCACCATTCTGCCATTACACTTTCCTTACCTTAGAGATCAAGTGCGGTAAAAGTTTCATCGAAGTAGGACCACAAACATAAAAGTTACTGAGCAAAATGCATTTTAATTTTTTGAAAAAACCTACCAAGGGACATACACTATCAAGGGACATAACTCCAAAAGTTATGGGCCTTTGGCCATCATTCTGCCATTACACCTTCCTTACCTTAGAGACCAAGTGTGATATAAAGTTTATTGAAGTAGGACCACAATCATAAAAGTTAGCAAGCAAAATGCATTTTTAAATTTTGAAAACCTACCAAGGTACATAACTCCAAGTTATGGGCCCTTGACCACTATTCTACGACTACATCTTACTTACCTTAGAGACCAAGTGTAGTGTAAGTTTCATTGAAGTAAGACCACAAACATAAAAGTTATTAAGCAAAATACATTTTAATTTTGCAGTAACAGAATCACAGATATGAAAATTTTCAAAAATGGCAAAATTGGAAAACCTATGATGGGACAGAACTCCAAGAGTTATGGGCCCATGGTCACCATTCTGCCATTACACCTTCCTTACCTTAGAGACCAAGTGTGGTATAAAGTTCATTGAAGTAGGACCACAAACATAAAAGTTATTAAACAAAATGCATTTTAAATTTTGAAAACCTACCAAGGGATATAACTCCAGAGTTATGGGCCCTTGGCCACTATTCTGCGACTACACCTTACTTACCTTAGAGACCAAGTGTAGTATAAGTTTCATTGAAGTAGGACCACAAACATAAAAGTTATTAAGCAAAATGCATTTTAATTTTGCAGTCACAGAATCACGGAGTCACAGAATGACGAAATGACATGGCAAATTCAGGACAGCCACATTTTTCAAAGTTGCGTTATAATAATAAATAAAATTTAGAATGCTGTTTGCTACAATTTTACTTAGAATTTTAATGAGAGTTAGGGAATCTGAAACATCTCACTGTTATGGCATCAAAACTACTGAAAATGTAGGGAAAGGTCGGTAAGGTTCGAGTTTAAGGGCCCAGTCCACACTATCAAGGTCATGTCAAGCCGGTCAGTTTACCTAACCACACTTTTCCTGGGCAGGTTTAGTCTTCTAAATGGTTAACCCTTGTCCTGCTGAGCCCGGATATATCTTGCTTTTGCAAACAGTGTAGATCCAGATCAGTTGGCTTCTGAAGAAGCCAACTGATCTGGATCTGCACTGTTTGCCATTAAGTATGTAAATTTATAGCAACAGTGTGGATCAAGTAATCTGATTGGCTGAAAATAAGAAGTGGGTGTGGCATCTTAATTTATTCAGCAGGACAAGGGTTAACTAGTACTTGTGCACATGCTTTCACCAGTAACATACAGCTATCCTTCTTGAATCAGCGGAAGGAGAGAATGACCACAGAAAAATATTTCATGATCAAGCTCCACAAAAGAATGTTGCCAGTCCTGGTGGGGATTGAACCCGCGGCCTCCTGATCACAAGTCAGACATGCACAAACTGAGCCATCGAGTCTGGCTGTAGCTAAGGACTAAATAAATTGGTGGAATACTACTTAAAGATTACTACTACCAAATTTGATTAAAAAAAAGTTACATTTGAATGCAACACAATCACTACACAGGTTACCGTATATCTTGTTCCAGTTTAGTCATTTTTTCAACTGGAAAGTATCAATATTTTTCTTGTTTCTCCACAAAAAATGTATGTTGTGGGTACTCATTAGAAGTGCATTGCTAAGGTGCTTATATTGAATACCCAGAACATATGTTCTTATGGGAAAAAAAAGAAGAAAAGATCAAGGCATCTTTAACCCTTGTCACACTGAATAAATTAAGATGCAACGCCCATTTCTAATTTTCATCCAATAAGATTATTTGATCCTGGTTACTGACATAAATTCACATACTAAATGAGAAACACTGCAGATCCAGATCAGTTGCTTCTTCAGATGCCAACTGATATGGATCTACACTGTTTGCAAAGGAAAGACATATCCAGGTTCAGCAAGATTAGAATTAATGAATACCTACAATGCTTTGTGGAGAAATAAGAAAAACATCAAGTGAGGCACTTCTAATGAGTACCCACAACATATTCTGTGGAGAAATAAGAAAATTCAACTCTTTTATCTAAGCTATGCTGTTATACAAATATAAGAAAACATCATGTAAATGTTCAAGATCCAATTCTGCTACTTTCTATTTTTGATTTGTTCTGTATTTCTAAAGGATCCCCAGTCTAGGAGGGTCACATGGTGTTTCTTTTTTTTTTTTTTTTTTCCCAGAAATAGGCACAGTCCATTCAGTTCTAAGTAAAAAATGCCTGGAGCTTGGCCTTTTTTTTTTTCAACAGAAAACAGGCACTTACAGCCCATTCAATTCTGAGCAAAAATGCTAAGCACTTGATTCCCCAAAGAAAATAGGGAAAACATGTCCTTTTTTCCATCTGTTAACATCTGCAGCATGCTGAAGATTAATTTTGTGTACACAAGTTAATGGACTGGGTATTTATGGAAAAGACAATAAATAATTTTCATCATTGCCATGATTACTGTCTGGATCCAGGACTTCAGATGAGCAGACTATTTTTCTTAACCCTAAAGTGCTTATCACAATTGTAGGAGACAATACTTTGATTTTTTCACTTTTTTAGAGAAAATAAGGCTTGACATTTCAATTAACACGAAATGCCAAGTTTCTTAATCCTTAAAGAGCTAATCACAACTGCAACAGATGATGTTTTGGTATTTTTTCAGCAGAAATGTCTTGACATTACATGTGAATTGTCTGTCTAACATGAAATGTTGTCCTTTTTTCGCTGAAAAATAATTCAAACAAGAGCTTCGCAAGCACTGCATCATACACCTGGGCCCAGTTGTTCAAAGCTAACGACATCGTTAGTTAACGATTCGTTAAAATTTACATCGAGTGATACACGAATATGCCGAAATTTTTTGCTGAAAAAATGTGAGTAGCTTTTGCAGTGCAAAAGCTACTCACATTTTTTCAGCAAAAAATATCAGAATATTGTATACTGAATCCACTAAAACAGTTAACGAAATGACCCTTAACGAGCTCATTAAGCTAACGACGCTTTGAACAAATGGGCCCTGTTTGCTAAGACAGTGGGGCTAACATTTTTAAAGGAATTGTAACCAATGTAAAGCAACTGTCATTATATGTGATATGTTGTCCTGACCTAATACACATTCCTATAATTCCTATAAAATTGCATGAAAGT
This sequence comes from Anodontia alba, assembly GCA_964016985.1. Classification (NCBI taxonomy): domain Eukaryota; kingdom Metazoa; phylum Mollusca; class Bivalvia; order Lucinida; family Lucinidae; genus Anodontia; species Anodontia alba. The sequence goes on along the minus strand of OZ024822.1, from coordinate 118,527,479 downwards.
ATACACACTGGTTACTGAGTAAAATGTTTGGAAAAGAAATAATTAAAGGGACATAACTTGGATGTTAAGGAAGTGGGAGCAGTCATTCTTGTATCACGTCCTCGTCGTCCTGACCTAATACACAATCCTATAAAATTGCATGAAGATATCGCCAACGGTTATTGAGTTACAGTGAATACAAGAATGTTTAGAAAAAAATAATCAAAGGGGCAAAACTTGGAAAGTAAGAAAGGGGGACCAATTATTCTTGTACACAACACGTCGTCGTCCTGATCTAATACACATTCCTATAATATTACATGAAGATATCCCCAAGTCACTGATTTAAGGCGCATACAAGAATGTTTGAAAAAATCAAAGGGGCATAACATGGAAACTAAGACAGGGGGAGCAATCATTCTTGTATGCGACAATTCCTGACCTTATACATATTCCTATGAATTTGCATGAAGATATCCTGAATGGTAATTGAATCATAGCACATACAAGAATGTTTACGGACATAAAAATGGACAGATGGATGGCTGCTATAATATGTCCACTTTTTTAAAAATGGGCATATACACACCGTTATAAAGCTTCATCAGTATTTTCCAATTGGTTATCAAGTTATGGCATGCACAAGATTTGTATATAAAAAATTAGCATAAAACACAATCAAAGGGACATAACTCTGAAAGAAAGTAACCAATGTAAAGCAACTGTTATTATACCCAACACGTCGTCCTGACCTAATACACATTCCTATAAAGCTGCATGAAGATATCCCTAACGGTATCTGAGCTATGGTGCGTACAAGAATGTTTGAAAAAAAATTAATCAAAGGGGCATAACTTGGAAACTAAGGAAGGGGGGAACAATCATTCTTGTGTGTGACACGTCGTCCTGACCTAATACATATTCTTATAAAGTTGCATGAATATATCCTTAAGGGTTACTGAGTTATGTCAAGTACAAGAATTTTGGAAAAATTTATCAAAGAGGCATAACTTGGAAACTAAAAAAGGGGGAACAATCATTTTTGTGGACGACACATCATCCTGAGCTATACATATTCCTATAAAATTGCATGAAGATATTCTAAACTGTTACTGAATTATGCAGCGTACAAGAATGTTTGGAAAAATTAATCAAAGTGGCATGGAAAATAAGAAATCATTCTTGTATGGGACACATCGTCGTGACCTAATACATATTCGTATAAAGTTGCATGAAGATATCCCTAACTGTTACTGAGTTATGGCGCGTACAAGAATGTCTGGAAAAAAACAATCAAAGGGGCATAACTTGGAAACTAAGAAAGGGGGAACAATCAATCTTGTGTGTGACATGTTGTCCTGACCTAATACATACTCCTACAAAATTGTATGAAGATATCCTGAACAGTTACTGAGATATGGAGCCTACAAGAATGTTGATGGATGGACAGCGCCATGCCATAATACGTCCATTTTTTCAAAACGGAAGTTTAAAAATCAGAATGGCATCTGCTATAACTTTGCTAAGCATTTTAAGGGTTAGCACTTAACTTGCATGCTGGGAAATTATTTCAGCATAGACAGTTTAAAATATATATGCTGGATAATAATTTCAGCAAATGATGTTTAAAATAATTTTTGTTATTTCTCCAATTAAACAGGTTTTGGCATTTCATGAAAACTGTCCCCTAAAAAGACAATTTGCTTGGAATTTAGCTTTCCAAAAAAAAAACTAAAAAAAAACATAGCCCCAGATAAGCAGCTGTTTTCAACTGAAAAGTAATAATATTTTTCTTATTTCTACACAAAAACATATGTTGTGGTACTTACTCTGGCGCTTCTAATGAGTACCCCCTCTTATCTGGAGCTATGTGAAAAGGCCTACTGAAATCCCAGGAAATATTTTTGAGGAAATATACTGAAGCATTTCCAAACTAACCTTCTGCTTCTACTCAGAAGCAATGTTAATCAGAAGCAGGACAAACATAAGGCAAATTAGATAATAACTAATGTAATGCTTTTATACAGTCTCACTATTTGTTTTTATTTCCAACTTGTGTCTAGCATTTTTGTCCATTCGCTTGGGGAAATAAGTCCATCAAACCCCACCGGCTGAGTTAACCCTTGCCATACTGAATAAATTAAGATACCACTCCCATTTTTAATTTTCAGCCAATCAGATTTTGTTTGTGTTGAGGTTTTACGGCCCAGTCAACCCAATGGGGTCATGTCAAGCGCGGTCAGTTTACCTAAACACATGTTTACTGGGCAGGATTAGTCCTCTAAGCGGTTAACCAGTATTGTGCACATTCTTTCGCCAGAAACTGACAACTGCCCTCTTGAATCGGCGGAAGGGCCGATCAGATAAATTGATCTAGATTATTGATGTAAATTCATATACTTAATGGCAAACAGTGCAGATCCAGATCAGTTAGCTTCTTCAGAAGCCAACTGATCTGGATCTACACTGTTTGCAAAAAGCAGGGTATATCAGGACTAGGGTTAACTATGACTGTCACTTCACAAGTCATGGTACTGAAAATTTGCCTTGCCTGGAGCCATCAAAATATCCATGCACTGCTGCCTCTTATTTGAGAGACAGCAAGTTGAGATTATTAATCATTCATATGTTTCCTTTAGTATTCTTTCATCTCTATACATCTGCTAAATTCTACCTGTTAAGGATTCTTGTCTATGCTCATGTACATAGACAATCTTACAGTTTGCCACCACCCTGGAAATACTTTACAAAAGGTCACTGACTGGTCCAATGCTATTTTCATGCACTGCTCACACTTATCTATAACCAAGTATTAGTTTTCACAAAAAGCTTGGTCTTTAAAGCTGACTGATCAATTAGTTTTAATATTAATTGTGCATAAAAGTAGACCAAACTTTTGGTGAAAGCTTAAACTTGTAATTTAGACAACATTTGATTTTTCCACTGAAATGTTCAGTCTAATGCACTAAGTAAAACATTTTTACAGTTAACAGACTTGGTTTAAACATCCTGTATTATGACCAACTATAGACAGACTGTGTCAGTAGTCGTCATCAACCATACAGTTTAATACTGTATTATAGTCAGCTATGTGGTTCCCTGGGGCAGACTGTGTCAGTAGTAATCATCAACTGTACATGTTAATACTATATCATGGTCAGCTATGTGGATTACTGAGGCAGACTATGTCAGTGGTTATCATCAATCATACATTTTAATACTGTATTATGACCAGCTATGTGGATTCATGAGGCAGACTGTGTCTGTAGTTATCACCAACCATGTATTTTAATTCAGTATTATGGTCAGCTATGTGGATTCCTCAGAGAGATTGTCAGTAGTTACCATTAACAATACATTTTCATACTGTATGATGGTCAGCTATGTGGATTACTGAGACATACTATCTCAGTAGTCATCACCAACCAACCATTTTAATAATGTTTGATAGCCAGTCAGCTATGTGGATTCCTGGGTCAGACTGTGTCACTATCATCTACTATACATATTGATACTGTATTATGGTCAGTAACATGGTTTCCTGGGGCAAACTGTGTCAGTACTTATCATCAACCATGCATTTTAATACTGTATTAAGGTCAGCTTTAGGAGGCAGCTTGTGTCATTAGTTATCATCAACCATATATTTTAACCCTTGTCATGCTGAATAAATTAAGATGCCACACCCACTTCTAATTGTCAGCCAATCAGATTCCAATTCACATACTGAATGGCAAATAGTGCAGATCCAGATCAGTTGGCTTCTTCAGAAGCCAACTGATCTGGATCTACACTGTTTGCAAAGGCAGGGCATAGCCGGGACCAGCAGGACAAGAGTTTAATACTCTATTATGCTTAACTATGTGGAATTCTCAGTGCGTCAGTAGTTATCATCAACCATACATTTTCATACTGCATTATACAGTCAAACTTCAATGGCTCGAACATCTTTGGGACCGTGGAAATTTGTTCGAGATATGGGTGGTTCTAGCCACTGAGGGTTAATTATGGCACCAGGTCAGGTAGCAAATAGCGATAATTTAAGGAAATATTTTTGATTTTATATGCAATAATTGTATGTTGAGTGTACCCATTAGAATTGCCTCAATGAGGTGATTCTAATGTGTACACACAACATACAATTTCATGATAGAATAAGAAAATTTTTCTAAATATTTTTCTTTAGCTATCGGAAGAATTTCGTAGGGACTCAAAAACGAGTTCGAGTAAGCCATTGTAAACAAGCCATCAGTGTTCGAGCTATTGAGGTTTGACTGTAGTCAGCTATGTGGTTTCCTGAAGCAGATTATACCAGTAGTTATCATCAACCATACATTTAATACTGTATTATGGTCAGTCATGTGGATTCCTGAGGTGGACTATGTAACAATACATTTAATACTGTATTATGGTCAGCTATTTGGACCCCTGAGGTAGACTTTGTCAACAGTTATCATCAACCATACATTTTTATTACTACATTATGGTCAGCTATTTAGATTCCTGGGGTGAATTGTGTTAGTAGTTATCATCAACCATACATTTTAACCCTTGTCATGCTGAATAAATTAAGATGCCACACCCACTTTTAATTTTCAGCCAAACAGATTACTTGATCCATGTTGTTAACACAAATTCACATGCTTAATGATAAACAGAGCAGATCGAGATCAGTTGGCTTCTTCAGAAACCAACTGATCTGGATCTACACTGTTTGCAAAGGCAGGGTATATCCAGGTTCAGCAGGACATGGGTTAATAGAGTATTATGGTCAGCTATATGGATGCCTGTGGCAAACTAACCCAGTAGTTATCATCAAACAGACATTAATAGTGTTATATTATAATGGTCAGTTTTTTGGATTCCTGAGGCGCATTATATGAGTTGTAATCATCAACCATACACTTCAATGTTGTATTATGGTCAGCTATGTGGAGTCCTGGGACAGACTGTGTCCGTAGTTATCATCAATCATACACTTCAATGCTGTATTATGGTCAGCTATGTGGAGTCCTGGGGCAGACTGTTTCCGTAGTTATCATCAATCATACACTTCAATGCTGTATTATGGTCAGCTATGTGGAGTCCTGGGGCAGACTGTTTCCGTAGTTATCATCAACCATACATTTTAATACTGTATTATGGTCAGCTATGTGGCATTACTGAGGCAGACTGTGTCAGTAGTTATCATCAACAATACATTTTAATAATGTATGTTTGTTTGTTTTTGATGCAGTTTTATGACCCAGTCAACCAAGTGGGGTCATTTTGAGCACAGTCAGTTTTCTTAACCACACTTTCACTGGGCAGGCTTAGTCCTCTCCGCAGTTAACCAGTACTGTGCACATCTTTTCACAATAAAGTATGATGGTCAGCTATGTGGATTCCATGAGTAGACTGTGTCAGTAGTTATCATCAACCATACATTTTGATACTGTATTACGGTCAGCTATGTGGTTTCCTGGGGCAGACTGTGTCAGTACTTATCATCAACCATATATTTTGATACTGTATTATGGTTAGCTATGTGGTTTCCTGGGGCAGACTGTGTCAGTACTTATCATCAACCATATATTTTGATACTGTATTATGGTTAGCTGTGTGGTTTCCTGGGGCAGACTGTGTCAGTACTTATCATCAACCATATATTTTGATACTGTATTACGGTCAGCTATGTGGTTTCCTGGGGCAGACTGTGTCAGTACTTATCATCAACCATAAATTTTAATACTGTATTATAATCAGCTATGTGAATTCCTGAGGCAGCCTGTGTCATTAGTTATCATCAACCATATATTTTAATTCTGTATTATGGTTAGCTATGTGGATTTCTTAGTGTGTCACTAGTAATCATCAACCATACATTTTCATACTGTACTATGGACAGCTATGTGATTTCTGGAAGCAGACTATACCAGTAGTTATCATTAACAACACATTTAATACTGTATTATGGTCAGCCATGTGAATTCCTGAGGCAGATTTTATCAGTAATTATCATCAACCACACATTTATTACTGTATTATGGTCAGCTATTTGGATTCTTGAGGTAGACTTTGTGAATAGATATTATCAACCATACATTTTTATTACTGTATTATGGTCAGCTATCTTGATTCCTGAGGTAGCCTGTGTCAGCAGTTATCATCAACCATTCATTTTAATACTGTATTACGGTCAGCTATTTGGATGCCTGAGGCAACTGACCAAATAGTTATCATCAACCAGACATTTAATATGTATTATGGTTAGTTTTTTGATTACTAAGACATTTTATTATCAGTAGTTATCATCAACCATACACTTCAATGCTGTATTATGGTCAGCTATTTGAACTCCTGAGGTAGACTATGTCTGTAGTTACCATCTACCATAAGCTTAATACAGCAATATGACCAGCTTTTTGGATTCCTGATGCAGACTGTGTTAATAGTTATCATCAACCATACATCTGATACTGCATTATGGTCAGCTTTTTGGACTGCTGAGATAGACTGTCAGCAGTAATAATCAACCAGCAGTAATAATCAACCATACAATCAATACTGTATTATAGTCAGCTATGTGGATTCCTGAGGCAGACTGTGCCAGTAGTTATCATCAACCATACATTTTTATACAGTATTATGACCAGCTATGTGGATTTCTGAGGCGGACTATGTCAGTAGTTATCATTAACCATACATTTTAATACCGTATTATGGTCAGCTATGTGGATTCCTGAGGCAGACTGTGCCAGTAGTTATCATCAACCATACATTTTTATACAGTACTATGACCAGCTATGTGGATTCCTGAGACAGACTTTGTCAGTAGTTATCATCAACCATACATTTTGTTACTTTTAGCATTGTGATTACCTCACTTGGGGAAGAGAGAGCTAATTTTAGTGCATTTTGTACATTTGCTCAATTTGCCCTTGTTTGGTTTTGTCTGTTTTCTTTTCCTCTTCTTGTCTAGGATGGGCTGCGGCTTGTGACTGTGGCACTCCCTGGACTTTTCTCTTATCTTTTTTTCTGTATTATGGTCAGCTAAGTTGATTCATAAGGCAGACTGTGTCAGCAGTTATAATCAACCATACATTTTCAATACTGTATTATGGTCAGCTTTGTGGATTCCTGAGGTAGATCATGCCAGTAGTTATCAGCAACCATACATTTTCAATACTGTATTATGATCAGCTATGTTGATGCCTGAGGTAGACTGTGTCAGTAGTTATAATCAACCATACATTTTCAATACTGTATTATGGTCAGCTATTCATACATTATCAATACTGTATTATGGTCAGCTATTAGGATTCCTGAGGTAGACTGTGTCAGTAGTTATCATCATCAACCATACATTTTAATACTGTATTATGGTCAGTTATGTGGATTCCTGAGGCAGACCTTGTCAGTAGTTATCATCAACCACACATTTTGATATTGCATTAGGATCAGCTATGGAGATTCCTGAGGCAGATGGTATCAGTAGTCATTTTCAATACTGTATTATGGTCAGCTATGTGGATATTCCTGAGGCAGACCATGTCAGTCATTATCATCAATGATACATTTTAATACTGTATTATGGTCTGCTATATGGATTCCTGAGGCAGACTATGTCATTTGTTATTATCGACCATACATTTTAATACTGTATTATAGTTAGCTATTAGGATTCCTCAGGCAGACTATGTCAGTACTTATCATCAACCATATATTTAATGACAGATTCTATCTGTCATTCTTCGTTGCCACGCACGGTTTTAGAGAAAGTTTTTGTTTGTGTTGAGGTTTTACGGCCCAGTCAACCCAATGGGGTCATGTCGAGCGCGGTCAGTTTACCTAACCACATGTTTACTGGGCAGGCTCAGTCCTCTAAGCGGTTAACTAGTATTGTGCACATTCTTTCGCCAGAAACTGACAACGGCCCTTCTTGAATCAGCGCAAGGGGTTTAGAGGAAGTGACTTTGACTACTATTCAATTTTGTATTTATCCGCGCACAGAAGTAGACCCAATGTTTCAATGTGTGTATATTAGTACGCCATTGAAGAGCTGTCCATACAAATTAGCGCAACTTGTGCTTGATCTATGGCGAGAGTCGCTGAAAAACCCGCCTTTATGTACGAACAACAAAGGTGCAGATCAGCCTGCAGGCTGATCAGCGCCTTTGTTGTTCGCTATAGCTCGTTTTTTTTTTTTCGACAAAGAAGCGTCTCACAAACTTAAATGGAGAACAGAATGATACCGGGAATTTATTAGTTTCTCATAGAATCTGTCATTTCAGGGCTATTCAGCCCTTTGATTTAAAACTGTATTATTGTCAAGTATTTGGATTCCTGAGGCAGACTGTGTCAGTAGTTATCATCAACCATACATTTTTAATATTGCACTATGGTCAGCTATGAGAATTCTTGAGGTAGACTTTGTCAGTAGTTATTAACCATACATTCTTAAAATGTTGTAGTCCAGTTTCCACACAGTTAAAAACAAATTGATTACTTATGAAATTTTACAAAACTGTGAAAATTTTAAGTGCTTCAACCGCAACAATTACATTGCCAATTTGCAGTTTATTGCCAGTGTAAGTGACAGTCCCATGAAGGTTGTATTTGAATACTTTCAGTAATCAGGTACTGTATTAGGTCTTTTTATGAATAGAAAGAATGTTTAGTTGTTAATACTTAGAATGCTGGGCAAAAAATTCAGCAGACGACATTCTGAAATATTTTTTTCTTACTTTCCCAGAAAATAGGTTTTGACATTATATGCAAATTGTCTCCTGAGGAAGACAGTTTGCATGAAATGTCAAAGCCCATTTTCTGGGTAAGTAACAATATATCACCAATTTGCCGCCTGCTGAATTAGCCCAGACAGTGGTAAAGGTTTAAGTATACTGTAAGTAGGTAAAGAAGATAAATAGTGTTTAGGAAAGGAATTTGTTTGAAAAATATTTTGTATGTCCTAGCTCCAGACACAATGCCTTTCTTTTTAGGTACTTCAATCAAAAGATTAACATATTTTACTTACTCCTCCACAAAATTAAGAAGCACTAGTTAGTTTGCCACACTGAGATAATTCTTATGAGTACCCATAATACTTACCTAGCCACTAGGCCTTAAAATGAAATATGGCAACAAATCCATCTATTTGCATTAAAATGAACAGTATAATATTTTAGCTAACCCAGTCTCCTTTCTCATAGCCAGTATGTGTACTGGAGACTCTACCAAATAGACTTGCCATCACTAAGAAGCTGACTATCTTTTAATAAAAAAAATGATCACCCTTATTATCAATCTTTTGATCACCCTTATTATCTTGTAGCTAGTCTACTATTATATACGATTTGAGAAATGTGAAAATATATCTCTGGATAAAGGTGTAATCAGATAAATAGTTTTTCTTGTTTCTCCATGAAAATATATATTGTGGGTACTCATTAGAAGTGCCAAATTGAGGCACTTCTAATGAGTAGCCACAATATATTTTCAAGGAGAGATTAGAAATTAAAATATTTTTTCGTTGAAAAAAAAATGCCCTCTAGCACTATGGAAAATATTATATGAGCCCTAACATCTGAAAATATACTTCTAGACATGTGCCCAGCAAATATTCAGATCTGCCTGGGTATTCAAGCAGTCTGGGCCCAGTTGTACAAAGCTAACGACGTCGTTAGTTAACGATTCCTTAAAATTTACATCGAGTGATATGCAAATATGCTGAAATTTTTTGCTGAAAAAATGTGAGTAGCTTTTGCAGTGCAAAAGCTACTCACATTTTTTCAGCAAAAAATATCAGAAAATTGTATATTGAATCCGCTAAAACAGTTAACGAAATGACCCTTAACAAGCTTGTTAAGCTAACGACGCTTTGAACAACTGGGCCCTGATCTAAATCTTCACTTGGCATTTTTTAATTTAGCTAGTCAAGGTTGCAAAGTTTCTTCATGCCAATAAAGAAGGCCTTGAAAAGACTGCAGGGGTTGGGCAGACTGATGTTGGCCCATACCGTATGTCAGAAGGTACGTTTTCTCATGTTACAACTCATATCTAGACGGGGCTCTTATCCAAAGCCCTGTTATTATGTACACTTAGTTGGGTACTTTGAAATACCAGGCATCAACCATATTTCATGAATAAAAATTACAAATTTAGGTAACAGCAAACTTGTCCAATTGGAAACAACCCACAAAATAAAATTACACAATGCAATTAAATCTGTATATAACCGAAAACTACTGTAAACTGCTTTGCTGTTGGATCACATTAGAATGGTCTCAGTGACCAGTGAGGTATAAAAACATCCAACATTACGAAAATATGCCGATTATAATTTTGACTTCCTTAAACCCCATTTTTATACAGTAACAATTGGGTTTACTGGGTATACATTATTTTTCTTATTTCTGCTCAAAACATAGATTGTGGATACTCGTTAGAACTGCCTATATTTGAACAGGTATGTTTTCATAATAAAGACATTTTATATCAAGTATCATTATAATATAGTTATCCTAAGCCTTCTGAGAGACAAGCTCCAGACCCTAAACATCCATACAGACATGCCTGATCAAACCGTGTAGATCCAGATGTTGCAGGATGTGACAAATGATCAGGGTCTACACTGTTTGCCACTCATCCAGCAATCCTTAGACACATCCCAGCGGACACATGACATCTATACAACGTCGCCTCAACGTCAATGCAACATCATGATGTTGCATCGACGTTGAGACTATGTTGTATAAACGTCATGTGCCCACTGGGATGTACAGGTGGTAAAGTAAACTTAGTAAACTTATTTTGTGTCACCCCTGAAAAAGCTTTGATCAGGTGAGCTAAAAAAACAAAAACATTTTCTGGGAAAAATAAGAAAAATTTACTAATTTGTTTTCAGATAATTTCACCATAAGCCTGCTAACACTTACCATGATATGGGCAAATTCAGCCAATGACAACTGGATATCTTTTTTCTTTTTTTTTTCTTTTTTCCTGGAGAAAATAGGATTTGACACTTTTATAATGTCCAATCTTATATTCTAGGAAAAATAAGTTAACATTTCAAAAGACTGTCTGCTGAAATTTTTACTCAACATGCAAAGTATTATGGGTACCATTCCAAAATAAAACTTGTAATTTTAACCCTTAAAACTGGGTAAAACTTTCAACAGATGACATATTTTTTATTTTTTTTTTTTTTTCTTATTTTTTCACTCAAAACAGGTTTTGAAATGCCAAAGTAAAAATAAGAAAAAATTCACCATTTTGGTGTTCGTGTCTGCTGAATTAGCCAAGAAAGCAGCCTGTAAAGGGTAAACAAAGTTGCTATTTACCTAATCAATTCTCTGTTCCTTTTCCTGTCCAAATCTGTTAGCATATACTGACTGACCACTGGAAAGTAGTACAGTGAGTTAATGGGTCAAAGTTGTTTACATTTCAACCACAACAAGTGAAGAAGAACCATCCCCATAATTAACCCTCAAGCACTCAGCAACATTGTAGCAGTCCTGACATTATAAAAAGAATTGTATTATTATTTTTCAGAGAAAATAAGATTTGGCATTTCATGCAAATCATCTGCAGACGATTTGCATGAAATGTCAAGCCTTGTTTATATTTTTTTTTAAATACAAAAGAGAAAATAGAGAAAAATCAAAATGTTGTCTGCTGCAATTGTGATTAGTTCTTTTATTGATATGATGGTATCTAGTCATTATTACTTCTCAGTTTTCCATAAAAACCATTTTTCCTGTATAGACAGGGTAAAAAAGACATCAATACTTTTTCATCGGAGAAAAAACATCCTGTCAAGAGCTATAACAGGACAATGTAGACCCGGGCCAGATTGTGCAGATTCTGTATAGCTCAGATATTTTGTTATGTAAAGTATGGCTCAGATATTTAGTTATGAAAAATATGTAGTCACTGATCAGACTGTAGATATTTGTATTCCTTAGAATTGTCTCATTGCAGCAATTCTAATTAGCATTCACAATTCAGTTTGATAGAGAATAAAAAATATATATTTCATATCATTTTTAACTGGATCCAGTACACCAGTACTAACCCTTAAAGTGCAAAGCAAAATTATAGCAGACAACATTCTATTTTTTATCAATGTTTTATTTATTTGTTTATTTATTTATTTATTCATTTATTTTGTTTTTCTTTTTCAGAAAAAAATAAGACTTGGTATTTCATGTCAAGGGTCTGCAAGCAGACTATTCCATTACGAAAACATGCCTATTCAAATATACTGAAATTTTTACCACCAAAATATGAAAATTTTCAGAAGAAAAATTCTGATAATTTTCATATTTCTGCTCAAAACATACATTGTGGGGACTTGTTGGAACCGCCTCACCGAGGCAGTTCTAACAAGTCCCCACAATCTATGTCTTTGAGCAGAAATAAGAAAACTAATGTATACCCCTGTAAACCCCAGTTTTACCATATAAAAGTGGGGTTTAAGGGGGTCAAAATTATATAGGTATGTTTTCGTGATGACATGAAATTTCAAGCCTTATTTTCTAAAAAAAAAAATCACGTGTTGTCTGCTGCAGCTGGGAATAAGGCTTTAAGTGCTAAAGTACTAAGCAAAATTGTAGCAGACAACATTCTGTTTGTTTTTTTGTTGTTTTTTTTTGTGTGTGTGTGTGTGTGTTTTGTTTTGTTTTTTTTTTTTCTTTTATTATCATTATTATTTTGTTGTTTGTTTGTTTTTTTGTTGTTGTTTTTTTGTGTGTGTGTCTTTTATTATTATTTTTACTTTGACAAATAAAACTTGGCATTTCATTTGAATCATCTGCAATGGCAGATCTGAAAAATACAAAAAAAAAAAAAACTTGAAATGCCATCTGCTGCAGTGTGATAAGCACTTTAAGAGCTAAGGTACCTTTTTCTGACTTAGGGTCTATTGTGTATTGGCTATTGGGGTCAAGACTGACCAACTTATTGACCAAAGCTAACCAATGTTGACATAATTATGCAATGATAACATGCTTCAAACAATCAAGTCTTCACCACAAATATTTTGAAAACTTTCAAATTACACCATGTTTATCCTGATAAATACACTTTTAATACCATAGCAAACTACTGGGCTGCCAACATTTGTAAATTCTACAGAAGGGTAGACTGGCTCCAGTCTCCAATGACAAAATATATATTCTTATAATCCTGTTTGAAATTCCTTAATAGTCATTATCAAAGAGGATTATAAGAATAAATATTTAATCACTAGAGACTGGAGCCAGTCTAACAGAAGGGCAGAGTTGTTGTTCAGGAGGATCATTTTCTGATAATACTGCATTTTTTTTCTCCAGTTCTCCAAAAAACCATACGTTATGGGTACTCATTAGAACCCCTCACTGAGGAATAAGAAAATATTTACTTGATATCCCTCTTTTGATACTTTTCTTACTTGAAAATAGTGCTTAACCCTTGTCCTGCTGAATAAATTAAGATGCCACACCTTTTTCAAATTTTCAGCCAATCAGATTACTTGATCCAGATTGTTAATATAAATTCACATACTGAATGGCAAACAGTGTAGATCCAGATCAGTAACTGATATGGATCTACACTGTTTGCAAAGGCAGGGTGTATCTGGGTTCAGCAGGACAAGGGTTAACTATGGTACTGCTATTCTTGGATATACCGTTCCTTTGCAGTGCAGATCCAGAACAGCTGTCTTCAGAAGCCAACTGATCTGGATCTGCACCATTTGTCATTAAGTATGTGAACCTGTATCAACAACCTGGATCAAGTAATCTGATTGGTTGACAATTAGAAGTGGGCATGGCATCTTATCCCTTGTCTTGCCGAACCCGGATATGCCCTGCCTTTGCAAACAGTGTAGCTCCAGATCAGTTGGCACCTGAAGAAGCCAACTGATCTGGATCTGCACTGTTTGTCATTCAGTATTTGAAGTTGTATCAACAACCTGGATCAAGTAATCTGATTGGCTGAAAATTAGAAGTGGGCGTGGCATCTTAATTTATTCAGCATGACAAGGGTTAACATTTCACAGGAACCTTTTTCCTTAGTAGATCTGCAAGAAAAGTCAAGCCATATTTTCTGAGCAAAGTAAGAACTATATCATATTTTTACGTATTGTATCATCAAAATACTAAGATTTTTTCATCTTTGGTCAACACTGGCATTCAATTTATTTGGAGACATACAATCAAAACTCACTTAACCCTTGTCATGCTGAATAAATTAAGATGCTACGCCCATTTCCAATTCTTAGCCAATCAGATTACTTGATCCAGGTTTTGATATAAATTTACAAACTGAATGACAAACAGTGCAGATCCAGATCAGTTGGCTTCTTCAGAAGCCAACTGATCTGGATCTACACTGTTTGCAAAGGCAGGGTATATCAGGGCTCAGCAGGAGAAGACTATTTTAAAGTTTGTTTACTAAATGTCTAAGCCTACCTATTTATCTTCGACATTTCTACCAACAAAGTGCCCTTGATGACCCAGTGGGCAAGGGATCAGACCTCACAGCTTTGCAGACAGGTACTTAATGGGCAAATTCAGCAGATGAAAATGGTGATATTTTTTCTTTTTTTTTTCCCAGAAAACAGGATTTGACATTTCATGTAAATTATTTCCACTGGAGACATTTTTTATAAAATGTCAAAACTTCTTTTCTGGGACAAATAAGAAAAATATTTCAGTATATCTTCTGTTGAAAATTTTACCCAAAGTGCTAACAGGAAAGCTTAGAGAAAACATAATGTAACCAGCATGTCAATTTTTATCAGTGCTTGCCAATAACCAGGTGGAAGAAATGCATCCAGCACCAAAAATTAAACATGTGGTACAACTCATAAAAAAGTAGGTCACAGTGATCAGCTTTTGTAGTTGATCATCTGTGGTATTGCAAAAGGTGATCGAACACTGAAGTTTGAGGGTACTTGCACCTATGGAGGTTGATACCAATCTAACTCTAAAAACCTGACAAAGTGTCAAATTTTGCAAAATTATATCACACTGACTTAGTTTTGTGGTAGTTCACTGTGCTGGTGGAATGCTTTCATGGATGAAGTTTGCGACAGTTTTCATATATGGAAGCTGAGCTATGACCTGACCAGGTCACATTCACAGTTTTGTGGCAAGTTGCGAGGGCGAGTCAATAAAAAACCAGCCTAATTTATTTCTGGGTGAGATCAAGCTCTTCCTTTTCGATGTAATTGCCCTCTAGAATGATGCACTTGGACCAAAGGTGTTCCAGTGCCATCAGCCTAGAACTGAAGAAGCCAGGCTCCTTGATTCTGACCCACTCCTCAACTGCCGCCACAACTTCTTCGTTGGACCGGAAATGACGTCCACAGATATCCTTTTTCAAGTTTGGGAATAGGAAATAGTCACTAGGAGTTAAGTCCGTAGAATAGGCGGGGTGCGGTATTAGCTCATATTCATTCCGCTCAACAGCATCCATTGCAATTTTGTAAGTGTGGACTCTCGCATTGTCTTGTTGGAGCAGAATCCCTTTGGAGAGTTTACCTCGGCATTTTTAACGGATCACAGTTCGTCGAGGAAATTTGCATAATACGCAACTGTTATTGTACTTTTCTTTGCTAGAAAGTCCAATGTAATAACGCCTTGTGCATCCCAAAATACAGTTGCCATCACCTTGCCAGCAGAGGGTTGCGTTTTGAACTTCTTTGGCCTAGGCTCATAATAATGGACCTGGGTCTCATCTACAGTCACCAGACGTGAAAGGAAATCATCTTCCTTTGACCTAAACAGCTTCAACAATGCGCTGTACACTGATGCTCTGGTTGCCATTTGCTCGTCGCTAAGGGATTTTGGGACCCAACGGGCTGTTAGCTTGTGCATACCCAAGCGATCATGTAAAGTTGTTGAAACGCTACCATGTGAAATGTGTAATGCATTCGCTATTTCTTCCACCTTAATTTGCCTATCAGAGTACACCAGATCCTGTACTTTGTTACACAGTTCTTCATCGATGGCATCTGATAGGCGTCCAGACCTGGTTTCGTCTTCTAAAGACGTTCTACTGCGTTTGAATTACCCAACCCAGAATTTAACTTGTGCATACGATGGTGCAGAAGACCCATAAACATTGGTCAACTCGCAATGTATTTCCTGACCTGTTTCCCCTTTCAAATACAAGTACCGAATTACAGCATGGTACTCAACATTTGACGAAAAGCTTACTTTTGCATCGCTAGCCATGTTTGCATTCAATATCTTATGAGTGAATGACACGATAAAGATGCAATTTTGCCCTCAGGCCTAAAACATGCATTGAAACAAGGCATGAAAATCTTGGGTGTCTCGGTCAATTGGAAATGGGATAGGCTGGTTACTTATTGACTTGCCCTCGTACCAAGGGTTGTGGGAAATTGCATGAAAATGTCAAAGCTTATTTTCTTGGAAAAATACCAGGGTTGTGGGAACTTGCATGAAATGTCAAAGCTTATTTTCTTGGAAAAATACAAAAAAAAAAATTCAAAATATCATCTGCTGAAATTTTACCCAGCATGCTAAGTATTAACCCTTAAAACGCCAAGAAAACCGGCATCTGAAAATGTCTGTTTATGTCGCCTGCTGAATATTCTTGGAAACTTTCCAAACCTATTTTTGCATACAGGCAAACAGTGTGGACCCTGATCAGACTGCTCGAGCAGTCTGATCTGGGTCCACACTGTTTGCAAAAATGACTTTAAAAACCACAAGCAGACGACAAAGCAGATGACAATTGTTGTGATTGGCAGCAATCTACGTGTCCCAATATTTAGGATGAATAAGTTACTTTCATCTTATTTAGCAGTGTATTAATTTGCATCAAAGCATGTGTTCATTAGTTGGTGACAAATGTCAAAGCAAACATTTTCCATGTTAATGTTAAAGCTTAGCACTCTGGGTAAAATTTTCAGCAGACAAGACAATGAAACATTTTTCTTATTTTCCCAGAAAACAGGATTTGAAATTTCATACCAACTGTCTCCAACGGAGACAATTTGCATGAAATGTCAAATCTTATTTTCTTGGAAAAATAAGAAGCATATCGCCAATTTGTTGTCTGCTGAATTAGCCAGAGAATAGTAAGGGTTAAAAAGCCAATCACAACATTAGCAGATAAAAGAAATAAGGTCTAATATTTCATGTGTTTCACATGAAATATCATGCCTTATTTTCTCAGGAATAAAAGAGTACAACAGGTTGTTGTCTGCTACAATTCTGCATGGCACCTCAGAGCATGGCACTTTAAGGCTTATTTCATGTTGTATTGCCAAGGCTAACACTAGATTTTTCCATCATGACATCATGTCAACAAGACACAGAGGAAGAATTATTGTGATGTTATAGTAAGTTAACCCTTGTCCTGCTGAATAAATTAAGATGCCACACCCATTTTTAATTTCCAGCCAATCAGATTACTTGATCCAGATTGTTGCTATAATTTTACATACTTAATGGCAAACAGTGTGCAGATCTAGATCAGTTGGCTTCTTCAGAAGCCAACTGATCTGGTTATACACTGTTTGCAAAGGCAGGGTATATCCGGGTTCAGCAGGACAAGGGTTAAAAACCAGTAAAAGTGTCCATGGGACATGAATGCCTGACCTGGTGCTTTTCTTTCATATTGAGAAGTTTCTTAATGCTTGTCCTGCTGAACCCGGATATACCCTGCCTTTGCAGTGTAGAGAAACTGATCTTTGCAGTGTAAAGAAGCCAACTGATATGAATCTGCACTGTTTGTCATTAAGTATGTGAATTTATAGCAATTATACAGATCAAGTAATCCGACAGGCTGAAAATTAGAAGTGGGCATCTTAATTTATTCAGCAGGACAAGGGTTAAATAAATTCTGTATAATTTAGAACCAGAATTTTGTGCAGGGCAAATAACTCAAAATCTAGATACTGTAATAACCCTAAGTACTGGGACACCTTATCTACTTACCAAACTTGTCCTAAAATTTGAAATTCCATTCTTCTACTACGCATGATGTGTCTAAAATATTGCTGACTGTATGGCAAACAGTGTAGATCCTATTCAGGTGCCACGTTCTACAGTGTATGATCTGGGTCTACACTGTTTGCAAAGGCCTATCTGTCCCAATACTTAGGGTTATTTTATAAATAAAAAACCCGAGGTCGGCAACATTCTTTCGTGGAGATTGATCATGAAATATTTTCTACGGTCATTCTCTCCCTTCCGCTGATTCTAGAAGGGCAGTTGTCAGTTTCTGGCGAAAGAATGTGCACAATACTGGTTAACTGCTTAGAGGACTAAGCCTGCCCAGTATACGTGTGGTTAGGTAAACTGACCGCGCTCGACATGACCCAATTGGGTTGACTGGGCCGTAAAACCTCAACAATAATAATAAATAAAAAACAGTTTAGACTTTTTATGCGTGATACATCATGTTGATAAAGTATATCCATCTATAAAGTTCTCATATGGTTCAGAAGTCATGGCCCTGACATAAATTTTGACCAAAGGTAGATAACTCAAAAACAGTAAAAAGTCAAAGTTGTCATTCTCATTTGTGACATATCAACTGGATGATATATATCTGAAGTTTCATGGCAATATTCTAGACACATCGTATGCCAGGAGTTATGGCCCACACATAAATTTTCGACTAAGAGCAGATAACTCAAAAAGTGAAAAAGCGAGCATTGTGATTCTTCTGCACCACACATCATCTTGACAAGATGTATCCATCTATGAAGTTTCATGATGGTATCTCACATGATTCATGACATGCTTTTGACCATGGATGGACACACACACACACACACACACATGATGGGTAAAACTATACGCCCCTTCACCATTCGTCGAATGGCCAGAACATAATAAAAACTGCAATTTTTCTTGAGAAAGACAATTTTATCTAGAAATGTGTTTGTAAAAAAACTATGCCCCCAACTATATGCTTGTCGATACAAAATGCCAAAGCTGAAAAGGGCCAAAACTCTGACAAAGCAATCCAAAGTTCACCAAAATTTAATCAGGTCATCTAAACATTAGTTCCAAACTGGTTGCAAAGTTTCATTAGCTTAACTCAAGTAGTTCCTTAGATATTTTGCTTACAAGAAAAGCCTGACATTCTGACAAACAGACTGGTGGACAGACAGACAAGCCCAAAGCAATAGACAGGACTGATTGATCAACAGTTACATTAATTAACCTTCAGCACTGTCTGGGAAATTCAGCACACATCAATTTGCTTATATTTTCTTAGATTTCACCCCCCCCCCCCCCACCCCACAAACACACACACAAAAAAAAAATTATTGAGACATTTCATGCAAACTGTCACCTAAAGAGACAATCTGGAAGATTATCAATCCCTATTTTATTTGTGTGTGGAAAATAAAAATTATTTTAAGGCACTGTCTGCTGTTATTAAATACCGCAATAACCATAAAAATTAAGGGTAGATAGGCCTTTGCAAACAGTGTAGACCCAGATCAAATGCTGCAGAACACAGATGCAGCATCTGATCAGGGTCTACACTGTCTGCCATACACACAGCAATATTCTAGACACATCAAGAGATAGCAGAACATAGATCTAGATAAGCGAGGATATCAGGTAAATATTTTTTCCTTATTTCTACACGAAAACATATGTTGTGGGTACTTATTAGAAATGCCTCGGCAAGGTGCTTCTAATGAGTACCCACAACATATGTTTTCGTGGAGAAATAAGAAAAATATCAATACTTCTGGATTGAAAAAAGAGCCTTAACTAGTGCTATGGTAGAATGAACTATGTCAAAGTTTAGGACAAGTATGGTAAGTAGATGAGGAGTCCCAACTTTTATGGTAAATACGGTAGTAACTGTCTGCATGAAATACACCACAACCTCTTTATAACACTATTGTTGGGGTCCATAGCAACAACCATGTTATACCCAAACAAAAATGTATAGATTATATTGAAAAATGACCATGTATGGTCATTTTTCAATATAATCTATACAATTTTGGGATCCATCTTTGAACCGTGTTATATCCAAAATCGTGTTATAACAAACCATGTTATAAAGAGGTTGTAGTGTACAAACAAATCACTGTACAATGTCCGTTTCGGTGCAAAAATACTGTATTTACCTTAGAAGGCATTCTGACACCTTATCCTAAAATTTGAACAACTTCATTTCACTACTGGATGAGTGACAAATAGTGTAGATCCTGATCAGAGACCCTGTTCAGCAGCATTTGATCTTAGGCTACCCTGTTTGCCCTAGCCTGTCTGTCCAAATAGTTAGGGCAAATATGGTAACTAACCTTGACCGCTCTGTAGGCAGATTCAATAGATGACATATTGGTGATATTTTTCTAATTTTTCTCAGAAAACAGGTCTTGACATTTCATGCAAAAAGTCTCCAAAAGAAAACAGAATTTGACATTTCATGCAAATTATCTTCAATTTGCATGAAATGTCAAATCCTGTTTTACTGGGAAAAATAAGAAAAAACATTTCAAAATGTCATCTGCTGAAAATTTTACTCAGAGAGCTTGGAATTAACTGATTGAACTAGCAGCAGACCTATTTTCTCTTATTTTAGCCAAAAAACATAGGACTGCGGTCATCAGTTTGCTGAATTAGCCAAGAGAATGGTAACGGTTAAGGTTAAAAGATTAACCTGCACTGAGGTCTTCCATACAACTGAAATCCATTTTCAACTGGCACAGCCTACAGTTGTGTGAAAGTGCATTTGCAAAATGTCAACAAGTCATTCACTAATAGCTTTGGTATTTAGAAATAAGCAAATACACCATTATTACTCCAAATATTCAGACTGGGTAACCAGCTTACTGTACTTATTCCAAACTTAGAACAAGGCTGAACTTATACTATCAGAAAAATGTATTGTGACTCCTCATTACGAAAACACACCTATTCAAATATATTGAAAATTTCACCACCAAAAAACTGTAAGTTTTCAGATAAAAATCTGGTATTTTTCATATTTCTGCTAAAAACATAGACTGTGGTTACTCGTTCGAACCGCCTCCCTGATGCAGTTCTGACGGGTACCCAAATCTATGTTTTGAGCAGAAATAAACCTTAGTTTTACTATATAAAAGTAGGGTTTAAGGGGGTTAAAATTATATAGGTATGTTTTGGTGATGTATTTGTTTTGCCTCTCATTTAATAAATATTCAAATTATGGTGAATTGCTTTTTGTTTTTTGAAACAGCATTTATATCTGAATAAAGATGCATCAACAGTTTTGTGAGAAATATGGCTGCTTAAGAAAAGCGACATCAGATATTGGGTAACACAGATACTTGGGGTCAGTAGGGCAGTGCAGGCCCCCAAAATATCTTGTATATATTTTTTCTCGAGTTATTTTTGTATTTTAGTACAACAGAAACACTACTGATAAAATATAATCATATTCTGTGACTTCTGAAAAGGTTTTAAAAAACATCACATTTCTCGCAAATGGTAATACATTGTATATGGACAAGATAACAATCAATGGCCAGCACAGATCTGGGGGGGTCCCTGCATATTTACACTGCTACGCTAACTAAAACAAATGCAACATGCAACTAACTTGCATCCGCTATTTCAGCAAACACTAGTCTTCAGAAATCAGGGTTTGACATTTCATGCAAACTATCTCATTAGGAGACAGGAGACAGTTTGCATGAAATGTCAAATTCTGTTTTCTGGAACAAATCAGAAAAAAATATTTCAAAATGTTTTCTGTTGATTTTTTTCTTTGACTGTGCAACTGGCATGTGTAATTATTATTTCTGTAAACACTGAAGTACTGCAGAGGTGAAAGCTATTATCATACCAGTTTCTCCAAGAGAACTAGATGGTATTCCTGATAAAATCCCAGTCAGCAGCCAATCAGATGACAGAACTCGCACACTACATGTTGTACAACTATACTGGGGAGTTGACAGCCCCGCCCAATTAGTAGAATTATATGCCTCTGCTTTGGGTCCATTGATTGATAAACAATCAACCCCAAAAATGTTTTGAAAACATTCAGTTTGGGAATGGAGTTCAGTTCGGAGACAACTGGTTGTCGGTTTCATATCGTGAACAATTGGCTGGTCTGTCTAATGTGTGGTTTGATTTCATTGGTCTATGATAATCATGTGGACAACAAGAAAATTTTGGTTATGTATACTTTGGGTCGATTGTAAACAATCAACACAAAAAAAGATCACTACGGCTCATCTCAGCAAAACCCAGAATGATGAGCTAAAAACAAGTCTGTCTCAATTTAGCCAGAAAAAAAAATTAATAACTGTCCAACTATTGATGGTGGGAATAAAATACAATATAATTAAGCATACCTGGCTGTGATTGTGAAGATTCCTTATCTTTCTGTTTAAACAGATAAATATTACATTCCAACATTTGATATTAGGAGTTCTATTCTTCAACTTGGAATCTGCAGCTTTCTCTCATTTCAGCAGAACATGAATTGTTGACAGCACTTTTCCGTTGTGTTGAATCTGAAAGCAGAGAACAATTCTGATAAGGAGGAAAATAGTTAGTACAGTTCCAGATTGAGGGAGTATTTTGCCATTTTGCAACAAACAATATTGTTGCAAAAACAACAAAAAAATTATCCTAATTATCATCACCATTATTGCTTTATTTGTAGCTAATATATAAGATAATGGTCTACTTTGTTTGTGTTGAGGTTTTACGGCCCAGTCAACTCAATGGGGTCATGTCAAGCGCGGTCAGTTTACCTAACCACATGTTTACTGGGCAGGTTTAGACCTCTAAGCCGTTAACCAGTATTGTGCACATTCTTTCGCCAGAAACTGTGATCAATCTCCACGAAAGAATGTTGCCTACCTCGGCGGGGATTGAACCCGCGACCTCCTGGTCTGCAGTCGGACAGCCCATCCAACTGAGCCACCGAGGCCGGCTAATAGTCTACTTTAACCATTGACATGCTGAATAAATTAATCCTTGCCCTGCTGAATAAATTGAAGGCTCCATATCCCGCAAAAATAGACATTTTATTATCCAAGAAAGGTTTAATAAATTGATATATGGTATTAAATTGATATATGGTATTAATACAATCATAAAATGTGGCATCTGACAGCCTGTAAAATTTCAGTTAGTCTCTTGTTCTGAGCTGGATCAAAAATGAAATGATTTTTTATCGTATCTCTGAATTAATGTTGCCAACATTAATTCAGAGATTCGATAAAAAATTATTTCATATTTGATCCACTTCAAAAACTAGAGACCGACTGAAATTTTATAGGCTGTCGGATTCCACATTTTAGATTGTATTAATCATATATCAATTTATTAAAACTTTCTTGGATAAAAAATGTCTATTTTTGAGGAATATGGTACCTTTAAGATGCCACATTTAAATTTCAGCCAATCAGATTGCTTGATCCAGACTGCTGATACAAATTCACATACTTAATGAGAAACAGTGCAGATCCAGATCAGTTGGCTTCTCCAGAAGCCAACTGATCTGAGTCTACACTATTTCCAAAAGTGGGGCATATCCTGGTTCAGCAGAACTGGGGTTGAAATGCATATCTACCGTAGTGGACAATTCACATAAAATGACAAGTCTTATTTTCTCTCAAAAATAATTAAACACAAAAAAAAAAAAAAAAAAAAAAACATTCAGAAAGTCACTTGCTACAAATTTGTTAAGTGCTTAAAGGGTGGACGGAATGTACAGACAGGTCTAGTCCAAAATATACCACAAAATATGGCATGAACCCTATCATACAAAGCACGTGATTCCCGACTCTGGACGTGATCAAGTCTAAATTTGTTTATGGCGGGGAGTCAAATAAATATGAAATCAACTCTTAAAGTGTTTGATTACTCCATTTTAGTCAGGAAACTGCAGAACACAGCATCTGATCATGGTTTCCACTGTTTGCAAATAGCTTAGCCATTTTTCTCTAGGAATATCTAAATCACATGCCTGAAATATCTAAAATTGCATCAATGCAAACTGCAAAACTGTCAATACAAAAAAATGCAGTATCAATCTTGACTTTCTGGGAAAAATATGAAAAACATTTTAAAATGTCTGCTAATAGCTTAATACAACACTTTACAGGTTGAAGGTTAAATGAAAAATATCAGTCCCTTCTCCAGACAACAATAGATTAGAAGGTAAAATCAAATAAAACACAAAATTTAATTAACCCTAGTCCTGCTGAACCCGGATATATTCCTGCCTTTGCAAACAGCGTAGATTCAGATCAGTTGGCTTCTGAAGGAGCCAACTGATCTGGCTCTGCACTGTTTGCCATTAAGTATGTGAATTTACATCAATGATGTGGATCATGTAACCTGACTGGCTGAAAATTGGAAGTGGGTGTGGCATCTTAATTTATTCAGCATGACAAGGGTTTACCAAGTCTCAGTAAATCAAGATCCAGACTAGACAAAAATTCAAACAACCAATTGCACACTGTCTTTGTATGGAAGAATAACCTCCGAATCCACCAAATTTGCAGTCAAGCAGACACCAATATATTTGGTCAGACAGAGCACCAGATAACAAAGTACAAACTATTCTGACAGATGGTGTCCAGCGGTGCTTTTTTTTTTTCACTACAAAGCATTAATATTTTCCTTATTTCGCCATGAAAACATGTTGTGGGTAGTCATAAGAAGTGCCTCCCGGAGGCAGTTCTAACGAGTATTCACATTATATTTTCAAATGGAAAAGCAATACATTTTTTCTCTAAAAATGAATTATCCAGATTGTCCACAGCCCTGCACCAGTATATACGTTACACACAGTCGTGGTCGATACGCTGGACTTTTGTAACTTAGGATAAAATCGCCAGAATCACGGACAAATTACCCAATAGACAAAGCTTATCATGAACCTCTTATATTAATCACAGACTCCTTGTCTTGTCATTTATTGTGAAGTTTTCTCCATTTGGCTGGCTTTGTCATAAACTGTCTCCTGCTGCCAAGTATTACATTCAGGATACTGGTATACCAAATAACATACATTAACCCTAAACACTCTGCATAGGTCTAGATAAGAGTGGGTATCAGGTAAATATTTTTCTTATTTCTCGACGAAAACATGTGGGTACTCATCAGAAGCGCCTCGGTGAGGCACTTCTAATGAGTACCCACAACATATGTTTTGTCAAGAAATAAGAAAAGATAGATACTTTTTGGTTGAAAAAAGAGCCTTACCAAGAGCTATGACACTGGGTAAAATTTTCAGCAGACAACATTTTGAAATATTTTGTCTTATTTTTTCCCTACAAAATAGGTTTTGACATTCATGCAAAATGTCTCTAATGGAGACAATTTGCATGAACTGTCAAATCCTGTTTTCTTGGAAAAATAAGACAAAATATCATAATGTGTTGTCTGCTGAATTAGCCCAGAAGGTTAACTTTTAAAGTGCCGATCACAACTGCAGCAGACATTTTTTTTTTTTTTCAATTTTCAGAGAAAATACAATGGCACAGAATGCTGTCACAAATTAGTTTGCTGTTATTTAAACTTTTAATACCTGAGCAACATGGCCCAAAGGTCAGTTTCACTGTCAACTGTTAGTAGTAAAGATGTTCCAAATTGAAACTCCATTTTTTGCTACACTGTACTGAACAGTTTCAGTGTGGAAGAAACCGTCAAGCAGGAACAATGATAAATCTCACGCCCTTGATTTATTCACTGACACAGTTTTTCTCCCACTTTGCTCTTTGAAGTTATTTGATCAGGGTCGGTAATGTCTGCTATTTGGCCAACTCTTTTTTAGACACACCCCTGGGTAGTGAAGGGACCGGATACACTTAGTAGTTTTTTGGCCACTTTTGATGAAGAGAGGCAACTTTTGTTACTTCCTGATGGCTTTCCTGCATGCCAAGTCCCTTCTGAAACGGGGTCTAATCTAAAAGGAAAGAATTTGCCTGCCCCCCCACCCCCACCCCCCCACCCCTGGGAGAAAATTCTTTCCTTTTAGAATAGACCCTTTTTCAGGAGGGAAGCAAAGCAATTATGATAGTTACCTACCCTGTAAAGTGTATCAATTCCCCTTAACCCTTAAAGCCCAGGGCCCAGTTGTTCAAAGCTAACGACATTGTTAGTTAACGATTCGTTAAAAGTTACATCGAGTGATACACAAATATGCTGAATTTTTTTGCTGAAAAAATGTGAGTAGCTTTTGCAGTGCAAAAGCTACTCACATTTTTTCAGCAAAAAATATCAGAATATTGTATATTGATTCTGCTAAAACAGTTAACGAAATGACCCTTAACGAGCTCGTTAAGCTAACGACGCTTTGAACAACTGGGCCCAGGGCATAACATTTGTTGTTTTTGAGGGGTATACTAACTCTAAAGAATGTCATACTTTACTATATACCAGATGCAACCATTCAGAGCAAGTGCTCCAATACAGGAGGGAACCTACTTTCATACAAACATACCGCTCTTCATTAGAAAGTCAGGTGCTGGAGTTTACCCATGCTAATGAAGACCGAGTATACCAAATTTCAAGCTGTCAGAAATTTCAGCACCCACTTCGTTAGTTTTATCACAATTTGCTGGAAAAACTACAAATAACACCTAAATCATTTCCGGTGAGGAGGAAGTAGGAACACCTGTAGAACCCACGTTATGTCCCCCTTTTCGTTCTGAATAGCACACAGTAAGCACTGATCTCTTGTAATTTTTTTTTTCTTTTTAAGTGTCTTAAACAGTTCCCGGTTGCCATGTGACTGGAAGTCACGTGATCGTTACTTCTCCAGTAAACTGCCCACATACAAAATGTGTGAAAATGCCATCAAAATCAAGGCAAAATCAAAGGAGTAATGCTTTCCAGGTAGGGGTACCCCTCTAAGAGGCCTGAATTACGATTTATACCACACTCTAAGGGTTAAATGGACTTCTTCAGATTTTAGGAAAAGGGACTGATATTTTTGTGAACTGTCCTCTAAAATGACAATCTGAATGAAACAGCAAACCTTTTTTCTAGGAAAACAAAAATATTTCTAAATATTGCTTGCTACAGTGAACTGAGGGTTCAAGTTTAACCATTATTTAAGGTCCATACAAAAGGGATGGTCCCGGCCAATCTGTACATACTTGATTTGCATGGTCCTCTCAATTCCAGATCATAGACTAATATGCATAGTTTATCAACCATGATAAAAACTGTATACCAGCCTACACATTGTACAGGCTGGTTTGGGTCCATTTATATAAGTTTGTCTGTCATTACTGACAATGATCAATCCTAATCAAACGAATTAAGTGTTATTGTTTGTGTGTTCTAAGATGGCTGATGAGACCAATCTTAGCTCTAAACTGCCTGTTGCAGATAGCACAAGAGAGATCTGAGGAAGAAAGCTCTGTTGGTGATGCCTTAGCTCTGTCTTTCCGCTTCGCACATTTCTGCTCGGCTTCGCTAATTCTTTTTTTTTTATATTCGCCATCTTCTTATGAGGCCTCGCCATTTTGTTGGATCCTGTGCAATCTGTTCCCATGACTCTGTTGGTTTGTTGAAGTCTTTAAGGGAGGATTTGAGGGTGTCCTTGTATCGCTTCTTCTGACCACCATGGGAGCGTTTTCTTGTTTGTAGTTCTCCATAGAGGATTTTCTTTGGTAAACATTCATCAGGCATTCTGGTAACATGGCCTGTCCATCTTAACTGTGCCAATTTCAGAAGAGTATGTACACTCTGCATCCCTGCCCTTTTCAGGACTTCTGTGTCTGGAATCCTGTCTTGCCACTTGATCATTAGAAGTTTTCTCATTACGTAAACACGCCTATTCAAATATATTGAAAATTTCACCACCAAAAACTGAAAGTTTTCAGATAAAAATTCTAATATTTTTTCATATTTCTGCTCAAAACATAGATTGCGGGTACTCGTTAGAACCGCCTTGGCGAGGCGGTTCTAACGAGTACCCACAATCTATGTTTTTGAGCAGAAATAAGAAAAATAATGTATACCCCTGTAAACCCCAGTTTTACTATATAAAAGTGGGGTTTAAGGGGGTCAAAATTATATAGGTATGTTTTCGTGATGTTAGACAGCTTGTATGGGTCCATTTACATTGGTGAAGACTGCAGATCCAGGGGTTGCAAGTTTGAATCCCACCTTGCCACTAACTTTCGTTGACACTGACCATGAAATCCTTTTTACCATCATTCTCCCCCTTCTGCTGATTCAAGAAGGGCAGTTGTCTTTTACTGGTGAAAGCATGTGCACAAGTAACCCCTGGTTAACTGCTTAGAGGACTAAGCTTGTCCAGAAAAAGTGTGAGTTGGTCAGCTGACCAACTAGACAAGACCATAACAATGCTGACTGGGCCGTAAAACTCCAGCTCAAACAAACAAAACAATTGGTCAAGTTGGTTTTCATGACACACATGTAGCTCCTGAGTTGAGCTGAGTTGGAGTTTTATGGCCCAGTCAACACTGTTAAGTTCATGTTGAGCAGGTCAGTTCACCTACTCATGTTTTTCTGAGCAGGCTTAGACTTCGAAGCCGTTAACCAGAATTTGTGCACACAGTGGTTACTAACTAACAACTGTCCTTTTTGAATCAGTGGGAAGTAGAGAATGACCTGAGAAAACATGAAGCTCTAGATAAGAGGGTTATTATCTATATAGGCCTAGATAAGAATGGGTATCTGGTTAATATTTTTTCTTATTTCTCCATGAAAACATGTTGTGAGTACTCATTAGAAGCGCTTCATCAAGTCGCTTCTAATGAGTACCCACAACATATGTTTTCATGGAGAAATAAGAGAAATATCAATACTTTTGAACTTAAAAAAGCAGCTTATCAGAGATATGAGATTTAATTTGTAGATTAATATTTTTCTTATTCCTCCAAGAAAACATATATTGCGGGTACTCATCAGAAAAGCCCCAGTGAGCCACTACATGATGAGTACCCACAATCTATGTTTTCGAAGAAAATTAAGAAAAATATTGTTACTTTTTGGTCGAAAACTAAGTGCCTTATCTGGAGCTATGCACATGCCTCATTTTTCTTTCAAACTAGGTCACTTGGTTTGACAGTGGAATGCGACCAGGTAAAGAAGACTCAGTGACAATCTCTTTTTTTTTTCACTGTGCATACTTTTATGGTCCAGGGACCAAGTCTGCTGTATAAAGCTGTTATTTTGGTGATAAAAGTATTTACATTTTTTCTAATTTCCCGCTGCAATTAAATGTTCTGGTTATCTAATTAGAAATGTCTCAATGAAAAAATTAAGCATGATGTTTCTTTTCATAGTGATATGTTTCTCCGTTTATCTGGAATCCTTAAAACTGAAGACACAGTAAACATCACATAACGAAATCTATAGCTCCAGACAACCTGATAATCTATGCTAATTTGGGATAACTTTTGCAAATTTTGCAGCAAGATGTGATGTGTGTGTGTACATAAGAACTGCCTCACCATGATGATCCTAATGAGTAATGTATTTACCCTAAGTATTGGGACACCTTATCTACTTATCATACTTGTCCTAAAATTTGAAACAGTTTTGATGTGTCTAAAATATTGCTGTTTGCAAAAGCTCATCTGTCCGAATACTGTGGGCTCACTGTGGGTTATTACAGTATGCACAAGATAATGACTGGTGCAAAAATATTAACCCTTGTCATGCTGAATAAATTAAGATGCCACGCCCACTTCTAATTTCCAGCCAATCAGATTACTTGATCCGGGTTTTTGATAGAAATTCACATATTTAATGACAAACAGTGCAGATCCAGATCAGTTGGCTTCTTCAGAAGCCAGCTGATCTGGATCTACACTGTTTGCTAAGACAGGGCATGTCGTGTTCAGTAAGGGTTAAAAAACATTTTCTGAATATCTACTGTAAATGGAACCTTGAAAAGCTGTGCATTTAGACATCTTAGAAATTAAAGGTATAGAAATAATTATATCTTTCATTTGAGAAAATCATTGAGCAAAATATGCCAATGATTTAACATAAAGAATAAGAAACACACAATTTATCAAGCCCATAATAACGAAAATATTCAACTTCGTGTGGGTAAATCTGCAGATAAATACTTTTTATTATTTCTTGTGGGTACTCATCAGAAGGGCTTAAAATTTAGGATATTGTATTTATCCTAAGTATTCGGACACCACAACTCCTCACCATACTTGTTCTAAAATTTGAACAAGTACAATTTACTAACCAATTTTATGTCTAAAAATTGCAATATGAGTGGCAAACAGTGTAGACCCTCATGAGACACTGTTTGCTCAGGCCTGTCTGCCTGAATGCATACTGTGAATCTGGTAAGTATGGTATGGCTCTGCATACTTATGGTAATACAATACCCACAACATATTTTTCTTAAATAAACAAGAAAATAAATTACCATATTAGATCTAATTACCACACATGCTCCTATAAGTGCACAGTAAAGCAATTAAGTAGCCTTTAGATTAGTCAGTGTACTTTTATCTACTTCTTTATAAAAACATTTGTTGTGGAAACTAATTTGAATTAGCTCGACAAGTTGAGGCAATTCAAACGAGTGCCCACAACATATGTTTTGCTACAGAAAATAATATTGCAAAAGTATCATTTAAAGTCCTCTGCTGAGCTTTCTTTAAAAAATGCCCTTATTAAGTTGATATTTCACTACAAGTTTGTTCAGTAACCTTGAAAAATCTAAGCACACAGTGCAGTAATTAGGGTGAATACGGTAATTTTACCTTGTCTGCAGCTATATAACAATGGTTTGTCATACTTCCCCTAAATATTTGGTCAGTTTAACTCCTTATCATATTTGTCCTAAAATTTGTAAGATAAGAAAACTATGAATACTTTTTAGTTGGAACACTATGCTCAGATACAAAACGACAAGGTTAAAATGGGACATAAATCTCACAAAATTAATCTGTTAATTTGTTTTTCAAAAGTTGACCAGGTGATCTACTCCCTAGCTTCAGTATGCTTACCAAGTTTCAATGCTCTATCTCAAATAGTTATCAAGATATCCTGCTCACAAGAAAAGCATAATGAACAAACAGATGGACTAACGAATGACCCAAAGGCAAAGTTTGGGGCATAAAAAGTATCTTAACCTGTTTATGCCAAATGGACTCTTCTACCTCAACTCTTTGGTCTGATTCATTTCCTATACAGGGAGTGTATGGTTAGGTTTTATTATCACCATGTTTTGTAGGAATCTCTGAACTTAATGCAAACAATGTAGACCCTGATCAGATGCGGCATCCTGTGGCATCTGATCTGGGTCTGCACTGTTTGCCAATGTTCCTTTTATGGGAATCTAGGCTTCAATGGGTGAACCATTAAAGCTCCATGAAGAAAACACTTAATTATTTCTTTTTCATTCTTCTGAGACAATAAGGATTGACATTTCATATGAATCATAGCAGACAATTCACATGAAATGGAAAGCTTTATTTTCAATTCACATCAAATATCAAGCTGTATTTTCTCTGAAAAAAACCCTAAACATTTGGAGTATTGTCTGCTGTTGTTGTGACCAGCCTGAGCAAACAGTGTAGACCCATATCAGATGCTACAGTATGCGGCTTCTGATCAGGGTCCTCACTGTTTGCCCCTCATACAACAATAGGTAGTACAAGGATCATGTTCAAATCTGAGGTCAAGTATGGTAAGGTTAAAAACATTGCCATGCTGAAAAAATTAAAATGCCATGCCACTTCTAATTTTCAGCCAATCAGATAACTTGATCTATGTTGTTGATAAAAATTATATATATATATATATATACAGTCGACTCTCGTTATCTCGACCCCTCTATCTCGATCCTATCACTTATGTCGAACTGATTTCTAAGTCCCGATTATTTTCCCTATGTATTTATTGTATTTCAGCTTCGCGTATGTCGAACTACTTTTATGTCGACACTTCGGCTATCTCGTCCATCATTTTCAGTCCCTGAATATATTTTTCACAGTTTTTACTACCGCGTATCTCGAACTCGAACCATGACGAAGGAAAAAAATGTAAGATGCGGCGCCGCCGGTCTCTCAGATAATGAAAATCATAATAGGCCATTGATAAATAAATCAATATTTTAATTTTCCCCTTTGTCCAGGTAATTACAAACAACACAAACAATGTCTAATATCTGTAATTATGAAATCACGTGCATGTCGAGTCGGGTTTGACACGCGGTGCTCAACACCGTCTCGTGTCATTGATTTGTAAGATAAAAAGCGGCCCAGAATAGTGTTATGGAAGATTAATCAATGAAGTTTCTTTAATTTATTGTTCAGATATGCTCTTCACTATTGAGTACTGTCCGTCTGAATGATATAGCGTCTTAAAGAAAAGTCAGTGCGCGACAGGTTCCGACTCAGATCAGCTTGTATTGATCAGGCTTGCCAAGTCGCTTATTACTCTTTGGTGAGGCGGTGCTCTTTGGTAAGCCCAGATAAGGCTCATGCATATAATGGAAAATTCGTGGGCGTGCAGGCTGATCCGAGTCTTTGATAGTCGCACAGTCTCAAGTTCTAATAGGAGTTGTCGTGCACGGCCTCAAATAGACGAATTACACGTGGGTACCGATGTTAACCCTTCCGACCCTGTAGACTGGTACGGATCCCCGCACAAACAGTGTAGGTCCAGATGAGACGGTTCATAACGAGCTTTCTCTGCAGGATCTACAGTTTGCCGCGCTGAGATGGTTCGTTTATGCCAGGGGAGATAATCCAAACTAGCTTACAGCTGCCGCTTAACACTGTAAGCGTTTTATGCAAAAGCGGAAACCAGCCAACTCTTTATCGAGTCGTCTCTGCGAAGGGAGCTAATCCAAACCAGTTCATAACGTATAGCTAACACAATCCGGAAACCAGTAATTTATTTATAGCTCATATGGAAATCCAAATTTGCAGGAGTATTAAAAGACAACAACAGACGTTTGAAATTTATTATTATTAACATCTATTGATGATATTATTTCAAGAAAACCATTGCATCTCCTAAAACAAACAGTAACAATGCAAATTCAAGTATGCGTGAATTATTTAAATTGCCATATACATGTGCCTTCCAAGCACGTTTTGGCGAACAGAGAGGCGAACAGTCGTCATGCCTATGAAGACACAATTTGGTTGTCTCGAACTACTGATAACTCGAACATTTTTATCAGGTCCCGTGAAGTTCGAGATAACGAGAGTCGACTGTATATATATATATATATATATATATATATATATATATATATATATATATATATAAACTAAAATAAAAGATAATATGATACAACTTAATCACCTCCTGGAAATTTTGAAACCCTAAGAGCTAATAATGAATCTATAGGAAATACACCATCTGCAGTTTGGAAAAAAACTCATCAACTAATATCCTAAAACAATCATGTTATATTCTAAATCAATCAATATCCTAAATAAATCATGTGATATCCTACAGCAACCATGTAATATCCTAAATCAATCAAGTGATATCCTAAACCAATCATGTAATATCCTAAATCAATCATGTAATATCCCAAATCAGTAATGTGATATCCCACATCAATCAATATCATAAATCAATAAAGTGATATCCTAAATCAATCATATGATATCCTACATCAATCATGTATTGTCCTAAATCAGTCATGTGATATAATAAATCAATCATGTAATATCCTAAATCAATCATGTGATATCCTAAATCAATTATGAGTTATCCTAAATCAATCATCTGATATCCTAAATCAATCATGTGATATCCTAAAATAATCATGTAATATCCTAAATCACTCAGCCGACCTCTGTGGCTCAGTCGGATACACATCCGGCTGGTGATCAGGAGGTACCAGGTTCAATCCCTGCTGAGTCCAGCTGCTGGGTCCAGCAACATTCTTTTGTTAAGATTGATCATGAAATATTTTCTACATCATTCTTTTCCTTCAGGTGATTCAAAAAGGGCAGTTGTCAGTTTCTGGCAAAAGAATGTGCACAAATACACGTACTGCGCTTAGAGAACTAAGTCTGCCCAGGAATAATGTAGTTAGGTAAACTGACTGGCTCGGCATGATCCCAATAAGTTAAACCTCAACCCAATCAATCAAAAAAATCCTAATTCATTCATGTAATATCCTAATTCATTCATGTAATATTCTAAAAAAAAATCATGCAATATCCTAAAATAATCAAACCATTACGAAAACACACCTATTCAAATATATTGAGAATTCCACCACCAAAAACTGAAAGTTTTCGAATAGAAATTATAGATTTCAAAACATAGATTGTGGGATCTCGTTAGAACCACCTTGCCGAGGCAGTTCTAATGAGTACCCACAATCTATGTTTTTGAGCAGAAATAAGTAAAATAATGTATACCCCTGTAAACCCCAGTTTTACTGCATAAAAGTGGGATTTTAAGGGGGTCAAAATTATATAGGTATGTTTTCTGATGATATCCTAAATCAATCGTGTAACATCCTAAATCAGTCATGTGATATCCTAAATCAATCATGTATTGCAATAAAGCAATTACATGACCTCCTAAATCAATCATGTAATATGCTAAAATAACCATGTAATATCCTAAATTAATTATGTAATATCCTAAATCAATGAAGTAATATCCTAAAATCAATCATATAATATCCTATAGCAGAAAGGAAAAAATATCTCCCGATCTCCATAAAATTCACACAGAAAATACTGAAAACTGTACAGTTACAGTGTAACTAGCACTCTGGGTAAAATTTTCAGAAGACAACATATTCATTTTTTTTTTTCTTATTTTTTCCTAAAAAACAGGATTTGTCACTTGACGCAAACTTGTCTCCATTAGAGACAATTTGCATGAAATGTCAAATCCTGTTTCTGGGAAAAATAAGACAAATATCACAAATTTGTTGTCTGCTAAATCAGCCAAGAATATGGTAAAGGTTAAAGTGCCTATCACAACTGCAGCAGATGACATTTTGAATTTTTTTTTTTTTTTTTTCATTTTATTTTTCAAAGAAAATAAGCCTTGACATTTCAGTGAATCATATGTCAAGCAGGAAATATCAAGACCTACTTTCTCTAAAAAATAAAAAAAACATTGAGAATGCCCTGTGCTACAAATTTTGCTTGCTGCTTTAAGCAAAAGAAACAATGTCACCTACCATTTCAAAAGTTATCGACACAATTTCACGCAAATTTCATCAATCATTTATAGGCCTTTAAAAGTATTCCAAGAACGTAGTTGTCAATATTTGTAGCGTTCAGACCTGTTGAGAGTTTGCCAGCAAATAGTATTAATAATAATCAAACTCTATCACGAGTTTGCCAATAGACAGTTGCAACGTAGTAAAACACAATTAGAATAAGTCGATACATAGTAAAATCTAAATGAGAGGAAAAAATCCGACATGCTAGTTGTTTGTGCTGATGAGATAGTCAGAGATTATCACGTTCAGCAAGGATATTTATTGTAGGGCTCCAGATAAAGAACAGATAGTATCAGTACTTTATTTACCCTGAGTATCGGGACATACAGGCCTGAGCAAACAGTGTAGACCCAGATCAGATGCTGCAGAATGCAGCATCTGATCAGGGTCTCCCCTGTTTGCCACTTATCCAGCAGTATTTAGACATATCAGCAAGAAGCAAAATGGATGTACAAATTAGGACGTATAGTAAGGAGTTAAGGTGTCTTAATATTTAGGGGAAATACAGTATGGCACAGCATGTGGCATCTGATCAGGGTCTACACTGTTTGCTATTTACCCAGCAGTTTTTAGACACATCAATGGGTAGAAAAATGGACTCGTCCTAATTTTAGGACAAGTATGGTGAGGAGTTTGAAAATTATTTAACCATTGCCCTGCTGATTCCCTATAGACCCTGCTTTAGCAAACAGTGTAGATCCAGATCAGCTGTCTGAAGAAGCCAACTGATCTGGATCTGCACTGTTTGCCATTTAGTATTTGAATTTATGTCAACAATCTGAATCAAGTATTCTGAAAGGCTGACAATTAGAAGTGGGCGTGGCATCTTAATTTATTCAGCATGACAAGGATTAATATTCATTGTGACTGAACAGTGTCAAAATATTTATTGTATCATATTTACCCTAAACATTTGGACACCTCAACTCCTTACCATATTTGTTCTAGAATTTGAACAAATACAATTTATTACCTGTTTTGTCTAGAAATTGCTGAATAAGTGACAAACAGTGTAGACCTTGATGAGATGCTGCATTCTGCTGCATCTCATATGGGTCTACACTGTTTGCTCAGGCCTGTCTGTCCAAATAAATAAGGTAAATACAGTAATTGACTGACTGAGTTGGGGTTTAACAACATATCAACCCTTGTGGGTCATTTTGTGTCATCTCCCAGAGAAAAAGGGGATAGAGATAGTAGAGGAGATGAAAGAGAGGGACAGGGGAGAAAGAAAAATGAATCAGTGAAGAAACAGAAACCCTCTACCCTCACCTGCTGAAAGGATAGCAGGCTATGCCTAGCTGTAAGCCAATATCAGCTGAACGCCCTGGTGACGTAAGATAGAAGACACCTTTGCCTCACCCAACCACCCCGGTAAATACAGTAAAGGTGTTATTCGAAACATACCTGCGGCACATTGTGTGGAAAGGGATTCTTGGGAACAGCAAAGGCCCAGACAAGCCTGCACAAATGAAAAGTACATTAATGGCAAACAGTGCAGATCCAGATCTTCTGAAGAAGCCAACTGATCTGGATCTACACTGTTTGCAAAGGCAGGGTTGATCCTGGTTCAGCAGGACAAGGGTTAAGTATTTGGACACCTCACTCCTTACCATACCTGTTCTAAAAATTGACAAGTACAATTTACTACCCAATTTTGTGTCTAAGAATTGCTGGATGAGTAACAAACAGTGTAGACCTGGATAAGACGCTGCATTCTGCTGCATCTAGGTTTGCACTGTTCACTCAGGCCTGTCTGTCCGAATACATACGGTAAATAGGGTAAGGAAAAAAGCCATGTGTTAAGGCATTTAGCTATCAGTGTCCTGGCATAAATGATTTTATCATGTCCCGGCCCAAATTAATTTTAAAACCTTCCCACACAGGCTTTCAGCTGGGCTACAAAAGAAAGGGGGTCTTCAACCATCTACCAAAAGTTTACAGACTGGTCTGTGAATCTAAACATTCCGATCATAGTCGCGGTATAGGCTATAAAGTCTAGAGTTTCATTTTGAGAATCATGTAAACTCTGGGCAGACTGTGTATACGAGCAGGCTGATACCAGCCCATGTCTTTCACATACTATTCATTTCAGGACAGGAGAATTATAAAGTACACTAATCAATACTTCCTCATAAAGTATTCCCCTGGTTATTTGAGACTATCAAATTTTTATTGTGTATTTCTTACTGCTGTAAAATGATGTTTTTTGACAAAAAGGGCCGTATCACATGAAAACAGTTCTTACTTCATTAACCTTTACCACTCTCTGGGCATTTTCAGCAGACGACAAATTGATGATATTTTTCTTATTTTTCCCAGTAAACAGGATTTGACATTTCATGCAATTGAGACAATTTGCATGAAATGTCAAATCCTATTTTCTGGGAAAAATAAGAAAAATATTTCAAAATGTTGTCTGCTGAAAATTTTACCCAGAGTGGTAAGTGTTAACCAAATTTTACCCTAAGTTACAATAAGAAATGTCAATAAGCAGTGCTTATTAGCCACTGTACTGGTAGTGACCCCTTGGTATCAAGATGGCTTTCTGGTTAAGAGGCATAGCTCCTGAAAAGGCATTTTTTTTAACAAAAATGTATTGATATATTTCTTATTTCTCAAATAAAAATGTAAAACGATAATACCCCGCCATTATCACGTCCTTGGGCAGGTAACTGTCAAAAATTGACGAACTTTGCCCATTAGCAATCCTAAACCAGATCTCCTTAATATCAATGCATATACCAAGTTTGATTAAAATCCCTAGACATTTACTCAAGTTATCGCCCAGAAACAAAAATATGGGCATGTTTCGGGCAGATAACTCGGTCAAAATTTGAAAAAAATTTGCCTTTTAGCAATCCCAACCAGATCACCACAATATCAATGCACATACTAAGTTTGGTGAAAATCCATTGATGTTTATTCACGTTATCATCCGGAAACGAAATACGGATGGACAGATGGACGGACATACAACTGATGGAAGGACAGAACACTATCTTGTGGAGGGGTATAAAAGAAAACATGCTGTGGTACTCATTGGATGGGTCTTGCCAAGGTGTTCCACGGAGTACCTACATCATATGTTTTTGTGGAGAAATATGAAAACCTCTCTTATCTGGAGCTGTGAAGAGGTAACCATCAGTGAACACTATGAAAAAATTGCATAAAGACATCTGATTTATCCCAATGACATAATTTAAGCAAAATCTCAGGAAACAATTTATTCTCAGGAAATAAGTTTTTGCTCAGAATCAAAGAATTCTATGCTTAAATCCACAGAAATGATAAATCTGGATGATTCGAACTGGCAGGGACTGCAAGATTTCCTTCAAATTACCCGAACTTTGAATGTTCAAAATCTATCATTTTTGAAGATACTCGGAATTTTGCCTTTGTCGCTGTTGTTTGACCAGATTGGCATTTCAGTGACATATATAGGTCTGTTTAAGCATTGAAACAACCTAAAATCTAATCTCATCTTCCTTTATACTTGACAGATCTACATCAAGCAGAAAAAGAACTTGCAGTTTTATTAATGACAGATTTCTATCTGTCATTCCTTGCTGGCAGAAGCGTTCTCAAGTTGCTTCCGGCTCTCAAGTTGCTTCCGGCTTTCACTACCACTGAAATATGTGTCCGCTCAAAATGTAGTCCGATGCTATTAATATCTTTATAGCGCCGTGCAATATTTAAAGCAGGCGACATTCAGAATTCTCCCTTATTTGCAGAGAAAACCAGACTAAGCATTTCATATGAATTGTTTGCCAACGGATGAATCGCATGAAATTCTCTGATATAATAAGACAAAAAATAAAATTGACATCTGCTACAGTCGTTGTATGCAGTCTAAGGGTTAACATATCAAAATACTTGTGTATCAATACGCCTGCGCTGGACTAAAGACGTGGCGCGAGAAACTAGAGCGTAAGCCACTGTTACCAGCAATATAAACACTGTCTAATCAGCTATTACTCTCCAAATTATATATAGATTCTGAAGATTTTTTATGCATGATAATAAAAAGAAAAAAAGGCTGTGCTCATAATCATGCTGTAAAGTGTTTTCTTCGATATTATCTGAGTGCGTTAGATAGGTTGTAAGGTTGATCTGCGCAATTTGTTGTTAGCTATTAATAGAACAGGCGCTGCCTCATGACCCGCGTGTCAAAAAATAGCAGATATTTTACCGTAAAACATAATTTGACATTTCATGCAAATTGTCTCAAATGAGGAATCAGTTAGCATGAAATGTCAAATACTGTCTCCTTGGGAAAATAACTATTTCAAAATATGGTATGATAAAACTTTTACACAGAGCACTTGTACATTTGTCTGACGTGTGTAAAAAATTCAATACTGTCGGATTAAAGGGACAGGGCTTTAGTCAAACATTACAAGATGTAATCTCGCTGTTGTTGATTTGCTTAACATTAAAATATTTTATCTGCGGCATTTTAATAAAAAGGATGCTTGGGTTTAAAGTGTAACTATTTATCAGAAAAAAAGGAAAGTGTTGAAAATCTCTATTGCTACTTTGGTTATTTCCTCTTATTGAACGCTCGATTGTGAAAGTGAAAGTAGACAACAAGTTGGCTTCTTTAAAAAGAACCCAACGAAAGGTTCGCATCTTGTTTTAAATTTGCAGGTTTGCACAGCAAATTTAATGCCGTCATTTGCAACCATTTTTTAAGTACAGGTATTAAGTTATTGAAGAGAATTTATCACAATTTTAGCTCTTTATTGCATGTGATAACTGGCTTTTTGCAACATTTTGAGACAAAATATTTCTTTTGAAACTTCAAAACATCAAGTGGAACTTCATGGCACTATATATATATACCTCTGCAAGCATTTGATATCTGAATTTGTAGCGCTCAAAATGTAGTCCGATTTATATGAATAAAGCTATAAATATTTTTATAGCGCCGTGCAATTTTTAAAGCAGACGAAATTCAGATTTCTCCCTTATTTTGCAGAGAAAAGCAGACTAGCATTTCATATGAATTATGTGCCAGCGGATGAATCGCATAAATTTCTCTGATAAAATGACATCTGCTACAGTCGTAGTATGCAGTTTAAGGGTTAACATATTAACACACTTGTGTATCAATACGCCTGCGCTGGGCTAAAGACGTGGCGCGAGAAAATAGACCGTAAGCTACTATTACCAGCAATATAAACACTGTCTGATCAGCTATTACTGTCCAAATTTAATATAGATTCTGAAGATTTTTTTTATGCTTGATAATAAAAGAAAAAAAAAAGCTGTGCTCATAATCATGCTATAAAGTGTTTTCTTCGATATTAGCTCAGTGCGTTAGACTCTGAGGCGTTAGATAGGTTGTAAGGTTGATCTGCACAATTTGTTGTTAGCTATTAATAGAACAGGCGCCGCCTCATGACCCGCGTGTCAAAAATTAACCTGGACAAATTCAGCAGATATTTTTACCGTAAAACATAATTTGACATTTCATGCAAATTGTCTCAAAAGAGGAATCAATTTGCATGAAATGTCAAATGCTGTCTCCTTGGGAAAAAAAATTCAAAATATGGTATGATGAAACTTTTATACAGAGCACTTGCCCATTTGTTTGGCGTGTGTAAAAAATTCAGTACTGTCGGGTTAAAGGGACAGGGCTTTAGTCAAACTTTACAAGATGTTTTTTTCTGGCTGTTGTTGATTTGCTTAACATTAGACTATTTTAGCTGCTGCATTTTAATAAAAAGGATGCTTGGGTTTAAAGTGTAACTATTTGTCAGAAAAAAGGAAAGTGTTGAAATTCTATATTGCATTCTGCAGCGCAACGTTAACTACTCAAGATACTTCGGTTATTTCCTTTTATTGAATGCTCGATTGTGAATGTGGAAGTAGACAACAAGTTGGCTTCTTCAAAAAGAACCCAATGAAAGGTCCGCATCTTGTTTTAAATTTGCACAGCAAATTTAATGACGTCATTCGTGACCAATTTTTAAGTACAGGTATTAATTATTGAAGAAAATTTATCATAATTTCAGCTCTAAATTGCATGTGATAACTGGCTTTTTGCAACATTTTGAGTTAAATATATCTTTTGAAACTTCAAAACATCAAGTGGAACTTCATAGCACTATACAGCACTATATAACAAATTTGAAACTTTTTTATTGGACGGGTTTTCAAAAATCTGTGCTTTAAAAAAGCGAAAGTCCGGGCAGGCGTCGTCCGACAAGTTTATCTTTTGGTTAACCTTTCTGATAAACCCGTTATGTGTTCTTCTTGTAAAGGTTTTATACAAATGCCGTTATGCGTTCTTCTTGTAAAGGTTTTATAGAAATTAAGATTTTTTTTTTTTTTTTTTTTTTTTTGATGAATTTCTGATAGAATCTGTCATTTCAGTGCCTTTGGCGCTTTGATTTATACTCGTCAAAAACAGTGAAAATGAGAGTTAAATGTAAAACAAGCACTTATTTAATGACAAATTAATTTACCAATACAAATACAGCCCAGTTGGGGAGGCTCTCGAACTGACTGCAAAAGAACAGGGCCCAGTTGTTCAAAACTAACGATGCCATTAGTTAAAGCATCGTTAGAACTTTTGTCAATAAATATGGATTATACGCTAATATTTTTGCTGAAAAAATGTTTTCAGCAAAAATACTAGTGAATTAGATATTGTACTTATTAGAACAGTTAACATTTTGACCACTAACGAGCTCGTTAAGCTAACAATGCTTTGAACAACTGGACCCAGGCTGCTACAGATCTGAGAGGGGCCAATCACATATTTTAGAAAATTCTGTGTCACATTTTGCTATTTCTACTTTCATTCTCCGTAGTTTTTAAATTCTGGGAAAGACAGTCTATTTTCAGTTTTCAAAATCATTATGTTTGGCGGAACCACTACACACTGTATACAGGTTAACATACTTACAAGGTACATGTGATCTTCCATTTAACTTAATTAAAGCTTTTAATTTCTGTCAGTTGAACACATAAAACAAGAGTATCATTATCAACTACATGTATTAAAAGACACCTTTTACTCAATTAAGACTTTGTTTCTGTTGAGGTTTTACAGCCCAGCCATGTCGAGCATGGTCAGTTTACCTCACTACACTTTTACTGAGCAGGCTTAGTCCTCTAAGCAGTTACCAGTATTGTGCACATTCTTTCGCCAGAAGCTGACAACTGCCCTTCTTGAACTAGACAAAGTGCCCAGTGGGGCACGTATACTCCCGACCTGAGCTATCGCCACTTTTTAAAGGGCACGAAGTATGCAGCTTTGACTCTGGAGATGGCAGTTGTATGCTTTATGTTATTACATTGAAAGAATTTAATCACACATTATGTGAAGCCCTTGACCTTGACCTCAAAGGTCAAGCACAGGTGCAGGGATCAAGCTAACTAAACTTTAGCCCTATAACTATCAACATATACCAGTGAAATCAATCAGTCTTTATAATATAAGCAAAAACTTTGACATTTGTATGAAAAGTCTGTGACCTTGACTCCAAAGCCATACCCCAGCTTGGGGATGGTGCCGAGAAAAACTTTAGACCTATATATACCATTATGCTTAATATTAATGAAACCAATGAAAGGGTCTTGATAATATACATTGTAGCTATATAAATTTTAATGAAAATTTTAATGTGACACGCCTACTTAATGTCCTTTACATACTGGTAAAGTATTACAAAAATATCTTAGAGAATTTTTAGAGTTATTGCCCACACAAGATTTAAATAACCAAGGGAGATAACTCATGAATGGAGTCAGAGTTGTCATTCTTGAATGTTATATGCCTACTCAATGTCCTCTACATACTGGTGAAGTATCATCAAAATATCTTAAGGGTTTTAAAGTTATGGTTCGCACAAAATGTTACAATTTTTGGAGACTAGGGGAGATCTCATGGACCAAGTCAGAGTTGTCATTCATGTACCCAACACCCCTATCCAATGCCTTCTACAACTTGACAAGTTTCCTGAAAGTAGTTCAAAGGGTATAGGAGTTCTGAGGTGCACAATAATGCGTCTATGGACAGACAGATGGATGGATGGACAGATGGATTCCATGC
Source organism: Anodontia alba (assembly GCA_964016985.1). NCBI lineage: Eukaryota > Metazoa > Mollusca > Bivalvia > Lucinida > Lucinidae > Anodontia > Anodontia alba. Next base: position 118,484,284 of record OZ024822.1, on the reverse strand, counting down.
TGATAGCTATATCACCTAAACCTATCTTTTGGGGGATAATGAAATTCAACAAAAGGCCTTGATATAGCTATATAAACTTAAATGCATTTTTTTTTACTTTTATATGAAAAGTCTAAGACTGTGATCTTGACCTTAAGATCATATCATGGGGTGGGAATCATGCTGAGTACAACTCTAGACCTATATCTACCTTCATGTAAAATATAAATGAAATTCCTCAAAGGGTTTTGATGATATAGATATATAAACTTAAACACAAAAATTTTGACTTTTAATGAAAATTCTTAGTCCGTGACCTTGACCCCAAGGTTATCCCCCAGGGTAGGGTTGGTGCTGATAAAAACTTTAGACCTATATCTACCATCAGGCCAAATATGAATGAAATCCATCAAAGGGTCTTCATAATATAAGGTATTATAAACTCTAACGTAAAAACTCTGACCCTAAGACTAAACTTAAGTACGAAGGAATAATGTGTCTATGGAGAGACAGACAGATGAACAGATTCCTTGCTGATAACTATATCCTCTCAACCTATTGGTCAGGGGATAATGAAATTCAATGAAGTGATATAGCTATATAAACTTAAAATGCAAAAATTTTTACTTTTATATGACCTTGACCTCAAGGTCATACCCCAGGGTGAGGAACGTGCTGAGTAAAACTCTAGACCTATATCTACCAACATGTCAAATTTTAATGAAATTCCTCAATGGATCTTGATGATATAGCTATATAAACTTAAACACAAAAAGTTAGATTTTTTTATGAAAATTCCAAGTCCATGACCTCGACCCCTGGGGTGGGGATGGTGCTGATAAAAACTTTAGACCTGTATCTACCATCAGGCCAAATATAAATAAAATCCAATCAAAGAGTCTTCCAAATATGAGGTCTTATAAATTTTAACGCAAAAACTTTGATCCTACAAGCAAACTAAAGTACAAACACACAAATGAATGAATGAAGGAACTAACAAACAAACGGATGAATGGAAAACAGCAAACTATATAATCAGCTGAAGGGAGAAAATGACCGTAGAAAGTATTTCATGATCATTCTCCACGAAAGAATGTTGCCAACCCGGCAGGGGTCGAACCCGCTACCTCCTGATCTTCAGTCAGACGCTCATTCAACTGAGTCACCTGTTCGAGCAAACAGTTAATCCAGTATGAATTACTTGTTAACGCTAAACTGATATGCCTGCAGTCACTCTGGTGTGTAGTGACTGATGCGCTGCGCAAAGAAAACACGATCATCATGTGTGACCTTGATGTGCTATTTCTGACTTCGAATTTAGTGGAGGGTTTTAATAGGAATTTCTTTGATCTGGACCAATGATTTTATTTGAAAAACTGAATTGTCAGAATAATCAAATTAAAAACAAATCAGTAAGATTTTTACAATGTATAAAAGCATTAAACATCAGGACTGTGAGAGATCTTTGAAAAATCGGGCAATTTCGAAAAACAGACATTCAAATCACCAAATTTCTACTGTATTGTTTTTGTTGTTTATGCAACAAAACACATCTTGTTGGGATGCAATGGTGTCACCTCTACAACTTTTGTAATTTTTGTATCCATTACGAAAACAGGCCTATTCAAATATATAGAAAATTTCATCTCCAAAAACTGAAAATTTTCAGATGAAAAACTCTGATATTTTTCCTATTTCTGCTCAAAACATAGATTGTGGGTACTCCTTAGAACTGCCTCGACGAGGCGGTTCTAACGAGCACCCACAATCTATGTTTTTGAGCAGAAATAAGAAAAATAATATATACCCCTGTAAACCCCAGTATTACTATATAAAAGTGGGGTTTAAGGGGGTCAAAATTATATAGGCGTGTTTTCGTGATGAAAACATATCTTGTAGATGTTCAGCATCACGAGAACATACCTATATAATTCTGACCCCCTTAAACCCCACTTTTATATAGTAAAACTGGGGTTTGCCGGCCTCGGTGGCTCAGTTGGATGCGCCGTCCGACTGGAGACCAGGAGGTCGCGGGTTCAACCCCCGCTGAGGTCGGCAACATTCTTTCGTGGAGATTGATCATGAAATATTTTCTACGGTCATTCTCTCCCTTCCGCTGATTCAAGAAGGGCAGTTGTCAGTTTCTGGCGAAAGAATGTGCACAATACTGGTGAACGGCTTAGAGGACTAAGTCTGCCCAGTAAACGTGTGGTTAGGTAAACTGACCGCGCTCGACATGACCCCATTGGGTTGACTGGGCCGTAAAACCTCAACACAAACAAACAAAACTGGGGTTTACAGGGGTATACATTATTTTTCTTATTTCTGCTCAAAACATATATTGTGGGTACTCGTTAGAACTGCCTCGCCGAGGCAGTTCTAACGAGTACCCACAATCTCCAACGCCTCGCCAAGGCGGTTCTAACGAGTACCCACAATCTATGTTTTGAGCAGATGGCGAGGCGGTTCTAACGAGTACCCACAATCTATGTTTTGAGCAGAAATATGAAAAAATATCAGAATTTTTTAACTGAAAATTTTCATTTTTTGGTGGGAAAATTTTCAGTATATTTGAATAGCCATGTTTTCGAAATGAGCGCTTCTAATGAGTACCCATAATATATGCTTTCACGGAGAAATAAGAAAAATATCAAGTTATTATGTGGATACCCCATTTTATCTGAAGCTATCTCCAAAATACATTGTACACCCAAGCCACAATTTGAGTTAATGTACCCTTGGTAATGTGAGCACAGCAAAGATGTAGACGAGTCTGTGTAACTGCTCAGTCCAATTAGTCTCCACTGTCCACCTAAAGGATCTTTGGATCACACCTAGCAAAGACACTGATCAGACTGCTTGGAGGTGCAGGCTGATCTGAGTATTAGATGGGTACCAATGTTCAAGGGTTAATTTTCTCATTCACTTTTGAACAATAGATTATACACTGCAGCGGCATTGTTAATGAGTATTTGGTGATAATTCTGGAACTTTCTCCAGTTCTCCATAAAAACGTATGCTGTAGGTACTCATTAGAAGCGCCTCGGCGAAGTGCTTCTAATGGGTACCCACAACATATGTTTTTATGGAGAAATAAGAAAAACTAGAATTTGTTTTTCTACAAAAACATAGATGTCTCTCCCCTTTTTGGTGTCATATTGTATTGTACATTCAGCCAATATGTATATTAACTAATGAGATTCCAAGGGAAATACCTCAAAAAGTATAAAAGCAAGAGTTATGGTTCTTGCGCTTCGCACATCGTCTAATGTTGATTGATATTCATATAAATTTTTGTGAAGATATCCTGAACAGTTTTCAAGTTATAGAGTGGACACATTTTTTATGATGCACAAAGTTCCAAGGGAAATAATTCAAAAAGTATAAATGCAAAAGTTATGGTTCTTGCCCTCGTCTAATGTTGATTGATATTTATATAAAGTTTCATGAAGATAGCTTGAACGTTATAGAGCGGACACAATTTTGTGACAGAGTCCAAGGGAAATAACTCAAAAAGTATAAATGCAAGAGTTCTGGTTCTTGTGCTCTTAATGTCGTGTAATGTTGATTTATATTTGTATGAAGTTTCATGAAGATAGCTTGAACGGTTTTTAAAGTTACAGAGCGGACAAGATTTTGTGACAGAGTCCAAGGGAAATAGCTCAAAAAGTATAAATGCAAGAGTTCTGGTTCTTGTGCTCTGCACATCAATGTTGATTGATATTTATATGAAGTTTCGTGAAGATAACATGAACAGTTTTCAAGTTTTCACGATTTTGTGACAGAGTCCAAGGGAAATAACACAAAAAGTATAAAAGCAAGTTATGGTTCTTGCGCTCTGCACGTCAAATAATGTTGATTGGTATTTATATGAAGTTTCGTGACTATAGCTTGAAAGGTTTTCAAGTTACAGAGCAGACACGATTTTGTGACAGAGTTCAAGGGATATAACTCAAAATGTATAAATACAAGAGTTATGATTCTTGCGCTCTGCATGTCGTCTAATGTTGATATATATTTATTTGAAGTTTTGTGAAGACAGCTTGAACGTTATTCAAGCTATAGAGAGGACACGAATGTGACAGACAGACAGATGCCCGGGGGAAAAACAATATGTCTCCCAACCCTAAAGGGGCAGACATAATTATCCCAGAGTTATCACCATACACTCTTCCTTAACAATTTCTCTAATACAGTATCCAATCTTTCTCCAAGTGAATTGTGAAACCCCATTGGGCCATCACTGTTCACTTTCAGTATACAACACAATTTGTGGGTACATTTTGGATTACGTAACTCTTGATGAAATGCTTTTTTCATACCAAAAGTATCAATATTTTTCTTATTTCTCCACAAAAAACATATGTTGTGGGTACTAATTTTTCTTATTTCTCCACAAAAACATAGGCTGTGGGTACTTATTAAGAAGTGCCTCATTGAGGGGCTTCTTAATAAGTACCCACAACCTATGTTTTCGTGGAGAAATAAGAAAAATATTTACCTGATACCCACTCTTATCTAGACCTATGGAATAGTTTCTGGTTGAAAACAAAAAAAACTAGAACAGTGTTTCCGGAGGAAAACATATGTCCCCCCACCAGTTTGAACAGACATATTGTTAAAATAGATTAGATCTATAATAAACTCAAGGTCACAATATACCTATATGTAAGTTTGGTCAAAATTAATTCATTCCTCAATGAGATAGGGTGCTGACAAGCCATTTTCTAAAATCACAGCCCTTGTGTAACTTTAAAAATGGGATCAAGGTCACAAAAATCTAATCAGTTCTTGTCTCTGTCTCAACAATATAGCTGTGCAAGTTTGGTCAAAATCCATCCATTCATTCAGCAGACAAGCCATTATTCAACAATCTGAGCCCTCCTTCGACCTTGAAAATGGGGTCAAGGTCACCAAAATAAAATCAGTTATTTTCCATGCCACAACAATTTGGCTGTGCAAGTTTAGTTAAAATCCATCCATTCCTTCAAGAGATACAGTGCAGACAAGCCATTTTCCAATAATCTAAGCCCTAGTGTGACCTTGAAAATGGGGTCAAGGTCACCAAAATCTAATCAGTTCTTTTCCATGTCACAACAATATAGATGTACAAGTTAGGTCAAAATCAATCCATTCCTTTAGGAGACAGGGTGCAGACAAGCCATTTACCAACAATCTAAGCCCTAGTCTGACCTTGAAAACGGGGTGAAGGTCACCAAAATATAATCAGTTCCAATGCATGTCCCAAAAATATAGCTGTGCAAGTCTGGTCGAAATCTACTCATTCCTTCAGGCAAGGTGCAGACAAGCCATTTTCCACCAATCTAAGCCTTAGTGTGACCTTGAAAATGGGGTCAAGGTCATCAAAATCTAATCAGTTCTTTTCCAAGTCTCAACAATTAAAATGTAGAAGTTTGGTCAAAATCCATTCATTCATTTAGGAGATAGGATGCAGACAAGCAATTTTCCAACAATTTAAGCCTTACTGTGACTTTGAAAATGGGTCAACGTCACCAAAATCTAATCAGTTCTTTTCCATGTCTCAACAATATAGCTGTACAAGTTTGGTCAAAATCCATTGATTCATTCAAAAGATAGGGTGCATACAAACCATTTTCCAATAAATCTAAGCTCTCCCATGACCTTGAAAATGGGGTCAAGGTCACCAAAATCTAATCAATTCTTTAACATGTCCAAGCATTGTACATGTGCAAGTTTGGTCAAAATCTATTCATTCCTACAAGAGATAGTGTGCAGACAAGCCATTTTCCAACAATCTAAGCCATCCTGTGACCTTGAAAATGGGGTCAAGGTCACCAAAATCTAATCAGCATTTTTCCCCCTCCCAATGATATATTTGTGTAAGTTTGGCTAAAATCTGTCCATTCAATAAGGAGATAGAGTGCAGACAAGAGGCTACGCCCAATTTTTCAACGATCTAAGCCCTCCTGTGACCTTGAAAATGGGGTCAAGGTCATCAAAATCTAATCAGCATTTTTCCCCCTCCCAATGATATATTTGTGTAAGTTTGGCCAAAATCTGTCCATTCAATAAGGAGATAGAGTGCAGACAAGTGGCAACGCTGACGCCGACGGGATCCGCACTAAAAACAATATGTCCCACAATCTCATATACCATAACTGACCTAATTACTGAAGACACCCCTATATTAGCGCAGAGTCAACCAATTTCTAAGTCTTCCTATCACAACCCAAGTACTTTTATCTACGTCTTTATAAAATCATGCTGTTGGTACTCATTTGAATTGCCTCAAGAAGTTGAGACAATTCAAATGAGTGCCATCAACATATGCTTTAATTATTAATCAGAAAAAACAAAAATAAATAAATATTAAATATGTCCATCATGAAGTCCTTTAAAGTAAAGCTCATTTTACTGCAATAATTTTTTTTCCCAGTAATTCTGAAAAATCTACGTCACAGTGCATTAATTTAGGTGAATACAGTAATTTGACAGGGAAGCTGACTGATCCTGGCTGACCCTGGCCCTCAGTCCTGCTTGACATGACATTTTTTTTTTTTTTTTTGCCAGAGACCTTTGCAATTTCAGCCTGTTATGATTGTCTATATATTGATTCTAACTTGAGACAACAATGTAATTAGTAGGCGAACAGATTTATCAATATTCTTCTATATTTAGAGTAATAAATATTGTGTCTATTTTCTCCATTTTCTTCGTCACACCTCTGTCACACCAGTCGTATCATCTGCAAAGCAGCTTTACCCTTACCATGTTGAATAAACTAACATGCCACGCCCATTTCTAATTGTCAGCCAATCTGATTACTTGATCCAGGATGTTAATATAAATTCACATACTGAATGACAAACAGTGCAGATCCAGATCAGTTGGCTTCAGAAGCCAACTGATCTGGATCTACACTGTTTGCAATGGCAGGGTGAATCCAGTTCAGCAGGACCAATGTTAAGGTGGAGTCCCTGAAGATTTTGCTACCACTTTTCAATGGGAGACAATTTTTGCAGACAAGAATTTAGTTCCCTTATTATTGATTTTTCTTAACCCTTGCCTAGCTGAATAAATTCAGATACCACGCCCACGTCTAATTTCCAGCCAATCAGATTACTTGATCTGGGTTTTTTGATAGAAATTCGCATATTTAACTAGAAAAGGTTTTCTTAGAAAAAAAACAAATGTCCCCCCCCAATCCCGCCAGAGTTGTCGTTCTTGTACGCAACAAGTCATCTCGTTCTGTTCTACATTTGTACCAAGCATCATCAAAATATTCTGTAGGGTATTCATGTTACAGAGCAGAGCAGAGACAAGAAATCAAATTCAAACACAAGAAGGGGAGATAACTCCAAAAGTAAAAAAAAAGCCAAAATTGTCATTCTTGATTGTGACATGTTGTCTGGTCCTGTTCTTCATTAATACCAAGTATCATCAAAATATTCCAGAGTGTTTGACTTACATAGCCGACACTAAATCAATGCATAATCAGTGTCAAATATAACAAAGGGAGATCACAGCAAAAGTAAGGAAGGCAGAGTTGTCATTCTTTTAAGGAACAAGTCATCTTGTCCTATTCTACAGTTCTACCAGGTACCATTAAAATATTCTGAAGGGTATTCCTGTTACAGAACAGACAAGAAATCTATTCCAAACAAAACAAAGGGAGACAACTCCAAAAGTAAGAAAGCCAGTGTTGTCATTCCTGTACGCAACATGTCGTCTGGTCCTGTTCTACATTTCTGCCAAGTATCATAAAAATATTCCAAAGGGTCTTTGACTTACAGAGCAGACACAAAATCAATGGGTAATCACTGTCAGACATAACAAAGGGAGATAGCACCAAAAGTAAGCAAGGCAGAGTTGTCATTCTTTTATGCGACACGTCGTCTGGTCCTGTTCTACATTTCTACCAAGTACCATAAAAATATTCCAAAGGGTCTTTGACTTAGAGAGAGGACACAAAATCAATGAATTATCACTGTCAAATATAACAAAAGGAGATAACGCAAAAAGTAAGAAAGGCAGAGTTGTCATTCTTGTAAGGAACACGTCGACTGGTCCTTTTCTACATTTCTGCCAAGTACCAGCGAAATATCCCAAAGGGTATTGCAGTTACAGAGCAGACAAGAAATCTATTTCAAACAAAACAAAGGAAGATAACTCCAAAAGTAAGAAAGGCAAGGTTGTCATTCTTGTACCCGACACGTCATCTGGTCCTGTTTTACATTTCTACCAAGTATCATAAAAATATTCCAAAGGGTCTTTGACTTACACAGCGACACAATATCAATGGATAATCACTGACAAATGTAACAAAGGGAGATAACGCTAAAAGTAAGAAAGGCAGAGTTGTCATTCTTGTACGTGACACATAATCTGGTCCTGTTCTACATTTCTACCAAGTATCATAAAAATTCCAAAGGGTCTTTGACTTACAGAGCGGACACGAAATCAATGGATAATCACTGTCAGACATAACAAAGGGGAGACAACGCCAAAAGTAAGAAAGGCAGAGTTGTCATTCTTATACAAGACACATCGTCTGGTCCTGTTCTACATTTCTAACAAGTATCATAAAAATATTCCAAAGGGTCTTTGACTTACAGAGCAGACACAAAATCAATGGATTATCACTGTCAAATATAACAAAGGGAGATAATGCCAAAAGTAAGAAAGGCAGAGTTGTCATTCTTGTACGCTACATGTCATCTGGTCTGTTCTACATTTCCACCAAGTATCATAAAAATATTCCAAAGGGTCTTTGACTTCCAGAGCAGACACAAAATCAATGGATAATCAGTGTCAGACATAACAAAGGGAGATAATGTCAAAAGTAAGAAAGTCAGAGTTGTCATTCTTATATGCAACATGTCATCTGGTCCTGCTCTACATTTCTGCCAAGTACCATAAAAATATTCCAAAGGGTATTTGAGTAACAGAGCTGACATGAAATCTTTTTCAAATAAAACAAAGGGTGATAACTCCAAAAGTAGGAAAGGCAGAATTGTCATTCTTGTAAGCGACACATTATCTGGTCCTGTTTCTACATTTCTACCAAGTATCATCAAAATATTCCAAAGGGTATTCAAGTTACAGAGCGGACAAGACGTTTTACGCCTACACCGACACTGATGCCAATGCTGACACCAACGGGATCCTCCCAAAAACAATATTTCACCCTCCCCCTTTGGTAGGCGGGGGACATAAAAAGGGACAAAAATTAAATTGGATATAATGTCAAAACCACAGGCATATCCACAGACCAAAAGGGCCTGCAAAGTTTCAAACTGATCGGTATAAAACTGTAGAAGGAGTTGTGCACACAAGGTATCCAAGGTAATGCACATTAATAGTATTTAAGCCTCAAAAATGGCAAAGTTCAAAAGTCGAAAAAAATTAAATTGACATTAATGCCAAAACTACATGCACATCTACAGACCATGACAAAAGAGCCTGCAAAGTTTCAAATTGATCGGTATAAAACTGTATGAGGAGTTGTGCACACAAGGTACCCACAGTGTGCAGTCAAATGCCCAAGTTGAAAAAGGGGAATAACTCAAGGAGAACCCGATCCAAAAACGAAAAAATATGTTGTCTTATTTTTCATGCTGATGCTATATGTAAACTTTCAGGATCATTCCTGAACAAGTGCAAGTGTAACAGATGGAACGACAGACCAAAAGGCCCAAACCAATATGCCTCTTCAACTTCTTCGAAGTTGGGGGCATAAAAATAAAAAAAAAATGTTGTCTTCTGCATGATTGGTGCTTTAAGGGTTCAAAACACCTCACCAAGGTGCTTCTAATGAGTACCTGTAAAATATGTTTTTGTGAAGAAATAAGTAAAATATTAATCGTACTCCTCGTATCAAGAGCTATGTTTTTCCATGACAACAAATGCTGTCACATCTATTACAGTCATTTAACATAGCTCCAGATAAGGCACTTTTTTCAACCAAAAATTGTTGATATTTTTCTTATTTCTCCACAAAAACAATGTTGTGGTACTCCTCGTATCAAGAGCTATGTTTCTCCATGACAACAAATGCTGTCACATCTATTACAGTCATTTAACATAGCTCCAGATAAGGCACTTTTTTCAACCAAAAATTGTTGATATTTTTCTTATTTCTCCACAAAAACAATGTTGTGGGTACTCATTAGAAGTGCCTCACTGAGGCACTTCTAATGAGTACCCACAACATATGTTTTCTTGGAGAAATAAGAAAAATATTACTTTCCTGATGCCTCCTCTCAACTATAGCTATGAGTCCTCTCATAAGATGCAAAAACAGGTTTTTGTGGGAAAAAAATGAACAAAATGAAATGTTTATCTGAATATGCATCTATCTAATGGGCTGGTCACTCCATTAGGCTGTATAAAGTTTCCAGACTAATTACATATCTAATTTTGGGCTCCAGATGTGACCTTAGATTGGAGAAAAATGACAACTGTTTTGTTTCTCCATGAAAACATAAATTGTGTGTCTTTTTACTAAGAACCCTCCTAGCAAGTCAATTCTAGTGGAATGCCACAATACATGGCATGTAATATAAAGAAAGAGCCTTTGCGTGGACAAAGCAATCCCTGCACATCACTGCAAATTGATATTGTGACTTGGCTACCCACTAACAGAATAACTTGATTCTGCAGAGCTATGGAATATACTGACAGAAAGGCTCTCATCAGAATACAAACATGCATAGGCTGATCTGGCCGCACATGCTGTTCATATATGGCATACATGTTCATATACAGTCAAACCTGTGTTAAGCAAGCACTTGTGGGAAAGCCAAAAACTGGTTGCTTAAGACAGGTGCTTGCTTAATACAGGTAGATTTCCACTTGTTTGCCTTTAATGGGATCTGAAGTAGTGACCTTTAAAGGCAGGTAATTGCTTAATACAGGTGGCCTTAAAGACAGGTTGGACTGTACTGCATATATATATATCTGACATACATATTCATTTATGACATGTTTATTCAAATATGGCGTGTATGGTCATATATGGCATACATGTTCATATATGACATATATGTTCATACTGGGGTACATATTCAAATATGGCATAATGTTCATATATGGCATACATGATTATATATGGCATAATGTTCATATATGGCAGCCATGTTCATATATGACTTACACAATCATATTGTATACATGTTCATATATGGCATACATGTTCATAAAAGGCATACTTGTTCGTACATGGCATCCATGTACATGTATGGCATAAGGGTCCTTTTTCTTGAATCCACATACTGTTTTAGCCTTTAAAGTGTCAGTCACAACAGCAGCAGATGACATTCCAAAACATTTTCCTAATTTACTGTTTTTAGAAAATTAGGCTTGACATTTCATGTGAACCATCTGCCCAGCAGATGGTTCACATAAAATGTCAAGCCTTATTTTCTCAGAAAAAAAACAAAAAAAAAACACAAAAATTAGAATGTCAAATGCTACAATTTTGATTAACAATTTACCTAGCTACACTATTTATCTGGAGCCACATAATAATAATAGACAAGCAGATGCAGCCCTATGATTAGCTTCAATTAAGTGTTTGTCCACTGATGGGAGTTGGGTTTTTCTTGTATGGCTTGTGATTTACTGTCGCTCCATAATAATCCTCTCAGATTACTTTGCATGCCTGTTGCTAGTTTGCTTATTTGGCATGGTATCTGGATAGACTGGGAGTCTGTCTGCTATTCATTGTAGTAGAGTAGATTCAAGTAACTTGATACCCATTATAAATAAACACAAAAAAAGAAGAAAAAAAAAAACAGGCTAACCTCTGAATCAACTTTAATTCCACCAAGAGAGTCAGGCGACTATGTCTTACTTTTTGAATCTACAGCTAGTCAGCTGGGGGAATCAGCATTGGCATCAACTTCCATCTTGTTTCTGAATCAACATCTACTGTAATTCCACTGAGCTAGTCAATTCTCTCTTTCTTCTAAATCAACAACTGGTCAGCTGGTGAGTTGATGCTGGAATCCACCTTAATTCCAATACAAGAGTCAGCCTGTTTTATCTGTTACCTCCATAATAACAGATAGCTGACTGAATGAATGGGTATTCTGATTAACTGTAATTCTACTGAGTTAGTCCATTCTGCCTTATAGCTTGTCAACTGGCGGTGTGGGTACTGGTATCTACTGTAATTCCACTATTCTATCTAACTTCCGTATCAACAGCTAGTCAACTGAGCCTCCCATTATTTGTTACAAATATAACAAACCTATTTGTAATACTGTATTTAATTTTAACCCTTAGAGTACGCGATAAATTGTAAATCAGGTCTGTTACAGGGGGTATCCCAACTTGAGAAGCCATTACTTCCATGATTTTGCCTTGATTTCAATAGCCTTTTCACACATATTTTTCCAATCAATGTGGCCATTTTAAAGGAGAAGTAACCATCACAAGACTTCTAGTCACGTGAAAGTCACCTGACAACCAGGAACTGTTTGACAGACTTAAAAAAAAAAAGTTATAAGAGACTGGAGCCTACTGTATGCTATTCAAAAAGAAACCGGTGAAATACATAGGGTCTACTAATGCTCCTATTTCTTCCTCACTGGAAATTATTAAGGTGTTGTGGGTGTGTTGTTTTTTTGGGGTTTTTTTTTTTTCCAGAAAATTGTGATAAAACTGAGAAAGTGGGTGCCAAAATAGCTGACAGATTTAAATTCAGTATACTCAGTTTACTTTCTAATGAAGCGTGGCACGTTTGTTTGAAGGTAGGTTCTGTCCTGTATGAGGGCACTTGCCCTGAATGGTTGCATCTGGTGTATAGTAAGTATGACAGGCTTTAGAGTTGGCCAAACTGCAAAACGACAATAGTCATGAATAGCACTTTAAGGGTTAATTTTTTGGTTTTGGATCTTGGTATTGGGACCAGTAGTTTGCAGTAGGTTTCAAAGAAACTTCACACCTTACACTGTTTACCCAAGCTTCACAGAATGACATACAAGGCAAGTTTATTGCTTATTCTAGTTTTTGCACCTCCACTGAACTGTCTAAATTATTAATCATGTGCCAAGCAAGGTGCGAGGTATTGCTAAATTTTACTGTTATATCAGATAACCCATCCAGCTGCATCCAAATGTGATACAAAAAAAAAACAAAAAACATTATGTGAACTCTTCCAGTGCTTTATGATCAAAGCAACTGGCATTAAGTGCTTGTTTGGTACCAAGAAATGTCACCCCATACTTTGATAGCATAAACTATACAGTCGACTCTCGTTATCTCGAATTCCAAGGGACTCTCTGAAATACTTCGAGATATCCGTACCTCGACATATCAGATTTGCAGAAGTGAGGAAAAAATAATTCGATTAACCACATTTAACAAATATATATGAGTAGTACAAGGTGTTATATGTAATTAGATTCTTGAAGAGATATATTGAAAATATTGTGGAAAAGAGGAGAAATTTGGAGCAATTTCTCCTCTTTTCCACAATATTTTTTACCTGTTGTTAAATTTTTTGATGTTTAGGCAGGGACCAGATTTTCACTTCGAGATAAGCGGTTATTCGATATAAGCGAGGTCGAGATAGCGAGAGTCAACTGTATTCAAAGAATGCTGTGAAAAAAACGTTTGACAGACTATTAAGGGAACTTGATGCACTTAGTAGATTATCTGCCATTTTGTACAAGGGAGACAACTTTTGTGACTTCCTTTTGCCTTTCTGCACATCAAGCCCCCTCAGGGAAGGGGTCTACTCTAAAAGGGTCTATTCTAAAAGGAAAGAATTTGCTCACAAGTGGAAGAAACTCTAAAAGGAAAGAATTTGCTGTGTGTGTGTGTGTTGAGGTTTTACGGCCCAGTCAACCCAATGGGGTCATGTCGAGCGCGGTCAGTTTACCTAACAACACGTTTACTGGGCAGGCTTAGTCCTCTAAGCGGTTAACCAGTATTGTGCACATTCTTTCGCCAGAAACTGACAACTGCCCTTCTTGAATCAGCGGAAAGGAGAGAATGACCGTAGAAAATATTTCATGATCAATCTCCACGAAAGAATGTTGCCGACCTCGGCGGGGGTTGAACCCGCGACCTCCTGGTCTCCAGTCGGACGGCGTATCCAACTGAGCCGCCGAGGCCGGCCAAAAGAATTTGCTCCCAAGTGGAGCAAACTCTTAGCTGTTAGAGTAGATCCCTTTTCAAAAGTGAGACAAAACAATTTTAACAGAATCGCTTCCCCTGAGAGTATATCTTTTCCAATCAAATTTTGCATTTTTAATGTAAGACAACATAGAACTAGGACTGCCTTGCAAAGCAAAATCAAAATGCAACACTTTTAAAAAACATTTTCAGGGAAACTCCTCCAACATTTTATCATCAAAGCAACTGTCGTTAAGTGCTTGTGTGGTATCATAAAATGCCACCCCTTAGTTTAATAGCATAAACTATCTTTTAAACTAGAACAGTGTTTTCAGGGGAAAATGTATGTCCCCCACCAGTTTGAACAGACCTATCATTGAAAAAGATTGTATCTATAATTTATCTTTTCTTTTTTTTTACATGTGTGTGATCGATGGGGGCCATTTTCCAAAATCTAAGCCCTAGTGTGACCTTGAAAATGGGGTCAAGGTCATCAAAATACAATCAGTTCTTTTACATGTTACAACAATATAGATGTACAAGTTTAGTCAAAATCCATCTATTCATTCTGGAGATACCGTGCAGTCAAGCCATTTTCCAACAATCTGAGCCCTCTTGTGACCTTGAAAATGAGCTCAAGGTCATCAATTCTAATCACCAAAATCTAATCAGTTCTTTTCCAGGTCTCAACGATATAGATGTACAAGTTTGGTAAAAATCCATCCATTCATTCAGGAGATAGGGTGCAGACAAGCCATTTTCCAACCATTTAAGCCATCATTCGACCTTGAAAATGGAGTCAAGGTCACCAAAATCTAATCAGTTCTAGATGTGCAGGTATGGTTAAAATCCATTTGTTCCTTCAGGAGATAGGGTGCAGACAAGCAATTTTCCAGCCTTTTCCAACCATCTAAGTCCTCGTATGACCTTGAAAATAGGGTCAAGGTCATCAAAATCTAAACAGCATTTTTCCCCCAACCAATGATAAATTTGTGTAAGTTTGGCCAAAATCCATCCATTCATTAAGGCGATAGAGTGCAGACAAGAGACTACGCCGACGCTGACAGGATCCGCACTAAAAACCATATGTCCCCCACCCCCCCCCCACCCCCACCCCACCCCTCTGGTGGGGGACATAATTACTGTAAATAAAGAGACTTTGACAAACTGAATACATTTAATAGATTTTCTACTGTTTTGTACAAGGAAGACAAATTTTGTGAATTCCTGTTTACCTTCCTGCACACCTAGTCTCATCTGAAAAGGGGTCTACCTAACAGTATCTACTCCAACGGGAGCAATTTTTTTCTTTAGTGTAGATCCTTTTTTCAAAAGGGAGTGGGGGGTGCAAAATGATTCTGATAGAGTTGCCTCCCCTAAGAGTATCAATTCCTGTAAAATTTTACATCTTTCAGGCCAGATAACCTGGAACCAGAAACATTCTACAGAAGCTCAGTCAGAAATGTATGATCAAGCAGCCATTGTTAACTGCTTGTGTGGAGGTGGTAAAATGTAGCCCTGTACTTCAATATAATGCTTATGTCCTTCGGGACTACCAAGTTCATATATTGTATATCAAAATAGGAGTTCTGCTTAACCGTTACCATTCTCTGGGCTAATTCAGCAAATGAAAAATTTGTGATATTTTCCTTATTTTTCCAAGAAAATAAGCTGTGGCAGTTCATGCAAATGCAGAACACAATTTGCATGAAATATCAAAGCCTATTTTCTAGAACACAAGAAAAGTATTTCAAAATGTCATCTGTTGAATTTTTTATCCAGTATGCTAAGGGTTAAAGCTATCAGGGGGTGTGAGGGCATTTGCGTTTTTTTCATTATTCCTCATTAACAGACTCAATTAACACTTAAACTGCCAGTCACAACAACTGTCGTCTGCTTTGTCATCTGCTTGTGATTTTAAAAGTCATTTCTGCAAACAGGGTGGACCCAGATCAGACTGCCTTTAGGAGCAGTCTGATCTGGGTCCATACTGTTTGCCTGTATGCAAAAATAGTTTTGAAAAGTTTTGAGAATGAATATTCAGCAGATGACATAAACAGTTTGTTTGTTTGTGTTGAGGTTTTACGGCCCAGTCAACCCAATGGGGTCATGTCGAGCGCGGTCAGTTTACCTAACCACACGTTTACTGGGCAGGCTTAGTCCTCTAAGCGGTTAACCAATATTGTGCACATTCTTTCGCCAGAAACTGACATAAACAGACGACATTTTTAGATGTAGGTTTTCTTGGCGTTGTAAGGGTTAACCCTTAAAGTGCCAAGAAAAACTGCATCTGAAAATGTCGTCTGTTTGTCGTCTGCTGAATATTCTTGCAGACTTTTTAAAAAATATTTTTGCATACAGGCAAACAGTGTGGACCCTGATCAGACTGCTCCTAAAGGATCCACACTGTTTGCAATAATGACAATAGTAACCGGCAGAAGACAAAGCAGACGACAATATTTGTGACAGGCGCTTTAAGGGTTAAACCAAGCCTGCTATTGTCTGATTTTGATTTGTTCTGCATTTCTAAAGGATCCCATTTCAGAAAACCTTATTAGGCTGACATTTATCACATTTTTTTTTTTCAGTTATTTTGACAAATCTAACCCCACAGTGCAGTAATTAGGATGAATATGGCAAGTCAGTCTTCTTCATTAAGAGGTACTGATACACCTATAAGGGAGGCAACTCTGTCTAAATTGATTTTGTCCCCTTCTTAAAAAGGGATCTACTCTAATAAGAAGAATTTCTTCCTTCTTTCCTTTTAGAAAAACAGACCAAGTTCAAAAGGTAATTTATGCACAGGGAAACAAAGAGGAAGTCACAAATGTTGTCACCCTTGGAGAAAATGATAAAAAAAATTTACCAAGTGTATCCAGCCTCTTAACCCTTAAAGCACCAAGAAAATCTGCATCTGAAAATGTCGTCTGCTTATGTCGTCTGCTGCATCTTCTTGTGAACTTTTCAAACTTACATTTTGCATATAGGCAAACAGTGTGGACCCAGATCTGGAGCAATCTGATCTGGGTCTACACTGTTTGCAACAATGACTTTTAAAGTAACCAGCAGAAGACAAAGCAGATGACAATTGTTGTGATTGGCGCTTTAAGGGTTAATGCTTAGCACTCTGGGTAAAATTTTCAGAGACGACATTTTGAAATATTTTTCTTATTTTTCCTAGAAAGCAGAATTTGACATTTCATGCAAATTGTCTCCATTGGAGACAATTTGCATGAGATGTCAAATCCTGTTTCCTGGGAAAAAGAAGAAAAATATCGATTTGTCGTCTGCTGAATTAGCCCAGAGAGTGGTAAAGGTTAAATACATGAAAGCCTAAATGAAGCAGTATGATCAGGGTCTGCACTATTTGCCACTAAGTTGACACATTCAGAGCTGTCACAAGATAGTCAAATCAGCTTGTCCAAACTTTTTGGTTACCATAGTTATCCGAAGTATTTGGGACGGGATACCTTATCTACTTATCGTACTTGCCCTAAAATTTGAAATTGTCCATCTACTACCTATTGATATGTCTAAAATATTGCTGTACATATGGCAAACAGTGTAGACCCTGATCAGATCTAGGTCTACACTGTTTGCAAAAACCTATCTGCCCCAATACTTACAGTTATTAAGGTATGTAACATTAAAGGACCAAGGTATTCAGAATGTTATGCTTTAAATAGCACTCTGGGTAAAAATTTCAGCAGAGGACATTTTGAAATATTGTCCTTATTTTCCCAGAAAATAGGCTCTGACACTGAATGCAAATTGTTTTACTTAGGGTAAATGATGACGATATGTTCAGGTTTTACAACATGTCAATCCATCAGGATCATTTGCATCAAAACGGTGTATCAATTTGGATTAAACCAGTCAGGTATGCATGAAAGTATAAAACACTTTAGGTAAATATGGTAATGGTTGGAAGTATTCTTTTATTAGCATGACACTGGAGACATTTTGTCATCAAAAATAATGACTGCCAGAGGACAATAATCACTCCCACACCTACACAAGACCATCTATAACAATTAGTTGGAAAAATTTGAAAAAAAAAAAAAAAAAATGCCTTTGATCTTTGATACTTTGCATGCTGGGTAAAAAATTCAGCAGACATTTTGAAATATTTTTCTTAATTTCCTCAGAAATAGGGTCTGACATTGCATGCAAATTGTCTCCTATGGAGGCAATTTGCATGCAATGCCAAACTTTATCTCCTGGAGAAATTAGAAAAATATTATGAACTTGTTGTCTGCTGAAATTGCTGGAATGGTATTAAAGGCTACAAGATGTTAAAATGAAAGAGATTTTTGTTGTTTTGTCTAATAAAAAAAAAAAAAAAAAAAAGGAGTTGGACATCTGATGCAAAAATGTTCTCCCAAGAGATGCCATTCTGATATCTTTCTTATTTTGCTAGAAAACTGGAGATAATAAGCAAGAGATATTAAGCCTCTTAAAAAAAAATAAATAAATAAAATAAATAAATTTCATTTGCCAATATCTAAATGTGCGGTTTTACCCTTACAGTGCCATTCATATTTTTCAGAGTAAATATGTGTTTTTTCATTGCCTGATGCTTTATTCAGAAGACATAAAGTTGCAAAATTTCATTATTAATAAGAACAATATTGATCTTGAAAACTGGGTCAAGGACACCAAAATGTAATAAGTTCGCTTTGAAAAAGGACATTGTTCTCCTATAAGCTGATCTGATTGATTTTTTATTTGGGTTTTACGGCCCTTTCAAGAATATTTTACTTATATCAAGCCGATCATTCATCAAAGGTGGGCAAAAACCAGAGAACCCGGGGAAAAACCACCTGACCATCCATAAGCAGAACTTACAGATGGTTTTTCCCCGGGTTCTCTGGTTTTTGCCCTATAAGCTGAATTGTTTAAAAGTCTTAATCCATGTACACACAGTCATAGTACATAGGGGTGCATGGATGGATGGATGGAAGACTGTAAGTGATCACTAGAGCTAAAAGCTCAGGTGGGCTAAGACTTTTTAAGGACTTTTTGAAAGACTCACCAATAAGTTCTATTTAAGGTGTTTGGTTTACAACAGACATCACTGTCCCGTAGACTGCTTCACACAAACTTGCTCATCTGTATTATCTCACTGTCCATCACGAAAACACGCCTATGTAATTTTGACCCCCTCAAACCCCACTTTTATATAGTAAAACTGGGGTTTACAGGGGTATACATTATTTTTCTTATTTCTGCTAAAAACATAGATTGTGGGTACCTGAAAATTTTCAATTTTTGGAGTGAAATTTTCTGTATATTTGAATAGGCGTGTTTTCGTAATGCTGGTCAGAGTCTTCATCTATCACCTATACAATATTCAGATTAACTTAAATTCGTACAGCAAACAGCAGAGACCCAGCAAACAGTAAAGACCCAGACCAAGGCAGACAATTCAATTCACATGAAATTTCAAGAAAATAATCAAAATGTTATCTGTTGAAGTTGTGATTAGCTCTTTACTACTTAGCAGGCAGGATAAGACACTTTGTAATACTTTTCTTATTTTCTGGGAAAAATAAGAAAAATATCATCAATTTGTTGTCTGCTAATTTTGCCCATAGAGTGTTAATGTTAGCCTTTACCACTCTCTTGGCTAATTCAGCAGACAAAAAATTGGTAATTTTTTTTTTTTTTTTTAGTTTTCCCAGTAAACAGATTTGACATTTCATGCAAATTGTTTCCATTGAGGACTATTTGCATGAACTGTCAAAGTCTGTTTACTGGGCAAAAAAAGAATAATATTTCAGTATGTTGTCTGGTGAAAATTTTATCCGGAGTGCTAAGAGTTCAGCATATTTTATTGCTATAACAGATACTACAAAGGGGTTGGGCCACAAGTTATCACAGCATTAATCAGGCCCAGCCCCTAATCACCTTATCTGGGTCAGTCCTGATTGTCCTCTGCTGATATCACCTTTTAGCATGCAGTGATCATGGCACTGTAAAGTCTAATAAGAAAGGAGAAATGACAATCATGAATTTTCACTCCTACGTTGATGCTATTTTAATCTGCTTTTGTTTCATATTTCAATAAGTATCATACTACAGTATCATTTTAACCTTTATCATGCTGAATAAATTAAGATGCCACGCCAACTTCTAATTTTTAGCCAATCAGATTAATTGATTCAGGTTGTTCATATAAATTCACATACTGGATGGCAAACAGTGCAGATCCAGATCAAATGGCTCATTCAGAAGCCAACTGATCTGGATCTACAGTTTGCTAAGACAGGGCATGTGTTTAGCAAGAGAAGGGTTAACCTTTATCACGCTAATTTACATACAAGCAGATATTGTTTTAATTTTTTTTTTTTTTTTTACTTTTTTGTTTGAAAATTGGGCCTAACCCTTAAAGCGCCTATCATAACTGCAGCTGAAGACATTCTGAAATATTCTATTTTTCAGAGAAAACAACGCTTGACTTTTCATGTGTATCAGATGATTCACATGAAATGTCATCATCAATATCAGAAATATCTTAGTCTGTTAATGATTAATGTGCTAGGTAAAAATTTCAGCATAGGACATACTGAATTTTTTCTTATCATCTGTCCCAGAAAACAGGCTCTGACATTCTATAAAAGCTGTCTTCTTAATGGCAACAATTTGCATGAAACATCAAACCAAGTTTTTATGATATAAATGGTATGAAATATCAAACCCTATTTTCTGAAAAAAAACAAAAAAAACAAACACCAATATCATCAATTTGTCATCTGCTGATTTTGCCTAGAGAGCTCTAAATGCTAAAAACTTTATATGAATAAACATATTAAATTTACCAGATCATGGGAAAAAGTTAATTTTTTATATTGAATATTTCACACTACCTGACAAAGGTGGAAATAATAATGCCCAAGGTACATGTATAAATGACATTATCAAAACTTTATATCAAAGAAAGCTTCAGGAATAATGCCAGTTTTTTTCTTTGCTAATTACAAAATAATGTAAGTACATAAGTCAGCTGGCTGAGGGCTAAACAGTATGGTGTCATAATCCCATGGCTGTGAGTTCAAGCCCTAGCAATTGAGAATCTTCTAATACATTTCAACTGTTATCTTCACGATTGTCCCATCCTCTGTTAGCCTCATATAATTTTAGTACCACAGTAAAATAACTGCAATACCACCACAAACAAACATGTGAAACATCTCTAAAGAGTACTAGCATGACATGCAAATTGGAAGGTTTCTGTTGAGGACCAATGCAAAGACGAGGCTGTTGTTGAGAACCAATGCAAAAAGTATTTTTGATGAAGACTAATGCAATATACCGTAACAATCCTCAGTATTGGGACAGATAGGCCTTTGCAAATAGAGTTGACCCAGATCAGACGCCGCATTCTGCGGCGTCTGATCAGGGTCTACACTGTTTGCCATACATAAAGCAATATTTTAGATAATCAACGTGTAGTAGAATTGATTGTGTTGGGGTTTAACGACACGTCAACCCTTGTGGGTCATTTTGTGTCGTCTCCCAGAGAAAGGGAGAAAAGTGATAGAAGAGATAGTAGAAGAGATTAAAGAGAGGGACAGGGAAGAAAGGAACAGGAATGAAAGTGAAGAAACAGAAGAAATAAAAATATTCCCCATCTACCCTTACCTGCTACAAGGACAGCAGGCCTTGCCCAATTGTAAGCCAATTCAGTTGGACGCCCTGGTGACGTAAGATACACGACACCTTCGCACCACCCGACCACCCCATACGTGTAGTAGAATAGAATATTTCAAACTTTAGGACAAGTATTGTAAGTAGATGAGGTGTCCCAATAGGTAGGGTAAAGAAGGTTGTGGCTGTGCTGAGGAATGATACTATGGAGTGTTTTTTTGTTGTAGTGGAAATTTCATACGAGACTGGAGGCCATGAATTCAATATGGTGATTTTTGTTGAGGACCAATGCAATATGGAAGTTATACCAGGCCAGTTTTACAGAATAGTTTTTGATATGCACCAATGCAAAGCAAAGGTTTCTGTTGGGTACTAATGCAAAGATAAGGCCTTTTGTTGAGCAACAATGCAAAAAGGACTCTTGACCAGGATTTTAACCCTTGTCCTGCTGAACCCGGATATACCCTTCCTTTGCAAACAGTGTAGATCCAGATCAGTTGGCTTCTTCAGTTGGCTTCTGAAGAAGCCAACTGATCTGGATCTGCACTGTTTGCCATTATGTATGTAAATTTTTAGCAACAATCAGGATCAAGTGATCTGATTGGCTGAAAATTATGTGGGTGTGCCATCTTAATTTATTCAGCAGGACAAGGGTTAAGGCAATATGTGGGTTATGCTGAGGAACAATGTTACAGAGAGGTTTTAGCTAATCTTTACCACTACCTGGGCAAATTCAGCAGATGACACATTGGTGATATTTTCTTATTTGTCCCAGAAGACAGGATCTGACATTTCAAGCAAATTATATGAATGTCAAATCCTGTTTCTACAGAAAAATAAGAAAAATATTTCAAAATATTGTCTGCTAAAACTTCTACCCAGAGTGCTAAGCATTAAGCACCAATGAAAAGCAAAAGGCTTTTGCTGAGGAAAACCATGGTGTAGAGGGTTGAGGACCAATGCAAGATGGCGACTTTTGTTCTGGACCAATGGAATAACAAGGTTTTTGTTGTAGGCCATTCCAAAGTGGAGGTTTTTTGTTGAGGACAATGCAACGTGATTGAGATTTTGTTAACGACCAAAGTAAAATGGAGTTGTTCCCACAATTCTTTGGACCAGTCTTCATCCAGTGGCAGGGTGTCTTGTTAGTTTCATACTAGTGTTCTAGGTTTTATGAAAATTTCTGTTTTCAATGCAAACCGTGTAGATCCTGATCAGATGCCACATTTTAGGCTATGACCAATATAGATCATAGGTGTTTGCAATAAGAATCAATGTGAAGGATTATACAGATGACCAATGCAAAAGTAGTTTTCAATCTCAAATATGGGAAAAAATAAACATGAAGGGAAAGTACTATCCAGGAACATTGATCACAATACCACAATATAACACCTCATTGTCTATTTGGTACAGTATTTACCCTAAATATTAGGACACCTGAACTCCCTACCATAGGTCTAGATCAGAGCTGGTATCAGGTAAATATTTTTTTCATGAAAATGTATGTTGTGGGTACTCATTAGAAGAGCCTTGCCAAGGTGCTGCTAAAGAAGTGTACCCACAACATATGTTTTTGTGGAGAAATAAAAAAAATATCAATACTTTTGGACTGAAACAAACATCTTAACGAGAGCTATGTCCTTACCATGCTTTTCAAAAAATTTGTTAAACTTCATTTAACAACCTTTTGTTGTGTCTAAAAACAACTGGATGAGTAACAGTGTAGATCCTTATCAGATGCCGTGTTCTGTCCTAACTTAAGGGTTATTACATAATTTGTCAAGTTCTAAAATTCTAGATTGTGCAATTGTTGAGCTAAGTGCAATACAATATTTCGTGACAGAGGAGTGAGATCTTCAAATTCCATGATACAACAACCCAGTGTCTACCTAAAGTTTGAAAGTAACTCAGTTGCTGAAAAATCATATGACAAAATTTTAATGTCCAAAATATGGAGATAAAAAATAATTGGAAGAATAATCCTGAGCAACTTTACAAGGTATCATGTGCATAATCTTATAATTACCCTTTATTCATCTGCAAAGTCACACGAGGGCACTTCAAATATGAGCCATATTTTAAAGTTAATGACAATGATATAAAGCAAAATATAGTTTACAATGGCAGTCTCTGAGAGCCACTGATCTACCATCCCAAGTACAACTTTTCTGGAGTAAATAGTCTTCAAGGCATGAATTTGCTGGACCATAAAATATAGGTCACTGACCTACATATACTTGAGAAGTTAATCTGATGGTCACATTAATCCATTATATCAACTATGATGTTAATCCATTAAATAATCTAAAAAGATATTAAGCAAAATCACTAGACCATGAAATATAGGTCATACTGATTTATATTTACTTTATGTAACATAAAATCATTGAACTATGAAATATAGGTCACAGTGTCCTACATTTACTTTTAGGTCAACTGTTGGATCATATTGATTGATAATCCCAAATAATGATGTTCATATATCAAATAACATTCAAGATATAAGGCAAAATTACTGGACCATGAAATATAGGTCAAGGTGACCTACATTTGTTATGCTGTCAACTGTGGTGTCACACAGAACCAATATTCCAAGTATCACATTAATCCATGAAATAGTCTTCAAGATATAAGGCAAAATTGCTGGAGCATGAAAATAAGATCACAATGACCTTGACCTTATTACACTGAATGTTGATGTGATAAACATGTCTGATGCCCATCCTTCTTTATTAAGAAGTTGTTTGTATAAACAAACTGCAATATACCACTTTATTGAGGCATTAATCCATGAAATAGTCTTCAAAATATAAGGCAAAATCACAGGAGCATGAAAACAAGGTCACAATGACCTTGACCTTATTACACTGAATGTTGATGTGACAAACATGTCTGACACCCATCCTTCTTTATTAAGAGATTGTTTGTATAAACAAACTGCAATATACTACTTTATTGGGTGTCCTAGATTTTGACCTCTGGCCCCGCCCTGAGGCACGACCCAGGGATTCATAGATGTAGAATGAAAGAGAATCCTCCCAGGTAACCCATAACAAATATGCAAAGTTTTTGAACAGTGGCTGCAGAGTTATAAGTAAATGAAAAACTTCGAAGTAAAACTTGGTTCTAGAAAAGGTTAACGGACGGAATCACGGACGGACAGACGGACGGAAGGACAGACGTATGAAAAATAACAAACAGTGCAAATCCAGATCACTTGGCTTCTGATCTGAATCTACATTGTTTGCAAAGGCAGGGCATATCAAGGTTCAGCAGGACCAGGGTTAAAGTCCCGTTTCGAGAAACCTGTATTATCATCTTTACCCAAAAAGTTGTCCTAGGATTTTGATAGTTCATAATGAAATTTCAAACCCAACTAATTCTGGCTCTCAGCTCATTTGCACAGTATTCATGATTTAAGCACTGGAAGCTGGTATCCAGATCTTGACCTATTTCAGATACATGGCTTGGACATGTAAGAGAAGAATTTGTTGACATTTGGTGGGAACATTTCAGCCAAAAATGAGACAAAGTAACGATGTGGCTATGATACCCATATGGCAGCAACGACAAATGTTTGCCGAAACAGCGGAAGTAGGTAAATTGCATGTTGCATTTGTTTTTGTTAGAGTAGCACTGTAAATATGTGGGATCCCCTCCAGATCTGTGGGCCATTGATTATCTTGTCCATATATTACCGTTTGAGAGAAATGTGATGTTTTTTAGAACCTTTTCAGAAGTCACAGAATATGATTTTTCATAATCAGCAGTGTTTCTGTTGTACTGAAATACAAAAATAACTAGAGAAAAATTATATACAAAATAGTTTTTTGGGCCTGTACTCCTCTACTGAACTAAAGTATCTGTGTTTAAAAACTGCTGGAACCGTGGCAAACAGTGCAGACCCTGATCAGATGCTGCATTCCCTGTTGATGTGCATGTAAATTGCTGGATGAGTGGCAAATGGTGTAGACCCTGATCAGATGCCACAGAATGCGGCATCTGATCTGCGTCTACACTGCTTGCTTGGACCTATCTTTCCAAATACTTGGGATAAATACCGTTATTTTTTCATGCAAATCCAACCACTCTGATCAAGTGGTATTTTTGTCGACAACTGTAGAAGCACAACTGACACAGTGCCCTATATATAGAAAACATTCAAAAGTGCCACGAGAAAACCAACATGTCTTTCCTGTAGCGTAAAACTGAAGACGTCACCCAGCCTGCAATTCCACATATCTTAGTCTGGACATTTAATATTCATCTTCAGCAAACAGCAATGACCCAGACCAGCCTGCACATTTGTGCAGGCTGGTTTGGGTCATTGTTGTTTCCAGTTCTTTTCCGCCAGTCAGACACATTCTAACTTTTTTCCTGCTAAAAAAAGAAAATTCTCTGGCAAACGTACAACAATAGTTCAGACTGCAAATGTAATTAAACTGAATCAGTTTACCTGTACCTTAAATGATGCCGATGATGATGATGATGTTTGCTGTTCCTGATAATAAGTTCTGTTGTTGCTGCTGAGGCTAAAGTTGAGAATGCTTGCCAACCCGTGGTGGCAGAGGGGGGAGGGTGTCTAACCCACAACCTTCTGATCATCAGTAGGACTTGCATCCAACTGGGGCACCGCAGCCAATGATGATGATAATTACAATGATGATGATGATGATGATGATAATGATGATAATATTACTGCGTTATTATTAGACATATTTACTGCTGACAGTGTGTTGATCAATGACGATGATAATGATAACGATGTGAGGATACTGCTACTATTATTAATGACATTTTTACTGCTGACAGTGTGTTGATCAATGATGAGCATGCTACTTTCTGATGATGATGATGATAATTAATACATAGCTACAGATAAGAGAGGGTATCCACATAATAATTTTCTTATTTCTCAAGGAAAACATATGTTGTGGGTACTCATTAGAAGCGCCTCACCAAGTGTATGTTGTGGGTACTCATTAGAAGATACTCATTAGTGAGTACCCACAACATATGTTTTCACCGAGAAATAAGAAAGATAGCAGTTTTCGGATGAAAAAAGTGCCTTATCTGTTGCTATGTATTAGTGACAATTTCACTACAGACAGTGGTTATCAATGATGATCATGCTCTGTTTCATAATGATGATAATGATACTACTGCTGCTATCATTTGTGATATTTTTACTGCTGACATTTCACTGATCAATGATGATCATGACCTGTTGATTTGTTTGTTTGTATTGAGGTTTTACGGCTCAGTCAACCCAATGGGGTCATGTAGAGCGCGGTCAGTTTACCTAACCACACCTTTACTGGGCAGGCTTAGTCCTCTAAGTGGTTAATCAATATTGTGCACATTCTTTCGCCAGAAACTGACAACTGCCCTTCTAGAATCAGCGGAAGGGAGAGAATGACCGTAGAAAATATTTCATGATCAATCTCGAAAGAATGTTGCCGACCTCGGTAGGGGCTGAAACCGCGACCTCCTGGTCTCCAGTCTGAGGGTGCATTCAACTGAGCCACCGAGGCCGGCATGACCTGTTGATACAACAGCTGCTGTTACTATTGGTGTTCATTTTACAGTGGTATGATAATGATGCTACATGTATATATTCTCTGGGCTAACTGAGTTTGAGTTTTACAGTTCATTCAATAGTGTTAAGGTCATTATCAGCCAGTCAGTTACCCTGTTCACACTTTTGCTGGGCAGGCTTTACTCACTTAGTGATTAACCAATACTTTGTGCAAATACTTTCACCAGTACATGACAATACCCTTCTTAAATTAACAGAAGAGGGAGAATGACCGGCTCTTTGGGCTTATTAAGCAAGCGATAAATTGATATTTTTCATAATTTTCCTAGGAAAAAAGTTTTGACAGCCATGCAATCCGTCTCTAAGACAATATGTACAGAATATCAAAGCCTTTTTTCTAAGATAAATATGAGAAGTCTTTACCAAGCAAGCTAAGCAGTAAACATTATGAATGCTGCTACCACTACTGATGATTTCATTTTTTTTTTTTTTTTAATTTTTCCAGCTTTTTACTTGGATAAAACTACTTATAAAATGCTCACTCTAACAAGCTTGTCAGTTTAAATGTTCTTTGGAATATGGATGATATTTTGTGAGGTGCAATTTATACCCAGCATGCTAAGGGTTAAATGTGCTTGTGTTTAACTCCGGCCCTCTCAATATAGCTGGTACATCAGCTTCCAGCTGGCATTCTGCTTAAATCTGTTCCAGACCACCATTATCGGACCACTATCGGCCCAACAGGATGGGCCGATAACAGTCGGATATAGATTTAAGCAGAAAGCCAGCTGGAGCATTTTACCAGTTTGCTCAGACCTGTCCAAATACTAAAGCAAGTATACAAGTGTCAACCCTCTGCAGGGAAAAATAAGCACTTTTGTAGTCTTGTTACCCCCCATAAAACAGGGCTTGTCATATGACTGTGAATGGCAAACACTGTAGAACCTGATCAAACTGCTCCTTTAGAAGTCACTTAAGGTCTACACTGTTTACTCAGGAATGTCTAATGAAATGCTAGGCCCTAATTTTGGACAAAAATCACTCAGGCCAAACAATGTGTGTGTTCAGGGTAATCCTACCCTGCCTAGTTTCCTAATTTTCCTGGTGAAACCTAGAGTTTATGCTACCATATTTATGCTAAATATTTGGACAAGTAGACATAAGCAAACAGTGTAGCTCCTTTAGGAGCAGTTTGATTAGGGTCCACACTGTTTGCCATTCTATCCATACTTTTTAGACACATTAAAGGGTAGTCAAACAGTCTTGGTAAAACTTTATGGGAATTATGGTGCAGAGTCCAAATATGTTTGGTAATTATGGCATAGTTCTAAATAAAAATGTAAAAAAAAAAAAATAAATAAATAATCCCTACCTACCCTACCTATTTCATTATAACATATTACCTTAACCCTTGTCCTGCTGAACCGGCTATACCCTGTCTTTACAAACAGTGTAGATCCAGATCAGTTGGCTTCTGAAGAAGCCAACTGATCTGGATCTGCACTGTTTGTCATTAAGTATGTGAATTGGCATCAACAAACTGGATCAAGTAATCTGATTGGCTGAAAATTGGAAGTGGGTGTGGCATCTTAATTTATTCAGCATGACAAGGGTTAACACACATATCATTTTGATTTGGGCCAAAAATGTGATTTTGGGCATATGCTGACAGTGAAGGTCCAGAGCAGCCTGAATGCATGAAGGGAGAGCAAAAGCCCAGATGATTCTTTGCTCATGCGCTAGTTGATCTGAATCTGCACATTTTGTGCATGATCAAAGGCAACATTTTCTTGACATGGCCCATTTGCCCTCAAGTGATCTTGTAACTGTTACCTACAGCTGCACAAGAAAATATTTGAGCGAGAAAAAAAAGCAAACATTTGGAAGTAATTTTTGTCAGAAAATAGAAGAAAGAATGAGAAAATAGAGTCGTAATCTTGGTGATATCTGAGATAACAACAGGCAACTTCCGCTTCAAACCTCTATTCTGGACCACAAGACGAGATTACAGCATAAACAGCACATAGCCATCAATAAGACGATTTTCTTTTTTTTTTTCAGCCAGAAAGTACCACTAATGTTTCTTATTTCTTATTTCTCCGCAAAAATATACAGGTATTCACAGCAATTGGCAACCAATGTTTTCAAAGAAAAATATACAGTCAACTCTCATTGTCTCAAAGTCAAAGGTCCTCTCTGAAATACTTTGAGATATTTGTACCTCAACATATCAGATCTGCAGAATTGAGGAAAAAATATATCGAACAACCACATTTCATAAATGAATAAGTAATTTGACTCCTGAAGTAAGAAATATATTGAAAATATTGTGGAAAAGAGGAGCAATTTCTCTTCTTTTCCACAATATTTTGTTACCTGTTGTTAGATTTTCATGTTTCATGCCCAGATTTTCACTTCAAGAGTTATTCGAGATAAGTGAAATCAAGATAACGAGAGTCACTGGATATTTATCTGGTCACATCTCTTATCTAAAGCAGTCTATGTCAGAGTGCTGACATATATGGCATACTCTGCATTAGTTTTTTCACCAAACCCTGTTGATACTTATAGTAAGACAATCCAATCAGTACCAAATGACTTTCTAGCACTGACAGACCTAAGAAGGAATATTCATTTGCCACTTCCACCACTGAAAAGGAGCCATAAGCCAAACAAAATGCATAACAGTTATGTCACTTGTTCTAAGAATGCCAGATAATATGCAACTGCTTATTGTGCTACAAATGTGAGACAATAGGTAAATGTTTATTGTTCTACAGATACAATATAACAGGCAATGTTTATTGTTCAACAAATGTGAGTTAATATAATACATAAATGTTTAAGGCAACTGTTTATTGTCCTACAGATACAAGATAAAAGGCAAAGTTTATTGTTCTACAAATGTGAGCAAATAGGCAAATGTTTATAGCCTACAAATATGAGATAATAGGTATATGTTAATTGTTCTACAAATGTAAGATAACTGGCAAAAGTCTGTTGTTCTACAAATGTGAGATACGAGGGGTGTTTGAAAACTTTTGCAAATGATATCGTTTCTGAGATATTAATCAAAATTTGATAATTTTTTTCCTAGTTACCCTTTAGCCAGAACACAGTGTTTCCATCTTTTAATCCATTTTTTGAAACAATTTTCATACTTATCTTTGGTACACCCATAAGAAATTGGTGAACTGCAGACCCCAATGCACTTCTGGACCTGAATCTCCTACGAGAAATGTTTTTTTTTTTCAATCTCGGAAAGAGGAAAAAACCACACAGGGCCAGGTCTGGGCTGTAGGGAGGGTGCGACAATACACTGACCTTTTCAGACGTCAAAAACTGTGCTACAGTTGAGGATTTGTGGCCTAGAGCATTGTCATGTAACAAATGTACATGCTGGAGACACGTTTTTGGACGTTTCTCATTTCTGTTTGTAATTTTTGTTTGTAATTTTTTCAGAACCATATACTTATAGATGCTACCAGACACACCTCTACGTTTTGGAACAGCAATTTCCAAGAGTGGTCCAGAATTTCCGAAGAAAATGGGTTCTAACACCTTCTTTGCTGTCAGTGTTTGTTTACTTGGTCTTTTGGCATGTTTCAGAGCCCAGGTGCTTCTAAAGAGTACCCACAACATATGTTTTCGTCGTGAAATAAGAAAAATACAAATACTTTTTGGTTGAAAAAAATGCCTTATCAAGAGCTACGGCTGATCGAAAACATAGGTACTCATTAGAAGCTGCTTGATAATGCACTTCTAATGAGTACCCCAAAATGTATATTCCTTAATAAAAGAAATACCAACATTTGTGGCAACTTGTCTCAAGCTTTTACATATTCCTTCAAGGACAACAAAAGTTCCTAAAAATGTTTCTGGGTAAGACAGTTTCTTAATTTTAAGCGGGGTCATTAATCATGCAAATGGATTATGAACATGTCCTACAAATTCTCAAGAAAGTACCAATTAGGCAAGGTTTTAAACAGTTTGATTTGATTTGGAGTTTTACAGTTCAGTCAACACTGTTAAGGTCATGTCGAGCCACTCAGTTAACCTAGTCATGATTTTCTTGGGCAGACTTAGTCCTCTAAGCGGTTAATCGATACTTTGTGCACACACTTTTGACATTAACTGACAACTGCCCTTCTTGAATCAGCTAAATGGGGAGAATGATGATAGAACTTATTTCATGATCAATCTCTGAGAATGCATCCATTCATTCAGGAGATAGGGTGCAGACAAGCCATTTTCCAACGATCTAAGCCATCATGTGACCTTGAAAATGGGGTCAAGGTCACCAAAATCAAAGCAGTTCTTTTACATGTCCAAGCAAATTAGATGTGCAAATTCGGTCAAAATCCATGTTGCTTCAGGAGATAGGGTGCAGACAAGCCATTTTTCAGCCTTTTCCAACAATCTAAGCCCTTGTGTGACCTTGAAAATGGTGTCAGGGTCACCAAAATCTAATCAACATTTTTCCCCCACCCAATGATAAATTTGTGTAAGTTTGGCCAAAATCCATTCATTCATTAAGGAGACAGAATGCGGACAAGGATGCGGACGCCGACAGGATCCGCACTAAAAACAATATGTCCCCACTATGTTGGGGGACATAATTAAGAATTGCCACGCCCACTTCTAATTTTTAGCCAATCAGATAATTTGATCCAGGTTGATGGCACAAATTCACATACTTAATGACAAACAGTGCAGATCCAGATTAGTTGGCTTCTTCAGAAGCCAACTGATCTTGATCTTCAGTTTTCAAAGGCAGGAATAGCCACTCTCAGCAGGACCAGGATTAAAATGGTATTTGCTAATATGAAAATACAGCAGGCTAAGTATTCACGCAAACATAATCAAAAGGTGCAGTCTTACATCCATCTGGAAAGATCGAGCCAATCAATCAAACTTGCACACAAACAAATCTTCAACATGGTGGTGAAATGTAAATAACATATGCAGTGCATAATTTGCATTTTTTCTCCCTTTTTACCCCAGATCTTGTATTAGATTAGCAAATACTTTTTTGTGCCTTTCCATCATAAACCCTAGACTGGCTCCAGTCTCCAGCGACTAAATTTTTTTCTCATAATCCTGTTTGATAATCCACTAAAATAAACCAAAAAAATATCATGACTATAAAGGCTGGTCTAGTGACCAGCCTTTATAGTCATAATATTACTTTGGTTTTATTGTAGTGGATTATTCAACAGATTATAAGAAAAAAAATATTTAGTCACAGGAAACCAGAGCCAGTCTAAATAAACCCATGTGTAAGAATGAAGAAACAATGCTATTAACCTTTACCACTCTATGGGCAAATTCGACAGGCAACAAATTGACATTTTTCTTATTTTTCCCTGAAAACAGGATTTGACATTTCATGCCAATTGTCTCCACTGGAGACAATCAGCATGAAATGTCAAATCCTGCTTCCATGGAAAAAATAGGAAAAATATTTCAAAAGGTAGTCTGCTGAAAATGTCACCCAGAGAGCTAAACATTAAGAAAACTAACTAAAATGCCTGCATCATAGCATGTTAGAGAATTAAGTTATAGAAATAACTCAGAAATGTATTTTTTACTTTCATTAGTCTTTATAATCCAATTTGCGGATATAAAAACTTTGGTTCCAGTCAGGTGTTCTGCCTTGATTCAAATTTTTATTTTATTCATTCAGCAAGTCTGTTTTTTCCTAAACAATTTGCTATAAGGGTTAGTTATCCCGTAGATGCTTACACAAATGCGGCAGATGACGTCAATTTTTTTTTTTTTTTTTGTCTGTATTTTTTCTGAGAAAATAAGGCTTGACATTTCATGTGAAATCATCAGCTAGGCAGGCAATTCACTTTTAAAGTCAAATCTTATTTTCTCTGAAAAACAAGCAAATTCTATTATGTCCCCCACCTTTTGTAAGTATATGAACTGTAACGCAATTTGATAATTTGATGTACTTTTCAAGTCCACTGCTGTAAGAGGAGTTGCATCCACAAGGTACCTATTAACTATGCACATGTATAATATTTGAACTATAAAAAATGACTTAGTTCAAAAAACTGAAAAAGTGATAAAAATAAAT
Organism: Anodontia alba; assembly: GCA_964016985.1. Lineage (NCBI taxonomy): Eukaryota > Metazoa > Mollusca > Bivalvia > Lucinida > Lucinidae > Anodontia > Anodontia alba. The sequence goes on along the minus strand of OZ024822.1, from coordinate 118,450,922 downwards.
TCAGGAATATAACAAAAGCATATACATATCTTCAGACCATGACAAAAGCACCTGCAAAGTTTCAAACAGTAGGAGGGGTTGCGTCCACAAGGTACCCCCATTACCTATACTAATTGAGCTCAAAAAATGACTAAGTTAAAAACCCAGAAGAAATGACAAAAATTAATTTCAGGAATACCAAAAGCACATGCATATCTCCAGACCATGAATAAAACACCTGCAAAGTTTCAAAAAGAACCATCCACAAAAATAGAAGGAGTTGCGTCCACAAGGTTACCATTATCTATATTATTTGAGCTAAAAAAAATGACTACCGTATTCGCTCCATTTAGTGCCCCCCTCACCATTTTTCCAAGAAAAAATGTCATAAGCGCCCCCTTCTGCAGTTGGAGGAAAAATATTTTCACTTACCTAAAGTAAAGACTTCAGCCTTTCAATCTTCACCGGATCTGCCGTAAATCTTAACACGCAAGGAATTATTTCAACCCCTCCCCCCCCCCCCCCACCCCCCGCCGCTATCTCAGTGCATCTGTGCTTTATATGTTAAGCTACCACCATGTTTTCAGCAAGTTTTACTAATTTCACGTGGTACATATCCAGCTGTGATTTGTCCCCTTTTTACAGCCACTGCATATTTATCATGTTCGTTTCCCTGCAGTGTCAAGAATTTCACCGTCCACTGGGATCCAAACAGCTTTAAAAACATGAAATCTGCAAAATGAATATATGCCATGTCACAATTTCTGTGTATTCAAAACTTGCGGTCGAAGAATCAGCTTCCCACATTGCAGAAGCAAAATTCCCACTTTCACAACAGAGGGGAAGAGTTTCATAGCCGAACAATATGGCATTGACAATGCTTTAGCAAAGATTCAAAATTAAAACTACTCTTCTTGAAATTATTTCATTTCGCACACCCCAATTACTTACTTTAGCATCGTCATGTCCTGAAAGAAATGAATGCTGTCAACCCTGCGACAGTCCTGATCAGCCTATGAACTCTTACAATCTGATCGGGACTGTTGCAGGCTGTTTACAGACCCCAGTGGTAATAGTGGCCGCATGTTTAATCAACCATTTTTACAATATGCATCAGCAAACCTGATCTATAAATAGATACTACGATGGTGTTTACTACACTGTACCAATACACATATTCCATTAGAAAACTACCGCGTGTACTGGATTTAAAAAAGATCACTGTTCTTGCAAGATTTTTGTCCCTAATAAGCACTACCTTTTTCCAATTTTTTAGCACCCGGGGGTGGGGGTGCTAAATGTGACAAATACACTGTTCAAACCCAGAAAAAATGACAAAACGAAAAAATACACTAAGTTCAAAACCCAGAAAAAGTGGCAAAACAAAAAAATAATAATTTCAGGAATATATCACATTGTTGATTTGAGTTGAGGTTTTACGGCCCAGTCAACCCAATGAGGTCATGTCGAGCACGGTCAGTTTACCTAACCACACGTTTACTGGGCAGGCTTAGTCCTCTAAGCGGTTAACCAGTATTGTGCACATTCTTTCGCCAGAAACTGACAACTGCCCTTCTTGAATCAGCGGAAAGGAGAGAATGACCGTAGAAAATATTTCATGATCAATCTCCACGAAAGAATGTTGCTGATCTCGGCGGGGGTTGAACCCGCGACCTCCTGGTCTCCAGTCGGTCGGCGCATCCAACTGAGCTACCGAGGCAGGCAAATATATCAAATGCACATGCATATTATCAGACCATGACAAAAACATCTGCAAAGTTTCAGTAAGAACCACCAACAACTGTAGGAGGAGAACTATAGGAGGAGTTGTGTCCACAGGGTACCTGCTCTCAGAGGGGTGGGGAAATAACTGAAATACAGAATTAGGGAGTTACTGAATCAAGGAAAGCCAAATACTATGTCCCCTTGCTTTATTTCAAAAAGGCAGGGAACAATAATTAAAAATAATAAAAATTAAAATGTTGTCTGCTACAATTTTCTTAGCACTTTAAGGGCTAACATGGTTCCCCACTTACCTCAAGGCAGTATCTAGTCCCAAGTCAACACTGTTGATAATCTACACAATTCAACATATTCAGCCAATGACACCACTGCCTTAGTCACCACTGCTAAATAGATTAGCCAATCAGCTATAGTTGTGCTGTTTCATTGTATTGTAACAACCATGGATATGCACTGACCAATCAAAATTAGGCTTCCTTGAGACCTATGTGTCTTTAAGGGACTGACAATTTGATTTTTATGGGATGGAGTGGTGGAAAGAGGCTGGAAGTGGGGTGGGAAGCTCTTTCTGGTCCTGGAATCAAGTATGACAGTTATCTTTTTGCACCCTTGAGTCAAAGCAAATGCACATGTGAAGTTTCCAAACTATTTCCCAAACAGTTCTCGCCACCATGGACAGAATGATAGATGGATTGAATCACAAAAGCCTATCACAAATGTCCTCTGCTACATTAGTGGTAGGAGGTTTTCACCAGCAGTGCATAGGAACCTCTTTATAACATGGTTAGGTGTAGCTCAATTTCAGACATTATATGCTTTTTGCTTTGGATCCAGACAGTAGTGTTATAAACAGGTTGTGGTATATTACCACATAGCTACAGATAAGAGGGAGTATCCACATAATATTTTTCTTATTTCTCCACGAAAACATATGTTGTGGGTACTCATTAGAAGCGCCTCGGCGAGGGGCGCTTCTAATGAGTACCCACAACATATGTTTTCGTGGAGAAATACGAAAGATATCAGCATTTTTCAGATGAAAAAAGCGCTCTATCTGTTGCTATGTTACCATGATAATCCCAAGTATTGGGATTGAGCAAACAGTCTAGAACCAATCAGACGCTGCAGAATGTGACATCTGACCTGGGTCTACACTGTTTGCCACTCATCCAGCCAGATCTAGACACATCTTAAGGCAATAAAATGGACTTGCTCAAAGTTTAGAACAAGTATCATATGGAGTTAATGAGTCACAATTTTTGGGGGTAAGTATGGTAGCTTACCTGAAGCCACATATAGTATTACCAATTCAGTAAAATAAAATATTGTTACGAAAAGAATCTATCATTATATCATAACTCCCAATACGGTGCTTTCAAGCCAAAAAGTACCAACAATCTTGTTCTCCTTTATAACATACATTATGGGTACTCATTAGAAGTGCCTCTGTGAGGCACTTCTAATGAATACCCACAATATATGTTTTCATGAAGAAATAAGAAAACTGTTTTAATACCCTGTCTTATCTGGTGCTATCTTACATAGGTCATTACCATGCAGTTAGATAACAAAATTATTTTTGCAGTAGCAGCTGCTGGTTTATTCAGAGGCATACAGGATTGAATAATTCCATACCACATTTACCCTAAATACTGGGACACCTCAACTCACTACAATGTTTGTCCTAAACTATTACTCTACATTTACCCTAAATATTGTGACATATTAACTACCTACAGCGCTTGTCCAAAACTGTGAATAAGTCCATATTATTCTACATTTACCCTAAATACTGGTAAACATTCCCCGTAATGCTTGTCTGAAACTTTTAGCAAGTGCATATTACTTACATGTACATTTACCCTAAATACTGGAACACCTTAACTCCCTTCAAATCTTGTCCTTAATTTGAGCAAGTCCATATTACTCTACATTTACCCTAAATATTGGGGCCAACTAACTCCCAATAATGCTTGTCCAAAACTGTGAACAAGTCCATATTACTTTTACACTTACGCTAAATATTGGGACACACTAACTCCCTACAATCCCAGCAAACATACAAAGTCGCCACAGCGTCGTAACGATGTTGTTGTGACGTTGTATATTTACTGGGATGCTTATTTGAAACTGTGAGTAAGTCAATATTACTCACCTGCTGACATGTCCGAAGTGCTGCTAGATGAGAAGACAACCATCACAGGACCTATCAGACACTGCATTCTGTGGCATCTGATTTACGTCTACACTGTTTGCTTAGGTCTGTCTGTCCCAAAACTTAGGCTGACTCAAGAAGGGCAGTTGTCAGTTTCTAGCAAAAAAAAAGTGCACAAGTACTGGTTAACTGCTTAGACAACTAAGCCTGCCAAGGAAAATTGTGGTTAGGCAAACTGACCAGCTGGATATGACCTTAAAAGTGTTGACAGGGCCTTTAAACTCCAAACCAACCAACCCAAAACTTAGGATAAATCTGGTAGTTCATTTTCCAGTCCGTTGTTCAACAATGTTACATGCTGCATCTTATAGGTCAGACAGAAAATAAGATCAGTCAACCTTCAAAGCAAATCGGTATTAACATAGATCCTGATAAGATGCATTTTTTCAACCCAAAAGTACTCAATTTTTTCTTATTTCTCCACGAAAACATATGCTGTGGGTTCTCATTAGAAGCACCTTCTTGTTGTCCTGAAGAAATAAGAAAAAATGTTTTGTGGATATCCCTTTATCTAGAGCTGAGCAATGCATAAATGTAGTATTCAGAAGAAAATGCATCAAAAAGGAGCTTGAGTGCTTGATTACTCACAAGGCATGTCATATTTACCCATCATATATACCCCAAATATTCAGACAACAAAACTTATTATTCTTGATCTAAAATCACCCTAAATATTCATATCATCACGAGAACACGCCTATATAATTTTGACCCCCTTAAACCCCACTTTTATATAGTAAAACTGGGGTTTACTGGGGTATACATTAATTTTCTTATTTCTGCTCAAAATCATAGATTGTGGCTACTCGTTATAACCGCCTCAGCTATGTTTCGATCAGAAATATGAAAAATATCTGAATTTTTTATTTGAAAATTTTCATTTTTTGGTGGTAAAATTTTCAGTATACAGTGTAGCTCCAATACATCGCGGTCCGTTATTTCGCGAAATCCAGTATATCGCGAATAGGCCATGGCTCCCAAATTTTCCATAAGCAAAAAAAAAAATAATTTAAAAACATAAAATGTTTGTTGTTTTATTTAACTTCAGAAAAAAAAAAAAGCGTTCCGCCTCCAGTAATTGATTTTTCGCGCCTATCCCGACGCTAAGTCGCGCGTCAGGTATTATATGACAAACAATCCACTTAGTGTCAATCAGCGCACAAGTTGATTATAATTGGCAAACAATAAATAATATCGCCGTAATTGTCGTAATCATTATCATTATTTAGTACATAGATCTACTCAATGCTCAATGAGTCAATGATGCCCACAAACTAATTTTGGTCAGCAGGGGAAAACGGTCCACCTCCTTTTCAACACCAGCAAATTTTACAAGACAGTAGTCTTACGATGTTTCTGTCCAACATACACAGATCGTAGTCCGCTTATTTTACACTTCTGTAGATATAAATATTTCAAAAGAAAACAACTGCGTCAAAAAAAACAAAAACAAACAATAAAAAAAATAAATAAAAAGAAATTAACTTTGTTTTTTTTGCGCCCGCAATATAAGCGAAGGGAAGCAACTCGTTATCTTAGCACAATTGAGTAACTTCCCTTTGCCAGAGTATCCAAAATGGCGTCCTAAATTGTCAATCCGATGATTTCTTGTTTTCAAACGTAGTTTATCAGCTGGTTTCGATTGGAATTACTTGTTAGACATAGCGCACCATTGTAAATTATTCCATTGAGCAATTCTAATCCAATTTTAATTAGGAAATATGGTGACAACATAACTGAATGCCATTTATCCGTGATGTCTCAGCAAACTACCACAGCGACAAACCAAGCGAGTGTTATGCACGCCGTTATACATGCAAGGTACATGTCAGGACTTATATCGCGCTCCGACCACATCGCGGTTTCAGGGTAATGGACCCGCAATAACGCGATATATTGGAGCTACACTGTAGTTGAATAGGCGTGTTTTCGTAATGACCTAAACTACTTACCATTCTTGACCTAAAACTATCCTAAATAGACAGACCACTAAACTTCTTACCATACTTGACTTAAGATTAACCTAACTATTCATACACCTAAACTCCACACATATCTGACCTAAAATAATCCTAAATATTCATACACATAAACTAATGACCATATCCGACTTAAAATTATCCTAAGTATTCATACACCTAAACTCCTTACCATACTTGACCTAGAATTATTCGGAACTTTTTATAAACCTAAACCCCTTACCATACTGGACCTAAAAAAAAATTATCCTAAATATTCATACACCTAAACTCCTTATCGTACTTGACCTAAAATTATCCGAAATATTCATACACATAATTTTCTCATCATACCTGACCTAAAATTATCCTAAATATTCATACACCTTTTCTTACTATACCTGACCTAAAATTATCCTAAATATTGATACACCTAAACTCCTTCTCAAACTTGACCTAAAATTATCCTAAATATTCATACAATTAAACTCCTTATCATACTTGACTTAAATTATCCTAAATATTCATAATCCTAAACTCCTTACCATACCTCACCAAAAATTATCCTAAATATTCATACACCTAAACTCCTTACTATACTTGAACAAAAGCTACCCTAAATATTCAGGCACCTTACTGTACCTGACCTAAAATTAACCTTAATATTCAGACACATTCATTCCTTACCATACTTTTCCTAAACTTTACCTAAATATTCAGACACCATAACTGGTTACCATACTTGACCTAAAATTACTTGTATGAATATTTAGGGTAACTTTAGGTCAGGTATGGTAAGAAGTTAAGGTGTCTGAATATTTAGGATTCTTTTAGGCCAAGTATGGTAAGGTTAGGTGTACAAATATTTAGGTTAATTTTAGGTCAGGTATGGTAAGGAATTTAAATGTATGAATATTTAGGATAATCTAAGGACTTTAGGTGAATTAATATTTAGGATAATTTGAGATCAAGTATGGCAAGAAAATCAAGGCGTCTGAGTATTTATGGCAAAATTTAGGTCCAGAGTGATAAGAAATTTTGGTGTATGAATATTTAGGATGATTCTGGATCTGGTATGGTAATGAGTTTAGATGTATGAATAATTAGAATAATTTTAGATCAAGTATGGTAAGGAGGTTAGGTGTATGAATATTTTAGATGATTTTAAGTCAAGTATGGTAGGAATTTAGGTGTTAGAATATTTAGGATAATTTTAGGTCAAGTATGGTAGGGAGTTTAGGTGTATGAAAACTTAGAATAATTTAGGACATACTTACAATATTTGATGTAAAATTACTCTATTCATACACCTAGACTCCTAACCATACTTGACCTAAAATTATCCATCATATTTATTCACCTTAACTCCTTACCATATCTGACCTAAAATCATCCTCAATATTCAGACATGTAAAGACCTTACAATACTTGACCTAAAATTACTTTATTCATAAACCCAACACTCCTTACCATACTTGACCTGAAATTATCCTAAATATTCATACACCTAAACACCTTACCATACTTGACCTAAAATGATTCTGAATATTCATACACCTAAACAACTTACCATACTTGACCTAAATTACTCTAAATATTCATACACCTAAATTCCTTATCATAACTGACCAAAAAACATCCTAAATATTCATATAATTAAACATCTACCATTCTTGACCTAAAAATTTCCCAAAATATTAAGACAACTCCTTCCCTTACTTGACCTTAAGTTACCCTGCATATTCATTTACTTTAAATTCTTGCCATACCTGACCTAAAATTATCCTAAATATTCATACACCTAAACTCCTTACCAGAATTGACCTAAATTTTCCAAAAAATATTAAGACACCTGAAGTCCTTACAAAACCTGATCTAAAATTAGCCTTAATATTCAGACACCTAAACTCCTTACTCTTCTTGACCTAAAATTAACCTAAATATTCAGACACCTAAACTCCTTACTATACCTGACCTAAAATTATCCTAATTACACGTAATTTAAACTCCTCACTATACTTGACTTAAATATTCAGAAATATTACTATACCCAACCTAAAATTATCCTGATTATACATACACCTAAACTCCTTACTATAGACCTCAAATTTACCTTAATATTCAGACACCATAACACCTCACCATACATACCACAAATCCCTTTACCATACTTTACCTAAAATTACCCTAAATATTCAGACACCTCAACTCTTTACCATATTTGATCTAAAATTATCCTAAATATTCAGACACCTAAATATCTTACCATACTTGACCTAAAATGAACCTAATTATTCATACATCTAAACTTCTTACATTACCCGACCTAAAATTATTATAATAAACTCTTTACTATACTTTACCTAAAATTAACCTAAATATTCAGATACCTTAACATCTTACCATACCTCACCTAAAATTATCCTAAATATTCATACACCTAAACTCCTTACTATACTTGAACAAAAGTTACCCTAAATATTCAGACACCTAAAGTCCTTACTGTACTTGACCTAAAATTAATCTTAATATTCAGACACATTCATTCCTTACCATACTTATCCTAAAACTTCCCTAAATATTCAGACATCTAAACTGGTTACAATACTTGACCTAAAAATACTTGTATAAATATTTAGGGTAACTTTAGGCATGTTAAGAAGTTAAGGTGTCTTAATATTTGGGATACTTTTAGGCCAAGTATGGTAAGGAGTTATAGGTGTATGATTATTTAGGTTAATTTAAGGTCAGATATGGTAAAGCATTAAGGTGTCTGAATATTTAGGGTAATGTTAGGTCAATTATAGTGTGGACTTTAGGTGTATCAATATTTAGGACAGTTTGAGGTCAAGTACGGCAAGGAATTACGGCATCTGAGTATTAATGGCAAAGTTTAGGTCAAGAGTGGTAAGAAGTTTAGGGTGTATGAATATTTAGGATGATTTTAGATAAGGTATGATAAGAAGTTTAGATGTATGAATATTTAGGATAATTTTAGGTCAGGTATGGTAAGGAGTTTAGGTGTATGAATATTTAGGATGATTTTAGGTCAAGTATGGTAAGGAGTTTAGATGTATGAAAATTTAGGATAATTTAGGATACACTTACAATATTTGATGTAAAAATACCCTATTCATACACCTAGGCTCCTTACCATACTTGACCTAAAATTATCCATAATATTTATTCACCTTAACTCCTTACCATATCTGACCTAAAACCACCCTCAATATTCAGACACCTGAAATCCTTACCATACTTGATCTAAAGTTACTATATTCATACACCTAAACTCATCATACTTGACCTAAAATGATCCTGAATATTCTGACACCTAAACAACTTACAATACTTGACCTATAGTTACCTAAAATATTCATACAATTAAACTCCTTACCATACCTGACCAAACATTATCCTACATATTCTTACAATTAAACTCCTTACCATAGTTGACCTAAACTCTTCCAAAAGATTCAGATAGCTAAACTCACCATACTTGACCAAAAACTACCCAAAATAATTATACACCTAAACTCCTTACCATATCTGACCAAATATTATCCTACATAATCATACAATTAAACTCCTTACCATACTTGGCCTAAAATTTCCCAAAATATTCAGACAGCTAAATTCCTTACCATACTTGACCAAAAACTACCCAAAATAAATATACACCTAAACACCTTACCCTACTTGACCTTAAATTACCCTGAATATTTACTTTAAATTCTTACCATACCTGACCTAAAATTATCCTAAATATTCATACACATAAACTCCTTAACATATTTGACCTAAAATTTCCCAAAATATTCAGACACCTGAAGTCCAATACCTGATCTAAAATTACCCTAAATATTCAGACACCTAAACACTCTACTATACCTAACCTAAAATTATCCTAATTATACATACACATTAACTCTTTACTCTGCTTGACCTAAAATTAACCTAAATATTCAGACACCTTAACCCCTTACTATACTGACCAAAATTATCCTAATTGTATATACACCTAAACTCCTCACTATACTTGACCTAAATATTCAGACACCTCAACTCCTTACTAAACTTGACCTAAAATTATCCTAATTATACATACACCTAAACTCCTTACTACTCTTGACCTAAAATTTACCTACATATTCAGACACCATAACATCTTACCACACTTGACCTGAAATAAGCCTAAATATCCAGACTCCTTACCACACCTGACCTAAAATTATCCTAGATATTCATACACCAAATCTCTTTACCATACTTTACCTAAAATAACCTTAAATATTCAGACACCTCAACTCCTTACCATATCTGATCTAAAATTATCCTTAATATTCAGACACCTGAACACCTTATCATACTTGATCTAAAATGAACCTTAATATTCATACATCTCCAATCCTTACTATCCCTGACCTAAAATTATCATAATTATACTTTTACCTAAACTCCTTACTATACTTTACCTAAAATTAAACTAAATATTCAGACACTGTAATACCTTACCATACCTGACCTAAAATTATCCTTAATATTCAAAAACCTAATCTCCTTACCATAATTTACCTAAAATTACCCTAAATATTCTGACACCTAAACTCCTTACCATACCTGACCTTAAATTATCCTAAATGTTCATACACATAAACTCCTTACCTTACTTGATCTAAAATTACCCTAAATATTCAGACAACTCAACCTCTTACCATACCTGACCCAAAATTATCCTAAATATTCATACACCTAAACTCCTCACCACACTTGACCTAAAATTAACCTAAATATTCAGATATCTTAACTCCTTACCATACTTGTCCTGAAATAAACTTAAATATTCAGACATCTAAATTATTTACCATACCTGACCTAAAATTATCCTAAATATTCATATATTTAAACTCCTTACCATACTTGACCTAAAATAAACCTAAATATTCAGACACCTAAACTCTTTACCATACTTGACCTAAAATTAACCTAAATATTCAGACATCTAAATTCCTTACCATACTTGTCTCAGTGGGGCTGAGACTCCCATTTCCTGTCTGTGGTGTGTTCTTTGTTTCCAAAGGCGATCTTTTGGACTTTTATTTCTAGAAATTTCATTTTATTTTTCTGTATTTTTTACATTATCGTCAATAAACATTAATAATTAGAATTCAGCAAAGAAGGTAAAAATACTTCTTAGATATGAACTGCAAAAAATGACTTTACTATTGAAATTGCATAGGTCAGACAATTTGTGGCTGTTTTAATTTTAGGGTAAATATTTGACAACAAACACAACAACAGGAAAGATGAATGATTTATAATAAGGTATGGCCAATCAGAACAAAATATTCCATTCAAATTAAAACACAAAGCAAAAAAGGTCTTCCCATCTGATATCGAAAAGACAGTTAATACCTATCTGGAGCAATAATCCCACATATTTCATTGACTATCCCATTTCACCAGCTGTGATCACAACAATCAGCTTATGTCACAGCTCCAGACACAAGTTTTTTTTTTCCTTTTCCTCAACAACAAACTATGGTAAATGTCCTAAAATTTTGTACATCAAAGCTTCTACAAAATGACATAGGTAAACAGTACAGACCTAGATCAGACTGCTCCCTGTTTGACATTTCACTAATTATTTTAAGAAACAACTGCATAAAAAGCAAAATTTAGTCTAAAAACCTAAAATTTCATATATGAATGTTTCTGACAATATGGCATATGTAAACAGTGCAGACCCAGATCAGACTGCTCCACAGACTGTTCCTGAAGGAGCAGTCTTATCAGGGTCTATACTGTTTGTCATTCTACTAAGTAAATTAAGAAACCACTGCATAAAAAGCATTTTTAGGCTAAAGAGCTATAGGATAAAGTGTTCAAAATTTTAAGATATTTTACCATACTGGGCCCAGTTGTTCAAAGCGTCGTTAGCTTAACGAGCTTGTTAAGGGTCATTTCGTTAACCTTTTTAGCGGATTCAATACACAATATTTTGATATGTTTTGCTGAAAAAATGTGAGTAGCTTTTGCACTGCAAAAGCTACTCACATTTTTTCAGCAAAAAATTTCAGCATATTTGCGTATCACTCAATTAAAATTTTAACGAATCGTTAACTAACGACATCGTTAGTTTTGAACAACTCGGCCCTGATATTTATAATTTCTCCACATAATGTGTTCTACTGCAGGGGTGGATTCAAGAGGGTGATCTTATTATATTACCATACTTACTCTACATATTCGGACAGACAGGAATGAGCAAACAGTCTAGACCCAGATCAGACCCCAGAATGTGGTGTCTGATCAGGGTTTACACTGTTTGCCACTCACCCAGCAATTTTCCACACATTCACAGATAGTAAAATGGACTTGTTGAAGTGAAGTATAAGAAAAAGTGTCCCAAATTTATCCAAAATTTCCCATGAAAATGAAATTTTGAGTCAAAAGGGGATTCAACTGAACACAAAGGGGGTTCTGAACCCTCACCCCTCCCCTCCCCCCCCCCACCCCATAACATATAAAGTATATGTTATGGGTACTTACTAGAATTGCCACATCACTGTGCTAAGAAAAAAAAATGGAGAGCCCTCTTATCTAGAGGTAAATGTCATATACAAAAAGTGGATGCATCAGCCATTCATAAAGGAAAGTTTTTAACAACCTCCAGTCATCTCTGGGATAATACAGTTGGACCACCTCTTACTTATGAATAATTTTAATTAGATTATAAAAGAAATATATATTTTCAGTTAGTGTATGAACAAATAAACAAACAGATTTCTTTTATTTACATGAAGATTTATAACCATGAAGATTTCACGTAATTTTTATATTTAAAATCAAATTTAACTCAGAATAAACTACATTTGATAAAATTTAAATAAAACTAGAAATGTGTCAATGTGACACAGATGGCCCCGCCCAGGGCCATCCTCACCCACACGCAGGCATTTTGCAAAAATGAAGTTGAAAAAAATGCCATAACTCTTATAATAATTGGCAGATTTTACCCTAAATCGAACTTGACCATATTTTATGATTATAAACCTATGTATAAAATATGAATCCAATACACAAATCAATCTTTTTTAAAAAAAAATATACGAAGGAAAACATCTTTTGAAGGAGAAAAAGCGCCGTAACTCCAAAAATAATTGGTGCATTTTACCCTAAATCAAACTTGACCTATATTTTATAATCATATGCTTGTGTATAAAATATGAATCCAATTCACTAATCTTTTCAAAAGTTATGGAACGAAAACCATTTTCCTAAGTTAAAAAAGGGCCATAACTCCCAAAATAATTGGTAGATTTTACCCTAAATCGATCTTGATCAACATTTCATGATGATATACCTGTGTATAAAATTTGAATCCATTACACTAATTTTTTCAAAAGATATCGAATGTAAACCATTTTTCAACTATTTTTCAACATTGAAAAAGGGCCATAACTCCAAAAATAATTGGTGGATTTTACCCTAAATCAAACTTGACCTATATTTTATAATTATATGCTTGTGTATAAAATATGAATCCAATTCACTAATCTTTTCAAAAGTTACGGAGCGGAAACCATTTTTCAAAGTTGAAAAAGGGCCATAACTCCCAAAATAATACGTGGATTCTACTCTAAATTGACCTGGACCTACATTTTATGATTATATATTTCATTTCAATACACCAATCCTTTCAAAAGATATCGCACAGAAACCATTTTTCAAAGTAGAAAATTTTTCAACGCTGAAAAAGGCCATAACTCCCAAAGTAATTGGTGGATTTTACCCTTAATCGAACTTGACCTACATTTTATGATTATACACCTGTGCATAAAATTTCAATCCAATACTTCAATCTTTTCAAAAGATATCACAAAGAAACCATTTGTGTTACGTACATCACACTTATCCTGGGCAGGTTTAGTCCTCTAGGGTGAATGCTAGGATGGAAGTTAAGAACACAGATGAATGAACAAATGGATGAATGGACGGACCGACCAAAACTTACAAGCCTAAGTCGCTACTGATAATGCAGGTGTGCCAAAACTTCTGTATTTTCAGGGTTACAATATAGAATCAAAGGACTGATAGTCTTAGAGTCTGCTAGCTTGTAAAGTATTGATGGAGTGCTGTGTATCTTCTATGCAAACACAATACATGCAAAGAAGATAGGTGGCATTCCAATGCTACCAATACTACACCATAAGATGGATCTCTATGGAATATATCAAGCATCTGGGCATTGTACTTCCTGAAAAGAAGACTTTCTTTAAAAACGCTATCAAATGTACGTCAAGCGAAGACTGCATATGGGTTGAATGAGAAAGTCATAGCGAATGTTGTCTCTAAATCAAGGAAAGGATACTTGTATAATTTATCTCCTGCCAACAGAATTTCATTCATGTTGTTCACATTCCACATGTTGGTACAGATCCTTTTCTGAACAGCTTTCACCAAAAATACTAAACAACATGGTAGGCATTGCTGTCCTCTTGAATCAGGACTAAATATCTCATCTCCTTGATGGATACTTCCTTGCATTAATACAGATGCATTTTCTTGTAGATTTATATGATTTGATGGACCTGGATATTGCTCTATATCCATATTTTCACACTTGCTTACAACCAGTGGCTTCATCCAATATTAAATTTACATTCAGAGACAAGGCTTTGTGAGAAAATTTACTATTCCTTGAAAAACAACCAACATGAACACTCTGTACTACATGCTTTCACTATCAATTTCTCAAAATCAGTCAGATGGGAATGCATTCTACTTTTTTTAATGTATAAATAAGAATGGGTCTTTACTGAGGCATCTGTGTAAAACAGATATACATATATAACCTAACCATGTACTGAAAAACTAAATATAATTATTTCTCTTCTGTTTTGTTTCTTTCTTCACAAAAAAATCCATTTTATTATCTGCATATATAGGCCAATGCAGTGATTGGAGTAATGAACCTCTTTATTTTCCAATGAAGTTTATCAGCTGATTATTCCAAATGAGTGTATCTCCAGCAGCAATTTCCAATTTCTAGAATTATTAAAGTTCAACTCTAGATATGCTCCAGTTCATACAAATTCAACACCTGATGTAGCTCCACGATTATTCTAGTACAATTTTATAAATTTACTCTATCAACTTATTAATTAGACAAGAGCAGATCAAATAAATTTGAAATGGCTATGTTCAGTCCAGATTAGCGTTAATAACTGATTGTCATTTGCTAGTGCTTCACCTAAGCATCAACAGATTAGCCCAACCAGCTATGCCTACCCTTTTCAAGAGATTTTCAGATGTCCAAAAAAGAAGGGTCATAAACCTATAAATGGGCCAGCAGTCGTAAAACAACTCCGTGTAACTGAGGTGTGAATTAAGTTGAATATAAAATGCAATTTTAAGTTAAAACTTATTTTTGATAGACTATCAACTTACACCATTGGTCTCTTTGCTATATTTTAGCGTCAGTTTGAATCTTGGTGTTTAGGCGCCCCGAGATAATCGCTTGAAGTAAGGTTAATGTCTTAAACTATCACAAAAACAAATTTGGATACATAAAAACTAATACCCTGGTGTAATTTCAGCATTCAGTTAATAAATACAATGAAATAATTTAGTGCTGTGGGGTGCCTTGGGATATCGTGGGGTACCATGAGGTGATTTGTAGGACCCCGTGCCGATTTAACGCCTTGACAAAAGTAGCGCGTGTATTACTACACCGAATTTTGAAGTCTATGTTTCAAATTGCATTATCTAAATCGATTTCAGTTTTTCAGTTACAGTTATGTTAGCGAAATAAAAAAGCCATACAAAATTCCGCTGCTTCACATTCAGTTCACCGTAATAGTGCCGCATTGCGTCTGATTAGGAAGTAGTGCGCGTATAAATATACGCATAAATAGCTGTGATGAGAATCCGCTCGTAAAACCCCATGCGATTGCAAAGAGCCTGCTAGCAGACTCAAAAATGACATATTTTCAAACGTGAAAAAAAACAAGAGGCCCACGGGCCACGGTTCGCTCACCTGAGTAACATAACCACTGCAGATATGCAGATGTTATGTAACATTTTACTAATCCTATCATCATAAAAGTAGGAGCAATGCGAAATTTGGGGGGAAATTGGCTAAGTGGTTTCTGAAGAATCATGGTTTTATACATGTAAACAGCACAGTGGCAGGGAAATATAATAAATATAAACAAGATGATGGCCATCTTAGATTTCCAATCAGAACAATTTTAACTACTGTTGATCTACAAGTCACTTCGATACTTTCAATATAAATGTATAAGGCCCATACAAATGCATGGGGAAGCAAATTTGACCTTGGAGGTAAAAAGGTCAAATGTCAACATAGAACTATCATTTTAGCAATTGTGGTAGATCTCATGTTGCCCATAATTTGTGCAAAGATTAAGGTCCAGGGCTTATTTGGTTCTGGAGAAAAAGATTTTTAAAGGTTTTTACCATATATGGGCATGGCAGCCATTTTGATTAATGGACCATGACCATTTTAGCAATCTCTCATTCTCCTGCCCAAGAAGGCTCCGCATGAAATTTAAGCAACACTGGCCCAGAGGCTTCAGAGGAAAAATCATTTGAAATTATTAACATTTTTTTCCATACAAATGTATAGGGCCCATACAAATACATACAGAAGCAAACTTGACCTCGCCATAAAAAGGTCAAATGTCAATGTATGACAAATATTTTAGCAACTTTGGTAGACCGCCCGTTCCCTATGATATATGCAAATATTCAGCCACAAGGCATCCTCGGTTTTGGAGAATAAGATTTTTAAATGTTTTTTCCCATACAAATGCATAGGGATGCAAACTTGACCTTGCCATAAAAAGGTAAAATATCAATGTACGACCATTATTTTAGCAACTTTGGTAGACCCCCCGTCCCTGATGTTTTAAGCAAAGATTCAGCCCCAAGGCATCCTAGGTTCAGGAGAAGAAGATTTTTAAAGATTTTACCATATATGGGCATGGCGGCCATCTTGGTCCTTCCATCCCCAATGATTTATGCAAAGATTCAGCCACAAGGCATCCTCGTTTCTGGAGAAGATTTTTAAAGGTTTTTACCATATATGGGCATGGTGGCCATCTTGGTCAACAGACCGCAACCATTTTAGCAATCTTTCATTCCCCCAACCTAAGGAGGCACCATATGAAATTTGAGCAAAATTGGCCAAGAGGCTCCAGAGGAGGTCATTTGAAATTCTGAACATTTTTGCCATACAAATGCATAAGGAAGCAAAATTGACCTTACCGTAAAAAGGTCAAATGTCAATGTATGACCATTACTTTAGCAACTTTGGAAGACCTCCTGTTTTCGATGATATGTGCAAAGATTCAGCCACAAGGCAACCTCCGTTTTGAAGAAGAAGATTTTTAAAGGTTTTTCCCATACAAATGCATGGGGAAGCAAACTTGACCTTGCCGTAAAAAGGTCAAATGTCAATATACAACCTTTATTTTAGCAATTTTGGTAGACCATCTGTCCCCGATGACTTATGCAAAGATTCAGCCCCGAGGCAGCCTTGGTTCTGAAGAAGAAGATTTTTAAAGGTTTTTACCATATATGGGCATGGCGGCCATCTTGGTCAATGGACCGCGACCATTTTAGCAATTTTTCGTTCCCCCAACCTAAGGAGGCTCCACACGAAATCTGAGCAAAATTGGCTCAAGGGCTTCAGAGGAGAAGTCATTTGAAAACGGACACACGGACGCACGGACAGACGGACGGACGACGGACGAAAAGTGATCACAATAGCTCATCCTGAGCATAGCTCAGGTGAGCTAAAAATGAGGTATTTGGTTCCCATATTGAACTACAACATATATTTAGAGCTCTATCAATTCTAACAATCTCTTCCAATAAAATCTCTACCAGAAACCAAAGAAACTTTACAAGACTATCAGGCCTCAACACAATTGATCTAAACATGAATGAAGCTGCACCAGAAGTGAGAACAGATTAAGATCACAAACAATTTGACAGAAACAATGGATCAAAAGTTATACACATAGCTCAAGATAATAACAGTATCAGGTATGTAAATATTCTTCTTATTTCCCCATGTAAACATATGTTGTGGGTACTCATTAGAAGCGCCTCGCTGAGGCGCTTCTAACAAGAACCCACAACATATGTTTTTGTTGCAAAATAAGAAAAATATCAATACTTTTTGGTTGAAAAAATTAACATATCTGGAGCTATGTAATATACAGGGGAATAGTTAGGACCAAAGAAACATACCTACAATACAATGAATGGAGCAGATGGCAACCGAGGTGAAGTACAGTAAATACTGTAAAAATTTGGTCACAGAAATCACAGTAGATAGGTCACAAAAGGAACGCAGTTTTCCAGAACAGCACACTTCGTTTCACTGAAATGAAGTAACAAATAAAACAATTAGTTACACAGCAAAAAAATCAACATCTTTTCTGTAAATTACCTTCTAATATCATCTGTTAGGCTGATACTCCTAACTCTATTGGACTGTCAGGCAAAACCAGTGAAACAAATGAAACAATAAGAATATATAGGCAAATTAGTGGAACGAAGCAAAACGAACTGAAACAGGCTCAGATTTCAGAACATATTTTTCCCCAAAATGGACGAAACAACGGAAGCTATAGAATTATATAGGGCAATATCTAGGTCTAGGTGAAATGAAAAGTTACAAGAGAAACAGAGGCTTTACCCAGCTCCTAAACCTTCTGGACTGTCAAACAAACCCAATGAAACAACCGAAATGATAAGAATATATAGGGAAACTACTGAAACCAGGCGAAACAAACTGAAACGGTGTCTTTCTTCAACTCAATTTCTGCTGGACTGCTATGCAAAACTAGCGAAACAACTGAAATGATACGAATATATAAGGAAACTTCTGAAATGAGGCAGAACAAACTGAAAATGGGCTCAGGTTTTGCAACTCACATAAATTAGGGTTTACATATATATCCAGAGTGTCTATAATTCATAGCTCTACTTAATGTGCCTTTTGGAGAAAAAGGTATATCTTTTTTCTTATTTCTCCATGAAAATTTGTTTGTGTTGAGGTTTTATGGCCCAATCAACCCAATGGCGTCATGTCAAGCGTGGTCAGTTTACCTAACCACCCTTTTACTGGGCAGGCTTAGTCCTCTAAGCTGTTAACCAGTATTGTGCACAGTCATTCACCAGAAACTGACTACTGCCTTTATTGAATCAACAGAAGGGAGAGAATGACCGTAGAAAATATTTTAGGATCAATCTCCACGAAAAAATGTTGCCAACCTCGGCGGGGGTTGAACCCGCGACCTCCTGGTCTCCAGTCGGACAGCGCATCCAACTGAGCCACCGAGGCCAATGAATACTTATGTTGTGTATACCCACTGAGGTGCTTTTTATGAGTACCAACAACAAGTTTTGATATAGAAATAAGAAAAATATCAACCGTCATCTGGATGGCATCTTAACTTGAGGTATGTTACATTCATTACCGATTCTAGAAAGCAATATGTTGGGCTACATATGTCATATATCAAAATAACCTTTAGGCATTGGGACAGGATCCCTGAGCAAACGAGTGGACCCAGATCAGGGTCTACACTGTTTGGCTTTCAACCAGTACATGTACTTTTGTGAGATATAAAAAAACACTTTAAAAAGTTTTCCAGGATGTGATGTGTCCCAATATTTGGAGTTATTATGGTATGCTTTTATCTAGATCTATACCGTTTGCTCAGACCTGTCTATCTGAATACTTAGGGTAAATAAAGAACCAGCGAATAACAAATTAACACTGCAGAATTTTAGAACATTAGCTGGTATTAAAGTCCATTTTTGAAGGTTGTAATAACCCTAAGTATTGGGACAAAAAGGCCTGAGCAAAAGTGTAGACCCAGATCAGACAGCATTCTGGCATCTGATCAGGTTTTACAATTTGCCACTCGTTCAGCATTTTTTAAACACATTATTAAACAGGTGGTAGAATAGACCTTTTCAATTTTTGGGACCAGTATGGTAATGGGATAACCCTAGTCCTGCTGAACCCGGATATACTCTGCCTTTGCTAACAGTGTAGATCTAGATCAGTTGGCTTCTTCACAAGCCAACTGATCTTGATCTGCACTGTTTGACATTAAGTATGTGAATTTGTATCAAACACCTAGATCAAGTAATCTGATTGGCTGAAAATTAGAAGTAGGCGTGGCATCTTAATTTATTCAGCATGACAAGTGTTAAGCTGTCCCAATAATTAGATTACATACAGTAGCCAGGAAATTTCATGCAGTGTCACAAATGGACAGACAGTACCCTATTTACAATTATTACTATTCAGACAGACAAAACTAAGCAAACAGTGCAGATCCACATCAGATACAGCAGAATGCAGCACCTGATCCGGGTTTACATTGTTTGCCTTACATCCAGAGGAGGTGATATTAGGCAGATATTTTTTCTTATTTCTCAACCAAAACATGTGCTGCACCTCTTCAAGGTACTTCTAAAGAGTACCTAAAACATGTTTTCATGGAGAAATATGAAAATTATCAACACATTTTTATTGAAAATAGTTCCTTATCTGGAAGAAAAAATGAGCTTGTTCAAAATTTAACTCTTGTCATGCTGAATAAATTAAGATGCCCCGCCCACTTCTAATTTTCAGCCAATCAGATTCCTTGATCCACATTGTTGACATAAAATCATAATCATACTGAATGGCAAACAGTGCAGATCCAGATCAGAAGCCAACTGATTTGGATCTACACTGTTTGCAAAGGCAGAGTAAATCCGGGTTCAGCATTAAAAGGGTTAAGATAAAAAGGTAAAAGCACTATGCATCCAAATATTCAACTCCTGCAGGAATGTTTACTTCTAAACTACCTAAGACAGATGCATCATGCCATCATGCATAACTTTCAGATACAGCTATATATAGTGCTCAACTCTATTCCTAGATGCAGACAATCACACCATGTCATTCCCATCCAGTGCACAAAAACAAACATAGTGTCAGCACCTGTCAGAACACTACATGATTTCATTTTTTCTTGAAATAAAAGATCTGTTGGGTGCCTCAAAAGATTCGCCTCACTCAGATTATTGCCCTTGGGATAACACTTATTTGTGCAGAAAGGTAAGCAAAAGAATCACAATAATTTGGACAAAAGCAGCATTTTATCTGGAGTCTGCTGTCTTCACCTTATTACCTACACCTGTATCAGCCTACTCCACTTCTCCTAGGACTGCAGGTAAATCTTAACCCTTGTCCTGCTGAATAAATTAAGAAGCTACACATATTTCTAATTTTCAGGCAATCAGAGTACTTGATCGAGGTTGTTGATATAGATTCACATACTTAATGGCAAACAGTGTAGATCCAGATCAGTTGGCTTCTTCAGAAGCCAACTGATCTGGATCTACACTGTTTGAAAAAGCAGGGTATATCCGGGTTCAGCAGGACAAGGGTTAAGGAAAACACCTACCATAATAACCCTATATATTGGGACAGACAGGCCTTTGCAACTAGTGGCGACCCAGATCAGATGCTGCAGAATGCCTACAGAATTTCTACACTGTTACCATACACACTGTACATACATGCCATAAGCTGTGGAATAAAATCTGTGAGATAAGGCAAAATTTTAAGGGAGATTTGAAAAATTCTGTGAGATTTTCTTAAACATCACTTTAGAGCTCCCCCAATATAGTCTTAAGTCTTTTTTTTTTTTTTTTTTTTTCATGTAAGAAGCATGACATTGTGAAAACTACAGCAGTATGTGATTTATGCTTTTTTCTTCATAAAATCTGCTGTAAAAGGATCTGAAAATTTCTGTGAGATTTGAATGCTTTCCAGATAGGCCAAATTCTGTGACAGTGTCTGTCTGTGTGTATGTGTGTGGAGGGGGTGGGGGGCGTATTTTTTTCCAGAAAACTGTTATTTTATCCTAATCATCTCAAAAGGAGTAATTTGAATGAACTAGAAATATGTCAATAAGACACAGATGCCACCCCTCCCCCACCTCCCCCCCCCCCCCCCCCACACACACACACACCCACCCAGGGGGACTATCCTTGCCTGTTAACAAGCATTTTGCAAAAAATGAAATTGAGAAAGGGATATATTTAAGTCCCATAATAATTGGTGGATTTTACCCTAAATCAAACTTGATGTGTATTTTATGATTATATACTGTGTATAAAATATGAATCCAATACACTCATTTTTTCAAAGATATCAACAGAAACCATTTTCTGAAGTTCAATAAAAGCGCTGCAAGCACTGCACCATGCCCCACCACTGCACTTACATCATGCAAATGCAATAACT
The DNA here is from genome assembly GCA_964016985.1 of Anodontia alba. NCBI lineage: Eukaryota > Metazoa > Mollusca > Bivalvia > Lucinida > Lucinidae > Anodontia > Anodontia alba. Next base: position 118,428,673 of record OZ024822.1, on the reverse strand, counting down.
CTGTCAAAAATAAAATGGTGTCCTACATGTTATGTCCCTGTATATTTTTTCAAGGCGTCAAGAAATTCTCTGAAACTGTTTCCAAGTTATAGAAAGGGCATATGTATATGACTTGGCTCATTATTAACAATGTTCAATGGGCAGTAACTCCAAAAGCAGGTAATTCAGAGTTATGGTTCTTGTATTCTGCAAATTGTATTATGGTGATATACATTTTTATAAAGTGTCAAGAAAATATCTCAAACAGTTTTCAAATTACATAGTGGACACAAATATATTACAAAAATCAATATTTTCAAAGTTTAAAGGGCCTTAACTCCAAAAGTAGGTTAACCAGAGTTGTGGTTCTTGTGTTCTGCACCTCGTCTCATGATACGCCATATTTGCCTGAAGTTTTATCAGAATATCTGGAAAGGTTTACAACTTAAAGAGCGGACACGAGTACATAGTAGAAACGGCTATTTTCAGTAACTATGTTCAAAGGGCCCCAACTCCAAAAGTAGGTTACTTTTTTGTGTTCTGCATGTTGTCTCATGGTGCTTTACATTTGTGAGAAGTTTCATCAAAATATCAAGAATGGTTTTCAACTTACAGGGCAGACACTAGTGCATGGTAGAAATGGCTATGTTCAATGTTCAAAGGGCAATAACCCCAAAAGTAGGCAACCAGAGTTACAGTTCATGTGTTCTGCATGTTGTCTCATAGTGTTTTACATTTGTGTGAAGTTTTGTGAAAGTATCTTGAACGGTTTTTAACTTACAGAGTGGACGCGAGTACATGGTAGAAATTGCTTTGTTCAATGTTCAAAGGGCAACAACTCCAAAAGAAGGCAGACCAGAGTAATGGTACATGTGTTCTGTACGTTGTCTCACAGTGCCTTACATTTGTGTGAAGTTTGGTAAAAATATCTCAAAAGGTATCAGTTATGGAGCAGACATGAATGATGGAAGTGCTGACGGATGGATGGACAGGTACTTACAGGACAGACATTGTGAGGTTATCCCTTTTGATCTTTCTTTGATCTTTATAACCCCACAACACCAATTTTTTAACCCCACAAAGCAAATGTAACCCCACAATGACAGAATAAACCAGACATCAATAAAAACACTAACCTTGGAATGAACTTGGTGTCTGCCCAGATGGACGGACACTCAAAATTTCGGATGGTATAACATAATACCCTCGCCACTTTATGTGGCAGGGCATAAAAAGGGCCCAAAATCACATAAAACTTGGTTGATTTTAACCTTAATCCAGCTTGACTTATATTTTATGATTATATACCTGTATATAAAATATGAATCCAACACATATCAAAAGGAAACCATTTTCCGAAGTTGAAAAAGGGCAATAACTGCCATAATATTTGGTGAATTTTACCCTAAATCGAACTCAGCCTATATTCTATGATTAGATATCTAAGAACAAAATATGACTCCAATAAACTAATCTTTTCAAAAGACAGCAAACAAACCATTTTCTAAAGGGACATAAGGACAGCGGTGATACTATATGCCCACCCACTGAAAATGGCCGGGGCATAAAAACATGTTTAACCCTCAAAGCACCAAATCACCAGCAGCAGCAGATGGCATTCTAAAATATAAATAAAAAGGTGAATGCCACAATTTTGCTGGCTCTTTAACGCTTAGCACTCTGGGTAAAATTTTCAGCAGATGACATTTTGAAATATTTTTCTTATTTTTCCCAGAAAACAGGATTTGACATTTCATGCAAATTGTCTCCTAAGGAGACAATTTGCATGAAATGTCAAATCCTGTTTTCTGGGAAAAATAAGAAAAATAACATCATTTTGTCGTCTGCTGAAAATGCCCAGAGAGTGGTAAAGGTTAATGCTCCACATTCTGGGTAAAAATTTTAGCAGATGACAATTTGAAATATTTTTCTTATTTTTTCCAGAAAATAAGCTTTGACATTTCATGCAAATTGTCTCCTAAGGAGACAATTTGCATGAAATGCCAAAGCCTATTTTCTGGGAATCATCAATTTGTTATCCACTGTATTTTCCCAGTAACGGTTAAATTCAGCATACATAAACTTAATACCTTCTTCTTTCGACATCTTTCAGAAAGTCGTTTTTTCTCAGACACTTTACACATAAGAAGTAGATATTGTCAATAAAATATTGTCAATTACAAATCAATTTTTCTATTTACAATAAAATGTCTCAGAAGGATTTGGAAAGCACAGTACATCTGTATCAACCTACAGTAATAACCCTAAGTATTGGGACTGATAGGCCTTTGCAAACAGTGTAGACCCAGATCAGATGCCGCAGACAGGGTCTACACTGTTTACCATACATACAGCAAGATGTTTAAACACATCAAGAGGTAGTAAAATGGACTATTTCAAATTTTAGGACAAGTATGCTAAGTAGATAAGGTGTCTCGATACTTAGGGTTAGTATGGTGCTGCACTTCTCCTAGGTACTGCACTTCCCCTAGGACTGTAGGTAAATCTGTATAATTTTATCTTTTCTTTTGTTTCTTTCGTTCCTTTATTCATATATGTTGCATGCATTGTACTCTTACACCATATGTATGGCCTGAGCTTAGCCAAATAAAGTTTAGTTCTGTTCTGTTCTGTTCTGTAGGAAAACTCCTGTTTACCCTAAATATTTGTATTTAGTATTATTTACCCAAAATATCTGAACTGGCTGAGCAAACAGTACTAAGGGGCAGTTTGATTAGGGTATACACTGTTTGCAATTCTATAGATAATGAAATGCAAGTTTTGTTCATTTTAGGGTAAGAGTCGTAAGGAATGAAAGTGTCTGAATAATTAGGTTAAATACATTAGTACTGTCTCTCTGAGATGTCACAAAAAAGATGCAAGATTATATATACCATCACGAAAACAGGCCTATATAACTTTGAACCCCTTAAATCCCACTTTTATATAGTAAAACTGGGGTTTACAGAGGTAAACATTATTTTTCTTATTTCTGCTCAAAAACATAGATTGTGGGTACTTATTTGAACTGCCTCAGGGAGGCACAATCTATGTTTTTGAGCAGAAATATGAAAAACATCAGAGTTTTTTATCTGAAAATTTTAATTTTGTGGAGGTGAAATTTTTTTATATTTGAATAGGCATGTTTTCCTAATGCATTTACTTTTGCCAAACCAACTTTGCTGATCAATGGATTATTTTTCTATTTTCAAGTTAACTTCCTCTGCCATAATTTTGCCAGCTCTTTAATGCTCCACATGCTTGGTAAAAATTTCAGCCACTGACTTCCTTAAATATCTTTCTTATTTTTTCCAGGAAACAGGCTTTGACATTTCATGCAAATTGTCTCCTAGGAAGGAGCAAACAGGCTTTGATATTTCATGCAAATTGTCTAAGGAGCAGATAGGCTCTGATATTTCATATAAATTCTCCTAAGGAAATGATATGCATGAAATGCCAAAGCCTATTTTCTGGGAATCATCAATTTGTTGTCTGCTGAATTTGACTGGCTGGAAATAAGAAGTGGGTGTGGCATCTTATTTGTTCAGCAAGGCAAGAGTTAAACTCAGCACACTTGAGATTAACCTTTACCACTCTCTGGACTAATTCAGCAGAAGACAAATCTTATTTTTCCCAGTAAACAAATTTTTCATTTCATGCAAATTGTCTCCAATGGGGACAATCTGCATGAAATGTAAAATCCTGTTTTCGGGGAAATATAAGGAAAATATTTCAATATGTCTCCTGAAAATTTTACCTAGAATGCTATATCTTAATCTAAAATACCTATAGACAAAAAATAAGTGCAGCATCTGATCAACCTATCAGGATTTTCAAGAACTGAGATAATCTCCTTCAGCTCTGATGGTTAAATCTATTAATCTACTACACACCTGTCCTAATCCAGAAAGTTCTGATGAGTTCATCTCCGAAGGAACATAAATGTGCTTAAACTGGCATTTTCGGTAGAAATTGTGGGCGGGGCTTATTGATTACTGGTCAGCTGTTTATATGTTTACCTTGGGTCTGCTAGCTCAGGACCCTACAAAATAATGTATTTACTCACTACTAGGTATGAACATGGCAAATAAGATTTAAACTTGTGCCTTACATGCCTGGCTTACAAGAAATTATGCAACATACACCAGTAAAAAACCATATGCCAGTGAGCCATACACAAGCAGCAAACTCAAGTTCAGCATCCACAGCTTATCAGTGTCTTTACTGGTAAGTCACTTACCATATTTATGCTAAGATTCAGCCACTGGGCCTGCGCAAACAGTGTAGACCCAGACCAAGTGCCGCAGAACGAATTAGAACAAAATTGGCACGTCTCCCATTCATGATGCAATATAAATGTCAAAATTCTGCCTCATAGCTCTCTTGGTTCTGGAGAAGAAGATTTTTAAGCATTTTTACCATATGTGAGCAAGAGCTTATTAGACTTGATGTGAGCATATGTGATTGATGGACTGTGGCCATCTGAACAAGTTTTCAATCCCCCTTGGACAGAAGACTAAAGGGTTTCACTATTTTTTTTGACACCCTGTGCTTCAAGACAAAGTAGACGGGATAGTTTGGCATGTCCTCAGTATTACACCTATACAAATTTGTCAAAAGTAGCAAAATTGCTCAAGTAGAAGGGGAAAATCTCTTCTCCTCCCCAACTCGTAATGAAACCCACGATACTACATGAAGTGAGGTGAAAATCAGCCCAGTGGTTTCAGAGGAGATGTTTAAATGTGCGAACCAATGACACACAGATTGTGGCCACAATAGCTCATCCTGAGCCAAAGGCTCAGGCGAGCTAAAAAGCTGAAAGGGAGGAAAACTTCAGTAATAAGTTTATGGTTTATTGGTTTTATACTTCTCATAGCTACCTAACATATCCATGTTACAAGTTTTATTCCATTTCCTTCAATATGTTTCAAGCTATGGTCTAGGCAAGGAAATACTTTACAATAATAATTACCTTCACACTGAGAAAGTAATTCTGTAATTACCCGGAAGTATTTTGGTTGTTGAACTTCTTTGCCTTCTTTGTCTTATTAGAGTGCACGACACAACAATTGTCGTCTGCTTTGTCTTCTGCTTGTGATTTTAAGTCATTTTTGCAAACAGTGTGGACCCAGATCAGACTGCTCCTCTAGGAGCAGTCTGATCAGGGTCCACACTGTTTGCCTGTATGCAAAAACAGGTTTGGAAAGTTTGCAATAATATTCAGCAGACGACATAAACAGACGACATTTTCAGATGCACGTTTTCTTGGCGCTTTAAGGGTTAAAGCTGCTATAAAGTAAAAGCTTTTACACAGGCTGATACAGAGTTTTCAGGTTACAAGTCTTACTAAGATCTATCTACACTGGCACCTTCTGTTTCATTGCTGAAACCCGCAGTTATGGTAAGTAAAAGGGGTCCTGGATTTTCTGTTTCGTCGCTGAAACCGGAGTTATGTAAGCGGTCCAGGACATTCTGGAACTTGAACTTGCAAGTGACCGAGTGTTTTCTGTTGTCTTAATCTTGTTCATTTTGAATACACATTATCACGTGTGTGATAATTTTTATACTGAGCAACATTTTTTTATATTTTATCAGCTAATCAGAGAGAGTTCATTATTCCAGTTTTGTCAAAGTAAGAACAATCTATGATCAAACCCAATTTATCAATTTCTTACCTGACTATAACATCAGTATAATGAATTCTCCACAATATGATCTGAAAATCTGACAATAAAAATATCCATATATGACCAATCATCCATGACCAAAGTGGATTTAACCCTGTTGAACCCGGGATAGATCCTGCTTTGCAAACAGTGTAGACCCAGATCAGTTGGTTTCTGAAGAAACCAACTGATCTGGATCTTCACTTTTTGCCATTCAGAATATGAATTTATGTCAACAATCTGGATCAAGTTACCTGATTGGCTGAAAATTAGAAGTGGGTGTGCCATCTTAATTTATTCAGCAGGACAAGGGTTAACAATTTCTTGCCTGACTATGATAATGTCAGCAGAATGCATTCTTTTCGACTGTGAAATATAGGTGACACTCCAGCATTTAATTCTATGTAAGAGAGAAAACACATGCCGTGTTAGATGCTTGTAGGTAATACAATCAATTAGAAATGGGGCCAAATGCTAAAGTGGACAAAAAATGGCAGTCATAAGACTGAGAAAAATTAGTCAGGATCTTAATTAACCCTTGCCCTGCTGAATAAATTTAGAAGTCACACCCATTTCTAATTTTCAGCCAATCAGATCACTCGATCAAGGTTGTTGATATAGATTCACATACTGAATGGCAAACAGTGCAGATCCAGATCAGTTGGCTTCTGGAGAAGCCATCTGATCTGGATCTACACAGTTTGCAATGGAAGTGTATATCCGGGTTCAGCAGGACAAGGGTTAATTAAAATCATGCTGCAGTGAGTCTTTGTTAGGGAGAAAGTGTATGTTTGTAGGTGTAATGGTTGTTCAGAAATTGACTTGAACCCTAATGTAATCACAAAAGTTGAGGTCCATATGAACGGATGGATGAACAAACAGACACTGGTTCACATGAAATGGTTATCATGTGACTTTTTGTAAGCACAGTGGATAGTTATGTGACTTCTTTTTATGTGACCTGTCACACAAAATGAATTGTGTCACATAACATTCACTTAGATGGAATAAATCTACCCAGTTTAGAGTTGTGTGTAGTGTGACTAGCCAGCCACATAAACATATGGACAACAGTCACATAACAGCCCATTTGTTAGCCCAAATGGATGAATGTACAGATAGAAAACCAAATGCCTATATCGCACTTGCTGTAACAAAAAATACGATATCTTCTAGGGAATAATGCCTTATCTAGAGATGCTAATAAATCAAATAAGACGGTTTATTATAGGACTGTTTCGGATTTAAAGCTGAATAATTTCATTAGCCACACCCATTTCTGAATATAAGCCAATCAGATTACATCATATAATGTTATCATTCAAATTCACAAACTGAACGACAAACAGTGTAGATCCTGATCAGATGGCTTCTTCAGAAGCCATCTGATCTGGATCTACACTGTTTGCAAAGGTAGGGGTTGTCGTGAACAGCAGAATAAGGGTAAAGACATTTTAAAGGTGGACCCCAACAAGTGTTGTATACAACAACAAGAAAAATGCCTAATGGCATCATGGACAGTTTTTTCAAAAAGGTTAACCAAAAGATAAAGCTGGGATGACCCCCAATGCCCATCTGCCTACTCAATATCGCTATTTTAAAGGATGGAGTTTTGAAAAACTCATCCAAAAATCAAGTTTGGCTGCACAAGCTTTCTGCTCCAGGCAAGATAAGTACGTAATGAAGAAAGTCAGAGTGTCTCTCTTGCACTTGACATGCCTATTAGAACTAGTCCTTATCTATGCCTCTACCAAATATTATCAAAATATTTTAAACCATTAGGAAGTTATGAAGTGCACAAGAATTTGGCTTAGAAATTTGTTCAGGGGAGATAACTAGAAAAAAGAATAAAGAAATTGTCCTTCTTGCATGTGACACTCTTACATGACCTGATATGTGTCCCTACCAAATATTATCAAATTATCTCACAGTATGGGAGTTATGGCCTGCATAAGATTTCGGTTTCAGGGGAGATAAGTACATAACAAAGAAAGTGAGACTTGTCTCTCTTGCACACTACACCTCTTCTGTCCCTTATCTATGTCTCTACTAAATATTACCAAAATATTTCAAACCATTAAGAATTTATGGAGTGCCTAAGTATTTGGCTTAGATCTTATTCAGGGGAGATAACTAGAAATAAGAGATGTCCTTCTTGTATGCAACAGTCCAAATTGACCTGATATATGCCCTTACCAAATATTATCAAATTATCTCAAACAGAATCGGAGTTATCGCCTGCACAAGATTTCAGCTTCAGGGGAGATAAGTACATAACAAAGAAAGTGATAGTTGTCTCTCTTGCATGCCACATGCCTACTGGTCTTCTTTATCCCTACCAAATATGAAAGCAATCCACTGAAGAATAAAGGTAACATATAACTTTGAAAAAAGGTTAACCAAAAGGTAAACCTAGGATGTCAAGGGAGATAAGTACATAACAGAGAAGGTGAGAGTTGTCTCTTCCACAAGACATGCACACTGGTCCTCCTCTTCATCCCTACCAAATATGAAAGCAATCCACTGAAGAATAAATGTAACATATAACTTTGAAAAAGGGTTTAACAAATGTAAGCCTCGGACATCAGGTGAGATGAGTACATAACTAAGAAAGTGAGAGTTGTCTCTCTTGCATGAGACATGCACACAGGTCCCCCTCTTCATCCTTACCAAATATAAAAGCAATCTACTGAAGAATAAAGGTAACATTAACTTTGAAAAAAGGTTAACCAAAAGGTAAACCTGGGACGACGCCCAAGGCCAGACTCCTGCCTGCCCAGACATCGCTATTTTAAAGGACAGATTTTTTTACAAACTCGTTCAAAAACGTATGTACATTTTTGTTTGGACACAACATGATCATTTAGCTTACACGGTGTTTGCTTTGGATCCCCAGCAGTGGTGTTATAAAGAGGTTGTAGTGTACCAAGCCAAGTCGGTAAACCATTACCAGTGCCAAGCCTACAAATAATCTTTTACATAAATTGACCTTTGCAGGTCTTGTCCATAAAAAAGAGAGACAAAATGTCATTGTTCTTTCAAACCATTGATTTTATTATCCACTTTTAACCTTTAAAGCGCCAAGCAAAATTGTAGCAGACGGCAGTCTAAATTTTTTTCCTTTTCTTTTTTTTTTCAGAGAAAATAAGGCTTGACACTTCATGTGAATCATCTGCCAATATGATTCACATGAAATGTGAAGCCTTATTTTCTCTGAAAAAAATTATCAAAAAATGTTTCAAAATATTGTCTGCTGCAGCTGTGATTGGTGCTTTAAGGTAAATGTAACATATCAAGCCACAGCTCAGTGAAGAACAAGAAAACACCAAATGGGTTCTAAAGCTATTAACTGCTAACCTGATAAATTTAAAGGTTACTAGACAACATATTTTCAGATTTCTTTTCCCTGGGCAATATTGGCTGCCATAGCAATCAAATTATTAGACCCACAGAAATAAAACAAAAGAAAACACTAGAATGTTTTTCATACTTTTCCTTGGCACTTTGGACTGATTTGTCTCCTTTGTTTGATCAAACATACCAAGTTTGTTTCAACCAGCAAATGTAGTTCCGAGAAGATAGTCAAACCATTCTGCCATTACCATATTTACTCAAGCAGGCCTGAGAAAACAGTGTAGATCCAGATAAGATGATGATGATTTGGTGTTTTATGTCCCTTTCAACATTATCTAAGTCATATTGAAACAATGGAATGGTGATAATGAAATGATCTGTGCAGTGAAGCACCATAAGTCATGAGCTGAATTCTGCCTCCAGGGGGATTCAAACCAGGGACCTTGTGATTTGCACTGTTTGTTTAAATTACAGGAAGATAAGGGTTAAATGAAACAAGAGGGCCATGATGGCCCTCTAACGCTCACCTGAGTATCATAGCACTTAGAGAACCTGACCTATCAATGATCAAGGCAAACATTCTGATCAAGATTCATGATGATTATATTAACAAGTAAGACAATGTACATGCCTAATGGACCATGAAATATAGATCAAGTTCATATTTGACCTTGATCTATATTTCATGGTCCATTAGGCATGCTACATTGTCTTACTTGTGCAGTCATTCATCACTCAAGAGGCCATGCTAAAATGTATGCATGTGCTAAGTATCACTGGCTGCAGGACCAAGAATTACTGAGAAACTGACCTAAATGCAAAAACTTAACAAAGTCTGTGGACCGTGGAATACAGGTCAAGTCAAATATAGATGACTGTATTCAAAAAGCCATGCTAAGATGTCTGCAAGTGCCAAGTATCACTCCTGTAGGACCAACAGTTACTGAGAAACTGACCTAAATGGAAAAACTTAAGAAAGTCACTCGACCGTGAAATATTGGTCATAAGTGACCCAGGTCCAAATTTGACCTAGAAATCATAAAGACAAACAGTTTGAGCAAGATTCATGATGATGCCACCTGCTTAGGGACCTTTAGTTTCAGAGACGCTTTTTCTTTAAGTTTTAGCTACATAGTTCTATATTAATAAATGACCCCTAGGGCATGGCCAATTTGGACTTCAGGGACATGATTGGTAGGATTTATGTAGAAGACCACTAAACATTGCTACATAATAAACATAATGTATCAGCTGTGGGTCTCATGGTTTCAGAGAAGAAGATTGTTTTCGTTTTTCCCATTATAAGTCTATGGGAGCTAATGACCCCCAGGGCATGACCAATTTGGATCCCAGGGGCATAGTTGGCAGAATTTATGTAGGAGACCACTAAACATTGCTACATACTAAATATGTTAGCTCTTGGCCTCATGGCTTCAGAGGAAAAATTTTTTGAGGTTTCTTTAGCTATATAGTCCTATATAAACAAATGACCCCCTGGGGCATGGCCAGTTTGGGCCCTAGGGGCTTGATTGGCAGGATTTATGTCGGCGACAACTAAACATTCCTACAAACTAAATATATAAGCTGTGGGCCTCATGGTTTCAGATAAGATTTTTTGTTGTTTTTTTCCATTATAAGTCTATGGGAGCTAATGATACATAGGGCATGGCAAGTTTGGACCCCTGGGCCTTGACTGGCAGGATTTATGTAGGGTACCACTAAACAGTGCTGCATATTAAATACAAAGGCTGTGGGCCTCATGGTTTCAGAGAAGAAGATTTTTTTAAGTTTTTCTCATTATAAGTCTATGCGAGATAATGACCCCTGGGGCATTTTGACCACAGGGGCATGGTTGGCAGGATTTATGTAGGGGACCACTAAACATTGCTACATACTAAATATATAAGCTGTGGGCATCATGGTTTCAGAGAAGAAGATTTTTTTAAGGTTTTCCCATTATAAGTCAATGGGAGCTAATGACCCCCGGGGCATGGCCAATTTAGACCCAAGGGGCTTGTTTTGCAGGATTTATGTAGGGGACCACTAAACAGTGCTACATACTAAATATATAAGCTGTAGGTCTCATGGTTTCAGAGAAGAAGATTCTTTAATTTTTTTTCCATTATAAGTCCATAGGAGCTAATGACCCCCCCAAACGTGGCCAATTTGGACCCTAGGGGCATGGTTGGCAGGATTTATGTAGGAGATCACTAAACATTGCAACATACTAAACCTGTTAGCTCCATGCCACATGGTTTCAGAGAAGAAGATTTTTAAGGTTCTTTAGCTATACAGTTCTATATAAACATATGACCCCCTAGGGTGGGGCTAGTTTGTACCCCAGGAGCTTGACTGGCAGGATTTAAGTAGGGGACCACTACACATTGCTATATACTAAATATACAAGTTGTGGGTCTCATGGTTTCAGAGAAGTTTTTTAAGATTTTCCCATTATAAGTCTATGGGAGCTAATGACCCCCGGGGCATGGCCAATTTAGACCCCAGGGGTGTGGTTGGCAGGATTTATGTAGGCGACAACTAAACATTGCTACATACTTAATCTGTTAGCTCTTGGCCACATGGTTTCAGAGAAGAAGATTTTTTAAGGTTCTTTAGCTATATAGCTCTATATAAACATGTGACCCCCTGGGGTGTGGCCAGTTTGGAGCCCTGGGGATTGGTAGGATTTATGTAGGGGACCACTAAACATTGCTACGTACTAAGTACTAAATATATAAGCTGCGGGCCTCATGGTTTCAGAGAAGATTTTTTAAGTTTTTCCCATTATTATGGGAGCTAATGACCCCTGGGATGTGGCCAATTTCGACCCCAGGGGCATGGTTAGCAGAATTTATCTAGGAGACCACTAAACATTGCTACATACTTAATCTGTTAGTTCTCAGCCTCATGGTCTCAGATAAGAAGATTTTTTAAGGTTCTTTTAAGCTATATAGCTCCATATAAAAATATGACCCTCTGGGGTGTGGCCAGTTTGGAGCCCTTGGTTTGACTGCAAATTACTTGACTGTGAGCTTATAGGGGTATATGCAGTAATTAGGTTGAATACGGTATTCAGAAATGGACTTGAAAGCTAGTGTGGTTGCAAGTTTGATGGATGGATGAATGACACATGGAAAACTGGGCACCTGTATCACACCTTCTTGCTTAAGAAGGTGTGACAAAATTTCTTGATTATGTAGAGCTATGTTACACTATACTGCATCAAATAGGCACAGTATCAGATAAGGTAAAAAATGACAAAATTCATCTTCTCATTACGAAAACATGCCTATTCAAATATATAGAAATTTTCACTTCCAAAAAGAGAAAATTTTCAGATAAAAAAACTCTGATATTTTTCATATTTCTGCTCAAAACATAGATTGTGGGTACTCATTAGAACCGCCTCGGCGAGGCAGTTCTAACTAGTACCCACAATCTATGTTTTTGAGCAGAAATAAGAAAATTAATGTATACCCCTGTAAACCCCCGTTTTACTATACAAAAGTGGGGTTTAAGGGGGTCAAAATTATATAGGCATGTTTTCGTGATGTGAACAATTCCCTTCAATTTGGGTCTATCTGAGGGTTTCTCAAAGCTGTGATGTTCATGTTATGCACTATCAAAGTATGATGAGCATAGCAGAGATGTACATATAAATGGATAAGTTGAAGGTTGCCTTTATGAACTCTTCCAATGAACAGATAGCCACACAACCACTTCAGTTTGTCATCATCCAAAAGAGAATTAACCCTCACAATTTTGAAGCCATGAATACGGTAAATGTCCTAAAATTTCGAACACCAAACTATCTGACAAAATGACATATGCTAACAGTGCAGACCCAGATCAGACTGCTCCTTCAGGAGCAGTCTGATCTGGATCTGCACTGTTTGCCTTTCCACTAAGTATTTTAAGAAACAGCTGCATAAAAAGCAAAATTTAGGCAAAAATAGTATGGAATAAAGTGTTCGAATTTTTAGGACATTTACCGTACACATTTTTGGAGGTGGGAGAGAGAAAGTGCTACTTCTGTGCATGATACATTTCCAGAAATGAGGCACATCTCTTCATTCTAGGTTCTCCAATATAGAAGGGAATATGTACTTTCTATCAAACATCGGTCTGTCTGCACTTGATGTAAATTAGTAAAGTTACTCTCCAAAATCATGCTCAAATTTCACCATTGTCTAATTTTCTGTTTTTTGTTTGTGTTTTTTGTTTGTTTGTTTGTGGTTGTTTTATTGTTGGTTTTTTCATTCTCATCCAATCAGATCAAACAGGCTCATGTGATGACAGCATTAACTTGACCTAAACAGTTTCCCATGATAAAAGTATGTGCAATTAGAGGTTGAATCGACATACAATATCACATCCTCTGGACACAGCCCACACTTTGTCCTGATCTCTCTATTTTTAAGTGTCTTAAATGAACACCAGTTTGTTAAGTGACTCATATTTTTTTCCAGAACAGTAATTTTTTATCAAAATAGGAAATATTCTATTAATTCATTTATGCCCTGAGGACACTTCTACCGCAAGTCTTTAGACATGTCCATTTCCAATAGAAGGGATGTCTGCTTAGTTTTTTATTATTATCATGTTTTACAGAAATTCCTGTATTTAATACAAACAGTGTAGACCCTGATCAGACTCCCAAGAATGCAGCAGCCAATCTGTATCTACATTGTTTGCCAAAGTCCCTTTTATGGGATGCTAGGCATAAATGGGTTAATATTGCATATTTGTTAGTTTTTAAGTTCTGTAATCTAGTAGATATACATTTGGTACTCATCCTGCAGAGTTTTTAGACACATCAATGGTATAAATGACTGCTTCAAATTTTAGGGCAAGTAAAGTAAGAAGTTAAAAATGTTCTGGGCCCAGTTGTTCAAAGCATCGTTAGCTTAACAAGCTTGTTAATGACAAATGCATTGTTGTACCTAAGGTATTTTCAAATACATTGTTATTTTTGCAATGCAAAAGCTACTCACATTTTTCAGCAAAAAATATCAATATATTTGCCATATTTCAGTAGAAATTTTAACATCATGTTAGCTCTAACAATTTTGTTAAGTTTTGAAAAACTGAGCCCTGATATTTAGGGTAAATACTGTATATTTATCTGAAGTCCTGGTAGCAGTGGGATTTTGCTCTGATCCCTCTGTATGTCCTCACTGACCTCATCGACCCACAGTACATGGGAAATAAAACAAATCATAAAACTACTTGACAATAATTTGATGTCTGGCCACTCCAGGTAAGTCATTATATTTTATATGCCCAGCTATTATTTGGGTGATAACAGTACTAGGAGATTTCTTACTTCATTAGCCCTAATCCTGCTGAGCCCGGATATGCCCTGCCTCTGCAAACAGTGTAGATCCAGATCAGTTGGCTTCTGGATACTTCTTCATTAAAATATACATAGAACAGAACCAAGAAGATGATTCTTATTATTTTTGCATTTGCATCAAACATATCTTGTGGGTACTCATTTGGAATTGCCTCAATGAGTCAATTCAAGTGAATACTCAAAAGATAGTTTGATGCAAAAATGAGAAAAGTATCTTCAATCATCATCTTAGTGCTTTTATTTGGTCAATTTTTCAATTCATTGAAACAAAAAAGGTAAATGTAATTTCCCAAAATGCCAGATAAAATCATGTCACCTGAAATTATGGAATCTATAGAATCTCACCAAAGACAATTCTAGTGCAAGTTGGGCTAACATTATAGATCCAGATAAGAGGGGATGTCCATGTAATATTTTTCTTATTTTTCTCCATGAAAACATATGTAGTGGGTACATTTTGGAAGTGCCTTGGTTAGGTGATTCTAATGAGTATGGTAAATGTCCTAAAATTTTGTACACCAAATATTTCTGACAGAGAAATAAGAAACATATCTGTACTTTTCGTTTGAAAAATGGGCCTTATCTGGTGGTATGTAAGGTAGCAAAGAAGCACATTGGTCCTTTTCACCAGACATGCTTGTTTTCTCCTTACATGGCTAGTTTATGGGTTTATTTTTCTGCTTGACCTTACTGAGACACAATCTGTCTACAGGATTACCATAAATATTCATACACTTAACCTCTTTACCATACTAGCCCTGAAAAAGTCAGGGCCCAGTTGTTCAAAGCGTCGTTAGCTTAACGAGCTCGTTAAGGGTCATTTCGTTAACTGTTCTAGCGGATTCAATACACAATATTCTGATATTTTTTGCTGAAAAAATGTGAGTAGCTTTTGCAGTGCAAAAGCTACTCACATTTTTTCAGCAAAAAATTTCAGCATATTTGCGTATCACTTGATTTAAATTTTAACGAATCGTTAACTAACGACGTCGTTAGCTTTGAACAACTGGGCCCTGGTTTACTACCTGATCATTTGTCCATAAATTGTTTGATAAGTAGCAAACAGAGCACACCCTGATCAGACACCAGGTTCTGCTATGCCTTGGCTTGTGGCATCTGATCTGGATCTGTACTGTTTGCCTAGGCCTGTCTGTGTGAACATTAATGGTAAATACAGTATTAAACCAGGCCTTTCAATATTTTTCTATCCATAATGAAATAACTCTGATTGAATTGAAAATGAGCCAGTATGAAATTATTCCAATTATGATCATGAGAAAATATTGTTCTAGAATTTGTTGCCTTATTATATGTTTGTTTGTTTGTTTGTGTTGAGGTTTTACGGCCCAGTCAACCCAATGGGGTCATGTTGACCGTGGTCAGTTTACCTAACCACACGTTTACTGGGCAGGCTTAGTCCTCCAAGTAGTTAACCAGTATTGTGCACATTCTTTCGCCAGAAACTGACAACTGCCCTTCTTGAATAAGCGGAAGGGAGAGAATGACCGTAGAAATTATTTCATGATCAATCTCCACGAAAGAATGTTGCCGACCTCGACGGGGGTTGAACCCGCGACCTCCTGGTCTCCAGTAGGACGGTGCCTTATTATATGTATACCCCAACTGTACTAAGGGGCATTTGGATATTATCCAGACTTTTTGCCGTTAAATTCTTTTCATTCTTTTTCCAAAGTATTCCCCACCTACCTCTATACACTTTTTCCTGGGAGCTTTTGTATTCCATGAAGTAGACCTATTGCTGAGGTACCAATTAACTACTGAAATCAAAGCCCCCCCCCCCCCCCCAACCCCCCCATCCCCTCATTTGTTTCCAGCAAGCCCTTTTTTCTAGTTTTGGAAACAAATAAAAGTCACAGTGTGTGTGTGTGTGGGGGGGGGGGGGGGGAGGGGGGGGGGGAAAGAGGAAGGTCTGTTCTGTATGGAGTTTGGGACAACTATTGCCACTTTGACCCTTGTCCTGCTGAACCCGGATACATCCTAACTTTGCAAACAGTGTAGATCCAGATCAGTTGGCTTCTGAAGAAGCCAACTGATCTGGATCTGCACTGTTTGCCATTAAGAATGTGAATTCATAGCAACAATCTAGAGCAAGTAATCTGATTGGCTGAAAATTAGAAGTGGGCGTGGCATCTCAATTTATTCAGCAGGACAAGGGTTAAATAACTGATAAGTTCTAATGTAGATGAGGCAGTATGTGAGATGAAAGGGCAAAAGAAGAACGTTTTTAATTTTAATTTACTTTGAAATTTGCAAGTCATTTTAATTCAATTTGAAATTTGTATTTCATTTTAATTTTAATAAAATATTTCAAGTTTTTCATTAAGAGAAAACTTCTCATTCCTAAACAGCGGGTTAAGTTAACACAAAGAGTACCTTACATTCAGTAAATAGATGTACATTAACTTGATTTGTACTAACCAAATAAATACAATTATTGTTTTGCCTTTTTTGTTGGAAAAAGATCAAACCTTCATATCATCTAGTACACTTATTTTCAATTGACTGTACTAAATGTTTGCATTATTAGGTCCTTTCCTTACAAAAGATACAAACAAATAATTTAATATAAAGTTCTGCTAAATGAGGCTCGAGTGACAGGACACAAGGTAAAATACTAAATTTGGATGGTGCTAAAGTTTGGTTTCTAAGTGACAACCAGTTGACTGGCTCAAAGAAAATTAGACAGCAGGCCATGTCAAGGAGTCTACCCAGCTAGCATTCTTTATAAATATATAGCGGGCTGTTATCGGCCCGTCAGCTACCCTGACGGGCCGATGACGGCCCGCTATATATTTATAAAGAATGCTTACTGGGTAAATACTGTGCTTGGCCTGATAAGTTTAGTAATTCATTTTCCTGAGTTTTTGAGGACACTAAAATAATGAAACTTTACAAGTTTTGGAAATAGACAGTGGCCTATGGCCATCGTCAAGAACAATTCCTCATGTGATAAATTAACTGTAAACATGGTAAATCTGTGGAAATATAAAAAGGAAAAAAAATACAAAAAAAAGTATGGAAAGTGTTCTTGGACTTTGCCTTTATGAATTTAGAGATGCTAGTAGTTCTGTATAGAGTTATCAGTATCAGCCTGCCATAATTTGAGCTAATCACCACAAAACAAAAGATTAATTAGAATAGACAAAAAAATTTGTAACAAAAACCTCATTACAAAGAAAATTTGCAAGTCATTTTAATTTACTTTTAAATTTGTATTTCATTTTAACATCATGAAAACATCCCTATATAATTTTGACCCCCTTAAACCCCACTTTTATATAGTAAAACTGGGGTTTACAGGGGTATACATTATTTTTGTTATTTCTGCTCAAAAATATAGATTGTAGGTACTCGTTAGAACCGCCTCAATGAGGCAGTTCTAACAAGTACCCACAATCTATGTTTTGAGCAGAAATATGAAAAATATCAGAATTATTTATCTGAAAAATTACCATTTTTTGGTGGTAAAATTTTCAATATATTTGAATAGGCGTGTTTACGTAATGATCAAAATGACTTGCAAATTTTCCCTGTTACATAATGAGCCTACATTTATCCCCAGTGGACAGTTACAAAACTTATTTTCACCATTGTTAGAATACCCCAAAATGTTCTTTAGCAATGGTCACCCTGGATGCCTTTTGGTCTTCTATCAACTGTTTCGTCACCCACCTAGCACTTGTTCATACCTATTTTCCATGTAAAAGCTTATGTGCTGATGCTTTACCAAATACTAAACTGATTAGCTACCTCCTGCAATGTCACTCTGGGATCTTTGTTGACAAAAACGTCAACATTCACCACCATTGTAGGGGTCACTGCTTCAGCAGGCCTCATTGGCTTAGGCTTGTCCCTCATGCTTGTCCTGCCCTCCCTAAAGTGTGAAACCCAGCTATAAAAGGTTGAACAGGATATGCAGAATCTCTGTTTCTCCAGACTCTAATTCCTAACAACTACCTTATTTAAATGCTAAAAACTTTATATACACTTTTCATTGAAAATAAAGTGATTGATTGCGTTGATGTTTTCCGGCCCAGTCAACCTATTAGGGTCATGTCCAACCAGTGTTCACCTAACCAGACTTTTCCTGGGCAGGCTTAGTCCTCTAGGCAGTTAACCAGCGTTTGTGTGCATTCTTTTCCCAGAAGCTGACAAGTGCCCTTCTTGAATCAGTAAAAGGGAGAGAATGACGACAGAAAATAGTTCATGATCAATCTCTCTGAAAGAACGTTGCTGGACCCCACAAGGTTCGACCACGCGACCTCCTGATCACCAGTCAGATCTGATTGAGGCACCTAGACTGACCACTGACCAATTTACAGGTGATAAAATGTGATTTTGCTCCAGTATAATACGTGTAGGTAATTGCAAGTGGAAAGACAGGAGCATCCTTCAAATATACATTTTGGACATGCAGTGTCCGAAGACATAAATTAACCCTTTGAGCACCAAGCAAAATTTGTAGCAGACTATATTTTGATTTTTTATTTATTTATTTATTCTTTTTTTTTTTCATTTTTTTTTTTTTGTCATTTTTCAAAGAAAATAAGACATGACATTTTATGCGAATCGTCTGCAAGACAGATAATTTATATGAATTTGCTTTGATTTCAAAGCAAATTCATATAAATTATCTGTCTTGCAGACGATTCGCATAAAATGATAGATAATTTATATGAATTTGCTTTGATTTCAAAGCAAATTCATATAAATTATCTGTCTTGCAGACGATTCGCATAAAATGGAGTTTTATGGCCCAGTCAACACTGTTAATGCCATGTTGAGCCAGTCAGATAATAAACTCATACGTTTCCTGGGCAGTCCTCTAAGCGTCTAACCAGTACCTGTGCACATACTTCTGCCAATACCTGACAACTTTCCTTCTTGAATCAGTGAAAGGGGGAGAATGACCACAGAAATGATTTCTTGATTAACCTTTGTCCTGCAGAATCCAGATATACCCTGTCTTTGCAAACAGTGTAGAGAAGCCAACAGATCTGGATCTGCACTGTTTGTCATTAAGTATTTGAATTTGCATGAACAACTTGGATCAAGTAATCTGATTGGCTGAAAATTAGAAGTGGGTGTGGCATCTTAATTTATCCAGCATGGCAAAGGTTAATCTGCGACCCCTAGATCTGCAGTCAGATGTATTATCACCTGCACTATGGAGCCCGGCAGTCAATCATCTAACATGGCATGTGCATTTTCCGTTGAATGGCGCCTTGCAGAGGTGCTTCTAATGAGTACCCCCAATATACATGTATATTTTTATGGAGAAAAAAGAAAAATAT
Source organism: Anodontia alba (assembly GCA_964016985.1). Classification (NCBI taxonomy): domain Eukaryota; kingdom Metazoa; phylum Mollusca; class Bivalvia; order Lucinida; family Lucinidae; genus Anodontia; species Anodontia alba. Next base: position 118,409,003 of record OZ024822.1, on the reverse strand, counting down.
CCCAGAATTATCACCAAATACTCCTCTTTAACAATTCCTCTGTGTAAAGCTTTTGAGAGTTCCCACCCTTGATTAATGTTCTTAACTCATCTTAACCCATTGTAGTAGTGAGACCCATAAATGGGTAAGTGGCAAACAGTGGAGACCCAGATCAGACGCCGCAGAACGAGGTGTCTGATCAGGGTCTCCACTGTTTGCAAATAGTTTAGCCATTTTTCTCTAGGAATATGTAAATCTCATAGCCAGACGTACCTAAAATTGAAATTGGACTCTTCCAATATATAGTGTGGGAGAATCTATTCAGTATACAATGGGTTAACCAAAGGCTTCAGTTGAACTACTGTATCCACCCAAAGACTGGGACAGACAGGCCTGAGTAAATAGTGTTGATTCAGATCAGATGCTGCAGAACACAATATGGATTTTTCAAATTTTAGAACATGAATGATAAGTCCTCTGTTTACACCTGTTACTGGACCTGAAACCATCAAAGTAAAAAATTCTGGGTATAATTCTCAACTATAAAACTTGTGGTATACTCACAAATATTTTCGTGTTATATTCTGCTTCCATACATTTCTTTTAATCCATTCCAAATTTTCATTCAGCATCTGGAAAAGAAAGTACCATACAAAACCAAAGTATTCAGATAAACAGGCATCAGTAAACTGTGTAGCCTAGATCAACACCACCGAACACAGTATCTGAACATGGTCAACACTGCCTGCCACTTATCCAGAAGTATTAACCTTTGTCTTGCTGAATAAATAAGATGCCATGCCCACTTCTAATTTCCTGCCAATCAGATTACTTGATCGCAGGTTTTGATAGGAATTCACATATTTAATGATAAACAGTGCAGATCCAGATCAGTTGACTTTCAGAAGCCAACTGATCTCTGGATCTACACTGTTTGCTAAGACAGGGTATGTCGTGTTCAGCAAGAGAAGGGTTAAAGTATGGAAACACTATGGAGTAACTTATTAGCCAGCTTCTACTTCTAAACATTCCTAAGCCAACATCAGATGGACAAACCTGAGTGGGCCAAGCCCATCCTTCTTGGCCTTCAATAAGGACTGTACTCCTGATTCCTGATAAGGATTTTTTTCATTGATGTTTAATGTCCCTGTCAACAATATTTCAGTCATACTGAGCCATCTCCTAGAGAAATGGCGAGAGAAAAGAAGAATGGGATAGATGAGATAAAGGCTCCAACCACTGATCTTGCTTCCAAGAGAGGCAAGAACTTTCGTGCCAAAAACCAATGTTGACTGGGCCAACCCTCCAAAAGTTTCAGCTAAATGGCCCACCAACTACCATCCACAATATGCTAAGGATTAAAGGTTTCCAAATATATTATAGGGATCAAACATGGTTTTTCATGCATCAACATTCACCAGGTCCCGAGGGAGGTGCAGCAAATCTGTAGCCCCGGTACAACCATTCTGAAAGTTAGTTGGCCGTGCATTAACAGCACATGAATTGCCGTGTTAATACATGGCTTATCGCCGCGGGTTAATGCACAGTGGTTAATAACGTGCGACACTGCTTTTTATGCAATAATTAAGGTAAATGTATGGTATATGATGCTTGTTTACCACACAATGTGGTCCCAAGTACTACACTAGACATAAGCTTCAAGTAAGTGCTTATTCCAACTTTCATAAAAGTATCCTTGAGATATGGGTTGGGTTTTGACTCACTTAAGCATTATGTAGCAGTCTGTTCATTTCTCCAGTTGCACGCCATATCTTTTAGTTATGCAAGAGAGTCATGGTATACTAGTACATTATATAACTATTAAGATATTCTTGTTTCTACTATCTTGAAAAAAAAAATGAAAACAAACAATTGTGATGGCTGTCATTTGGGCTGACAGCCATATGAAATGATGCATCAAATTAATTTTCATACTTTTCAAAAGAATGCAGAAGTTGACTACAAACATGATTATTTCAATAATCCAAAAAGCATCATTAATCTGTTGAAATGCTACAAAACTGGAAGAATTGTCTTTCTATTACTTCATTTTTATCTATATAAATATGACCCTTGTTTTGAAAATGGCTGCCATTATGGTGGATCAACTTAACCATTAAAGCGCCAAGAAAACCTGCAACTGAAAATGTCGTCTGTTTATGTCGTATGCTGAATATTCTTGCAAACTTTTCAAACCTATTTTTGCACACAGGCAAACAGTATGGACCCAGATCAGAGCAGTCTGATCTGGTTCCACTGTTTGCAAAAATGACTTTTAAAATCACAAGCAGATGACAAGGCAGATGACAATTGTTGTGACTGGCACTTTAAGGGTTAAGGGGTAGGATAATTGAAGAACTTATATTTCATTTTTAAGTTGGAGGCATGAACTATAATTGTAGATGAAAATGTTCAAAAGATATATTAATTTTTGCAGCTAACATTCAAAGGGATAACTTTGAGGACTGCTTCTTTGTCAATTTACTGAATTCTCTAATATAAGACATGGCATAATTTTGACATGCAGAATTTAGTTTTTAACAGTATTCCATCTCGAGGGTTGAGTGCAAGACTGAAGTAATTCAAAAATATTTTTGAAACCCTTGTTTAGGGGCAACTTTGACCCATTTGTAAACAATGCAAATTTAGGTGCCATTGTTCATACGAGCAATGGCACCTAAATTTCCATTGTTTACAGAAAGAAATGTTGCAATCTTAATAACGCCTTCATGGTGAGGAGATTAAGAATTGGGAAAAACAACTATCTGACTTGCTATGTAACCCTCGATCTATGTAACAAGAATTTTGGCTTCTGCCATTGGTAATGCTGCAACAAAGAAACATAACCTAGGCTATACAAATGAAACTGAACTTTTTAACCCTTGTCCTGCTGAATAAATTAAGATGCCATGCCTACTTCTAATTTTCATCCAATCAGATAACTTGATCTGGATTGTTCCTGTAAATTTGCATACTGAATGGAAAACAGTGCAGAAGCCAACTGATCTGGATCTACACTGTTTGCAAAGGCAGGGTATATCCGGGTTCAGCAGGGCAAGGGTTAATAATAATTCCGAGTCGTTTTTCAAATGAAAAATGTACCATAAGTATTTAATGGAAAAAACAAGACTACTCAAGAAACTAGACGTGTCCAAAATACACAAATGCCCCCGCTCTATGGCCTTTGCCCATATGGCTGTTTCCTTTGGCCCCACCCAACAGCCCCATCCTTAGCATGATCCAGTTTCCAAACCATGTACAAACTATTTCATTTGTAATCATTATACCAGCTATCTAACTTGCTAGGCTAAGTAATGGTACCAGACTTATGATTCTATTTGCATGTGTTCAATATGACCTGTTCTACATTCTGACCCCTTGTCCAACCCACGTGCAATTCTACCATGAAGTCTAAGGTCTTAGTCTGGGTAAATATCATACCGAATTTCAACTTTGTAGCATAAAAGGTATTAAAGTTATGAGCAACTTGGACGTAAATGTGAATGTAAATACGCAGGTAAACTTGCGTGTAAACCTGAACGTGAACTGTAACATTTGTTAAATTCTGGTTATGAAAAGTACGCATGTACGCACATATGGATGTAACATCATAGCAAAACCCTATATGCCTAACTCCTGCCTTTGGCAGGTGGGAGCATAAAAAGTGGCACAGCTTACCCTGATGAGCCACAGTTTTCCACTTGACCACTCAGGTGTAACATTTCAGTTTTAATAAAAATTCTGTTAGTTGAAGAATAGAAAGAAAATGAAAGGTGCGTCAGATTAGATGTGCATCAAAATACATTACAAAACAATAATGCTATTTTACTATTTCTCCACGAAAACATATGTTGTGGGTACTCATTAGAAGCACCTTGTTGAGGTGCCTCCAATGAATACCACAACATGTTTTCATGATGAAATAAGAAAACTATTATGTGGACACCTCCTCCTAACTAGGGCCATGCACCAGACCATAGCTTCAGATTAAGTGCTTTTTTTTTTTAACCCTCAACGGAAAAGTACTGACATTTTTTCTTATTTCTCTAAGAAAACATATGTTATGGGTACTCTTTAGAAGCGCCTCCTCAAGGCATTTCTAATGAGTACCCACAACATATGTTTTCGTGGAGAAATAAGAAAACTATAATGTGGATACCCTCCTCCCATCTGGAGCCATACACTAGACCAAAGTGAGATTGTACTATTCAGGAATCAATGAAGTAGGATGCCTACGCAGAAGTTTCACACTCCCACTACTATCATTTACAATGACAAACAATCAAAACAACATCCATGAAACATTATATTGATTATACAATTGCAACTAACTCAATGCTCCAGATGTGATGATAATTTAACCCTTGTCATGCTAAATGAATTAAGATGCCACACCCACTTCCAATTTTCAGCCAATCAGGTCTTTTAATCCAGACTGCTGACATAAATTCACATACTGAATGGCAAACAGTGCAGATCCAGATCAGTTGGCTTCTTCAGAAGCCAACAGATCTGGATCTACACTGTTTGCAATTGCAGGGCATATCCAGGTTCAGCAGGACAAGGGTTTAGATTATTTTTTTGTATTTTTGCCTTAAAACAAATCTTGTGGGTGCTCAATGAAATAAATTACATAGCTGCGAATAAGGCATTTTTTTAAATGGAAAAGTACCAATATGGTCCTTATTGCGCCATGAAAACTTTCTTGTAGACAGCTACTCAATGGAAGTGCCTCACTGAGATGCTTCTAATGAGTACAACATAAGTTTTCATGGAGAAATAAGAAAAACTATTGTGTGGATGTGGGATTTTATCTGGACCTATAGACAGCATAAGGTTTCATGGAGAATAAGAAAACTATCCATGGAATAGAAGAAAAACTCGTTGAGGTGATATTCAAATGTAAACCACCAATCCTGCTTGTAATAGAACCACTCAAGCCATGAACCCCACCACCCAAAGGATGCTGCAGGGCCTGCATCGCCCCACAGACTACCAACGGACCAACTAAGTAATGTTGAGCAGTCAGACGCAGCGCGGATTATATGGGGATGGACACACAGGACGTCTACCATTGCAGGCTGAACCTGATGATTATTTAGAGATCTATGCAAATTCACCCCTTACCCCCAGACGCATAACCCAGGAAAAACTGATGGAGGATCTCTACATAACACCATCAGGTTCCGACTCTACCATCTGTCAAGACGAATATCTGAAGGAGACAACTCCATCAACCACACAAAACTCTGGCAGCATCTACCGGATTTTTAAGTAAATTTAAGACCTTTTAAAAAGACAGAACAATTGACGTTTTTTTTATATTTGTTCTAATCGATGACATTTAGGTCCGTTTCTAACTAATACACAGTACTTAACAATATTTACTAACTTCAAAAGGTCAAAATAGAATGCTTATGTTTAGACAATATCACACGACCCTATCCTCCACAATTTTATTACATCGGGTACCACAATCTCTCTTTTTGCATCTTGAATTTGACAAAGCTCATAAAGCGCAAAACCGGTCAATGTTTTAATAAAAAGTTAAATACACATAATCGGTTGTTAATTTTGCTTCTGTCCTACAGTAAAGAAAAATATTGTGCGAATACCCCATCTTATCTGGAGCTACGGAATGGAATTGCTTTGACAAGGCAGAAGATATGTTCTGGTATAAAAATATCCGAAAACTTACCTTTTGAATACTGTGATTACACCATTGGGACAGACAGGCCTGAGCAAACAGTGTAGACTCAGATCTGACACAGCAGAATGTGGTTAACTGAAAACTGTTTTTCACTCATCCACCAGATTTTAGACACATCAACAGACAGTAAAGGCATTCTTCAAAGTTTTGGACAAAATATGGTAAGAGTTGGGAGTTGTGGTGTCCTCAACTTAGGATAAATATGGTACCCTATTTAACCCGAGTCATGCTGAATAGATTAAGATGCCACACCCACTTCTAATTTTCAGCCAATCAGATTACTTGATCCAGATTATTGATACAAATTCAAATACTGAATGGCAAAAAGTGCAGATCCAGATCAGTTGGCTTCTTCAGAAGCCAACTGATCTGGATCTACACTGTTTGCAAAGTCAAGGTATATCCGGGTTCAGCAGGTCAAGGGTTAACAAAACTTATGAAGCTGTATGACATCAGAGGTCTAGATAAGAGTGGGTATCAGGTAAATATTTTTCTTATTTCTCCACAAAAACTTATGTTGTGGGTACTCATTAGAAGCATCTTGCCAAGGCACTTCTAATGAGTACCCACAACATATGTTTTCATGAAGCAAGGCATTCCTAATGAGTACCCATAAAATATGTTTTCATGGAGAAATAAGAAAAATATCAATACTTTTGAATTGAAAAAAGCAGCTTATCAAGAGCTATGTGGCATGCAGTATAAGGACCAGTATCTTCATTCAGTCCCTTAACCCTGGTCCTGCTGGTCCCTGATATGCCCTGGGTTTGCAAACAGTGTAGCTCTAAGAAGCAAACTGATCTGGATCTGCACTGTTCATCATTAAGTATGCAACTTTGTATCAGCAACCTGAATCAAGTAATCTGAATGGCTGACAATGAGAAGTGAGTGTGGCATTTTAATGTAATCGGCATGACAAGAGTTAACCTTTAACCCATTGTAGTCGGGAGACCCATAAAAGGGTAAATGGCAAACAGTGCAGACCCAGATCAGATGCCACATAACGATGCATCTGATCAGGGTCTCAACTGTTTACAAATAGTTTAGCCATTTTTCTCTAAGAATATGTAAATTTCATAGCCGGACGTACCTAAACTTGAAATTGGACTCTTCCAATATATAGTGTGGGAGAGTCTATTCAGTATAAAATGGGTTAAGGTCCTTGAGATTTTACAATATTTCCTGTAGTTATCTAAATTCCCTAAATAATCCTAAATTTGAACAAGTCCATTTTACTACCTGTTGATGTGTAAAAAAGTGCTGGATGAGTGGCAAACAGTTATGACACTGATCAGACACTGCATCAGGATCTACACTGTTCGTTTGATCAGATGCCCCATTCTGCAGTGTCTGATACAGGTGTACTTTGTTTGATGAGGCCTGTGTTATGGAATACTTGGGGTAAATATAGCCTGTAATTCCTACATGAAAACATACTGTTAATTATCTAAATATTCAGACTGTTATAGGCATAATTATAACTTTGTCCAGCAACCTGTGTTCTCTGGTTTCAACTTTCTGTTTGATGCAACACAGCTGGAACCAGACGCCTAAGGTCACCTGACAAAGAAATATTTCCACCTACACCAAAACCTCTTTATAACACTATTGTTGGGGTCCAAAGCATAAACCGTGTTAGTTAAACAACCGTGTTATATCCAAACAAAAATGTATAGATTATATTGAAAAATGACCATTTATGGTCATTTTTCAATATAATCTATACATTTTTGGAATCCATCTTTGAACCGTGTTGTATCCAAAACCGTGTTATAACAAACTGTGTTATACAGAGGTTGAAGTGTATATACCACACCTTAATATTTGGACAGATATGCTTGAAGGAACAGTGTTAAACCAGAATAAATGGCAAGGAGCAGCTTACCAGTGTCTGTATGGTTGGCTTTCCTTCACTGTCTTTTAGAAATGCTAGCATGCAGTCAAACTGACTTTTTTTTTTCAAATTTTCTGGATAAGTATGCATACAACAATAGAATCTGACTACTTAGACATATCTTAATGCTTAGCATACTCGGTAAAAATTTCAGCAGAAGACATTTTGAAATATTTTTTCTTATTTTTCCCTGAAAACAAGCTTTGGAGGAGACCATTTGCATGAAAGGTCAAAGCTTATTTTCTGGGAAAATAAAGAAAAATATCATCTATTTGTCATCTGCTGAATTAGTCCAGTGACTGGTAAAGGTTAGCTGGAGATGATACACTTTCAGGGGAGCCAAATCTTTCCAAAAGGACTTTACCTCTCTTCTGAAAAGGGATATACACGAAAAGAAAAGCTACTGCTCCCCCTGGGAGCAAAATTACCCTTAAAACGCCAAGAAAACCTGCATCTGAAAATGTTGTCTGTTTATGTCGTCTGCTGAATATTCTTGCAAACTTTTCAAACCTATTTTTGCATACAGGCAAACAGTGTGGACCCAGATCAGACTGCTCCTCTTTAGGAGCTGTCTGATATGGGTCCAACTGTTTGCAGAAATAACTTTTAAAATCACAAGCAGATGAGAAAGCAGACAACAACTGTTGTAATTGGCAGTTTAAGGGTCAATGCTTTCTTTTTAGAGCAGACACATTTTCAGAAGGGCTCCGGTGTGCTGGAAAACAATTAGGAAGTCATAAAAGTTGCCTCCCTTGTACAAAATGGTAGAAAATCTACCAAATGTATCCAGCCCTCTTAACCCTTGTCCTGCTGAATAAATTAAGATGCCACACCCACTTCTAATTTTCAGCCAATCAGATTACTTGATCTGGATTGCTGCTATAAATTCACATACTTAATGGCAAATAGTGCAGATCCAGATCAGTTGGCTTGAAGAAGCCAACTGATCTGGATCTACACTGTTTGCAAAGGCAGGGTATATCCAGGTTCAGCAGGACAAGGGTTAAAGTTTGTTGAGTTGATGTTCAAAGTCCCAGTCAATAATAATTCAGTAACGATGATAAGACATTGCCTCCAAACAAGTTGGACTTTTACCCGATCCAAGCAAAATTACGAACAATTCTTGCCTTCCCATTGTAGTAGGGAGACGCGTAAAAGGGTACTTGGCAAACAGTGCAGACCCAGATCAGACGCCGCAGAACACGGCGTCTGATCAGGGTCTCCACTGTTTGCAAATAGCTTACTGTCCTTTCGGCATCACTTGGAAAGACGTTTTTTGCTTGGTGTTTTATTTTAAATGACAATATTTTTTTCTGATTGGCCATGTCTTATCAGAAACCATTTGCCTTTTCTGTTTCTGTGTTTTGTTCTCAAATATTTACCCTAAAATTAAATTTACGGCCAAAAATTGGTCTGACCTATGCAATTTCTTCAGTGAAGTGATTTTTTGGAATTTTTGTCGAAGAAAATATTTTTTACTTTTCTTTGTTGAATTTGAATTATTGATGTTTCATAACAATATTGTAAAAATTTCAGAAAAAAATGAACAAGCAGAACTTGTTGAAAATCTGCCTCCAAGTTACCTACCCTACAGATTTCTGCATAATTTGCATTCATTTTTACTATGGGAAAAAGAGAAAATATTTTAGTTTTTAAAAACCAATGACTACAATAAATTTTTTCATGCATAAGTAGTTATACAAATGGTTTTGCATTTAATCATGATAAAACTTTGCAAATTTACTTCTTTCGTGTAAAGCACCAAGCAAAAAACGACTTTCTGAAAGCTGTTGAAAACACAGTAGCCATTTTTCTCCAGGAATATGTAAATTTCATAGCTGGACGTACCTGAAATTGAAATTGGAGTCTTCCAATATATAGTGTGGGCGAGTCTATTCCGTCTACAATGGGTTAATAACCAGCTTCATTTCTCTAGCCTCAATGGACTGGAATCACCTTAACACTTAGCATGCTGGATAAAAATTTCAGCAGACTACATTTTGAAATATTTTTCATAGTTTTTTCCTAGAAAATAAGTTTTCACATTTCATGCAGATTGTCTTCTTAGGAGAAAATTTGGATAAAATGTCAAACATTTTCTTAGAAGAAATAAGAAAATAAAAATTTGTTGTCTAATGAATTTGCCAATAGACTGGTAATGGTCAACGATGAACAGTCCACTGACATGTCTGAAAGGTGCGGGCAAACAGTGCTGGTGCTGATCAAAATGTTTTAGGAGCTGTTTTAGCAGAGTCTATCCTGTTTGCTCAAGCATGTACCTCTGAATATTTAAGTTATACCGTATTTACTGTATGTATTCGGACAGACAGGCCCAAGCAAACAGTGTAGACCCAGATGAGATGCCACATAATACAGCATATCATCAGGATCTACATTGTTTGCCGCTCATCTAGCAATTTTTAGATACAACATCAGGTAGTAAATTGTACTTGTTCAAATTTTAGAACAAGTATGGTAAGAAGTTTGGGTGTCCAAATACATAGGGTACATGTAATATTATGGCCAAAAAAGACATTTTTATGTAAAATAACAGAACTCCAGATAAAAGGAGTAATCAGTTTCAACCAATAAAAACGTTAAACTATAATATTATCGTGTCGCGGGCAGAAAACTCTTGTCAAACATTGACGAAATTTGCCCATTAGCAATCCCAAACCAGATCTCCTTCATATCAATGCATGTACTAAGTTTGGTTAAATTCCCGAGACTTTTACTCAAGTTATCTTCGGAAAAGAAAATATGGGCGTGTCTCGGGCAGTTAACTCAGTCAAAATTTGACGAAATTTGCTGATTAGCAAGCCCAATCCAGATCTCCACAATATCAATGCACATACCAAGTTTGGTGAGAATCCACTGACGTTTACTCAAGTTATCATCCGAAAACGAAAATATGGGTTTGTCTCGAGCAGATAACTCCGTCAAAATTTGACGAAATTTGCCAATTAGCAATCCCAAACCAGATATCCACAATATCAATGCACATGCCAAATTTACTCAAGTTATCATCTGGAAATGAAAAACAGACAGACGGATGTACGACTGACAGACGGACGGAAAGACACACAGACGTCCAACATGAGACCATAATACCCCGCCACTATATAGTGGCGGGAAAAGTACCGATACTGGTATTTTTTCTTTTTTCTTCATGAAACCATGGATACTCATTTGAAGGGTCTCACAGAGGTGCTTCTTGTGAGTACCAACTGGTACGTTTTCGTGAAATAAGAAAAACAGACCCCTCCTTCTGGAGCTCTGCCACAGTTATAATAACTAACAGCTTATCTGAAGCCCTGTAAGTAGGAAACATTCTTCTACCACTAAGGTAATTCCAATCAGTTCCCCTTAAGATATGTTTTGGTGCAACTTATCCTAAATTATCACTGTATCTGCTGCCACCAAAAATAACAGCTTATCTGACGTCCTGCAGATAGGCAACATGTTCCACACGGAATTATTGATGGTAGTGGTGGATGAAAACAAATTGCTTAAAATAAGGTGATCATAGTAAAATTGTAAAACTTGAGAAGGCGTCAAGATAGAAATTTCACAATCAAATTACTCCACAGTGAATTTCCTACTGCTAAAACGAATCAATACTTGACGAGTCTTTCAGTCTGCCGATGGATGTTTGCAGATACAAACTCAATGAAACATTACCATAATTATACTAAATATTCAACACTTATACCTCTAACCATATTTACCCTTAAATTTAGGTTGTCTCCATGGGGTTCCAGCTGATATTTCTCTTATTTCTCCATAAAAGCATATGTTGTGGGTACTCATCAGACTCTGAGGCACTTCTGATGAATACCTTCAACATTTATTTTTGTAGTAAAATAAGAAAAATATCAGTTCTTTATTAGGCTGAAAAAAGCATGCTATCTTGAGCTAAGAGTCTATATGACTACCTGGCAATGTGTCTAAAGAGTGATGTTTGAATGACAACTGGTGCCTACAGAAGCAGTGTCATGTTGGTCTGAAATGTCTGTTCAGACCTATGTGTCCACATTATGTAAGGTATATAGAGTAAGCAGTGTTAGAAGTAGTCAGACAACAGTAAACATTTATAAGAGACAATAGTAAGCAGAATTAAGAGACAATATGAGCAGCAATAAAAGAGAATCAGAGACAACAGTAAGAAGCAATAAAAGACAAGAGTAAGCAGCAGTAAGAGACAATATTAAGCACCAGTAAGAAACAACAATAAGCACCACTAAGGGACAATAGTAAGCAGCAATAAGAGACAGTAAGAGACAATAGTAAGAAGCAATAAAAGACAACAGTAAGCAGCAGTAAGGACAATATTAATAAGAGACAATAGTAAGCAGCAATAACAGAGAGTACGAGACAATAGTAAGAAGCAATGAAAGACAATAGTAACAGCAGTAAGAGACAATATTAAGCGCCAGTAAGAGACAACAGTAAGCACCAATAAGGGACAATAGTAAGCACCAATAAGAGACAGTAGTAAGCAGCAATAAGAGACAGTAAGAGACAACAGTAAGCACCAATAAGGGACAATAGTAAGCACCAATAAGAGACAGTAGTAAGCAGCAATAAGAGACAGTAGTAAGCAACAGTAAGAGACAACAGTAAGCACCAATAAGGGACAATAGTAAGCACCAATAAGAGAGAGTAAGAGACAACAGTAAGAAGCAATAAAAGACAATAGTAAGCAGCAATAAGAGAAAGTAAGAGACATTAGTAAGAAGCAATAGAAGACAATTGTAAGCACCAGTAAAAGACAACATTAAGCACTAGTAAGAGACAACAGTCAGCAGCAATAAGGGACAATAGTAAGCACCAACAGGAGACAATAGTAAGCAGCGATAAGAGAAACTAGCAAACAACAATTAGAGACAAGAATAAGTAACATTACAATACAATGATAAGCAACAATAGGAAGTAGTTTGCCAATTAATCAATTTACTCAATAATTACTCGTTTAAGGCAAATGAGTACATAACTGATCAAGTCTCCATGATCCATCAAACTTTTGTCTCTATATATATAAGTTCCTTTTATACTATGGTAAGGATCCAGGGAAAAGTTGTGTTCACTGCACAACCTGTAATTATTATAGCCAATTCAAAATATAAAAACTAGAATTTGTTTCTCTACAAAAACATACATGTTCCCCCCCTCCCGCCCCCTCACCCTTTTGGGTGTCATATTGTATTGTATATTCAGCAAAAATTTATATTAATTATGAGATTCCAAGGTAAATAACTCAAAAAGTATAACTGCAAGAGTTATGGTTCTTGAACTTTGCACGTCATCTAATGTTGATTGATATTCATATAAAGTTTCGTGAAGATATCTTGAACAGTTTTCAAGTTATAGAGTGGACACGTTTTTTACAATGGACAAAGCTCCAAGTGAAGTAATTCAAAAAGTATAAATGCAAGAGTTATGGTTCTTGCCCTCTGCACATCGTCTTATGTTGATTGATATTTACATGAAGTTTCTTGAAGATATCTTGAACAGGTTTCAAGTTACAGAGCGGACAGGATTTTGTGAAGGACAAAGTTCCAAAGGATATAACTCAAAAAGTATAAATGCACGAGTCATGATGGTTCTTGCGCTCTGCTTGTTGTCTAATGTTGAAAGATATTTATATCCAGTTTCATGAAGATAGCTTGAATGGTTTTCAAGTTATAAGAGCTGACACGATTTTGTGACGTTCCAAGGGAAATAACTCAAAAAGTATAAATGCAAGAGTTATGGTTCTTGCGCTATGCACATCGTCTTATGTTGACTGATATTTATATGAAGATTCTTGAAGATAGCTTGATTGGTTTTCAAGTTGTAGAGCTGACACAATTTCGTGACAGAGTCCAAGGGAAACAACTCGAAAAGTATAAATGCAAGTTATGGTTCTTGTGCTCTGCAAGTCATCTAATGTTGATTGATATTTATATGAAGTTTTGCAAAGATCTCTTGAACGGCTTTCAAGTTTAAATATAGAGCAGACAGGGGTGTGCCAGACACAGACGCCCTGGGGGGAACAGTCCTAGCAAACAACTCACATGGAATGTCAAGACTTATTTTCTCTGAAAAGTAATAAAAAAAAAACATAGACTGTCGTCTGCTACATTTTTCTTGGCGCTGTAAGGGTTAAAATATATGTCACGTAGGTAAGGAAGTCATTATATATAAGGCAGCGAAGATACCACTATTCGCTGACGGAAGATATTTTCAACTACAGACGTAGATCTAATTAAAACATATATGAAAGATAAAAAAAAATTAACCTCCGTTTCCCCGTCCGGAGGCGGGTGGATGCTAAAGGGTGGATGCTAATTAAGATATTCATCCGGTTATTAAATATTCTGGTGACAAAAGACAAATTATGGTTTAAACACTTTCTTTTTACCTAATGTCAAACCTGTTCCGGGCCATTTTACACCTAAATTTACACATTTATCTATCTATAATAGAACGTGTGGCTCGTCAAGTTAACTTCCCGCCAAACGTCAAAACTATGTATCAATCGGATACTCTCTGAATTACAGTTTGCGATCTGAATTGAATAGATAACTGAATACCTAATGCATGTCATGGAGTTTGAGACGTATCGGAAGAATTGAGCCAGCGCACGGCAAAACCCTACAATAAGACCTGTGTGACCAGCAAAGACTCAAATCAGCCTGAACAACCACCCAGTAAAGCAAGGATTCTCGTTTATTCCTCTTTAGATAGCCCGGAGGCTGTAGAAGGAACATGCGATCAGCGAAGTATCTGATCAGACGGCGCGGATGCACAGGCTTTATCTTTGCTGGTCGCACAAGTCTTATTGTAGGTTTTACCGTGCGCTGGCTCAATTAATAATTAATTTAATAAGCTGTGAATTTGGGTTGACAATGACGACAGAAACTCTCTCTCGTGTGTGTGTGTGTTTGGGGTGGGGGGGGGGGGGGTGAATAATATGTACATTAATTTTCATTAATTAGGAAACATTCTATTGATACTGATCATTAACCCATTGTAGACCAAATAGATTCACCCATACTACATATTGAAAGAGTCCGTTCAATTTTAGGTACATCCAGCTATGAGATTATGATATTCCTGGAGAAAAATGTCTAAACTATTTGCAAACAGTGGAGACCCTGATCAGACGCCACGTTTAGCGGCGTCTGATCTGGGTCTGTACTGTTTGCCAATTACCCTTTTAGGGATCTCCAGACAACAATGGATTAAGCTGTTATATTTCAAGCTAGATTTTTTTTTTAATGAATAAAACTGATTCCATTCAATTTTATTGTTTTTATTCATACATGCCTTATTCATTTATACATTATTTATTTATTTATTTATTTATTTATTTATTTATTTATTAAACATGTAAGATACAGGTCATCAGATTTGAATAAAACTGTACTAAAACAAATTAATGGTTGAAAATTACCTTCCTTAAATTGCAATGAAATAACTTCAGAAAATGTACTGTCAATTAATTTTAAAATTGCATTTAAATTTAATTTATTTAAAAATCCATTCAAAAATCAAATTAATTGCGGAAACATATCTATATTATAACCCTTTACTAGGGGAATACTTTCAAATTAAATTTTCAAAACATTTTAATCATAAGAAGCAATAGCGTCACTAGTTTCTCATGAATATTAATGAGATACAAATGTAATGTTTCAGTGGGATTTTCCTGACTGGACTCAGTAGACACATGTCGTTCTCTTTAGCGAAAATACAACCGAAAGTGAAAGTAGAGTGGTACTTGAGGTTGTTTGAAATCACAGATCTGTTTTAATTTCTAGTCAGGTGGTGATCAGTCGTTCTGATGCTTATTATGGAACCAAAATGTATTATGTTAACAAAAATCCCGTTGTGGAGTTCTATAGACAGCCCCATGCTGAGGCTGCATGTCTAATTGTTCATTAAACACTGATCACCAGAGTTGCAAGATACGTACTAAATTATAAGAAACATACAAAAATGAAATTACCAAGAAAAGGCTTTGTCTTCAATGATTACAGAACCAGGACACACGGGTGCGTCACTCAGATGTTAGACAATCTGAAGTTGGAGCCTCTTGAAGACAGGTGTAGACGTGACAGACTCAGCATGTTCTACAAGATGCAACATGATCTAGTGGGTATACCATCTGATATGCCTGTCAGAGATAGCCGCACGAGAGGCCCTGATAGCCGCATGAGAGGACAATCCAAGTTCTGTCAGGAGAAGATAACATAATAGACACACAGTGAAAAACTGGAACAGACTCCCGTCAAGAGTTGTGTCGGCAGCCTCACTGGAGGAGTTTAGATCCCTCCTCCTGGCCTGACTGCTTCACAACCACACCAGAGACATCAGCATATATAGTTTTAGCAGACTTTTAAACTTTTAATGATGTACATAGTCCTTAGGGCATTTTGAACGCTATCACCTTACTCTGCCCCGCAGAGCTACTTACGATCTAGGAAGATCTCAGCTCTTAAACTGGAAGAAGAAGGCCACAGTACGAAGCACACGCCCTTCCCTACGCACGGAGAATAAAAGAGATGAAGAGAAAAAATGATAAAACAAAAGAGCACAATTACAATAATCCTAGAGGAACCGCCTTGGAACTCTATCGATATTTGAATACCAGCTTTAATATAAGAAAAACAAATATACATGTATGAAGTGGGTTTTGACATAATGCGCAATTACATGTATATAGTCTTAAATCTAACTGCATATAACAGTTAGACTACGAATGCCCCCACCCTACCCCTTGTAAATATGAACTGAATGATGGAACAGATATTATCTGAATGGAATGCAAACCTCTTTTTTCAGAAAGTAATATTTTCAAATATATTATTAAAATTTTGTTTTGTTGTCACTAGGTGTTAAGGTCTGAGATTAAGGTTCGCGTTAATGTGTCCTAAAAGATACCATAATTTCCTAAGTAGCATTTGGACAAACAGGTCTGAGCAAACGGCGTAGACCCAGATTAGACGCCGCAGAATGCGGTGTCTAATCTGGGTCTACACTGGTTGCCACTCTCCAACGTTAGACGCGTCAACAGGCTTGTTCAAGAGACTTGTTCAAATATTAGACTTTTTTTTTTTTTCAGTATTTGCTATACATTTGTAAGTAGATCAATTCATTCCCCTGAAAAACTAAAGATACTACGCAAAAGAAATCTATGTGTAACACATACCGCATTTGCATATCATAAAGGCCAGAGTACATTAGGTATCCTATTTTTTTCCATCAATACACTTCAAGCAACGCAATAAATCACAAAAACAACACTTGCAACGAAATGTATTAGTTTATTTTCACGCCATTTTCACCATAATAATAATAATAATAGTAAATAAACATTAAGTTACCAATAAAATATTATAGATTTATATTAAGTGTTTAAGAATATGTTAACTAAATCCTTATTGTTACTTGAATCAGCTCGCACCGCCCCCACACTTGAGAGCGCAATGATTGGCTAAGCATGTTAACGCTGAGTATGTGAGGTATGTAAGCAACATAATCAACTATGCTGTATAGACTGAGACAGCTGACTGCGCACGCTGGTGATGGAGGTCTTGGCACTTTGTAACGAACCCTTCATTTAGCTGACCTTTCGATTACACAGTCCATTCTTTATATATATAACAAGATGCTCATGGACCACAATTCGCTCACCCGAGCGAAACAGCAATATTTCAATACTGTCATGGCAACCAACACAAACAATTGATAAACTCAAACAACACTAGATGTTACCCAGATGGGGCTAAATAAATGTGGTCTGGGATTACAAAAGATGATGCCACAGTAAAGCCCTGGTCCCTCTGAGCATAAGAAGTTTTAACAAAATGCTTTAAAAGCCTGGACTTATGTGTGTGTGTTTTACATATTTTTACATGTACTTGCCCCAGGTAGGGTTACATGTATCCCAATTGCTCTACCAAAACATTTCCCAGCTAGCGTTCTACTTAAATATATCGGACCATTATCGGCCCATTATCGGGCAATAACTGTCCAATACAGATTTAAGTAGAATGTTAGCTGGGTTCTTTCTGTAAACCTTTACGCAAAGCTTCAAGAACTGATTTTTATACAGTTATTATCTCGAAGTGAAGTACAAGGGACTCTCTGAAATACTTCGAGATATCCATACCTCGATATATCAGATTGGCAAAATTGAGGGAAAAAAATGATCGAAGAAACTCATTTCACAAATGAATATGTAAATTGACCTGAAGATAGAGATATATTGAAAATAATGTGGAAAAGGAGAGAAATTTGAGCAATTTCTCCTCTTTTCCACAATATTTTGTCACCTGTTGTTAGATTTCCATGTTAAATCAGAGACCAGATTTTCACTTCGAGATAAGCGGTTAGTCGACATAAGCGAAGTCGAGATAACGAGAGCCAACTATATGCCATTTTTTTTTTTACAATTGGTGATATATACAATATGTATGCAGCTTCAGCGCAGGGGTACGTGTGCCTCGGGATGAGAGATTCTGGTGTTTAAGGGAAGCTCTAATTAATCTCTCTACGAGCTAAACATTCAAGGAAAGTTTCACGAAAATGGTTTCAAGCCGTTATTTATTTTTTTAGTTTTTCACATGTATGTTCCCGATGTGCTGAGGGAGAAAATAGTTTCTGCAACCTTTCTGCGACATCGAGTAGACAATATACATGTATAGTATTTCTGTAGCGAAATGTCTCATTCGGGCCGGTACACGAAAAAGGGACCTTATGGTTTTTCCGGTTTGTGGTTCTTCAAATGCGCATGACCAATCCCATATATGGGTTACAAACATGCGTTTTTGCAAGGCCCCTACTACATGTTTGCGAACAGAATTCTCTTATGCACAGGCTCGTCTGAGTCTTTGCTGGTCGCCTGTGTAATAAGTATCCTTTTCTCATGTGCTGCTCAATGATTCATCATTTCATTAATTAATTAATTAATTCATTCATTCATTTGTTCATTCGTTCGTCCGTTCGTTCGTTCATTCATTCATTCATTCATTCATTCATCCTGTGATCAACAAAATACATGTAATTAACAAAACATCTTGCAACAAACGAAATAGTTATTAGTCCAGGTGGATTGTTTTTGGTATTTATTTACATCGCTGAAGATGTCAACTACCTAAGAACTATGGACGCAGGTATGCAATAAAAGCATATTTTGTAGATCACTTCAGCATGCCAGATATATGTAGAACAGTTGGAACTCAGAAAAAAATTTGTTTCTGACCACCTTTGAGATGAGAAAAGAATGCTCGTCACACGTGATGTTATTAGTGATGCCATTATCAATAGCTGGAAAGTTGTAAATATGAAAGCAACTGTCAAAGAGCACATGGTGTATATTGGTATCGCAAACTGTTGCAGCACTGTCTGTCCTAATTCAGCAGATACTAGGGCTATTCTCTCATTATCTACGGAAGTAGGAGTTGATTCGCATAAAATATCAAATAATGGAAACAAATGAAGACAGATGTGATACAACTGATAAAGTTTGTGGTGGGGTATTGTTATATTACAGAAATCCCCTAACCCATCAACGAAAATGAGAGTTAGCAATCTCAAACATTGAAACTCTCTGGTCACAGTAACTTTACCTAAATCTAAGTTATTCCCGTTATGCAAAATATGTACATCACGAAAACACGCCTATATAATTTTGACTCCCTTAAACCCCACTGTTATATAGTAAAATTGGGGTTTACAGGGGTATACATTATTTCTCTTATTTCTTCTCAAAACATAAACTGTGGTACTCGTTAGAACCGCCTCGTCGAGGCGGTTTTAATGAGTACCCACAATCTATGTTTTGAGAAGAAATGTGAAAAATATCAGAATTTTTTATTTGAAAATTTTCCTTTTTTGGTGGGGAAATTATCAATAGTTTTGAATAGGCATGTTTTCGTAATGTAGGCCCCCAAATGTACAGTCAGACTGGATTGATCTGTTGGAGGAGGAATTGACCATCGCACAGATAACTGGCCTTGAACTGGAGTCTCTCAGGGTTCGATTTTGTGACCAACATTATTTTTATTTATTTTTTTATTTTATTTTTTTTTTTTTTTTTATCAATGATCTGCCTTTGTCAATCAAACATCACTTAGCCGATTTCTTTGCAGATAGTAGCACCCTCCACGCATCAGGCAACAACAAAGCCGATGTTGAGTCTAAGCTCCAATCTGAGGGAACCTATACTGGTGCATGGAGCAAACGTAATAAATTGCCTATGAGTTATGATTAATCTTATGGATGCAGGTACCAGACAAACGCTTCATAATATTGAAAATTTAGATATTCGAATTGCCGATTGCCAAATAATGAATGGGAAATCACAAAAAAACTTTTAGAAATTATTATATACGATAATCTATACTGGACGTCACATGTCGATTATTTCTGTGCTGCAATTTCTTCGCGAATTTTGCTCTTGCAACAACTAGCCGCTTTTGTACCAGAAAATATGCAAAAAATTTTCTATCAAAATTACGTCCTTCCCCTCATAGACTATGGCTCGAATGTATGGGGAACAACATCTAATATGAATATTGAACAACTAAATAAATTCCAGAAGCTAGCAGTCCGCATTATCCTGAAAGCTGACTTCATGACACCATGAGCAGACATGTTTAAAGCCTAGGCTGGATGCCAGTAAATATTAGATGAAAGTAAATATTAGATAAGGCCGAATAAATATTAGATAAGGCCGAATTCACTTATAAAGCGCTAAATGACCAAACTCCTGCATATATATCTAATCTACTTAAGCCAACCTCGGATACATGTAACAGAACATTAAGGTCATCTGAAACCCACAACTTGTCTGTTCCTCGACCCAGGACTTCATTGTGTGACGGGTCATTTTCTTGTTCGGCTCCAAAACTCTGGAACTACCAACCCGACTCAGCTAGAATGGCACCATCCTTAAATGTTTATAAAGGACTGCGAAAGACCATCTCAATTCTTAAATAATATTTCAACTTACGCTGCAATCATAATCTTAAGTTTTATGCGCCCTTGATTATTTCATGTTATCAACAATTTAGCATATATTTTGATCTTTTTTATTCTGATTTTGTGATTGTAAAACGATGTAAATCTGTGACAGAGAAAGAGATGTTCTACTATGACTCATGAATATACTATAAGTCTTTCAAATCTATGTTAAATGTATATATATATTGTGATATGTTGTATTTTATGTTCTAGAAGGCCACATGATAGACTGGCATTTTAGTTAAATGTGTAACCCTCTTGAAATAGATAAATAACCCAATTAGCATTCTCAATCATCACGAAAACATGCCTATATAATTTTGAACCCCTTGAACCCCACTTTTATATAGTAAAACTAGGGTTCACAGGGGTATACATTATTTTTCTTATTTCTGTCAAAAATACATTGATTGTGGTTACTTGTTAGAACCACCTCGTCGAGGCGGTTCTAACGAGTACCAAAAATCTATGTTTTGGGCGAAATATGATAAATATCAGAGTTTTTTATCTGAAAATTTTCTGTTTTTCTTTTTTCTTTTTTTTTTTTTTTTTTTTTTGGAGGTGAAATTTTCTATATATTTGAATAGGCGTGTTTTCGTAATGTAAATCTATATCAGACCGTTATCGGTCCGACAAGACTCCTTTCGGGCCAATAACGATCCGATATACATTTAAGTAGAATACTAGCCGGGAGAGAACACCTAAAACAACGAAAATCGGAGTTTCGGCCTCATTGAGACCCTACATATGACAGCAATCAGTAGGAACTAGAAAAAAAAAAAAAACACGAAAATCGGAGTTTCGGCTTCATTGAGACCCTATATATGACAGCAATCAGTAGGAACTAGAAAAAAAAAATAAAACACGAAAATCGGAGTTTCGGCTTCATTGAGACCCTATATATGACAGCAATCAGTAGGAACTAGAAAAAAAAAAAAAAAAAAAAAAAAAAAAACACACACAAAAAAACAAAACAAAAAAAAAACAAAAAAAAACAACGAAAATTGGAGTTTCGGCTTCATTGAGACCCTACATATGATAGCAATCAGTAGGAACTAGAAAAAACAACAACAAAAAACAAACAAACAACGAAAATCGGAGTTTCGGCTTCACTGAGACCCTACATATGACAGCAATCAGTAGGAACTAGAGAAAAAAAAAAAAAAAAAAAACAAAAAACAACGAAAATCGGAGTTTCGGCTTCATTGAGACCCTACATATGACAACAATCAGTAGGAACTAGAAAAAACAAAACAAAAAGAAAACCAACGAAAATCGGAGTTTCGGCTTCATTGAGACCCTACATATGATAGCAATCAGTAGGAACTAGAAAAAAAAAAAAAAAAAAAAAAAAAAACGAAAATCGGAGTTTCGGCTTCATTGAGACCCTACATATGACAGCAATCAGTAGGAACTAGAAAAAAAAAATAAATAAATAAAATAAAGAAAATCGGAGTTTCGGCTTCATTAAGACTCTACATATGACAGCAATCAGTAGGAACTAGAAAAAAAAACAAAAAAAAAAAAAAAAAAAAAAAAAACGAAAATCGGAGTTTCAGCTTCACTGAGACTCTACATATGACAGCAATCAGTAGGAACTAGGAAAAAAAAAAAAAAAAGAAAAAAAAAAAAAAAAAGAACAACGAAAATCGGAGTTTCGGCTTCACTGAGACTCTACATATGACAGCAATCAGTAGGAACTAGAAAAAAAAAAATTAAACACAACGAAAACCGGAGTTTCGGCTTCATTAAGACTCTACATATGACAGCAATCAGTAGGAACTAGAAAAAGAAAAAAAAAAAAAAAAACGAAAATCGGAGTTTCGGCTTCACTGAGACTCTACATATGACAGCAATCAGTAGGAACTAGAAAAAAAAAAAAAAAAAAAAAAACGAAAATCGGAGTTTCGGCTTCATTGAGACCCTACATATGACAGCAATGAGTCGGAACTAGAAAAAAAAAAAAAATAAATAAATAAATAAAAAAAAAAAAAAAAATAAAGAAAGAAAATCGGAGTTTCGGTTTCATTGAGACCCTACATATGACAGAAATCAGTAGTAACTAGAAAAAAAAACAAAAAAAAAAACACAACGAAAATCGGAGTTTCGGCTTCATTAAGACTCTACATATGACAGCAATCAGTAGGAACTAGAAAAAGAAAAACAAACAAAAACACAAAAATAAAAAAAAAAAAAAAAAAAAAAAAAAAAAAAAACGAAAATCGGAGTTTCGGCTTCATTGAGACCCTACATATGACAGCAATCATTAGGAACTAGAGAAAAACAAAAAAAAAAAAAAAACAAACAATAAAGACATTTTGGAAATTTTATTCAAATATCTCCCGAACCATCACAAGATGGCCATCGTGATCACATATGATAAACGCTTGTCATGCTGAATAAATTCTAATTGTCAGCCAATCAGATTACTAAATCCAGGTTGTTGATACAAATTCACATACTAAATGAGAAACTGTGCGGATCCAGATCAGTTGGCCAACTGATCTGGATCTACGCGGGGCACATCCAGGACTAGCAGGACATCACGAAAACATGCCTATATAATTTTGATCCCCTTAAACCCCACTTTTAAATAGTAAAACTGGGGTTTACAGAGGTAAACATTATTATGCTTATTTCTGCTCAAAAACATAGATTGTGGTACTCGTTAGAACCGCCTCGTCGAGGCGGCTCTAACGAGTACCTACAATCTATGTTTTGAGCAGAAATATAAAAAAAATTGCAGAATGTTTTATCTGAAAATTTTTGAGTTTTGGGTGGTAGAATTTTCAATTTATTTGAATAGGCATGTTTTCGTAATGCTAGGATAAAAGACTTTAAATGAAATCTCCGAAACTGCTAATTAGATTGTGCTGATGTTGTATGCAAAGCATCCCTGAAAAGTAAATACTTTTGTTTTTCTTTGAATGTCTTGTTGGCTGACAGCGAGAAACCGGTACCTAACACGTTAAAACAGAAGTAAGCAACTTCTGCGAAATTTCAAGGTTAACTGAATTGAAACTGCACGTGCAGCATCCGTGGGACAAGATCTTTTAGGACAATGAAAATACAGTCGAGCCTCAATGGCTCGGACATCTTAGGGACCATTGAAATTCGTTCGAGACATGGGTAGTTCGAGCCACTGAGGGTAATCATGGCACCAGTTCAGGAAGCTAATAGCGATAATTTAGGGAAAACTTTTCGATTTTCTACACAATGATTGTATGTTGAGTGTACTCATTCTAATGAGTACACACAATATACAATCCCATGATAAAATAAGAAAAAATATTAAATATTTGCTTTCTTGAGCTATTGAAAGAATTTTGTAGGGACCGAAAAAGAGTTCGAATCATCCACGGTAAACGAGTCATCCGTGTTCGAGCCATTGAGGTTATACTGTTGTGTGTCGCATGACTATCCAGCGGGCACACGCGTTTATATAACGTCGCATTTACCACGTTAAGGTGACGTTGCATAAAAGTTGTGTGCCTGCTGGGAACATATAGCATTTTAAAACAATTTCTTCTCCGAAAATACAAGGACATCGAGCTCAAATGGATACTGAGTGTTATTAACCCTTGTCCTGCTGAGTAAATTAAGATGTCATGCCCACTTCTAATTTTCAGCCAATCAGATTGCTTGATCCGGATGGTTGCTATAAATTCATATGCTTAATGGCAAACAGTGCAGATCCAGATCAGTTGGCTTCTTTAGAAGCCAACTGATCTGGATCTACACTGTTTGCAAAGGCAGGGTATATCCGGGTTCAGCAGGACAAGGGTTAAAAGCAAGCGCTTTCTTTGTGACAATACTTAACAGCCAGTAACCAAAATGGCCCATTTATGTTAAATCACTTTTAGACGTCTGAAACCCAGGAGATAAAAAAAAAACAAAAAAAAAAAAAAAAAAACAAACAAACAATATCGATACTGCCTATACTGGTCATATGAAGAAAACACAATCTTTGGTATCTAGCGAAGAGTCTGACCAGACAGTGCGGATCCACGCAGGGCCCAGTTGTTCAAAGCGTCGTTAGCTTAACGAGCTCGTTAAGGGTCATTTCGTTAACTATTTTAACGGATTCAATATACAATATTCCGATATTTTTTGCTAAAAAAATGTGAGTAGCTTTTGCACTGCAAAAGCTACTCACATTTTTCAGCAAAAAATTTTGGCATATTTGCGTACCACTCGATCTAAATTTTAACGAATCGTTAACTAACGACATCGTTAGCTTTGAACAACTGGGCCCTGGACTTTCAAATATGTCATCAATGTTTCACTTGATTCACTTGTTTCGAAATCCTGACACAGAAACAGAATTCTGAAACAGGTTTCATTTTCACATGTAAGAACTTCTTAACCTTTCACTCTCGAGTTTCTGAAAATTGACTCGTCTATCTCTGAATTTAGACAGATCCATTACTGTATATAGGGGTTTCAGTGAAAAGTCAATAACAGCATGGCAAAAAGTTTGGATCCAGATGAGACGGCTCATTACGAGCAGTCTCATCTGGATCTACACTGTTTGCACAGGTATCCGTTTTGGTCTGCATGGCTGAAAGGTTTAATTTTCCTTCACCTTTAAAAGCGCTTTTCAAAATTATATCAATTGACATTCCAAAATAAGGCTTGACATTTCATTTGGAATCGTTTTCGCCGGCAAGACTTTTTTACTTTCAATTTATTTTAACATTCACGGTTATCTGAAGACCGTTCCAAGGCGGTTCCTCTTTGTGCGTCAGTCGTGCTATTGCACTCGTTTGTTATCGGGTTGGGAGCTCTCGGGAAATAGTTCCTGCAGTTAAAATAATAATAATAATAATAATAATAATAATAATAATAATAATAATAAAAAGCTCAGAGGTTGCCTTTGGAAACACAGATATCAAGGTGCTTTAACCTCTATATATAGTATACAAAATAATTTGGATCCTTCAGATTCTGGGAAAAAAAAAAAGAGTTCTTCCGGCGTTTCAAATGACGTCAATAAATTTTGCGACGTAACCTCATATATATATGTAATGTCGTTTTAAGAGAAATATTTTCTTTCTCCAGGAGGAAATATTTCCTCCAAGGAATTATGAGTTCTATTTCCAGCCAATATTACTAAAATCTACTTTTGATATGTAATTTATTAATGTCAGATTTCTGTCATTTTTTGTTACCATAAACTTTTCCAGTGTTAGTGGGTTTCACCACCAAGTGGCGCTGAACATGCTTCCGCACAAAAAGCAAACCAAATGCAACCTATACTCGTTTTGCGTCATTTACAAATGAATTTAATCAAAATCATATTTCTTTCGGATGTTTAAGAGCAATATCTCTCGAATTTTTGATATTGGATAAATATGAAGAAAAAAAAAAAGAACTAAGGATTGAAAATGCCTAGTTTAAGTGACAAATACATTTGCATGAGGAAATGTAAACAAACGGAACAAATTAACATATGATATATCAATACGCCATCGCCTTTATTTCCTAGTAAATTTTTTTGCCAATAAAGGCCTGCCTCAGCGTTGACCTCTGCCAAAAATCTTACATGGTCTCGAAATCTATCAGTTCAGTACCTTTAGCGCTTTGATTTTAACAATGTCATCTGAGGGAGTTGCGACGGGGGCGTTAATGTTTAAGCTTGTTTATGCCATGATTTTTGTTTTAATGTTCTGTATGCTTTTTGTGTCAATAGAAGTTGCGTGCGTGTGTGCACGTTGCAGGTGCTTTACAGATCACTTCCATGAGGTCATTACGTTCATAATATTTGCTAAATGACTTCCACAAGATCAAAAAAGAATGAAAAATAAATAAATAAATAAATAAATAAGTATCACCAACTGGTGCTCGTAGACTAGTACCAGCATAAGCAAAAAATAATAAAAATAAAACAATGGACACACTTCCAGGTGAAATTACTTTTACAATGAAATATTTGTCTCCCTTCTCATTGGTGGCTACTCTTAAAGGAAAGAATTTGCTCCCAAATTCTTTCCTTTAAGGGTAGCCTCCGATATTTGAAATATGTTTCAAATATTGGGTTGCAAATACTTGTCTTCAAAAATATGTCTCCCTTTTGCAAAATGGCGGGGAAATCTTTCAGGTGTAGATGGAATAAGCTTGCAGCCTGCAATCGATAAACATTTTTGTTTTTTAAAAACTAGAGTTTCATGTGTTTTATGCATTTCGTCCCTTACGAAGACTACAAACATATCATCTGCAAACATTTTGATTTCTTTCTTCCTTTTTTTTTCTTCTACTTTTGCTTATTATTGGATGTCAAATCATGTTTATTCGTCGTTTTGGATGTCAGGTCCCGCTTTAATTAAGACTAACCATCTGCAAATAATTTGCCTTTTTTTCTTCCTATTTTGATTTTATTTTATTTTTATTCCGTGTGCTATTAAGGTGGCTATGTCACGTGGTTTTTGGAAGGGTGCACACGTTTTTTACGTTAAAATCGCTCGATTCAAGGTAGAGGAAATTGCACTTTTCTCAGGTTATATCCAACCGATTTTCATAAAACAAAGTACAACGCATTACGAAAACACGCCTATTCAAATATATAGAAAATTTCACCTCCAAAAAACTGAAAATTTTCAGACAAAAATCTCTGCTATTTTTCATATTTCTGCTCAAAACATAGATTGTGGGTACTCGTTAGAACCGCCTCGGCGAGGCTGTTCTAACGAGTACCCACAATATATGTTTTTGAGCAGAAATAAGAAAAATAATGTATACCCCTCTAAACCCCAGTTTTACTATATAAAAGTGGGGTTTAAGGGTGTTCAAAATTATATAGCCATGTTTTCATGATGGCATATCGAATATGAACACTATTCATAAAGATACAGCGTATTCATATTCTGCTTGCAGTATTTGCTAACATTCGAAGCAAATGTAATTTTCGAGACGGAAATGTTGGAAGTGTTCACACTTACATTTGCTTCGAATGTTTGCAAATACTGCATGCAGGATTTAAACAAGCTGTATGTTTATGAATAGTACTCATATTCACATATGCGATGCACTTTGTTTTATGAAAATTGATTGGATATAACCTGAGAAAAGTCAATTTCCTTACCTTGAATCGAGCGTTCAAAAAAAGAGTGCACCCTTCCAAAACACTCGACATGCTCAGTGTGGGGAATCCACGTGACCAAATGACAGAGTTTGTTACTATTTTTTATCTCCGCATAAGGTAGGATTTTTTTTTTTTTTTTAGAAAATCTCGATTTATACCCGATGGAATTTGTTCAAATAAAGCCAAGAGTACGCGGAAAATCAAGCTCTTTCTGGTGGTGTAAGCGCTATTCTGCAATCTGGTCTGATTCTCGAGAACATTCTGATAATGTGTTTCGTCCATGTACATTGTCCCGGTAGGCCAGATTGACAGCAAAAAGATCTCTTCGAATGTTCTCGAGAATTAGACCAGATCGCAGAATAGCGCTTACACCACCAAGAAACCTTGATTTTCCGCGTACTCTGCGCTTTATTTGAACAAGTTCCATTTGATATGAAAAGAGATGTTCTAAAAAAAAAATCCTACCTTATGCGGAGCTTAAAATAGTATTAAGCTCCGTGTACCTAGTCATTTGGTCACGTGGATTCCCCACACTGATGCTATGGCAGATAATTCTATAAATAGATTCTGAAACGAAAGACACGTGAGAGCAATGAACACACTCACAAAACTGAAAACAGTTAAGTCTAGTTTTCTGCGCCACATGTACAGAGTTTTTTGGATTATGAAAAAAGGCAGATTTTCGTGAGGCACATCATATCTATCCTGGATGTGGTTTTACGCATGAAAGCAGATTACATGTTTGTGGTTTTTTTCAAGGCGAAATGCATAAAACCGCAGCCAAAAATCGGTTAATCCGTTTTATGAATGGGAAGGCAGGACTTTGGAAAATTTGGATAAATATGTGGAATTAAGAGCGTGTGTCAAGCACAACGTGGTAAATTGTGCATATTACAAGCAAAAATCAAATAACTTCTTGTACATTTTATACATCACGATGTCTCAGAGTGTTATATATACATATATACTATTGACAAATTTCTTACAAAATATGCCTTCTTTACTTCTTAAGTCATGTTTTATTGTAATCTCAGGCAGAAATTTCATTAACCCTTAATTGTCCCATTGTGGTGCAGCTTGTGTTTTTCTTCAAACCAGTAGATTTGTTCTGCGGTTTCATATTGTCATTGAGCATTGTTTCATTTCAGATGTGTACTTATTTGTGTTTTGTTGTGATGCCACACTGATCAGGTAGAGTACCCTCCCAGCAGGCACATGACCTTTATACAACGTAGCGATAACGATCGACGTTGGGCCGACGTTGTGTAAACGTCCTGTGCCCGCTGGGCTGCGCGCGGACCAAACAGATAATCGAGCCAGCGCACGACAAAACCTACAAAAAGACGTGTGACCAGCAAAGATTCAGATCAGCCTCTACATCCACCCAGAATGACAAGTCTCTTTAAATAGTTTGAAGGCTGTAGAAGGCGCATGCGATCAGCGGAGACTCTGATGACACTGCGCGGATGCGCAGACTGATATGAGTCTCCGCTGGTCCCACAAGTCTTAGTATAGGTTTTGACAAAGGGTGGCTCAATTGTAATTTTCAGCTGCATCAGAAATGACGGCGAGATTGCGATCGTGTAAAACTAGTTTAACCCTTCTCATGCTGAATAAATTAAGATACCACGCCCACTTCTAATTTCCAGCCAATCAGATTACTTGATCCGGGTTTTTGATAGAAATTCACATATTTAATGACAAACAGTGCAGATCCAGATCAGTTGGCTTCTTCAGAAGCCAACTTATCTGGATCTACACTGTTTGCTAAGACAAGGCATGTCGTGTTCAGCAAGAGAAGGGTTAAGCTCTCTCCCAAGTAGTTGTTTCGTTTGACCATTCCAATATGGTTCCTCTGGTGCGGTTCCTCGTTGTGTGTATGCCGGTTATTTCAATTATGCGACTGTGTCCTGTCATTGTTTGTTACTCATCTCTTCTGCTTTCGGTGCCTCGTGGAGGCTGTGCTTCGTGATACACCGCAAGCCTCGTTCTGGATTAACGAGATTATGCGTGGATTAGCGAAAGCGGTAAAACGCGCGATTGTGAAACTGGCCTATTGTGGTCTTTCCTGGGTAACTTCATTTATACCTTTGTAGTTAACCCATTTATGCCGAATGGATTCTTCTACTTTAACTTTTTGGACAGGTCCATTTCCTATATAGAGGGTGTCTGGTTAGTATTTATTGTTGCTATGTTTTGTAGAAATATCTGGACTTAATACAAACGGTATAGACCCTGATCAGACGTCGCGTTATGCGGCGTCTGATCTGGGTCTAGACTGTTTGCGAGTGTCCCTTGTATGGAACGCTAGGCTTAGATGGGCTAAGCAGATTGTCTACAGAAACGATATAATTCCAGGTAGACGAGAAATGTGGACCAGTTATAAATGATACGCTTTTAGAGAATTTTCAATAAATGGTAGATCAGCAGCGTGTTTACCATATTATGTACAGTCAATTCTCGTTATCTCGAAGTCCAAGGCTTTAAGATGCTTCGAGATATCCATACCTCGACATATCAGATTTGCAGAAATGAGGAAAAAACAAATTGAACAACCACATTTAACAATTCAATATTTAATTTGACTCCTGAAGTTAGAGATATATTGAAAATATTGTGGACAAGAGGAGAAATTTCTCCTCTTTTCAAAAACATTTTGTTACCTGGGCTAATTATACTTTTATATTAGCCGTTACCTGCTGTTAGATTTTCATGTTAAAACAGGGACCAGATTTTCACTTTGAGTTAAACAGTTATTCGAGATAAGCGGTCGAGATAACGAGAGTCGACTGAATTGGGACAGACTGTCTGAGCAAACAATGTAGACTTTGACTAGACGCATAAAATTGCTCTGAAAAATAGGATTAGGCATTTCGTTTGATCCAAGCCGAAAATGTCAAGCTACTCTTAACATCTTGCCGTCAACTGGCATTTCATTTTATCCAAAGCGGAAATGCAAAGCTGGATCTAGCCCTACCCAGTCAGCATTCTATGTAAATCTATATCGGCATTCTATGTAAATCTATATCGGCATTCTATGTATATATCGGCATTCTATGTAAATCTATATCGGCATTCTATGTAAATCTATATCGGCATTCTATGTAAATCTATATCGGCATTCTATGTAAATCTATATCGGGCCGTCATCGGCCCGTCAGGGTAGCTGACGGGCCGATGACGGCCCGATGTAGGTTTACGTAGAATGCTAGCCGAGTAACTCCTTTGCTGCCATTTTTTTTTAGCTGCGATCATGAGTGTCATCTGCAAAGTTGAAACAAAATATTTGTTGGAAATAAATTTACATGTACAGAGAACTTAGTAAGAGCGAGTATTTGATGATAATTCTGGGATAATTTTGCTTGTTTCGCCTTAAGAGCATATGTCGTGGATACTCATTAGAATCACCTCGGCCAGGCGCTTCTAATGAGTACCCGCAACATTGTCTTTACGGAGAAAATCATCCGAGAATTATCATCAAATACGTCTCCATAACAAGTCATCTGATGTATATTAAAAATTTATGGGATGTCAATCTGCGTGTCTCATCTGGATATACGCTGTTCGCAAAAAAAAAAAAAAAAAAAAAAAAAAACATTCTCTAATCATCACCTGCGTCGAAATGGCGGGAAAATAAGCCAACCTTTTCCGCGGGGAAATATGCAATTAATTCTTGTCTTCAAACAGTTGTCTGTAACAGGGAAAATCTTGAAGACGTTAAAGGACTGCAAAAGTCTTAGATCGATTTCTTAGAACATAAATAGAAATGTAGGATTAGAATAAAAACAGAAATAATCGAGTGCGTCGGTGGTGTGACGTCACTGGAGCAAGAGCCTCGCCACCTGTGACAAGCAGCTCGTGATTTCCATAAGCTATTTGATTACTTTTTATGGGTTTTATTAGAAAGAAATATTAACCCTTAAAGCGCCAAGAAAAACTGCATCTGAAAATGTCGTCTGTTTATGTCGTCTGCTGAATATTCTTGCATACTTTTCAAACCTATTTTTGCATACAGGCAAACAGTGTGGACCCTGATCAGACTGCTCCTAAAGGAGCAGTCTGATCTGGGTCCACACTGTTTGCAATAATGACAAGCAGATTACAAAGCAGACGACAATAGATCTAGTTGCTCCTATATCAGAAATTGAACCGAAACGTCAGAAAACTTACCTATGGACATGTGCGCCCAGCGAAGATCAAGATCAGCATGCGCGATCAGAATCTGCACTGGGCGCATTTAGGATAGCCAAAGAGGCAAAGTTTTATCATACGGACCACGAGGACTCAGATCATACTGCGCGGATGCGCAAGCTGATCTGTCTTCGTTGGGCGCACACATCAGAAGGTACGTTGTCTCACTTCACGGCTCAATTTCTCAAGGCTCAATAACACTGCCGCTCCCATCTCATCAGTGACATTTTAAAATGATAATTCCTGCGCAAAGCAAGACCATATCCCTTAGGCCATGCGCAGGCAACGAAGGCCCAGATTACTCTGGGCTTTCGTTGCCCGCTCTACAGAAGTCAGCGGACGGTGTAGAATATATCGACAAACACGAAAGGTCCTAGTCATCAGACTGCGCGGACGCTCAGGCTGGTCTGGGCGTTCACTATTCGCATTTGACATAATGCCATTTTCTAGCGTTGAGCATCATAACTCCTACTACAAAATGTCAAAACGATAAGATATAATAAAGCAAAAACTATATGAAGGCAATGAGTGGCGATCAACGAACAATAAATATTTTCAGATAGACACTTGTTTAATACTTTTCTTCAGCTTCATCTTTTTTAATCTTGCAGCATAATATTTTAAACCACGTTAGGATAACGAGTTTGTATTCATTTCATTCAGCTATCTTTCTTTCTTTCTAAACAATATATGTGAAGATACCCAGGAAATGTCACAATCACAAAGCACCGCTTTCCCAAGGCACCAAATAAGGAGAAACGGAACAAATAATGACATCACAAACGCCAGATGTGAAACCACCGAAGCACAAATACAGAAGAAATGCAACAGAGGAACTACCTTGGAATGCATCACGAAAACATACCTATATAATTTTGACCCCCTAAACCCCCCTTTTATATAGTGAAACTTGGGTTTACAGGGATATGCATTATTTTTCTTATTTCTGCTCAAAAGCATAGATTGTGGGTACTCGTTAGAACCGGCTCGTCGAGGCGGCTCTAACGAGTACTCACAATCAATGTTTTGAGCAGAAATATGAAAAAGATCAGATTTTTTTATCTGAAAATTTTCATTGTTTGGCGGTAAAATTTTCAGTATATTTGAATAGGCGTGTTTTCGTAATGGGTCAGAAGGAAAACTGCTGGTCAGTAGGAAAACTACTAAACCTTCAGTTAGTTACTTCTTGAAACGACAGGGATAATTTATGTGTGACGTGGCTTTAGTGTTGAAATGGTTTCTAAAATCAATTTCACAACTGTTGCCATAAGTCACAAAATACTGACAAAAAAAGTTGTACATTTTCTTTTAATCCTACTTTTCAAAATGGCCCAAATGTGGTCATAAAATTGTACGAAGATCAGACAGATGTGTTTATTGTCTACGCCCTCGCCCATGACGCAGACAACCAGAGTCTGCCATTGCCAAGTATGTTATGAAAGGCAATGGACTGATCCAATGCTTTTTCCCCATGGACTGCTCAATGTTTTTACTAACGAGCATTAGCTTTCAAAAGAGCTTGGTCTTAACCAAGATTTTTGTGAAAGCTAATACTTGTTCCTCAGTGGCAGGTGTTCGCTCAAGAACGGTCCTTTGGGAAATAATCCCATCTGACAATACTGCACACGTAATCAGGAACTATAAATCGCCCAATGTCCTGCAAAATATACAACATGCGTCTGGCAACGAATCTTGTCACCAGGATCTACACTGCTTCAATCGTGTCAATGTGTTCTTGAGTTTTTGCAACGATGGACATGCTCAAGTTGAAAAATGGAAGACTACTAATTAAGCAAATCGAATACGAGGTTTTGTCGTGTCCGTGTCGAGGGCAAACTATCCTAAATTTGTGTGCCGCTTCTAAGAATTCCATTACGAAAACACGCCTATTCAAATATATTGAAAATTTCACCTCCAAAAACTGAAAATTTTCAAAAAAAAAAAAAAAAAAAAAAAAACTGATATATTTTTCATATTTCTGCTCAAAATATAGATTGTTGGTACTCGTTAGAACCGCCTCAGCGAGGCGGTTCTAACGAGTACCACAATCTGTGTATTTGAGCAGAAATAAGAAAAATAATGTATACCCCTGTAAACTCCAGTTTTACTATATAAAAGTGGGGTTTAAGGGTGTCAAAATTATATAGACTTGTTTTCGTGATGTCAATTCCAAACTATAAAACATCGCATATGGATGTGTTCCAAATTAATCACTTTTTTTTACATTTTAATAATAATAATAATAATAATAATAATAATAATAAACATCTTTAAAGTTGCAACTGGGGTCGAGTCTCCCTATATGCATTTTTTTTCTTTTTGGAAACGCTAAATCTAGACGATAAACACTTTTCGCATATAAACAACTTTGTCCATCGCCTAAAAAGCCAACAACATGGCACTATCCGATCAGTCTTCGATGTCCGCTCTAGGATTCTTCACAGTCCATGGTTCATACTACTGGCTTTGGCTAGCGAAAACGGATTGCGCTGATTCACAAGCTCATCAGAGTCTTTGCACATGCTCTATATGATTTTGTGATGGTCTGACGCTTTTTTTTTTTTTCCAATAAAAAGTACAGGACCACGGAGCCGTTCCCATATTTACCTAAATATCCGTGACATCCTATCTCCGAAACCATACTTGTCCTAAAACTTAACAACCCCATATGTTACTGTGTCTAAAACACTGCAAGATGAGTAGTAAACATTACAGACCCTAATCAGACGTTGCATTCTACAGCATCTGATCTGGATCTACATTATTGGTTCAGGCTTATCTTGGGGAAATGCAGTATTTTGGTTTGTCAGTGTTTTGCAGTTGCAAGTATAGGTTCTGTTATTGACAGAAAGCGTTTAGCAAAATTGTGATAGACGACATTTTTTATCATTACGAGAACATGCCTATTCAAATATATAGAAAATTTCACCTCCAAAAACTAAAAAAAAAAAAAAAAATCAGATAAAAAACATTGATATTTTTCATATTCCTGCTCAAAACATAGATTGTGGGTACTCGTTAGAACCGCCTCGCCGAGGCGGTTCTAACGAGTACCCACAATCTATGTTTGAGCAGAAATAAGAAAAATAATGTATATCCCTGTAAACCCCAGTTTTACTATATAAACGTGGGGTTTAAGGGGGTCAATATTATATAGGCATGTTCTCCTGATTTTTTTTTTTTTTTTTTTTTCAGAAAAAAATAAGACGTCGTTTTATGTAACTCGTCTGCTACTACCAAGCATTTTTTCTCTGAAAAATAAAATAAAAAAATAAAATAAAAAATAAACGATAAAAATAAAAATGCCCTCTGCTGCAGTTGTGATTAGCACTTTAAGGGTTAGTAGCAAAGTTCCACTGTTTTAATTAGTGAAATATCTATTACCGTAAGGTCAAATTACAGATCGGTTCGTAAAATTTAATATGAAAGATCATCTATACAGCAACTTGAAATTAATTGATCAGTATGAATGACGTTTAAATGATTAAACCCTACTCAACGACGACAAGACAATTAACAGGCTATCAGATCTTTGTCACTTTAAGCGTGAGGTATTTTATTTATTTCTGTATCTTCCTATTTGTTTATTTGTGACTTCTTATATCAAACACGTCGCGCTAAAAGGAACGTTGTAATGAGAGAGTACGGACGGCACAGAACGGTCTGTCCATTCGTTGTCTGATATAAGCATGTCGTGTTCTGAAGAATATATGCATGACTACTAAGATGCGCTCATTAGACTTCGTGGATGAACAGGACGATCTGTGCCCTCACTGTCTACATATGCTCGTAAATCCCTTTGCTTGAGGTGAGGCCCATCTATCTTTTATGTGGCCAGTTTATAATCAGAAAATCTAGAGTGTACGCGATAGGTCGGGTGACTAGGTTCAGTCCATGTACTTGGAGGTCATGGAACGTGCGTCCTGTCGATGGTCTTGGAACCATTATAAACCCCCTGTAACACTTAGCATGCTGGTAAAAAGATCAGCAGACGACATTTTGAGATTTTTTTTAGGCTTTGACATTTCGTTCAACAATTCAAAGTCTATTTTCGTGGAAAAATAAGAAAAAAAAAATCACCAGTTTGTCGTCTGCTGAATCTGTCCAGAGAATGCTAAGGGTTACTTACGAGGGATGTTCGAAATGAATTGCTTATTATCCTCTAGCTCGATATCCACATGTGGCACGATAAAAAACAATACATGCCTGTATAGGGCTATTCAATGTCTACACAATGGTGTATAAATGTACATGTTAGACTAAGTGTAAGACATAAAATTTGCCATTTGAATACACGCAGTCATTGACCACTGCAATAAAAATGGTTGGTAGAAGCGTCGACAAAAAAGATGAAATACGGGCTTACATCAAAGCTCGCTCAAAACTTGGTTGGTCTTTGAAGAAGCTGATGACTGAAATTTCTACTGCTTTTGGACCTTCTTGTGTGTCTTATGACACAGTTCGGCGGTGGAAAAAGAAATTTGAGTCTGATGTAGAGTCCATCAAAAATGCACCGAAATCAGGTAGGCCAAAATCTGCATCTCGTAAAGAAATCGTTTCCAAAATAAAGGAAATCATTGAAGGAGATGCCAGATTTACAGTTCGTGATATTGCACGAAAGGTAGGCATATCACTATCAACGGTTCACCTTATTTTGAAGAAGCATTTGAAAGTCAGAAAGATTTCTGCTAGATGGGTGCCACATCTGTTGACTGACGAGCAAAAGAGGCAACGGGTTAAAGTGGCCAAAAAGCTATTTTAAATGTTTCCAAAATATGACAAAAAGCAGTTTGCCAATGTCGTCACAGGTGATGAAACCTGGGTCCATTATTTTGAGCCCGTCAGAAAGGTTAGCAATAAGATATGGGCCACTAAACACAGCAAACGCCCAATAATTGCCAAACGTTCTTTGAGTACAAAGAAGGTTTTGTATGCAATCTTCTTCTCTGGTGAAGGAGTCGCAATAAAAGTGCCAGTAAAAAAGGGCAAAAGCATCACCGGAAAGTACTGCAAAGACGTAGTACTGAAGAAACTGAAAAAGTATTATCAGAATCGACGCCCTGCCACTGGTTTTAAACATGTCCGTCTTCTACATGACAATGCCCCAGCTCATACCTCCGCAATAGTTACGGCGTTTTTGGAGAAACAAAAAGTAACTGTTTTGCCTCACCCCCTGTATTCCCCAGACCTTGCCCCATGTGATTTCTTTTTGTTTCCGAAATTGAAAGCATTCCTTGCTGGGCGGAAATACCAGTCCCGACAGGCACTTGGCTCTGCCATTCATCAGTACCTTATTACTCCGCCCAAATCAGCGTACCGTGACGCCTTCAAGAAGTGGATACATCGGCTGAAACTTTGCATTTCTAGCCACGGGGAGTACTTCGAGGGCATGAAATGAGTACTTTTGGGCTAACTTGAAATTTGAAGTCTCCAGATAGAAATAAGCAATTCATTTCGAACATCCCTCGTATAATGCTATAATAAGCGTGCTGGTACAATTTATCATGTGGTTTAAAAAAGACAAAAACAGCTTATTTTCCCCAGGAAAAGGGGCTCGATTTTCATGCAAATTGTCTCGTGACAATCTGTATGGGCTGCCAAACCCTGTTTTTTCTAGAGAAAAAAAATACCGACAGTGCACACCCAGCTAGCATTCCTTATAAATCTACAGCGGGCCGTTATCGGCCCGTCAGCTACCCTGAGGGGCCGATAACGGCCCGTTATAGATTTATAAAGAAAGCTTACTGGGCAGTGAAAGGCTAAGTGAGAATTAAAAGTACAAGTAAGTTATATATATATATAAGTTGGGAAAAGGTGCATAACATCTAACAAAAAATCTTTTTGGTAGCACTGGATCCAGAAAGGATGCTGAAATGATAGGCGTTAAACTATATGTTGAGAGTTAATCATTAACAGTGCAAATAATTTGTTTACCTGAGGCCTTTCGGCTTTCGCCTTCTTCAGAGGTTTTCTATTTAAAAAAAAAAAGACATAAAAATGTAAAATTTACGAATAAAAGATTATGCCCTTTTCGGGCCCATGTTATTTAGCCCGCTGCGACTTAATATGTTGGTGAAACAGGTGATCATGTAAACCAACGGATGAACGGCCACCGAGATGATTGGAAACACAAGCGGTTCGAGAGGTCTCCTGTCGCAGAACATTTCACCGGAGCATGGTTTCCTCAACCACGCCACCCTTTGTTGCTTAGACCATAACCCGGAGTGGACAGATCGAACCAGGAAAGCAAGAGATTGGATCCGACGTCTGAACACTCTACGGCCATATGGGATCAACAAGGGCGACCAGTAGAGGGAATCATCGTCCTAAGTCAGGGCATGCGACAGCTTATGTGGTACGTTTTGTTCATATGATTTTACGCAAGTTGGGCCCATTGCCCTATGTATTGGTGTATAACACTCAGTTTGGTGTATATCCCTTTTGGTGTAAGGTTTATGTGCATCGTATACATTGCGTATATGGACACAGTGGTGTTGATAATAAAGATAAGCTTCATACGTTTTGAAGATAAACTTTCTACTTTATGCACGTTGTGTTTACGCGTATTGTT
The DNA here is from genome assembly GCA_964016985.1 of Anodontia alba. Taxonomy (NCBI): domain Eukaryota; kingdom Metazoa; phylum Mollusca; class Bivalvia; order Lucinida; family Lucinidae; genus Anodontia; species Anodontia alba. The sequence continues at coordinate 118,370,563 of OZ024822.1, read as the reverse complement.
TACATTTCACATATATCTAAACACGATCAGTTATTAAGTCGCAGCGGGCTAAATAACATGGGCCCGAAAATGGCATAATCTTTTATTCGTAAATTTTACATTTTTATGTCTTTTTTTTTTAAATAGAAAACCTCTGAAGAAGGCGAAGGCCGAAATATATATATATATATATATATATATATATATATATATATATATATATATATATATATATATATATATATATATATATATATGTGTGTGTGTGTGTGTGTGTGTGTGTGTGTGTGTGTGTGTGTGTGTGTGTTTATTTATTTTTTATGTGTGTAGGAGTGCCTTGTTATATGAGAATTAAAACCAGGATTTCCCCCCAGCAACTGTTTGTTGACCCCAAAGAATCAAGGCAGCCTACATACAGAAGGCTGATACGTTCATGTTGTGTTGTAATGCTAATCCCACCGTTCTCAGTTTACATACGTCAGTCTTTTTTTTTTAATTAGTTGGTTTTCATTTGTTGGCTTTCGGCAGTAAGCCGACACCGAAATGAAACTCAAAACCACTCAAATGCCGTAGTGACAGACTTCATGGAATGTGAAATTTGGTATTGTACAAGTTCTTTAAGAACAGGCGTGCATTTCTTATTTTTTTAAGGTATTTACCTTAATGAGCGTTCGATCAGAATGCGGTGGTTGATCAAAGTCTACACTGTTAGACACCAATCCAACAATTTTACACTCATCAAGCGGTAGAAAAATAGACTTGTACAAGTTTTAGGACAATTATGGTAACGAATTAATATTTCTGAATATATATACGGTAAATACGGTAAAGACAGGCCTGAATAATGTAGACCCTGATCAGACGCCGCAAAATGCGGCGTCTGATCAGGATATACTCTGTTTGCCACCTATACTATCAAGGGGTAGAAAAACGGATGGATTTGTTTAAATTTTGAACAAGTATGGTAAGGAAGTAAGATTTCTGAGTACAAAGGATAAATGCGATACAATATCAATAAATACATAATCATCTGAAATAGCGCATGTGACAGGGGCTTCTATACACCTAAGGGCTGACGTAAGGTATACCTAAGAGGTGTGATGGACGGCTACAACCAGAGGGCTGGGTACGGATACAATTGGAAGCCGTCGGACAACTGGACAATTATAGTCTAGTCTTAAACTGACAGAAAGTTATGCGTGTGAAAAGGGTCACAGATGAAAGATAATGAATAGTTTAGGAGAACAAACTTGGTGCTGATTGATGGTCACAATAGGGGACTGACAGAGGATTTTATTAGAGCATATATAGTAGAAGGTCACTTCTCAAGGTTGACGGGCGTGTTCTGTTTTCTAGCCTGGCCTGGTCTGGTCCAGATGGGTTCAGTGACCTATTAATCGGGACCAGGCCAGGCTAGGCCAGGCCAAAATAAAATTTTCAACTGACAACCGGGGCCCAGTTGTTCAAAGCATCGTCAGCTTAACAAGCTCGAGAGTGGTCAAAATGTTAACTGTTCTAGTAAGTGCAGTATCTAAGTCACAGGCATTTTTGATGAAAAAAAAATGTGGGTAGCTTTTGCAAAAGCTACTCACATTTTTTTTTCAACAAAAACATTAGCGTATTTGCCATATTTAATGATCAAAGTTTTAACGATACGTTAACTAACGACATCGTTAGTTTTGAACAAGTGGGCCCAGATGTATTAAATGTTATGTTCAAATATAAACAAAGCATATATATATATATATATATATATATATATATATATATATATATATATATATATATATATATATATATATATATATATATATATATATATATATATATATATATATATATATATATATCACAAAAATCCTTATTATAATCGATGGACATTGTGAGAAAAGTGTCCTGATGCCATATGTGGGCATCAGATCACCCTGCTTAATTGCGCAGTCTCAGACCTTGAATTGTAATACGATGTTTTATTCAAATAATTCAAATAGCCTTCGACTGGTATTTTGTGCGGTCTGCGTGTTCAGGGTTGCATAATAATTCAAGTTGTATTGAAATCTGTTCTCTTAGGATAATTAAAAGCGCGTTAATTTTGCCTTCTCTTAGATTATCGGCTGCGCATGGGAAATAGTGCAAACTGACATCTATTGGGCATCGATGCTGACGCTATATGATTTTGTCCTGGCCTGGCCCGGAGAAATACTTCGCTCGCTGCCACCCCGTCCCCCACCCCCTCCACCGATATACTTCATCGGCGAACCAATCAGAGCCAAGCAAGACCAGCCAGGCCATACTAGATAAGCACGCCCAGCTGACCCGTCAAGAGCCCTAGTATAAACAAAACACTTCCAGGATATTAAAAGGCCCCAGTTAAGGCCCAGAGTGATAGTCAACTGTAGAATTATTTGATATACAAAAAAAAAAAAAAAAAAATCTAGAAACCAAAAGAGACACCAGTCAAGTTAGAGGAAAGGTGATATTTCCCAAGATATGGCTATGATTTATAGTTCCAGTACTTATTTTACATTTTATGAACTGGTGCAAAGATAATTTTCCACTTATTATAAGACATGTCTCTTTAAAATATACGGAGACCTGTTGATTGTTTAGCCACATTCCTGAACGTAAATAAAACAATAAACAACAATAGAAAGAAGAGATTTAAATTCCATCATAATTTGGGCAATTTAAAGAATTTGCTGTTATTATCTATGTATTCAGTGATAAGAGGTCAAAATAATTAAACTATTTAAGCTGACTGAACATGTTTTTAACTTACCGTCCGTAAATCTACTGTGTCAACTGCTGTGTACATGGCATTTGCACCCTCATGTATTAACCCTTTCATCTCTCAGTTTCTGACGTGGACTCTTGAATTTGGTCTTGTCCACTGATGCAAATAGCTGTTTCAGTCAAAAAAAAAAAAAAAAAAAAAAAAAAAAAAACAATACGACAAAGAGTGTAGATCCAGATGAGACGGCTCGTTACGAGCCTCGTTACGAGCCGTCTCATCTGGATCTACACTGTTTGCACAGGTACTGGTTTTGGTCTGCCGGCGCTGAAAAGGTTCGAATACTATATCAATCAATTCTGATTATTTTTTTTATTTATTTAAAAGGTGCTTCTGGCTTATATTTTTTATTCATTTTGTAAAACAATACTCATGTTAGCAATCTTACAACACAAAAAATGTAGACGGACTTTGGCAACTTACATGCATCTTTAAGACTACATCCACTCAAGTTCCGAGAATGGTCTTTCATTTTTTTTTCTAAATATCGGCGCATTTATTTGTTCAAATCAGAATTTGTCGAAGAATATAAGTCGAAGTTCAATGGCTGGAACACCTTTGGGGCCATGGAAATTCGATCGAGATATGGGTAGTTCGAGCCACTGAGGATTAATCATGGCGCTTCTGTTATGAGTTAAGCACCAAAGTGTCACTTGAAGCTGTGTCTGATAAGGACAAGAGCTTGATAACTGCTGTTATGAGTTAAGCACTAACTGGACACTTTGAGCTCTATGTCTGATAAGGACAGGAGCCATATAACTGCTGTTATGAGTTAAGCACTAACTGGACACTTGAAGATCTATGTCTGATAAAGGCAAGAGCCAGGTAACTGCTGCTATGAGTTTAGCGCCAAGTGGCCATTTGAAGCTCCATGTCTGATGAGGACAAGAGCCAGATAACTGCTGTTATGAGTTTAGCACAAAGTGAACATTTATAGCTCCATGTCTGCTGAGTACAATAAGGGTTGCATTCAGGAGTGCAGGTTACTCGCGAGTGATTTCCCTGGACCCCTGCTCTTAATTGTGCTCGTCATTAGGTACAGGAATCTAGGACAAAACATTCGCTATCACTTTGCACTACTAAACGCAGCCCAGGTAACTGCTGTTATAAGTTTAGCACCACGTGGACACTTGAAGCTCCAAATCTAATAAGGACAAGATCCAGGTAACTGCTGTTATAAGTTTAGCACTAAGTAGACATCTAAAGCGCCATGTCTGATGAAGACAAAGTCCAGGTAACGGTTGTTATGAGTTTAGCACCAAGTGGACACTTGAAGCTCCGTGTCTGATGAGGACAAGATCCAGGTAATTGCTGTTATGAGATAAGCACCAAGTGGATACTTAAAGCACCATGTCTGATGATGACAAAAGACATGTAACTGCTGTTATGAGTTAGGTAACTAAGTGGACACTTGAAGCTCAAAGTTTAATGAGGACAAGATCAAGGTTACTGCTGTTAAGTCAAGCATTTAGTGGACTCTCGAAGCTCCATGTCTGATGAAGACAAGGGCTAAGTAACTGATTTTATGAGTTAAGCACAAAGCGGACACTTGAAGCTCTATGTCTTATGAGGACAAGAGCCAGGTAACTGGTGTTATGAGTTTAGCACCTTAAAGTTCCATGTCTGAAGAAGACATGATCCATGTAACTGCTGTTATGTGTTGAGCACTCATTGGATACTTGAAGCTCCATGTCTGACGAGATGAGGAAAAGAGCAGGTAACTAGCATCCAGTGGACACTTGAAGCTCCATGCCTGATGAGGACAAGAGCCAGGTAACTGATGATAATAGTTTTGAATCGTGGACACTTGAAGGGCCATGTCTGATGAGGACAAGAGCCAGATAACTGCTGATATGAGTTCAGCACTTAGTGAATATTTGAAGCTCCCTGTCTGATTAGGACAAGAGCCAGGTAACTGCTGTTATGAGTTTAAGACAAAGTGGACACCAGAAGCTTCATGTCTGATGTCATAATTGCTGTTATGAGTTCAGGTCTGATGAAGACAGCGGCCAAGTATGTGTCGTTATGAGTTTAGCACAAAGTGGACACTTGAAGCGCTATGTCGGATAAGGACAAGAGCCTTGTAACTGCTGTTATGAAGATTATGAAGCTCCACGTATGATGAGGACAAGATCCTAATAACAGCTGTTTTGAGTTTAGCACCAAGCGAACACATGAAGCTCCAGGTGTGATGTAAAAAAGAGCCAGGTAACTGCTGTTAAGAGTTAAGCATCAAGTGGATACTTGAAGCTCCAGTTCTGGTGAGGATGAATCTGGTAACCGCTGTTATGAGTTTAGCTCTAAGTTAACACATGAAGCTCCATGTTTGACTAGGAAAATATACAGGTAAATGCAGTTATGAATTCAGCACTAAGTGGAAACTTGAAGCTTCAGGTCTAATGAAAACCAGAGCCAGGTAACTACTCTTATGAGTTTAGCAACAAGTGGACATTTGACGCCCCATGTCTGATGAGGACAAGATTCTGGTAAATGCTGGTATTAGTTGAGCACAAAGTGGACACCTGAAGCGCCATGTCCGATGAGGACATATCCAGGTCACTGCTGTTATGAGTTTAGCACTAAGTGGAAACTTGAGGCTCCATGTCTAATGAGGACAAAAGCCAGCAAACTGTTATTATGAGTTAAGCACCAAGTTGATACTTGGAGCTCCATGTTTGATGAAGGCAAGGTCCAGGTTACTGCTATTATGAGTTTAAGACTCAGAGGACACATGAAGCTCCATGTCTGATGAGGACAAGAGCCAGGGAACTGCTGTTATGAGTACAGCAAAAAACGGACACTTAAAACTCCATGTCTGATGTGGCCAAAAACCAGGTAACTGCATTTATGGATTTAGGACTAAGTGGACACTTGAAGCTCCATGTCTGATGGGAACAAGATCCAGGTATCTGCTGTTATGAGTTAAGCACCAAGTGGAAACTTTAAGCTCAATATCTAATGAGGAAAAGATCCGGGTAGCTGCTTGAGATTAGCAGTAAGTGGAAACTTAAATCTTAATGTCTGATGAGAAAGGAACAAATACATGTAACTGATTTTATGACTTTAACGTAAAGTTGACATTTGAAGCTCGATGTCTTATAAGGACAAGAGCCAGATAACTGCTGTTATGAGTCAAGCACCAACTGGACACTTGAAGCTCCCTGTTTGATGAAGACATGATCCAGGTAACTGCTGTTATGTGTTCACTTGAAACACCATGTCTGAACAAGACAAGATCCAGAAAACTGTTGCTTTGTGTTTTGCACTCAATGGTCACTTGAAGCTCGATGTCCGATGTGGACAAGAGCCAGGTAACTAGCATCCAGTGGACTCTTGAAGCTCCATGTCCGATGAGGACAAGAGCCAGGTAACTGCTGATATTAGTTAAACATCAAGTGGGCACTTGAAGCTCCATGTCTGATGAGGACAAGAGCCAGGTAACTGCTGATATGAGTTAGCACTAAGTGAACATTTGAAGCTCCATGTCTGATGAGGACAAAAACCAGGTAACTGCTGTTATGAGTTAAGCACTATGTGGACACGTGAAGCTCCATGTCTGATGAGGACAAGAGCCAAGTAACTGCTGTTATGAGTTAAGCTCTAAGTGGACACTTGAAGCTCAAGGTCTGATGAGAACAAGAGCCAGGTAATAGCTGTTATGAGTTTGGCTCGAAGTGGCCACTTGAAGCTCCATGTCTAATTAGGACAATATCCAGTCACTGCTGTTACGAGTTTTCCACTAAGTGGACACTTGAAGCTCCATGTCTGATGAGGACAAGAGCCAGGCAGCTGCTGTTCTGAGCTTAGCATAAAGGGGACATTTTAAGCTCCATGCCTGATGAGGACACTGTGGACACTTGAAGCTCCAGGTCTGATGAGGACAAGAGCCAGCTAACTGCAGTTATGAGTTTAGCCCCAAGTGGAGAATTGAAGCGCTGACGAACACAAGAGCCAAGTAACTGCTATTATTAACACCAAGTGGACACTTGAAGCTCTATGTCCGATGACGACCACAGCCAGGTAATTGCTGTTATGAGTTTAGCGTAAGTGGAAACTTGAAGCTCCAGCTCTGATGAGGACCAGAGCTGATTAACTGCTGTTATGAGTTTAGCACCAAGTGGACACCTGAAGCTTCATATCTGATGAGGATAAGAGCTAAGTCACTGCTGATATGAGTTTAGCACTAAGTGGACACTTGAAGCTCCAGGTCTGATGAAAACAAGGGCCAAGTAACTGCTGTTATGAGTTTATCTCAAAGAGGCCGCTTGAATCTCCATGTATGGTAAGGACAAATGCCAGGTAACTTCTGTTATGAGTTTAAGACAAAGTGGACATCAGAAGCTCCATGTCTGATGAGGACAAGATCCTAAAAACAGCTGTTACAAGTTATGCAGGACACATGAAGCTCCATATCGGATGAAGACAAGAGCCAGGTAACTGCTGTTAAGAGTTTAGCCCCAAGTGGATACTTGAAGCTCCATGTATGATGAGGATGAGCCAGGTAACTGCTGTTATGAATTTAACACATGAAGCTCCATGTCTGATGCGGATAATGCTGTTATGAGTTCAGCACTTAGTTGAAACTTGAAGCTTCATGTCTGATGAGGACAAGAGCCAGGTAACTGCTCTTATGGGTTTGAGTAAGTGGACACTTGGCAGCCCTTATCCGATGAGGACAAGATTCTGGTATTTGCTGTTATTAATGGTGAACAAAGTGGTCACAAAGCTCCATGTCTAATGAGGACAAAATCCAGTACACTGCTGTTATGAGTTTAGCACTATGTGGACACTTGAAGCTTCATGTCTGATGAGGACAAGTGCCAGGTTATTGCTGTTATTGGTTTTGCACAGGAACATCTGAACCTCCATGTCTGATGAGGACAAAAGCCAGGTAACTGTGTTCTGCATTTAAGACAAAGTGGACCCCTGAAGCTCCATGTCTGATGAGGACAAGATCTTAATAACAGCTGTTATGAGCTTAGCACCAAGTGGACACATGTAGCTCCAGGTCTGATGAAGAAAAGTGCCAGGTAACTGCTGTTAAAAGCTTAGCTCCAAGTCGATACTTGAAGCTCCCTATCTGATGAGGATGAACCAGGTCCCTGCTGTTAGGAGTTTAGCACTAAGTTAACACATGAAGCTCCATGTCTGATGAGGACAGCGATCAGGTAAATGCTGTTTTGTGTTAAGCACCTATTGGAAACTTGAAGCTTCATGTTTCATAAGGACAAGAGCCAGGTAATTGCTGTTAAGAGTTTGTCACTCAGTGTACACTTAAACCCACATGTCTCATTGGGAAATGATCCAGGTAACTGCTGTTTTAAGTGTAACTCCAAGTGGACACTTAAAATTCCTGGTAGCTGCTATTATGAGTTAAGTATCAATTGGACATTTAAAGCACCAGGTCTGATGAGGATGAGAGCCATGTAACTGCTGTTACTGAGTTCAGCACCAGATGGATATGAAGCTCAGTGCTGAGGACAAGAGCCAGGTAACTGCTGATACGAGTTTAGCACTAAGTGAATATTTGGAGCTTCATGTCTGATGAGGATAACAATCATGTAAATGCTGTTATCAGTTAAGCACTTAGTGGTCACTTGAAGCACCATGTCTCATGTGTCTGATGAAAACAAGAGCCAGGTACCTCCTGTGATGAGTTCAGCACACAGTCGACACTTGAAACTCCATGCCTGATGAAGACAAGGGCCAGGTAACTGCTGTTATAAGTTCAGCACCAAGTGGACACTTGAAGCTACATGTCTGATGAAGACAAGGGCGAGTTAACTACTGTTTTGAGTTTCGGACCATGACACTTGAAGCCCAATGTCTGATAAAGACAAGGGCCAGGTAATTGCTGTTATGAGTTTAGCACCAAGTGGACACTTGAAGCTCCATGTGTCATAAGGGCAAGAACCAGGTAATTGCTGTTAAGATTTTAGCTTTAAATGGACACTTAAACCCATATGTTTCATCAGAACAAGATTCATTTAACTGCTGTTTTAAGTTTAACTCCAAGGGGACACTTAAAATTCCATGTCTAATGAGGACAAGATCCTTGTAGCTGCTGTAATGAGTTTCGCATCAAGAGGACATTGGAAGCTCCAGGTCTGATTAGGACAAAAGCAAGGTAACTGCTTTTATTAAGTTCAGCACCAGGTGGATATGAAGCTAAATATCCGATGAGGACAAGAGCCAAGTAACTGCTGTTATGAGTTCAGCACCGAGTGGACATTTGAAGCTCCATGTCTGATGAAGACATTATCAAGTTAACTGCTGTTATGAGTTTAGCACTAAGTGGTCACTTGAAGCACCATGTCTGATGAAAACAAGAGCCAGGTACCTACTGTTATGAGTTAAGCATGCAGTCGACACTTGAAGCTCCATGTCTGATGAAGACAAGGACCAGGTAACTGCTGTTATGAGTTAAGCATGCAGTCGACATTTGAAGCTCCATGTCTGATGAAGACAAGGGCCAGGTAACTGCTGTTATGAGTTCAGCACCAAGTGGACACTTTAAGCTACATGTCTGATGAAGAAAAGAGCCAGTTAACTACTGTTACTAGTTTAGCACCAAGTGGACACGAAGTCCCATGTCTGATGAAGACAAGGGGCTGGTAATTGCTGTATGACTTTAGCACCAAGTGGACACTTGAAGTACGATGTCTAATGGTCTGATGGGAAGATGAGTCAGGTAACTTCTGTTACAAGTTTAGCACAAAATGGACACTTGAAGCTCCTTCTCTGATGAGGATAGGGGCCAGACAACTGTTATTTTGAGTTTTGGCACTAAGTGGACACTTAAAGCTCCTTGTCTGATGACAAGAAGAGCCAGGTAGCTGCTGATATGTGTTTAGCAGTAAGCGAAACATGAAGTTCCATGTCTGATGAAGTCAACGGCCAGGTAACTTCTGTTATGAGTTCAGCAGCATATGTCTGATAACCCAGTAAGCATTCTTTATAAATCTATAGCGGGCTGTTATCGGCCCGTCAGGGTAGCTGACGGGCCGATTACGGCCCACTATAGATTTATAAAGAATACTAGATGGGATAAAGACAAGAGCCAGGTAACTGCTATTTTGAGTTTTTTACAAATGGACACTTGAAACTCAATGTCTAATGAGGACAACAGCTGGGTAACTGCCGTTATGAGTTTATTATCAAGTGGACACTTGCAGCTCCATGCCTAATGAAGATAAGAGCCTGGTAACTGCTGTTATTAGTTTAACATCAAGTGGAAAGTCTGACACTTGCAGCTCCATGTCTGATAGCAAAAACCAATATACTGCTGTTATGAGTTTAGCATCAAGTTGACACTTGAAGCTTCATGTCTGATGAAGACAAGTGCCAGGCAGCTGCTGTTATGAGTTAAGCTTCAAGTTGACACTTGAAGCACGTGTCTGATGAAGACAAGTGCCTGGCAGCTGCTGTTATGAGTTTAGCATCAAGTGGACACTTAAAGCACCATGTCTAATGAAGATAAGGGACAGGTAACTGCTGTTATGAGTTAAGAACCAAGTGGACACTTGCAGCTCCATGTCTGATGAAGACAAGTGCCAGGCAGCTGCTGTTATGAGTGTATTATCAGGTGGACACTTGAGGCTCCATTCTGATGAAGATAAGTGCCAGGTAACTGCTGTTATGAGTTAAGACAAGTACCAGGCAGCCAGTTTATTATCAAGGGGACACTTGCAGCTCAGTGTCTGAAGACAAGTGACAGGTAATTGTTGTTATGAGTTTATTATCAAGTGGACACTTGCAGATTTATGTCTGATGAAGACAAGAACCAGGTAACTGCTGTTCTTTTAACATCAAGTGGACACTTGAAGCTCCTTGTCTGATAAAGAGAAGAGCCAGGTAACAGCTGTTATGAGTTTAGCACCAAGTGGAACATGAAGCTCCATGTCTGATGAAGTCGAGGGCCAGGTAACTCCTGTTATGAGTTTAGCATCAAGGGTACACTTGAAGCATATGTCTAATAAAGACAAGAGCCACGTAACTGCTATTATGAGTTTAGCACAAATGGACACTTGAAGCTCCATGTCTAATGAGGACAAGAGCCAGGTAACTGCCATTATCAGGTTATTATCAAGTGGACACTTGCAACTCCATGTCTGATGAAGATAAGAGCCTTGTAACTGCTGTTATAAGTTTAACATCAAGTGGACACATGCAGCTCTATGTCTGATAGCAAGAACCATTAAAATATTGTTATGAGTTTAGCATCATGTGGACACCTGAAGCACATGTCTGATGAAGACAAGTGCCAGGCAGCTGCAGTTATGAGCTTAGAACCAAGTGGACACTTGAAGCACACATCTGCTGAAGATGAGCCAGGTAACTGCTCTAATGCATTAAGGGGACACTTGAAGCTACATGAGGACAAGAGCCAGGGAAATGCAGTTCACAGATTAGCACTGTGGAAAATTCAAACTGAAGATAAGAGTCAAGTAAATGCAGTTATAAGTTAAATACTGTATTCATTTGAAGCAGAAGACAGGAGTCGTGTGGTAAAGGTTTAAGCTGTGATGCTATTGGCAGCTTTTAGAGGCTATATCTGATTGTAAGCCAATAACTAAACTGTTTTAGTGGTTTTCAGCTGCATCACAGAAAAACTGTTGTCATCAAATCAAAATTTAAAGTCACCTTATTTATCTTAACCCTTGTCATGCTGATCCAGAATATACCATGCCTTTGCAAACAGTGTTACTAGATATCATTTTAGAGAAAATAAAGCTTGATTGGCAAGCAGATGATTCAAATGAAATGTCAAGCTTTATTTTCTCTGAAAAAAAAATGAAAACAAAAAATAGATTGTCATCTGCTGCAGCTGTAATTAGTACTTAAAGGATTATTTTTTGGTAAATTATGCATGTTACTTTAAAAACTGTATCAATTTCAAATTTCAAATCTAATCAAAATCAATAAAATTTCCTGCTATCAATTAGCCACAAATATGTGCTTAATAATTATTAATGATCTTAATGTAGGGAACAATGCCACAAGTATGAAAAGGTTCAAACTATTACTTTGTGGTTTAAGGCTTAATATCCTGGGCCAAAAATTCAGCAGACATTATTTTGAAATATTTTTCATATCCCCACCCCCACCCCACCCTACCACCACAAAAAAAAAAAAAAAAAAAAAAAAAACTTTTGCATTTCATGCAAGTTTTTAAGATTTCTTGCAGCAAGAAATTTCAAGGACTATTTTCTGGGAAGAATAAGAAAAATATCAATTTGTCATCTGCTGTATCTGTCAAGAATATTATTTTAGCATAAATCTGCAAAAACATCCTGAAATGTGTCACATACTTGACCAAGGTTAACCCTTAACCTACTGAATTTAAACATTAGCAGACAACACTTTAGCCCTTAAAACACCAAACAGAAGCAGAAGACATTCGGAAATATTTTTGTTATATTTTGTTTTAGAAAATAAGGCTTGACATTTCATGTGAATCATCTGCTACCAAACAATTATGATGTCCAAATGGTAGTTTGAGGTTAAAACACTGACAATAAGAATGCATGTTAACTGGGCAGAGGCATTCATGCCATAAGCTGTGGATTAAAATCTGTGAGATAAGGCAAAATACTAAGGGAGATTTGACAAAATTCTGTGAGATTTTCTTAAACATCACTTTGGTGTTCCCACAATATAGTCTTAAGTCTTCTTTTTTCATGTGAGAAGCTTGTGAAAACCACAACAGTGTGTGATTTATGTTTATTTCTTCATAAAATCTGTTATAAAATGGTCTGAAAATTCTGTGAGATTAGAATTTTTTATGGGAATTGCCTTCCAGATGGGCCAAATTCTGTGAGATTTTATCTCACAGTGTGAGATATGGCATGTATGCAGAGGACATGTGATGCTGATTTATGAAACTCTTCAAAGCTGTAAAATGCATTTAAACAATCAAGCAAAACAAACTGTTGAAATGGGAAATTACTTATCACTTCACTGGACCATGGGGAGTTTTTCATTTTGTATGGAGAGGGGAGTCCTTAAGTTACAGAACATAACTCTTGCAGTAAAAACCTGCAAACAGAATGGTCAAGTGGTACTAAAAAGTAATGTCTTACCATAATCATTCTCATTACTGCACTCATGCTAAAATCTGTTTACATGATGATGCTATTAAAAAGTGACAACTGGATAATGATAATGCAGACTCCTACACTGTTTGCTTAGGCATATCTGTCCAAATATTTAGTGTATTAACTATGGATGTTTCTTTGACATTTATTAGATTCTGCAGTATGAGTAACAGCATTATTTACTGTACTTATCTTAACCCTTATCCTGCTGTTTACGACAACCCCTACCTTTGCAAACAGTGTAGATCCAGATCAGATGGCTTCTGAAGAAGCCATCTGATCAGGATCTACACTGTTTGTCATTCAGTTTGTGAATTTGAATGAAAACATTATTTAATGTAATCTGACTGGCTGACAGTCAGAAATGGGTGTGGCTAATAAAATTATTCAGTAGGATAAGGGTTAAGTATTTCCTTACAATAGTCTTGTCCAAAATTTCAAATAGTCTATTTTACTACCTGTGGATCTGACTAAAAGACTGCCGGATGAGTGGCAAACAGCATAGACCCTGATCAGATGCCACAGTCTGGGTCTATATGCTTGCCATTCAACCACCACTTTTTCGGACACCAGATACATTCCAAGGTGGTGAAATCAACTTCCTTTTGGGACCCAAGAATTAAACATTTACTATTCTATGGACAAATACAGCATATAAAAAACTGGTGATATTCATCTAATTTTTTTCTAATAAACAGGATCTGACTCTTCACGCGAGAAGATCTGCATGTAATGTCAAATCCTATTTTCTAGGAAATATGAGAAAATTATTTCAAAATGTCATCTGATGAAATTTTTACCCAGCATGCAAAGCATTAACAATGCTGATTTAACCTGCTTGGGAATTTTAGCAGCTTTACAACTGATGGGTTGAAAAATCATTCAGTGCATTTATGAATTAGTTTTTTCCCAGCAGATATATACATTACAATCTTCAATTACAAAATACCTGTATTTTATCCAGGTAAAATCTACATAGCTATATAACAGACCGAAACGAAAAACGAAAATATTTACATACTTTTCTCGGTCACATACTCAGTAATACAGCCCAGTAGCAAATTTCAGTGCTCTGGAAAAGTAGCATCTTTTCTTTACTTCTCTATTAAAATATACATTCTGGAATCTCAGCATGCATAATAATTTCATTGAGAACATTCTAATAATATCCCAAAATACATTTTTCATTGACACATTAGAAAAGAAAACGCCAGAGTTTTAGACAAGGCACTTTTCTTAACCAAAAAGTACAATGTATTAATATTTTATTTCTCCATAAAAACCTACATTGTGGTACTTATTAGAAGTGCCTCAATGAGGCACTTCTAATGAGTACTCACAATACATGTTTTCATGGAGAAATAACAAAAATGTTTAGAAATATCCCTCTTATCCAGAGCTCTTTAAATACATTTTGTCTGAATGGGAGCTTATCTGGAGGTCTGAATTTTGATGAACCGGCTCTATGCTCTGATTACAGGGAAGTATCCCTTTGAACATTAACCATTAACCTGCTGAATTAAAATACTAACAAATGACATTTTAAAACAATTCCCCAAGTTTTATAGAAAATAGAGCCTGACATTTCAAATGAATCATTTAAGCTTTATCTATGATTCATATGAAATGTCAAACCCTGTTTAAAAAGCAAACAAACAAACAAAATGTTGCATATTTGAAGTCTGTTGAATTCACTTTCAACATGCAAAGTTTAAAATAGCAGCCTCTCAAGCATCTTGAGAAAAAATGTCCCTGATATTGCATAGGAACAGCAAAGGCTGTGCATCCAGTCTGATCAGGTCCGACATTATTATATTTCAGTACATTCCATTGGCCATTGACAAAGCCAAACCTCCAGCGTCTGGGCAATGATCAGACAGATCTGCAATGTCAGGCCGCAAGACATTGTCACCACCAGGTCCAATGAGCTACTTGTGCAGATTGGCATTGAGGATCTGGATCTCCTTCTGAAGGAGAGAAGACTCCTATGGTATGGACATGTGAAACGCTCCAATGGTGCAGTCAAGACAGCCTTTGACATACAAGTTGATGGAAAGCGTGGGGCAGGGAGCCCCAAGATGACATGGAAGTAGCTGACAGAGAGGGATTGCAGAGAGTGGAAGCTCTCAGCCATCAACGTCATGATAGACATACCTGGAGATCTGGTGTGAGATCTGCCATGCATGCAGCAAGCCAGCTATCTGGAAAGAGGGGGGGTGCCCACTGGTGTGGATGTTGCCCCTGTACCTGCACATTAATCAAAAATCTTATTATTATATGATATGATTCCATGGTACATAAACCAGAGAAAGTGAGTTTGTCAATTGTCAGTTTGAGTTCATGAACAGCTGATAATGGATTTTTTCTCCTACTTTCTTTAACACTTCCTTGTCCTACTGAACCCGAATATACTCTGCATTTGCAAACAGTGCAGAGCCAGATCAGTTGGCTTCTGAAGAAGCCAACTGATCTGGACTGCACTGTCTGCCATTTAGTATATGAATTTCTGTCAACAGTCTGCATCAAGAAATCTGACTGGCTGACAATTAGAAGTGGGCGTCGCATCTTAATTTATTCAGCATGGCAAGGGTTAACACATAATAAGCTGGGTAGTAATTTCAGCAGACAATATTTTGAAATATTTTCATTTATTATACCAGTAAATATGCTATGACATCTTATGCAAATTGCTCCAAGTTGCATGATATGTCAAACCTACTTTGGGGGAAAATTAAGGTATTTTAAATTGTTGTCTGCCGATGGGTAATACTAGTATTTTCAACAAATTTTTTAAATATTTTTCAACTCCTGCACCCCTCCCCACCCCCACCCGAACCCACCCCATACAAATCTATAGACACAAATTTGACCTTGCCGTAAAAAGGTCAAAGGTCAACCTATGATCATCAGTCAACAAACTTGGTAGAGCTTGAGTCCTCAATGCCATATACCAAAATTCAGCCCCAAAGCTTTTTGGTTCTGGAGAAGAAGATTTTCAAGAGTTTTTACCATATATGGACATGAAGGGCATCTTTTTCAATTGCACAGAACCATTTGAACTAATTGGCAATACCCTTTCGATAGAAGGCCCATGTGAAAATTGCTCAAGCAGTTTTAGAGAAGTCCACATTTTAAAAATTACACAATATTATACATCTATATAGCTCAGTGGCAAGGGCAGATAACCCACCAAACCCCCCCCCCCCCTCCCCCACCCAGGGACAAAATTTTGATTATAACTAAAATGTTTTACTACTTTAATCACTCATTGTAAGTTTCAGCCATTAGTCTTTCATACATTTTGAGAAAACGACTTTTCAACATTTTCCCCATACAAATGCATGGGAACGCAAATTTGACCTTGCCATAAAAAAGTCAAAGGTCAACCTAGGGTCATCATTTGAACAATCTTGGTAGACCTTGAGTCCATGATGCTATATACCAAGACTCAGCCTTGAAGCTTTCTTGGTTATGGAGAAGAAGATTTTCAAGTGTTTTTACCATATATGAGCATGGCGGCCATCTTGATTAATGGACTGTGACCATTGTTATAAATCCCCCTTTAACAGACGGCACCACATGAAGTTTGAACAAAATCAGCCCAGGGGTTACAGAGGAGAGTTGTTCAAAGGTGTAGAACTTTGCTCAGGTGAGCTAAAAATGTGCTATTTTTTCCACAACCCAAGAAACTGTACAGGGGATACACATGCACTTCAAAGAGGGATTACTCTAATCATTAAGGATTTGTCTTCCTTACTACAGTAAAAATGAGTGTGTGCTTAATTATACAAATCACTTTTCAAATGGGGTTTCTAAACGTATTTACTCCAGGGTCCAGTTGTTCAAAGCGTCGTTAGCTTAACGAGCTCGTTAAGGGTCATTTCGTTAACTGTTTTAGCAGATTCAATACACAATATTCTGATATTTTTTGCTGAAAAAATGTGAGTAGCTTTTGCACTGCAAAAGCTACTCACATTTTTTCAGCAAAAACTTTCAGCATATTTGCGTATCACTCGACGTAAATTTTAACGAATCGTTAACTAATGACGTCATTAGCTTTGAACAACTGGGCCCTGATTACCATAATAACCTAAATATTGGGACAGATAGGCATTTGCAAACAGTGTAGACCCTGATCAGATGCTGCAGAATGCAGCATCTGATCAGGGTCTACACTGTTTGTCATACACACAGCAATATTTTAGACACATCAAGAGATAGTAGAATGGACTATTTCAAATTTTAGGAGAAGTATGGTAAGTAGTTGAAGTGTCCCAATACTTAGGGTAAATACAGTACTGCGCACATAACACCATAAAAACACAATTAGGCAATTTTTGAGTCTCTGTACATTTATTGAATTTTTATAACAAAGTCTATTACACATTTGTTGAGAGCACAGTGGCATCTGCCCAGTATGCACAATACATCAGAGAAAAAAATATTGCAAGCCGTAGACCTTTCTTTTAAGTATGTCCTTATTCTGCGAACTTTTTACAAATTATTCAAGTAACTTTGAAAAGTCGAGTGTGGCAAGTTAATTACCCTAAATATTTCGACAAACATGCCTGAGCAAACAGTTTAGACCACAAAATGCAGTATCTGATCAGGGTTAACACTATTTACCACTCATCTAACTGTTTTTCAGACAAATCAACAGGTGGTAACAAGGACTTATTCAAATTTTTAGGATAAGTCTGTTGAGTCCCAGTATTTAGGGTAAATATGGAAGTTTGAATACAGTATTTCTTGAAAGGCTGGGTTTTCCATGCTCCTCAGTTATTGTCTGGGTTTCAGTTTCAGCTTTTGCACACATCCTACACTTTTGTACTTTTTGTTTTATAATAGGGGTTTTTATCACCCAAACTGACCTATTTGTACTCAGGAAGACATTTAGGAGATGATTATTTTTTGCCCTGAAAATATGTCTTTATGTTTCATGTAAATCATATCTTATGGAAATGAGTCACATGAATTGTCATGCACTATTTGCAGGAAAATATATTGTAATATTGTAATATTTTAATATTTTATTAATATCTAAGGGGAAAGGACACACATTCAAGGGAGGCATCCTTTCAAAATTGAGTTGGCTCCCTTCTGAAAATGGGTCCACTCTAAAAGGAAAGAATTTGCTCCCCTTCGGAGCCAATTCTTTCCTTTTAGAGTAGACCCCTTTTCAGAAAGGACTTGCTGCACAGGAAAACAAACAGGAAGTCACAAAAGTGACTCCCTTGTTAATAAAAAAATGAAACAATACCCTGCCACTATCGTTTGGCAATACATCACCACTCTGTCAAAATAATTGATAAAATTTGTCCAATAGCATGCCCAAACCAGATCTCCATCATATCAATGCACATAAGTTTGGTCGAAATCCACTATTTGCTGAAGTCTAAAGAGTCTACACTCTGTTTTATATTGGTTACACACCATCTATGAAATGAACAGATTTTGATCAGTCTGCGCTATAGAACATGCTTATCCCGAGCTTATTCACTGGGTGCATAAAAGTCATCAGTTAGCTTGACTAGACAGCCATTTTACACCACTACAAATCATATTTACTGAACCTATTTTTTTCTTCAATAATTGTGCATACCTGGCGTCTGTATACCATAACAACCCTAAGTATTGAGACAGCAGGCCTGGGAGAACAGTGCAAACCCTGATCAGATGCTGCATAATCCAGCATCTGATCTGGGTCTACATTGTTTACCACTGGTCATGAAATTTAAAGAGACATCAGCAGGCAGTATATGGACTTTTTCAAATATTAGAACAAGTACTTTAAAGAGTTAAGGTGTCCCATTATTTAGGGTTACTATGGCACCCATAATATATAAAACAAACATGACTTTTATGTCCTAGTAACCAAAAATATCTATGGTAATAAAAAATATGAAATACCATAATACTCCTAAGTACTGGGACAGCAGGCCTGGGAAACCATATAATGCGGCATCTGATCAGGATCTACACTGTTTGCCATTCATCATGAAGTTTTTTGTAACATTAACAAGTAGTAAAATTAACCCGTTAAAATTTTAAGATGAGTAGGGAGGAAAAAAAATCAGAATATTTAGGGTAAATACAATAAACACCTTTTATTTGGAGCTGTGCTGAATCAAGAAGTTTGCCATTTTCCATGTCTTCGGCATTTGGGCTGTGCCAAGCAAAAAGGTGTCTTTGAGCCTGCACAAAATGCACAGATTCTGATTCATCCCAGGCAAGAGCAAAATCTCATCTGCGCATTTGCTCTCCATTGATACATTCTTAAGTGTCCATTGATTCTGTTAGCAGACAGCAAAGGCCCTGATCAGACTGTGCAGATGCGCAGTCGGATCTGCGCCTTCATTGTCTGCATATGCCTAAAAACACATTTTGGCATGGCACGGACCATTTAAGAAAAGGTCGGTTTACTGTATCTTAACTATGCTACATATACCATAAATATTGGGACACCTCACCTCTTTACTAACTTTATCCTAACCTTTGAACAAGTTCATTTTAACCCTAGTCCTGCTGAACCGGGGTATACCCTGCCAACTGATCTGGATCTGCACTGTTTGCCATTATTTATGTGAATTTATACCAACAATCTGGATCAAGTAATCTGATTGGCTGAAAATAAGAAGTGGGTGTGGCATCTTAATTTATTCAGCAGGACAAGGGTTAAATTAATCCCTGTTGATAACTCTAAAACTGCTGGATTATTGAGAGACAGAGCAATCTGTTTGGCATCTGATCTAGGTCCACACTGTGCAAAACTGTATGTCTTAATACTTAGGGTAAAAACTCTCTGAATTAACCTGCTGCATTTGAATTTCAGAAGACATTTTCAAAATATTCACATGAAATGTCAAAATGATTCACATGAAATGTTAAGCCTTACTTTCTCTGAAAAAAAAAATGTGAATGTCTTCAGCTACAACCTTGCAAGGCTCTTTATGGTTAATACAATGTAGCGTATTTACCTAGACTGGCTCCAGTCTCTAGTGACAAAATATTTTTTTCTTGTAATCTGTGTAATCTGTTTAATAATTGACTAAAATAAAACCAAAGTAATATCATGACTATAAAGGCTGGTCACTAGAGTCTCTAGTGACCAGTCTTTATAGTCATGATAGTTTTTTTGGTTTTATTTAGTAGATTATCAAACAGGATTATGAGAAAAATATTTAGTCACTGGAGCCAGTCTACATATTTACCCTAAATATTTGGATACCTCAATGCCTAACCATACTTGTTCTAAAATTTGAACAAGTACAATTTACTTCCCACTTTGTTGTGTCTAAAAAATGCTGGATGAGTGGCAAACAGTGTAGACCCTAATGTGATGCAGGGTTCCGTGGCATCTCATCTGGGTCCACAAAGTTTGCTCAGGCCTGTCTGTCCAAATAAATATGGTAAATATTGTAACTTTATAATGAAACAGTTCTTTGGGAAATCAGAAGAAGTGCATGCTTTTACGAGGGTAGTTCAATAAGTTCATAGAACTCGGTATTTTTCTATACAATTCAAGATTTCTTTTTACATTTTTGTGCAGTGTAAACCTTTGTCAATTGAATGATAACAGCCGTTCAGTCAACACGTACATTTTTTGCTCTTTTTGTTTGAAAACCTATACCCATAAGCAAAATCAGAATATTGAGTTCAGAGCAGTCATAAAGTTCCTCACTAAGGAGGGTGCAAAGGCCAAAGAAATCCATAGGCGCATGGCTGATGTATATGGTGATAGTAGCCCAAAGTATTCCACAGTGGCAAAGTGGTCAGCAGAATTTAAACGTGGGCGAGACTCCTTAGAAGATGACCCAAGACCAGGTTGCTCTGCTGATGTCATCAGCCAGGAGATGATAAACCGTGTTGAGAGACTTGTGCTAAACAATCGCCGAATCAAAATTGCCGAACGCTTCAGAATGTGGTATTTCTAATGGAAGTGTTTACACTATAATCCATGAACATTTAGGCATGTCAAAAGTATCTGCCAGGTAGGTACCCAGAAACCTGAACATGCAAGATCGTCAGCAAAGGGTGGAGTCAAGTCAAGAACTTCTGGAAGTGTACAATGCCAATCCAGAAGACTTACACACTCATCTTGTAACAGGAGATGAAACTTGGCATCACCACTGGGACCCAGATACTAAAAAAGAGGCCATGCAATGGAAGCGCCCTGGCTCACCCTCACCTAAGAAATTTCGTACCCAACCATCAGCCAGCAAGGTAATGGCCACGGTGTTTTGGGACTCCAAAGGGATTATATTGATAGATTACAAGCCTGCTGGTACTTCAGTTACAGGAGAATACTATGCCAATGTCATTACACAATTAAGGGTTGCTATTAAAGAAAAACGAAGGGGAAAGCTAGCTGCCGGTGTCCTTCTTTTGCATGATAATGCCCCTGTGCACAAGTCCAGAGTTGCACAAGTGGCTATTCGTGAGTGCAAGTTCGAGCAGTTAAATCACCTGCCATACAGTCCAGACCTGGCCCAAAGTGACTATTATCTGTTTCGAAATTTGAAGTCCCACTTGCGTGGAACGAGATTTCGGGACGATGATGAGCTCAAGGCTGCTACAGAGGCTTGGTTTGAGGACCAAATAGACGACTTTTATTTCAAAGGCATAGACTGCTTAAAAGAAAAGTGGGCCAAATGCATTGAAGTAAAGGGGGATTATATGGAAAAATAATGTTGAAACCATCATCCAATCTGTGAGTTAAACCCCGAGTTCTACGAACTTATT
The DNA here is from genome assembly GCA_964016985.1 of Anodontia alba. NCBI lineage: Eukaryota > Metazoa > Mollusca > Bivalvia > Lucinida > Lucinidae > Anodontia > Anodontia alba. The sequence continues at coordinate 118,348,954 of OZ024822.1, read as the reverse complement.
GAACTCCCCTCGTATGAGCTGGCTGAGCAGTGACCATAGTGGAGATCCAATTGTATTTTCTCAGTGGTCATAGCATGAAATTAAATAACTGAAGGCTTGTTATTTACAGCCAAGGTGAGATATGTATGATGATGATTGGATGTTCTATGTCACTTTCAACATGTCATATTGAGATAATGGAAGGGTGATGATGACAGGCTTTGTGCAAGGAAGTGCTGTATCAAGCTAAATTCTGCCTCCACTGGGATTCAAACCCGAGATCTTGTTATCCAAAGTCAGAACCATTAATCACTCAGCCATCAGGGCACACTTGTTCAAAGCTAACGATGTCATTTGTTAACGTATCGTATCGTTAAAACTTTGATCATTTAATATGGCATATACACTTATTTTTTTGCTGAAAAAAAAGCTACTCACATTTTTTCAGCAAAAATACCTGTGAATTAGATGTTGTACTTACTAGAACAGCTAATATTTTGCCCACTAACAAGCTTGTTAAGCTAACGATGCTTTGAACAACTGGGCGCAGGATACTTCTGAACGATATGCAATGCACGGATGCAACCACTGTTTACCTGTAGTTACAGTTTTTACCCTAAAAATTGGGACCCTTATCTTCTTAACATACAAGTCAAAAATTGTGAACAAATCCATTTGACTACCTGTTGATGTGTCTAAAATTGCTGGGCAAGCAGCAGACTGTGTATACCCTGCTCAGACACAAATATTACACAATCTGATCTGGGTCTACACTGTTTGCTCAGACCTGTCTGTCCAAATATTTGGGATGAATATGGTATATTGCAAATTTTACTGATGCACAGGATTATCCATGCATTCACTGTTTAATGATGAGGATTTGGAGTAAACCAAGTTTCCACATGACAAATTAGGCACATATCATTCATCAAAATTTGAGCTACATCACTTAAAAGCAGACTTAAGGCTTATGTGAACTGAGAAAGTCTAGATCAACCTTCCCTTCCAAAGAGTCTGGCAAACAGTCTTTGCTCTTTCCCAATGCTTTTTACATAATCTAGGGCTTCTGTAGGCAAACAGCAAAGGCATCCGCGCAGTCTGGTCTCGGCCTTTGAGGTTTGCACAAGCATTAAGCCCCTTTTTCGCTCAACTCGGCCCAATTTATGATGGAATCTAAAGAATAAGCTAAAACTGTGAAACAGAAGTTTCTGGTAATCTTATCAAAGGGGATGCACCATGAGAAATAGGGCCTGGTAGCAAACCCAAAATGAACAGAGACTGGTGCTAATATCAGGGTGATCAGATCACAGCCATGCTATTACTTGGAAAGTATAACCAGCTCTGATTGGACTGAATGGACATGCTGGATGATTTTTATCTTAACTCTTATCCTGCTGAATAAATTAAGATGCCACACCCACTTCTAATTTTCAGCCAATCAGATTACTTGATCTGGATTGTTGCTATAAATTTACATACTTAATGGCAAACAGTGCAGATCCAGATCAGTTGGCTTCTTCAGAAGCCAACTGATCTGGATCTACAATGTTTGCAAAGGCAGGGTATATCCCCGTTCAGCAGGACAAGGGTTAATTGTAATGGTCTGTTATAAGCTCCCTTTTAGCTTTACATGATTTAGATTAAGAGGAAGTGCCTTTTTATGAATGGGTCTGGAAAAAAAGGGACCTTATGACAAATGACATATTTTAACTCTTAGTGTGTTTTAAATATCATGAGTTTAGTATACAACAAATTTGAAATTACTTTTTATTTTTCTGCAAAAAAAAAAAAAAAAAAAAAAGGCTTTGAAAATTCAAATATATGTCATCCAACTTTCAAACAAAAAATAAATAAACAAAAGAAATAATATAATAAAATAGAAATAGAAAATATTTTAAATTGTTATCTGGTAATTTTTAAATTAACCCTTATCCTGCTGTTCATGACAACCCCTACCCTTTGCAAACAGTGTAGAAGAAGCCATCTGATCAGGATCTACACTGTTTGTCGTTCAGTTTGTGAATTTGAATGAAAACATTATATGATGTAATCTGATTGGCCGATAGTCAGAAATGGGTGTGACTAATTAAATTATTCAGCAGTATAAGGGTTTAAGGTTAACAAAATGTTCATGATCCTATTTTCTCATATATCGAGAGCAAACATCCAAGCCATAATGAAAACACCCCTATATAATTTTGACCCCCTTAAACTCCACTTTTAAATAGTAAAACCTCATTAAGGCAGTTCTAACGAGTACCCACAATCTATGTTTTGAGCAGAAATGCGAAAAATATCAAATTTTTCATTCGAAAGTTTTCATTTTTTGGTGGTAAAATTTTCAATATATTTGAATAGACTTGTTTTCGTAATGCTGGGCTGTGCAGCCAAACTACCCAATTAGGGTCTTCTACACTGTTCATTAACATATTATGAGGAAAAAAAAATATCTATGGTACTGTATTCTACCTAAATGCACGCTTCTATAAGTGCACTGTCAAGCAATCTAGAAGTCCTTAGATTTCAACGAGTATACTTTTATCAACTTCTTTATAAAAACATATATTGTGGGAACACATTTGAATTGCTTGGGCAAGATGTGGCAATTCAAACAACTACCCACAAGATATGTTTTTATAAAGAAAATCAGAAAATATCGCATAAGCATCATTAAATGCACTCCTCATGAAGTCCTCTGATGTTCTTTCTTTAAAGTGTGCCCTTATTAGGTGGATATTTTACTATAAGTTTTTTCCACTAATTTTGAAAAACTTAAGCGCACAGTGTGGTAATTAGATTAAATACAGTAATTGGAATATCACTGATCAGCCTGAACACCATTTCCTTGCTCCAGATAAGGAACTTTTTTAACCAAAAATATTGACATTTTCTTATATCGCCACAAAAACATATTATAGGACGCCTTTCCGAGAAACTTCTATGAGTACCAAAAACATATATTTTCACTGACATCACGAAAACATGCCTAAATAATGTTGACCCCCATAAACCCCACTTTTATATAGTAAAACTGGGGTTTACAGGGGTATACATTATTGTTCTTATTTCTGCTCAAATACATAGATTGTGGGTACTTGTTAGAACTGCCTCATTGAGGCAGTTCTAAGGCGTACACACAATGTATGTTTTGAGCAAAAATATGAAAAATACCCGAATTTTTATCTGAAAATTTTCATTTTTTGGTGGTAAAATTTTCAGTATATTTGAATAGGCATGTTTTGGTAATGAGAAATAAGAATATTTATCTGGATACTCCTCTCATCTGGAATTATGGATTACCGTATTCGACCTAATTACCGCACTGTGCGCTTAGGTTTTTCAAACTTATAGGACACACTCATCTGTGGTAAAATATGTATCTATCTACTAAGGATACAATATAAAAAAGATCAGAAAAGGACTTATTTAATGATGACTATTCGATTTTTTCTGACTTTCTTTACAAAGGCATATGTTGTGGGTACTCATTTGTCGATGCAATTAAAATGAGTACCCACAACATAAGCCTTTATAAAGAAGTAAACAAAAGGTATACTGACTGCCATCTGAAGACTACGAAATTTCTTGACTGTGCGCTTATAGGGGTATGTGCGGTAATTAGATCGAATACGGTATGGATTATACATAATCTGTTGGTGAACAGACAAGACCCTAATCACTGAGTCATCAGATAGTGAATCCGTTACGAAAACATGCCTATTTAAATATACTGAAAATTTCATATTTCTGCTCAAAACAGAGATTGTGGGTACTTGTTAGAACTGCCTCGGTGAGATAGTTCTAATGAGTACCCACAATCTATGTTTCTGAGCAGAAATAAGAAAAATAAGTATACCCCTGTAAACCCCAATTTTACTATATAAAAGTGGGATTTAAGGGGGTCAAAATTATACAGGCATGTTTGCGTGATGTATGCTGGTTGTATATCAGGGCCAGATCCAGGAAGTTTTAAAAGGGGGTTCAACTTTGCTGAGGGGGTTCGACTGACCATTTTGCCAGCATTTTCTCAGAATTCCCAATGAAAATGAAATAATTTTGACTCTAACCTCTCTAAATCTGCCATTGTTATATGGAAACACTGTCTCAACCCTTAAAACATCATGCAAATTTTGAGCACATGACTTTTTTTTGTTGTTGTTGTTTTTTCTGTAAAAATAATCCTTAATATTTCATGTGAGTAGTCTCATATGAAATAATAAGCCTTATTTTCTCAGAAGAAAAAAAAAATCATAATGTTATCTGTGGCAGTTGTTATAGGCCCTTGTTTAATGCTTATCCTAACACAGCTTCTTTTCAATCAACAAAGATCAAATAAGATCTACAAGTGGTTCAAGTTATGATTTCACACCTTTTATAACTCTTAGCATGCTGGGAAAATATTTCAGAAGAGAACATTCTGGAACATTTTTTTCTTATTTTTTCAGGAAAATAGTGTTTGACATTTCATGCCATTACGAAAACATGCCTATTTAAATATACTGAAAATTTTACTACCAAAAAATGAAAAAAAAATCAGATAAAAAACTCTGATATTTTTCATATATCTGCTCAAAACATAGATTGTGGGTACTCGTTAAAACCGCCTCGACGAGGCGGTTCTAATGAGTACCCACAATCTGTGTTTTTGAGCAGAAATGAGAAAATAATATATACCCTGTAAACCCCAGTTTTACTATATAAAAGTGGGGTTTAAGGGGGTCAATATTATATAGGCATGTTTTCGTGATGAAACTGTCTCCTTTGACAGTTTGCATGAAAAGTCAACTCTTTTTTATTTTTTTTTTTTTTGAAAAATAAAATACCAATTTGTCAGCTGTCAATTTTGCCCAGAGAGTGCTACAGTTTAAAAGTCTTGAATATATTTTGATAAGGAGGAACTAAAATAATTTGCTGAGTCAGTCATCAAATATTCAAAGGTATTCTGCCTCCTTACCTTGTATTATTTGTTACTTATTTTACTGTATTTTTTTATGCCATCTAATTTCTTATCTGTAATTTCTATAGTAGTTTCATTATTACTGTATTTAAACTAAGTTTTCAGACTCCTTATCACCTTACCGTATTTCTTCTCAATACTGAACAAGTCAATTATGATCGAAAATATTGTTGGATGAGTGGCAAAAAGTAAAGAACCTGATCAGATGCTGCATTGCATAGGCCTTGACTAATGCTCAGGCCTGTCTGTCCAAATACTTACAGTATTATCCAGTATTATCCAACATGCTGTCAATTTTTTTTTTTTTTTTTATTTGGGTTTTACAGCCCTTTCAAGAATATTTCACTTATATTGAGCCGATCGTTCATCGAAGGTGGGCGAAAACCAGAGAACCCGGAGAAAAACCACCTGACCATCCGTAGGCAGAACTTGGCTTTCCCACATATGACCTGAGCGAGGCTCGAACCACAGCGGTGAGAAACAACATGCTGTCAATATACTGGTTCATAGGTCATCATGAGTGGGGGGAAGAGTCTAATTTCAGTTTTTAAGTATGTCAGGCTATGTAAATGCTAAACAATTTGCAAACAGTGGAGACCCTGATTAGATGCCACATTCTGTGGTGTTTGATCTGGGTCTGCATTGTTTGCCAATTAATTTGGAGGACTCAGACTAAAATGGGTTAACATCAATTAATACTTAATATGCCTTTCAAAATGGTTGCAAAATTATTGCTGTCTCCAAAAATATTAAAACATAAAATGCCATCTGGTGCTGTTGCGGCTTCAGCTTGAAGGTATAAATATACAGTAAATGTCCTAAAATTTCGAACACCAAAGTGTCTGACAAAATGACATATGCAAACAGTGCAGACCCAGATCAGACTGCTCCTGAAGGAGCAAGTGTCTGACAAAGTGACATTTGCAAACAGTGCAGACCCAGATCAGACTGCTCCTGAAGGAGCAGTCTGATCAGGGTCTACACTGTTTGCCATTCCACTAAGTATCTTAAGAAACAGCTGCATGAAAATCAGAATTTGGGCCAAAATACTAGTATGGAATAAAGTATTTGAAAATTTTAGGACATTTACCATAATCAGGGTAATTTTATGTAAGTGATTTCCAACAACTTGTTAATTGTAAATGCTGTTTATCCCTCAAAGCATCAGTCACAACTGCAGCAGACAACATTTCTATTTCTTTTTTTTTTCATAGAAAATGTCTTGACATTTCATGTGAATCATCTGTCAAGCAAACAATTCAAATGCAATGGCAAGACTTATTTTCTCTGAAAAGTAAAAAAAAAAAGAAAATAAAAAAAAATAATTATAGAATGTGGCTGCTGCATACAAATTTTGATTTGCACTTTAAGGGTTAAGCTATTTATTTATGGTTCATCCATGTTTATACTCCATTTGTCTTTATAAATGACAAAACATGCATACATTGATGCATAAAAGCAAACTTTCTGTTGCCTTAGCAACCAAAACTATGCATTCACTTTAATTACATGACGATCTTTTCAGCAGCAATTAGGTATAATCTAAAGTATTATGCCTAAAACAATCACATCAACAGCTCTAGCTGTAAAAGAATAAGCTCATTTTTTTCACTATCAAGAAATAGTTCATTTTTTCCAGCATCAAGAATTAGCTCATTTATACCAAATATTGGGACAACTTTACTCCTTGGTAAAGATATCCCATAGCCTTGTGGAGAGATGGGAATTAGAGCCCACTGTCTAGGGCAACCTTTCATTGCCACTAACACTTTGTATACTGGTTAATTTCAGCAGACAACATTTAGAAATATTTTTCTTATCTTTCCTAGAAAATAGGATCTGACACTTTATGCAAATTGTCTCTTTAGGAGACAATTTGCATGAAGTGCAGTATTCTATTTTCTAGAAAAAATAAGAAAAATGTCATCAGTTTGTCGTCTGCTGAATTTGCCCATAGCTTGGTAAGTTATACCCTTATCCAGAAGGGTACCTATTCACTGCTGGGTGAAGAGAGAATTTTTTTTTTTTTTTGGAAACCCTCAAAGAATTCCGTTTATTGGAATATATATTATGAAAATACGCCTATTCAAATATATTGAAAATTTCGCCACCAAAAACCTAAAGTTTTCAAATAAAAATTCTGATAGTTTACAAGTACCCACAATCTCTGTTTTTGAGCAACCTTTTTATTCAGTCGTCAAATGAAGTTGGTATATATAGGAGACAATTGTATACAGCGCTACAAGAGAACTTCTGAACTTAACTTCTTCTCAAAAACCATTTTCTTAAGCTTTGGAAATGAAAGAGTCACATGGACTCAGGTCCACTGGGTAAGGTGGATGGTTTACAACATGCATTTTCAGAGGACAAGAAAGCCTCTAGCACCTCTGAGAGGAGGCATTATCATGAACCAGATGAACCCCTGACCATCCTTTGCTTGGATATTTCTTACTGTAAAAGTGTTTAACCCTTGTCCTGCTGAACCCGGAGAAGCCTGGCCTTTGCAAACAGTGTAGATCCAGATCAGCTGGCTTCTGAATATGCACTGTTTGCCATTCAGTATTTGAATTTTTATCAACTAACTGGATCAAGTAATATGACTGGCTGAAAATAAGAAGTGGGGATGGCATCTTAATTTATTCAGTATGACAAGGGTTAACTTTCTTCAGCACAGTTTTTATAGAAGCATCTAGTGACTATGATTAGATGGACAAGGCACTTGAACAAATGGCCCACTAGATTTAAAGAAAGTGCCTGTGCATTTTCTTAGAACAGGGCCCAGTTGTTCAAAGCCTTGTTAGCTTAATGAGCTCGTTAAGGGCCATTTCGTTAACTATTTTAGCGGATTCAATATACAATTTTCTGAAATTTTTTGCTGAAAAAATGTGAGTAGCTTTTGCACTGCAAAAGCTACTCACATTTTTTCAGCAAAAAAATTCAGAATATTTGCGTATCACTCGATGTAAATTTTAACGAATCGTTAACTAACAACGTCGTTAGCTTTGAACAACTGGGCCCTGATGATTCTGTTGGCAATACACGGCATGCTTTTCTTTGCCCCAAGGTTATAAAAGCTGAGCATGAAATTTTCTCTGCTAATAAATATGAAAAGGCCAATAATAGTTGGCATTTTCATATTTTTTGGCATAGAAATTTTCACGCTAAGCTATGTTTAGCAAAAAAGAATTTGCAAATGTTAGTAATTTGTAATTTATTAGCAGGACAAATTTCATGCTCAGCTGAGTTGTTTTATAACCTCAGGGCTTTTTGTTATCAGCCTTCTCTGTGGCTAATATCCAGGTTTTGTCACCTCTTTACATCTTTAAACTGTTTTATATCTGAAACAATGCTATAATGATGATGATCATGTTTCTGGTGTTTTAAATCTCTTTTAGTAGTATTTGCAAAAAGATGGAAAACTCTATATAATGAAGTGTGATAAAATAATGAGCTGAATTCCACCTCCAATGAGATTCGAACCCAGGACCTCAGGACCTGCAGTCAAGAATGCTAACCACTTGTCAATATGATGCTTTACGGCTATAATAAACCATGTTGTAAAAAGATTCCTGTATCTTACCAATTAATTTCTTGAATCAGCAAGTAAAAGTGATTTATTGGATATTAATGTTGTAATTTACATGGATGCTGCTGGTGGGGCAATAAATCTTTTTCACACTTTTTTATTTCATTTCAAATGAATAGAATATTATATTTTAACAATTTCAAAGCTCCATAAAAGCTCCTTTATAAGCAGAAAAAAGGTACCTTATCTGAACAGTGACTGCACGATTTGCAGACAAGACTGAACCTGGACAAACCTACAGTATTTAACGCTTAGCATTCTGGGTAAAATTTTCAGCAGACATTTTGAAATATTTTTCTTATTTTTCCCTGGGAATAGGATTGGACATTTCATGCAAATTGATGGAGACAATTTGCATGCAATGTCAAATCCTGTTTCTATGGAAAAATAAGAAAAATATCATCAATTTGTCATCTACTAAATTATCTCATAGTGGTAACTAAGCAATCGGACAAATGGGCCTGAGCAAACAGTGTAGACCCTGATCAGATGCCACACCATGTGGCATCTGATCAGGATCTACAATGATTGCCATTCAACCACCACTTTTCAAATAGCAAACACCACTTTAGAGACATCTCAAGGTAGTGAAATCAACTCCTTCAAATTTACAAAGTATGGTTAGCTGTACAGGTGACTAAGTAAACACTGTACATGCTATAGAATCCATTGCCAAAGATTGAAGCCCTTGATCAGGCTGCAAGTATGTATAGGCAGAGCTGGGTCTTCACCAACCATGTACAGTCAAACTTCAATGGCTTGAACACCTGTAGGACTATGGATATATGGGTAGTTTGAGCCACTGAGGTTAATCATTGTACCAGCTCAGGGAGCATTTGGGCATAACTTCGGGATGTCCTTTTAATCTTTTATGAAATAATAGTGGGTTGAGTGTACTCATTAGAATTGCCTCCGTGAGGCAATTCTAATGAGCACACACAACATACATTTTCACGATAAAATAAGAAAATGTCCCTAAAGTATGCCTAAATATTTATTTTCTTTAGCTATCATAAGAATTTCTTAGGGACTCAAAAGTGAGTATGAATTAGCCAAGGTAAACCTGCTGTCTGTGTTCAAGTGATTTAACGCTTTGCATGCTGGGTAAAAATTTCAGCAGACGACAATTTGAAACATTTTTTATTCTTATTTCTCCTAGAAAATAGGATTTGACATTTCATGCAAACTGTCTCCAATGGAGACAGTTTGCGTGAAATGTCAAATCCTGTTTTCTGGGTAAAATAAGAAAAATATATCATCAGTTCGTCATCTGCTGAATCTGCCCATAGCGTGGTAAGTGTTAAGTTTTATTGTACATGTATGAGTTCAGGTCCCTTTATGTGAGAACATGCCTCCAAAGCATAGCCCTAGATCACAGATAAACGGATAAATATTTTTTTGTATTAAAAAAACAAAAGAAGAAAACAACATAACTAAGGTTATTAGATTTGCCCTGGCAAGGCAATTATGCATACCCAGGATGTATTTTTTCATGGCCAAATAAGAAAATCTAGCTTTAACCCTTAAAATGCCAAGAAAATCTGCATCTGAAAATGTCGTCTGTTTATGTCATCTGCTGCATCTTCTTGCAAACTTTTCAAACATACTTTTTGCATATAGGCAAACAGTGTGGACCCAGATCAGACTACTCCTAGAGGAGCAGTCTGATCTGGGTTCACACTGTTTGCAACAATGACATTTAAAGTAACCAGAAGAAAACAAAGCAAGCATCAATTGTTGTGTTTGGCATCTTAAGGGTTAAAAAAAAAAATAACAACAGCATCTTATCTAGAGCTGTGAAAAAGCATGTTGATTTTGTCTCTGATCATATACAATTACAAGATTCCTTGAGAGACATCAAAGCTCTTGAAGATGCCAAACTGAGATACATATATTTAACCTTAATTTCAGGGAAAAAAAGTAATACCTTAAAGGTTTTTTTTTTTCTGAGTAGTGGTTTTAACCTTAAACAATCTCTGGACTAATTCTAGAGATGACAAATTGGCAATATTTTGCTTATTTTTCCCAGAAAACATTAGACATTTTATGTAAATTGTCTCTATTGGAGACAATATGCATAAAATGTCAAATCCTTTTTTCTGGGGAAAATAAAAAAAAAATATTTCAAAATGTTGTCTGCTGAACATTTTACCCAGAGTGCTAAGCATTAATTAACTTAATATTTATGTTTTCAATATCTGTTTCTGTTATTGGATACTAATGGTACCAATTAACAGTATTTAACCTGAACATTTGGACACCTTATCACCTTAACATATTTGTTCTTATATTTGAACAGTGCCTAAAACTGGTGAAAGGGTGCCAAATAATGCAGACCCTGATAAGCTAGTGTGCTCTGCAGTGTTTGTATTCAGTCTCAGCTCAATTTTCAAATAACCATATTTACCCTAAATGTTGGGACAAATTAACACCTTTCAATACTTATAAAATTTGTACATTTTAATACCTGATGATATGGAGGAATAGTTAACAATGTAGACTGTGATCAGATATTGCATTCAGCCACATTTGATCTAGGTCTACACTGTTTGCGTAGGTAAGTCTGTCTGAATATTTAGGACAAATAGAGTAAAAACTGTGAGTCCAAACATTAAACCAGAAATTTGTTTTCAGAGAAAACAGATGTGCCCCTCACCTCCAACATTCTAAGTTTCATGCCAACCTTGAAACCAAGGCCAAGGTAACCAAAATCTACTCTTGAAAACAAAGTTAAGGTAACCAAAATCTAACTAACTCGAAGGCATATCCCAACTAGAGCTGTTTTTAACAAAAAAAAAACAACATGTTTCCCCCCAGCTGTCTGTGTGTCTGTATAGGGTCTTCATGAAGATAAACATGACCAAAATCCTTTATGACATTTATTTAAGTGATATGAAGGAAGCACAAAATCCAAGGTGAAAATCCTGCATGTCTGATGATGCTTAACATTTCTATTAAGTTTCATCAAAATACCCTGAATGTTTTTCAAGTTATATAGCAGACATGAAACTACTTCAAAGGGAAATAACTCCAAAATTATATAGACAAGAGGTACAGTTCTTGTAGTCTGCATGTCATCTGATGATGCTTTATATCATTTTCTATGAAGTTTGATGGAAATATCTTGAACGGTTTTCAAGTTATAGACTGTACACGAAATGACCACTGTCAAATTTCAAAGGGGAATAACTCCAACAATGTAGACAAGAGTTCTCGTTCTTGTGGTGTGCACGTTGTTTGATGATGCTTTATATTTCTATGAAGTTTCATGACAATATCTTGAACGGTTTTCAAGTTATAGAGCAGACACAAAATTACCATTCTCTAATTTCAAATGGGGAGTAACTCCAAAAACTGTATAGACAAGAGTTATGGTTCTTAAGATCTGCACTTCGTCTGATGATGCTTTATATTTCTATGAAGTTTCATGAAAATATCTTGAACAGTTTTCAAATTACAGAGCCGACACGATTGCATGATGGACTGACGGACAGACGGATCGACAGACAGATGGACAGACTACCGAGGCAAAAACAATATGTTTTCGCCCCCTGTCAGAGGGAGACATAATGATATATCCAGGCAAGTTTGATGAAAACCTGCTGGTCCATTAAAGAGATATCATTCACTCAAAAAAAAAAAAAAAAAAAAATCACATCATGCTCACAGGCTGACACCAATAATTACACCCATGGAATCACACCAAAAACAGCATGTCCCATCTTCCCTCCAGTTGGGGGATATAATACGGTAAATGTCCTAAAATTTCGAACACTTACTCCATACTATTTTGGCCTAAATTTTGCCTTTTATGCCCCTGTTGCTTAAACTACTTAGTGGAATGGCAAACAGTGCAGACCCTGATCAGACTGCTCCTTCAGGAGCAGTCTGATCTGGGTCTGCATTGTTTGCATATGTCATTTTGTCAGACACTTTGGTGTTCGAAATTTTAGGACATTTACTGTAATGCACCTTCCTAACAAAATATGGCAAAATGGTAGGAATTGAATTATAACAAACATTTCTTATTTCTTAATTTAAATCATTTCTTTTATTTTCTTTCTTTTTTTTTAAATCAATATTGTATCATGGTAAATGTTCTAATTATCCAAACAGAAATTACATCCTCAATCTATTCTCTCCATCAATGAAGTAAAGGGAAGTAATCCATTTTTGCTAAGGGAGGCAATTCTATTCAATTGCCTCCCTTTGAATTCTATTCAATTGCCTCCCTTTGCAAAATTAAGTTACTTTCTTCAATGGTTTCTACATGTTTTTCAATGAATGCTTTATATACTGTTTGAAATTTAAGACCATTTACTGAAAGAACGCAACTATAAACTTACCATGTTTATTCTAAGTATTTTAAAATTTTAAGGGGAATGAATACTCTTTCAAGGGAGACAACTCTGTCAAAATTGTGTTTGCTCCCATGTAAGTAAGTAGGTAAGTAAGTAAGTAAGTAAATAAGTAAAGACTTTATTTAAAGAGGGTAACAACATTTAGCAAATACATGTGAATAGGGGTCTGCTCTAAAGGGAAAGAATTTGTTTCCTGTGGGAAATTAGACGCCTTTCAGATGGGCACTGGTGTTCAGGAAAGCAAACTGGAAGTCATGAAAGTTGTCTCTCTTGTCAAAAAATGGTGAAAAATCTACCTAGTGTATCTATTCACCATAACTCCTTACCATGTTGTTCCTAGAATTTGAACACATCCATTTTACCACCTGCCAGTGTGTATAAAAACTGCTGCCAGAATTGCAAACAGTGTAGAACCTAATCAGATGCTGCACTCTGCTGCTTATGATCTAGGTCTACACTGTTTGCTCAGGTCTGTCTGTACCAATACTTTGGTAAATATGGAAGAAACTTAAATAAGATACATTTCAAACAAATGATGCGCGACATACAAAAAGGGCCCTTATGAAATTGGCGGACAAAGAAGGCCCTGATCAGCCTGCGCTTAAGCGCAGGCTGATCTGGGCCTTCACTGTCCGCTTACAGAATCAATGGATACTGTAGTATATGTCAACAAACAGAAAATGCCCAGATTACACTGCACAGATGTGCCTACATTGTCTGCAAAATGCATAAGGGCCCTTTTCATGTGCTGAATATCAAATAATACATTGAAGCTGTAATGGCAGATATCATACCTTCGGGCATGTGCAATCAGCAAAGATTCAGACCAGCCAGGGCATTCCTGCAGTCTAATCAGACTCTTCACTAGGTGCACTTTGGACAGCCAAGGATGCCAAGGTTTTTCCTGCAGATGCGCAGGCTGATTAAAGTCTTCATTTGGCACATGTCAGAAGGTACATTTTCTCATGTTGTGGATCATATATCTTTTCCTAGCCTAGATTTGATATGTATGATCGACACCAACAAAATGTGAAAATGTAGATTACCGTATTACGGTAATCTACATTTTCACATTTTGTTTATTGAAAGCATGCAACTAAGTATTGTGACAGCCAGGCCTGAGCAAACAGTGTCAACCACTATACCGTATTCACCGTATGTATTCGGACAGACACACCTGAGCAAACAGTGTAGACCCAGATGAGACGTTGCAGAATGTGGCGTCTCATCAGGGTCTGTACTGTTTGCCACTCATCCAGCAACTTTTAGACACAACATCTGGTAGAAAATTGTACTTGTTCAAATTTTAGAACAAATACGGTAAGAAGTTGAGGTGTCTGAATTCTTATGGTAAAAATGGTAAGACATCACATGGACAATACTGTCTGCTACTCACCTGGCAGCTTTTAAACACAACAGGTAGTAAAATGGACGTTCAAATTTTAGGGAAAATATGGTAAGGAATGTCCCAATATTTAGGAAAAATATGGTAATTATAAACTTGCACATTCTGATTAAATAGTTAAGAAGCAGATCTGAACGAAATGAAATGTCAAATGAACTTTAGAACATCAATAAACTATAAAATGACTGCTAAGCATCTTACAGGTTATTTTTGTTTGTTTGTCTTGTTTAATGATACAATAACACTTAAGGGTCATTTTAAGGCTTAGCACTCTGAGTAAAATTTTCAGCAGATGACAATTTGAAATATTTTTCTTATTTTTTCAAGGAAACAGGAGTTGACGTTTCATGCAAACTGTCTCCATTGGAGACAGTTTGCATGTCATTTCAAATCCTGTTTTCTGGGAAAAATAAGAAAAATATCACCAAAATGTCGTCTGCTGAATTAGTCAAGAGAGTGGTAAAGGTTAAGTTTCTCCCAGAAAAAGGCAGGAAAAGGACTGAAAGCTAGCAGATGAGAGGAACAAGTGAAATAGGAGGATGAGGTGAAAAGCAAATGACAGTGTAGATTAAGGCTGTTATCATGCCAAATTATGACTATTACGATACTATCACTATCAGAGATATCATATTATGATACTATCACTATCAGAGATATCCCTATCATGGAACTATCACTATCGGATATCCCTATCACAATACTATCACTATCAGTGATATCCCTATTACAATACTATCACTATCAGAGATATCCCTATTACAATACTATCACTATCAGAGATATCCCTATCACGATACTATCACTATCAAGGGTCTAATATCACAATGCATCACAATACTATCACCATCTCCAAATCACCCAGTATTTCACTGAATTTCACTGATTTTATCAAACAGGGCTGCCTGTAAAGATACCCAACATTATTGTCCTCTCAAATATCCGTTTTGCTACCATTTTAACAAACAGTTTTGCAAAACAGAAGTCCTCTTTGTTCCCATACAGAATCTACAAGAACAAAAAGCTATCAAAACTATCAATAGTTGAAGAGTCTATCGGCTATAGTTATCAACTGTTGAAAACACTATCACAATAGCACTACCGTGCGTGGCAGTCACTATCATGATGCATCACTGTATCGATGTATCATTACACTCCTAGTGCAGATAAATACATTGCAGCAGGTGGGGGATGGGGCATATTAGTATTTCTTTTTCTGCCCTTACCCATTACCGGAAAACAGTTCTGTTGAGCTGTAAACATCCTGTTTCATTTTCTCAATCAATTATAGATGTATTTCCCTTTCTCCCATTCCCCCTCCCACCTTAAATCCTCAGTCAATTCCATACGAAAATGACATGCTGATGACTGAACACCCAAAAATAATATTTTTATACACTGTATTTACCCTAAACATTGGGACAAACAGGTCTGAGCAAACAGTGTAGACCCTGATTAGATGTTGCAGAATGCAACATTTGATCTGAGTCTGCACTGTTCGCCACTCATTCAGCTTATTTGTGTTGAGGTTTTACGGCCCAGTCAACCCAATGGGGTCATGTCGAGCGCGTTTACTGGGCAGGCTTAGTCCTCTAAGCGGTTAACCAGTATTGTGCACATTCTTTCGCCAGAAACTGACAACTGCCCTTCTT
Organism: Anodontia alba; assembly: GCA_964016985.1. NCBI lineage: Eukaryota > Metazoa > Mollusca > Bivalvia > Lucinida > Lucinidae > Anodontia > Anodontia alba. Next base: position 118,333,017 of record OZ024822.1, on the reverse strand, counting down.
GAATCAGCGGAAGGGAGAGAATGACCGTAGAAAATATTTCATGATCAATCTCCACGAAAGAATGTTACTGACCTCGGCGGGGGTTGAAACCGCGACCTCCTGGTCTCCAGTCAGACAGCCATCCAACTGAGCCACCGAGGCCGGCCTCATTCAGCTATTTTTAGACACATCAGCTTGTTTTGTTTAAACTTCAGGAAAATTAAAGTAAGGAGTTAAACTCTTTGTATGCTGGGTAATTTTGCATGCTTTTTTGTCGTCTGTGGATTTTTCATTAAAATTAACTTTTTCAAAAAAAAAATCTTTCAGGAATACCATCAGAGTGTCAAACAGTTTGAATCCAGATCAGGCCCAACGTTTTGTCGGGCCTGATCTGGGGCCAAACTGTTTGCAAAGACAGCAGACGACAAAGGTCGCCACTAGCAGGGAAAGAGTTAAATGTTTAGAATATGTAGGGAAAAATACCGTAAGTCTAACAAAAAGGAGACCTGAAGTATATGAAAATAGCATTGTTTTAGATCAGCCTACATAGTTTGGTTAGTGTCTTGAATGTTCTTAACCCTTAAGGCGCCAAACAAAATTTGTAGCAGACAACATTCTAATTTTTTTTTTTTTTTTTTTCAGAGAAAACAAGTCTTGACATTTCATGTGAATCATCTGCCAAGCAGATGATTCACATGAAATGTCAAGACTTGTTTTCTCTGAAAAAAAAAAAAAAAAAAAAAAAAAAAAAATGTCGTCTGCTGCTGTTGTGACTGGCACTTTAAGGGTTCAATATATTTTACAGTATCTAATAATCGATTACATAAGTGAAAAGGAAAGACCCTTGATCTGTCATTAGACTGCAACTGCACAAAACTGAGCAAGAAAATAGAGCTTAACACTTGAAGCACCTGCCACAACAGCAGCAAACAACAGTCAACATTCTGCTAAGCAGACATTTCAGATGAATTGATTGTGTTGGGGTTTAACGACACGTCAACCCTTGTGGGTCATTTTGTGTCGTCTCCCAGAGAAAGGGAGAAAAGAGATAGAAGAGATAGTAGAAGAGATGAAAGAGAGGAACAGGGAAGAAAGAGGAACAGGAATGAAAGGGAAGAAACAGAAGAAATAAAAACATTCCCCCTCTACCTTTACCTACTTCAACGATAGCAGGCCTTGCCCAACTGTAAGCCAATATCAGTTGGACGCCCCGGTGACACAAGATACATGACACCTTCGCACCACCCGACCACCCCCCATTTCAGATGAAATATCAAGCCTTATTAACTAGAAATAAAAAAAAAAAAAAAAAAAAAAAAAAAAAAATAAGAAATACTTTTGAATGTCATCTGGTACAATTTTGCAGTCTGATCAGGGTCTTTGCTCATTATGTTAGCAAGACTATGTAATATATATATATATATATATATATATATATATATATATATATATATATATATATATATATATATATATATATATATATATATATATATATATATGGTTTTGTATGGGGCCTACATAATCAAGGCAATTTTCAGAATTTTGCTGTTTTTTTAAACCAGTTTTCCAATTTATTTGTTACTTCATAAGTCTATCTTAACCCTTATCCTGCTGAAAAAATTAAGATGCCATGCCATCTTCTAATTTTCAGCCAATCAGATTACTAGATCCAGATTATTGCTATATATTCACATACTTAATGGCAACTGATCTGGATCTACACTGTTTGCAAAGGCAGGATATATCCGGGTTCAGCAGGACAAGGGCTAATAACAAAAATCTTCTACTACTACATGGGGAAATACACCAAATTTGGTAAGCCTAGAAAGAAACATTACAATAAGTCAAAAATCAAAATGTAGGTGATAGTAACATCTGCAATCAACAGCAACATCAAATGTGCTGATGATCCAATGAGATGGTTTAAATTAATATAAAAACAAAATATTTTACAAAATATATAACAACACTAACACCAAAATATTCTAATATATTTTAATATTCTAAAAAAATATATCAACCTTTAGCATTCTCTGGACAAAATGAGCAGACAATAAATTGATGATAGTATTTTTCCCAGAAAATATGGTTTGACGCTTCATGCAAACTGTCTCCATGCATGAAATGTCAAACATTATTTGAAAAAAAAAAAAAAAAAATATTAGAAAAATATTTCAAAGTTTTGTTTGCCAAACTTTTCACCCAGCATGCAAAGCATTATATCAACCCTTACCCTGCTGAATAAATTATGAACTACTCATTGTTCAATGGAGTGGAACCATTGCAGCCATCTTGGAATTCCAATCAATTTTCACCCAATCAGATTGTTGCTATAAATTCATATACATAATGGCAAACAGTGCAGATTCAGATCAGTTGGCTTATTCAGAAGCCAACTGATCAGGATCTACACTGTTTGCAAAGGCAGGGTATATGCGGGTTCAGCAGTACAAGGGTTAAAAATAGCTACAAATATGAGCCACTGGGGAACCATCACTTTCTCATGTGCAAACACTGAAAACCCAGGCCAGCTAACACACCCACAGTCTGTTCAGAGTCTACAATATGAGCTGGTGGGTGTTTGCAGTAAATCAACATGATTCTGTAGCCTGCTGTATGATGGTGTGTCCTAGGGGTAGGACTTGCTGCACTTGCCGCAGGTTGTGGTTTTCCCCCATTCCACCCTTCCCTTTCTATCACCCTCTGTTTGGGAGATGGCTAAATCTAGTCTGAAATACTGACTGTTTGGCCATTAAACTAATAAACAGAAAACAACAACAACAATTATCACTGTGGTCTTCATCTACAGAATATCTAAATCTTCTAGTGTATATATACAAATGAATATTTATAGGTATTAGCGCTAAAGTATGTGTTTAGCGCTAAAGTATGTGTTTATGTATTGAGTAGACAGGCTCCAGTCTCAAGTGACTAAATATTTTTTCTTATAGTCCTTTTTGATTATCCATTAACCCTTAAACTGCCAGTCACAACAATTGTCTTCTGCTTTGTCATCTGCTTGTGATTTTAAAAGTCATTTTTGCAAACATTATGGACCCAGATCAGACTCTGATCTGGGTCCACACTGTTTGCTGGTATGCAAAAATAGGTTTTTAAAAGTTTGCAAGAATATTCAGCAGGCGACATAAACAGACAACATTTTCAGATGCAGGTTTTCTTGGCGTTTTAAGGGTTAAAATAAAACCAAAATAACATCATGACTAAAAGGCTAGTCACTAGATAGAGACCAGCCTTTATAGTTATGATATTATTTTGGTTGTATTTTAGTGGATTATTAAACAGGATTATAAGAAAAAACTAGAATTTGTTTTTCTACAAAAATATAGATGTCTCCCTCATTTTTGGTGTCATATTGTATTGTACATTCAGAGAACATTTATATTAACTAATGAGATTCCAAGGGAAATAACTAAAAAAGTATACAGAAGATTTATGGTTCTTGCTCTTTGCACATTGTCTAATGTTGACTGATATTCATATAAAGTTTCGTGAAGATATCTAGAACGGTTTTCAAGTTATATATTGGACACGTTTTTTATGATGGATAAAGTTCCAAGGGAAATAATTCAAAAAGTATAAATGCAAGAGTTATAGTTCTTGTGCTCTGCATGTCATCTAATGTTGATTGATATTTACATGAAGTTTCTTAAAGATATCTTGAACAGGTTTCAAGTTACAGAGCTGACATGATTTTGTGACGGACAAAGTTCCAAGGGAAATAACTAAAAAAAGTATAAATGCAAGAGTTATGGTTCTTGTGCTCTGCATTTTATCTAATGTTGATTGATATTTATATGAAGTTTCGTGAAGATAGCTTGAATGGTTTTCAAGTTATAGAACGGACACAATTTTGTGACAGTCCAAGGGAAATAACTCAAAAGTATAAATGCAAGAGTTATGGTTCTTGCGCTCTGCACCTCGTCTAATGTTGATTGATATTTATATGAAGTTTGGTGAAGATAGCTTGAACAGTTTTCAAATTATAGAGTGGTCACAATTTTGTTTCAGAGTCCGAGGGAAATAACTCAATAAGGTTAAATGCAAGAGTTATGGTTCTTGCCCCCTGCACAGCATCTTAATTTGATTGATATTTATGAAGTTTCATGAAGATAGCTTGAACTTTTTTCAAGTTATAGAGCGGACACGAGTGTGACAGACAGACATACAGACGCCTGGGAGAAAAAACAATATGTCTCCCAACCCTAGAGGGGGAAGATATAAATGTTTTGTCACTGGAGACTGGAGCAAGTCTATGAATTGAGGTTCATTTTCCTTTAACTCCTTACCATATTATCCTAAACTTTGAACAAGTCTATATAACTACCAGGTACATCGATGTGTCTGAATAGTACTGGCTTAATATTAAGGCAAACAGTTTAGACCCAGATCAAACTGCTCCTTTTAGGAGCAGTTTAATCTGTGTCTACACTGTTTGCTCAGGCTTGTCTGTCCAAATAATTAGGGTAATTATGGAAGGCACACAGAAGACAGAGTCTTTGCTTCCCATAAATCACGGTTTATAGTGTTTGCTACTCATCTAAGTTTTTAGACACATCAAAAGGTAGTAAAATAAACTTGTTCCAATTTTAGGACAAGTATGGTAAAGAATTAGGGTGTGCCAATATTTAGGGTAAGGTAAATGTCCTAAAATTGTGAACACTTTATTCAATACCTTTTTTGTTTTTCATGCATTTGTTTCTTAAAGCACTCAGTGGAATGGCAAATGGTCTGATCTAGGTCTGCACTGTTTGAATATGCCCTTTTGTCAAAAAGTTTGGTGTACGAAATTTTAGATCATTTACCATATATACAGTACTTTCAGAAGAAGCAAATGATGTCTCTCAGCTGTTGCCATTCATTGCTGCCTGCAGGAAGGTGACAATTTATGTTCCCAGTAAAATAAGTAGGAGGACACGATCACCAAGGCTGTTTACCTTTGGGCAGAAAATGGCCAATTTAGCTTTTATTAACAAAGACAAAATAAATAAGAATAACAGACAATATCTTTGTGAAAAAGTTTCTCAAGTATGGCAAAGTATGTACAATCAAACAGAAAAAAGGAGTTTTAGGGAGGGAGTATTACATATATACTTATATGATAAAACAATGACTATAAGACCTTCACCAGAATAAATTAAATACTGTTAACCCTTGTCATGCTGAATAAACTTCTAACTTTCAGCCAATCAGATTACTTGATCCAGGTTGTTGATACAAATTCACATACTTAGTGCCAAACAGTACAGATCCAGATCAGAACTGATCTGGATCTAAACTGTTTGTAAAAGCAGGGCATATCGAGATTCAGCAGGACAAGGGTTAACACTGAGCACTCTGGGTAAAATTTTCAGCAGACGACACTTTATAATATTTTTTCTTATTTTTCTCAGGAAGCAGGATTTGACATTTCAGGCAAATTGTCTCCAACTTGTCATGCAATTTGTCGTCTGCTGAATTAGCCCAGAGAGTGGTAAAGGTTAAATACTTGAGCCTCTCCATATAGAAATAAACCCTATGGCATTGCAACCAGTGTAGACAGATCAGACTGTGTGGATGACTGTTCCACCAGTCTGATCTGTTCAGCCACAGTTTGATCAGGGTCTATGCTGTTCCCTTATAGAATGCTTAAGGGCCGACTGCATGGATGCAAAGACTGAACTGGGTCTACATGCCATAAGGTCGTTTTTTATCTAGAGAGGTTCACTTGAAAATGGACAACTTTTCTGCTCTTCTACAGTAATACCACAATGACCCTATATATCTGGACCACTGAATACCCTACCAAACTATTCTAAATATCTGCATTATATTAACAAGTCTCCATAATATATAGTGTAAATGGGGGTATATACAGTAAAATTCTGCAATTAACCCTTGTCCTGCTGAATAAATTAAGATGCCACACCCTTTTAAGATTTTCAGCCAGTCAGATTGCTTGATCCAGATTGTTGCTACAAATTCACATACTTAATGGCAAACAGTGCAGATCCAGATCAGTTGGCTTCTTCAGAAGCCAACTGATCTGGATCTTCACTGCTTGCAAAGGCAAGGTATATTCGGGTTCAGCATGACAAGGATTAAGACCATTTTTGGGACCATTTAAAAGTGATCTTATTGGTGAGGTGGTAATGATATTGAATATAGAATATGGTAAATGTCTTAAATTTTGAACACATTATTCCATACTTCTTGCGCCTAAATTTTACATTTTATCAGTTGTTTTTTTTTTTAAAATACCTGGCAGGATGGCAAATACAGTGTAGACCCTGATCAGGAGCACTCTGGATTTTACGACATTTACTGTAATAAGAAAGAAAACATTTGGGACTCACAAAAGCTGGTCTTAATAGTGGGGTGTGGTCTTAACCATTGAACTGCCAATCACAATAATTGTCGTATGCTTCGTTATCTGCTTGCGATTTTAAAAGTCATTTTTGCAAACAGTGTGGACCCAGATCAGACTGCTGCTCTAGGAGCAGTCTGATCAGGGTCCACACTGTTTGCCTGTATGCAAAAATAGGTTTGAAAAGTTTGTAAGAACATTCAGCAGCCGACATAAACAGACGACATTTTCAGATGCAGGTTTTCTTGGCATTTTAAGGGTTAATAACTGAATTTTTGTAGTGATTCAATTTCTCGCCGATTCAAAACAGTGCCGGCAGAATTACAAATGGTGCAGACACAAACTTCTAGAGAAGCAGTCTGATCTGGGTCTACACTGTTTGCTTGGGCATGCATGTCCAAATCTTTAGGGTGAAGAGAGCCATTATTACAGTTCAGAACACGATGGGTAGAAAGCTGGTACCACTTTCATACAAAGTAATTGTTGTAACAATCTAAAACAAAAAACGATAACAAATCAAACTTTAACAACTAGTCTAATAAAATCTATAAAAGCTGAAAACAAGGAACACATACAAAATAAAACAAGAGGCCAATGGGCCACGATTGACTCGCCTGATAAAAACAGTTATTGCATATCTGTAAATGCCATGCAACTTAATTCTTCCAGTATTGCCACAACAACTAGGACACAAATTTAACCATATCATAAAAAGGTCAAATGTCATCTCAGTATCATCACTTGAAGAAACTTAATAGATGTTGAATCCCCTATGTTGTATACCAAGATTCAGCCTAAAAGCTTTCTTAGTTTTTGAGATTTTACCATATATGGGCATGACAGCCATCTTGTTCAATGGCCAGAACAATTTGAATAAATTGTCAACATCCTTTCCACAGAAGGCCCCATGTGAAATCTGATGAAAATTCTTCAAGCAGTTTCAGAGAAGAAGACGCTTAAAGATTTCTAGATTTCGGCTAAACAGTTTTACTTGAATCCCCGATGCTATATACCAAGATTCAGCCTCAAAGCTTTCTTGGTTCTGGAGATGAAGATTTTAAAGTGTTTTTACTATATAATATAATTATGGGCATGGCAGCCATCTTATTCTATGGCACCGAACCATTCAAACAAACTGACAATAACTTTTCGACTGAAGACCCCATGTAAATCTGGTGAAATTTGCTCAAGTGGTTTTAGAGAAGACATTGAAAAATTAAACAATTTTATGCATGTATATAGCCAAAGGGCAAGGGCAGATAATCCCCAGGGGATAAAATTATGATTGTAGCTAAAACATTTTAATAGTTTAATAATACACTATAGTTTCAGCCATTAGTCTTTAATACAATGTGAGAAAATGAGTTTTCAACATTTTCCCGTACAAATGCATGGGGATACAAATTTGACCTTGCCGTAGAAAAGTCAAAGGTTAACCATTAAAATTTTAGCAATTACTCCAGTTACTGTAAATATTGGAACACTTTACCATAACTGTCCTAAAATTTGAACAGTAGATTCTTAAGGAATAACCCTTGAGAGCAATGAAAACACCTATAAATGAAAACAGCCTAAGTCTCAAGTCCATTTTGATAACTATTGACGAGCCTACAAACTGAAGACTGGCACACAGTGAAGACCCTGTTCAGATCCACATTCTGCAGCATCTGATCTGGGTCTACACTGTTTGCTCAGGCCTGTATGTCCCAATACATAGGTTAAATACAGTTCTTATGAATACAGTACAACAAAGCCATATGACCACATTTCAAATCTTTGAAGAAAACTGGTTTATGTGCTTTTTGTCCATGCCAACAAAATCTAAGCAATTTGGCTTGCTTTTGTGCAAACTATGACCTGAGATACATCTTTATTATCAACTTAATTTTACCCTGGTCCTGCTGATCCCGGACATGCCCTGCCTTTGCAAACAGTGTAGATCCAGATCAGTTGGCTTCTTCAGAAGCCAACTGATCTGGATCTTCACTGTTTGTCATTAAGTATGTGAATTTGTGTCAACAACCTCGATCAAGTAATCTGATTGGCTGACAATTAGAAGTGGGCGTGGCAGCTTAATTTATTCAGCATGGCAAGGGTTAAAATGAGATGCATACAAATATAAATGAAGAACTTTGCTGATTGGAACACTTTCTGGATGTAACTGGGCAGTGCAAATATCATTAAGCACCATTTTAATGAACAGCACTCTGGATTAAATTTTCAACAGATTACATTTTGAAATATTTTTTTTATATTTTTCCCAGGAAGCCAGATTTGACGTATCATGCAAATTGTTTCCAAAGGAAACAATTTGCATAAAATGTCAAATCCTCTTTTCTGGGAAAAATTAAAACAGTCAAATCCTCTTTTCTAGGAAAAAAAAAATATGACAAAATGTTGTCTGCTGAAATTTTTACTCAGCCTGCTGAATGTTAATTTCCACAATATGCAAATTAGAAATCAAGCTACAAAATTCACTATGGGTTGGATGGGGGTGGGGTGGAAGGTACTGTTAATAGCTAATGAATAAAATTTTGGCCCTTTATCACGAACCCTAGTCCTGCTGAGCCCAGATATACCTTGCCTTTGCAAACAGTGAAGATCCAGATCAGCTGGCTTCTTCAGAAGCCAGCTGATCCAGATCTGCACTGTTTGTCATTCAGTATGCAAATTTAAATCAACAATCTAAATCAAGTAATCTGATTGGCTCACATTTATAAGTGGGCATGGCATCTTCATTTATTCAGCATGACAAGGGTTAATAGTTAATGAATAAAATTTTGGCCCTTTACCGTTAATACTGGAAATATTTGGATCTTTTAACACATTATCATACAATTCCTAGTATCAGAAGTAGTCTGTTTTCTACTTGATGATGCAATGAGTGGCAATTAGTGTAGACCCTAATCAGACACCATGTTCTGCAAACTTTGATCTGGGTCTACATTGTTTGCTCAGCCCTGACAGTCCAAATATTTAGGCCAAATATGGTAATTTCCATAATGAACTGATTAGAGATGAACAGATCCAAATAAGACCAACTTTAACCCATTTATGCATAGCATCCAATAAAAGGGACACTGGCAAACAGTGTACATCCAGATTAGACCCAGCAGAATGTGGCATCTGATCAGTGTCTACACTGTTTGCATTAAATACAGGAATTTCTATAAAAACACAGTATAAATAAATACTAACCGGACACCCCTTATATCAGAAATGGACCAGTCTGAAAAGTGAAGGTAGAAGAGTCCATTTGGCATAAACAGGTTAATAAAATATTGTTTTCCCTATGTGAACATACTCATGATAGGTACATAGATACTTGCTGGTGACTTTTGTATTATCTCAAAGATAACACAATGATGAAATTAATGCTTAGCATGCTAAGTAAAAAGTCTCAGCAGAATATCGAGGGTTGAGCGCAAGACTGGCGTAAGTCAGATGGTTCTTTCTCCCCAAACCTAATCTCCACACCATGAAGGCATTATGAAGATTACAACATTTCTTTCTATAAACAATGAAAATTTAGGTGCCATTGCTCGTATGAGCAATGGCACCTAAATTTGCATTGTTTACAAAGGGGTCCAAGTTGCCCCTAAACAAGGGTTTCAAAAATATGTTTGAGTTACCATAGTCTTGCGCTCAACCCTCGATATAGTGTTGACATTTCATGCAAATTGTCTCCTGGATAGGTACAATTAGGGGTTAAAGCATGTAATGCTATCATTCAGCAGATGACAAATTGATTACAGTTTTCTTCTTTTCCCCCAAAAACAGGGTTTGACATTTCATGCAAATTCATGAAATGTCAAAACCTATTTTCAGGGACAAAAAAATGTCATCTGCTAAAAACCCAGCACGCAAAGCGTTAAAATCAATATGTTTACTTTGTTTTTTGTTACTATGTGTCAATATGTATATTATAAACATATTAAATGGAGAATTTTTTAGGCAATTTTGCCACTCATAGCACTGAAAAAGAGATCTTTAAAATTAGCCTACAGATGGCAAAACTCAGCAGGCATTTTAGATGCTTTACAAACATTTTTACTTGTTTTCTTTCATTTTCTTGCATTTGAGCCATCCTCAAAGGATTTCATAGGAAATGATTCTGAAAAAGTGCAAAGCCCTATTTTTTTGAAAAAAAAAAAAAAACAACAACAAAAAACAAGAGGCTCATGGGCCACAATTCGCTCACCTGCATATTTGCAAATGCCATGCAACAATCTTCCAGTATTGCCACAGCAACTGGACACAAATTTGATCATACCAGTAATTAGGTAAAAGGTCATCCTAGTCTCATCATTTTAACAAAGTTGGTAGACCTTGAGTCCTCGATGCTGTATATCAAGATTCCGCTTCAAAGCTTTCTTAGACTGGAGAAAAAGACTTTTAAGTGATTTAACCATATATTTAATATATGGGCATGGCAGATTCAGAACCATTTGAACAAAGTGTCAACATCCCTTCGACAGAAGGCCCCATGCGAAATCTGGTGAAAATTGGTCTAGCGGTTTAAAAGAAGACATTTAAAGATTTCATGTTTTTATACATGTATATAGCACAGGGGCAAGGGCAGATAACTCAGGGGGCAAAATTTTGATCCTAACTAAATCATTTTACTACTTTAATCATACAGTGTAAGTTTCAGCCATTAGTCTTGAATACGTAGTGAAAAAAAAATATGATTTTTTAACTTTTTCCCCCATACAATATAGAGAAGCAAATTTGACCTTGCCGTAAAAAGGTCAAAGGTCAACCTATGATCATCATTTGAACAAACTTGGTAGAGCTTGATTCCTTGATGATATATACCAAGATTCAGCCCCAAAGCTTTCTTGGTTCTGGAGAAGAAGATTTTCAAGAGTTTTTACCATATACAGACATGGCGGCCATCTTGTTCAATTGTGGGGAACCATTTAAATAAATTGGCAATACCCTTTTGACAGGAAGTCCATGAGAAATCTGGTGAAAAGTGCTCAAGCAGTTTCAGAGAAGAAGACATTTAAAAATTACACAATTTTACATATGTATATAGCCCAGTGGCAAGGGCAGACTGATAACCCTCAAGGGACAAAATTTTGATTATAACTGAAATGTTCTATTATTCTAATCCCATATTGTAAGTTTCAGCCATTAGTCTTTAATACAGGGATATTTCTGGAAGGGGCCCTGTCATAAAAGGCCCATAAGTTTTCCAAAAGGCCCCTACTTCTTGAAACTATGGACCTTTTTTATAATATAAAGGTATACGGAAATGTTGTTGTAAATTTAATTTTTACAAGAATTTCCTTCAAAAGGGCTATGATGTCTATCAGCCAGAAATATTCCTATTATTAATACAGTCTGAGAAAATGACTTTTCAACATTTTCCTCATACAAATGCATGTGGATGCAAATTTGACATTGCCGTAAAAAGGTCAATGGTCAACTTACAATCATTATTTGAACAAACTTGGTAGACCTTGAGTCCTTGATGTTATATACCAAGATTCAGCCCCAAAGCTTTCTTGGTTCTGAAGAAGATGTTTTAGTGTTTTTTAACCATATATGGGCACTGCTTCCATCTTGTTCAACTGCGCGGAACCATTTGAACGAATTGGCAATACCCTTTTGACAGAAGGTCCCATGCGAAATCTGGTGAAAATTTCTCAAAACGGTTTCAGAGTAGAAAGAAGACATTTAAAAATTACACAATTTTATACATGTATATAGCCCAGTGGCAAGGGAGATAACCCTTTAGGGACAATTTTTTTATTATAGCTAAAATGTTTTACTACTTTAATCATACATTGTAAATTTCAGCCATTAAATGTATAGGGACGCAAATCTGACCTTGCCGTAAAAGGTCAAAGGTCAACCTAGGGTCATCATTTGAACAAACTTGGTGAACCTTGAGTCCTTGATGCTATATACCAAGATTCAGCCTTGAAGCTTTCTTGGTTCTGGAGAAGAAGATTTTTACGTGTTTTTACCATATATGGGCATGGCGGCCGTCTTGTTCAATGGCATGGAATCATTTAAACAAATTGACAATATCCTTTTGACAAAAGGCCCCATGTGAAATCTTGTGAAAATTGCTCGTGGTTTAAAAGAAGACATTTAAAAATAACACAATTTTATACATGTTTACAGCCCAGGGGAAAGGGCAGATAACCCCCAGGGGACAAAATTTTTATTATAACTAAAATGTCTTACTACTTTAATCACTCATTGTAAGATTCAGCCAGTGGTCTTTAATGCATTCTGAGAAAATGATTTTTCAACATTTTCCCAATACAAATGGGACACAAATTTGACCTTGCCGTAAAAAACGTCAAAGGTCAACCTAGGGTCATCATAACTTGGTAGATCTTGAGTACATGATGCTATATATCAAGATTCAATCTTGAAGCATTCTTGGTTCTGGAGAAGAAGACTTTTTAGTGTTTTTACCATATATGGGCATGGTGGCCATCTTGATTAACAGACCGTGACCATTTGTAAAAATTTTTAATCCCCCTTTAACAGAAGGCTTCACATGAAGTTTGAAGAAAATTGGCCCAGGGGTTTCAGAGAAGTTGTTCAAAGGTGTTTACAGATGGACAGAAAGAGATCACAATAGCTCATCTTGAGCCTTTGGCTCAGGTGAGCTAAAAAAAAACAAGGAATAAACATTTAACATATTGTATGCTAGTATTTGAATTCAACATGTTACAAGTTAACCAAAAATATAAACTTATTATGGCACTATAGTTGGAAAAGTGACCACTTTTACCACTGAGACTGAAATTGGGAAATTTGACACAAAAATAATGCAAAGCACTCTCTGGATGAAGTCAGTAGGCAACAAATTGATATTTTTTCCTTCTTTCCCTCCAAAAACTGTGTTTGACATTTCATTTAACTCATCACTAGCATGAAATGCCAAACCTTATAAGAAAAAATATTTCAAAATGTTCTCTGCTGAAATGTTTAACCTAGCATATTACAAGAATCAGGCACTATATAAAAAGAGTATTCAAAAAATACTTTTTTTTTGGTGCTGTGGTCTAATGAGTAATCACAACCTCTGCAAAATAACAAAACCTAGAACTTGTTTTTTTCTACAAAAACAAAGATGTCTCCCCCCTTTTTGGTGTCTTAATGTATTGCACATTCAGAGAACATTTATATTAACTAATGAGATTCCAAGGGAAATAACTCAAAAGGTATAAATGCAAGAGTTATGGTTCTTGTGCTTTGCATGTCGGCTTATGTTGACTGATATTCATATAAAGTTTCTTGAAGATATCTTGAACAGTTTTCAAGTTATAGAGTGGACACGTTTTTTATGACGGATAAAGTGCCAAGGGAAATAATTTAAAAAAGTATAAATGTTAAGAGTTATGGTTCTTGTGCTCTGCACGTCGTCTAATGTTGATTGATATTTCTATGAAGTTTCTTGAAGATATCTTGAACAGGTTTCAAGTTATAGAGCGGACACAATTTTGTGACAAAGGGATATAACTAAAAAATAAATGCAAGAGTTATGGTTCTTGCACTCTGCACGACATCTGATATTGATAGATATTTATAATAAGTTTGAACGGTTTTCAGGTTACATAGACACATTTTGTGACAGTCCGAGGGAAATAACTCAAAAAGTATAAATGCAAGAGTTATGGTTCTTGTGCTCTGCATGTCGTCTAATGTTGATTGATATTTGAATGAAGTTTCGTGAAGAAAGCTTGAACGGTTTTCAAGTTACATGATTTTGTGACAAAGTCCAAAGGATTTAACTCAAAAAGTATAAATGCAAGAGTTATGGTTCTTGCACTCTGCATGTTGTCTAATGTTGATTGATATTTGAATGAAGTTTCGTGAAGAAAGCTTGAACGGTTTTCAAGTTACATGATTTTGTGACAAAGTCCAAAGGATTTAACTCAAAAAGTATAAATGCAAGAGTTATGATTCTTGTGCTCTGCATGTCGTGTAATGCTGATTGATATTTATATGAAGTTTCTTGAAGATAGCTTGAATGGTTTTCAAGTTAAAGAGCAGATATGATTTTGTGACAGTCCAAGGGAAATACAGTCGAACCTCGATAGCTCCAACACGGATGGCTCGTTTACCATGGCTAATTCGAACTCGTTTTTGAGTCCCTACAAAGTTCTTCCAATAGCTCAAGAAAACAAATACTTAGGGAAATATTCTTATTTTATCGTGAAATTGTATGTTGTGTGTACTCATTAGAATCACCTCATTGAGGCAATTCTAATGAGTACACTCAACATACAATTATTGTGTAGAAAATCAAAAAAATCCCTAAATTATCGCCATTTGCTTCCTGACTTGGCACCATAATTAACCCTAAGTGGCTCAAACCACCCATGTCTCGAACAATTTCCTATGGCCCCAAAGATGTTCAAAGTTTGACTGTAACTCAAAAATTATAAATGCAAGAGTTATGGTTCTTGCACTCTGCACGTCATCTAATGTTGATTGATATTTATATGAAGTTTCGTGAAGATAGCTTGATTGGTTTTCAAGTGATAGAGCAGACACGATTTTGTGACAGAGTCCAAGGGAAATAACTCAAAAAGTTTAAATGCAAGAGTTATGGTTTATACGCTCTGCGGATCATCTAATGTTGATTGGTATTGATATGAAGTTTTATTGATATGAACGGTTTTCAAGTTATAGAGCGGACACGAGTGTGAGAGACAGATGCCCGGGGGAAAAACAATATGTCTCCCAACCGCAAAGTGGGGAGACATAATTATCCTATATTATTAACAAATTAATCGGTGGTGTCTGCCAGATTTTTTGTCATAGAAACAAGTTATAGTATGCACCCTAATAAATACTCAGATGGACATGCCTCGGTATATAATATACACTAAACCAAACAGCGCCTGAAGAAGTCTGATCAGTCAGATTACTCTTCCATCAGTATTCACAGGTCTAGATAAGAGAGGGTATCCGATAAATATTTTTCTTATTTCTCCACAAAAACATATGTTGTGGGTACTCATTTGAAGTGCCTCAATGAGGCACTTCTAATGAGTGCCACAACATATGTTTTCATGGAGAAATAAGAAAAAATATCAATACTTCTGGATTGAAAAAAAAAGCCTCTTAACTAGTGCTATGAGTACTTCAACACTTGGCATGCTGCGTAAAAATTTCAGTAGACGATATTTTGAAACATTTTACTTATTTTCTCCTGAAAACAGGCTTTGACATTCCATGCAAATTGTCACTTGAGACAATTTGCATGAAATGACAAAGCCTATTTTCTGGGAAAAAACAGAAAATATATTATCAATTTGTCATCTGCTAAATTTGTCCATAGGGTGGCAAATCAAAGGCTTGTACATTAGGAGTAATGCTGTCTGAATATTTAAACTTAAGTGCTTATCAAACATACAGCAGATGACACTCTCCTTTTTTCAGAGAAAATAAGGCTTTGACATTCCATGTGAACTGTCTGCCTAGCAGATGATTCATATAATGACATGAAATGTCATCTTAATGTTCTCTGAAAAATAACAAAATCAATTTTAGAATGTTGTCTGCTACAAATTTGCTTAGTGTTTGTTTGTTTGTGTTGAGGTTTTAAGGCCCAGTCAACCGAAGGGCGTCATGTCGAGCATGGTCAGTTTCCCTAACCACACCTTTACTGGGCAGCAGCTGCTGGGCAGGCTTAGTCCTCTAAGCGATTAACTAGTACTGTGCATATTCTTTCGCCAGAAACCGACAACTGCCCTTCTTGAATCAGCGGAAGGGACAGAATGACCGTAGAAAATATTTCATGATCAATCTCCATGAAAGAATGTTGCCAACCCAGTGAGGGTCGAACCCCAACCTCCTGATCACCAGTCAGACACGCATTCAACTGAGCCACCGAGGCCAGCAATTTGCTTAGAGCTTTAAGGGCCAATGTAAATAATGCAAAAAATCAAAAATTAAACCTGGCCAACCACTGCAAAATCCAAATGCAACATGTGCCAATGTCCCTAATGCCATAAATGAGGAGCAAAGATCCAGATCAGCCTATTCATCTCCACAATCAAGCTCACAGATGCAGAAATCAAAAAAGGGAACTTTTTTCCAACCAAAATTATTAAAACCTTTCTTATTTCTCCATGATGACATATATTGTGGGCACTCAATAGAAGCGTCTCACTGAGATGAGTACCTACATTGATTGTGTTGGGGTTTAACGACACATCAACCCTTGTGGGTCATTTTGTGTCGTCTCCCAGAGAAAGGGAGAAAAGAGATAGAAGAGATAGTAGAAGAGATGAAAGAGAGGAACAGGGAAGAAAGAGGAACAGGAATGAAAGGGAAGAAACAGAAGAAATAAAAACATTCCCCCTCTACCTTTACCTACTACAACGATAGCAGGCCTTGCCAAACTGTAAGCCAATATCAGTTGGACGCCCCGGTGACACAAGATACATGACACCTTCGCACCACCCGACCACCCCCAGATGAGTACCTACAACATATGTTTTTGTGAAGATATAAGAAAAATATTTAACTGGATATTCCTTGTATCTGGATCTGTGTGATGTCACCCATGTCTACCATAGTCACAGACAATCAACCATAGTCACAGATATATCAACCATACACAGTCAAAGGTGAGCTTATATTAACCCTAGTCCTGCTGAACCTGGATATACCCTGCCTTTGCAAACATTGTAGATCCAGATCAGTTGGCTTCTTCAGAAGCCAACTGATCTGGATCTGCACTGTTTGCCATTAAGTATGTGAATTTATAGCAACAATCCAGATCAAGCAATCTGATTGGCTGAAAATTAGAAGTGGGCATGGCATCTTTATTTATTCTGCAGCTATCAAACAGATTAACAAAAAAAAAAAAAAAAAAATGAGCATGAACTATTGTTTCTGTAATCTTGCAGTATTTTTCAAGAGTTTTCTTGGAATGGTTGGCATCAGTTTGCGAGATCATTCATTCTGTCACAAAGGCATGGTCTTGATAGTATCTGAAAAATATGAAATACGGTATTTGTACTAACATTTTGTACACCAACTTTTCTGACAAAATGGCATTCGCAAACGGCCCAGATCAGACTGCTCCAGAAGGAATCGTTCGATCAAGCTCTGAACTGTTTTTTATTCCATCGAGCATTGGTGAAACAAATGCATGAAAAGCAACATTTAGGCAATAATGTATGGAATAATGTGGTTGAGATTTTAGGACAATTACCATGTATTAACAATGAAAATAATACCGTTTTTACTTTAAGTACTGGGACAGACTTGGAGGAACCAAAGTACTATTTTTGTTAATTGTCCATGAAAATATGATGTGGGTACTCATTAGAAGTGCCTCAGTGAGGCACTTCTAATGAGTACCCACAACATATGATTTTGTGGACAAATAAGGAAGTTATGAATAGTTTATAGTTGAAAAAGTGCCTTATCTGGAGTTATGAGTACAATTATGAGTACAATGGAGTCAATAACCATACCAAAAACAAGTAAGGTCACATCAAATGTTAGTAAGATAACTCACACAGACTACCATATTAACCCTAAATATAGGGATACCTTAACTTCTTACCATACACATCCTATATTTTGAACGTCTATTTTACTGTCTGTTAACCCTTAAACAGCCAGTCACAACAAATGTCGTCTGCTTTGTCATCTGCTTGTGATTTTAAAAGTCATTTCTGCAAACAGTGTGGATCCAGATCAGACTGCCTGTAAGCAAAAATAGGTTTGAAAAGTTTGCAAGAATATTGCAAGAATATTCAGCAGACGACAAAAACAGATGACATTTTCAGATGCAGGTTTTCTTGGCGTTTTAAGGGTTAAACTGCTGAATGAGTGACAAATAATATAGGTCAGGTGCCAATCTGGGTCTGCACCATTCGCTCAGGCATGTCTTGTTTGTGCTGAGGTTTTACAGCCCAGTCAATCCATTAGGATCATGTCGAGTGCAGTCAGTTTGCCTGACCACACTTTTTTGCTGGGGCAGGCTTAGTCCACTAAGGGGTTAACCAATACTTGTGCACATTCTTTCGTCAGAAACTGACAACTGCCCTTCTAGAATCAGGAGAAGAGAGAGAATGACCGTAGAAAATATTTCATGATCAATCTCCAGGAAAGAACATTGCCGGCCTGGCAGGGATCGAACCTCCAACCTCCTGATCACCAGTCGGACATGCATCCCACTGAGCTACTGGGGTCGGCACTCAGGCATGTCTGTCCTGACAGTTAGGGTTACTATGGTAAATCAATGCATAGAGTAAAACCTGTGTAAGACAGCCTCCTTTGAAACTGACCTTTGTGGTTGATGTGGAAAGGTGGTTGTCTTATAAAGGTACATGTCATGTGGAAAGGTGGTTGTCTTATAAAGGTACATGTCATGTAATTTTGCTAGCAAAATTACATGACATGTACCTTTATAAGACTGACAACTTTTTCCACATGTACGACTAACAACTTTTTCCACATCAACCATTATTTAAAGTCAGTCTCGAAGGTGACTCTCTTACACAGGTTTTACTTTAATATGTGACTGCCAGGACTTAATCGAGAAGCAACTGATGTGGATGCAGCAACTGATGTGGGTGTACAAGGTTTTGTTCAGGCCTCACTATCCCAATACTTAGGGCTATAATGGTAAAAAAGGTTTCTAAATGCAGCTGCAAAATATGTAATTGCCAGGACTCGATCAAGAAACAAGAAATAATCATAAGTGTCTGTTCAGGGAGATAAGAGCAGAAAATATAGCTATATTTGTCACTTTAAGAAAGTCTTACAAACATTCAAGCCCTATTAGCCAATCATCAATCACCCAGAAGTTGTATGTCCCTTTGACAAGAGCAAACTTCATTTACAAAAGAGACCGGCCAAGCAGAAAATGGTCCTTCGACTCATGTGACCAGCACAGATCCAGAGGTGCAGGCTGATCTGGGTCTATGCTGGCCACCGATAAAATCTGTAAGACTCTTTAGTGACTTATGGAGCCATATCAACTGTTATTAAATTATGCATATGCGCAGCTGATCAACATCTAAACTTGTCGGATACATACATCTTCAGGTGGATTTCTGTTCAGGGACGGGTCAAAAAAGAGAATGTGAGGAATGTATGACCCACATTTGATACAAGGTGATTATCAAAATACACAACAGGTATTTTAACGCTTGGCACTCTGAGTAAAAATTTCAACGGACGCCTCTTTGAAATACTTTTTCTTATTTTTTTTCTAGAAAACAGATTTTTACATTTCATGCAAACTGTCTCCAATGGAGACAGTTTGCAAGAAATGTCAAATCCTGTTTTCTGGGAACAATAAGAAAAATGTTATCAATTTGTCTTCTGCTGAATTAGCCCAGTGATTGATAAAGATTAAATCACGACTTTACCTTTAGGGCACAATAATAAGTGCAGTTTTCCAGACTTACCATGTTTACCCTGAATATTCGGACACTGTTTACCCTTCAAGCAGTGATCACATCTCCACAATAAGCGGAAGACACTTTCAAATTTCTTTTTTCAGAGAAAACAAGGCTTGACCCTTCATGTGAAACCTCTGCCCAGCAGACGATTAACCTTTACCACTCTCTGGGCATTTTCAGCAGATGACAAACTGATGATATTTTTCTTATTTTTCCCAGAAAACAGGATTTGACATTTCATGCAAATTGTCTCCTCAGTTTTTCTTATTTTTCCCAGAAAACAGGATTTGACATTTCATGCAAATTGTCTCCTGAGGAAATGTCAAATCCTGTTTTCCAGGAAAAATAAGAAAAAATATTTCAAAATGTCAACTGCTGAAAATTTGACCCAGAGTGCTGAGCGTTAACATGAAATTTGAAGTCTTACCATATTTACTGTATTTATTTGGATAGACAGGCCTGAACAAACAGAGTAGACCCAAATGAGATGATGAATTAACCTAGAGTGTGGTAACTGTTAAAGAGGTACTCGCCATTTCTGCCATTACAAAGTAAAGGAAATGTGGGGTACATCTTACAGGAGACGTTCATGCACTATATTTACCATATTATTTGGACACAGGCCTGAGCAAACAATGTAGACCCAGATGAGATGCTGCAGAACGAGGTACCTCATCATGGTCAATGCAGTTTGCCACTCATGCAGCACTTTTTAGACACAACATTGTGTAGTATATTCCACTTGTTCCAATTTGAGAACAAATACGATAAGGAGTTGAGGTGTCTGAATACTTAAGGTTAATACAGTATTTTCGCTGAGAAAAAAAAGCAAGAAGCCCATAGGCTACAACTCGCTCACCTGAGTGAAACTGCCACTGCAGATATGCAGATGGCATGCAACATTTTTCCAATACTCTTATGACAAGGCAATGGCTTAAACAGTTTTTGAAATATCTTGCTTACAAGGTTAAAATGCTGAAATTTTCAAAACATCACAAGTAAAACAAGTCACTCCCAATGCCTCCTACCAACTTTTGAGTCAACTGGCATTTCGGTGCAGTAGAAAAAGCAAAAAATAGATTTTCAAGATGGTGGCCATCTTGGATTTCCCATCGGAACGATTATAGCTATTTTTGATCTACAAGTCTTTGATGCTTCCTACTAAGTTTCGAGTCAATTACTTTTAGGTTTAGGAGAAGAAGCGAAAAATAGATTTTCAAGATGACTGTCATGGCAGCCATCTTGGATTTCCGATTGGCACGATTTAGCTATTTTTGATCTACAAGTCATCCCGATGCTTCCTAGCAAGTTTGGAGTCAATTGGCCTTTCGGTTCAGGAGAAGAAGCGAAAAATAGATTTTCAAGATGGCTGCTATGGAGGCCATCTTGGATTTCCAAACGGCACGATTTTAGCTATTTTTGATTTATAAATCACCCCAATGCTTCCTAAACAGTTTGGAGTCAATTGGCTTTTGGGTTTAGGAGTAGAAGCAAAAATAGATTTTCAAGATGGCTGCCATGGAGGCCATCTTGGATTTCCGACCGATACGATTTTAGCTATATTTGATCTAAAAGTCACCCTGATGCTTCCTAGCAAGTTTGGAGTCAATTGGCCTTTCAGTTCAGGAGAAGAAGCAAAAAATAGATTTTCAAGATGGCGGCCATGGCAGCCATCTTGGATTTCCGATCGGAACAATTTTAGCTATTTTTGATCTACAAGTCACCCTGATGCTTCCTACTAAGTATCGAGTCAATTGGCCCAGGGGGGTAGGAAGAGTAGGCTTTTAAAGCAAATGTTCACGCCGCATGACGCACGACCCATGATGGACAACGGACATTGACTGACCACAATAGCTCACCATGAGCACTTCATGCTCAGGTGAGCTAAAAATCTGAGCAAATTTGGCTCAGTGGCTTCAGAGGAGGTTGTCTGAAATTCTCAACAGTTTTCCCATACAAATGTTATGGGGCTCATACAAATGCATAGGGAAGCAAACTTGACCTTGCTGTAAAAAGATCAAATGTCAACGTACGACAATCTTTTTAGCAATTTTGGTAGATCTCCTTCCCTGATGATTTGTGCACAGATTCAGCCCCAAGGCATCCTCAGTTCTGGAGAAGAAGATTTTTAAAGGGTTTTACCATATATGGGCATGGTGGCCATCTTGGTCAATGAACCACGACCATTTTAGCAATCTTTCGTTCCCCCGACTTAAGAAGGCTCAATATGAAATTTGAGCAAATTTGGCTCAGTGGCTTCAGAGAAGAAGTAATTTAAAATTCTCAACAATTTTCCTGTTCAAATGTATGGGGCTCATACAAATGCATAGGGAAGCAAACTTGACCCTGCAATAAAAAAGGTCAAATGTCAACTTACGACAATTCTTTTAGCAATTTTGGTAGATCTCTTGTCCCCGATGATTTGTGCAAAGATTCAGCCCCAAGGCATTCTCAGTTCTGGAGAAGAAGATTTTTAAAGGTTTTTACCATATATGGGCATGGCGGCCATCTTGGTCAACAGACCATAACAATTTTAGCAATCTTTTGTTTCCCCACCCTAAGGTGGCTCCATATGGAATTTGAACAAAATTGGCTCAGAGTCTTCAGAGGAGAAGTCGTTTGAAATTCTCAACAATTTTCCCATTCAAATGTATAGGGCTCATACAAATGCATAGGGAAGCAAACTTGACCTTGCCATAAAAAAATCAAACGTCAACGTACGACAATTCTTTTAGCAACTTTGGTTGACCTCCCGTCCCCGATATTCGTGCAAAGATTCAGCCCCAAAGGCATCCTCGGTTATGGAGAAGAAGATTTTTAAAGGTTTTTACCATATATGGGCATGGCGGCCATCTTGGTCGCAGACCACGACCATTTTAGCAATCTTTCGTTCCCCCACCCTAAGGAGGCTCCATATGAAATTTGAGCAAAAGTGGCTCAGCGGCTTCAGTGGAGAAGTCGTTTGAAAATGTTAACGAACCGACGGACGAAAAGTGATCACAATAGCTCATCCTGAGCATAGCTCAAGTGAGCTAAAAACAAGATCAATTTTAGAATGTTGTCTGCTACAAAGCTGCTTAGTGATTAAAGTGTAAACTCTTTACCATACTTGTCCTAAAATATGTTCAAGTTCATTTTCTCTCTGTTGATGTTTCTAAAAACTGCTGGATACGGGCAAACAGTGAAGACCCTGATCAGGATAAGGATCTATCATTGGTGTGAGGGGTAGATAGAAAATCTGTCCCGAGAATCATTGACTGCATCACGAGGCTTTCAGCATAATGCCAGACTGTGACTGAAAGTAACAGATTTTTTATTTACCCCTCAAACCCACAGATAGATTCTTTTTCTTGCAAACTTTCCATTTCTGAACGTAGATGTCACTTTGATTGCTGACGTCCGCCATATTATGATGACATTACTGTGGCTTTTAATGACATCATTACGTTCAGTGACATATAGTAAACATTAACGATGGTGTGTGTGATGTCCATTACAACCAGTGCATATCAAACACGTGAGAATTCTCAAATTTTATCTTACCTTGGGTAGGATAACCTGGGTAGGATAAAAATTTCTATCCCCTTGTTACATCCAGGGCCCAGTTGTTCAAAGCTAAGGACGTCGTTAGTTAACGATTCGTTAAAATTTACATCGTGTGATACGCAAATATGCTGAAATTTTTTGCTGAAAAAATGTGAGTAGCTTTTGCTGTGCAAAAGCTACTCACATTTTTTCAGCAAAAAATATCAGAATATTGTATATTGAATCTGCTAAAACAGTTAACGAAATGACCCTTAACGAGCTCGTTAAGCTAACGACGCTTTGAACAACTGGGCCCAGGACTATCTGGCAAGAAATGCCAATTTGTCAGCTGTATACAGTCCCCTTTAAACTTAGCATGCTATCAGCGATGACAAATTGATACTTTTCTTATTTTTCCAAGAAAACAGGCATTGAGATTTCATGCAAAATGTCTCCTATGGAGACAATTTGCATGAAATCTCTAAGCCAATTTTCTTAGAAAAATAAGAAAAAAATATTTCAAAATGTTGTCTTCTGAAAATTTTAACCAGGGCCCAGTTGTTCAAAGCTAACGATGTCGTTAGTTAACGATTCGTTAAAATTTAAATCAAGTGATACGCAAATATGCTGAAATTTTTTGCTGAAAGAATGTGAGTAGCTTTTGCAGTGCAAAAGCTACTCACATTTTTTCAGCAAAAAATATCAGAATATTGTATATTGAATCCGCTAAAACAGTTAACGAAATGACCCTTAACGAGCTCGTTAAGCTAACGACGCTTTGAACAACTGGGCCCAGCATGCTAAATGTCAAGAGTAGCTCTAGTGGAGCATTTCTTTAACCAAAAAAAGACTTAACCCTTGTCATGCTGAATAAATTGAAATAGATGACATGCGCTGTGAATTGGATTATAGTGAGGGAGAGGCGCACAGAGTCAACCTCACTCTCTCATCCTGACCTAGCTGGATCCAGAGGCAAGACAGTGTCAGGACATCTGGAACTAAGCCCGGATGCAGTGGATGACCATGACTTCTTTTGTGCCTTGTCATGCTCTCCATGCTCCACAACATGCTGCTGCATCGCCATTTGGGCCATTGAATCATAGTAATGATTTCTTCCGCCCCAGCTGCCGAAGCAGACTTTACATAACTGAAACAGGCAAATCCAGGTATGCAGGCTTTTGTTTGGAGTTGCCAACTCCTAGATGGATTATCGACCAGGGCTTGAGAGTCCCATCTACCCTAGATATTGCTACACAGATTCTGTTAACAGCTATATAGAAACGGTAACTTAAATGTCTTATGTAGCTTACAGCTATATAGAAGCAGTAACTTAAATGTCTTATGTAGAACACACAAATAATAACACATCACACAGCTGATTAGGATTGGTCATTGTCAGTAATGACAGACAAACAAGAAGAAAAATTGAAATACCATGCCCACTTCTAATTTTCAGCCAATCAGATTACTTGGTCCAGGTTTTTGATACAAATTCACATTTTCAATGACAAACAGCGAAGATCCAGATCAATTGGCTTCTTCAGAAGCCATCTGATCTGGATCTACACTGTTTGCAAAAGCAGGGTAGATGTGGGATCAGCAGGACCAGAGTTAAAATTGCAAACTCAGAGATTTACCATTTGTATATACCGTCTTATCTCTACTTATTACCACATACTTGTATGAAAATTTACCATAGATCCTCATATTTTAGCATTTCAGTGGTATTTTAGAGATTTCGAGACAAGGCCAAGGTAATAAGAGACACCTTATCAAGTCTAAAAGCGCCTAGCAAAATTTGTAGCCGATGACATGCTATCTTTCTTTACTTTTTTTTCAGACAAATAATAAGTACTGACATTTGATGTGAATTGTTTACTTGGCAGACGATTCACATGAAATATCAATAATTATTTTCTTTGAAAAATAAAAAAAATACCATTATGTCTTTTGCTGTAATTGTGACTGGCACTTTAAGAGTTAAGACAGAGTATTTTATTTCTCTAATTCTCCATAAATCCATAAAACATACCTTGTGGTAACTGATTAGGAGTGCTTCTGCAAGGAAATTCTAATTAACCCTTGTTATGCTGAATAAATTAAGATGCCACACCCACTTGTAGTTGTTAACCAATCAGATTACTTGATCCTGGTCATTGATACAAATTCACATACAATGGCAAACAGTGCAGATCATAATCAGTTGGCTTCAGAAGCCAAATGATCTGGATCTACATTGTTTGCAAAGGCAGGGTATAGCCTGGTTCGGCAGGACTAGGGTTAAGTACCGACAACATATCTTTTATGGAGAAATAAAAACATGTCAGAATAATCACAAATTACTTCTCCATAACACACACACACACAAAAAAAATAACCCCGTGC
Source organism: Anodontia alba (assembly GCA_964016985.1). Classification (NCBI taxonomy): domain Eukaryota; kingdom Metazoa; phylum Mollusca; class Bivalvia; order Lucinida; family Lucinidae; genus Anodontia; species Anodontia alba. The sequence continues at coordinate 118,307,352 of OZ024822.1, read as the reverse complement.
ACAGAAACACTATTCCAACAAGAGAAGAATTCCAAAAGAAACGGATTTCAACACAGGACCAGAGCCCCTATACCTCCAAAGGAAATAGCTTTCGCATCCCTATTCTTTCAGCATTACTCTAAAAGGTAAAAAAAACTGCTCAGATTCTTTCCTTAAAGAGTAGCCCCCAATTTTGAAAGTAGGCAATAACTACCTGTCTGAAAAATTGTCTCCCTTTGCTAAATAGCAACAATATCTTTCAGGTGTATTAATCCAGATCCTGCTGATCCTGCTGAACCCGGATATGCTGATTTGGATCTGCACTATTTGCCATAAAGTATGTGAATTTGTACCAACAACCTGGATCAAGAAATCTGATTGGCTGAGAGTTAGAAGTGGGTGGGGCATCTTAATTTATTTGGCAAGACAAGGGTAAATTCACCTTTCATGGTCGTTAACCCATACCATGCTAAATATTGTGTACACATATACCATATTTACCCTAAGTATTTGGACACCTCACCTCCTTACCTTACTTGTTCCAAAATTTGAGCATGTACAATTTACTATCCGATGTTGCGACTAAAAAATGCTGGATGAGTGGCAAACAGTGCAGACCATGATGAGATGCCACAGAATGCGGCATCTCATCTAGGTCTACATTGTTTGCTCAGGCCTGTCTGTCCAAAAACATTCGGTAAATACAGTACATGAACTTCTCCATGTAAAATGTACCCCACATTTCCTTTACTTTACAATTGCAAAAATGGCAGGTGCCTCTTTAACCATTACCACACTCTGGGTTCAGTGTCTCATCTGAGTCTGCACTGTTTGCTAAGGCCTGTCTGTCCCAATACATGTGGTAAATACAGTACATGTACCCTCTTTAACCATTAGCACACTCTGCATTAATTCAGAAGACGACAAATTGATATCTTTTCTTATTTTTTCCAGAAAACAAAATCCTGTTTTCTGTGAAAAATAAGAAAAATATTTTAATATGACGTCTGCTGAAAATTTTACCCACAGTTCTGAGCGTTAATGGGTCAAAAGCCATCCTAGCATGTACTATTTACTAGGAAGAAGTACCACTGTAGGGTAGCATCGGTAAAGTGAACTTAACAGAAGATTCCAAGATGGCTGGGAACAAGTTAAACTACTGTCCTTTCGACATCATTTCAAAAGATGTTTTTTGCTTGGCATTTTATTTTGAATGAAAATATTTTGTTCTGATTGACCATATCTTATCAGAAACCATTTGTCTTTACAGATGGATGGACAATGGATGAAAGGGCGGTAAAAATAATGTTGCTCTCGCACACCCTGAGGAGAAGTGATGTAGCAAGTTTGGTTGAATTTAGCCCAATGGCTTGGGAGAAGACAGCATGACAGACAGATGGACAGATGCACAGAAAAACTAATGTTGCTCTCGCACACCCTTACCATGATTGAAAGTGATGAAGCAAGTTTGGCTGAATTCTGACCAGTGGTTTAGGAGGAGACAGCTTGACGGACAGACGGATGAACAAAGAAAGCATGGAAAAATAGTGTTGCTCCCACACAACCTTACCATGAGAGGAAAAGATGGAGCAAGTTTGGTTGAATTCCACCCAATGGTTTAGGAGGAGATAGTGTGACAGACAAATGGACGGATGGGGGATGCACGGACGGACACCCTTAATATGAGGGCTAGTGATGTAGCAAGTTTTGGATAATTCCGCCCTTTGGTTTAGGAGGAGATAGCATGACAGACAGATAGACAGACAGACATTCAGATAGAGGGACAAATGGATGGTGGTGTTAACAATATCCCCTTCGGTTTTTTTTTGTTTAAAAAAAAAATGGGAATCATGAAAAGTAAGTGGTTCATTTGCATAATGATAACTGGTTGATTATTCAGTTTCCTGGACAAGTCTTTAGACAAGCCTTTACCACCACCATACCACCCACTTGGTTATCCTCATTTGACATAAAGACAGGAGTTTAACCCTTAAAGCGCCAGTCACAACTGTAGCAGACAACAATTTTTTTTTATTTTTTTTTTTTATTTTTCAAAGAAAACAAGTCTTGATATTTCATGTGAATCATCTGCTTGGCAGACAATTCACATGAAATGTTAAGACTTGTTCTCTCTGATAACAAAAAAAAAAAAATTAGAATGTTGTCTGCAACAAATTTTTCTTGGCACTTTAAGGGTTAGGGGGATTGAATATACCTGGTAGATGTTCCATCATTTCTGTCAAGGGAGACAACTATTATGACTTCCTTTGTTTTCCAGCAAACCAAATCCCTTCTGAAAGTCTACTCTAAAAGGAAACAATTTGCTCCAAGGGAACAGATTTATCTCCCCTGAAGGTATTACAATTCCCCTTAAGTGTTCAGTACCTCTTCATCATCTCACTGCAACTCAAGCCATGCCATGCTGAATAAATTAAGATGCCACACCCACTTCTAATTTTCAGCCAATCAGATTACTTGATCCTGTTTGTTGATACAAATTTACATTCTTAATGACAAACAGTGCTGATCCAGATCAGAAGCTGACTAATCTAGATCTACACTGCTTGCAAAGGCAGGGCATATCTAGATGCAGCAGGACCAGGAATAAATTATGTTGAAGGAAATGTAAAACTTAGAATGGCATCAGCAACATTTTTGCATGGTGCTTTAGGGGCTACATTTATAAAGAATATTTGCAGCATAATCTGTAAACCTTTTCTGGCTTCATCAGGTTTGATTGATCAGTGCCTGACACAAATGTCATAAGCCTGTGCAATCTGACGTTTCCTCAGGTCAAACGCAAATGTTACTGTGTATCTGTGCCTACAGGTATAGACACAGATGCTTAGAAGGTCTAATAACTAGGTCATACCGTGGGCAGAGATCTTAACCCTGGTCCTGTTGAACCTGGATATGTCTGCCTTAGCAAACAGTGTAGATCTAGATCAGTTGGCTTCTGAAGAAGTCAACTGATCTGGATCTGTACTGTTTGTCATTAAGCATGTGAATTTATATAAAAAAATCAGGATTAAGTAATCCGATTGGCTGACAATTAGAAGTGGGTGTGGCAATTTATCCGCATAGCAGCAAGGGTTAATTATATATTTATGGTGGAAATTTCTGCATTTAGACAGAAGGTAAGTAGGTAAAATTTCACATTTGTTATACCAAACAATGGCCTATCCATAAATTTAAGCTGTTGTTCAAAATAATAATATTGAATATATAACAGAATGAATGAAATACCATGCCACATCTTCAAGGCAAATTATCATGCATTTATTAACTTGACAAAGTGCCTCCCGACCAGAGCTACCACCACTTTTAAAGAGCACAAAGTATGTAGCTTTGACTCTGGAGATGGCAGTTGTATGCTTTATGTTATAACATTGAAAGAATTTAATCACACATTATGTGAAGCCCTTGACCAGGCACAGGTGCAGGAATTGAGCTAAATAAAACTTTAGCCCTATAACTATCACCATATACCATTGAAATCAATCAGTCTTTATAATATAAGCATAATATAAGCAAAAACATTGACATTTGTATTAAAAATCTGTGACCTTGACTTAAAAGCCATGCCCCAGCTTGGGAATATTGCCGAGAAAAACTTTAGACCTATATATACCATCATGCTTAATATTAATGAAACCAATGAAAGGGTCTTGATAATATACATTGTAGCTATATAAATTTTAATGAAAATTTTAACATGATATGCCTACTCAATGTCCTCTGCATATTCAAGCTGGTAAAGTATCACAAAACTATCTTAGAGAGTTTTTAGAGCTATTGCCCACACAAGATTTAAATAACCAAGGGAGAAAACTCCAGAAGGGAATCAGTTAGAGTTGTCATTCTTGAATGTGATATGCCTACTCAATGTCCTCTACATATTGGTGAAGTATCATGAAAATATCTTAAAGGGTTTTAAAGTTATGGTTCACACAAAATTTTACAATTTTTGGAGGCTAGGGGAGATAACTCATGGACCAAGTCAGTTAGAGTTGTCATTCTTGCACCGACACCCGTACCCAATGCCCACTACAACTTGACAAAGTTTTGTGAAAATAGCTCAAAGGGTATAGGAATTATGAGGTGCACAATAATGCGTCTATGGACAGACAAAGAGATGGAGGGATGAATGGATTCCATGCTGATAGCTATATCCACTAAACCTATCTGTTGGGGGATAATGAAATTCAACAAAAGGTCTTGATGATATAGCTATATAAACTTAAATGCAAAATTTTTTACTTTTATATGAAAAAATCTGTGACCTTGACCTTAAGGTCATACCCTAGGGTGGGGATCATGCTGAGTAAAACTCAAGACCTATATCTACCATCATGTAAACTATAAATGAAATTCCTCAGAGGGTCTTGATGATATAGCTATATAAACTTAAAAACAAAAATTTTGATTTTTTTATAAAAATTCTAAGTCTGTGACCTTGTCCCCAAGGTCACCGACCCCTGCCCCCCCCCCACCCCCGAGGTGGGGATGGTGCTGATAAAAACTTTAGACTTATATCTACCATCAGGCCAAATATATCTGAAATCCATCAAGGAGTCTTCAAAATATGAGGTCTTATAAACTTTAACGCAAAAACTTTGACCCTACGAGCAAACTAAAATTCAAATACACAAAGGAACGAACAAACAAACAAATGGATGAACGGAAAACCACAAACTATATACCCTTCCCCCCCCTCCCCCCCCCCCCACCCACACACACACACACACATACTTCCTATGTCTGGGGTATAAATAAGAAATGTGAAAAAAATCTAAAAAAAAAAAAAAAGGTATCCAGGTAAATAGCTGGCTTATTTCTGTATGAACAAATTCTTAAAGGAATGACCCTTCAAATGCCAGGAAATGTGCAATTAACCCTTGTCCTGCTGAACCCGGATATACCCTGCCTTTGCAAACAGTGTAGATCCAGATCAGTTGGCTTCTAAGAAGCCAACTGATCTGGATCCACACTGTTTGCCATTCAGTATTTGAATTTATGTCAAAAATCTGGATCAAGTAATCTGATTGGCTGAAAATTTGAAAAGGGCGTGGCATCTTAATTTATTCAGCATGACTAGGGTTAAGTACCATATTTTCCCGTAGTATCAAACACCTCAACTCCTTACCATACTTGTTCTAAAATTTGAACAAGTGAAGTACAATTTACTACTTGATGTTGTGTCTAAAAATTGCTGGAAGAGTGGCAAACAGAGTAGACCCTAATGAGTCGCCGCATTCTGCGGCATCTCATCTGGAGCTACACTGTTTGCTCAGGCTGTCCAAAATACATACTGTAAATACGCTAAATAATCTTGTATGCTGTGATAGGCATATTCAAGTGGAAGAGATAGCAAAGACATTGGGCATATCACAAAGTAGTGTTTCAACAATCTTACATGATCATTTAGGTATGCCCAAGCTGCCAGAAAGTTAACCCTTATCCTGTTGAACCCAGATATACTCTGTCTTTACAAACAGTGTAGATCCAGATCAGTTGGCTTCTAAAGAAGCCAACTGATCTGGATCTGCACTGTTTGCCATTAAGTATATGAATTTGTAGCAACAACTGGAACCAAGTAATCTGATTGGCTGAAAATTAGAAGTGGGCATGGCATCTTAATTTATTCTGCAGGACAAGGGTTAAGATCCCCTAATCTCTTAGTGATGAGGAAATGGTAACTTAAGCATCTGTAAGCACCAGACTGTTGAAGCCGTTCAGGTCGAAGAGAGATCATTTTCTTTTGCTAGTTGTAACTTCAGATAAGACCTGGGTCTACAACTATGAGCCAGAAAACACAGCTTGAAGCTGTCAGTGGGGAGGATTTGGTTTCCCGAGGCTCAAGAAGTTCAAGATGCAATCCTGGGCTAGCAAAATTTTGGGATGCCAAAGGAGAAATTCTGCTGGAATTTTTATGAAAGGGGAGTACAATAAATGGCGAGTATTATGCAAACTTACTTGACCAACTGAGAATTGCAGTCGATGAAAAGTGGTGCAGTAAGGCCACAATTTTTTTTATACAGTCGACTCTCGTTATCTCGAATTCCAAGGGACTTTATTGAATACTTCGAGATATCCGTACCTCGACATATAAGATTAGCAGAATTGAGGAAAAAAATTATTCGAACAACCACATTTAACAAATATATATGTAACTGGACTCTTGAAGTTTGAGATATAATGAAAATATTGTGGAAAAGAGGAGAAATTACTCCTTAGGAGCAATTTCTCCTCTTTTCAACAATATTTTTTACCTGTTGTTAGATGTTCATGTTTAGGCAGGGACCAGATTTTAACTTCCGAGATAAGCGGTTATTCCAGGTAAGCGAGGTCGAGATAACGAGAGTCAACTGTATTTTTTTTTGGTTTACAGGAGAGCCTACCGTAGTTTTTAGCCTATCTGGAATAAGGAAATTTATATTTCAAATCTTATTTTTATTTCATGTCCATTGATTGAATTGGGCATAGTGGTGGAGATGATATGAGCAGCCGGTGACATGGGCGCCTCCATGATCCATGACCTCACAGCTGCAATCATTCGTGATGGCAAGGTACCCTCTGACTGGGAGCAGAGTTTCATTGTCTGCCTCTACAAGGGAAAGGGGGATGCATTGGACCTGGAGAAGGCGTTTGATCAAGTATCACGGAAGGTCATCTGGTGGGCGCCGAGAAAATTTGGTGTGGAGAAGTGGATTGTGCGACTGGTGCAGGGGATGTATGCAAATGCACGGAGCCGTGTCCGTGTTGGTCAGGGGTACAGTGAAGAGTTTGAAGTGAAAGTTGGTGTTCACCAAGGATCAGTACTCCGCCCGCTGCTCTTCATCATTGTGCTTGAAGCCTTATCACGAGAGTTCTGCTCTGTGGTCCCCTGGGAAGACCTCTATGTTGATGACCTTGTTATCATCGCTGAATCGCTTGAGGAATGTATCAGGAGGCTCTTGACATGGAAAGAAGCAATGGAGAAGAAAGGACTGAGAGTAAATGCAGGAAAGACAAAGATCATGAGAGTTCAGGCAAGTTTCCATGTGCTGTCTGTCACACTGGAGTGGGCAGCAACAGCATCTTCTGCATTGGCTGCAAGCACTGGGTGCACAAGAAATGCAGTGGGCTCAATCTGAACAAATTTAGCTTTTTTTTTTATCTACAAGTCTGCCCAAAGCTTCCTACCTAGGTTCGAGTCAAATGGCCTTTCGGTTCAGGAGTAGAAGTAAAAAATAGGTTTTCAAGATCACCGTCTTGGATTTCAAATCGGAACGATTTTACTTTTTTTTTATCTACAAGTCACCTCAATGCTTCCCACCAAGTTTGGAGTCAATTGCCCTTTCTATTCAGGAGAAGAAACTAAAAATAGATTTTCAAGATGGCCGCCATGGTGGCCATCTTGGATTTCTGTTTGGAACAATTTTAGCTATTTTTGATCTACAAATCACCCTGATGATTCCTACCAAGCTTCAAGTCAATTGGCCTTTCAGTTCAGAAGAAGCAAAAAATAGATTTTCAAGATGTATTTCCAATAGGATCAATGTTAGCTTTTTTTTTATCTACAAGTCACCTCGATCCTTCCTACCAAGTTTCAAGTCAATTAGCCATTCGGTTTAGGAGAAGAAGCGAAAAACATATTTTCAAGATTGCTGCCATTGCGGACACCTTGGATTTCCGATTGTAATGATTTTAGCTATTTTTGATCTACAGGTTACCCTGATGCTACCTATCAAGTTTCGAGTCAATTGGCCTTTCAGTTCAGGAGAAGAAGCGAAAAACAGATTTTCAAGATGGCCACCATGGCGGCCGTCTTGGATTTCCGATTGGAATGATTTTAGTTATTTTTGCTCTACAAGTCAACCAAATGCTTCCAACCAAGTTTCGAGTCAATTGGCCCTGGGGTGTAGGAGGAGTAGGCTTTTAAAGATGACAAATGACGGACGACACATGACTGACACTGACTGATCACAACAGCTCGCCCTGAGCACTTCGTGAGCTAACAGGTGAGCTAAAAAACTCTGGTCTAAACTCTCTAAAGGAATTCTTTTTTAGTATGACAATGCTAGAGTCCACAATTGTAAGATTTCAAGGAGGCTGTATGAGCTAATACAACATTCTACCTGTCCAACTGATTTGGCACCTAGTGATTACTTTGTTCCCAAAATTTAAATAATTTGAGAAGGCACATAATTTTCCGGTTTGTGGTTCTTCAAATGCACATGATTGTGCAGTCCCCTATTGGGGCAACAGACGTGTGTCTTTTGCCTAACACTTCCTCATAGTCCCTACTGCAGGTCTGCAAACAGCAAAGGCTATGGCAAGACTGTGCTTATGTGCAGGCTTGCCTGAGCCTTTGCTGGTCGCCTATGTGATAAGTACCCTTTTCTCATGTAATAGTTCATTTCTAATCTGATGAATAAATCAAGGCAGCAACTGAGGAGGAGGTTAAGGCAAAGTCCACCCACCTCCCACCCCAAGTTCTTCAGTTCTGGGATAACAGCACTGGAACACTGTATCATGCTGGAGGGCAATAACATAGAAAAAGATGATGTTAGTGTCTTAACCCTTGTCTTGCTGAATAAATTAAGATGCCACACCTTTTTCAAATTTTAAGCCAATCAGATTACTTAATCGGATTGTTGATATAAATTCACATACTGAATGGCAAACAGTGCAGATCCAGATCAGTTGGCTTCTTCAGAAGCCAACTGATCTGGATCTACACTGTTTGCAAAGGCAGGACATATCCAGGTTCAGCAGGACTAGGGTTAAAAAACTAATGTAGGCTGATTACTTTTTTAATCACCCTCCTATTATTTCACTTGGTGAACTTTCCTGCCTGGTGACCTACAAAGGCATGAACTATGCTTAAAAGGGCTTAAATCCATTTGACACTTAGCATGCTGGGAAAAATTTCTGCAGACAACATTTTGAAATATTTTTCTTCTTCTTCCCAAAAACAGGATCTGACATTTCATGCTAAATATGTACTTAGGAGACATTTTATGCATAAAATACTAAATCCTATTTTCTTGGAAAAAGAAGAAAAATCTCTTCAGCTGAATCTGCCCACAGTGTGGAAAGCATTAACCATCTGTGACATGGCTTCCATGACAGTCACCAGACAAAATGACATTGAAACCCCTACAGGCAAAATGATAACTTAACCCATAAAGTGCTAATCAATCACAAATGTAGCAGACATTTTGATTTTTCTTTTTCTTTTTTTTTTTTTTTTTTGGTTGATTTTTTCTGAGAAAATACGATTTGGCACTAGCAGACAATTCACATGAAATGCCAAGTCCAATTTTCATAAAAAAATAAAAAAGATTTTTGTCTGCTTCAAAATTGAAGCAGACAAAAATCTTTTTTATTTTTTTATTGAAGCAGACAAAAATCTTTTTTATTTTTTTATGAAAATTGGACTTGGAATTTCATGTGAATTGTCTGCTAGTGCCAAAAGCAGATCATTTGCATTAAATTTCAAACCCTATTTCCTTGAAAAAAAAAATCTTTTTGTCATCTGCTGAATTGCTCAGAAGCTGCTAAAGGTTAATGCTAAGCATGCTGGAAAAAACATTTTTAAATATTTTTGTTTGTTTGTGTTGAGGTTTTATGGCCCAGTCAACCCAATGGGGTCATGTCGAGCATGGTCAGATTACCTAACCACACGTTTGTTTACTGGGCAGGCTAAGTCTTCCAAGCAGTTAACCAGTATTGTGCACATTCTTTTGCCAGAAACTGACAACTGCTCTTCTTGAATCAGCAGAAGGGAGAGAATGACCGCCAGAAAATATTTCATAATCAATCTCCACGAACAAATGTTGCTGACCCGATTGGGGTTGAACTCCTGATCACCAGTCGTACGCGCATCTAACTGAGCTACCGAAAAATCATCTATTTGTCATCTGCAGAATTGCCCAGAAGCTGCTAAAGGTTAATGCTCAGCATGCTGGAAAAAACATTTTGAAATATTTTTGGTATTTTTCCCCAGAAATTAGGATTAAGCATTTAATGCAAATTGTCTCCAAATTTGCATGAAATGTCAAAGCCTATTTTCTGAGGGAAATATCAAAGTAAAATATCATCAACTCGTCATCTGCTGAATTAGCCCAGACAGCAGTAAAGGTTAAAATATCATTCTGCTCATGACAGTTTATAATTATTTAACCTTTACCTATCTCTGGGCAAATTCAGCAGATGACAAATTGATGATACTTTTCTTATTTTTCCCAGAAAACAGGATTTGACATTTCATGCTATAGAGACAATTTGCATGAAATGTCAAATCCTGTTTTCTTGGAAAAATAAGAAAAATATTTCAATATGCTGTCTGCTGAACATTTTACCCAGAGTGCTTAGCATTAATTAAGAAGATAGGATACACTTGGTAGATGGTCTGCCATATATACATGGTACACAACTTCTCTGACTTCCTGTTTGCTTTCCTTGACCCCCACCCCCCACACCCACAGACTAAGGTAGCAAATTCTTTGCTTTTAGAGTACTGTTATAACCCTAAATATTGGGACAGACAGGCCTGAGCAAACAGTGTATACCCAGATCAGAGACTGCAAAATGCCGTGTCTGATCAGGGTTTACACTGTTTTCCACTCATCCAGCGCTATTTTAGACACATCAACAAGAAATAAAATATTTTTGAAATTTTAGGACTAGTATGGTAAGTAGATAAGGTGCCCCAATGCTAGGACTAGTAAGGTAAGTAGATAAGGTATCCCAAATAATACCACATCCTACCTGCTCGACTGATTTGGCACCTAGTGTTTACTTTTTGTTCCTAAACTTAAAGGTATTTGAGATAGATGGCTTAGAGCAAATACGGTAGACCTCATTTCAGACGGTAGTCAAAATTAATCTGACAGAGTTTTCTCCCCTGAAAGTGTAGCCATTAATCTTAACCTGCTGTATGCAAAATCAGCAGATACAGTGAACCCTTGTTACAACGACACCATTTGTTCCCAAAGACGTTGCCATTATAATGAATTTGCTGTTGTAAAGAATCCTTAATGGACAGAATGATATGTAAGAAAAACCTTGTTTTATTCTTATTTTCTCACAGAACATATGTTCTGGATATTTGTTAGAATTGCAATTCTAACAAATATCCAAAACATATGTTTCTTTAAAGTATTAAATAAAATATTCTTGCATAATTTGTGACTACCTGTTACCTCTTAATTAAAAGGTTTCGTGACAGTCAAATTGTCATTATAACGAATTTTGTCGTTGTATAGAGTGTTGGTATAAAGAAGGTTGTCTGTAGGTGACAAACAGGACATTGGACCAATTTCTAACAGCAATCCAAGTAATAAACAAATCCATCGGCATTCAGAAGAAACAGTCCTTCAAAACACTTCAATGTAAAATTTTTTCGTTATAAAATTCTAAGTCTATAAGTTTAACCTCAAAGTCACCGGTGGGGCTTGGGCTTGATTCGAACATGCCTCAAGACAAGTGTCTAACTTCTCTGTGCTAATTCAGCAGAAGACAAACTGATGAATTTTTTCTTATTTTTCCCAGAAAACTGGATTTGACATTTCATGCAAATTATCTCCACAGAAAACAGGATTAGACAATTTATGCAAATTGTCTCCATTGGAAATAATTTGCATGAAATGTCAAATCCTGTTTTCGGGGAAAAATACGAAAAACATTTCAATATGTTGTCTGCTGAAATTTCACCCAGAGTGCTAAGCATTAAAGCAAATTCATCCAGAGGAGCAGGAGACATAGCTCTTCAAAATCTTGCCTGTCAAACTTTCACTCGTCCTGCTGAATAAATTAAGATGCCATGCCCACTTAAAATTTTCAGCCAATCAGATTATTTGATCGGGAGTTTTGCTATAAATTCACATACTTAATGGCAAACAGTGCAGATCCAGATCAGTTGGCTTCTTCAGAAGCCAACTGATCTGGATCTACATTGTTTGCAAGGGCAGGGTATATCCGGTTTCAGCAGGACAAGGGTTAAGTGCTAAGCAAAATTGTAACAGATGACATACTATTTTTATTTTTCAGAGATAAAAAGACTTGGCATTTCATGTGAATCATCATCAGCTAGGCTGATACTGGGGGCCAACAACAGCTTCCCTGTACATAGACCAGCAGAAAATAAAAACGTTAAACAAAAATACCCCACCATTATCGTGTCGCGGGCAGATAACTCTGTCAAACACTGACGAAATTTGCCCATTAGCAATCCCAAACCAGGTCTCCTTAATATCAATGCATGTACCAAGTTCGGTTAAAATCCCTTCACATTTACACGTTATCGTCCGGAAATGAAAATATGGGTGTGTCTGGGGCAGATAACTCCGTCAAAATTTGTCGAAATTTGCCCATTAGCAATCTCGAACCAGATCTCCACAATATCAAAGCACATACCAAGTTAGGTGAAAATCCACTGATGTTTACTCACTATCGTGTGGCGGGGTATAAAAAAAAAAAGTAAAAATTATATTTTGATTCTTCCCTTTATTTGGAGCTATGCTGGCTCACAATTCTTCCCAAATCGCGATTCCAATAACTGATCAATATAAATAGGTTCAAGAATAGTTTTTTAATAGTGTATCATCACGACAAAAGATAATAATCAAATAGCTCGTGATAAGATGCTTTTTACAATCCAAAAGTATTGATATTTTTCTTACTTCTCCACGACAAATGTTATGTTGCGGGTACTCATTAGAAGCGCCTCAGTGAGGGGCTTCTAATGAGTACCCACAACATATGTTTTTGTGGAGAAATAAGAAAAATATTTACCTGAGACACTTATCTAGACCTATGATGATTGTCATTTTAGCTGCCATTGTACAGATGCCTGTCTGCAAGAGGTGTTGTCCAAGCAGCAAGAATCTCGATCTTATACTGTACTCTTTGCCTCTCTCTGGCAAATTGAAGTTTTTTTTCTTATTTTTTCCAGAAAACAGGATTTGACATTTCATACATATTCTCTCCAATGGAAAGAATTTGTATGAAATATCAAATCCTGTTTTCTGGAAAAATAAGAAAAATATTTCAAAATGCCATCTGCTGAAAATTATACCCAAGAGTGCTAAGCATTAAAAAAGCTCTTATCACAACTAAGTTAACCCTTAAAATGCCAAGAAAATCTGCATCTGAAAATGCTGTCTGTTTATGTCGTCTGCTGAATATTCTTGCAAACTTTTCAAACCTATTTTTGCATACAGGCAAACAATGTGGACCCAGATCAGACTGCTCCTAAAGGAGCAGTCTGATCTGGGTACACACTGTTTGCAGAAATGACTTTTAAAATCACAAGCAGATGACAAAGCAGACGACAACTGTTGTGATTGGCAGTTTAAGGGTTAAAGACACTTTGACTTTTTTTGGTTTTATTATTTTTCAGAGTAAATAAAATTTGACACTTTATGCCAATTGTTTACCTAGCAGACAATTCACATGAAATGTCATGTCTTGTTTGCTCTGAAAATAACAAAAATCAATTTTAGAATGGCATCTGCTAAAAACTTGTTTAGTATGCACAAGCAAAGTTGTAGCAAAAAATAACAGTCTAGATTTTTTTTTTTTTTTTTTGTTTAGAGGAAATCACACTTGACATTTCATGTGAATTGCCTGATAGGCAGATGAATCACTTAAATGTTAATCTTTATTTTCTCAAAAAAAAAACTAATAAAAATAATAATAAAAAAAAATATATATATATATAAATGTCATCTGCTGCAGTTTCAGAGCTGAAATGATAAGATATCTAATTTTTTTTTAAATTGAATTTTTGAGATATCCTTACTGGAATTTACGAAAAATATGCCCCAATAAAAGTTTTTCAGGAGAATGAGGGCCGACTTCTCAAAAACATTTCTGCCTCCAGCTATGTATGAGTAAAGCAGTAATCTGATGCAAAGTTTGGCAAATTCCAGTTTGCGTAGCAGACAATCACATGAAATGTCAAGCCTTATTTTCTCTGAAAAATACAAAAAGGAATCAAAATGTCACCTGCTGAAGTTGTGATAAGTGTTTTAAGAGTTAGATACGTTGATTAAATGCTAAACTGTGTAGGTCTTGATCAAAAGCAATTTGATCTGGATCTACACTGTTTATCCTGGCATATGGGAATAGTTAGGTCAAATGCAGAACGTTGTTATCTAATGTGATAACAAACCACTTCCTGTATTACAGCTCACTGACTTTCTGAAAATAATAAACATAAATAGTTTTAACACTTACCATGCTGATGATATTTTTCTAATTTTTCCTAGAAAATAGGATCTGACACTTCATGCACATTGTCTCCTAGGGAGATAATTTGCATGAAATGTCAAATCCTAATTTCTAGGAAAAATAAGAAAAATATTTCAAAATGTCATCTGCTGAAATTTTTACCCAGCATGCAAACTTTTAAAGTAATAATAAAACATATTCTGCATGTTTCTTATTAGTTGAAAAATTGACAATCCTAGGGACGTGTTTTAAAGGCATCATTGTCACTAGTTGAAGCTCTTTAGCTTGTGTGGTAAATAGGTGTTTTTTTCTTTAGTTTCCAAGAAAAAAAATAGGGCTGGGAAGTACATTAAAATTATTTCTTTCTCTGGAGACAGTTCAAGTGGCAAATCAAGCTCTGTTTCTGAAAAAAAATTTAAAAAAAATGCCCCCGCCCTTTGCCCATATTGCAACAACTATTTTACTAAATGCTTAATCTCACCTGTTATACATTCTTAATCCTAGTGTGTTACCCTAGGGCATGATCCAAGGGCATCTCAAGCAAAGAGTTGATGGTTTAGGTCTGGGTCAGTAGCATACCAAATTTCAACTTCCTAGCAATAAAAGGTACCCAAGTTATGACTATCAAAAGAAACACTGAATTATAAATGTCAGTGTAAAATCTGATTCATAATCCATAAGTGTAAAATCTGATTCATAATCCATAAGTATGATGTTAATCAATTACTCTTCAAAATATAAGGCAAATCACTGAAGCAAGAACTATAGGTCACTATGACCTACATTAATTCTGGTGTCAAACTTCGGGTCATCGTGACTCATAATCTGTAAGTATGATGTTTACAGATCAAGTATTCTTCAAGGCAAAATTACTGGACTGCAAAATGTAGGTCACTGTGACCTACATTTACTCTGAGGTCAAACTTTGGGTCATACTGACACATAATCCAGAAACATGATCTTTGTACATCAGATACTCTTCGAGATATAAGGCAAAATTAATGGTCTATGAAATATATGTGACAGTGACCTACATTTAATTTTAGGTCAAACTTCGGGTCATACTGACTCGTAACATACAAGTTTGATGTTTATACATCAAATACTCTCCAAGATATAAGGCAAAATTACTGGACTGCGAAATGTAGCTCACTGTCACCTACATTTATTTTGAGGTCAAACTTCAAGTCATACTGATTCATAATCCAAAAGAATGATGTTAATACATCAAATACTCTTCAAGATATAAAGCAAAATCATTGGACCATGAAATATAGGTCATTGTGACATTTACTTTGAGATCAAACTTCAGGTCATACTGACTCATAATCACAAAGCATGGTGTTTATACATGATACACTCTTTAGTTGACCTTCACTTCATGACCTACAAGTCAACCTCGGTGCCTCAATTGTTTGTGCGTCCCACTGAAGATCAGGGGATTGCGGGTTTGACCCCCACCGGGTCAGCAACATTCTTTCGCAGAGATTGATCATGAAATACTTTCTACTGTCATTCTCTCCCTTCCACCGATTCAAGAAGGGCAGTTGTCAGTTTCTTGCGAAAAAATGTGCACAATACTGGTTAACCACTTAGAAGACTAAGCCTGCCCAGTAAAAGTAAGGTTAGGTAAACTGACCACGCTTGACATGACCCCATAGGGTCAACACAAACAAACCTACAAGTCAATGCCACAATGCTGACTGATGTTTGACCAAGTATTAGTGTTCATTATAGAAAAGTAGAAAAAAAAACGAGTTCAAAGTACACAAATATGCCTGCCCTTTGGACCCCTATATCAACCCCTGACCCAGGGGCAACTCTAGCACAGAGTTGAAGGTTTAGGTCTGGGTAAGTAGCATACCTTATTTCAACTTCCTAGTGTAAAAGGTACTCAAGTTATGGCCCCTAAGAGAAACGCAGACGTAAATATGTTTGGGCATGACCACCCCTGGGCAAGAACCAGGGGCAACTAGCAGAGACTTGAAGGTTTAGGCCTGGGTAAGTAGCATACCATATTTTATCTTCCTAGCATAAAAGGTACCCAAGTTATGACCTCCAAGAGAAACACAGACATAAATGTCAATGTAAACTTGAATGTAAACTTAAACATTGACCCCTAGTCCCATCCCAGGGCATGACACAGGGGCAACTCTAGCAGAGAATTAAAGGTTTAGGTCTGGGTAATTTGCATACCAAATTTCAACTTCCTTGCGTGTAGGGTACCCAAGTTATGACCTCCAAAAGAAACATATATGTAAATGTCAATGTAAACTTGAGTGTAAATTTAAACACTGACCTGTAGCCCTACCCCAGGGCATAACTAGGGGCAGCTCTAGCACAATGTTAACATTTTTGGTCTGGGTAAATAGCATATCTAATTTCCACTTCCTAGCATAAAAGTTATGACCTCCTAGAGAAATGTGGACATAAATGTCAATGTAAATTTGTATGTAAACTTAAACATTGACCCCTAGCCCCACCCCAGGGCTTGACCCAGGGGCAACTCCAGCACACTTAAAGGCTTAGGACTGGGTAAGAAGCATACCACATTTGCACTTCCTGGCATAAAAGGTACCCAAGTTATGACCTCAAAGAGAAATGCAGACATAGAAACGTGGACGTAAACGTCAATGTAAACTTAAATATTGACCCCTAGTCCCACCCCAGGGCATGACCCAGGGGCAACTCCAGCACAGTTGAAGGTCAAGGTCTTGGTAAGTAGCATACCACATTTGAACTTCCTGGCGTATAAGGTACACAAGTTATGACCTCCAAGAGAAACGCGGACATAAATGCCAATGTAAATTTAAACTTTGACCCCTAGTCCCACATCACCAGGGTATGACCCCGGGGCAACTCTACCATAGAGTTGAAGGTAGTAGCATACTAAATTTCAACTTCCTAGCAAAAAAAATGCCCAAGTTATGACTCTCATTATTAACCCTTCTCTTGCTGAACATGACATGTCCTGTCTTAGCAAACAGTGTAGATCCAGATCAGTTGGCTTCTGAAGAAGCCAACTGATCTGGATCTGCACTGTTTGTCATTAAATATGTGAATTTCTATCAAAAACCTGGATCAAGTAATCTGATAGGCTGGAAATTAGAAGTGGGCATGGCATCTTAATTTATTCAGCATGACAAGGGTTAATGTAGAAATGCAGTTCTGGGTAAGTAGCATACCAAATTTCAACTTCCTAGCATAAAAGGTACCCAGGTTATGACTCTGGTTATGACTGTGACAGAGCATGTATGCACATACGAATGTAACATCACGGTGAAATGCTATATGACCCCGCCTGCCGAACCCAACTCCTGCCTTTGGCAGGCGGGGGCAAAATAAAATATCTACCAAACAAATATATTTTTACACTTAAGCATTGCATTTTTCCCTAAATAAGCTAATATGGTTGGTTGGTTCGGCGTTTAACAGCCCAGTCAACACTATTAAGGTCAAGTCCAGGGCCCAGTTGTTCAAAGCGTTGTTAGCTTAACGAGCTCATTAAGGGTCATTTCGTTAACTGTTTTAGCGGATTCAATACACAATATTCTGATATTTTTTTGCTGAAAAAATGCACTGCAAAAGCTACTCACATTTTTTCAGCAAAAAATTTCAGCATATTTGCGTATCACTTGATGTAAATTTTAACGAATCGTTAACTAACGACGTCGTTAGCTTTGAACAACTGGGCCCAGCTTGTCAGTTTAACCACACTTTTCCTGGGCAGAATTAGTCCTCTAAGCGGTGAACCAGTACTTGTTCCCAATTCTTTTGCTTGATAAGCTGAATATTAGCAATGGATGGGTGGGAGGGGCTGGGGACTCTTAGGGTAGGGTTAATCCATAGGGGTGTACGCAGCACTGCAAACAGAACTGTTGTCATATGAAGAGTCTCAATGAACCGGAGACTGATTTACATTATTTAGGAGTTCTTTGTTTCCAAGGGCAACTTTTAGTGATTTTCATTTACAGCCCTTTCTATAATATTATAGAGTAAAATTCCACTGTTAACCCTTGTCCTACTGAATAAATTAAGATGCCACGCCCACTTCTAATTTTCTGACAATCAGATTACTTGATCTTGGTTGTTGATACAAATTCATATACTTAATGACAAGCAGTGCAGATCCAGGTCAGTTGGCTCCTTCAGAAGCCAACTGATCTGGTCCTACACTGTTTGCATAGACAAGGTATATCTGGATTCAGCAGGACAAGGTTAACCCATTGTCGTCTGGAGACCCCTAAAAGGGTAACTGGCAAATAGTTTAATGATTCTTCTCTAGGAATATGTAAATCTCATCACTAGATGTTCCTAAAATTGAAATTGGACTCTTCCAATATATAGTGTGGGGGAGTCCATTCAGTCTACAATGGGCTAAGGCCACTTGAAAGACCAGCTTTTGCCAGTACTAAATGATTTCTTTCCTTTTATTGTATATTGAATAAGACCAGCCCACTCCCAAGACCACTTTCAGGCATACCCATAATATTGGTCTTAACCCATTGTCTGGAGTCCCCTAAAAGGATAATTGGCAAACAGTGCAGACCCAGATCAGATCCCGCAGAATGTGGCATCTGATCAGGGTCTCCACTGCTTGCAAATGGTTCAACCATTTTTCTCTAAGGTATCTAAATTACATAGCCTGACAAACCTAAAATCGAAATTAGAATCTTCCAATATATAGTGTGGGAGAGTTCATTCAGTCTACAATGGGTTAACAGGGGAATTTTACTGTAGTTATATCATGTTGTTATATATGTTTGCATGCATCTGTACACCTTTGCATTCATGGACCTTCCATACAGTGCTCCAGCTAGCCCTATAAAGAGGGGCAGCTGCCCCTCTTGCTCTTTCCTGCAATCCCTCTGTCCTTTTTAAGCTGCCAATACTTATTTCAACTCAAGACATAAAACCCTATATTTTGGTGAAAATTTCACAAAAAGAGGACCAAAATTTAAAAAAGTTATCAATATTTTAACCTTTACCACTCCCTGGGCTAATTCAGCAGATGACAAATTGATGATACTTTTCTTATTTTTATCAGAAAACAGGTTTTGTCATTTCATGCAAATTGTCTCCATTGGAGACAATTCTGCTGAAAATTTACTCAGAGTGCTAAACATTGAAAGAGTTTTACGTGTATTCAAGTTTGAGGCATTTATTGAGGAACAGAATTATATTTTGTATCTTGATTCTAAGAACATCACACCTCATTCTTGTATGGCCACACAAAAAGTGCCCTACCCAGCACCCTTCTGCCCTCAAATCCTAGCCAGAGCACTGTCCATGCACATCTGGAGCTGCTGTCCATCTCTTAACCTACTGCAGACTGAATGAACTCCCCCACACTAAATAGTGGAAGAGTCTAATTTCGAATTTAGGTATGTCAGGCTATGTGATTTACATATTCCTAGAGAAAAATGATTGAACTATTTGCAAACAGTGGAGACCCTGATCAGATGACGCTGCAGAATGTCTGATCTGGGTCTACACAGGAAGTGGTAAAGGTTATCAAAGTATGTCAGGCTATGTGATTTACATATTCCTAGAGAAAAATGGCTAAACTACCGTATTTGACCTAATTACGGCACATATCCCTATAAGTGCACAGTCAAGCAAAATACAGCCAGTGTACTTTTTGTCTATTTCTTGATAAAGGCATATTTTGTGGGCATATGATAAAGGCATATGTTGTGGGATCCCATTTGAATTGCATCAACTTGCTGATGCAATTCAAATGTGTACCCACAACATATCGAGGGTTGAGCACAAGACTATAGTAACTCAAACATATTTTTGAAACCCTTGTTTAGGGGCAACTTGGACCCCTTTGTAAACAATGCAAATTTAGGTGCCATTGCTCATACGAGCAATGGCACCTAAATTTTCATTGTTTACAGAAAGAAATGTTGTAATCTTCATAACACCTTCATGGTGAGGAGATTAGGTTGGGGGAAAAACAACCATCTGACTTACGCTAGTCTTGCGCTCAACCCTCGATATGCTCTTATAGAGAAAATCAGAAAAAAAAAAAAACACAACAACATCGCATAAGCATCATTTGGTAAGTCCTTTACTGATCAGTTTTAAGTGTACCCTTAGTACATATTTTGCAAGTTTTCCAAGTATTTTTGAAAAACCTAAGCGCACAGTGCGGTAATTAGGTCGAATGCGGTATTTAAAAACAGTGGCAACCCTGATAAAATGCGGCCTTTAGCAGCATCTGATCTGGATCTGCACTGTTTGTTAATTATCCTTTTAGGGGTCTCAAGACCAAAAAGGGTTAAGGATTAAACTTAAGTATGATAGTTCCAAACAGCAAATAGTCCTTTAAAAAGTAAAATTCTACAAACTTCAAAAACTTTTCCCACAAGTAACCTGCAGATTTGGATAAAGCAGGAAGTATGGCAGACAATTACTACACAGGGAAGCTTAGAAGATATTTTTATAGATGACAAAAAGGATTTTCTAGGACACTGCCTTGGGAAAGCCCATGGCCCAAAGCTGCTGAAATCTATCACCTTGAGAGAAGCATAGCACAGTGGTGTGCCTAAACATATGAATCCAGTTATCATTAATTCTTGGCAGAAACATTTTCAAAAATATATTTCAGAGCATATATAGATGACAGCAGAAGACTTAAGTAATCCCGGCTTAAGCCTGAACTAAATTACAGTGCCTTATTTAAAATGTCCTCATTTTCCAGTTGAAAAAGTTTCAAATGAAATTTCGCTACATCATTATAAATTACCTCTGTTCTTCATACACTGTTAGCAACAGTGCCAAAATACTCCTAGGTGCCTATTTTTTTAACCCTTGTCCTCTTGAATAAATTAAGAAGCCACGCCCATTTCTAATTTTCAGTCAATCAGATTACTTTATCCGGATTATTGCTATAAATTCATCTACTTAATGGCAAACAGTGCAGATCCAGATTAGTTGGCTTCTTCAGAAGCCAACTGATCTGGATCTTCACTGTTTGCAAAGGCAGGGTATATCGGGGTTCAACAGGACAAGGGTTAACACTAGATAAGCATCTGCAAGGCTAAGTGACTGGCTCGCCCACCTTCGGATCACAATGTCCAGGGTTTTAACCCATAATTTGTCAATCACAACTGCATCAGATGATATTCTGTATTTTTACCTCCAAAAAATTACAGAAGAGGTAAAAATAATATCAAAACCAGTGAAACATCCACATATACTATTATACGGGAAGGTCCTCTTCCCCCTTTCCCCTCCCCTTAATGTGCCCTGTGTTGAGTATAAAGTGAACCGAGAGGCTCTTGGTGACACAGCAATACCATGTGTGCATAAGTGATCAATGAAGTCAAGGCTGTAAAAATACACCTACATAACAAATTCCCCTCCATGTGCTTTTGACGTCTAATAGTGTTAAAATTCTGACTAATCATTTTTCACAGAAAACGTGGCTTGATAATTCATTCAAATTGTCTCCACAGGATTTTAATTATCTATAACCTTTGCCATACGGAATTCAATTATTTGTTTGTTTCTGTTGAGGTTTTATGGTCCAGTCAACCCATAAGGGTCATTTTGAGCATGATTAGTTTACCTAACCACACCTTTTCCTGAACAGACTTAGTCCTCTAAGCAGTTGACCAATATTTGTGCACATTCTTTTGCCAGAAACTGACAATTGCCCTTCTTGAATCAGCGGAAGGGACAGAATGACTGTAGAAAATATTTCATAATCAATCTCCACAAAAGAATGTTGCTGGACCCGGTAGGGATCGGACCCGCAACCCCCTGATCACCAGCTGGGCGCGCATCCGACTGAGCCACCGAAGCCGCTGAATAAATTAAGATACCACGCCCATTTATAACTGTCAGTTGATCCAAGTTGTTGATACAAATTCACATATTTAATGACAAACAGAGCATATCCTGATCTACACTGTTGCAAAGACAGGGCATATCTGGGTTCAGCAGTACAAGATTATTTGTTTGTGTTGAGGTTTTACGGCCCAGTCAACCCAATGGGGTCATGTCGAGCGCGGTCAGTTTACCTAACCACACGTTTACTGGGCAGGCTTAGTCCTCTAAGCTGTTAACCAGTATTGTGCACATTCTTTCGCCAGAAACTGACAATTGCCCTTCTTGAATCAGCGGAAGGGAAAGTAACAACCCACATTTACTAAAAGGCTGAACACCAAGTGAGGCTGAAGGTCAAATGTCAGGTGATGTCTGAAGCTTATCAGAAATATTATAAGCCTTCTCAGCATTTTTCCAACTCCTTGTATTTCAGATCTTCACATCTTAAGGCAATCTGTAAAATTCCAAAAGTATCTGATGGAAGTAGATGTAAACGTTGCATACTTAAACTTTGCGGATGGAAATTCAAAGCTGGAAAGAACTGTGTCGAAACTAGCCATATCAAAAATCTAATATCAGGTGCCTATCTTTACACCACCGGAAGAAAGTTTGCAAAATTTCAACAGAATCCGATTAAAGATACAGGAGGAGTTGTGGACACAAGATTTGCAGATGTAAATCCTAACTCTGTTTAAATATAGCCAAATCAAGAATCCAAAATCAGTTGCATCACAGGAAGAAAATCTGTAAAACTTTAAAAAATGAATGAAAAATTCAGAAGTTGTGGGTGAAAGCACTAACACACATGCAAACATGCACAGACTATGGATAAGGGTCAATTCTATAGGTCCCTCTCTCTACATCGGGTAATGAATTGCAGCAACCAACATTTCAGAGTATTTTTTTCTTATTTTCAAAACCATTTTTGACTTCAAATTGTCCCCATAGAAATTTCAAGCCTTATTTTCAGTGAAAAATGAAAAAAATACTTCATAACTTGTTTTCTGTTGATTTTGCCAATACATCATTAAAGTTAATATCATCCAAGAAAAATGGTTTAATAGAGCTTTCATCGTAGCTCTTATTTCCCAATAAAAAACATATCATTACGAAAACACTCCTATTCAAATGTATTGAAAATTTTACGACCAAAAAAGGAAAATTTTCAGATAAAAAAATTCTAATATTTTTCATATTTCTGCTCAAAACATGGATTGTGGGTACTAGTTAGAACTGCCTCGGCGAGGCGGTTCTAACGAGTACCCACAATCTATGTTTTGAGCAGAAATAAGAAAAATAATGTATACCCCTGTAAACCCCAGTTTTACTATATAAAAGTGGGGTTTAAGGGGGTCAAAATTATATAGGCATGTTTTTGTGATGTGTTGGTGGGTACTCATGAGAAGAGCCTCGCTGCAGAAATAAAAAAAAAATATTTATTTGATGCTCCCTCTTATCTAGAGCTTGTTTTCGTGAATTAAATACAAAAAAAAAAAAAAAAAAAAAAATTGTCTGAATTCACCTACTTATCATGATCCTGATTAATAAAACACAAGAATATTGTCTGGTCATGTGACCTGTATCAGCCAATCATACAGAAGACTGCTGCAGAATTTTATGAATGAAACCCCTCTGAATGAAACCAACACCATTCACAGGATCAAACACCAAAGCATTCCCAGTTTAGGCCAACATAAACATGCTAAAATAATTACCCTCATTATTTCCAATTTCCGCTATAGATTAGCTATCATGCCACTGAGTGCATAATATTAACCAATTTCATCCCTCTAGATAAGAATGATATTTTTGTGAAACCATAAGAGATAAAGTCAGAAAATGTACTTTGGGACATATGCGCCCAGCAAGGATTCAGATCAGCCTCGCGCATGCTGATCAGAATCTTCACTGGGTGCAATTACGATAGCCAAGGTTGCAAAGTTTCTTCATGCGTACAATGAAGACTATGATCAAACTGCCTGGATGTGCTGGCTAATTTGGGTCTTCGTTCGTGCGCATGTCAGAAGGTGCATTTTCTAATATGTCATGGCATTTCATGTGAATCATCTGCTTGGCTGACCATTCACATGAAATATCAAGACTTGTCTTCTTTCTATTTTTTTAAAAAAATCAAAATTATCATCTGCTCTAGTTGTGATTGGCACTTTAGGGGTATTTAATTTCATAGCTGCACTATTTTATTATAGAAAATGTGCATTCCTTTTCATTTTTTTCCTTATAACTGTTTCTTCTTATTATTATTACTTGACCTTTGTAGAACTGTAAATACTATGTAGCACAAAAAAACTAAAAAAAAAACAAAAAAAAAACAAATCAGCTAATTTTTTCTTTCAAGAAAACAACAATGAAAGAAACTACAATTCAGACAAAACAGATACAAAAAGATACACTGAAAAACCCTTGCAATTTTAAAACAAACTTGGCTCACTTCAGAGAAATTGTTTTAAATTTCCTATGACTTCTTAAATTTTTAAGTGTTAGTAAATATGCAGAAGCAGATAAGCATCTTAACACATCATAGGGCAATTTTTAGGCCAATCAAAGATGATCAAATGCAGAAAAATAAACCAATCAAAGTACTCGAATCTGTATAATCCCTCAGGTCCTGGAAATTGACAGGATATACGCAAAAAAAATGAGTGTTCACCAGCAGATAAGACAATGATCAAAGGAAGTCAATTAAATTCCACCAACAATTTCCGCCTACACTTGAATGAAGTAGTTCATCCGTTTTATTTGGGTCAAAGTCGTCATCATCTGATAAGATCTTTATAGGTCGAGTTAATTATCAAATCAGATGGTTATAATCAATTCAGCTACACTTGCACATTAAACTCAAATATACGCAGATTAAATTTTAGTTTGCTTTCTTTTTTTTTCTTTTTTGAAAATAGGGCTTAATATTTTAATGTCTGGCGCTGGGTAAAAATTTCAGCAGACGACATTTAGAAATATTTTTCTTATTTTCCCAGAAAACAGGTTTGACATTTCTTGCAAATTGTTTTCTGAGAATATTAAGAAAAATATTATCCATTACGAAAACAAGCCTATTCAAATATATACTGAAAATTTTACCACCAAAAAATGAAAATTTTCAGATAAAAAATTCTGATATTTTTTTATATTTCTGCTCAAAACATAGATTGTGGGTACTCGTTAGAACTGCCTCAATGAGGCAGTTCTAACTAGTACCCACAATCTATGTTTAGAGCAAAAATAAGAAAAATAATGTATACCCCTGTAAACCCTAGTTTTACTATATAAAAGTGGGGTTTTGTTTGTGTGGCCCAGTCAACCCAATGGGGTCATGTTGAGCGCGGTCAGTTTACCTAACCACACGTTAACTGGGCAGGCTTAGTCCTCTAAGCGGTTAACCAGTACTGTGCATATTCTTTCGCCAAAAACTGACAACTGCCCTTCTTGAATCAGCGGAAGGGAGAGAATGACCGTAGAAAATATTTCATGATCAATCTCCACGAAAGAATGTTGCCGACCTCGGCGGGGGTTGAACCCGCGACCTCCTGGTCTCCAGTCGGACGGCGCATCCAACTGAGCCACCGAGGCCGGCAAAAAAGTGGGGTTCAAAGTTATATCTACTGAATTTTCTCAGAGAGTGGTCAAGGTTAATTATCAAATCAACTAGTCAAAACCAATTCAAATACTTGCATGTTAAGCTGAAATATAAACAGATGAAATTTTAAAGTATAATTCTCATTTCCTGGAAAAATAAGGTTTAATATTTTAAGCAAATCATCATCAGAGGAGATTATCTGCAAGATTCTACAACAAAAATGTCCTCTGCTGATTTCATTTATCATGTTAATTAGGCCTTAAACCATTGTAGTCAGGAGACCCCTAAATGGGAAAATGGCAAACAGTGCAGACCCAAATCTGACACCACAAAATGCGGCATCTGATCAGGGTCTCCACTGTTTGCAAACAGTTCAACCATTTTTTTCTAGCAATATCAAAATCACATAACCTGACATACCTACAATCAAAATTAGAATCTTCCAATATATAGAGTGGGGGAGTTTATATATATATATTATTTCTTCACAAATACCTTTGCTTTGGGTACTCATTAGAACAGCCTCGGCAAGGCACTTCTAATGTATATTCACAACATATAATTTTTTTGAAAAATACAAAACTTAAGAAAAATATCAGGGCCCAGTTGTTCAAAGCTAATGACATCATTAGTTAACGATTTGTTAAAATTTACATCGAGGGATACGCAAATATGCTGAAATTTTTTGCTGAAAAAATGTGAGTAGCTTTTGCAGTGCAAAAGCGACTCACATTTTTTCAGCAAAAAATATCAGAATATTGTATATTGAATCTGCTAAAACAGTTAACCAAATGACCCTTAATGAGCTCGTTAAGCTAACAACGCTTTGAACAAATGGGCCCAGTACTTTCTAGTTGAAAAAAGATGCCTTATCTGAAGCCATGTATTCTCTTGTCCTGCTGAATAAATTAAGATGCCACGCCCACTTCTAATTTTAAGCCTATCAATCTACTTGATCCAGGTTGTGGATACAAATGAAATTCTGAATGGCAAAAAGTGCAGATCCAGATCAGTTGCCAACTGATCTGGTTTTTTGATTGTGTTGGGGTTTAACGACACGTCAACCCTTGAGGGTCATTTTGTGTCGTCTCCCAGAGAAAGGGAGAAAAGAGATAGAAGAGAGAGTAGAGGAGATAAAAGAGAGGGACAGGGAAGAAAGAGGAACAGGAATGAAAGTGAAGAAACAGAAGAAATAAAAACATTCCCCCTCTACCCTTACCCACTACAAGGATAGCAGGCCTTGCCCAACTGTAAGCCAATATCAGTTGGACGCCCCGGTGATGTAAGATACACAGCACCTTCGCACCACCCGACCACCCCCCAACTGATCTGGATCAACACTATTTGCAAAGGCAGGGTATATCCATGTTCAGCAGGACAAGGGTTAAAATTTTACAGGTACAAATTTTCCCATATGCATACAGTGAAGACCCTGCCTAGTCCTGTATTTCTAGACTTTTTTTTTTTTTTTTTTTTTTTTTCCTATTGTATTTACCCTAAATATTTGGACACTTTATCCCATTGTAGTTTGACTAAACTCCCCCACACTATATATTGGAAGAATCCAATTTCAATTTATTGAAAGAATCCAATTTCAATTTTAGGTATGTCAAGCTATATGATTTAGTTATGCCTAGAGAAAAATGGCTAAACTTTTTACAAATAGTGGAGACCCTGATAAGATGCCACATTTTGTGACATCTGATCTGGGTCTGCACAATTTGCCAATTATCCTTGTTGGGGTCTCCAGACTAAAATGTGTTAACCCTTGTCCTGCTGGACCCTTGTCCTGCTGAACCCGGATATACCCTGCCTTTGCAAACAGTGTAGATCCAAATCAGTTAGCTTCTGCAGGTCAACTGATCTGGATCTGCACTGTTTGCCATTAAGTATGTGAATTTATAGCAAAAATCCGGATCAAGTAATCTGATTGGCTGAAAAATAGAAGTGGGCGTGGCATCTTAATTTATTCCGCAGGACAAGGGTTAATTGCTTACCATACGTGTCAGTTTACTTGGCTTCCTGTTGATGCCCATAACCACCAGATGCCCCAGAATGCAGCGCATGATTGGGGCCTACACTGCCATACATACAGAAATAATTTAGACACATCAAGAGGTAGTAGAATGGACTGTTTCAAATATTAGGACAAGTATGGTAAGTAGGTAAGGTTTCCCAACACTTCTGGTTATTACGGTATCTAAAAACTATTAGGTGCGTGGCAAACTGTGTAAACCCTGATCAGACATCTCACTCTTTAAGGCAGGGGTGAGAATAGTCGCTAATAATCAATCCTGAAATCTAAAATTCAGTCCAAAAACTACTAATATTTTTCTTATTTCTCAATAAAAATGTAAGTTGTCTCATTAGAAGTGCCGCAGGGAGGCACTTCTAATGAGTACCAATAACATATGTTTTTATTGCGAAATAAGAAAAATATTATGTGGATACTCCGTCTTATCTGGAGCTATGCAACTAATAATTAGTTGAATAATTAGTTTTTAAAGTTATTTCAGGCATACGTTATTATATTAACCCAAATAATTACTTTTGACACAAAAGGATGGTCTTGTGGCCAAGTGTAAAGTGAAATTTCATGCTTAAAATGAAAGTTTTCAATCCTGAAATCAGGATTAATCCTGAAGTTTCCTATTCCAGTTAAGTGTAGTTTGATTTGGGTCTACACTGTCTGCTTAAGCATCAATGTCTGAATATTTTGGATAAATACGGTTAGGTGTGTTTTTCCCACTGCATATCAGACAAATCAATAAGCTTGAGACACATTAACCTGTAGTCTGCAAAATTTGCATATTCAGCAGACCACGAATTGAGAATATTTTTTTCTCTTTCCCAGAAAATAGGCTTTAACAAAGAAAAAATCTGCATGAAATGTCAAAGCCTATTTTCTGGAAAAAATGATAAATATTTCAAAATGTTGTCTGCTGAAATTTTTTCCCAGAATGCTAAGTGTTAACCTGCAGTCTGCAAAATTTGCATATTAGCACAACATACTTTAAAATATTATCTTTTTATCCATGAAGCACACAAGATATTTTAAAGTACTTTTTCCATGAAAAGAATGTCTGGTATTTCATTTAAATCTATATGAATGAAATGCTAGTACATTTTGATGGGGACAGCATGAAGAAATGACAAGCCATATTTTCTTTCATCTGCAAATATCACAACAAGCTAAATGTTAGATAAAAAGGGGGCATTTTTTTCCTATTTCTCTATGTAAATATACATTGTCATATTCATTAGAACTGCCTCACTGAAAAAAATCTAAAGCGTACTGTTAGCACTGCAATTCTAATGATACCCACAACATATGTTTTCATTGAGATATTATCCTTTTATCTGTAGCATGATAAAACCTGGTAGAATTTCTGCCTATTTTTTTTTTTTTTTTTTACATGGGAACTTATTGTTGTAACTTCTTTTGTGCAATCGTGCACACCACAAATCCCTTCTGAAAAGGGGTCTGCTTTAACCCATTGTAGTCGGGAGACCCCTAAAAGGGTAACTGGCAAACAGTGCAGACCCAGATCAGATGCCGCAGAATGCGGCATCTGATCAGGGTCTCTGCTGTTTGAAAATAGTTCAACCATTTTTCTCTAGGAATAGCTAAATCACATAGCCTGAAATACCTAAAACCATAATTAGAATCTTCCAATATTACAGTGTGGGAGAATTCATTCAGTCTACAATGGGTTAAAAGCAAAAATCTACCCTATATATAAGAAAAGAATTTAGGGAGACAAAAAACAATTTTGATTTACCTCTCTTGAAAGTGTATCTATGCCCCTTAAAGCTAATAGTAGCATGCTGCATAAAAAGTCAGCAAACATTTGGAAATATTTTTTCTTATTTCTCAAAGAAAATAATAACTGACATTTCGTGCAATTTATCTCCTTAGGACACAGTTTGCATGAAAGGCCAGATGTTATTTTTGCAAAAAATACTGTACAAACAGGCCTAAGCCACTCACATTCTGCAACATCTGATCTGGGTCTACACTATCTGCTCAGGACTGCCTGTTCCTATACTTACAGCAAATATGGTACAGGCTTGAAAAATAAGCTGATGGCAGTTTAAGGTATTGTTTTTTCTTCAGAACAGGACTTAGCACATTATTCAAATCATCTCATATTTTAAGATAAGTTTTTTTTAACTTTTAAAGGAACAGAATTTTTTTCTTCTTACTCACTAAAAGCATATTTTGTGGTACCTTTGTGAAAATGTACCGTGGAACATGTGAGTCCACAAAGTCTGATGAGTCTTCACTGTCCCTTTGAAGGGTCCATTTTCTCAGGTGATGGCTCACATATTTTCCTGGAGAACTGCTCTGGGCACCTCTATTACCTAGTTATCATGCACTTTTTTTTTTTCATCCCAAAGTGTTGATATTTGTTTTATTTCTCCATAAAAATGTATGTTGTGGGTACTCATTAGAAGCGCCTCACCAAGGCACTTCTAATGAGTACCCACAACATACATTTTCGTGGAGAAATAAGAAAAATATTAACACTGGATACTCCTCTTAGCCGAAGCTATGATGTTCTCCTCTTATCCAGAGCTATTCTGGTCTCCTTTGTCATTTGCAATCTTCCCTAGAGAATGCTAAATGTGAAATCTACCAATATGTGATTTGCATGTCAGATAATATTCATACTATTCTCCTACACCATATTTTCCTTAAAAATTGGGACACCCAAACTCATTACCATACTTCTACAACTGGAAAAAGTCCTTTTTACTACCTGTTGCTGTATCTAAATGCAGCTGAATATGTGGCTTACAGTGTAGACTGGTAAGATGTCACAATCTGTCACAATCTGTAGCGTTTGATCTGGATCTACAGTGGTTGCTCAGGCCTGTTCGTCCTATTATTCAGTAAACATATAACTTCCTTCTACATACAAACCTCAAATTATTAAGTTGAGGTTTTACAACCCCATTTGGGTCATGTCAGGCGCGGTCAGTTTACCGCACCACGCTTTTCCTGGACAGACTTAGTCCTCTAAGCGGTTAACCAGTACTTGTGCACACTCTTTCTCCAGAAACTGACAACTGCCCTTCTTGACTCTGTAGAAGGGAGAGAATGACCACAGAAAATATTTCATGATCAATCTCCACAAAAGAATGTTACTGGACCCGGCGGGGATCGAACCTGCGATCTCCTGATCACCAGTTCAACGTGCATCCAGCTGAGCCACCAAAGCCGGCAAACCTCAAATTAAGGGAACAGGATGCACTTAGTACATTTTCTGCCATTGTTTCCAGGGAGACAACTTTTGTGACATCCTATTTGCTTTCTTGCACACCAAGTCCCTTCTGAAAAGGGGTCTACTCTAAATGGAAAGAATTTGCTCCCATGGGGAGCAAATTCTTTCCTTTTAGATTAGACTCCTTTTTTGAAAGGGAAGCAAAACAATTTTGGAAGAGTTATCTCCCTTGAAAGTCTTTTCATTCCCCTTAAGAAGCATAACCATAGCTTTCTTATTTCTCCATGAAAATTAAGCACATTTATGCTTAGCATCCCAAAAATAGACCTTTCAATTAGAAGCGCCTCCGCAAGGCACTTCTAATGAATATTCACAACATAAGATTATGAAAAATATCATTACTTTCTGGATGAACAAAAAAAAATGCCTAATCTTGAGCGATGTCTTCTGGATGAAAAGTGTTAATTATCCCTTATAACACTAAGCAAGATTGCAGCAGACGACATATACAGCTGCAGAATTTATAGAATAATCTCTGTTTAGTCAGTTATGTCATCTGACCAATTTTCCTCCAAGCTATGGCTTTGGGACAATGGTTATGGAACCACTAGACCAGTTGCAAAAGAAATGGCAACTTTTTGTTTTCCCATTTACTGTCATAACCCTATGAATTGGGAGAGACAGGTCTGAACAAACAATGTAAACCCAGATCAGATGCCACAGACGACAGTGAAGACTGTATAACCTGAGTTTTCAAAGAGTGCAAATGTCCAAAGGCTCAGTTGTAACCTGCTGTCTCCTGCTACAGGGTCCCGTCTGCTGTCACCTGAAGCATGCTTGACACTCTGCAGACGACAATTTGAAATATTTTTCATATTTTTCCCAGAAAACAAGGCTATGACATTTCATGCAAGTTGTCTCTTGCATGAAATGTCAAAGCCTGTTTCCTGGGACAACTTGCATGAAATGTCAAAGCCTATTTCCTGGGAAAAATTATCATCAATATGTAGTCAGCTGAATTTACCCAGAGAGTGGTAAAGATAAAAGTTATGTGACTGCAGACACTATACTGAAAAGATCCTTTCGGGTACACATGTCATAAAATTTGTTTCTCCCCAATGCACGTCATAATTATTTATCAATAAAGCGAACATCGAAAACATCTTTTCTACTGACGTACTATTGAAGAGTACAGGAAATAATTAGAATAAACAAATGATTCAATCAAGTGTCTCTAACAAGCGCTAGACAAGGGTAGCAAAATATTTTTTATTTCTTCACAAAAACATGTGTTGTGGGTACTCATAAGAAGCGCCTTGGTGAGGTGCTTCTAATGAGTACCCACAACAAATGTTTTTTAATATGAAGAAATAAGAGAAATTTCAATACTATTTGATCAAAAAAATCAACTTATCCAGGTCTGTGCAACATCATAACCAAACACACATCTTTCAAGGGGAGCAAATTCTAAATGGAAAGAATTTGCTCCAAAGGGAACAAAGCCTTTCCTTTTAGAGTAGACCCCTTTTCAGAAGAGGGACAAAAACAATCTGGAATGAACTGCCTCCTTGAAAATGTATCAATGCCCCTTAACCCTTAAACTGTCAATCACAACAATTGTCATCTGCTTTGTCATCTGCTTGTGATTTTAAGAGTCATTTTTGCAAAAAGTGTGGACCATGATCAGACTGCTCCTCCAGGAGCAGTCTGATCAGGTCCACACTGTTTGCCTTTATACAAAAATAGGTTTGAAACGTGCAAGAATATTCAGCAGACGACATAAACAGATGACATTTTCAGATGCAGGTTTTCTTGGCATTTTAAGGGTTAACCATTTCAGCCATGTACACCAAAGCAGATGCTTATGCAAACAGTGTAGATCCAGATCTCATCAGGATCTACACTGTTTGCTATTCTGTTTTTCAGTTCAGACTAAAACTTCAATATTCATCAATGGGACTGTCCGAATTCAAAGATGAAAGAGACCAGTTGAGGGCAAATGTTTGGATCAGTTTGTTTAACCATTAGCATGTTACACTGAAATATGAGATGAAGACAACGAAAAATATTCTTTGCAAAAAATTTTTCACTGAAAGAGAGCTTGACATTTCTTTCCAACTGCTTGCTCTGGAGGTATGCAGCAGCCGTAGGTCTAGACAAGTCACTTTTTTTTTTCAGTCTAGTCAGCATATTTTTCTTTTTTCTCCACTAAAACATATATTGTGGGTATTCACTAGAAGCACCTCACCGAGGTGCTTCTAATGGGTACTCACAATGTATGTTTTGGTGGAGAAATAAGAAAAAAATTTGGATACCCCTAATAGCAGCTCTGTCACACCAAAACTGTCTGCCTGGATAATGTAAACGGAAGACGCTTTTTTACTTGCTACTGTACAAATTTGAGCCGTATTATACAGAGCTGCTCCAGACAACAAGTATCCAGACAAAAAATTATCTTAGTGATTCTCAATGAAAACATTTCTTGTTGGTACTCATTAGAATTGGCTAAGGGACGCAATTTTAATGACTACTAACATATGTTTTCAAAGAGAAATACAAAATAAATTCAACTTTTCAGTCCAAAAACACACTTTATCTCTGGAGGAATGCATTACAGGACATTTTTTTCGGTTTCATGATCACATCCATGAAAGATAATTAAGCCCTATGATATGATTTTAAGCTTTAGCATGCTGAAGACTAAAAACAGCAGATGACAAATTGGTGATAGGTTTTCCAAACTTTTCTAATTTTTGTGCCATACCTGAATTGTCTCCAATGTCTAAATGATATATTGGAATAAAATGCCAAACACAATTTTTAAAGAAAAAAAAAAAATTGTTTTAAAAATGTTGTCTGCTAATGTTCAACTTCCGTGTTGTGGAGGTTAGAACTCCAACACCGGCTCTGTTTAATAATGGATACCAATTTGTGCATGTGCAGCTTCAATTCAGTAATTTAATCCCTGAAGTTAATCCATAATGGCGACAGCATGCAAATGTCAATTTTATATTCACCTTTAGAGCATCAAGCAGACGACATTCTATTTTTTTTTTTTTTTTTAAGAGAAAATAAATCCTGACATTTCAAGTGAATCATCTGCCAAACAGATGATTCACATGAAATGTCAAGACTTTTTTTCTTTGAAAAATAATAAAAAGAAACTAAAATGGTCGTCTGCTGCAGTTGTGACTGGCATTTTAGGGGTTAAAAGTACCCTAAATGCTAATCTTGTTAAGTGTAAAAGGTCAGGAATCATTCTTTAAGTTTAGGGAAAAATTTCAGTTTTACTGGTATTCAAAATGTTTTATAAATGTAGTTTTATTCTGAGCTCAGCAAGCACATATGAATATTGATGATGATTTGGTGTTTTACATTCCTTTCAAGTTAGTAGGTAAAAACATATTTTACCACAAGTTTCCCAGTAATTTTGAAAAACTTAAGCACACAGTGCAGTAATTAGGTTGAATACAGTATATTTTTTGGAGACATATAAGAAAATTTATTATGCCCCTATTAGTGATACCATTTACATCCTTAAAGTGCTATTCACAACTGCAGTAGATGACACTAATTTTTCATTTTTTTTTTTATGGTTTTTAGAGAAACTAAGACATAACATTTCATGTGAATCATCTGCTGGGCAGATGATTCACATTAAATGCCAAGTCTTATGTTCTTGGAAAAATAATGAAAACTAGACATGTGTCCAAAGTACACAGATGCCCCCGCCCTATGGCCTTTGCCCATATGTCTGTTTCCTTTGGCCCCACCCCACAGCCCCACCCCTAGCATGATTTAGTTTACAAACCCTGGTCTCTGTATAAACTATTTCATCTGTGATCATTATACCAGATTTCTAACTTTCTAGGGCAAGTAATGGTACCAAACTTACAATTCTATTGCCATTTTGCATGTGTTTAATATGATCTGTCACACATTCTGACCCCTGGCCCCACCCTGGGGCAACTCCACCATGAAGTCTAAGGTCTTGGTCTGGGTAAATACCAAATTTCAACTTTGTAGCATAAAAGGTATCAAAGTTATGAGCAACTTGGATGTAAATGTGAATGTAAATATGCAGGTAAACTTGCATGTAAACTTGAATGTAAACTGTTACATTTGTTAGACTCTGGTTACGGATGTGACATAAGCACGGATGTAATATCATGGTGAAACACTATATGCCCCACTCCTGTCTTCGGCAGGCGGGGCATAAAAATGCAGACTGTTGTCTGCTACAACTTTGCTTAGCGCTTTAAAGTTTCAAACAGTTAAGTTTCTTACAATCTGACCCAAAAATCCAGATCAACTGGGTCTAAATTCTTCCAGATTCATATCATCCTCTCCTAAACTAGACTTTATTCTTTGTTTCCAAAGGCAACCTTTTCGATTTTATTTGACTTCACTGCAGCTCGTGTTAAGTGCGGTATGGGGGCTGTAAAACTTCTCCCCATACTTCATCATAGTGCAGAGTATATTTTTTTTTCCTTTGGGATCTCTGAGCCCATTCTGGTCCCAACGTTATAAAAATTTTTCATGCTCACCTCAGCTGAGCATGAATTTTGTCCTGCTAATAAATCTCAAATTACTAACAACTGCAAATTCTTTCTTGCTAAACATAGCTGAGCATGACATTTTCTCTGCTAATAAATATGAAAATGCCAACTTCATATTTTTTAGCAGAGAAAATTTCGTGCTCAACTGAGTTGAGCATGAAAAAACTTTTATAACCTCGGGGCCTGGTTGCTTTGAAAATCAAATACCACCAAAGCTGGTGCTAAGAGGCATAGGCAAACTAAATTGTTGCATATGAAGAGACTTGCCGGCCTCGGTGGCTCAGCCGGATGTGCCGTCCGACTTGAGACCAGGAGGTCCCGGGTTCAACCCCCGCCGAGGTCGGCAACATTCTTTCGTGGAGATTGATCATGAAATATTTTCTACGGTCATTCTCTCCCTTCTGCTGATTCAAGAAGGGCAGTTGTCAGTTTCTGGCGAAAGAATGTGCACAATACTGGTTAACCACTTAGAGGACTAAGCCTCCCCAGTGAACGTGTGGTTATGTAAACTGACCGCGCTCGACATGACCCCACTGGGTTGACTGGGCCATAAAACTCAACATAAACAAACAAATATGAAGAGACTTAATAAAACTTGAGTCTCCCATTTTCGTTCTTTCGTGTAGTCTTTGTTTTCAAAGGCAACCGTTTAGATTTTTGTTTTATGTTGTCATGTAAAGGCAAAATGGGTATAATGTTCCAATGTCTTAAACTGCACCAAAAGGTTATCATTTTTGACAAATAAGATCATTTAACCCTTAAAGCACCATTAACAACAGAACAGACTACACTCATTCTTTTAACCCAATGTAGTCTAGAGACCCCTAAAAGGGTAACTGGCAAATAGTGCAGACCCAGATCAGACGACACAGAATGTGGTGTCTGATCAAGGTCTCCACTGTGCAAATGGTTTAGCCATTTTTCTCTATGTATATCTAAATCTCAGACCCTGACGTACGGAAAAATGAAATTGGACTCTTCTACTATATTGTGTGGAAGCATCTATTCAGTCTACAATGGGTCAATTTTTCTGAGAAAACGAAAGAATATTTAAGAATATTGTCTGCTGCTGTTGTTAATGAAGCTTTCAGACTTAACTCTTTGCATGCTGGGTAATTTTGCATGCTTTTTTGTCGTCTATTGATTTTTTTTTTTTATAAACTAACTTTTTCAAAAAATCTTTCAGGAGTACCATCAGAGTGTCACACAATTTGGATCCAGATCAGGCCCAACGTTTTGTTGGGCCTGATCTGCATCCAAACTGTTTGCAAAGGTTATCAGTAGATGACAAAAGTCGCCACAAGCGGGGAAAGAGATAACTAACAAGGTATATAAACAAACACATTATTACTTCAGTAAGGTAATCTGATGATCTGTATCACATCTTATGGATGTTTTGTCAGGCCTGATCTGGGTCCAAACTGTCTGCAAAGGTTATCAGCAGACGACAAAAGTCGCCACTAGTGGGGAAAGAGTTAAATATCAAGATATATAATAAACACATTATTACTACAGAAAGGTGATCTGCTGATCTGTAACACATCTTACAGATGTTCCTATATCTAAGGATCAGGCTCAAGCAAGAGCATCAGAGCATAAAGTGCATTTATCTATCATCAGCTATGCTTTAGACTGGCTCCAGTCTTCAGTGACTATATATTTTTCTTATTATCCTGTTTGATAATCCACTAAATTAAAACCAAAATAATATCATGATTATAAAGGCTGGTCACTAGTGACTTAGTGACCAGCCTTTATAGTCACAATATTATTCTTGTTTTGTTAGGGGCTGGTTGGGTGTGGCGAAAGTGTCGTGTATCTTACGTCACTGGGGTGTCCAGCTGATATCGGCCTATAGTTGGGCAAGGCTTGCTATCCTTGTAGCAGGCAAAGGTAGAGAGGAAAGTTTATATTTTTTCTGTTTCTCCACTTTCAATCCTGTTCCTCTTTCTTCCCTGTCCCTCTCTTTCATCTCCTCTACTATCTGTTCTCCCTTTCTCTGGGAGACGACACAAAATGACCCACAAAGGGTTGACGTGTCATTAAACTCCAACACAATCAAAATTCTTGTTTTGTTTGTCACTGGAGACTCGAGCCAGTCTAGCTATGCTTGTGTGCATGATTTTACCACAGCTGCATGATGCAAGGGAAATAACTAGTACAACTAAGCTTTTCCAAATATCTCAGGAGCATAGTCTCCCTTAGATAATGAAAATATTCTCTACAAACAGCATACAACAAATTGGTGATAATTTTTTGTTATTTTATTCAGAAAAGTTACAGTTTGAAATTCCAAGCAAACTGTCTCTATTTTCTGGATAAAACAACATATCACCATTTGTTTTCTGCTAAATTGTCTTCTTAGCATACAACTGGCATGAAATGTCAAAGCCTATTTTCTGATTTTCTGGTCTAAATAAGAAAAATATCACCAATCTGTTTCTTCCAAGGAGACAAGACAATTTGTACTGCCCAAAGTGTCTATCCCTAGTTTGCAGGGAAAAATGAGAAAAGCAGTTCAAAATATTGTGTGCCAAAGTTTTTACCCGAGATACAGAGCTTTACGGTAAATTATCACCCTATCTGGAGCTATAGATAACAAATCCCTTTGCATCATTATTGTTTGCTTTCAACCATTATCCTGCTACAACTGATAATCATTGGACCACAAATACATGTATCATATTGTTCATATTTTCCCTCCTTATGAGTACCCATGTTTTTGATGCAAATATTATATTCTGAAAAACCTTTGATCTTCAATCTTGTAATACCATAATTGAGAATGAGGGTGGGAAAAATGGGAAATAAAAAGAACAACAATATTCCAAAGAAGTGGTGTAATATTTTGGAATACAAAAACAAAACGAAAAGTTTAAGACCATTAGTTTTATGCACAAAATGCTAGTCACTGTTTCCTATTGTTCCCAATATCCATTCAGTACTGGGTATTTCCTATGCTACCGTAAATGTCCTAAAATTTTGAACACTTTATTCTACACTTATTTAGCTTAAATTTTGCTTTTTATATAGTTGTTTCTTAAAATGCTTAGTAGAATGGCAAACAGTGTAGACCCTGATCAGACTGCTCCTTCAGGAGCAGTCTGATCTGGGTAAGCACTGTTTGCATATGGCATTCTGTTAGAAACTTTGGTGTTCAAAATTTTAGGACATTTACCATGTAGAAGTACCAAACAATGACAATGGAACACCCAACTAGCCATAATCCAACCATATTTTCATACCCAACAAATGCCCATTTGTGGGCAATGTGGATATACAAATGGATACATGGACAGAAATACAAGAACTATCTATACCCTCATACCCTTCAAAATACTGGCTTCATCCAGTAGCATAAATCCAAAGTCCACCACTTTAAAACAAAAGAAAAAATTTACACTGGACAGTTTTTACAAAGCACTGGTGGCAAAATCCTTTCACTAGTTCACATACAGAAAAATCTGTACTCCGTGGTCTCCATAAATTCAAATATTCCTACTCATTTCAAAATAAGTTCAGCTGTAAATGTAAAGTCATTTGAAGTTATCTTGCTATTTTAAGTAACAAAGGCCATATTGGAGGATGGAATTAGACTATTTTACTATTAAACCTGATGCAAGGACACTACCAGAGTATTTATTAAGGAGGTGTATTTGATGAGAATTCTGGGATAATTTTCTCAATATTTGTTGTGGGTACTCATTAGAAGCGCCTTGCCAACGTGCTTCTAATGTGTACCCACAACATATCTTTTTACAGAGAAATAAGAAAAATTGTCGCAGAATTATCCTCTTCAACAAGTTCCCCGAGGGCTGTTCCCAAAAAAAAGCAAAAAGGGGAGGAGGGTATTTGACGATACTTTTTTTTTACCCCCACCACCCATGAGATTAAATTTACTGTTAGCCCTACTACCCCAAAAGATCATATTATCCACAAAACCCACCACCCACATAACTCAATTTCTTTCAGACCCCACCCTACTCCCACCTATAGGATTGGAATATTTTTCATAGGACCTCCATCCACAGGAATAGATAACTCTATGGCTTATGACTCAAGAAAAAAGCTGGAGATGTGCAGTCTTGTTCCTATCTTGCGTCTGACGAGTAGCCAGAGAAGTCTGATTCATTGGAATATTGTTCAGCCACTCTGGCTGGTCATTTGTTGCATTTTCCATTAATTGTCAGTGATCAAAACTGCATAGAAAACAAGGGAAGTAAATTCCATCTTTTTTTTTCCAAAAGTGAAAGTAGAATTTCCAATTCTGTTTGTAATGAGTATTTTCATTGACGGAAAACATGCGGACCAAGAAATTCACGTATTCGCAAACCAATGACATGCGACAATTTAACTTAGCACTCAGGATACCAATAATTAAAACTGCTTGGCTCAAGGGCTCAGTGAGTTATTAAAAGAAAGCGTGCTCTACAGCAACTCCATTTTCCGCTGTTCCTGGGGACTCTTAACTGCAGGAAATCGTGGGCAACTTCAGTTCTCTGTATGATGCAGATTTCAATATTGGTATCCAGCTTGCTTTTCACTTTCTGTTAATCAAGCGCACCTTATTTAGACACTTTCTTTCATTTCAATATTGTTTATCTACTACCAGATGACCAGAACACATTTTTTTCATTCCTTTGGGTTATGCCAAAAAGACACAGAACTGATTTTTTTTTAAAACAACCACCTACAGGATTACATTTTTACGAAATCCTATCACCCACAGGATTCGAATACAACCAACCCCCCACTTCTCCTACGAAAAGGTAGTTTGTGTTGAGGTTTCATGGCCCAGTCAACCCATTAAGGTCACTTCGAGCCGGTCAGTTTACATATCCACACTTTATCCTAGGCAGGCTTAGTCCTCTAAGCAGTTTACCAGTACTGTGCACATTCTTTTGGCAGAAACTGACATCTGCACTTCTTAAATCAGTGGAAGGGAGAGAATGACCACAGAAAATATTTCATGGTCAATCTCCACTAAAGAATGTTGCCAGATCTGGCAGGGATTGCAACCTCCTGATTACCAGTCAGATGCGCATCCAACTCAGCCACCAAGGCCGGCTGTAAACATAGTGCTTGCCATCAAATGCCCCACAAATAATTTTGCTGGAACAGCCCTGACGCTGCATATAAAACCTGGCTGTGATCTACCTGTAATTTCAGTGAAATCAAGTGTGGATGAATAGCCAGGTGGACAGCTGGACGAATGGTTACTATGGTAACAATGTTCATTTGGATCAATTAAACAATTAAAAGTAATAACTTACCTGTTTCACCCAAGTCCAGCATCTAAAGCCATCATAACGACAAACCCTACAATGCAACCCCAAGAGGCTAATTTTCCATTACCACTGGAATGAGAAACAGAAATATGTTTTCAAGGCTGGTGCAAGTATAGTCACACATTGGGGGAAATGGACAGCAAAGTATATGCATGTCCACATTATAATCTACCCTCATCTGAGGCTTAGTCTCAGCCCTAATTAAACACAGATGTTGTGTATACAAGTATGTTTAATTGTCATACAATGATCATATTTGTTTGTGTTTGTGGCCCAGTCAACCCAATGGGGTCATGTCGAGCGCGATCAGTTTACCTAGCCACACGTTTACTGGGCAGGCTTAGTCCTCTAAGCGGTTAACCAGTATTGTGCACATTCTTTTGCAAGAAACTGACAACTGCCCTTCTTGAATCAGCGGAAGGGAGAGAATGACCGTAGAAAATATTTCATGATCAATCTCCAAGAAAGAATGTTGCCGACCTTGGCGGGGGTTGAACCCGTGACCTCCTCGTCTCCAGTTGGATGGCGCATCCAACTGAGCCACCGAGGCCGGCATATTTCACTTGTTAGGAAGTGATTTACTTGTGAGAAATGAATCTGTTATAGACAGATACACTGCAGATCCAATACATCGCGGTCCGTTATTACGCGAAATCCAGTATATCACGAATCGTCAGTGGACCCCAAATTTACCACGAGCCAAAAAGAAAAACAAAAAAAAAAAACTTATAGTATGTTTATTGTTTTACTTAATTTGAAACAAAAAAAAAACTAATTTGTTCTGGTCTTGATTTTTTGCGCATATCCAGATGCGAAGTCTCACCACGCATTATGACCAAACAATCCAATTAGCGTCAATCAGTACATGCATTTATTATAACTGGCAAACAATTAATTTTAATCACTGCACTTGTCATAATCAGTGTCATAATATTGAGTACATCTACCCAATGCTCAATCAGTCAACGATGTCCACGTGCCGTCTAAAAAAATCGAAAGATAAATAAACTGATAGTTTTGGGCCTGCAGCTGACGTAACAAGTGAAGGGAAGCAACTCAAATTGTCTACGCATTTAGGATATGCGAGTTTCTCCCCTTCACTGTTACAGGGAACCAGTATATCCAAAATGGCGTCCTCATTTGTCATTTTGGCGAACAAATATTTTCAAACGTAGTTTATCAGCTGGTTTCGATTAAAATTAATTGGTAGACATAGTCCCCTAGTGTATATACTGCCATTAAGTAATTCTGAACCTACTGTAATGGTGAAATATGGCCGATAGCTTTACTGACAGTCATTTGGTGTGGATTGATTAGTGGCGTCTCGACAAACTACCACCGTGACTTATATCGCGATCCGGATATATCGCGCTAGCTGAACTTGGATCCCAAGCACCGCGATATATTGGATCTACAGTGTATTAATGTTTCAGGATTAGTTAATACAGGAGGTCACTCAAAAATGGTACAAACTATGATTTGTATTGTGGGCCAAAGGTCTTTAATTAGGAATTCAAACTTTTGACATTGTCATTCACATCAATATACTGTTGTAATGACCCTATTTACCACACTGTGTGCTTGGCTTTTTTTTTTTTTTCAAAATAAATGGAAAATATCAATCAAATAAGGGCACACTATAAGTCTATAATTAAATTCAGAAAAGGCTTTATGAGAGGAGTACTTAATGAGTCGACTATCTTTATCTCGACTTCGTTTATCTCGAATAACCGCTTATCTCAACATGAAAATCTGGTCCCTATTTTTAACATGGAAATCTAACAACAGGTAAAATATCGTGGAAAAGAGGAGAAATTGCTCCTAAGGAGCAATTTATCCTCTTTTCCACAATATTTTCAATATATCTCTACCTTCAGGAGTCAAATTACATATTAATTTTGTAAAATGTGTTTCTTCGATTTATTTTTTCTCAATTCTGCGAATCTGATATGTCAAGATAGATATCTTGAAGTATTTCAGAGAGCCCCTTAGGCTTCGAGATAACGAGAGTCAACTGTACTTTTCTGTTTTTCTTTTTAAAAGCAGATGTTGTGAGCACACATTTGAATTGCCTGAACTTAAGCACTTTCATCAAGGCAATACAAATGAGTACCCACAACATATGCTTTTATAGAGAACTGGATAATAGTACATGGGCAGTGATCTGAAGACTCGGTAATTGTTTGACAGTGTACTTATAGGAGTATGTGCAGAAATGACGTAGAATATGATTGACTGAGGTATACCAGCATAAAACCATTAAACTTTGGTGTCATCAGAGTTGTCTTTCTTTGTATACTGAACACTTAACTTCTCAGTTTGTTTGTTTTATTTGGGTTTTACGTCTCTTTCAACAATTTTTCAACAATTTCACGATGGCATCTGGATGTGGCAGGGAGCTCAATGCTCACTTTTAGAGTGCTACTTCACTGAAACATCATGCACCACATGACATGATATTCCACCCAGTCACACTATACTGACACCAGGCTGACCAGTTCTAGCTCTTCTTTCTTAATGCTGAGTGCCAATCAAAAGAGCAGCTACTGTGCTTTTGACAGCTTTCAAAAAGGAGTTTTTTGCTTGGCACTTTACACAGAAGTAAATTTGCAAACTTTTGTCATGATTCAATCCAAAACCATTTGTTGTAACTACCTATGTACAAAAAGTTTTATTTTAGTCATTGTTTTTTAAAAAATCAAATGTTTTCACTTTTACCCAAAGTAAAAATGTCAGAATGAAAATTATGCAGAAATCTGTAGGGTAGGTAACTTGGAGGCAGATTTTCATCAAGTTCCGCTAGTTCAATTTTTTCTGAAATTTTCACAATATTGTTGTGAAACATCAATAATTTAAATTCAGTAAAGAAAAGTAAAATATATTTTCTAAAGACAAAAATTCCAAAAAATCATTTTACTATAGAAAATGTATACGACAGACCAATTTTTGATCATAAATTTAATTTTAGGGTAAATATTTGAGAACAAAACACAGAAACAGAAAAGACAAATGGTTTCTGATAAGATATGGTCAATCAGTACAAAATATTTTTGTTTAAGATAAAATGCCAAGCAAAGAACGTCTTTCCAAGTAATGTCGAAAGGACAGTAATGCCATTTTTAAAGTCTTAGGTATTACTCAGTCGGGTTTGAACCCATAACTGCCCGATCAAAAAGCAGATGCTCCACCAACTAAGCCATTGTGCCAGTTTATTTTTCTCAGAAAATAGGCTTTTACATTTCATGGAAATTGTCTCCTTAGGAGAGTGGTAAATGTTAAAAAAAGTGGCATCACAGAAATGTAAACATTTGCCATGTGCTGGAAAATGCATTGATGCTGTTTAATATAAAAGAGAGCACAAGAAAGTACAAAGGTTGCAGTAAAATGTCCATGTGACATACCAAGTTTGAGCTTCTGGAATAATATCATCAACAACAACATATATCATAGCACCGGCAGCAAAAGCTAAGGCATAGGGTAGTATTGGTTCTGCTATAACAACAGCTATAGTGCCAAATAGACCAGCTATTGGCTCTACTAAACCACTCAACTGACCGTACCTGAAA
This sequence comes from Anodontia alba, assembly GCA_964016985.1. NCBI lineage: Eukaryota > Metazoa > Mollusca > Bivalvia > Lucinida > Lucinidae > Anodontia > Anodontia alba. Next base: position 118,263,078 of record OZ024822.1, on the reverse strand, counting down.
TATAAATAACACCATAGCTCTAGATACAATCTGTATCAATGTGTCGAGCCAAATGCTCCAACTCAAACATATGTAAACAAAATCAGACAATGAAAAATATAACACACATCGCTATCCATTATAACGGTCATTCGATATGCACCTGACACTGTCGCAACCTGTCCAATGAAAGGCGGTTTAGCAGTTCATTCATACTGCCCAGACTCAGTTGCACATATCTGGGTTTCCTTGGGGGATCATCTTATTTTTAATAATCAATGATTATAACATATAAGAAATTTAATCAAATAACTAGGATAAAATCAATATATTGTAATAGATGTAAGCATTTTTAACCTGAAATTCATTATAATCTTAAATGTAGGCACAAATTAAAAATCTATTAACTCATGTTATCCCAAAAACAATAATGGAATCAACTGCCTAATTTAAGTCGCAAACTTCATCCACAGCTATTCTCTATCTGTCAATCAAGCTTCTCAAAAGAATTTTTAGAAAACATGCTCTATAAATACCTCTGAAGACCTTGGCCCAGTTGTTCAAAGCGTCTTTAGCTTAACGAGCTCGTTAAGTCATTTCGTTAACTGTTTTAACAGATTCAATATACAATATTCTGAAATTTTTTGCTGAAAAAAATGTGAGTAGCTTTTGCACTGCAAAAGCTACTCACATTTTTTCAGCCAAAAATTTCAGCATATTTGCGTATCACTCCATGTAAATTTTAACGAATCGTTAACTAACAATGTCGTTAGCCTTGAACAACTGGGCCCTTGTTTTGTGTGTGTCAGTGTGTGTGTGTAAAAGTGCAGTTGTCTGACCCAAACTCAATTAGTTTGTCCTGGCATAATTTAAGTCATTCGGATTTAATAAGCTAGAATGTAAAGCACTTTTTCAATCCAAAAGAACTGATATTTTCTTATCTCTCCATGAAAACATATATTGTGGGTACTCATTAGAAGTGCTTCAGCAAGGCACTTCTATTAAGTACCTACAATATATGTTTTCATGGAGAGATAAGAAAAATAGCCATCTGGGTACCCTTTTATCTAAAGTTGTGTGCTTGATTGACTGTGTTGGGGTTTAACGACACGTCAGCCTTTGTGGGTCATTTTGTGTCATCTTCCAGAGAAAGGGAGAAAAGAGATAAAAGAGATAGTAGAGGAGATGAAAGAGAAGGACAGGGAAGAAAGAGGAACAGGAATGAAAGTGAAGAAATAGAAACCTCTACCCTTACCTGCTACAAGGATAGCAGGCCTTGCCCAACTGTAAGCCAATATCAGCTGGACACTCTGGTGACTTAAGATACACGACACCTTCGCAACACCCGACCACCCCCTAAATTTGTGTGATACTACTATACTAACAACAGAGATTTTCATTTATGTACACTTGAGCTGCTCATCTCTGCTTTTGACTTTCAATACTATCTCACTAAAACAAGCAAACAAATGTGTGATACTTCTCTTATTTTTTCCTGAAAATAGAGCTTGACGTTTTGATCAAATGGAAATAAAACGTAAAATGATAATACCCTGCCATTATCGTGTCCTGGGCAGATAACTGTCAAAAATTGACGAAATTTGCCCATTAGCAATCCCAAACCAGATCTCCTTTATATTAATGCATGTACCGTTTGGTTAAAATCCCTTGATATTTACTCAAGTTATTGTCCAGAAACGAAAATATGGGCACGTATCGGGCAGATAACTCAGTCAAAATTTGACAAATTTGTCCATTAGCAATCCCAAACCAGACCTCCACAATATCAATGCACATATTAAGTTTGGTGAAAATCCATTCATGTTTACTCAAGTTATCATCTGAAAATGAAATATGGATGGAAGGACGACTAACGAACAGACAGATGCATAGCAACATATAGGGCACTTTTTTCATCATACAAAATGCTGATATCTTATTTCTCCACGAAAACATATGTTGTGGGTACTCATTAGAAGTGTCTCAGCGAGGCACTTTTAATGAATACCCACAACATATGTTTTCGTGGAGAAATAAGAAAAATATTATGTGGATACCCTCTCTTACCTGTAGCTATGCAGATGGACATTCTAACATTTCCTGTTATGGGACTACCTCAATGCTAAATTTCCATAGGAATTTAGGAGATACTCAAAATTGATTAGGGGCTAGCTAATGTATTTTAAATGGAATAAACCTCAAAATACCTCATAATTATTATATGTCCAAAAGAGCCCCTAAACCTTGGATATTCAACTGGATAGACACATGGAAGTCAAACGTCAAACTATAATACCCTGCCACTATCGTGTGGCAGGGTATAAAAACAGTCAACCCTATTTTGGGGAAAATATATACTTTTAAATGTCATCTGCTGACATTCATATAAACATCATCTGGTAACACTGTTATTAGTAATTTTAAGTATAATGAAAGATTGTTGGCCAGTACCTCCTCTGTGTCTTTTTTCAAATGGCTGTTTATTTCGTGAATTTGGCAAATTTATACTTTTTTACTCGTCTGCACAACAATTAATTCCTAATACACATTATTTTTATGTATAATAGTTGATCTATAAAATTTTTTTGTTAGAATTTTGCATTCACAAATATAAAATTGAAAGAAAAGAAACACCTGCAAGCAAAACCAAAGTTTACAGGTTACTTTCATTATTTACATTAGACAAGCAAAATATCTCACTTTAAGGCTTAGCACTCTGGGTAAAGTTTTCAGCAGACAACAAATTGATGTAGTTTTCTTTTTTTCACAGAGACAGTTCGCATTAAATCTCAAATCCTGTTGTTTTGTTGTTGTTGTTTTTTTTTTTGGTGAAAAGTAAGAAAACTATCATGAATTTGCCGTCTGCTGAAAACTTTACCCAGCGAGCTAAGCCTTAAAGTGAGATATTTTGCTTGTCTAATGTAAATAATGAAAGTAACCTGTAAACTTTGGTTTTGCTTGCAGGTGTTTCTTTTCTTTCAATTTTATATAGAGGTAAAGCTTAATTAATGTTTTAGTGCATGATCATAGGCTTACCAAAAGCATTTTAAAGTTGACATGCCTGCCCCTTTCAGAGGAAGACTAACAGCTAGGCCTTCTGGGAAATTCTGAATACCTATACCTATGGCTAAATTTCTGAAAAAAAAACAACAACAAATCAGCAATAATTATATAGAAGTTTGATTTCATATACAGTAAAACCTGTGTAAGACAGCCACCTTTGAAATTGACCTTAGTGGTTGATGTTAAAAGGTGGTTGCCTTATAAAGGTACATGTCATGTAATTTTGCTAGCAAAATTACATGACATGTACCTTTATAAGACAGACAACTTTTTCCGCATCAACCGCTATTTAAAGTCAGTCTCAAAAGTGGCTGTCTTACACAGGTTTTACTGTAGCAGCAAAGCATCCATGTTTTCTGAGCAGCTGTTTATTTGTTAACCCTTCTCTTGCTGAACACGACATGCCCTGTCTTAGCAAAACAGTGAAGATCCGATTAGTTCACATCTGAAGAAGCCAACTGATCTGGATCTGCACTGTTTGCCAATTAGTGTGTGAATTTCTATCAGCCATCTGGAGCAAGTGATCTGATTAGCTGAAAATTAGAAGTGGGCATGGCATCTTAATTTATTCAGCATGACAAGTGTTAATAGACAGATGAGCTGCACTACAGGACAAAACTTATGTTGTGCCTATAAATATAAGGTGATAAATGAGATGGTACCAAAACATTCCTTTTGGGATTTCACTGGAATCTTCTCGTTTAGGCTATTCTAATTAATATGAAGGTTCAATCTAGAAATTTTCAGTTGTGGGCAAATGGTACACTGAATTTTTCAAAAGGGGTGATCGGAAATTTGGATGGGCCAGCATTTTTTTTATGATAAAATGCAAGGTTGTTATGTTATTTTACTACATTCTTTATGGAGAAATATGGAAAAGCATCTCAGAATTATCACCAAATACTCCTCTGTGGTTTGGCAAAGGCCTATCACCAGGGAAAATATCTTAAACTGTTTTCTGAAGCATCTTATGGAAAAGGAAGACTTGACTTGACTTACCTAGCATTTTCAAAAGTAGCAGATGGAGACTTTCCTACTGCTCCAAAACCTACACCTACTGCTAGACCCTCTGAAAAATATAGAACAAGCTCTGAATAAAATGGTAGCATGTTGACCCTTGCCATGCTGAATAGATTAAGATGCCATGCCCACTTTTAATTTTTAGCCAATCAGATTACTTGATCCAGGCTGTTGATACAAATTCACATACTTAATGACAAACAGTGCAGATCCAGATCAGTTGGATTCTTCAGAAACCAACTGATCTGGATCTACACTGTTTGCAAAGGCAGGGAATATCCGGGTTCAGCAGGACATGGGTTAATGTCCTACAATTAGTAACACTTAATCCCATACTTCCTTGTTCAAATTTTGTTTTGTTTTTCGTGGGTTTGTTTCAACAATACTTGGTGGAATGGCAAACAGTGTATACCCTGATCTAAACTGTTTGTATGTCATTTTGTCAGAAAAGATTGGTGTATAATATTTTAGAACATTTGACATAGTAAATTCTTATATGAGCAATAATAAACAGTTCACTGGAATCTCCTCACTATACTCACTGATTCCAGTGAGTACCCACAATGTATGTTTTGGAGAACAAATAACAAACATAATCCTGAATAATCATCTAAATTACATTGACCCATGACAAATGGTTCAGATTAATACAATTAGTTTGTGAACTTTTCAATAAACTCTCTTGCTTCAAATGCAATCAATAAAGGCACAGAGCAGTGAGGCACTTCTAATGAGTACCAATGATATTTTCATACAGAATTCTGAAAAACTGCTATACTTTTTGATGGTTGAAAGCTTGAAATTTTAAGTCTCATTATGATGCTATTCACTTATAATGCAAAGTCATTCCAAAGCCCCAACTATAATGTACAAAGGGACTGTATCAAGACAGTAATGTCACCAAGACAACTCTGATACAGGATTCTAATGCACTTGCATATGTAACGCAACATCTGATTGGATAACGTCAAAATTTTGCAACGGTATATTCTGCGATGTACTGTCGGAAATCCAAAGTCATCACGTAACGCCGCTTCTCATTGGCTGGCATTTGGTTTTACGCAGCTCCCAGCACTCGTCGCTTTGTGCAAATAGTACATTTTTGCAACAGAAAAAATGAATAAATGCATTAGAATGGGGATAACTGCATTCAAATTTGTCATTTGGGGAGGTAAATCCACAGTTTATGATTGCAAATTACGTTTTACTGTTCCGCTGACACATCGCCGTAAAACGAAATTTCAGACCGTAAAACCGCCGATTTACCTCCCCAAATGACAAATTTGAATGCAGTTATCCCCTAAATGAATTTCATTTTAGTGTATTTTATTGATGTATAAATGCCTGAAAATCACCCAAAATTTGTGAGTGATTTGCAGGTGTTTACACATTGACAAAATCCACAAAAATAAATTCATTTCATATAATTCCAACTTATAATTCCAACTTTGCCATATCTACGCTGAAAAAGTGCATTAAATAGTCATTTTTTTTTTTTTTTTTTTTTTTTTTTTTTAGAAAATAGTTCCAAGTTTCCTGCTCAGTGGATTTACTGAAGCTTAAAACCTGTTTAGAATTTGCTTTCAACCAATCAAATTATGCTTTATTAATGTAAGCCTGTTAAGCTGGAATTAACGAGGTGTAAAGAAGCTTTCATAATGAAATACTTCATTTACCCTAAACACTGGGACATTTTGACTTCTAATTATACTTGTCCTAAAATTTGATATAGGTAATTTTACAATCTATTGAGCCGTGCAAATCCCAAACAGTTCTCCCTGTTTGCTCAGGCCTGTTTGTCTCAACGCTTAGAGTGAACTATGGTAGATCCCTCTTAGTTACAGTATTTCTTGTTATGACTGATATACATATACAAACCTGGTATATTATGAATTGTTATGGCTATAATTAATAATAGTATTCTATGCCAACTTTTTTGTCGTATATTATCTACATCTTGTGTTTCTATTATGTTATTTATGTAATTATTTGGTTGCATCTCTGTCGGTTTCCTTCTCTGTACTGTTGATGTTCTTGATGCTGAAATAGACAAGAATTCCAATACAGGCATAGCTTCAGAAAAGGTGCTTTTTCCAGCCAAAGAGTACAAGGCCCAGTTGTTCAAAAGTTAACAAAGTTGTAAGCTAACGTGATGTTAAACATTTCCATCTTAAAAACTGGCAAATACATTGATAATTTTTGCAGCAAAAATATCAATGTTTTTGAAAATACCTTAGCTACAATAGTTAACCAGTTTGTCATTAACAAGCTCCTTAAGCTAACAATGCTTTAAATGACTGGGCCCTGATATTTTTCTTATTTCTCTGTGAAAATAGATGTTGTGGGTCCTCATTACAAGTGTAAAAGGGGAATAATAGTAAAATGAGGCAAAACAGAGTTCTGGTTCTTAGATACGGCACTTCAACAGAATGTCCTCTACCTTTGTATGTAATCTGAATAAATTCTCTTCAGCTAAATTAATGCCCAGGATAAGAAAATTTAATAAAAAGTAGTAATTAAAAAAGTAAGCTAGGTAGAGTTAAGGTACTTGCACTTCCTCTCAACATCCTTTATCATTTTACGAAATTTCAATAAAAATACAGCAGGGTATTTGAAAAGGTGAATGATTTGTGTTGAGGTTTTACAGCCCAGTCAACCCAGTGGGGTCATGCTGAGCGCAGAAAAGGTGAATGATAGTCAAGAAACAGATGAAATACTAACACGTACATTCTCCCACCTGCTGCAAGTACAGCAGACTCATCACCAATGTCAATTTCATATCTGAAGTCCTCGTTAATGCTTAGTACTCTGGGTAAAATTTTCAGCAGAAGACATTTTGAAAATATCTTTCTTATATTTCCCAGAAATCAGAATTTAACATTTCATGCAAAGTGTCTCCACTGGAGACAATTTGCATGAAATGTCAAATCTTGTTTTCTGAGAAAAATGTCCATGTCTGCTGAATTTGCCAAGACAGTGGTAAAGGTTAACCAGATTATGCAGATTGTGCACTCGATGGCATGCTATTGCAAATCCCTATGCTTTCACCACTAAGCAGAGAGAAGGGGAAAATATTGTTGCTCTCGCACAACCTTAACACGAGGAGGAAGTCATGAAGCAAGATCCAGTGGTTTAAGAGGAGATAGCCTGATGGAAGGAGGTGTTCAGAATATCCCCATCACTTTTTTTAAACAGCTTGGTGATAAAATTCCTTACCAATACTATCATCAGTTCCTCCTAGATGTATCTGTATTGAACTGTCTTGTAAGTCACCATCTTTTCCTAACTTCACATCCGAATCAATAGATAATGCTAGACTAGTAGTACTTTCAGCACCCTAAATGAACAAGTATTGTATATGAGCAACCCTGTGGGAACAACTCATAACCCTTGTCATGCTGAATAAATTAAGATGCCATGCCCACTTCTAATATCCAGCCAATCAGATTACTTGATCCAAGTTTTTGATAGAAATTCACATACTTAATGACAAACAGTGCAGATCCACATCAGTTGGCTTCTTCAGAAGCCAACTGATCTGGCTCTACACTGTTTGCTAAGAAAGGGCATGTCGTGTTCAGCAAGAGATTGGTTAAAACATCATACTACACATAAGAGGGCATATCCACATAATCTTTTTTCTTATTTCTCCATGAAAACAAATGTTGTGGGCTACTCATTAGAAGTGCCTTAACTTATGCAAAACTTCATGGACACTGTCTCCCATTTTGGTAACAATTCCTTACAAGAACAATTCCTTGATGGTTTACTTTCATCTGGTGAAGTTTTCTGAAGTATCTGTAGGAGCATTAATTATAATTGTGAATGTGTCTAGTAATGCTGGATTCTTGATTATGCTGTAGCTTTTTTAAAAAAACCCAGCTTATCCCATTGTAGTCTAAGGACCCCTAAAAGGGTAACTGGCAAACAGTGCAGACCCAGATCAGACGTCACAGAATGCGGCATTTGATCAGAGGATCAGTTTCCACTGTTTGCAGATAGTTCAACCATTTTTCTCTCAGAATATCTAAATCACATAGCCTAACATACCTAAAACTGAAATGAGAATCTTCCAATATATAGTAGGGGGGAGGGGTGTTCATTCAGTCTACAATGGGTTATTGAGGTACTATTGTATAAACCTAAATATTCAGAACACCTTAATTCCTTATCAAATTTATGAAGTATTCTCTTATTTTAAGCCACATATCAGTTATATGAATAAATAGCAAATGTCTTATGGATCTGCATGATCAAACTCAAGTGTATCTATTTCTGTTTTAATAGCAGTTTTATCTTTATTTGTCTATTTACATGCATTTATTTATATATTTATTTATTTATTGAATGAATTGGACATTAGGTATATAATCATCAAATGTAAAAAAATACATTTCAACAAGACATTGGATTTTTATAAAAAAAAAAAAATTAAAAAATGACTTTGCCAAAAACAATTACATTTTGTCAATATATGTTCATCAAAGATGTAAAATCTGTAATCTAATTATGCTTCAAACTGTTAACTAAAACTGATTAAACTAACCCTTCACATGTACCATGGGCAGATTCAGTAGACGACAAACTGATGATATTTTATTTTTCCTAGAAAATAGGATCAGACACTTCATGCAAACTGTCTCTTTAGCAGACAATTTGCATGAAGTGTCAAATCCTACTTTCAAGGAAAAAAAAAGAAGAAAAAATAGTTCAAAATGTCGTCTGCTGACTTTTTTACCCAGCATGCAGAGCTTTAAAGAACTAGGCAAAACGGTAGCAGAGAACATTCTAATTCTTTTCTTTTTATTATTTTTTGGAGAAAATAAGACTTGGCATTTCATGTGAATCATCCATGCCAAGTCTTACTTTCTCTTAAAAATAAGAAAAAAAAAAAAAAAACTAGTCCAAATGTCTTCTGTTGCAGTTGTGATCAGAACTTTAAGTGTTAACAGTCTTCTTGATTAAGACTTTGAATCCAAACCTCTGAAGTTAAATAATGTTCTTTCTCAAACTTTGACGTCAGTGACCAGCGCCACATGTAGTCGATATGCTTTTGGATCATTTTTGGGTCTTGTGTGACCTAAATGAAAGAAGAATAAGACCAAGGATGGCAGCTGGTAATTCTGTGTGTGTATGGATAAATGCTAATCTTGATTTTTCTACTTGAAAATTTTAAACTTACTTCTTATTTTGGATAATATCAAAACACTGACTTCAGTTTTTCAAAACCTTAAGACTTTTATCACTTTTTTTTTTTTAGTATATCCTCAAGATTATTTCAACATTTAGGAGTACTTTTGAGAACAATGAAATTTACATTAACCCATTGTAGTCGGGAGACCCCTAAAAGGGTATTTGGCAAACAGTGCAGACCCAGATCAGAGGCCACAAAATGCAGCGTCTGATCAGGGTCTTCACTGTTTGCACATACTTCAGCCATTTTTCTCTAGGAATATCTAAATCTCATTGCCTCACCTACCTAAAACTGAAATTGGACTCTTCCAAAACATAGTGCGGTAGAGTCTATCCAGTATACAATGGGTTAAAACAAAAAAATCACAAGAAAAATGGATACATATTTATCCTACATGTTGCGTGGGACAGACCTGACTAAACAATGAAAATATAAATGATTTTACCCAGGAAAGGCTACAATCTTCCCTGACACCAAAAGAAAAGACGAGGAGCAAAATATGACAAGACACAAAAGCACATTTCCAATAACAAAAACAACTATTTAGGGGTTTAAATTAGTTTTACTTGATCAAAACTTTGCAACTATAACTTATAAATCTGCATTTGATCGCTGCATGGTCTGCATTAGTGAACCAAAACAGTTTAACATAACGAAACTGCAACTGAACAAAGTAATTGGCTCAACTGTAACCTGAATCCAGTGCAAAAGAAAACCACAAGCTGGGCCTAGTTGTTCAAAGTGTCATTAGCTTAACGAGCTCGTTAGTGGTCAAAATGTTAACTGTTCTAGTTAAGTACAATATCTAATTCACAGGTATGTTTGCTGAAAAAACGTGATTTGCTAAAGCTACTCACATTTTTTCAGCAAAAATATTAGCGTACATGCCATATTTAATGATTAAAGTTTTAACGATAGGTTAACTAATGACATCGTTAGTTTTGAACAACTGGGCCCTGGACTATGATCAGCTTGACTACGTATAGCAATAGTCAGGTGCCAATCTTCTGAACAGATCGAGGAAGGAGACAATCATACAAACTGGGGCCTGACTCACCGTAGTACAAAGAAAGGGGGTAAAAAGTTATCAACCATAAATGAGTTAACAACCATGCATGCAGTTTGCTGCATAATATTCATGTTGTATATTATATCTTTTCGTAAGGAATGACTACCGTATCTTTTCAACCCTTTAAGCGCCAGTCACAACTATTGTCATCTGCTTTCTCATCTGCTTGTGATTTTAAAAGTCATTTTCCCAAACAGTGCAGATCTGGGTCCACACTGTTTGCCTGTATGCAAAAATAGGTTTGAAAAGTTTGTAAGAATATTCAGCAGACAACATAAACAGACGACATTTTCAGATGCAGTTTTTCTTGGCGCTTTAAGGGTTAATTGTTTGGGGAAATAAATACATTGCATTATTTACAGGTCTTCTGAATTTCCCTGTAAAATTTGTGTTCCGGTCGACTTTCCTGCAAAAGTGTTTTCAAGCCAACATTATATTTGGATGATAAAACCTAGAAACTGCTTTACGCAGAATAATACAAAAAATCCAGAAACAGGGATGAAGACCTAGATCAGATGCCGCAGAAAGTAGCCTCTGATCAGTTCTATACTGTCTGGTCCCCATCCAGCGGTTTACAGACACATCACTGGTACCCAGTACTAAAATGGACTTGTTCAAATACAGTCGACTCCCATTATCTCGAATTCCAAGGGACTCACTGAAACACTTTGAGATATCTGTACTTCAACATATCGGAGTTGAGAGAGTGAGGAAAACAATAAATTGAACAACCACATTTAACAAATGAATATGTAATTTGACTCCTGAAGTTAGAAATATATATATAAAATAATGTGGAAAAGAGGAGAAATTGCTCCTGAGGAGCAATTTCTCCTCTCTTCCACATTATTTTTTACCTGTTGTCATAGTTTCATGTTAAAACAGGGACCAGATTTTCACTTCGAGATAAGTGGTAATTCGAAATAAGCGAGTTCGAGATAATGAGGTTCGACTGTATAACAACTCATATGACCACCATCAGAAACTAAGGTGTCCCAGTAATTTGGGTAAATAAAGTACATGTGCTGTAATGAGATAAAATTTCGAACACTTTATTCCATACCATTTTTTTCTCGTATTTTACTTTTTTACAATTATTTCTTAAAATACACAGTGGAATGGCAAACGGTGTAGACCCTGATCAGACTTCTCCCAGAGCAGTCTGATCTGGGTCTGCACTGTTTGCGTATGTCATTTTGTCAGAAACTTTGGTGTTTGAAATTTTAGGATATTTACGTATTTATCTACAGAGCAGTGCATTCACTATGAGGTACAGTTTTGTTTCCTTTTATAACAAATGTATTAATGCTTAGCACTGGGTAAAATTTTCAGCAGATGATATTTTGAGATATTTTTCTTATTTTTCCCAGGAAACAAGTTTTGACATTTCATGCAAACTGTCTCAATTGCTTGTGTTGGAGTTTAATGACACGTCAAGCCTTGTGGGTCATTTTGTGTTATCTCCCAGAGAAAGGAGATGTGAGAAAGAAGAGATAGTAGAGGAGATGAAAGAGAGGGACAGGGGAGAAAGAGGAAAATGAATGAAAGTGAAAAAACAGAAACTAGAAATGTGTCAGTATGACACAGATGCCCCCGCCCAGGGCCATCCTCAACCACACGCAGGTATTTTGCAAAAAACGAAGTTGAAAAAAGGGACAAATCAATCTTTTTTAAAAAAAATATCGGAAGGAAAACATCTTTTGAAGATGAAAAAGGGCCATAACTCCCATAATATTGGGTTGATTTTACCCTACTTGGAACCTGACCTCTATTTTATGATTATATGTGTGTTAAATTAGAATTCAATACACTAATTTTTCAAAAGATATCTAACTGAAACTATTTTTCAACGTTGAAAAAGGGCTGTAACTCCAAATATAATTGGTGGATTTAACTCTAAATCAAACTTGACCTATATTTTATAATTATATGCTTGTGTATAAAATATGAATCCAATTCACTAATCTATTCAAAAGTTGTGGAATGGAAACAATTTTTCAAAGCTGAAAAAGGGCCATAACTCCAAAAATAATTGGTGAATTTCACCCTAAATCCAACTTGACATACATTTTATGATTATATACCTGTGTATAAAATTTGAATCCAATATACTAATCTTTTCAAAAGATATCAAACGGAAACCATTTTTCAACTATTTTTCAATATTGATAAAGGGCCGTAACTCCAAAATAATTGAAGGATTTTACCCTAAATCAAACTTGACCTATATTTTATAATTATATGCTTGTGTATAAAATATGAATCCAATCCACTAAACTTTTCAAATGTTATGGAACAGAAACCATTTTTCAAAGTTGAAAAAGGGCCATAACTCCAAAAATAATTGGTGGATTTTACCCTAAATTGTACTTGACCTACATTTTATGATTATATACCTGTGTATAAAATTTGAATCCAATATACTAACCTTTTAAAAAGATATCGAATGGAAACCATTTTTCAATTATTTTACAACATTGATAAAGGGCCGTAACTCCAAAAATAATTGGTGGATGTTACCCTAAATCAAACTTGACCTATATTTTATAATTATATGCTTGTGTATAAAATATGAATCCAATTCACTAATCTTTTCACATGTTATGGAACGGTAACCATTTTTCAAAGGTGAAAAAGGGGGCCATAACACCAAAAATAATTGGTGGATTTTACCCTAAATCGTACTTGACCTACATTTTATGATTATATACATGTGCATAAAATTTGAATCCGATACACTAATATTTTCAAAAGATATCGAATGGAAACCATTTTTCAACTATTTTTCAATATTGATAAAGGGCCGTAACTCCAAAATTAATTGATGGATTTTACCCTAAATTGAACTTGACCTATATTTTATAAAAATATGCTTGTGTATAAAATATGAATCCAATACACTAATCTTTTCAAAAGTTATGGATCGGAAATCATTTTTCAAAGCTGAAAAAGGGCCATAACTCCCAAAATAATAGACGGATTTTACTCTAACTCAAACTTGATCTACATTTTATGGTTATATACCTGTGTACAAAATTTCAATCCAATACACCAATCCTTTCAAAAGATATTGCACGGAAACCATCTTTCAATGTTGAAAATTTTTCAAAGTTGAAAAGGGCCATAACTCCCAAAATAATTGGTGGATTTTACCCTAAATTAAACTTGGCCTACATTTTATGATTATATACCTGTGTATAAAATTTCAATCCAATACACCAATCCTTTCAAAAGATATCGCACGGAAACCAAAAGTGTTACATACGGAACGGATGGACGTACATACAGCGGTGATACTATATGCCCCCCATTGAAAATGGCGGGGGCATAATAAAAACATTCCCCCTCTACCCTTTACCTGCTGCAAGGATAGGAGGTCTGGCCCAACTGTAAGCCAATCTCAGCTTGACACCCCGGTGACAAAAATACACGACACCTTTGCCTCACCCCAAACTGTCTCAAATGGAGATAGTTTGCATGAAATGTCAAATCCTGTTTTCTGGGAAAAAATAAAAAAAAATAGCATTACCGGTAGTTTGTCATCTGCTGAATTTGCCCAGACAGTGATAAAAGTTAAATAATTAATCCTTGTCCTGCTGAACTCGGATATATCCTGCCTTTGCAAACAGCACAGAGCCAGATCAGTTGGCTTCTAAAGATGCCAACTGAACTGGATCTGCACTGTTTGCCATAAAGTATGTGAATTTATAGAACAATCCAGATCAAGCAATCCGATTGGCTGAAAATTAGAAGTGGATGTGGCATCTTAATTTATTCAGCAGGACAAGGGTTAACCAAAAACCTTACAGTCTTACAGTGTGTGTGTATGTGTGTCAGTGCATGTGAAAGTGATTATTTCAATGATGAAAGTTTTCAATTTTAACAGAACCGGAACTCGATCAGTATAATTTACTTATACATCACAAACTATTTTGGAGTGGTCTTTGGGTTGAAAACATAGGTTGAATGTCTGAATTGCTTGTTCTTGTGAAAGTATCATGTGGCTTGTAATTCCAAGTACCAGTAGTAAGATCTAGTTATGAATTTATTTGCTTGCTGGTTTGTATTTATTTATTTATTTATTTTTTTTTTTGCTGTTTTTTTTTTCCCCTTGTGAAATAAGCCATATATAATCTAGTGATAGTGTTTTCAGAGAAAACAGATGTCCCACCCCACCCACCACCATGAATTTTCAGGTTTTCTACTGCTGTGACTTTGTGACCTTGAAAACTAGGTCACCATCACTAAAATCTAATCATTTCTTTGTTATGTCCCAATTATATATCCACAAAAATTGGGTAAGAATCCAACCACTGGTTCACAAGATATTGTGCAGACAAGAAAGTGTGATTTCGATGCAGATGCCAACAGGATCCGCACCAAAAACAGTATGTCTGCCTCTTCCTAGGTATGAAAATTGTCTCCATTGGAAAAATAAGAAAAATATTTCAAAACGTCATCTGCTGAATTTGCCCATAGCATGGTAAGTGTTAAGTGTGGTTCAACAGATAGAGGACACAATATTGTTTTCTGTAAAGAGACAACTACCAAATGCCTGCATACTCAGCTACAAGATGCATAGATACTGCACTTGACTAAGATCTGATTTTTCTCAAAAGTAGGTCAGGGTGACCTAAACGTAGTTTTGTGGGAGGTCAACTGGGGTGGTGGGATTCACACACTGAAGTTTGAGGAGGCTGGATTCTGTGGAAGTAGATACCAGTCCAGCCCCAAAAACATGACCAGGCGTCTATTTTGGCACACTGACCTAATTTTTGGGGAGGTCACATTATATGGTGGAATGCATACACTGATATAGTTGAAGGGGCTGCACTTGTGAAAGCAGGGATATGTCCAACCCCGAAAAACCTGACCATGTGTTGATTCTCACAAAAACAGAAGGTAACAAAGTGCCCAGTGGGGCACATATACTCACCCCCCCTCCCCCTCCCCCCAACCACCACCACCACCACACCAGCCAGTGCCACTACTTAAAAAGGCTAAATCTGAAAACATTTCCTGCAAAAACTTAAACATGAAAATTCTAAGTGTGTGACCTTCACCTTTAGGGCACCAGCATGGGCCAGGATGGTACTGAAGCAAAGTTAGGATAAGTATCCATCATCATACTAAATATGAATTAAATCAATGGCTAGGTATGGAAGCAATGAGCTCTTAAGAAACTTTAAATTAAACTTTAACATGAAAATTATATGTCTGTGACCTTGACCTCAATACCATGGGCATGGGTCTGGATGGCACTGATAAAAACTTTGAACCAATATCTATCATCAAACCAAATATAAACTAAATCTATTGGAAGGCTTTGGAAGATATAAGGTCTTTAAAAGTTTAACGCAAAAACTTTTACATGAAAATTCTAAGTATGTGGCCTTAACCTCAAGGACATGAGCATGGGTCTGGATGGTGCTTATAAAACCTTTGGACGAATATCATTATACCAAATATGAACTTACTCTATCATAAGATGTGGAAGTTATCAGCTCTTAAAAACTTTAATGCAAAACTGACGCAGATTTCTACAAATGCGACAGAACAAGGAATGGAGGGATATACGGACGGACTAACAGACAGATGGAAAGGCGAAAACTATACACCCCTCGGCATAAATGCCAGGAGAATAGTAACCTAGTTAAGTGGGCAGATTCTTTTTCAGTGTAGTCCCTATTTTTGTGAGTTGTCAAATATTTAGAAGACAAATTCCTGCCTGCAAAAGTTCTTCCTTTCAGGTATATCTATCCAATAGAGCAAAGGCCAAAATAGCCTCTGTGCATCCCATAGTCTCAGAGTATTTTTTTTTTTTTTTTGCCAGCAGGTTCTCAGCTAAGCAAACTTTCTGTACGTCAACAGCAAACAGCACAGAAACATGAGCTGATCTGAGCCTTCCCATTCATATATGTGTTAAAATAGCTCAAGAGAAGGCACCCAGAAAGTACTGATATTTTCTCATTTCCAAACAAAAATGTTGTGGGTACTCATTAGAAGCACCTGGGAGAGGCACTTCTAATGAGTACTCACAACATATGTTTTTTCGGAGAAATAAGAAAAAAGTATTTGTTTGAGGTATCCCTCTTATCCAGAGCTATAATTAATCTTTAAAGCGCCAATCACAACTATTGTCGTCTGCTTTGTGATCTGCTTGTGATTTTAAAAGTCATATTTGCAAACAGTGTGGACCCAGATCAGACTGCTCCTTTAGGAGCAGTCTGATCAGGGTCCACACTAAAAGAGCAGTCTGATCAGGGTCCACACTGTTTGCCTGTATGCAAAAATAGGTTTGAAAAGTCTGCAAGAATATTCAGCAGACAACATAAACAGATGACATTTTCAGATGCAATTTTTCTTGGCGCTTTATGGGTTAAGCTACCATTTTACTTGATACAGCTCAAATAACTTACCAGATAAGGCATGAAAACATCAGCGCCATATACAAATGTCGCTCCAAGGCAAAACCCGACACAAACTGGAACAAATGCCCACTGACCATTAGCTCCATAGACACCTGAGCTCTCAGCCATTTCTATAGCTGGGGCCAATAAAGACCAGTATGAGGCTGCTGTCATTACCTGTATCAAAGAGAGAATACACAAGAACCCATACATATATCTAAGAATGGGTATCCGGATTTTTTTTCTTATTTCTCCACAAAAACATAATGAGTACCTGGTTATGAATACCCACAACATGTTTCTGTGAAGAAATAAGAAAAATATTAATAAGCAAATTAAACTTTAACAGACAAAAGAAGAGTGTGGAGTTGTGTCATCAGGTTTTGCATCACGGTACCCCCGGGGAAGGCGGAATGGTCTCACAATGATGGATGAAAAGTGACTGGGAACAACTTTTCTTGTAATTCTTCTAGTTTTTCTTCATGCATTCTCAAGTATTTCTCACAATTCTGCCTATTTCTTTTATCTGTACTATTTTCTCTTTTACTCCTAGCACACCCCTTAAGAATTGTCAAGTTCAACAGCTTAGTGAAGCAATGCAGATGTTAACATTCAACTCTGGAATTTCTCTAATGTGCCTGCATAAAATTAGGCTCTGCCCCACTTCAGTTGGTTGTTTGATAAACAAAAACATCTCATAAATTACTTCTGATGTTTTAAACAAGATTATTGCATAAAAAGCAATGCCGCACGTTATTAACAGCCCTGCATTAACCGGCGAAAAGCCGTGTATTAACAAGGCAATTCACGCGCTGTTAATGCACGGCTACGCAACTTTCAATATGCCTGTATCAGGGCCACAAAATTGCTGCCATCATGAGATGGCGAGACATCAGTGAAAGGGCAAAACAAAATAGTGCAAGAAATAACGCGAAATGTAGCAAATGTTTTCACTTTTTATGCAATAATAGCAATGGAACATGGTTTTTCAATGTATTAACATTTGCCAGGTCCCTTGGGAGGTGTTGAAAACCGCAGTCTTCGGCCTCGGTTTTCAACACCTCCCACGGGACCTTGCGAATGTTAATGCATGAAAAACCATGTTTGATCCCTATAATGTAAAAAGAAATAAAGAATTCAGACAAGCTTCTCAATTCACCACAGCTCGTGACATACGAAGCACATCGTGAACATAGTGAGCTCTACAGTAGAGCAGTGAATTTTTTTACCTGCGAGTCCCGCTTCATGTACTCATATTTTTTTTCTGGGACCCACAAATTTTATATATGCGAGTCCCTGGACTCACAAAATACAGTAGAAAACTGTTCCAAAATATGTTACAGACTCAACAGAACCAAACTGTAAATAAATCACTGGTAGAGAATATGATCAAGGAAAAGTAACATACAACAATACCGGTATATACTTTCAGCAAAAATCGCTCTGACCAATATTTTCTTCCTTTTTCTTCCATGACGTTGTCACCAGAAGATGTCAGGACTGGGGCAGACTTGATTATACCGCTAGTCACAAAATTGGGTCTCACTAATAAGTGTCACAAAGTGACAAGAATCAAGTGTCAGTAAGTGTCACGAACATATTTTGCTGATTATTTTTATTATTTATTATTGATTTACATATATTTTTATATACTGATATTCATTCTTTAATGATGCTGGGAAGGACTTTTGAAGAGACTACAGATAGGTCTGTGCTCGCATTTAGGCTTAGCCTATTTTCATATTACAGTTACAGTAAGTATCTACAACACTAGTGTATACATTGTATATACCACAACTTACCCCAGCAGCAAACCCTAAACTGCCATCAAGTATTTTTCTCTGAAACATAAAACAGGTCAGAAGGTAAATAAGTATAATTTAGGGATTTTTTTTATCTTCTATATAATAATGGTAAATTGAGTTATCTTATATTAGAGTCACTCAATGAGGTGATTCTTATGAGACTAAAAGAAAGCACACAACATACATGTTACCTCACTGAAAAAAGCACATTTGAGGTTTGATATTTTTTAATAACTGCTTTTTATTCACTTTACTTTACAATATTGTTTTTGAGGGGTTATGTTAGTTTATGAACTGACTGGAAGGCTGAATAAGCAATGCACAGGACATACGAAGAAACTTTACAGATTTTGCCGCCTGAGATACAAAGAAACTTTACAGATGTTGCTGACAGAGGATACTTTGAATATCATATGGGTATAGTTTTGATCGGAAATCATTGATAATGGTATAAAAATGCAGATGAGATGCTAAGGATTAATTTGTTTATTGTCTCCTTATACGACGTGTATCATACATACTGTATTTTTTTCTGCTTACCCCACCGGTAACATTTCGCCCCAAGACATTTCCCCCTGGTTGTTTCTCCTCTGGTCATTTCGCCTCTATTTTTTACCCTTAATCGTTTCAACCCCAATACCATTCCCCCCTCCCACCCCCTAGTTGTTTCACCCCCAATTCATAACCCCTAGTCGTTTCATCCACAACCCTGTTTAACCTTGTCTTGTGCGTGTGTGTGAATATATATATATATATATTTTTATCTTAAAACTTGTTATGAACACTTGTATGGAGAAAGAATCTTCTTGTTCATCTGTCGTTACTGACAATGACCAATCCTAATCAACTGTGTGATGTGTTATTATTTGTTTGTTCTAAGAAATACAGTTTCAGAGAAAGAATACAGTTTAAATAAGAACACAAGCATCATTTTGAAGAAGGACAGTTGTCAGCTACTGGCAAACAACAGGACACTTAGTACATTTTATGCAGTTTAAATGTCTACATAAAATGCATATTATGCAAAGGCGCATTTGTATGTGTGTGTGTGTGTATGTGAGAGAGAGAGATAGAGAGACAGAGAGATTTCGCTATTAATCAACAAATCAACAAAAGAGATCATTAATAATAAAATACAATATGATCGAATAATAATAATTTTTGAATTATTTTAATATGCAGGAAAATAAAGACAGAAAGTAAAGAAAGAAAAAAAAAAAATTGTGAATCGATGTCAACATTCATCGTAGTTTTTTTAATCAAAATGAAAAAAAAAAACAAAAAAAAGTTCTAACTGCTGTGATCTATACCATTAATCTTGTTTACGCGATTAATAGTGAGGTGTCAATACACGTGCTCTTTGCAAACGGCTTTAATTATCTCGTTAGTACATTTACCTGTTTTAAATAGTGTATTAAATTGGTTGGTTGGTCTTTTTACATTGATCAACTGAGTTAAAATGGAATCCTAAATTGTCACAATTGGCATATGTTTTGTATCTAGAAAATCTTTCATATGTTGACATCAGGGTATATAAGACCCACCCAAAGACAAGAACAACATTAACTCATCTTTGATGCCGTTATACGTATATCAAAGTATTCTAAAGCTGAAAAAAATAATATCAAAGTATTCTAACGCTGAAAAAAATGTCTTATTTCTACATTGCATGTCAGAAAGAAGATGGCCATCACCATACTATTTCTTGTGATGTGTGTGAGCGATGGCAGCATAGGCTTTGTGATTTATTTATTTTGCCATTATTTTTGCCATTACAGATTTCACATTGAGTTCACTGTACTTTCAGTTTTAGTTTTTGAATGAATATTAAAATGTGTATGATTGCAAATGAGCTGGGGAATGGTACTTGTTTGTGTTGAGGTTTTACAGCCCAGTCAACCCAATGGGGTCATGTCGAGCGCGGTCAGTTTACCTAACCACACGTTTACTGGGCAGGCTTAGTCCTCTAAGCGGTTAACCAGTATTGTGCACTCTTTTGCCAGAAACTGACAACTGCCCTTCTTGAATCAGTGGAAGGGAGAGAATGACCATAGAAAATATTTCATGATCAATCTCCATGAAAGAAGGTTGCTGGAATGGTACTTCAACTTCAAGATAGCAGTATTAACTTTATCTATTTAAGGGGGCTAAACGACTAGGTTGGCAAAAGGACCAGGGGGCAAAAAGACCAGGGGGGAACCATCTAGGGAGGAACTGGTTTGGGGGGCGAAATGTCTCAGAATCACCCCACCCACTAATTTTTCATTATCTGAACCAGATAACACTGGAAACAGGGTGTTGTTTGCAGTAATATTTGATCGTTTTCTTACCTGTCCACTTCGAAAGACGAACACAAGTGCAGAGCCAATAGCTGTCATGCCCCATGTGAACAATGTGCCCAAAAAAGTTTGTAAAATAGGATTTATTCCCGCAATCATATTTTGTCAGGAAGTGATGTGTCGACTCCAAAAGAAAGAGCTTCATTCAAGATAGATAACCAACAACCGCGCCAGGCCAAACACAAAAAGAAGCAATCACGACACTTTAAGATATTTTCATGCAACTATTTTATTGCATTAAAAAAAAAGAAAGGAATCAATTCTTTGTCCGAGCCATCCATTCAGAAGAACGGACCCCAGAATAACACCCCAATAAATATCAGCAGCGGTCATCGAAACAAAAGTGAAAGTAGCAAAATAGTTCTGTAGCAGACAGCTTTCACTTCTAAATATCACTCCGCATAAAATGCTTATTCAAATATTGAGTTAGAAAATAAGATCTCTATAAATTTACTAGTAACAATTTTTTTGTTGTTTGAACATAAAATTACCAAGAATGGGGTAATATTTTCAGTGTTTATCCAAAAATAGCGGATATTAATGACCGTAAATATAGAACTATTTTGTTTCAGTTACCAGGAAGTCTGCGTAAGTAGCGTCTTCAGGTTTGTTATAAGGTCCCTGTCAACAAAGAACACGCTTGCTATTCAACTCGTGTTTACGTTTGATTTGATCCTATTACACACTTTTTTGTGCGCTCTATGGCTATAGAAGTGTTTACAATTGATAGTGCTCTCAATACAAAGCGGATACAAGTTGTTTGCCAAATGATTTAAAAAGAAGTTTTTGAAGATTTCAAAGTTGGAAATGTTGACAGCAGGGTCCAATCCCTTACCCCATGGCAATGGGCAAGGGAAACGGGCGATGACTTTACTTACTGAAGGGGGCTATTATTATCCCATTATTTCTCACTTTGCTTACTATGATAGACAGAGAGCCCAATCAGCCCCTCAAGGTGCTGGACGGATAAGGGGCCTGAGACCAATGCACAAAACAACTTTTGTGTTTGGGAAACCTCCTTGGACTGCCCAGCAAGCATATTTGACCACTAGCAAACAGGTTTGTTTATAAACAGTTCTTAGTTGTTCAAAACTAATGATGCAGTTAGATAACATATCATTAAATGGCATATACGCTCATATTTTTGCAGAAAAAAAATGTGAGTAGCTGCTACTCACATTTTTTTTTCAGCAAAAATAACTGTGAATTGAATATTGTACCTGCTAGAACAGTTAACATTTTGTCCACTAACAAGCTTGTTAAGCTAACAGTGCTTTGAACAACTGGGCCCTGGTTTGTTTATAAAGTCTTCGTTTCAAGGATTCTTGTATGCCTTTTGTTAACCAGTTGAATTTTTCAGTGCATTTATTTCTAGAAAATGAAACTGGTAAGCAATACAAAGCTCCAGATAAGGTACAGTTTTCAACTTAAAAGTACTGATATTTTTCTTATTTCTCCATGAAAACATGTTGTGGTATCCATTAGAAGCACCTCTGCAAGGTTTTTCTAAATACCCATAACATATATGATTTTGCAGTTAAATTAGAAAAAATATTATGTGGATACCTCCTCTTATCTGGAGCTATGACAATACCTTCTTGTTTTTTGCTTTTTTTTTTTTTTTGGTTGAATGGAGCAAAACTTTACAATCTGTAACCCCCTGGCCCCAAGGTTATAAAACATTTTTCGTGCTCAGCTCTGCTGAGAATAAAATTTTCTCTGCTAATAAATATGAAAATGCCAACCATAATTTATATTTATTAGCAGAAGAAAGTTCTTGCTCAGCTATGTTTAGCATGAAAGAATTTGCAACTAGTAGTAACTTGACATTTATTAATTAGCAGTACAAATTTCATGCTCAGCTGAGTTGAGCATGAAAAAAATTTATAATCAAGGGGCCATTATAACTCTGATAAGCCATGTATATGGTTAGTTTAAAGCTAGATTTTGGTTATAGATTAGATTCAGGTGTATGTAATATGGTTAGGTTGGGGAGTAAGCCAAGGGAGGACAGATTGTACATTTGCACCAGAGGTCTTAACACCCACAGGACTCCATGCAGTGTCTGATCTGGGTCTATACTGTTTGTTCAGGCTATCCCAATACTTAGAGTTATTATGGTATATTTTTAGCTGTATCAATTTAGTGCCATGTTTTAATGCCTTGATAATACAGTGTTGAAGTGCTATAATAACCCAAACTATTTAAACAGTTACATTTATTTGTTTACTTTACCAGATAAGGGAGTAATAAAAAAAAAACATATCTCATGGGAATTCTTTGAAATTGCTAGGTTGAGGTAGCAATTCCAGTGAGTGTCTACGAGCTATGTGAAGAAATAAGAAAAATATCAATACTTTTTGGCTGAAAAAATGTGGTTTGTCTGGAACTAAGAGAAATAATTTTGGCTATCCACACTATATCCCAAGTGAGTTCATGTTAAATCAATCTAGGCATGCAGGAAAAAAAAATCCTATGCTTTAAAAACAGGGAAGATCTGAGATTTACAGTGTACTTAAAGTCTGCTCTGCAAAGTCTACCAATTTCCAAATATTGTGTGAAAAACAGTACAGATACTGAACACAGTAGATGGCTGTATCTGCTAGGATGAGTCTAAAATATTCAGGTATGATATCCTTGGTGGATTTCCCTGAGCATGACTCGATTTTTATCAAAAGCTAATCAAATGAGTGTGTCAGTGGGTTTTCTCTGATAGAAATTTTATTGACAAGCAATTTTGAGGTTTACTGACTACCATTTTTTGTTGAGATTTTATTAATTAGTTTTTTTTGTTGTTGTTTTCATAACCACCACACAATAGGTGGGATATGGTTTTCACATTGGCAGTACATGTGTCTGTCTGTTGTACGTCGTCCATATTTTAGTTTCCGGAAGATAACTTGAGTAAATGGATTTTCACCAAACTTGTTGTGTACATTGATATTGTGCCAGTGTGTAGCTCTGGTTCGGGATTCTAGTGTGCAAATTTTGTCAATTTTTGACAAAGTTATCTGCCCACCACACAGTACACAGTGGTGGCGGGATTAACGTGCAGGTACAGGGGCAACATCCACATCAGTGGGCCCCCATCCAGGTAGCTGGCTTGCTGCACGCATGGCAGATCTCACACCAGACCTCCAGGTATATCTATCATGTGGGTCCATAGCCGAGAGCTTCCACTCTCTGCAATCCCTCTCTGTCAGCTGCTTCTATATCATCTTGGGCCTCCCAGGCCCACGCTTCCCATCAACCTGTACATGTATGTCACGTTTTTATTTCTGGGTGGTGGTGGTGTTTGTTTTCTTGAGTTTTTTTCTTTTCGTTTGTTTTTAGACAAAAACTTTCTTTAATGGCTGTTGATGTGGGAAAGTACTCTTTGACATTAGCAGCTCCTGGACAAACTCCAAAATGTACTGGCTCGTCTGGCTCATAGCTCCAGAAAAGGTGCTCTATTTTTTCAACCAAAAAGCACAGCTTTCTTATTTCTCCACAAAAATCTATGGTGTGGGTACTCATTAGAAGTGCTTCATGAGTGTTCACAACATAGGTTTTCATGGAAAAGTAAAAGAATATTTACCTGATACCCTGTCTAATCTGTAGCTATATATGTACTGTCAGCTATAATGTACTTTAAGGTAGATTTTTCCTCATGGTATACCCTTAATTTGGTTTCAAGGTGTCAGAAGTGAAATAAGATATAGTTGTACAACCATAGTACATTGTGTT
The DNA here is from genome assembly GCA_964016985.1 of Anodontia alba. NCBI lineage: Eukaryota > Metazoa > Mollusca > Bivalvia > Lucinida > Lucinidae > Anodontia > Anodontia alba. Next base: position 118,238,473 of record OZ024822.1, on the reverse strand, counting down.
TGAAAGTGTTTTGATATAGTAATATTCAGTGTCTTTTGTTATTTTGACTGGTATATTTACCATTATTTTCTCCATGAATAAAAGGAATGTAATTAACAAATAATTAGGCACTCTTTGACCCATGTCGTCTGCTGCTAGCTTTTAACCTTTAATTTGCTGAATTTAAGTAAAGTACCGGCAGGGTGGGGGGGGGGGGGGGGGGTGGTGTATGAGACATTTAAAAACATTTTTTTTTATTTTCACATTTTTTTTAATTTTTAAGATGAACATTTAGGAGTTTTAGGAACATTTCTGCTGAAAAGTAGTTTGATTATGATAATCAGCCATATCACCTCTGACTATGACTCTTCCATTTCATTTCATTCCAGCTGAAAAACTTTTTATCTTAAAAAGTTTTTATGGGAAAATCTTGTCCATTAAAGAGAGGTGTTGGGGGCTTTCCTTGGTACTCTCTCCCTGCCTCCAACCACCACCACAAAGCTTGTTCTTCTAGTGTTAACCCTTATCCTGCTGAATAATTTAATTAGCCACACCCATTTCTGACTGTCAGCCAATCAGATTACATCATATAATGTTTTCATTCAAGTTCACAAACTGAATGACAAACAGTGTAGATCCTGATCAGATGGCTTCTCCAGAGCTACACTGTTTGCAAAGGTAGGGGTTGTCGTGAACAGCAGGATAATCATGCACACATAGAAGACTTGATGTGAAAAAAATGTGAAAAAGAGAAAATTGGCAACAACAAAAAATATAAAGAAATTTTCTTTTTTTCTTTTTCTGTATGTTGGTTTTCTTTGTTATTGTTTGTTTTTTTTTGCTTTTTTTTTTCTTAATCGGTGTTATGCGCCCAGAAAGAGTCCAATGTTAACCCTTAAAGCACCAGTCACAACTATTGCCGTCTGCTTTGTCTTCTGCCGGTTACTTTAAAAGTCATTGTTGCAAACAGTGTGGACCCAGATCAGACTGCTCCTTTAGGAGCAGTCTGATCTGGGTTCACACTGTTTGCCTACATGCAAAATGTAAGTTTGGAAAGTTTGCAAGAAGATGTAGCAGACGACATAAGCAGACGACATTTTCAAATTTTCTGCAGACTAGCAATAAGCCTTCAGACAGCATTTCATACACTGGCAGGATTTCATTGAAATAATGCAAGCAGATTGATTCATTGGGCAGTTAATGGTCAAGTTGATTTGATTTGTTTATTTTCTTACTTATTCGTTCCTATTAAAGTGTGGAGCTAAAGGTTGATGGTGGAGTTGTTCTATTCTTAAATATTTCTCTTATTTCTTCATGAAAACATGTCGCATATACTCATTAGGATTGCAAATTGAAATAATTAGTACATACAGCATTGAACCCTAGTCCTGCTGAACCCAGATATGTCCAGCCTTTGCAAACAGTGTAGATCCAGATCAATTGGCTTCTGAAGAAGCCAACTGATCTGGATCTGCACTGTTTGCCAGTAAGTATGTGATTTTGTACCAGCAACTAGGATCAAGTAATCTGATTGGCTGAAAATTAGAAGTGGGTGTGGCATCTTAATTTATTCAGCAGGACAAGGGTTAAATATTGTTTTCATGCAGGAAGAAGAAAAAATATATAGATGCGATATAAGAAAAGAAATAGATGCGGTATTTGCCCTATGTATTGGAATACTCATGACTGGGCAAAGAGTATAGACCCAGATCAGATGCCACTGTTTACAAATAGTTTAGCCATTTTTCTCTAGGAATACCTAAATCACATAGCCTGACATGCCCAAAATTGAAATTGGACTTCTAATATGGAGAGTTTAGAGTGTAGGGAGAGTTTATTCAGTCTAAAATGGGTATAAGACAGTTGTGGTAAGGTGTTAAAGTGTCCAAACATGGTGCTCTTATACTGGAAAAATTCTTATCTGTTCAAAGCTTTGATGGTATGTTAATGCTTAGTATGCTGGGTGAAAATTTCAACAGACGACATTGTGAAATATTTTTTTTATTTTTTCCCTAGGAAACAGAGGTTTACATTTCATGCAGATTGTCTTAGGAGAAAATTTAATGTCAAATCATATTTTCCAAGGAAAACAGGAAGAAAATATCATCAGTTTGTCATTTGTTTTGCCCAGAGAGTGCTATTGGTTAAGCTTATCCTCTATTTTTTATTGAATATGGAATTACACTGTTTGATGTGATATTGTTTGATGATTGCTGTGGGAAAAACCAGCCTTTTCCCATAGGAGAACAGTGAAGATCCCTACCAGTCTCCACATCCATGCAATCTGATCATGATCTTTACTGTATGAATTAAACAAGGTCCGAGCATCCATCCACAACCATCTACCGGGTTCAGCAATAGTGTGGGCAAAAATTAAAACATGGGCTGGACTGCTAAGATGTGTAGTGGGTCTGGATCATCTCCTATTCCTGTTTTTGGAAAATGTCTGTTTTTCCATAGCATGTCATTGTTTTATTCTTTGTTATGAATAAGTGTCAATCAGGGTATTTATTTTAATACATAGCTTCAGATAAGAAAAATAGCCTGATAAATATTTTTTCATCATGAAAATTGTGTTATGGGTACTCATTAGAACTGCCTCTTTGAGGCAGTGCTAATGAGTACCCACAACATGTATCTTTGTGGAGCAATATCAGAAAAACAATATGATTTTTTGTTGAAAATGTATCTTATCAGTAGCTATGTATTTAGTTTAAGAAGCTATCTTGAAGGATCTGTGTTGTCCTTATTTGGGCTATTTAGGCTGTAGCAAGCAAAAAGGTTAACCCGTGTGCAAACTGGACAGACAAACAGTTTGATCAGGGTCTACACATGTTACATATTCAACTTGTGGGTTTATAGAATCCGTATAGCAAATGATATCAAGTTATCAACTATGATTAGGGGGTGGACTGATACAAAGATTGATTTCCATGATATTCACATGATATATTTGGTAAGGTGCCTTTTTTCCTGTCATAGATCAGTGTCCAAAGAATGTCATTCCTAGTATAAATGATTAAAAAAAAACTTGAAAAACAGTCAAAATATTCCTGCTGTGTTAAGTACTAATTTCTGTTTGGATGATTAAACCCTACTTCACATTTGGAATGAAGCTGTTTGATGTATGATTTTCTTAATTTCTTTCTTTCACTATTAACAGAACACTTTAATTTAAAACAATGTTAGTTTAAACATTTTCTTTGTACATTTTGATCCATATAAACACAATCAACACTGGTGCGTCCAAGATCTGGGCCCATTTGTTCAAAACTTAACCAAGTTGTTAGCTAACATGACCTTAAAATTTCTGTCTTGAAATATATTGATACCTTTGCTGAAAAAATGTGTGTAGCAGGCATGAAGCTGGCCCAGAAAAATAGGGTCACATCTTCTTCATGAGAAAATAGGGAGACGTGTTGCAAGATCAGGGAGTCATGCCAGTCCCACCTACTTTACTTGCAGGGTGAACACAGCCAAACTTTAAATTTATCAAAAGAAAGCATTCTATGTTTTTTAGCTTTTTATTTCAGTGGGAACAACACTTGAACCCTTTCATCATTTGTTGCATGTAGGGCAGATATTTATATTTTGTGGTATCTTTGGTAAATGATTCGAGGGGCATTTCTCAAGAAATACTGAACCAATCCTACCAGTGGCACCCCTCCTCCATTGTCTTTCATTTAAAGTTGGTACCCCCCAACTCAATAAGTTTGTTGCTACTCCTTTTGCATTGCAAAAGTTACACACAATTTTGCAACAAAAATATCAATGTATTCGAAAATACCTTAGCTACAACAGTTAACAAGTTTGTCATTAACAAGCTCATTAAGTTAACAAAGTTTTGAACAACTGGGCCCTGATTGTAAGCTGTAAGCTATGATGCTGTAAAAGTAGACTTGACTCTCAATATGTCAAATTTCAAGAGACCAGAAATTATGATTTGAAATAGCAGTGGTGTGATAAAAGTGGAAATTAAAAAAAAATTAAAAAAAAAATAAAAATTCTCTATAGTTTGGCTTGGGTATAAGTTTTAAAAGATTACAGTAGTTAACTAAAAATATATGCTGCAAATCAGCTTTGAAATAATTTGGAAGAAAATACATGGTATATTTTCCACAAACTGACACTAACCAGTAAGTCGGTGTTTTGAGATATCTTAGTGCAAGGCAAATGTCCTAAATTTTCGTACACCAAAGTTTCTTACAAAATGACTTATGTAAACAGTACAAACCTAGATCAGACCAACCAGGATCTACATCGTTCAGCATTCCACTAATTTTTTTAAGAACAACTGCATAAAAAGGAAATTTAGGCAAAAAAAAAACAGTAAGGAATAATGTCATTGCTCCATACAAGAGGAGGTATCCACTTATTGTCTTATTTCTTCATGAAAATATATGGCACTTCTAATGAGTACCCACAACAGACATTTTTTGTGGAGAAATAAGAAAAACATTTGTACCTTTCGGTAGAAGAAAAGCACCTTATGTGGAGCTATGAAAATGATCAAAATGTTAGGACTTTTACCATAAATATGGTACCCTTGAGTAGATAAGTGTTTCCCCCATTATCACTGTGGCGTGGTTGTCTGTATTTGTTTATTTGACTGTCAAACTACTGCTTGTCTCCTTGAAATGTCATTTCAATCTACAATGGATTAGATGATTTAGAAATACAGTAAATATTAGATATGTAAACATATAGGAGATTTCTCTGTTGATATAGTGTGCTATAGTTCAACAGATATCTACCCAATATCCCAGGTCCCAACAGCCCTGATCTTCGTTCATGTTGATATGGCAAAATAACACAGAGACTATCCTGGCCATTTCAGCCAGTCGTTGGTAGCCATGCAATACCATTTCATGTCGTGTGCTCAGGTCGTGTTTGTGGTGCTGGTGTTGGGGTGGGTGCAGGGATTGGAATTTGGTAGGTGGGGGCACTTGTTCTGTCCGTTGTTACAACCTGCTGATGTGTCTAAAGATGAGTAGAAAACAGTATAGGCCCTGATCAGCTACCACATTTTGCAACATCTGATCTGTGTCTACACATTTTGCTCAGGCCTATCTGTCCCAAAACTGGTAATCAGCATGTTTTTATCCCGCACAGACTGTGTGTACTGTTTTCACGTTCATTCCCATGTACATTCGTTGGTCAAGTTTTGGTTTCTGAGCAGGGAGTATCTTAACCCTTGTACTGCTGAACCCAGATATATCCTGCCTTCACAAACAGTGTAGATCCAGATCAGTTTGCTTCTGAAGAAGTCAACTGATCTGGATCTGTACTGGTTGTCATTCAATATGTGAATATGTATCAACAACCTGGATCAAGTAATCTGATTGGCTGAAAATTAGAAGTGGGTGTGGCATCTTAATTTATTCAGCATGACAAGGGTTAATTACCGTATTTACCATGATCTGAATCTGCACATTTTGTGCATGCTTGAAGGCGTTTGGCTTGGTGCAGCCCATGTAACAAAATGATCATAAATTTTATGGTCATTTTTCTATGAAATCTACATATTTTTGTCTGGAGATAACACCTCGGCTTTACTGAGATTGCTTTCGATCCCAGCAATAATGCTTCGTTTTTTTTTTTGTTTTGTTTTTTATTTGGTTTTTACTGCCCTTTCAAGAATATTTCACTTATATTGAGCCAATTGTTCATCAAAGGTGGGCGAAAACCGGAGAACCCAGCGGGGAAAACCACCTGACCATCTGTAAGCAGAACTTGGCTAAGAGGCTGTGGTGTACCATCAAATTGTCATTTACTGAATTTGCCCAGAGTGGGTCAAATTAAGGTTTAAGAACATCAATATCAGACTAAGTGTTTTGCACATATCTAATAGCCATTTGTAAACATTGTACAATGTTTTAATTAATTCCATAGAAATTGTATTGATTCTACATTAGTTCTCTTGATGTCTGACATGAAGCAATTAATATTTTTGTATGCACAATTAGACAATTGCCTAACTTGTCATTATCATTCAAATTTCATAGTACCAGATAAGAAGGGATAGCCACATAATATGTCTTATTTCTCCGGAAAAACATATGTTTTGGGTAGTCCTTAGAAGCGCCTTATTGAGGCACTTCTAAGGAGTACCCAAAACATATATATATATATATGTGTGTTTTTGTGAAGAAAGAAATAAGAAAAATGTCAGTACTTCTGAGTTGAAAAAATTATCTTATCTTGAGCTATGACATTTTCCTTGTAGTTGTAGCTCTGTTATGCTCCCTGCTTTAATGCAATCAATGAAATGACAGAAGCAGACAGGCTCAGATAAATACTGTTAAACAATTCCTTTTTATGTATGCATGATTTTAACAGAACAGGGTTTGCCATTTCAAATCTCAGTTAAATAAGTTCTGATAAGGTGACAATAAATGAAAATAGCAGACTTGGTTTCATTGAGTCTGTTCATGAACCATTGTTTAGCAATACCGGTATTCTATTTTCAGATAAATCCAAATGTGCCCAGTGATCCCAAAAGACCCGAAAGCTCATAAACACTTTCACAGGGCATAAAAAATAATGCAAATATTCTTGAACAGTGTGGACCTAGAGTCCCAAGGACCAAAATTTGCTCAGCTAAACAGATATACTTCAGCAAATTTAACCCCAGTCCTGCTGAACCTAGATATACCCTGCTTTTGTAAACAGTGTCGATCCAGATCAGGTGGCTGCTGATCTGGATCTGCACTGTTTGCCATTCAGTATTTGAATTTTTATCAACAATCTGGATCAAGTAATCTGATTGGCTGAAAATTAGAAGTGGGCGTGGTATCTTAATTTATTCAGCAGGACAAAGGTTAAGATCATTTACCACTGGTCATGTCTGCATGGTTCAAATGGCTACATGCTTTGGCTCAAACTGCTTCAGCAGTGTGTTTGATTTCAATTTGCTTTTCAGCTTTGGAGAAAAAAAATGGTTATAAGCTTTTATTCATGGCCATAGCAGACAACTTGCAAATCATTTGCCAAATATTATAGAAACTTGCTCAATGGAATGCAATTTTAGCTCCATTGGTCAATTTTAGGGAAGAATCTATTTAAATATTTTACCATACATGTTGATGGAAGTTGTCTTGAATGTCTGCCACAAATACTTGCACAAACTTCAAAGAGCTTTTCCCAAGAAATATTCACATGCAGTTGAACCCAGTCAGAGTTTTGGGAAAAGAAAATGTTCACAGATTTATACCTTATACATGTATAGTCAAGTCAGCCATCTTGGGTGCCAGTTCTCAATAATTTTTGGAATTATGAAAGATCTTATCACAATATTGCTCTACGTGCAGCTTGAGTATAATCAGCTTTGCAGTTTTGGAGAAGAACTTCTTGAAAAAGCTCTACCATGTGTTGTGCAATTTGAGTTCAATCAGCCAAATAATTTTGGAGAAGTTGGTTGTATGTTTTATCATATATGGTCATGATAGCAACTTTGGTAGTGCTCTCCAAAACTTCACAAATCGCCCACTCCTAAGAAATCTAAGAGAGTTTCTTCAGCAGGGAAGGTGATGGCCTCTATCTTTTGGGATAGTCATGATGTTATCATGGTGGACAGTCTTGAGGAAGGTCACATGATAAGTGGTGCATATGATGCAGAAGGTGGCTGCATCAGGAGATTGTGAGGAAAAGAAGAGGAAAGTTGACTTGAGGTGTTCTGCTCTTGCAAGATAGTGCACCAGCCCAAACCTCTCAAGTTGCTATGGCTGCTGCAACTAAATGAAGCTTTAAGGTCCTTTCTCATCCCTGTATTCTCCAGATTTAGCCCCTTAGGACCTGTCTGTTTCCAAAGCTGAAAACTAACTTTCGTGTTAGGAATTTTAGAAGCAATGAAGGCGCCATAGATGCTGTTGATACTTGGGGGACCGGGAAGAAGGCTTCTATTTTGAAGGGATAAGCAAACTGGAACGGCCTTGGCGAAAGTGCGTTAAGGCAAAGGGAGATTATATTGAGAAATAATGGCATAATTTCTGCTCTTGGTCATTCCTATAGTACAGAGGCCTAGAACTTTTTGATTGTCCCTCGTATACTGTATTTCAGCAGAATAGTTCAAACCATACCTGTATGTACTTTCTGTCAGCTTATTGGAACTTGAACAAGTAGTATGATATATATATGCAAAATGTAAATAGCAATTCTCACATTGGAAACTTTAAACTATTTCTAATGCTGTTATAATGATTGATTGTGTTGGGGTTTAACGACATGTCAACCCTTGAGGGTCATTTTGTGTCGTCTCCCAGAGAAAGGGAGAAAAGAGATAGAAGAGAGAGTAGAGGAGATGAAAGAGAGGGACAGGGAAGAAAGAGGAACAGGAATGAAAGTGAAGAAATAGAAGAAATAAAAACATTCCCCCTCTACCCTTACCCACTACAAGGATAGCAGGCCTTGCCCAACTGTAAGCCAAGATCAGTTGGACGCCCCGGTGATCTAAGATACACAGCACCTTCGCACCACCTGACCACCCCCGACTAAATTGGGTCTTTTACCCATTTGTTTTGTCTGAAGAAGTTAAAAAGTCACCAAGATTTGTTTACGTCTTTTGTTTGGGTCACGTTTATTAAAAGAAAGGGAAAATCTATTACTGCACAGGTATACCCCCGCAGCGTTTAATACTGAAATCATAATTTATCTGTAATATGCCTTTTATGATAAATAAATGATATATCATCTAAAGGGCTAAACAGAATTTTAGCAGACAACTTATTATTTTATTATTTTTCTGAGAAAATAAGACTTGGCATTGTATGTGTATTATCTGGTGAGCAGATGAAGTCTTATTTTCTCAAAAAAACACACAAAAAAACCCCCTCCCCCCTCCACACCCAAAGGGTTAAAATGTGCACTGGTGTTATCCTTTTTTGGGGGGTAATTGATTGCCACTCATCCAGCAGTTTTTGGACACATCAGCAGGTAGTAATATGGAGTTGTTTGAACTTTTGGACATGTATGATAATAAGATTTTTCAGACTTGACTTTGTTTCTGGGTAACTCCTCCTTCAGTTTTCATTCAACCTAGTTGAAACAAGGTGGACTGAAAGACTATGAGGTGGTGCAGTTCATAGTATTTCGAGGTTACAGTACACTAAATTCAGATAGAGTTATAGCTCTTTAAAGATTGTTCAAGTATGATTTCATTTCCAGCCCACTCCTCCTATAGTTTCCATCTGATCAAGCTGTTATTTGTTGCACAGAGAGAAGAAGACAGAGAGAAGATGGGGAGAACTGCAGCCAGGTTACAGTTCACCAAATTTTCATATACTTTCAAGATTACAGTTCACAAAATTTTCATTTTGATAAAGTTATAACTCTTAAAATATTCTTCAGCATTATTTCGTTTCCAGCTCATTCCTATATTTTTCATCTGTTCAACCCGAATTTTGTTGGACAGAGAGAAGATGTAGATAACTGCAGCCAAGTTACAGTACACCAAATTTTCATATATTATCAAGGTTACAGTTAACAAAATTTTCATGGAGTTATTACTGATATTACATATTTTAAAAAAAAATTCAGACATGACTTCATATCTTGATAAATCCTCCTAACAGTTTTCATCAGATCAGGTTAAAACTTGGCTGACATTTAGACTGTAAGGTTTTGAGGTATCAAATTTTGATAAAGTTGATATTCTGTAAAGATTGTTCAGGCAGAAATTCATTTTAGGCTCACTCTTCCTACTAGATGTCAACCTGTATGTTGTTGGATGGAAAGAAGATGTGGAGAATTGCAGCCAGGTTACAGTGCACCAAATTTTCTTATTCTTTCAAGGTTATGATAAACCAAATTTTGTGGCTCCAAGTTCTCATGGTGGCTTACAATTTATTAAGTACCACATTGAACACAGCCATCTTCTCTACATGTTTTGTTACCCTGGAAGGGTGGATATCATGCAGTGTCTGCGATGCCTTTATTTTTATGAGCTAGCCTTTAGCCAAAATCTAAATACATGTATCTGCAGAGTTTATTATGCCCCCAAACTTGAAAAAGCTGGACAGGTAGATTGCTTTTGGGTTGTCCGTCTGTTCATTATGCTTAGTATACTGTCAAGAATGGTTAGAGATAGAATCTTGAAATTTTATACATTGAATATGGATGGAAAATAAGCAGACCTACGTATATATATATATATATATATATATATTTATATATATATATATATATATATATATATATATATATATATATTTTTTTTTTTTTTTTTTTTTTTTTTTGTTCAATCAGACTTGTATTTCCAGAGTTATGCCCCTTTTTTGATTCATGCATTATAAGCTTATGGTACAGAATGAAATCTTGTGAACAAGAGAGCTTGGATTTTTTTTTTTTGATTTTTTTTTTTTTAGTTAGGCCCTTGAAACTTGGTGAGCTTATTGGGGATAATGAGTAGATCACCTGATTAACTTTGGAAAAAAAAAAATATATAAATTTTTTCAGGGTAATGCTTTGGCATTTTGTATCAACAAGCATATTGTTGGGAGCATAGTGTTTTACAAACACATTTCTAGTTTTAAAATATTTTTCTTACTGTTCTCTGAACATAGGGCTCGACTTTTCATTTAAATTCTCTCCAAATATGGGGAAATCTAAATGAAATGTAATCTCTTACTGTCTGGGAAAAAATAAACGATGTCTGCCGACTTTGTCTAGGGTATGTTAATAGTTTTAAAATTATCAACTGTTATATGGATCTGAATGCAAGATAAAACACTTGATAAATTTTAATTTAAATTGTGAAATTGGCATGATCAATGAATGTTTATGTTATTTAAGTTTTCTTGAATTAAATTTAACAGTCAGACCCTTGAAGAATATCATTTACACTTGAAAAATGTTTGGCTTTAGATAAAAGTTAAGTGTTCTAAAGGTCATTAATTCTTAGCTCTAGATAAGGGAGATATCCAGAAAAAATACATGTATTTTCTTATTTTTCCAGGCCATGAAAATGTGTTGTGGTTATAAAAAAAACAAATACAAAGGAATACAAATACACAGGAACTTCTTTATAAAACGGTTCATTATAGCATGATTTTGAATATAACACAGTTTAAATATGGACCCAAAAATGTAGTATCCAAACAAAAATGTATAGATTGTATAGAAAAATGACCATTGACCCTTGTCCTGCTGAACCTGGATATACCCTGTCTTTGCAAACAGTATAGGTCCAGATCAGTTGGCTTCTTCAGAAGCCAACTGATCTGGATCTGCACTGTTTGTCGTTAAGCATATGAATTTGTATCAGCAACCTGGATCAAGTAAACTGATTGGCTGAAAATAAGAAGTGGGCGTGGCATCTTAATTTATTCAGCAGGACAAGGGTTAATGGTCATTTTCCTATGTAATCTATACATTTTTGTTTTGGATACAACACAGTTGTTATGCTAACATGGTTTTTGCATTGAATCACAGCAGTAGGATTATAGAGAAGTTGTGGTGTACTTTGCTTGAAAGAACTACATAATTATATGCAAGTATAAAAATAATCATAAATATAAACATAAAATAATTTTATACTGGACTAGTACCATTAAGCACCAAACTATAAACTATCGACTTAAACTATAAACTATAAAACACTGTTTAGAATTATGTACAACTACCTATAATTCAAACAAATGGGTATAACCTTTTATAAACATTACAGAAATTATAGTCTCTGTGGTATAATGGTTAGCACGCTGGACTTCAGTGTCATAGGTGGCTGGTTCGAATCCCACACGATACACATTTTTTTTTTCTTTTCTACTTTTCCGTTACTGAAACAGGAATTTTATGGTTGTTAAAATAAAAAAAAATCGGATGAATATTTGCTATACTGTTTTTTATATCTGCTCAAAACTCACCGAGGCTACCGAAACGGTTCTTACAAGTATTCTTCGTTTTTGTTTTGCTGAGGTTACGTGACCCTAACCACACCTTTCAGGGAAAGCTTCCTAGCTGTTCACCAGTACTAAGTACCCGTTTTCTGTCAGCCACCGACAGCTGCCGTACTTGATCTTACAAGTACAGACTAATACATGTACTGCATCGTACCACGTTTAAGTCTTACCAGTTTAATACCTCGGACCTAATAATACCACGTGTATATTGGGTCCAAGTTAATACTTACCATGTGAATAGACACAATTCCTGATTGGTTTCAATAGACATAATAAATCCTTTTCAGTTTTATGACCCTTATAGATAGCAAGCCTACCTATACTTAGCCCCGCCTACTTTTTCTGAGCTGGTTACCAGTTCAAATCGACCTTGGGAACCAGACCACCAATTTGAAAATCCTGTCTTTAAATCTCAGTTTCAATAGAAAAATGATTTAGAGGGCCAAACATTGTTATCATCCGATCACGATAAGCGACTGAAGTGAAAATTGAATTTGCAAACTTTGGCATTCATTGCAAACTTTTAAAAAAATAACATGTATAGATATTTTCAGTGGTACGATGAGTAATATCCACCAGTTCATTAGCAAACATTTGTTTTATCGGGAGTCTTTACCGTCTGCTATTGAAAGTACATCATTGGATTTCGGGTATTTTCCGGATTCGAATATGATTAGAGAGAAGCCAAACTCTGCGCTCGATAGAAGATTTTTAAAGTTAAACTTGTTCAAAGCATTAATATTCGGCCATCGTTTTTAGACGTGTGAAACAAAACTAACCAAACAGCAGTCGCCATTCCTCGGGCAGAGTAGATTCACACTATCGGAACGCACGGTAGATTTATGCCGCGAGCTGTACCCGTGGGCACTTTTCTTACGATGCGTGTTTCGCGGACGGTGAGGCGGACTCTGAAGAATGGACACACATAAATTTGGGACACTAAAAGTAGACAGAAAGTTGTTGGAAACTTTTATGTTGGTCATAAAATTGGCCTCGTATGGAACACATCACGGAAACATCTTTGTGCAAATTGTACCTCACCAATCCTGTACTTATATAGCAATAAGCATGTGAGTGAGCTTCAATGGTCTTAACTATGGCTATGTAGATTGATATAAGGAGCGACTCCATTAAACAATAATGCCATTAAATTTTATAATTATATACGAGAAATAAAAATACAGTCAGAAAACAGTTATTTAATACGCATTTGCAAAGAATACCGGGAATGCATGGATACGTTTCCGTAATTAGTATGCGCCGTGAAAAGTGTCCGACAGATAAGCATTTTTCTGCTAAGGCAAGAAATTGTTTAACAAAATGGCTATTCATATACTGCAAAAAAAAAAAAAAATAAATAAATAAATAAAAAAAAGAATCCATCTATTGTTTTTATCCCTGTTCCATGCTTCCAGACTCTCTCTCTCTCTCTCTCTCTCTCTCTCTCTGAGTGGTATAATTTAAAGAGTTGTTTGAGGAAATTACAAACAAAGATTACATTTACTCGGACATCAACCTTAATTCTGTAACGCTAAGCCCTACCATCTCGGTTTTAAGCGAAAACTTGCCTGGTGTGAGTTCACCGGAAGGCAATACAAAAAATTGTAAGTGTTTTCAACAATCAAGATTTTTCATTTTCCCCAACATGTTAACACTGTATTCACACATGGTGTAATGTATCGTTTCCCAGAATTACCAAATATTGACCATATTTAAAACATTAAGTTACAGTTCATTCTGGACGGTAACATTTCTGTAAAAATGACCTTGGAAAAGTGAACTTATGGTATAACAATCCAACTCGAAGAAAAGCGCGAATGCATCAAGGTTTACCCCTGTCCATCCGTCTGTTCGTGCATATGCGCGTGCGTAATATCTTGTACTTCCTGCAAGTGAACATATGTTATATATCTTCTATAAAAAGGCATTCCTATAGTATATACAAATTATACAGGCTTTACTAAGCTCATAGGGCCCTAACTCCAACAGTAGGCAAACCAGAGTTCTGCACGTCGTCCGATAGTATTTAATACGGCTAGATACGGTTATCCTATTGGCAAAAATCGCAGAAGTCCGTGCGATAGCCGCAAGACAGTCTTACGAATTTGCAGCGTCGGACGGTTGTCGCAGCGTCGTACGTCAAATTTTCAACATACACATTATTTCTACGATTTTTGGCGATTTTTGCACGCTGTACAGCTGCCGTAAGACAGCCTCATGACAAACGCAGGGTTGACATATGATTTCGCACGATTTTCAAAGGTTTTGGATACTGGCCTTTTTCGCACGATGAACGCACGAACATGGTAAGGCATTCGTGCGACAGCCTTACATTTTTTCTTTATCGTACGGATGACTGCAAGAATTTTTACGACAGCCTTGCGACAGTTTTGTAAATTTGCACGACAGTCCTACGGCCATCTTGCGACTGTCGTAGAAATTGTTTGCAATTTCGGACGTTGAAGCTGCTAACATCGTATTATAACTGAAACAGCCGTACGGGCATTGTGAGGCTGCCTTGCGATATCAAATACATATCAGGAAATCGTACGGCAAAAACGTACGCCTGATGTGAAACAGGCTTAATTATTTTAAATTTTTCATATGGGCTTTCGTTTTGGAAAAGCCTAGATGTGAACTATAACTTACAAATGGTTCAGAATAACATCAGTAAACCATATATATTCTCGTTGCTTACGATAAGATGCATTGATGCATTAAATCCTATCCGGCAGTCGTGGGTTCGAATCCTGGCGTGGGCAGACATATACGTGCCTGCTATGTTGAGGTGGATATAACCTCCTGGCTAATAAAGGCTATGCCCGGCACGAGAAGAACATGGATCTCGGATTCCCAGGGATACTTCGGGGGCATGTTCCACACCTTCTCTTCGTAAAATGCTTTCAATCTTGATACTTTTTCAGACAACCACCCATAAACCATATATATTCTTGATTCTTATTAAAAAAACACATTAGTGACAAGATTATTTGGTTTCATAGGGGTTGCCTGGAGCATACCCAACCCTTTCGCTTCACAAAAGGTTTAATGTCTCCGTAAAACGTTTAGATCACCTTCCCATAACCATTAATACACTTTTTTCTTTCTTTCAAATAAGACACATTCAGTGACACAAACCTTGCGGAGACATCATTCTGTGTTTTTCTTGAAAATAAATTTCAGTTTTAACTTTTCTGACGCGCCACAGTCCGTGGCCACGAAGCCTGTTCTTTTGCGCGCTGTTTGGAGGTACCTTTATCACCACCTTCACCAGATAAAGTTCACTGATAAACAGCAATTCCAGTTAAAACGCTTATGGTGCTGGTTTGTAAGGTAAGCAAGAGCTTATAATGTAATCAAGGCTTACACGAATAATTTTCTGCGTCATTAAGCAGCATTTAAATTACATCAGCAAACTAAGGTGCTTAAGAGAGAGAGAGAGAGAGAGAGAGGGACGGACGGACGGACGGACTATGTTCGTTTTATCACGAGCAATGCAGTCGAAGAGGTAAGCCGCAAACTGGAAAAGTCCTGAACAAACCGCAAAGCAAACATTGCCGTTACAAAAGAATTTTTTCAAAGTATACAAACCGCCTGTCATCCTTTTCATTGAACTCTTCAGCCACTGGATATAAATATGCATGGTTTTCGGGCAATAATCAATGTTCAACAAGATTGGCCGTGCGCTTCGCTCAAAGAACAGCGAAAACTCCTCAGACTGTGTGTTGAAACAGACATATCTAGACCGTCCTGGTTGTTATGGGATACTCATGGGTAATTTGGCTTCGACTATGACGATCAAATGCTGGTGACCCAACAGAAACAATGTGACATTTCGAATGCCATGCAGCACCACTGCAATAAATGAAAATAAGTTTCGCCTCCGCACAGCCTCATTACTTGTCGTCAAAATATACTGTGTCCTAAAATTTCAAAAAAGTAAACAAGTCCACAAAGATAGATAGAAATGATGTCAATAAGAACAGTCTATTGAAAACGAAAACAAAAGCTAAACAACGAAAGCAAAAATTATCACTTATGCTGGGATTCGAACTTCAGACCCCATGCATACGAATTAGCGATAATTACCACTGCGCCAGAGAGGCTGTTATATTGTTTGCTAGTCAGTTTTATTATAAACCAATATTTTGTCCGCTAAGAAGTACATCTATTCATAACAGTGAAAATGGTCAGTTTCTTCGCTTGAATAAACAACTTTGCGATGTGGATCTAGCTTTACGATTACCTGGTATTAATGGAAAATGTCTATGTAAAATGCGTTATTACGTATCAGCTAAATCCGCCGCCACCCGATAGTCGTTAATTTTAGTTATAGTTTATAGTTTTTCTTAATGGAACTAGTCTACTAATAACTTACAGTTGTAAAGGCTAGTCAGTCTTCTCTGTTCATGTATTGCCATGACACTATTCATATCAGGCAATGATTTGATATGGGGTCACCTATTTTCCACTCATTCGACAGTTTTTAGATATATCAATAGATTGTAAAAGGGACTTATTCAAATTTAAGAACAAGTATGGTAAGAAATTAAGGTGTACCAATACATGTATATTTAGGGCAAATACAGAAAGGATCAGTTAACCATTATCACTAGCTATGGCTATAAATTCTTCAGGTGACAAATTGACAAAATTTGTCTTATTTTTCCCAGAAAATAATCTTTGATATTTCATGCAAACCATCTCCTTACCTACTAGCCTTCACAACTGTAAGCTTGTATAAAGGTATGGTTTTAACAAAAGTATTTTATGACAGTGTTATAAGCAAGTTCCTGTGTATTTGTAAGCCTTTATACCCACAACACATTTCCATGGCCAGTAGAAATAAGAAAAATATTTTTCTATACCCAGTTGCAAGTTTGGAGACTGGCATCTCAGTGACTATTTCATAATGTGGTAGAAAGAGAAATTGGCCATCAGAGCGATAAAACCAATGTGTGACTGGAGTAGTTTGCAGGACTGACTACAGGCTCATAGTCAGCACACTCAACTTGCTCACATAACCTGTAATGCCCCGTTTATATGCATAAGTTTGCCCCTAGGGGCAAATTTACCCCTAGGGGCAAATATACCCCTAGGGGTAAACTTGTCATGTGAACGCATTTGCCCCTAGGGGCAAAATTTACCCACGTGGGTAAATTGTCCCAGCTCAAGGGTAGGGGCAAATATATTTGCCCCTAGGGGTATTTTACCCCTAGGGGTATATTTCGTCATGTAAACGCAATGTTTAATTTACCCATAGGGGTAAATTTTGTAAATATGTTTGGAATGCCTCAAAATACATGTATACAATGTTTATTTTGCATAAATTTTATTTGTTTATTTACTTGATGTCTGCAAATATACTTGTACCTTCTCAGTCACAAATTTATGTTTGCAAGTTGTGGTCAGAAGTGAGTTATTTGACAAGAATACTATTATGCTAGTAGCAGTTAGGATACTGATTCAAGGCAAATATGATTTATAGTTATTATGGCTGATCAAGTAGCACACTTTTGTGCTGATCTATAATTAAATAGTTAATGTAATCAAGAAAGTTTACGCAGTATTTTTAACCAATTTGATGACCAAAATTAATTCTTATTTCTTAACGCTTATCGTTCCCATTTCTTAACGCTTATCGCTGAGGGTAAAATTTTTAGCAGACAACAACTTGAAATATTTCCTTATTATTCCCAGAAAATAGGCTTTCACATTTCAAGAAAACGGTGCCATCCCTTTATTTTCTGAGGAAAAAAACAACAAAAAAAAAACAAAAAAACACAGAAATACTACCAATTTGGCATCTGTTAATTTCGCCCAGAGAACCAGAGTGGTAAAGGTTGACTAAACAAAAATTACCAGGGGATATAAAAATGGTACCAGATCAGACTGTTTATCTGTTCAACAATCTCCGAACAGTCTGATTATGGTCTAAGGTACTCACACACATGACATCTCAACAGTTTAATATGTGATAATCACTTGAGTACAGCCACCCATCTGCAAACACACTAAATACTAACAAAGGGGTTTGCAATGATCATGGACAGTCATTACTGATGAACGATTAGTTTATCTTTATATGTAGAATCCCATCGGTAAATAGGAAATACCCTGACCAGACTTTGCAGATCTATGTCACCAGAATTGAGTTCCCCGGTATTCCCAGTTTCGGGTCCTATGCCAACATTCAACATTTTCATACAGCCTAACCTGAATTATAAAAAGCCATGTCAAATAATTAATTTTTATTTATTATTATTATCACTTTTCTTGATTATTACCAGTTAGTTCCGTTGATTAATGCTTGCTTCATGTCTGGGTCACATAGCTGATGCGTGGAAAAAAAAATAAGTACCATCTGCTTACACATCTGTTCATAATCAGGGTCTATACTGTGACAAAAGCTACAGGACACCTTCGCCTCACCGAAACCACCGCTCCACCCCCAACCCCCCGACCCCATCAATATGTCAGTATGGTGGCACAATTGCTTTGTTTACAGCAGAATATTATAGATCCTGCCCAAACTTTGGTGGGGCTATACTGTATTGCTCCTGTGGAATATTAGCTAAACATTTTGGAATACAGCAGTACAATCGGGAACATTATATTACTGACCACCAAATAATACTTTTTTTTTCACCAAAAACTTTCTTTCCCTACTTCTTGTATCTGAAGCTTGATAATGCAGATTAATGCTAAGCACCTGGGTAAAATGTTCACCAGATGACGTTTTGAAATATTTTTGTTATTTTTCGCAGGATACAGGATTTGATATCTTATGCAGATTGTCATCAATGGAGACAATTTGCATGAAATGTCAAATCAAGATCTCTGGAAAAATAAGAAAAATAACATCAGTTTGTCATCTGCTAAATATTCTCAGGTGAAAGAAACAGTGCTGCTATTATAGATAAGCTTTTAAATTTAAAGAAAACTATCATTTGCCCCTTCTTCCTAAAACACATATAAACGCAACCATTTACCCATAGGGGTATTTAACAAAGTGGGGCAAATATTTACCCATAGGGGTAAATTTACCCCTAGGGGTAAACTTAATGCATATAAACGGGGCTTAAGACAATTGCTAGGGAAGAAAGCACCAAAGATACCAGTTGTCTCTAGACTGGAGTAGGACAGCAAGCATTAGTTAACCCTTAAAGTGCTAAACCAAATTGTAGCCGACAACATTTAATTTCTTTTAATATTATTATTCAGAGAAAATAAGACCTGACATTTCATGTGAATTGTCTGCTAGGCAGAGCATTCACATGAAATGCCGTTTTTATTTTTCTCTGAAAAAAAAAAAAAAAAAAAAGATATTTAGAATGTTGTCAGCTATAATTTTGCTTAGCACTTTAAGGGTTAACTTGGACAGGGCCATCTGGGCTTATGTATAATACCCACTCCAAGTGTCATCAACAATTCATAGCAGTATTAAATAGGCTAAATATTATAAAACCTTTTCAAAACAGTCGTTATCAAATACAGTTACTAAAATATCAGATAAAACATATTGATACGGTATTAAATTTCACACGGAATCTATTATTACAATTGAAAGGCTACAAAGATGATACTGTTGGGTTTTGTATGTTTTGAATATTTCAGTATTTGAAAGAAAACAAACAGTAATATGCCAAATAATGTAAAAAGGGATCTTACTGTATGCGAAACGGTGAAGCCACAGGTCAGCAGCCATGTGGTTGAGCAGTTAACACTCCAGATTTTGTAGTATGAGTTAACCCTTAAAGCGCCAATCACAACTGCAGCAGACGACAATTTTTTATTTATTTATTTATTTATTTTTAAATTTTTCAGAGAAAACAAGTCTTGACATTTCATGTGATTCATCTGCCAAGCAGATGATTCACATGAAATGTCAAGACTTGTTTTCTCTGAAGAAAAAAAAAAGTTTAGAATGTCGTCTGCTACAAACTTTGCAGATGATTCACATGAAATGTCAAGACTTGTTTTCTGTGAAAAATAAAAAAAAAAAGTTTAGAATGTCGTCTGCTACAAACTTTGCAGATGATTCACATGAAATGTCAAGACTTGTTTTCTCTGAAAAATAAAAAAAAAAGTTTAGAATGTCGTCTGCTGCAAACTTTGCTCAGCGCTTTAAGGGTTAGTTCATGACTGTACTGCACTTCATTGCACAGAGCCTTTCATCATTTCAGTAGGACTTAAATAATGTTAACATAAAACAAAATCATCAACTTGGAACAGCCTACACATTTGCAGAGCCTGATCACCATTTAATTCTACATTGTTCAATAATTCTGTAATCGAACAATGAAGACTGATAAGAAGCATACGCTGATCTACTTTTTACCCCATATATATTGAGACAGACAGGCCCAGGCAAACAGTACAGATCCAGATCTGTAAGCCTACATTGTTTTCTACTCATCCAGTGGTTTTAAGATACATCAGTGGGTTGTAAAATGAATTTCTCAAATGTTAACATAAGTATAAATATAGTAAATATGATAATTGATTCTGTTTTGCACTGTCATTCACTTTTTCTTTTATCGTCCCTTATTTCTCCCTTTCCTCTTTTCTCATAGTCTGTCTCCAGACTCTCTTTTCTGTCATTTTCTCTTTTCTTTTACAATCTAGTACAGCTTATAATGATTTGATAAGTTATGTCCCTTAGTGGAAAAGTTTCTGTAGTAAAACAGTGAAATAGGATTTTAAGAGACAAATACAGCTATAGGAAGTGATAAAGGATGACAAAAAAATGCAGAAACAACTGGAGCCAGTCTATTTTTCTCATAGCTCCAGATATTTTTTTAACCAAAAAGTACTGATACAATGTACTTTTCTTATTTCTCTACAAAAAAACTTACATTGTGGGTAATCATTAGAAGCACTTCAGTGAGGCACTTCTAATGAGTAGCCACAATATACTTTTTTTGTGGAGAAATAAGAAAAATATCAGAACTTTTCGGTTTTAAAAAATGCTTTATCTGGAGCTATGAGTAAAGAGGAAGGAGGGTCCACAAGGGTTGAAGTGTCATTAAACAAGAACTCAAAACAAAATTACCATAAGTAATTTTTTTACCGCACATACCCCTATAAGCACCCACTCAAGCAATTTCTTAGTCTTCAAATTACAGTCTGTGTACTATTATCTACTTCTTTATAAAAGCATATGTTGTTGGTACTCATTTCAAGGCAATTCAAATGAGTACCAACAACATATGCTTTTATAAAGAAAATCGGAAATAAAATCACATAAGCATCATTAAATATGCCCCTCATAGAGTCCTCTGCTGATCTTTCTTTGAAGAGGGCCCTTATTAATAAGGTGGATATTTTTTTTACAAGTTTTTCCAGTAATTTTGAAAAACTAAGCCAACAGTGTGATTATTAGGTTGAATACGGTAGACTGTTATAAAGTACTTTTACTTGGTTTGATCTATATTTGGAAGGTAACTATATGTTTCTGGGGATTACAGCTGGTTGTAATCCCTCTTGTTATGACAGATCTGCAATACAATTGGAAAGCGAGAAAATCTGTACTTATGGCTTAAATTTACACATGATTATCTGTTGTATATTTACACTGGGTGTGTTCAGACCTACCATCAGTGCTAAAGTTAACCGTCGACCGACATTGGCATTACTTGTACAGCGTAATTGGTAACCAATAAATCTAAAAAAAATCAAAAAAGAAATACAGGTTATGTACTGTACAATAAAAAATGATTATTGCTACAACTGGGCACAAGAATGACATCATTACTTTATTTACAAAAATGTATGGCTGATTGAGTCACCTCTGTCAAAAATTCTGTGTGGGCTTAACATTTAGAAATTGAACCATGGAACCTCACGTTGATTCAGGGATTCAGCATGATGTGACAATGTATTATCTGCAATAATAGCAACTCTTCCTTGCTTTATCATGTTATCTTTCCTGCTCAAAGTTTCTTATCCATTTAGCCTAATTTGGTAGACCTTGCTGACCTGATGCTACATACCTGTACCAAGATTCAGCCTCAAAGCTTTCTTGGATCTGGAAGATAAAAATTGGCCCAGAAGACAGACAAAAATAGATGACAACAGCTCATTCTGAGCCTCTGGCCCAAGTGATCTGAAAACTTCAACATTTTTTTTATAGAAAATAGCAGTCTATGGATAACATCAAAAGATCCCAAAATGTGTTTTAATCTTCATATTACAGATGAAAGGCATCACGGAAAAGGCTGTTGTGACTAAATGGGCCACAACAGGTGAAAAGGTTTCTTCGAACATGCCTAAAATGTACAGATTCAGATTGTCCTGCACATATGCAAAATATCATACGGGCCTTTTCTCTCCATTCATACATTCTGTAGTATTCAATGATTCTTTTAGGGGACAGTGAAGGCCCTGATCAGACTGCATGGACTTGCAGGCTGATCTGGGCCTTCACTGTCCCCATATACCCAAAGACACCTTTTCACATGACACAGCCCAAATAAGAATTTCCAAAACAACTACTTGTCTGAAGCCCTGAACAGTTTGAAATGAATGATCACTGCAGGGCATCTGCCAGCAAATCGCTATCTTTTTTCTCTTTCCTGTTATTCAGTCAGTTCACAATGAAGTGTTTAATAATATCATTACGAAAACACGCCTATTCAAATATATAGAAAATTTCACCTCCAAAAACCGAAAATTTTCAGGTAAAAAACTGATATTTTTCATATTTCTGCTCAAAATATAGATTGTGGGTACTCGTTAGAACCGCCTCGGCGAGGCGGTTCTAACGAGTACCCACAATCTATGTTTTTGAGCAGAAATAAGAAAAATAATGTATACCCCTGGAAACCCCAGTTTTACTATATAAAAGCGGGGTTTAAGGGGTTCAAAATTATATAGGTATGTTTTCGTGATGTGCATGAAATTAAAAAATAGTCCAGGGGTGAAAAAGCCATAAAATTCTATTTATGCTTTGCCAAAGTCAAATTGATTATAAGCTTTTCAGTGCTCTACATATGTTTATATATAACATCTGAATGAAGATTATTCAAAGTTTATTGCATATGGAATTCATTTTATACGCAAGACTGGACTAATACTTTCACAAACTTAGAAGGATTATAGTTCAAACTTTTTCAGGACAGACAAAGTAAACTAAATTTAAGCCGTGTCTGTTTACAAATTCCAAATTCATAGTCTTGCATATAGATGAGCTAATGTCATTTCAAAAGATCATTCATTCCTAGATTAACAAAGAGCTGATTTACATTGGAAATTGTTTAGTTTCATTGTTGTTAAGAAATTCAATCAATTCGGAATTTATAGTTATATTAACAGTAACTTCAGTTTTCTTCCCTTTTCTGTAATCTTTTTTCTTCTTCTTTAATTTCTTTCTTTACTGTATTTTATTATATATTTTATTTTACTGTAAACCACAAGATTTTCATATACAAGAATAACTCATTCTTTTCTTTTTTCTTTCAGTAAATTAACCCTTGTCCTGCTGAATAAATTAAGATGCAACCCCCACTTCTAATTTTCAGACAAGCAGGTTACTTGATCCTGATTGTTGAAATAAATTTACATACTGAATGGCAAACAGTGTAGATCCAGATAGGTTGCTGAACAGGATCTACACTGTTTGCAAAGGCAGGGTATATCTGGGTTCAGCAGGACAAGGGTTAAAAAGTCACTTCAGTATATAAAGGCAATACAAGCTTACATGATATTTCACTCACAACCTGGTTTTCATTGTCTGAAATGAAAAATATATGCTTGGATTTTGATACAAATGCTAGTGATAACTTTTCATCAATGTATTCTTGGAGAAAATAATGTTTAAGTAGGTAGTTTTCTAACTAGGCTATGTAGCCAAGTTTGGTCAAAGGGGATAATTACATTACAAGTTAAACAGTGGTTATGACATAAAAGCTTAAATAGTTTTGTGGTGTACATTTTCATTTCTATATGAGCTAATGCACAACAAAACCTACAATAAGATCTGTATGACCAGCAAAAACTCAGATCAGCCTGTACATCCACCCAGTATGGCTAGGGTTTTCATTCATTCCTTGGGGCTGTAGAAGGCACATGCAATCAGGCTGATCCTAGTCTTTGCTGGTGACAGCAAGTCATATTGTAGGTTTTGTCATATGTTGGCTGATATACATATACATATGATGTCCTGGTATTAGAAACATTTCTTTATTTCACTCCCTGTCTACTTGAAATGGAAAGAATTTACCTTGGTAACCTTGTTTGCTTTCCTACACACTAAGCCCCTTGTGAAAAGGAGTCTTTTTTTTAAAAGGAAAGAATTTGCTCCCATAGCAGCAAATTCTTTCCATTTAGAGAAGACAGGGAGAAAATTGTTCCCTTTTAGAATAGACCTCTGATTCTTACCTGCGACTTCATGATCTGAAGTCAGGAGAGCTAACCATTTGGCCACCAGGCCCTGAGGTTATAAAACTTTTTTCATGCTCAACTCTGCTGAGCATGAACTTTGTCCTGCTAATAAATCTCAAATTACTAACAATTGCAAATTCTTTCTTGCTAAACATAGCTGAGCATGACATTTTCTTTTCTAATAAATATGAAAATGCCAACATTAGTTGGCATTTTCATAATTATTAGCAGAGAAAATTTCGTGCTCAGCTGAGATGAGCATGAAAAAAGTTTTATAACCTCGGGGCCTGGATGCTTCACAAATAAATACATCATATGGCTAGTTGTAAGGTGAAAGACATTTCAACACTTAATACACTTATCAGAAAGTTTGCACATGACAGAATTGTAATATTTTTTTCTGACAAAAATAAAGCTTGACATGTCATGTGAATTGATTCCCATGGTGACAGTCCAGATGAAATGTCTAGCCCTGATTGGTCGAGAAAAATATTTTAAAATGTTCTCTGAGATTTTAATTTTTTGTTACAGAATTTTGGTGGTAGCAAGTCACTGAACCCTTCAAGAAGACCGCCACAGTGCCCCTCCATGCACACATCACAGATAAAGCTCACAAGGCCATTAGATGGCCCAGAAGACTGGAATACTCATTACGGTGGAACTTTTACAGAAAAACCTATTATACCTGTAAGTTTGATAGTAGAGCTAAGCCCAGTTCTTCAAACTGTCATTTGCTTAGCACTTTGCATGCTGGGTAAAATTTTCAGCAGGCAATGTATTGAAATATTATTTTATTTTTTTTTTACAGAAAACAGGATTTGACTTTTCATGTAAATTGTCTCCAATGAAGACAATTTGCTTGAAATGTCAAATCCAGCTTTCTAGGGAAAATATGAAAAATATTATCAATTATCTGCTGAATTTGCCCAGAGTGTTAACCCTTGTCCTGCTGAACCTGGATATACCCTGCCATTGCAAACATTGTAGATCCAGATCAGTTGGCTTCTGAAGAAGCCAACTGATCTGGATCTGCACTGTTTGCCATTACATATGTGAATTTATAGCAACAATCCAGATCAAGTAATCTGATTGGCTGAAAATTAGAAGTGGGTGTGGCTAAGCAGGACAAGGGTTAAAGGTTATTCTAACATGACGTTAACATTTTCCCACTGAGCCTAATGGAAACATCACTGTGATCAAACTACAATAATCCACGCTGTCAACATAGGGTGTGCATAAGGGTGCATTTGATGATGTCGCATGTAAACAATTACCTCCCAAGGCGTCTGCTGCAAAAGAGTTCTTTGGTAAACGTTGCAACAATGTTGATTTTCCTTTCTGTATCATGTTAGAATTGAAATAATTTTTCTTTCTATACAGTAGAGAATTAAATACAGTCATTTAGCAGACGTTGATATTTGTGGTAAATACATGTACTCAAGGAAATTGAATAGTAAAATTGTTACTTCAAACATGAACTCTTTGTCTTTGAGGGAAGTAACTAAATTTGCCAAAGCAGCAATCAAGCTGTCTCCCTTTGCAAAATAGGTTACTTCCCTTTCATAAGAAATTAAGTTTCTTTTCTGTTCACATTTTAGATTATTTACAATAATAGTTTACATATATTTTAATACACTAATACTTTTAAGGAAAATGTGATTAGCTTTAAACTGCTCACATTGTTTTACATAAAAACACATCAGTGTATTGTGTTATTTATAAAACATAATTATTATGTTAATTAACTGACATTCTTAAGGTAACAGAGCTTTGACCTGCCCTGTAAAACTCTGATTAGGTAAACTGACTGGGCTTGACATGATCCCATTGGGTTGACTGGGTCGTAAAACATCAACACAAACAAACATGCTGAGCTTTGAACTGGGTCTAGGTTCTGTTTTTATTTACAGTTTTAGAATTTTTCTACTATTTGCAATTTTGATTTCTTCTACAAGAGATGTTTTGGTTTGTATTGGTTTAAAATAAACCAAAAAATAAATGATTAAATCTAAGACTCTTATGGGATCCAAAGCTAAATTAGTGTTAAGCTAATCAACTGTGTTGTATCCTAATAAAAAAGTATAGAATATATAGATAATTACCATAAATTTCTTCTATATAATCTTAACATTTTTGTTTAGATACAACACGTTTGGGGTCCAACTTTAACCCATTGTAGTCGGGAGACCCGTAAAAGGGTAATCAGCAAACAGTGCAGACCCAGATCAGACGCCGCAGCGGCGTCTGATCAGGGTCTCCACTGTTTGCAAAAAGTGTAGCCATTTTTCTCTAGTAATATGTAGATCTAATAGCCAGAGGTACCTAAAAATGAAATTGGACTCTCCCAATATATTGGGTGGGACAGTCTATTCAGGATACAATGGGTTAAACAGACTTACCCTAATAACCCTAAATATTGGGACACACAGGCCTGAATAAACGGTGTAGACCAATCAGACGCTGCAGAATGCAGCATGTGATCAGCACTGTTTGCCTCTCATCCAGTGCTGACAAGGATGGAAAGGAGTTAAGGTGTCCCAATACTTAAGGTAAATACAATATATCTGAGATCATCCTATAATGAACCATCTTATAAAGTGGTTCCATTGTATATAATGAAACTGCACTATGAGGAATCAGAAAAATAGAAGTTATAATTAGGTAGCTCTTACTGGGGAATGACTGCTATTGGGAGGCAGCTGTAAGTAGAGGTTTCACTGCATTCTCATTGAATATCTTGTTTTAATTTGTCAAAATAATGCTATCTTAGAGAATTGTCTCCATTTAATTTTTCAGGCCAACAGATTACATTTAACGTCACTAGTCAACAGAATAGATCAAACCGAAGGTGCTGATATGAAAGATACAATCAAAATGGATAGTCGTCCAACGAACTATTTTTCACAATATAATAGAATACATAATAAATTAGGTCACATATTAGGAACAGGAGTGCCAAGGGAATATCCAGTTAGACAGGAATATAATGTTATAACAGGTAAGTAGTCTTGCTCGACGCCTTGCATGCTGCGATAAAAACTCAGCAGACACCTTTACGATATTTTTTCCCAGAAAATAGTACTTGACTTTTCATGCAAATTGTCTCCTTTTGGAGACAATTTGCATGAAATACCAAATCCTATTTTCTGAGAAAAATAAGAAAAACAAAATCAGTTTGTCATCTGCTGAATTTGCCCATATAGTCGTAATAGCTATAAAAAGATACATCATTATAAATAAACTATAGTTTTATCATGCAGAATTAAATATTTGTTATATTATAATTAAATATTTGTTTACATTTACCCTAAATATTTGAACACCATAACTCCTTACCATACTTGTCTTAAAATTGAACGTCCATTTTTAATCCTTGTCATGCTGAATAATTTAAGATGCCATGCCCATTTCTATTTTTACGCCAATCAGATTACTTGATCCAGATTGTTGATATAAATTCATATACCTAATGGCAAACAGTGCAGATCCAGATCAGTTGGCTTCTTCAGAGGCCAACTGATCTGGATCTGCACTGTTTGTTAAGGCAGGACATATCCGGGTTAAGCAGGACAAGTGTTAAAAATATATGGTTGAGTTGCTCCTAGTATTTGAAATCTTTCAAAAATGGGGACTACCCTTTAAGCAAAAACATTTCGCTCATGGAAGGGGCAAATGCTTTCCTTTAAGAGTAGCCCCCAGCCAATGAAATGCTAAGCTTTATCATTTTCTGGGAAAAACCCTAGTCCTGCTGAACCCGGATATACTCTGCCTTTGCAAACAGTGTAGATCCAGATCAGTTGGCTTCCAAAGAAGCCAACTGATCTGGATCTGCACTATTTGCCATTTAGTATGTGAATTTATAGCAAAAAATTAGATCTAGTAATCTGACTGGCTGAAAATTAGAAGTGGGCATGGCATCTTAATTTATTCAGCAGGACAAGGGTTAAGTAATTATCACTCATTTAAGTCATTATGGAGAAAAGGAATTTAAAGCATATGTAGATAGCCAAAGCCTACAATAGCCACTGCATACCTTATTTACCTTATCTGGACAGACAGGCCTGTGCAAACAGTGTAGACCCTGATGAGATGCCACAGAATATGGCATCTCATCAGGCTCTACACTCTTTGCCACGCATCTAGCAATTTTTAGACACGACAACGGGTAGTAAATTGTACTTGTTCAAAATTTAGAACAAGTATGGTAAGTAGTTGAGGAGTCTGAAAACTTAGGGTAAATACGGTAAGTGAATCTGTGCAATCTGATCAGTGACTTCACTGTGCATACCTTTTCACTGGATACGCTGGATCATGTGATTATTAGCTGTCCAAATATACCCTGAAGATGTACTTTTGCTCAGTTAAGAATTTTTTCACAACAAAGTCAATTAACCCTTAAAATGCCAGGAAAACCTGCACCTGAAAATGTCGTCTGTTTATGTCATCTGCTGAATATTCTTGCAAACTTTTCAAACCTATTTTTGCATACAGGCAAACAGTGTGGACTGTGATCAGACTGTGTGATCAGACTGGAGCAGTCTGATCAGGGTCCAGACTGTTTGCAAAAATGACTTTTGAAATCAAAAGCAAACGACAAAGCAGACGACAATTGATTCCTCCGTGAAATCACCTGACCAGTAAATGACACCAAAATCTGACCAACCAAAATAGCTTACCAGTGAACGGTTAATGTTATTGCTTAGACAAACAATATTACCTATGTACTTTTTCATTGATAAATACAGGTACGAATGCAGTTTTCATTGACAAATACAGGTATCACGATATTGTCCAGTAGGTCGCGGGTTCAACCCCCGCCGAGGTCGGCAACATTCTTTCGTGGAGATTGATCATGAAATATTTTCTACGGTCATTCTCTCCCTTCCGCTGATTCAAGAAGGGCAGTTGTCAGTTTCTGGCGAAAGAATGTGCACAATACTGGTTAACCGCTTAGTGGACTAAGCCTGCCCAGTAAACGTGTGGTTAGGTAAACTGACCGCGCTCGACATGACCCCATTGGGTTGACTGGGCCGTAAAACCTCAACACAAACAAAATCACGATATTGTTTGTCTAAGGATTTACGCATGGGCGTGGTTATAGCCTTCTGACGGAGGAGTCAATTGTTGTGATTGACGCGTTTAAGGGTTAAGACTTATGACATATGAGCTAGCATACGACAAAACCTACAATAAGACCTGTGTGACCAGCAAAGACTCAGATCAGGCTGTACATCCACCCAGTAGGGCAAGGGTTCTTGTTTATCCTTCATTGGATGGCCCGGAGGCTGTAGAAGGCACATGCCATCGGCAAAGACTCTAATCAGATTGCACGGATGTGCAGGCTGGTCTGAGTCTTCACTGGTTGCACAAGTTTTATTGTAGGTTTTTTCGTGCTCTGGCTCGTAGAATATCTCGACTTCTTGTTTAACACATCAACCCTTGATAGCAGATGCAGGGAATGATGAAGGGGGATGAGGGAAAAAGCTAATGACAGAGCAGACACAGAATACTAACATTACAAAAACATGCCTATTCAAATACATGTATACTGAAAATTTTACCACCAAAAAATGAAAATTTTCCAATAAAAATTTTGATATTTCTCAAATTTCTGCTCAAAATATAGATTGTGGGTACTCGTTAGAACTGTCCCAATGAGGCAGTTTTAACGAGTACCCACAATCTATGTTTTGAGCAGAATTAAGAAAAATAATGTGTACCCCTGTAAACCCCAGTTTTACTATATAAAAGTGGGGTTTAAGGGGGTCAAAATTACATAGGCATGTTCTCGTGATGATATACCCTTTGCCCATCTGCTGCGAGTGCAGCAGACGCTTACCATTACCCTACCACCCACAAAGTGAAATTTAACTTTGGATTGTTTTCATACTTGGATCTTTAAATTTCTTTCAGGGGAAACAGGGGGACCAGCTTGGAAAGAAGATAATAAGAGAATATCTGGCAATAGACATTTACACAATGTTCGACGAGAACAGACATCTATACTAGGATAGAAACTGCCTCTTCCTTATTTGTTCCTGTCTTCATAGTCTATTTATTGATTTTAACGCTTTGCTCTCTGTGTAAAAATTTCAGCGGAAGACATTTTGAAACATTTTTTTTTTTTTTTACAGAAAAAAGTCTTTGACATTACATGCAAATTTTCTCCAGAGGAGACAATTTGCATGTAATGTCAAAACCTATTTTCTATGAAAAATAAGAAAAATATTATCAATACTGCCGTCTGCTTAATATGCCCTTACAGTGGCAAAGGTTAATGCTGAATTCAAACATTACCTGATGACATCTCAGAATAATTTCCTTGCTGTTCCCTGGAAATAGGACTTGACATTTCATGTAAATCATCTCTGGAAATGATTCACATGAAATGTCAAACCCTATTTTCAGGCAACAATTAGAACACATAAGCTGTGTCATGAGAAAAGGGCATCTTTTTGCATATGCCGACAACAAAGAAACGAATCAGCCTGCACATCCACCCAGTCTAATTAGGGCCTTCACTGACAGCTTACGGAATTGTTGGATACTATAGAACATACTGACAGACCAATAATGGTCCTATCAATCTGTCTGGATGTGCATTTGATTAGTCTAATCAGGATATTCTCGTGTTTTTTTTTTGTTTTTTGGTGTATTTTACAGTATCCCATAAATCTACATAGCTCAAGATAAGAGAAATATCCAGATAAATATTTTCTTGTTTCTCCATAACCTTATTTAACATAATTATCACACAGCCAAGCAATTCCATAGTCTTCAGAATACAGCTGGTGTACTTTTTGTCTACTTCTTTATAATGGCATATGTTGTGGGTACCCATTTGAATTGCATAGACTTGTCGATGCAATTCAAATGAGCACCCACAACATATGCATTTATAAAGAAAATCAGGAGAAAAAAAAAAATCACATAAACATCATCAATTAAGTCCTTTGCTGATGTTTCTTTAAAGTTTACCTTTAGTAGGTAGATACATATTTTACCACAAGTTTGCCCAGTGATTTTAAAAAACAGCACACAGTGTGGTAATTAGGTCGAATATGGTATGTTGTGGGCTCTCATTAGAAGTCCACTGAGGCACTTCTAATGAGTATCCACTAAACATGTTTTTTTTTGTGTGTGTGTGTGTGGAGAAATAAGAAAAATGCTGATACTTTTTATTAACTAAAAAAAGCAAAACCAACTTTGTTAAGCACTATGATTTGTCCCTGATCAGACAGGAAGGCTGTGAATGGGGATCGGTGCATTCAATATTTGCATATGCTCAAAGAGCTCCTCTCACGAGGTTGAAAAAGTTAGAATATTGACAGTTTATTAAAAAATTAAGTTAGAATATTGACAGTATATTAAAAAATAATAAAATCTTATCGAAGATAAATATTTGTGGTGAAAACAACAAAATAAAATGTAGACATAATCAGTTTTGTTTGTGCAAATTGAAAGAAAAAGAAAATCCAGACTGCAACAATTAGCTGCAGGATAACTTGAATTTACACTATCTCCTGTGACTTTTAACCCTAGTCCTGCTTAACCCGGATATAGCCTGCCTTTGCAAACAATGCAGATTCAGATCAGTTGGCTTCTGATGAAGCCAGCTGATCTGGATCTGCACTGTTTGTCATTTAGTATGTGAATTTGTATCAAAAATTTGAATCAAGTATTCTGAAATTAGAAGTGGGCATGGCATCTAAATTTATTTAGCATGACAAAGGTTAAGTCATGTTTTCTAAATAATGTAAGTCCTTTTTCAACTTTTAGCATACTGAATTTAAATATCACCAGAAGACATTTGATTTTTCTTTGTCTCTATTTTCTTTTCTTTTTATTTATTTATGATTTTATATTTATTTATTTATTTATTTATTTATTTATTCAAGGTCACCAAAATCTTATCATTTTTTTGTTATGTTGCAATTATATTCCCATGCAAATATATTGTGCAGACAAGAGAGTTCTTTTTTTCAGAACATAGGTTTGACATTTTATGCAGAGCTTATTCACCAAAGTTGTAGCAGACAACTTTCTAAAGTTCTTTTTCTTTTTCAAAGCAGATGATTCACACGACATGTCAAGCCTTATTTATGCCAGAAAAAAACAACACTTTAGTATGTTACCTGCTAATGTGATAGATATTCTGGTGATTTGAACGAAATGCCAAAACCCATTTTATGGGGAAAATAAGAAAAAAATTACAAAATGTCTTCAGCTGATATTTACATATTGAGACATGTAAAGAGTTATTTAGGCACAATGTTTGCTTTATATATGGGTGCTAAATTATACCATATGCATTTCTTTATTTCTCCTCTTGTTTATCAAACCCTTAAAGCGCTAATCATGACTGTAGCAGACATTTTATTCTATTTTTTTTTTTTTTTTTTTTTTATTATTATTTTCAAGGAAGTTAGCAGATGATTCACATGAAATGTCAAGTCTTATTTTCTCTGAAAAATATTAAAAAAAAAAAAAAAAATAGAATGTCATCTGTTAGTTTTGCTTAGAGTTTTAACACCCTGCCCTTGCAAACAGTGTAGATCCAGATCAGTTGAAGAGGCCAACTGATCTGGATCTGCACAGTTTGCCATTAAGTATGTGAATTTATAGCAACAATCCGGATCAAGCAGTCTGATTAGCTGATGATTAGAAATGGGTGTGGCATCTTAATTTATTCAGAATGACAAGGGTTAAGGGTTAGACTCTTATAGCAGCCGGTCAAAACAGCAGCAGAGGACAGTCTATTTTTTTCCTAGAAAATAAGGCTTAAACACTGTGGACTTTTTGCCTAGCAAGATGATCCACATGAAAATGGAAGCCTGATTTTCTTTGGATAAAAAGTAATATTTTAGAATGTTACCTGCTACAGTTATGAATGGCACTTAAAGGGTTTAGGCCAAACAAAACAAAATATATGTGTGTTTAGGGTAACATGTTAGAAAAAAATAGGTAGGGATGTTTTTTTTTTTTTTGTTTTTTTTACATTTTATTATGTAGAAGTATACGAGGGCGAGTCAATAAAAAACCAACCTAACTTATTTCTGGGCGAGATCGATCTCTTCTTTTTCGATGTAATTGCCCTCTAGAATGATACACTTGGACCTACTGTGTTCCAGTGCCATCAGCCCAGAACTGAAGAAGCCAGGGTCCTTGTCTCTGAGCCACTCCTCAACTGCTTCCATGATTTCTTCGTTGGACCGGAAATGACATCCATGGATATCCTTTTTCAAGTTTGGGAATAGGAAATAGTCACTAGGAGCTAAGTCTGGAGAATAGGCTGGGTGCGGTATTAGCTCGCACCCATTCCGCTCAAGAGCATCCATTGCAATTTTGCAAGTGTGGACTCTCGCATTGTCCTCTTAGAGCAGAATCCCTTTGGAGAGTTTACCTCGGCATTTTTCACGGATCACAATTCGCAGTTAGTCGAGCAAATTTGCATAATACGCACCTGTTATTGTACTTTTCTTTGCTAGAAAGTCCAACATAATAACACCTTGTGCATCCCAAAATACAGTTGCCATCACCTTGCCAGCAGAGGGTTGTGTTTTGAACTTCTTTGGCCTCGGAGACCCCGGCCCTACACTCTGGCAACTTTGAGCTTTATTCTCTGACTCAAAATAATGGACCCAGGTCTCATCTACAGTCACCAGACGTGAAAGTAATCATCTTCCTTTGACCTAAACCGCTTCAACAATGCGCTGTATACTGATGCTCTGGTTGCCATTTGCTCGTCGCTAAGGGTTTTGGGACCCAATGGGCTGTTAGCTTGTGCATACCCAAGCGATCATGTAAAGTTGTTGAAACGCTACCATGTGAAAAGTGTAATGCATTTGCTATTTCTTCCACCTTAATTCGCCTATCAGAGAACACCAGATCCCGTACTTTGTTACACATTTCTTCATCGATGGCATCTGATGAGCGTCCAGACCTGGTTTCGTCTTCTAAAGACTTTCTACTGCGTTTGAATTCCCCAACCCAGAATTTAACTTGTGCATAGGATAGTGCAGAAGACCCATAAACATTGGTCAACTTGTAATGTATTTCCTGGCCTGTTTTCCTTTCAAATACAAGTAACGAATTACAGCACGGTACTCAACTTTTGACGAAAAGCTTACTTTTGCATCGCTAGCCATGTTTGACATTCAATATCTTATGAGTGAATGACACGATAAGGGTGTAATTTTACCCTCAGGCCTAAAACGTATTGAAACAAGGCATGAAAATCTTGGGTGTCTCGGTCAATTGGAAATGGGATAGGCTGGTTACTTATTGACTTGCCCTCGTACCATAATTTCCAAATGTATTTGGACTTAGCACCATATTTCACCTAAAACTTTAACAAATCTGTTCAACTATTCTTTAATATGTCTAAAAGTACTGATAGAATGTCAGACAGTGCAGACCCTGGTCAAACTAGGAGCAGTTTGAGCTGGGTCTACACTGTTTGCTCAGACCAATTGTCTGAATATTTAGCATAAATAGTTTATCCCAACAATACCTATTTTTTTATGTTTTTTTTTGTTGTTGTTGTTTTTTGAAACCTGAAAAAAAAAATTGCTAGATTAGGTAGGGTATGGTTAACCTAGACACACATATTTTTTATTTGGTCTTATTTATTGTTGGCCTTGTTCACATGCACAGAAAGGAGGACTGGTAGGACAGCCAGTTTACTGTAAAACACTTTTATTTGGCGGTCATTAATTTTGGTGCTGTTGGCGGTCTAGAAAAAAAAAATGCCAAAATATAAAAAAAACACCAATAAAGATCAAAGAGTGCAAGAGAAGAATACCAAACAGACAGAAATTATATTCCCAATACACATCACAAGTATTATGTAATGTCAGTCAGTGAAGGGCATTACTTTTGACAAAAGAAAGTTTATTTACTTCTTTCACACGTTTTGCATTGAAAATAAAGAAAGATACGATCTAGCCATGCCGGCTCAACATGGCTGAATAAAAGCAAATACACCTTGACAATAATTGTCAAAAATTGCTGGTATAATTGGTTGATTAACGGATTTACCCAGTAAGAAAGCTATGACTAATAATAGCTCATTTTATTATTGGCTATGACTGATAATAAAATGTGTTTTAATTGAGTAATTAAATAACAGTAGAACTGATTTGTAGTCACACACCAAAGACAATGCATTTAGGAAAACAGTTGAAAATCACCATGTATGACTAGCAAATCACCACAAAAAACCTGCATACATAAGACACACCGGGCTACGTCAGAAATCACAGATTTTGTTTTTTGAAAATCTGCCAAAATATCTATCTGCCAAAAGGTCCACTCATAAAATCATCAAAATTTGCTGCCGCTAAATTTAAGAGTTTTACAGTAGCATTTGTCTACTGACCAAGCATTCATGCGTTTGAATCTTGCCAGTGGTGGATTCTTCTCATGTTCGTACAAAACAACCTTTTTCATTTCACCTTACCTTCCTAAAATATATGAAGCACAGTTGATGGGATATTAAAATGCTAAAAAAAAAAACTTGCACAAAAAAGGTTGGGGACCATGTCAAAGTAACCGTGATCTACCCAGACCAACAAATTGCCCCCTCCCCTCGCCACTTCCCTTTCCAAAAGAAAACCACCCAAAAAGAAAAGAATTTGCTTCCCTGGTATACAATCCTTTCTCATTGGGGTTACCCTTAAAGGGAAGAATTTGCTCCTGCGCGCAGGAGCAAATTCTTTCCTTCAAGAGTGGCCCCACCAAGAATATAATTAAAAAGGGAGGCAATTATTTTGTAGTCAGAGTGATCTCCCTTGGAGGTGTATCCATACACTTTAAAGCATATGCAAATGGCTAAAGCCCAGGTCAGCCTGGGCATCAGTGGTTCTGGCAATGCCTTACCTGTTTCCAAAAGAAAGCTTGGATACTGTAGAATCTACAGCAAGCTGGTTTGATCTTTTGCTGTACATATCTGCATAGATTTTTCACCTGCTACAGATCATAGAAAAAATATGGCGACTCTTTTAAGGAAAGAAAACTACATTTTTAAGCATGCAAATGTGAAAGATTCAGAATCTGTATCATCACAGTCTGGTCAGGCGCTGCACTATGACTAAACGGCAAGTATTCTGGCCAGATTAAATAAGCCATGCCACATGAAAAGGTGTCTATAACATGTCAGCCTGCAAATCCACTTGAAGAATCATTATTGGATACTGTAAGAATGTATCAATGGAGAGCATAGATCCTGCCGAGACTGTATGAATGCTCTAGATGAGCTGAATGCACATTTTGCATTTTTCATCTCATAACTTGTGTCAGAACAAGGCCTGAAAAAAAGTGTGTTTTTTTGTTTGTTTGTTTATAAAGGCTTTTATGAAGGATTCTCGTTTATCCCTCTTTGATAGCCAGGAAGCTGTAGAAAGTGCATGCTATCAGTGAAGACTGATCAGACTGCATGGATGCACAGGCTGTTCCAAGTCTTCACTAGTCTCACAACTTATAGTAGGTTTTGTTGTGTGCTGGCAAGATTATTATTATCATTATGTCTAAAAACTGCCGGATGAGTGACAGACCTTGATCAGACGCTGCATGATGCTCAGGTCTCGCAACTGTTTGCTGAGGTCTCTCTCCCCCAATATTTATGGGCCCAGTTGTTCAAAGCGTTGTTAGCCTAACAAGCTCGTTAAGGGTCATTTCGTTAACTGTTTTAGTGGATTCAATATACAATATTCTGATATTTTTTGCTGAAAAAATGTGAGTAGCTTTTGCAAAAGCTACTCACATTTTTTCAGCAAAAACTTTCAGCATATTTGCGTATCACTCGATGTAAATTTTAACGAATCGTTAACTAACAAAGTTGTTAGCTTTGAACAACTGGGCCATGGTTAATATAGAATTTTATATATAGCAATAGATTGTTTATTTAAACATGTTGGTTGCCGAGTTGTTATTACAGTTTGTGTCACAATTTTTGTTTTATACTTTTGCACTTGTTCAATGCTGTATATTTTATGAGAATAACAAGAGATTTTTACAGGATTTAATTTTTGCCTAATAAAAATACATATTTTGAACAAAATTTGTGAATTATTTCAGTTTCCCTTGCAAAGTTACACAAATTCTACTGAAACTAGAGATTGTTTTAGCACAAAAACATATATCTCTCCTCAGCTGCACTTCATATATACACTCGTATGAATTGTTTATCACAATATTTGTTGCAACTTGGTTCTTGTTCTCTGCACATCATCTAATGATGCTTTATACTTCTAACAGGTTTCCTGAATCTATCTTCAACAGCTCTAAAGTTGTGGAATCGACACAAACTCCATATCAAAATTATCAAAGGGCCATACTTCCATTTAAAACAAGAAAGTAGAGTTATTGTTCCTGTTCTTGGGTTTCATGAATCTATCTTTAATAGTTTAGGTTATGGAGCAGACACAAACTACAGAAAAAAAATTTACAAAGGGTATTTCTTCCATCAAAAGATTAGTTATTTTTCTTTTTCTGTGCACTTATGATAATACTTTATAGTTGTATGAAGTTTCGTGAAAATAACATCAACAGGTTTAAATGTTTTATAGAAAAGACCTGAATACCATATGAAAATTGGACTGTAACTCTATTAAAAATAAAAATAGTGACTGTTCTTGTCCTCTGGACAGTCTGATGACGCTATAATTGTACTGTGAAAATATTTCCAACAGTTTTAACCTTTGTCCTGCTGAACCCGGATATACCCTGCCTTAGCAAACTGTAGATCCAGATCAGTTGGCTTCTAAGAAGCCAAATGATCTGCATCTACACTGTTTGCCATTCAACAATCTGGATCAAGTAAGCTGATTGGCTGAAAATTTATATAAAGGGTATGGCATCTTAATTTATTCAGCAGGACAAGGGCTAAAGCTGTGGAGCAGATGAAAATCCCACATGAAATATTTACAAATGATGCAACTCTGCTATAAATAGAGTTTGGGCTTTTGTTCTCTGCACACTGACTAATGTTTTATACCTGTACCAGGTTTCTTAATCCTTTAAGCCCAGCAGACTAAAACAGATACCCGTGTAAATAGTGAACTCCAGATGACTCGTAATCATCGGGATCTACACGGTTTGCCATTCTGTTTTTTATTTTAGACTGAAACCCTTTTTGCATCAGTGGACAGGTCAAAATTCAAGGATGGGAGAGTCCACTTCATAAACTCAAGGATGACAGGGTTAAAGATATCTTTAACAGTTTTAAAGTTATGAAGAGGAAAATACACAAAATATTTACAAAGGGGCCTAACTCTGTTCAAAATGAAAACAGAATTACAACTCTTGTTCTCTGCACATCAATTGATGAGGTGTTCATTATATTTATATGAAGTTTTGTAAAAATATCTTCATTTTTAAAGCTATGGAGCAGACACAGTTTGTGACAGAGAGCCAGACAGACATACAGGCAGCCATGCCAAAAACAAATTATTATCCAACCCACTATGATCTGAGATAGCACATAAAGAAGATCTGGTTTCATGTATATATTTTTTCAAAATATTCAGAAAAAAAAAAAAACAGGCCCAAGCCAACAGAGCCATCCTAGATCAATACTTTAGGATAATTTTTGTTATTTTCACCAAACATTATCTTGTGGGTGCTTATCAGAGGTGTCTCAACATGGCAATTCCAATGAGAATTCAGAGCAAAAATAATACGAGGGGCATTTTTTAGCTAGTGGCAACAACCTGATCCCGGTTAGCTTGTGCATATACATGTGTTATATATCATTGGAAAGGGTAAAGCTTTGCCGTCACGGTTGTATGATTTTTGCTGGATTATTAAATGCCAAAATGAAAATACACGTATTTGAAAACTACATGGTAATTTATACTGGTAGAAAAATGGACGAAGATCGGTGACTTTAGAGAAGAGCAAAAAGCATATTGCAAAATTCGCGTATTGCTGGGTAAAAGCGCATCAGAAATTAAGTCTGAATTGGATACAGTGTACGGAGAGAATACTCTTCCATATAGAACACTTGCCAGATGGGTATCTTATTTTAAAGAGGGTAGATCTAGTGTTAAAGACGAGGCCCGTCCGGGTAGACCGGTTTCGGCCACCTCTGAAAATGATGTTGCCACTGTCCAATCTATTGTTCAGTAAGATTCATGATATACTGTGGAGGAGATAACTGATTTATCGGGCTTGACTTCGTCATATGTCTTTATTATCCTGAAAGAAAAATTAAAGCTACAGAAGATTTGTGCATGTTGGATACCCCATCTGCTGACCCCTGAACAAAAGAAGGATCGTGTGGAAAAGGCCTCTCTTTTGCTATCTAGATTCAAGAACCAGGACTCCCGCCGCTTGAGGGAAGTTGTGACTGGTGATGAAACTTGGCTCTATTGTTTTGAGCCTGACAATAAGTTGAAAAACAAGATGTGGGTAGGTGAAAACAATGACCGCCCTGTGGTAGCTTGTTGAAGTAGGAGTGTCAGAAGGGTAATGTACGCCCTGTTCTTTGACAGCGATGGAATTGTGGCTCTAGTTTCTGTGCCAGAAAACTGTAGTGTAAGAGAGACATTTTACCGTGACTGTTCTTTCTGTCGTTATTAACCACTATCAGGCATAGCGCCCGAGGGCCGGGGTCCAAGGGATCAAATTACTCCATGATAATACACCGGCTCACCGTTCTGCAGTGGTGAAGTCTTATTTGGAGGAATTTCATATTCAGGTCTTGCCACACCCACCCTACAGTCCTGACTTCTCTCCCTGTGATTTCTGGCTTAACCCATATATTGAATCTTGCTTACGAGGACGTAAATTTGAGACGCACAGTGCTGTGGGCAGTGCACTGTACCAGTGTATAAACAGGATCCCTAAAGAACAATTCAAAAATGCTTTTTCCGAATGGATTTCCCATCTAGGAAAATGTGTCCAGGTCAATGGAGAGTACTTAGGTCTCAACTAGTCATTACTGCAAAGGTAAGCCGTATTTTCATAGCGCATAGCTGTTGCCACTACTTAAAAAATGCCCCTCGTACATTACCTTCTATACTCCCGTTATCTAATGTACCGTATACTTCAAACTTTATAATGTCACTCACTTTTAAAGGTATGTCCTTCCATGGACCCAAACCACAGTGTAATAAAGGGTCTGTCCTGTACTATCAAAGGATAAAAATGAAAGAAAACAAAATTTCAGTACATTCTTTTTTTTTTTCTTTTCACTTCAAGTTTTCACAAACACGGCTCAATAAATGAGTTGAGTTAACCCTGGTGCTGCTGAACCCAGATATACCCTGCCTCTGCAAACAGTCTACATCCAGATCAGCTGATTTCTGAAGAAGCCAACTGATCTGGATCTGCACTGTTTCATTCAGTATGTGAATTTGTATCAATAACCTGGATGATGTAATCTGATTGGCTGACAATAAGTGGGTGTGGCATCTTAATTTATTCAGCATGACATATGTTATGACAACCCAAGCCAGCTGGGCATCCAGGGTCTAATCAGGGTTTTGCTGTTCACTGTACAAATTCTAGAGGAGTTGAATCCTAATGTTATGAACAGTGAAAAGCATGTGGAAATATAGGCTGTTCCAGATCTTCATTATTTACATATGGGGAAATGTTGCTTTTCCCTCTGCAAGCACGGAGGTAATAACACACCACAGCACAGGGGTAATATCATATCATAAGAGGGGTATCAGGTAAATATTTTCTTCTTTACTGAGATGCTTCTAAGGAGTACCCATGACATTTGCATAGCTCCAGATAAGGTGCTTTTTTCATCTGAAAAAATACTGCTATTTTTCTTATTTCTCCATGAAAACATATGTTATAGGTACTCATTAGAAGTGCCTCAGAGAGGCACTTCTAATGAGTACCCATAACATATGTTTTCGTGGAGAAAAAAGAAAAATATCAATATATGGTTAAAGACAGCTTCTTCTGGAGCTATGCCATATTTACCAGGGCCCAGTTGTTCAAAACTAACTATGTCATTAGTTAATGTATCATTAAAACTTTGATTAAATATTGCCTCACATACCTGTGAATTAGATATTGTACTTACTAGAACAGTTAACATTTTGACCACTCATGAGCTTAAGCTAACGATGCTTTGAACAACTGGGCCCAGAAATAGTAAGGTTATCTCATTATATTTATCCTGAAATTCAAACTAGTCTACTTGACTTCCAAATGTTGTGTCCAAAAGTGCTGGCTGAGTGACGAACAGTGCAGACCCTGATCAGACAGTGTCTTTTAGCAGTTTACATTGTTTGTTCAAAATATTTTGGGAAAACAGGATCTACATTCTTGGACAAAATGTCTAACTTAACCTATTTATGCTGTGTGATTCTTCTACCTTATCTCTTTGGATGGGTCCATTTCCAGTAAAAGGGGTGTCTGGTTAGTTTTTATTGTTACTTTGGTTTACAGAAATTCCTGTACTTAATGCAAACCGTGTAGACCCTGATCAAATGTCATGTTTTGCAGCATCTGATCTGGGTCTACACTGTTTGCCAAAGTCCCTTTTATGGGACGCTAGGCATAAATGGGATAATGACCTCAATATATCCTACAGGACTTGTTAAGGAGGAATATTTGGGATCAATTTTTTTTTTCCTTTTAGCATAGATCCCTTTCCAAAAGGGAGACAAAACAACTTTGTTTTCATGCAAATGAATGAACAAACAAATGAATGATTTATGAATTAATAGGTAAATAAAGTAAAAATAAATGTTCCTGTCACATAGTTAAACCAGAGGACCAATAGTCCTGTAGCTCACCTGAGACTTTGTTCTGAGCAAGTTTACAGTAACATTTTTGAAGAATGAAACATATGGGCATGGTAGCCAGTACAGTTTGAAAAACATTTGGTCTCTGTATCCTACAGTAACTTGGTATGGAATTTAGCTTTAATTGATTTGGCGCAACAGCAACTTACATGAAACATGGCTTTGATAAAGCGATACACCAAATATCAAAGACATGTGCCTTCTAGTTTCACAAAAAGATTTTAAATGCTTTTCCTATATGAGACTATGTAAAACAAGTGACCCCTGGGGCCTTTTTTGACCCCTGGGCTACAATGTATACAATTTTAGTAAAAGTCCACAAGATAAAAATAAGTACCAAATGTCAAAAGCCTAGGCCTAAGCCCTTCTAGTTTTATGCAATAAGATTTTCTAAGTTTTTCACCTGTCTATGTAAGACATTTAGAAACCTCTGGGATGGAGCCATTTTAACCCCTAGGCCATAATTTAACATTACAATCTTGGTAAATGTCCTCTAGCTGAAGCTACATACTAAATATCAAAGATCTCAGCCTTCTAGTTTTCAGACAAGAGTATTTTTAAAGTTTTCCCTTAAATTAGATTATGTAAAACAAGTGACCACTGGGGCAGGGCCATTTTTTACCCTAGGGCTATAATTTGAACAATCTTAGTAGAGGTCCACTAGATGTAGTGACATACCAAATATTAAAGGTCTGGGCCTTCTAGTTTTGGACAAAAAGATTTTTAAAGTTTTTCTCTATATGGTCTATGTAAAGCAAGTGACCCCTGGGGCAGGTCCATATTTGATCCCATGACTATAATTTGAACAATCTTGGTGAAGGCCTATTAGATGAAGCTGGCCTGCCTCAGTGGCTCAGTTGGATGAGGGTCCAACTAGTGATCAGGTTGCAGGTTCAACCCCTGCAGGATCTGCAACATTCTGTCGTGGAGATTGATCATGAAATATTTTCTACAGTTATTCTCTCCCTTCCATTGATTCCAGAAGGGCAGTTGTCAGTTTCTGGTTAAAGAATGGGCACAATACTGGTTAACCACTTAGAGGACTAAGTTTGCTCAGTAAAAGCGTGGTTAGGTAAACATACTGGGCTCGACATGACACCAAGGGACTGATTGGGCCATAAAACCTCAATACAACAACCAGATGAAGTGACATACCAAATATCAAAGGCCTGGGCCTTCTAGTCTCACACAAGAA
This sequence comes from Anodontia alba, assembly GCA_964016985.1. Lineage (NCBI taxonomy): Eukaryota > Metazoa > Mollusca > Bivalvia > Lucinida > Lucinidae > Anodontia > Anodontia alba. The sequence continues at coordinate 118,195,247 of OZ024822.1, read as the reverse complement.
GATTTTTAAAGAGTTTCCCTACAGCGGTCTATGTAATACGAGTGACCCCCCCAGGCAGAGCCAATTATGACCCTAGACTGTAATCTGAACAATATTGGTAGAGGTCCATTAGATAAATCTATATACCAAATATCAAAGGACTGGACCTTCCAGATTCAGAGAAGAGTTTTATTTTTTTATTTTTTTTTTTTCTCTCTGTATATACCAGTCTGTAAAATCAGTGAGCTCCGGGGCAGGACGTTTCTGACCCCAGGTCTATAATTTGAACAATCTTGGAAAAGGCCCATCTGATGAAGTCAAATACCAATTATAAAAGGCCTGGGCCATCTAGTTTTTAGATTTTTAATGTTTTTCCCTGTATGAGTCTATATTAAACAAATGACCCTGGGGCAGGGCCATTTTTGACCCCAGGGCTGTTATTTGAACAATCTTGGTAGAGGTCCACAAGATAACTACATACCAAATATCAAAGACCTGGGCCTTCTAGTGTCTGACAAGAAGATTTTTAAAGTTTTGCCTTTGAGAATCTCATCAAAAAGGTCAGGGTCAACCCAAGGTTATAATTTTTTCAAACTTTATTGGGCCCAGATGTGGAAAACAAACTTAAGTTCCACCTGCCCATGGAGGCTGCATATGACATTTGGCTTTGTTTCGCCCTGTGGTTTCTAAGAAGACGTTTGAAAAGTGTGGACAACAGACGGAGGATGGAGTGTGCCTATACTAAAACCTCACCTAAGAGCCTAAAAGCTCAGGTGAGCTAATAACCGGCCACATGCCCCCTTTTATGTAGCACTAACATAATATACATTCTATCACAAACACTTGACAGCACAATAAATTGGGTCAACAACAAAGGTCCTGAACAACCTGCAGGTGCACAGGCTGACCTTGGCCTTCTAACTGTAAACAGAGAAGATTCAAGTCTGCCTGTGCATCTGCAGCACAGCTGTAGACAAAACTCTTCTCTTATTTCACCACGGAAACATATGTTGTGGGTACTCATAAGAATTGCCTCAGTGAGGTAATTTTAATGGGCACTCACAACATATGTTTTTGTGGAGGAAAAAAAAAATTTATCAGGGCCCAGTTGTTCAAACTGGACGAAGTTGTTAGCTAACATGAAGTTAAAATTTCTATCTTGAAATATGGCAAATACATTGATATTTTTTGTCGAAAAAATGTGAGTAGCTTTTGCAATGCAAAAGCTACTCACATTTTTGCAGCAAAAATATCAATCATAGCTACAACACTTAAAGAGTTTGTCCTTGATGAGCTCCTTAAGCTAACGATGCTTTGAATAACGGCCCTGGATACTTCCCTTATCTAGAGCCATGAGCAAATCTATCCAAGTCCTTTGCTGAAACAAGTTTATTTAACCCAAGATTGTATGTTAGCGAAATAATAAATAAACAGTTTAAAATAATTTAACAACTATTTAAATCACAACAAAATAAATAGTTTTTGCAATATCAGCTGTTTAAAACCATGATTTCAATATCAATACACACAGTGAGTGGAGTCCACATGACTTGAAGTGGTACAGGCAACAATGAAAAGAAGTTGAATCCACTATCATTTCTCTTAAAGCATTTATAGCATTTTTAACAGTTTTTTTTGTTTTGTTTTTTTGGGTTTTTTTTAAATAAAATGGATATACCCAAGTAAATATTTTTGTGCTGCAACTATATATTTTCTTTTATATTTTTACGCAGTTTGCCAAAACAATGGCCAACTGGGTAAAAACTGTGTGATGCTGGTCATAGCATTCTGAAAAACAATATTGCTATCTTTTCTTGTTTTTTTTTTTTTTTTTTGCTAACCCTTAAAGCTAAGTACTCTGAGTAAAAATTTCAACAGAAAACATTTTGAATTATTCCAAGAAAACAGGAATGGACATTTCATGCCAACTGTCTTCAATGGAGACAATTTGCACAAAATATTTGTAGCAGATAACATTCTAATTTCTTTCTTTTTTTCAGAGAAAATAAGTCTTGACATTTCATGTGACTCATCTGCCAGGCAGATGTTTCATATGAAATGTGAAGACTTATTTTTTTTTGAAAAAAAAAAAATCAAAATGCTGTCTGCTGCTGTTGTGATTGGCGCTAAGGGTTAATTATAAAAAAGAATCACAATGATAATTTCCATGCTTGAACAAGATTATTTCAGATTCATCAGAATATGTCACTTCTGACATCTGCAGCCAGCAAAGAATGAGATCAGAATTTAGATCTGCAGGCTGATTAGTCCTTGCTCGGCACTCTGGGCCCAGTTGTTTAAAGCATCGCTAGCTTAACAAGCTCGTTAATGACAAACTTGTTAAATATTGTAGCTAAGGTATTTTCAAATACATTGATATTTTTGCTGCAAAAATGTGAGTAGTTTTGCAATGCAAAAGCTACTCACATTTTTTCAGCAAAAAATATCAATGTCTTAGCCATATTTCAAGATAGAAATTTTAACCTCACGTTTGCTAACAACTTCATTAAGTTTTTAACTACTGGGCCCAGGATATCTTAGAATCCAAACTTTTTACAAGTGAACAGCAAATATGGATTAGAATGTGTTAACCCATTGTAGTCGGGAGACCTGTAAAAGGGTACTTGGCAAACTGCAGACCCAGATCAGATCATAGTCTCCACTGTTTGCATACAGTTAAGCTATTTTTCTCTAGGAATATGTAAATCTCATAGCCTCACCTCCCTAAAATTGAAATTGGACTCTTCCAATACATAGTGTGGAAAAGTTAATGCACAGGTTGAGCTGTCGTCACATGGCGCACATGTCCAAAACAGCCTTTTCTCTGTTGTGCCTAATTTAACATAAGTATGCATATTTCAGCAGAATCCATTTTTGTTGCCAATGTTATGAGAGAAATGATGTCAGACTCAAGTTGATTTCCCCCCTGCACTGTATCCCAGAAAGTGATGTGGGTAGTCCCTAAGTTGTACCTCACTCTTACAGAGGACTTGTTAGGGAGGAACATCTGTTGATAATTCTTGGATAATCTTCTCCATTTCTCCATAAAAACATATGTTTTGGGTACTCATTAGAAGCATCTGGTGAGGCACTTCTAATGAGTACCCACAACATATGTTTTATAGAGAAATAAGAAAAAACAAGAAACGTCAATAAGCTATGCCTATTAGATAGCCCGGCACAGAAACCAAAACGTAATGGATGGTCTGACATATGGACGGATGGCGATTCTAATGAATACCCACAACATGAAAACAGTATACCCCCTACAAACACACAGTTTGTAGGGGTATAATTATCCCTAAATTATAACCAAATACGCCTCCTTAACAATGCCTCTTCTCTGATTAATGTATTTTATCACAGATGCATACTCAAAAATATACAAATAATACATCAAAAAAGTTAAGCACTCTTCCATTTGGCTCTATGCACTATTGTTTTCTAGGTTCACTCTAATTCTCACACAGACCAAAGGCAGTAAAAATCCCATGTTCAATCCCTGCAATATCATCTTTACAGCTATCTAAGGTAGTGTTGTCCTGATAATCGATTATAATCAATCACCACTCACTTTTGCCTCTCATGACTGATGATCCGGAAGAATTTTCATAGTCAACTAATGGAAAAATTTTAATTTTTAGGAACATTTTTTTTTTTCACTCTTTATCTAAATAGGCAAGTTATAATGGAAGAAATACAAAGCTGTCTGTTTGGGTCATTTGAGATTTGTGGTCAATAAAGGTGAAGAAATTTGAGCCAACGCATGACAAAACCTATAATAAGACTGGTGTGACCAGCGAAGACTCAGATCAGTCTGTGCATCCGACAGTCTGTTTGGAGTCTTTGCTGATCACATGGGCCTTCTGCAGCCTCCAAGCTATTTAAAGAGGGATAGACAAGAACCCTTGCCATACTGGGTGGATGTACAGGCTGGTCTGAGTACTTGCTGGTTACAGAGGTCTTATTGAGGGTTTGTCATGTGCTGGCTCAGTTGATAAAATAGCCCGAAGCAAGCATTTCTCCCGATAAGGCACTTTTTTCAACCAAAAGCTACTGAGTTTTTACTAATGTTTCCACGAAAACTTACCGGGTGGGTACTCATTAGAACACCTCATCAAGGCACTTCTAATGAGTACCCATAACATATGTTTACATGGAGAAATCAGGGCCCAGTTGTTCAAAGCTAACGACATTGTTAGTTAATGATTCGTTAAAATTTACATCAAGTGATACGCAAATATGCTGAAATTTTTTGCTGAAAAAATGTGAGTAGCATGCGGTGCAAAAGCTACTCACATTTTTTCAGCAAAAAATATCAGAATATTGTATATTGAATCCGCTAAAACATTAACGAAATGTCCCTTAACGAGCTTGTTAAGCTAACAACGCTTTGAACAACTGGGCCCAGAAAAATATATGGATAAGCCCATCCTACCAGGAGCAATATAAGTATCTGGAAGAGGGCTATAATAAGAATGAATACTTCTACAATGTTGATGATCAGACAGTTGTACAAAACATGATCAACTATGAAATTCTGGACAATTCTCAACACTAATTCAAGGTCAGCAGATGTTTGTTTTTTGTTTTAGAATTTCTTGGCCGATTTCAGTGAGAAAAAATAAATGTATCAATATTCCTGTCTTCAAAATAGCATTTCTTTAATTTCTGAAGGCCAGTGCAGAGCCTCTTAACAATTATGCTTGGGTGGCAGATATCTTTTTTCGTTTAATAATTCCATGGCTGTTGTCTTCACTATCATGATTTTTTCTGTTTCTTCTCCCTAATCCACTCCTGTATTCTCCTCTTTAGTTCGTCATTGGGTTTGACCATATCCAATGTCAGAGGTGCCCTGTTAAATGGGTCATTTTGATCACTGAAAAACATAAAAAAAAAAAAAATGATGATTATGTTTCACAGATCCTTATGTCAGACTATTAGGTGATATACAGAGAATCCCAAGTGTTCTGACGTCTTTTAAAAGTTCTTAACTCCTTACCATACTTGTCCTAAAATCTGAACAGGTTAATTCAATACCTAATCATGTGTCTAAAACAACCCGATGAGTGGGAAACAGCACAGACCCTGATCAAACACCATGTTCTGAGGCATCTGGTCTGTATTGTCTGCTTAGGTCTGTCTATCTGTATACTTAAACCATTCATCCCAGCAGACCAACAAGGAGTCGCCACATAAGAATCTCCAGTTTACCATTCTATTATTGATTTTGACTAAACCCCTATTTGCAACAACGGATGTGTCCAAATTCAGAGATGGATGAGCCCATTTAGAAACTCAGGGGTGAAAGGGTTAAGATAATCACCTGAGTTTGAGTAATATGGATACAATCATGAAGGACTGTAGTAATTCAGTACAAGAATTCCGCGGAAGGCGTCATCGCACCTGCTGGCGCAAAAGTCACAGGAGCCTCAATCAGAATGTGGTTATTAAATAAGTTTATTTCATTCTTAGCAGTGCTTACTTGGAAAACTGGGTTGAAAAAATGTAGACGAACTGCCTAGTGGGGCACATATATTCCAGGCCAGTGCCATTCCCTCTAATGGCTATATCTTCAGCACTGACTTTTCGTATCATACAGCCCAATGATAATGGAACGTTGACGTAAAATGTGTAAAAGTCACTGGAGTATAATATATTGGTCAAGGTCACGGGTCAAGGTACCTGCTAATTCAGTACATCAAGGAGAAGCACAATGCAAGGTATGGTGGTTGTAGGCCTTAATAGTTGAGGAGTTATCAAACATCAACGTAAAATGTGTCAAATATAGGTCAAGGTCACTGGGTCAAGGTACCTGCCAAGCCAGTGCAATGAGGTGGAGCACTATGCAAGGTTTAGTGGTTGTAGGTCTTATATTTGAGGAGATACCGAACATCAATATAAAATGTGTCAAAGTCACTGGAGTGCACAATATAGGCCAAGGTCACCAGGTCAATGTATCTGTCGAGTCAGTACATCGAGAAGAAGTGCTATATAAGGTTTGGTGGTTGAAGGCCTTACAGTTGAGGACATATGGAAGGGTGACGTAAAAGGTGTAAAAGTCAATGGAGCGTGAAATATAGGTCAAGGTCACCCAGTCAAGGTACCTGCAGAGTCCATACATTGAAGAGAAGCACTATGCAAGGTTTGATGGTTGTAGGCCTTATAGTTGAGGAGATATTGAACGTTGACGTAAAATGTATAATAGGCACTGGAGCACAAAATATAGGTCATGGTCGCCGGGTCAAGATACCTGCCAAGTCAGTACATATAGGAGAAGCACTATGCAAGGTTTGGTGGCTAGCGGTCTTACACTTGAGGAGATCTGGAACGTTGATGTAAATTATGTCAAAGTCACTGCAGCCAAAATAAAGGTCAAGGTCACCAGGTCAAGGTATCTGCTAAGTCAGTACATTGAGGAGAAGCACTTTGCAAGGTTTGATGATTGTAGGCCTTATAGTTGAGGAGATATCGAACGTCGACGCAAAATATGTCAAAGTCACTGGAGCGCAAAATATAGGTCAAGGTCACCGGGTCAGTGTACCTGCCAAGTCTGTACATCTAGGAGAAGCACTATGCAAGGATTGGTAGTTGTACACCTTATAGTTGAGAAGATCTGGAACGTCAACGTAAATTGTGTCAAAGTCAATGGAGCGCAAAATATAGGTCAAGGTCACTGGGTCAACATATCTGCCAAGTCAGGAGGTCAGAAAGATGTGTCATGCAAGGTATGATGGTTGTTGTAGAATTGTAGTTGATTAGAATACTAACTTTGATGTAAATGTCGAACTTCGACAAAACAGAACTGTTAAGAGACAGATGGACGGACGGACTAATGGACAGATGAATGGAAAAGCGGGCACCTATGTCGCAAAGTCAGGAGGTCAGGGAGATATTTCATACAAGGTTTGATGGTTGTTTAGTCTTGTAGTTAGAATACTAACTTTGACATAAATGTCGAACTTCGACATAATAGAACTGTTAAAGGATGGACAGACGGACAGACGAACAGACAGACGAATGGAAAAGTTGGCACCTATGTCGCAAAGTCGGGAGGTCAGGGAGATGTTTCATGCAAGGTTTGATGGTTGTTTAGTCTTGTAGTTGATTAAAATACTAACTTTGACATAAATGTCGAACTTCGACATAAATGTTGACAGACGGACGGACGAATGGACAGACATACGGAAAAGCGGACGCCTATGTTGCAATGTCAGGAGGTCAGGGAGATGTTTCATGCAAGGTTTGATGGTTGTTTAGTCTTGTAGTTGATTAGAATACTAACTTTGACAAAAATGTTGAACGTCGACATAAATGTTGACGGACGGACGGACAGACAGAAAATCGGACGCCTATATCGCACCCTGCTACAAGCAGGTGCGATAATAAACCAGGTATCAATGGCTAATTTGAGCAGTCTCATCAGGATCTACACTATTTGCCATTCTATTATGATTTTTGACTGACAGCCCTATTTTCAACAGTGGATTTGTCCATTTTCAAAGATGGAAGAGTCCACCAGAAACTCAGGGGTGAAAGTGTTAAGTCATATTGAGACAATGAAGGGATGATAATGAAAGCTCTGTGCAGTGAAGTACCATACAGAATACTTGTAGACCCTAGATGAAGAGGATCACAGTGTTTTATCAAGGAGCTAGTGATCTGACCAAAGACAATACCTTAGTATATGTCTAGCTATCACTGCTCTGTCCATCACATTCCCCGATGTAGGAAGAGTCACAGGGTCTTTCATCAAGGTACTAGTGATAGGGTCCAGAAATTCATCTGGAGCATCTGCCAGCAGTTCTTCTTCTTCCTGGACTGCTTGACCTACTGCCTGCAAACAAACAAATGTACAAGCTATAGTTGAATGTTATTATCTCTATAGTTGAATGTTATTATCTCTAACACTAATGACTCTGCTGCTTAACCCTTAAAACGCCAAGAAAATCTGCATCTGAAAATGTCGTCTGTTTATGTCGTTTGCTGAATATTCTTGCAAACTTTTCAAACCTATTTTTGCATATAGGCAAACAGTGTGGACCCAGATCAGACTGCTCCTAAAGGAACAGTCTGATCTGGGTCCACACTGTTTGCAGAAATGACTTTCAAAGTAAATGGCAGAAGACAAAGCAGACGACAATTGTTGTGATTGGCGCTTTAAGGGTTAATAAAACTAAATACAGTCAAACTTCAATGGCTTGAACATCTTTGGGACCATAGAAAATTGTTCGAGACATGGGTAATTTGAGCCACTGAGGGTTGATCATGGTGCTGGGTCAGGAAACAAGTAATGATAAACTAGGGAAATATTTTCAATTTCCTATACAATAATTGAATGTTGAGTGTACTCATTAGAATCACATTGTTGGGCAATTCTTATGAGTGCACACAGCATACAATTTCATGATAAATAAGAAAGTTTCCCTAATTATTTGTTTTCTTGAGCTACCGGAAGAATTTTGAAGGGACTCAAAAAATGAGTTTGAATTAGCCATGGTAAACAAGCAATCTGTGTTTGAGCTATTTAGGTTCGTCTGTAAAGGGCAATATTTGTCCAGGGCCCAGTTGTTCAAAGCTAACAATGTCGTTAGTTAACGATTCGTTCAAATTTACATCGAGTGATATGCAAATATGCTGAAATTTTTTGCTGAAAAAATGTGAGTAGGTTTTGCAATGCAAAAGCTACTCACATTTTTTCAGCAAAAAATATCAGAATATTGTGTATTGAATCCGCTAAAACAGTTTAACGAAATGACCTATAATGAGCTCGTTAAGCTAACGACGCTTTGAACAACTGGGTGCTGGTCCCTTCTGAGTTTGAGATAATGAGAGTTGACTGTACATTGAGTTTTCACCCTTGTCACATGGCTCTAAATAAGAAGGGCTATCAACATAATGCTTTTTTAATTTCTCCAGGAAAACGTGTTCTGGATACTCAACATCTAAGTGTCTCTGCAAGGTGCTTTTAATGAGTACTGACAACATATGTTTTTGAAGAGAAATAAGAAAAATACAAATACAGTCGAACCTCGTTATCTCAAACGCGCTTATTTCGAATTACTGCTTATCTCGAAGTGAAAATCTGGTCCCTGTTTTAACATGAAACTATGACAACAGGTAACAAAATAATGTGGAAAAGAGGAGAAATTGCTCCTAAGGAGCAATTTCTCCTCTTTTTCACATTATTTTATATATATTTCTAACTTCAGGAGTCAAATTACATAATCATTTGTTAAATGTGGTTGTTCAATTTATTGTTTTCCTCACTCTCTCAACTCTGATATGTCGAGGTACAGATATCTCGAAGTGTTTCAGTGAGTCCCTTGGAATTCGAGATAACGAGAATCGACTGTACTTTTTATTTAAAAAAAATCACCTTGTTTGGTGCTATGGCATATGCAGGTCATATATGCTCAAAGACACAGGTAAGATCAAGATCAGCCCACACATCTCTCAAATGTGTTCAGGATCTTTTGCTGCTAGAGGCAGGGTCAAGGCTGTGTTGCATGATTGTGGCCTTTCCTGTGTATCTCCATATTTAATTTTATTTCTTCTCGGCAGACAGTTATTTGATTTGTTAAGCTCTAATTTTTCTAAAAAATGGAGAGAAAAAAATGAGAATGCCAACAGCTACAATTTTGCATGTCATTTTAAGGGTTAAATTATGACTGACTTAGGTTTTATAGCATATCAGTACTTACACTGATTTTATCATGAAGCATCTGGAAGTCACTGATCTGAGCAGGAGGCTTTCCAATCTTCTGTAAGACATGGATTGCTTTAGGAAAGAGTTCAGGTGAGTATGATCTTCCATCACTCGATACAGCCTTACAGAAATCCTCACTGTCACTTAGATTAAGGTATATCTGTGTAATGTCTGACACAATAATTTCAGGTTTAAACTCATATTCACTTTTGTCTTTCACTTTGAAGTTTCTCTGTCTTGGACCAACCTGAAAAGAACTTACATATATTGATATGAGCCAGCGAATGACAAAACTACAATATAGGGATCAAACATGGTTTTTCATGCATTAACATTCGCCTGGTCCTGTGGGAGGTGTTGAAAACCGAGGCCAAAGGCCGCGGTTTTCAACACCTCCCAAGGGACCTGGCGAATGTTAATGCATTGAAAAACCATTTTTGATCACTATTATTGCATAAAAACTGAAAACATATGCTACATTTCGCGTTATTTCTTGCACTATTTTGTTTCGCCTTTTCACCGATGTCTAGCGAATGTAATTTCCACTGATTATGCTCCTTCTAGGGCCGGGAAGTACACATCACGTAACGGCAGCAAATCTGTGGCCCCGGTACGATCATACTGAAAGTTGCATAGCCATGCATTAACAGCGTGTGAAATGCCTTGTTAATACACGGCTTTTCGCCGGTTAATGCACAGCTGTTAATAACTTGCGGCACTGCTTTTTATTCAATAATAACACTTGTGTGACCAGCAAAAACTCAGATCAACCTGTACATCAACCAGTACCGCAAAATTTCTTGTTGATCCATCTTTGGATAGCCTGGTGGCTGTAAAAGGCACATGCGATCAGCAAAGACTCTGATCAGACTGCAGATGTGCAGTCTGATCAGAGTCTTTGCTGATCACAAGTCTTATTGTAGGATTTATCATTCACTGATTCATATTCAGTTCTTTTGCATGAAATCTAATGGAAACAAAAGATGCTCACATATAAACATGGTATCACAAATAGCTTACAATAAGAATTAATGGAAGCGTTACCAGCATACTTAAATGAATGTTTCCTAATGCAGTATATTAAAATTAATATATAGAGATTTTTTTTTTTTTGAGTTGGCATTTTACAGCCCATTCAACACTGTTTAAGTAATATCTAGCTGGTCAGTTAGCCCACTCACACTTTTCCTAAGCAGACTTAGTCCTCTAAGTGGTTAACCAGAGCCCCATTGTTCAAAACTTCATGAAGTTCTAAACTAACATACCATTAAAAATTCTTTCTTGAAATATGACAAATACATTGATATTTTCTGCTCAAAAAATAGGGCATTGCAAAAGCTACTCACACATTTGCAGCAAAAATATCAATGTATCTGAAATAACCTGGGCCCAGTTGTTCAAAGCGTCGTTAGCTTAACGAGCTTGTTAAGGGTCATTTCGTTAACTAATTTACCGGATTCAATATACAATATTCTGATATTTTTTGCTGAAAAAATGTGCACTGCAAAAGCTACTCACATTTTTCCAGCAAAAAATTTCAGCATATTTGCGTATCACTTGATGTAAAGTTTAACGAATTGTTAACTAACAACATCGTCAGCTTTGAACAACTGGGCCCTGCACTACAACAGTTAATGTGTTTGTCATTAATGAGCTTATCATTTTTTGGGGTACTTTTACTTTAGCAACTATTGACTGAATCAGTGAACAGGAGACTGATCAGTCTCCAAGAAAGTTGTATCAGAGCTGGGACTCAAACTACCGACTGCCCTATTGAACCCAGTATATACAGAACTGCTTGTAAAATGTTTGTCATGAAATTTCAGACTCTAGTTTAATATATATTTTTCATGGAAATCTGGCTGGAAGCTCTGTTTTTGTTTTTATGGACAAATGAATAAGTGCCACTTACCAAATGCAGCAGAAAATAATTGAGCATACCAGCTATTCTGTCAACCATTGATGCATTGCAGAAGATTGTTTTAATTTCCCTCGTAATTAATTCCAGGGAATGTATGGTATATCGTCCCATCACATTATGATATCTGGCTATCATCCCAATTTGTCGCAAATTTGATTCAAATTCCTGCTGTTGCCGTTGGTTCATATTTGCCCACTCTGGTCCATCTTTAACTTCCTGTTTTTCTTTCAACTGTTTCATGTACTGTAATAAAAAGCACTGCAATGTGAGTACTGTACCTTTGGACATACATGCCTTGCACACTCACAACAGTCTGCATATCCATCAAGTCTAATCAGTCTTTGTTGTCAGTCCAAATAAACCTGCAAGTCCTTGGAACGGGTTAACCCTTAAAACGCCAAGAAAAACTGCATCTGAAAATGTCGTCTGTTTATATCGTCTGCTGAATATTCTTACAGACTTTTCAAACCTATTTTTGCATACAGGCAAACAGTGTGGACCCTGATCAGACTGCTCCCAGTCTGATCTGGGTCCACACTGTTTGCAAAAATGACTTTTAAAATCACAAGCAGATGACAAAGCAGACGACAATAGTTGTAACTGGCGCTTTAAGGGTTAACAAAATAGTGTGCAGCAAATTGACTTGTTCAAAGTTTTGGATAAGTATGGTAATGACTTGCAGAGTCTCTTTATATTTACAGTAAATGACAGAACTGTAAATGTTCTAAAATTTCGTACACCAAAATGGCCAATAAAATGGCATGTGCAAACAGTGCAGACCCAGATCAGACTGCTCCTGAAGGAGCAATCTGATCAGGGTCTACACTGTTTGATTTTTCACTTTGTATTTTAAGAAATAACTGCACAAAACAGCAAAATTTTGGCAAAATGGTATGGAATAAAGTGTTCAAAATTTTAGGACATTTACCGTAAGCTGCCTTCCCCTTACATGTACCTCAAGCTATGGCAGCCTACACACTTGTTTGGTCAGGGTTGTTATTTTATGCCAGCATAATATTTGTACAAAAATGCCGATACTGGCCACATAGGCTGATTTTGCTTTCACTGTTTTGCTATGGGCCACAACAAGAGAAAATGTGTCTTCAAGCATAAGAATACTAGTGATGCCACTGATGATCAATTATTATCGATCATCAGTCACGTTTGCCTCTTGTGACTGATGATCAAAAAGATGTTTTATAGTCGACTAATGGGAAAATTCTATTTTTAGAAACATTTTTCTCATTTTTATTTTTATAGGCAAGTTATAAAGAAATACAATTCAAGCTGTCTATTTGGGTCATTCTAGATTTGTGGTCAATAAGTGAAGAAAATTGATAACATAGCCTTAAATAATATTAGTCAATCCAATTTTAGTCAATCCAAAAGTACTGATTTTTTTCTTATTTCTCCATGAAAACATATGTTGTGGGTACTCATTAGAAGGGCCTCACTCATTAGAAGGGCCTCGCAGAGTACCCATAACATATGTTTTCATGAAGAAATAAGAAAAATATTATCTGGATACCACTCATATTGATCTGGAGCTGTGAATATGAACCAGGAAGAAGGCTAAATTAAGAGTGAATATATTTTCTACAAGTCGATTATTAATCGATCTCTCAATCGGTTTTATGAAACCGATGATCAACTATGAAATTCTGGACAATTCCCAATACAGTGAATACTAGCTGAGTTATGCAGTCTGAATATTTACAATAATTATGAAATCATTCTTACTAGAAACATTCGTACAAGACAAAGCGACATGAGTTATGTATACCCTGGCCAGCTCCATCACTACCAGTATCAGTCTTTCCCCCATGACTTGACCTTCTGTTTTAGGTAACACTTACAGATAATGTTACATATACTACAAGGTCAATTTTGTTGCCACATGGAACCATTATCCCAATTATAATGTTCATACATCAAATAGCCTTCAAGCTATAAGACACAATTGCTGGAGCAATATAGGTATTCAGGGTATTCAATAACATTGTTGCATAAATATAATGCATATTTTGTGTGCATAGATAATGGTAATATGTTAAGATCGCAAACTTGATTTAAATAGACCACATAAATACAATGTACATAAATACAATGTTCATAAATACAATGTTCATATACACATGAGCAAGTATATGGATATACACTGAACACCATTTGAGATATTCATTACTGGAAACATTATTAACGTTAAGCAGGAATGTTACTTATGATGTGATGTTTGTTGTTAGGTTATATAACACAATAAGCAATATAAGATTTTAAACAAATAAATGACGGAGTCCTAGATTTTGAGCTCTAGCCCTGCCCAGAGCATGAACTGTGGGATCAGTGCTGAATGTAATGAAATTTGGGAACTTTTGTTTGTGTTGAGGTTTTACGGCCCAGTCAACCCAATGGGGTCATGTCGAGCGCGGTCAGTTTACCTAACCACACGTTTACTGGGCAGGCTTAGTCCTCTAAGCGGTTAACCAGTATTGTGCACATTCTTTCGACAGAAACTGACAACTTCCCTTCTTGAATCAGCGGAAGGAAGAGAATGACCGTAGAAAATATTTCACGATCAATCTCCACGAAAGAATGTTGCCGACCTCGGCGGGGGTTACCCGCGACCTCCTGGTCTCCAGTCGGACGGCGCATCCAACTAAGCCACCGAGGCCAGCCAATTTGGGAACTACATAAGCAACTGGCAAAACAGCACTAAATCAATCAACAGGCTTTGATGATATACCTCTTAATAAAATCTTTCAGGCAAAGACTTTGAAGCAGATGTCCACTAATGCTAAGGAAGGACAAATGGACAAACACACATATGCATGCATGGATTTTTTACTGTGCTGGGGTTTAATGACACGTCAACCCTTGTGGGTCATTTTGTGTTTTCTCCAAGAGAAAGGGAGAAATGAGATAGAAGAGATAGTAGAAGAGATGAAAGAGAGGAACAGGGAAAAGCTAGAACTATGTACCCCTCAGCATACAAGTATGCCGGGGTATAACTAGTTAAACTTACATCTAGAGCCTCATCAAGGAGAAATATTGCATCATTAATAAGAAGGTTGATAAATCTAAGAAGCAATGGTGGGTCTGTGTCCTCAATATGTTCTTCCGCATAATCTGCCAGTTCCTGAAATAAACAAACACTGTGGTGCAAATAAAAAGACTCCATTTTTTTTCTTTATAATTTTTAATCTTCTGAATATTAGCAGATGACATTTTGAAAATACCACTGATCTGTCAGCTGTGTATTTAATCCTTAAAGCACCAAGTAACATTTGTAGCAGACAATATTCTAAAATATTTTATTTTCCTTAGAAAATAAGCCTTGAAATTTCATGTGCATTGTCTGCAAATGTCAAGACTTATTTTCTAAGAAAAATAGATAAAAAAATATATATATATAAAAGTGTTAAGGTTAACATTTGATCATGCTATATTTAAATACGATTCAGCAACATATGAAAATATATTTCCTGAAAACAGGGCGTGATATTCATTCAAATAATCTCAAAATTAATAGATCTGACTACAATCATATAATGTTGTTTACTGTTGTTTATTTTTTTTTGTTGTGGTTGTTGTTTTGTTTTGTTGTTGTTGTTGTTGTTGTTTTCCTTTTTCATTTTTTTGAAACTTTAAATTATGCAAATGTGTCGGTCAGCTAAAATAGATAAATTCAGTTTTGTTGTCATAACTAATGTTTGTCCATATGAAAATAAAGCCATTTATAGAATTTTTATATGCTGAAACCTCCTTTAACCATCACCTCTCTACAACAGCCATCACTTCACTTTTCTTACTTTTTGCACTATATCTTGTCTCTATAATACAACAGCCAGTTTTGTACCATTCTAAAAACTGCATTGCAAAATGCGCAACAGCCATCAGCTCACTTTTCTTACTTTTTCCCACTATATCTTGTCTCTATATGACAGCTAGTTTTATACCATTCCAAAGACTGCATTGCACAATGCAAATTTTGGTGTTATAGAGTTTAATTGTTTGTTTTGACTGATTACGGAGAAATAATTCACTAGTGTTCAAAGGCTTCTGTGTAAAGATCAAGTGAGCATTAGTGAACAAGTTCTTTACACAAAAGCCTTAGAAAATGCCTGAATTATTTCTCGGTATGTTTTTATTTGGATTTTGTATGTTTGTGATGCATAGGAATTTCATATCGAGAGTTGAGCGCAAGACTATTGTAACTCAAACATATTTTTGAAACCCTTGTTTAGGGGCAACTTGGACCCCTTTGTAAACAATGCAAATTTAGGTGCCATTGCTCATACGAGCAATGGCACCTAAATTTTCATTGTTTACAGAAAGAAATGTTGTAATCTACATAACGCCTTCATGGTGAGGAGATTAGGTTTGGGGAAAAACAACCATCTGACTTACGCTAGTCTTGCGCTCAACCCTCGATATGCTAATGAGAGATTTCAATAAGCAGTTACCTAGCCTTGAACTGCTGAACATAAAAAAAAAAATAAATAAAAAAATAGTGCCATCAGATTTTAGTTTGAATTTTGATAAGTAAAGATCTCAAGTTATAATAATATTTCCAAACATTTTCATTTGTACTGAATGCATTTAAAGTGGAAGATCGCAGAATCTTTCAATAAATGAATTACAAGTGTCACATGGTTAATAATTTGCATACCATTTATTGCATGAAAACAATCCATTTAAAGAAATGAAATAATTTGATTACTGGGTTTTCTTTCACAGAGAAAAATAGGTAATTCATTGGTAGAAATGTAATATTAAAAGTACATGAAACACAAAACAGAGATTAATTTAAGTGGATTGGATAAACATAGACTTTCGGCCATGTTTTACAAAAGGAGAGATTTTTTGTGTCTACCTGTTTGCTTTCCTGGACACCAATCCCTTTCTGAAAAGGGGTCTACTCTAAAAGGAGCAAATTCTTTCTTTTTAGAGCAGACCCCTTTCAGAAGGGAGGAAACCAATTTTGACACATTTTTCTTCCCTAATAGTGTCTCTATTCTCCTTAAGGATGGGATAGGGTACCTTTATAGCATTTCTATGGTTCTCTTTCTCCCATATGTATTCAAGGACTAAATACATGGGTCTTCTGTAGTTGAATTTCTGTTCAAACTGTACACTCTGTCCTGTCATCTCAATACTCACAAACACGTGTAGAAGTTTCTCTGCTAGGTGATTTATCAATGGATGGTTGGCAAACAACATTTCTCTGTAATACCTGCAATGCAGATAGAAAGAATCTGCATATAAATGTCAAAATTTTCTTTCTAAAACCTTGGTAATTCATACGTTTCTCAACATGCTAGAGATAGGTGTCAGAATGAAGCACTTGAAGAAAAGCATGCTGTAGCTACATATTAGAATATTCTTGCAGAGATAATTTTAATGAACACCTTGATTCAAATGACTATCTACATCATATTTATATTTTTGCAGAAATAATACAAAAATATTATGAGGGAAGGATAGGATTGTGAAAATTAACATTGTCAAAACTTGTATTCAAATGAATATTAATCACTCAAAAGTAAGTGAAGGATAAATAACTTACTTTGACAATATTCCTTGTCTACCCTGTATCTGATCTGGGTTCTGAGGCATTAGAGCTGCCAGAGTCTCAGCTAGCTCTGCCCTCAGATGTGGGTTCTTCATCCTCCCTGGGCTCCCCATAAACACCAGGATTAAGGTCATGAAATGATGAAGACCATCTCCACCAGTCTGCAAAAATAGAAATTTTAGTTACCACTGTTTCTTTTTTTCTTCTGTGTCTTCCTACCATTTGTATATCATTAAAATGCCAAAAGCACAAAATAAACACACTAGGAGGTTCGGGGAGTATCTACACATATACAGTCAAACCTCGTTATCTCGAACTCGCTTATTTCGAATTACCGCTTATCTCGAAGTGAAAATCTGGTCCTTGTTTTAACCTGAAACTATGACAACAGGTAACAAAATAATGTGGAAAAGAGGAGAAATTGCTCCTCAGGAGCAATTTCTCCTCTTTTCCACATTATTTTATATATATATTTCTAACTTCAGGAGTCAAATTACACATTCATTTGTTAAATGTGGTTGTTCAATTTATTGTTTTCCTCACTCTCTCAACTCTGATATGTCGAGGTACGGATATCTCGAAGTATTTCAGTGAATCCCTTGGAATTCAAGATAATGAGAGTGAGTGTGTGTTGAGGTTTTACGGCCCAGTCAATATCGAGCATGGGGTCATATCGAGCGTGGTCAGTTTACTAACCACACGTTTACTGGGCAGGCTTAGTCCTCTAAGCGGTTAACCAGTATTGTGCACATTCTTTCGCCAGAAACTGACAACTGCCCTTCTTGAATCAGCGGAAGGGAGAGAATGACCGTAGAAAATATTTCATGATCAATCTCCACGAAAGAATGTTGCCGACCTCGGCGGGGGTTGAACCCGTGACCTCCTGGTCTCCAGTCGGACGGCGCATCCAACTGAGCCACCGAGGCCGGCCGAGATAATGAGAGTCAACTGTATTTATATATTTGTAATTTTCACATACCATTTACATATGCATAATAAAATATCTGTAAATATCGTTTGTTTAACTCTTTCCCCCCTAATGGAGATGTTTGTCATCTGCTGATAACCTTTGCAAACAGTTTGGACCAGATGAGGCCCCACAAAATTTTGGCCTGATCTGGATCCAAATGTTTGACACTCTGATGGTATTTCTGGAGGATTTTTTTTTTGAAAAAGTTAATTTAAAAAAAAAAAAAACAAGAGGCCCACGGGCCACGATTTGCTCACCTGAGTGACATAGCCACTGCAGACATGCAGATGTTATGCAACATTTTTCCAATCCTATCATGGCAACTAATGAAAATATCATCATTTGAGCAGTTCTTAGTTTTGAAGAAGAATATATGGGCCTGACAGTCAATGGAGCATGATCATTTGAATAAACTATCAATCACATTTCAACAGAAGGATCAATGTGAAATTTGGTGGAAATTGGCTAAGTCAATGGAGCATGATCATTTGAATAAACTATCAATCACATTTCAACAGAAGGATCAATGTGAAATTTGGTGGAAATTGGCTAAGTGGTTTCTGAAGAATCGTGATTTTATACATGTAAACAGCACAGTGGCAGGGACATATTATAAATATAAACCAGATGATGGCCATCTTAGATTTCCAATCAGAACAATTTTAACTACTGTTGATCTACAAGTCACTTCAATACTTTCAATATAAATGTATATGGCACACACAAATAAGGAAGCAAATGTGACCTTGGAGGCAAAAAGGTCAAATGTCAACATAGAACCATCATTTGAGCAATTTTGGTAGATCTCCTGTCCCCCGTAATTTGTGCAAAGATTAGGACCCAGGGCTTATTTGGTTATGGAGAAGAAGATTTTTAAAGGTTTTTACCATATATGGGCATGGCAGCCATTTTGATCAATGGACCATACCCATTTTAGCAATCTTTCATTCTCCTGCCCACGGAGGCTCTGCATGAAATTTGAGCAACACTGGCCCGGACGCTTCAGAGGAAAAACCATCTGAAATTATCAACATTTTTTCCATACAAATGTATGGGGCCCATACAAATGCATACAGAAGCAAACACAACCTCGACGTAAAAAGGTTAAATGTCAATGTATGACAATTATTTTAGCAACTTTGGTAGACCGCCCGTTCCAGATGATATATGCAAAGATTCAGCCACAAGCCATCCTCGGTTTTGGAGAATAAGATTTTTAAATGTTTTTTCCCATGCAAATATAAGGAAGCAACTTGACCTTGCCGTAAAAAGATCAAATGTCAATGTATGACCATTATTTTAGCAACTTTGGTAGACCCCCTGTCCCCGATGATTTATGCAAACATTCAGCCCAAAAGCATCCTCGGTTCTACAGAAGAAGATTTATAAAGGTTTTTACCATATATGGGCATGGCGCCCATCTTGGTCAACGAACCGTGACCACTTAAGCAATCTTTTGTTCCCCCTACCTAAGGAGGCTCCATATGAAATTTGAGCAAAATTGGCCCAGAGGCTCCAGAGGAGAAGTTGTTTGAAATTCTGAACATTTTTCCCATACAAATGCATAAGGAAGCAAAATTGACCTTAACGTAAAAAGTCAAATGTCAATGTATGACCATTATTTTAGCAATTTTGGTAGCTCTCCTGTTCCCAAAGATATATGCAAAGATTCAGCCATAAGGCATGCTCGGTTTTGGAGAAGAAGATTTTTAAAGGTTTTTCCCATACAAATGCACAGGGAAGCAAACTTGACCTTGCCGTAAAAAAATCAAACGTCAACGTACGACAATTCTTTTAGCAATGTTGGTAGACCTCCCGTCCCCGATGATTCCTGCAAAGGTTCAGCCCAGAGGCATTCTCGGTTCTGAAGGAGAAGATTTTTAAAGGTTTTTACCATATATGGGCGTGGCGGCCATCTTGGTCAACAGACCGCAACCATTTTAGCAATTTTTCTTTCCCCCACCCTAAGGAGGCTCCATATGAAATTTGAGCAAAATTGGCCCAGAGGCTCCAGAGGAGAAGTTGTTTGAAATTCTGAACATTTTTCCCATACAAATGCATAAGGAAGCAAAATTGACCTTACTGTAAAAAGGTCAAATGTCAATGTACGACCATTATTTTAGCAATTTTGGTAGCTCTCCTGTTCCCAAAGATATATGCAAAGATTCAGCCATAAGGCATGCTCGGTTTTGGAGAAGAAGATTTTTAAAGGTTTTTCCCATACAAATGCACAGGGAAGCAAACTTGACCTTGCCGTAAAAAGGTCAAACGTCAACGTACAACAATTCTTTTAGCAATTTTGGTAGACCTCCCGTCCCGATGATTCCTGCAAAGGTTCAGCCCCAAGGCATTCTCGGTTCTGGAGAAGAAGATTTTTAAAGGTTTTTACCATATATGGGCGTGGCGGCCATCTTGGTCAACAGACCGCAACCATTTTAGCAATTTTTCTTTCCCCCACCCTAAGGAGGCTCCATATGAAATTTGAGCAAAATTGGCTCAGCGGTTTCAGAGGAGAAGTCGTTTGAAAATGTTAACGGACGGACGCATGGACGGACGCACGGACGGACGGACAGACGGAGGCATGGACGGACGACAGACGAAAAGTGATCACAATAGCTCATCCTGAGCAGAGCTCAGGTGAGCTAAAAAAAAGTCCACAGACGAAAAGAAAGCATGCAAAATTACCCAGCATGCAAAGAGTTAAAATATAGCTATATGGGAAATATAACAAAAGCATTTAGCCACCATTAACCTGTTGACAGGTTGAAAATCACAATTTTCGGTCTATGTAAATAAACAAGTAAGAATTCTTACCTCATACATCTCATCTTTAAAGCGGTGCAGAAACATGGTGAAGTCTGTAACACTGCCCATGATAAATTCCGGGATATATGCTAATGAGCTGGGAACTCTTTCAGGAAGAGGGAATGTGATTGGTTGGAATTCTTTGACATCATCACATCTGGCAATCTGAACCAGCCAGGATGCTGTTGCTATGTGGAATTTCATGCTTGTATCTAACATTTCAGGAAGAGTAAGTGCAGCTTTGAGGCTTAAATAAAGTGTCATCCCTGGAAAAGAAATGGTGATTCTTAACCTTTACCACTCTATGGGCAAATTCAGCAAATGACTAATTATATTTTTCTCATTTTTCCTAGAAAATTGGATTTGACATTTCATGCTAATTAATTGTCTCCTAAGAAGAGAAGATGCATGAAATGTTAAATCCTATTTTCTGAATAAAATAAGGAAAAACAATCAAAATGCTGTCTGCAAAATATTTTCCCAGCATGCTAAAAGTTAAATAGCTGAAAAGTTAATAACAAACTCAAGTTCATACATGTTAAATTTTAAACTACTAACAATAGCAGATGTCATTTTAAAATTCATTTGTTACCTTTTCTAGAAATTGGGTCCAACATTTCATTCAAACTGTTTCCTATCTTAACACATCTATCTTTAAAAGCTCCATAGCTTGAGATAGAGCACCTATTAATTTAACTCTTGTCCTGCCGAACCGTGATATACCCTGCCTTTGCAAACAGTGCAGATCCAGATCAGTTGGCTTCTGAAGGAGCCAACTGATCTGGATTTACACTGTTTGTCATTAAGTATATGAATTTGTATCAACAACCTGGATCAAGTAATCTGATTGGCAGAAAATTAGAAATGGGCGTGGTATCTTAATTTATTCAGCAGTACAAGGTTTAATATTTTTCTTATTTTCTCCATGAAAAAATACTTTCTGAACACTCATTTAGAAGTGCCTTGCTGAGGCACATTTAATGAGTATTAAAAACGTGTTTTCATGGGTACTCATGAAAAGCACTTTGCTGAGACACTTCATATGAGCACCCACAATATACATTTTTCATGGAGAAATAAAAAAATGATTCTACTGCATTTGTGTATGTAACGTGACATCTGATTGGATAACGTCAAAAACTGGAAACGGTATATTCTGTGATATACTGTCAGAAATCTGACTTCATCACTGAACATCGCTTCTCCTTGGCTGGAATTTGGTTTTACGCAGCTCACAGCACTTGTCGCTTTGTGCAAATACACATTTTTTCAATAGAAAAAAATGAATAAATGCATTAGAATGGTGATAACTGCATTCAAATTTGTCATTTGGGGAGGTAAATCAGCAGTTTTATGGTCGCAAATTACGTTTTACGGTTCTGCTGATGCGTCGCCGTAAAGCAAAATTTCCGACCGTAAAACTGCCAATTTACCTCCCCAAATGACAAATCTGAATGCAGTTATCCCCTAATTTACTGATACCCTTTCTTATCTATAGCTATCAGAGTTCTCACTAGGATTTTGAAAACAGGAGTTTAAGAATCCATCTCTGAGAAAAGTTGGAGTTAAAATTGAAAAATAGGAGTTTGACCCAGAAAACTTGGAGTTTTCGGCTAAATATGAAAACTTAATATTTAAGGACATTGTCTGGACAACTTCATATTTCAACATAGTTAACCTTGACCACTGAGTGTCTGGTAAGGATCCAAAAGCTTTTGGGGCTTAGGAAATAGTGACAGGACTTCCATTAACTTCCAGACTCAGGAAGTCCCAGACTTCCTACCCCTCAAATTTGGAAATCCCACAGGAAAATCTAGGAGGTCCCACTTTTTTCCCTGCTGCGGCGGTCTGCCCTTTCTTTAGTAGAACAGAGGTTCTTTATTTAGTGTCACACAGAATCATCATGATATACACTTCTCTTATTTGTGTTTTAAACATATCCTTATCGCTCATTAAAATTCGATCGCATCTTTTTGGAAAGCCTGTACTTGTATGTCGGACCTTAGAAAAAGCATCAACATTGGTCCAACTTCGCGTTTGTTTCAAAGCCCAGAGAAAGAAAAAAAGAAAAGAAAATACATGAGAGAAAACACCCAAAACATGTTTTCTTAAAAACAAACTATGCTGAAATTATTTTGCAGAAATGTATTTAATGAAATATTTGCTCGGATTGAAGCTGATCAACACGAGTGAGCGAGTTGCTTACTTAACAAAAATTGCGGGAAAACGGCACCGACTCGTGCAACAACAAACAAATAAAAGGCAGCTCTCGATGAGTTACCAACAGCAATACGTTCGTTCGCGGAGAATAGCAAGCAAAACCACCGCAATTCGCCTATATTTAGACTTACTTTGCGTCTTTTCCGTGCTGGTAAACAGCGCAGCCGGAACAAGGCTACGAATTTAGAAACGGGTTTTCCGAAAATTTTGACGAAAAATACATTTTCTTCTCATTTGAAAAATTGCTTTTGTTGTCATGACAAACATAAGCTTCTGAATTCGAATAGATTTAAATTTGCGTTCTGTGCATAATTGTTATTTATTTATTTAATTTCACTCGGTAACTCCCGGAAGTGTTGAGGTGTTTTCAGACGACACACGATTTTAAGATGTGAATATTTAAAAATAATAATGACTTCATATAATTTCACCGAATATTTTCTGGTGTCGCAGAAGAAAGTTTAATTATACAAACATCAATTAATCAACTCAGCACGCGTGACAAATACACACAGTGATCACGCAGCCATCAAAAGGGTGCCGCGACGCTTGACATCGATGTCAATAAAACTCCCGCAAGCGGAAAGTGGGACGTCCTTAAAGCTCAGTCAACACAGGTAGCGAATTTCCAATAAGTAGGCGGGGCAAACATCATACAACTAGTTAAAAGTGGGCGGGCTTTTTGACAATATTTGGACATCTCGGGTATCGATTTCGACGGACAAAAGAAATTTCGGAAGTCCGCGGTACGTCTTTGAAGTTCAGTTTGGACGTCCGGTGGCAATAGCGCGTAAATGAGACTCCTCGGAAGGAAATTTTATGCGTACAAAAGCAAAAATAGGCGTAAAAATACGCCAGATTCGGCGTTTCCGAGAACTCTGGCTATGATTTCAAACTATCTCTCTCACCTTTCTCCATCTGTTGTTTGATTGTTCGCATTGGCTCAACATCCTCATTCATGACCTGATTTCGTAGATCCTGATAAACCTGCTGTATTCTATGCAGTTCTTGGTTGATCTTCAAGAACTTGCTATGAATTGTGTGGAATCCCAGGTTGATGGCCTGGTGACACAAGAAGAAACTTTCTGTTATGAAACTGTAGGTGGCAGCTTCTGTAAGTTGACTATCCTCTTCAAATGGAATCAGACAGGTCTCCTTAATAAGTTCTGTTAAAAATAGAAGAATAAAGTATCAGAGCTTGAAAAATAAATAGCACAGTTTCCTGGGACATATTAAATTTGGGACGGGCAAATGAATTTTTATTTTTGTTGCCCAGAAAAATGTATACAATATACAATTAACTCATATTGACCCCGCTTATCTTGAATAACTGCTTATCTCAAAGTGAAAATCTGGTCCCTGCTTAAACATGAAACTCTTACAACACGTAACAAAATATTGTGGAAAAGAGGAGAAATTGCTCCTATGGAGCAATTTATCCTCTTTTCCACAATATTTTCAATACACATGTATCTCTAACTTCAGGAGTCAAATTACATATACATTTGTTAAATGTAGTTGTTTAATTTATTTTTTTTTTCTAAATTCTGCAAATCTGATATGTTTTTTTGGGGTTTTTTTTATTTGGGTTTTACAGCCCTTTCAAGAATATTTCACTTATATTGAGCCAATCGTTTATCAAAGGTGGGCAAAAACCAGAGAACCTTGGGGAAAAACTATCCATAAGCAGAACTTGGTTTTCTCACACGTGACCCGAGTGAGGCTCAAACCACAGCGGTGAGAAACATTTGGATTAAGAGTCAACTCTCCCATCCACTAGGCTACAGGTGATATGTCGAGGTACGGATATCTTAAAGTATTTCAGAGAGTCCCTTGGAATTCAAGATAACGAGAGTAAACTGCACAGAGAAATTTTGATTTTGCATCATCTGGCAGAAGTTCCTGCCTGCCTGGAAAGTAGTGAAATTTCGATTTCTCTGACCCTGCAGTATTTACCCTCTATGTTTAGACAAACATGCCTGAGCAAACAATGTAGGAATAAATTGTTTGTTCACGAGAGACACAGTACATCTGATACAGAATTTCAGACCACAGAGTATAAAGTACAAGCTTCCTTTTTGCATGAAATGGTTTCTTATCAGGGTCTGCACTCAACACATAAAAGGTATCTTTTCAGTGACTCATTTCTAATTCCAGGAATACAGAAAACAAAAGAATTTTTTTATGTTCCTTAAGTACAAGTTCTTTTATTCAATCCAAAAGTAGTGATATTTTTCTTATTTCTCCACAAAAACATATGTTGTGGGTACTCATTAGAAGTGCCTCACTGAGGCACTTCTAATGAGTACTCACAACATATGTTTTCGTGGAGAAATAAGAAAAATATTTACCGGATACCCTCCTTATCTAGACATATGAATGCTTCAAATGCTGGGTAAAAATTTCACAAGACGACATAGTGCAATAGTTTTACTTATTTATTTTTTTTCCCCAGAAAACAGGATTTGACACTTCATGCAAACTGACTCTATTCCAAATTCTTTCCTTTAAGAGTAAGCCCCATTTTTGAAATGATCTCAATGGATTTAAATACTTAAGAAGCAAATCCATTTCTGTAAAAGTTGTTTCCCTTTGAACAATGGCTGCAAAATCCACTGATGCATCCATTACTTTCATCCATTTATGCCTAGTGTCCCATAAGAGACACTGGCAAACAGTGTAGAACCAAATCACACACCACAGAATGTGGCGTCTGATCAGGGTCTACATTGTTTGCAATAACATTAGAGAGTTTCAATAATAAAAGCAACTATGACAATTTCTATATAACACCCCTATATAACACCCCTTTGACTTTACTATGGACCCTTCCAAAGCTAGTTTTGGGAGAGTTTATTGAAAATATTCAGGCATAAATGGGTTAATTTCTCACCTTGAGCATGAACTCCTTTCTCCTTTGCCTGAGTATCATCGCTCACGACAACTCTCACATACGATGGCTGGATCTTGAGCAATTTTGGTGAGCAGGCTGCCGAGAAGGGCTCGCAAAGTTTGAGCAAAACATGTCCTAGATTTAATATGAATCCATCAGAGCAGTACATCTGACTGAAGACTTGTGGAGCATGGGCAGACCAGATCTTGGCTCTTCCTAGAAGGCATTTAGACCAAATTTAATTTAATCGTTTGTTGTCTGAACTTAAATATTAGCAGGTAACATTCTGAAATACATGTACCGTCTTTTTATCTTTTCCCTGAAAACAGGGTGTGAATTTCATTTAAATCATAACCAATGACTATATGTATTAACTATTTAAATGTCAAGCTTTCTCTTCTAGGGAGGGTATCATACTTCCCTACCATGCAGGCAGGTCCAAGAAAACAGTGTACCATAAATCCAGAGTAAACTGCTCCTGTAGCATTCAAGCCCAGTGTCCCATAAAAGGAATGTTCACAAACAGTGTAGACCCAGATCAGACACAGTAGAACGTGGCATCTGATCAGGGTCTACACTGTTTGTATTAAGTTCAGAAAATTATACAAAACATAGTAATACTAAAACCTTACCATACACCCTTATGTGAGAAAGCTACCTGTCCAAAGTGTTGAAGTAGAAGAGTTAACTCGGCATAAATGGGTTAATTAAGGGACTCCAATAAACTTGGTTGATTTTCTGTCATTTCCATCCACTCAGACAACTACTGTGACTTTCTGTTTGCTTTTGTGGAAACCATGTCACTTCTGAAAAGAGGTCTGTTCTAAATGGAAAGAATTTGCTCCCAGAGAAGGGAGTAAATTCTTTTTCTTCTGCCTAAAAACCTCCCTTGACAGTGTATTCATTCCCTTAACCCATTTATGCTGAGTGGACTCATCTACCTTAACTCTTTGGACAGGTCCATTTCCTATATAGGGGATGTCTGGCTACTTTTTTTTATTAAGATCATGTTTTGTTGTGTAGAAAATTCTGAACTTAATGCAAACAGTGTAGACCCAGATCAGATGCCACATTCTGTGGCGTGGCCTATGATCTGGGTCTGCACTGTTTGCCAATGTTCCTTTTATGGGTCGCTGGGCTTAAATGGGTTAAGTGGACTTGTTCAAATTTTTTAATTATGTATGGTAAAGAGTTAAAGTGTATGAGTATTTAGGCTATTAAATAAGCACCCACATGTCTTGTGGAGAAAGAAGAAAATTATTAATACTTCTTGATTGAAAATCTGTCCTCTCCAGAGCTGTTAAATGCTCATTTGCTGTGTGCTAATTTTGCCTGAAACATTCCATGGTCAATCAGGTCTCTTAAATGTATCCTGGATTCATGTACTATAACAATGCAAATTCACCTGAGTTAGCTTGAAGACATTTACCAATCCATGACATCATCAGATGGCGACAGTCAGGTGATATTTTGATTATGTTAAAGATCAGCTGGTGGCAGGCATTACAAATACTTGTTAGCGGCTGAAAGTAAAGGCATCAAAAAAAGTTATATGAGAAAAAATCTGAAAAAATAAATCCCACTGATGACTCAGATCAGCATGCTGTCTGACCGAAGTTCTTATTGTTTACCTGCAGAAGTCATGTCTTCGGCTATTCAAAGTGTGCCCAGCAAGGACTAATCAGACTGAGCACACAAACAGGCTAATCAGAGATTAAGAATACAGTCAGCTCTCATTATCTCAACTTTGTTTATCTCAAATAACCGCTTATCTCGAAGAGAAAATCTGGTCCCTGTTAAACATGAAAAACTACAAGTAACGAAATATTGTCGAAAAGAGGAGAAATTTGCTTGAGGAGCAATTTCTCCTCTTTACCACAATATTTTCAATATATCTCTAACTTAGGAGTCAAATTACCCATTCATTTGTGAAATGTGGTTGTTCAATTCACTTTTTTCTAAATTCTGCAAATCTGATAAGTTGAGGTACAGATATATCAAAGAATTTGTGAGAATCCCTTGGACTTTGAGATAACAAACGTCCACTGTATATGAAAATTACACTGAGCTCAGCTTGTACATATATGTACTACAGTTAACCTAAACATACTGGGCCCAGTTGTACAAAAGTTAACAAAATTGTTAGCTATATGTTGCTAAAATTTCTTATCTTGAAATATGGCAAATACATTGATATTTTTTGCTGAGAAAATATAAGTAGCTTTTGCAGCAAAAATATCAATGTATTTGATAATACCTTAGCTACAACAGTTAACGAGTTTGTTAAGTTCGTTAACGAGTTTGTTAGCTTGTTAAGCTAACAATGCTTTGAACAAATGGGCCCAGACAAACAGGCCTAAGCAAAACAGTGTAGATCAATATCAAACTGCTCTTTACAAAGTTTGATCAGGTTCTACACTATGATTCATATAAGATGTTTAATTATTTCAAATATCATTATTTTCTTGTTTACTGTAAGTTTCAATGGAACTTTCTGAAAAATCATGTTTACAATATGTAACAAGTTGTTTATATTCCTTTTAGAACATTCCAGAAGGAATGTCCTGGACTGAGCTATTTTTGGCATGTCATAGTACATTTAGAAATTAGAAAATGAGTGATGCCTCTAGCAAATTCTTTCT
Organism: Anodontia alba; assembly: GCA_964016985.1. NCBI lineage: Eukaryota > Metazoa > Mollusca > Bivalvia > Lucinida > Lucinidae > Anodontia > Anodontia alba. Next base: position 118,166,536 of record OZ024822.1, on the reverse strand, counting down.
CTACAATGTTCATGATGTATACGGGGAAATCTGTATTAGGCATCTTTGTATACTTTCATCCGAAATTATTCTATACTGGATTACTTTAACCATGTATTCTATTTATTCTCAATTTCTGGATTTCAAGTCTGAATTCAGGGACTTCAAACTGTGGAATCAGAAACTGTTATTCAAAGGCTTTGTTTTAGAAATTTTTGTGGAATATTTCTGAGGGACTTTGTAACATAAACTTGAAAGGTACTGTTTACTTATATTTTTCTGTTTTGCACATTGTCTTATTCTTTTTTTGTTGTAACTAAATATTGTGAATAATTTTAAAGCTAGTTGCTGGTTTCACTTTCATTCTTTTCTCATTACGACTGGCTTGTAACAACTATTTCTGATTCCATGACATTATTTTAGAAACATTAAACTAACCTGTTCAAACTTTAGGTTATATGTAAGTATGGTAAATGAGCTAACCCTTATAGTTTCTGCCATAGCTCTTGATAAGGCACTTTTTTTCAACAAAATAGTAACTATATTTTTCTTATTTCTCGATGAAAACATGTTGTGGGTACTCATTAGAAGTGCCTCGAGGCGCTTCCAGTGAGTACCCACAACATATGTTTTCGTCAAGAAATAAGAAAAATATAGTTACTTTTTTGTTGAAAAAAAGCGCCTTATCAAGAGCTATGGCAGAAACTATAAAATTAATCAGGCAGACTCTAGCAAGACTATGACTGTTTAGGCTTGTCTCTTTCTATACTCTTGGCACATGCCTGAAATCCGCTTTTCATTTGGTTTGGCTCACCGAAGACAATCTGATGTAGATCAAAGCAAAACTGTGTTTTGAATCATGTAGGAATGAGTAGATTCAGCTTATCAGCTATTTCATCAGAACCATTGACGTCTACTGATCACAGGAATTGTTAAGATGGAATATTTGGTGATAATTGTGGGATAATTTTCTCCAATTCTCCATAAACACATACACTCGAACCTCAATGGCTCGAACATCTTTGGGACCATGGAAATTTGTTCGAGACATGGGTAGTTCGAGCCACTGAGTGTTAATCATGGCACCAATTCAGGAAACAAACAGCGATAATTTAGGCAAATCTTTTCAATTTTCTACACAACGATTGTATGTTGAGTGTACTCATTAGAATTGCCTAGGTGAGGCAATTCTAATGAGTACACACAACATACAATTCCATGATAAAATAAGAAAAAAATCCTAAATATTTGTTTTCTTGAGCTATTGGAAGAATTTTGTAGGGACTGAAAAAAAGAGTTCGAATCATCCACGGTGAACGAGCCATCCATGTTCGAGTCATTGAGGTTATACTGTATGTTATGGGTATTCATTAGAAGCGCCTCAGAGAAAGAGGCGCTTCTAATAAATCCCACAACATATGTTCTTATGGAGAAATAAGAAAAATTATCCCAGAATTATCACCAAATACTCCTCCTTAACAATTCCCCCAAACGATACAGTCTACAGTATTCAATGATTCTACATTAAAGAGGATAGCAATAGCCCTAACTTGGCTTCATGAATAAGTTAGCTTATTCAGACCTCAGCTGTTCACAACTTCACATGACACCTCGAAGATATCTTCCCACTTGCCACGCAGCTCATCTGAAGCATGCTTAAGAAAACCGTCAAATCCCATACACTATGATTTTTTTATAGCATTTGCATAAAAAAAAGTAAAAAACACAGCCAAACAGAATATGTGATCGAAAAACAAGACCTCTTTTCATCCACCTGATTGAATTTTTGTAAAATTTGTTAATATTATAGGCTGATATAATTAGTATAATAACTTTCATTAGACTGCTTTTCCTGCTCAGAAACAGCTACTTTCTTATCCAAAAACTTCTTCAGACATCCCATTTGCATAGAAATGTTCCATTCAAACAAGATCATGGAAATTACTCTGTGTCTCCTTATCCCAAACCTAACCCTTCACGTCTTGTTTTCCACTAATGAAAACAGTAATTTAACCTATGACATAACCTATGACATATCGGAAATATGCTACCAGTAAACAACCTCCTGTCACCTTGACAAAGTACAGTCGACTCTCGTTATCTCGAATTCCAAGGGACTCTCTGAAACACTTCAAGATATCCGTACCTCGAAATATCAGAGTTGCAGAAGTGAGAAAAGCAATAAATCGAACAACCAAATTTAACAAATGAATATGTAATTTGACTCCAGAAGTTAGAAACATATTGAAAATATTGTGGAAAAGAGGAGCGATTTCTCCTCTTTTCCACAATATTTTGTTATCTGTTCTTTCCATGTTAAAACAGGAACCAGAATTTCACTTCGAGATAAGCGATTATTCGAGATAAGCGAGTTCGAGATAACGAGAGTCGATTGTACTAGTTTTTATTGAAGCATGCAATGAAACATGTTTGCACATCAACAGTAGCATAATCTGACCATCATAAAACATACAATTATTGACTATTGAGGTATTTGGTATGATGTGATATCCACCAAAAAATACCAATATTGACTGAGGCAATAGCTGATGTCAATAGTGGTATTCAATGGGGGATATCAACATCATATCCAATAACTCAATAGTCAATAATTGTTTTATTACATAGTTTGTCTTTTCTCCTGATAACAATGGCAATAACAGTCAACACCAGACCCCATTAATATAAAAATCGGCATCACTACTGTCGACGAAGTTGATATTCATTGGAAGGTGCATGCAATCCAGTGAACACCAGATATATTCACTGGGCTGAAAACAACTATCAGCCAATGAAAGACAGTCTATTTTTAGGTTATAAAATAAATGACATTGTCCATAGCAGAGCCCTAGAGAAGTTGCCTTTTTAAAAATCATTAACAGATATTTTATTTCTCCATGAAAGAGCACTGTGCCAATGTGCTTCTAATAACTCGCCACAACATGTTTTCATGCAGAAAAAACAAAAATACAGTTAATTCTTGTTATCTCGACCTGGCTTATCTCGAATAACCGCTTATCTTGAAGTAAAAATTTGGTCCCTGCCTAAACTTGAAAATTTAACAACAGGTAAAAGAATATTGTGGAAAAGAGGAGAAATTGCTCCTAAAGAGCAATTTCTCCTCTTTTCCACAATATTTTCAATATATCTCCAAATTATACATATATTTGTTAAATGTGCTTGTTCGAATTATTTTTTCCTCAATTCTGCAAATCTGATATGTCGAGGTACGGATATCTCGAAGTATTTCAGAGAGTCCCTCGGAATTCGAGATAACAAGAGTGACTGTATTAATATGCATACCCTCTGATCTAAAGCTATGCCGCAGCAGTGCAAGGATTAATCCTACCTGCCATTAAGGTTGGCTAATCAGAGCTGAAAAGATAATCGATTATCAGTCCTGCCATTGTGATTGATAATCGATTAGTAATCACTGATGATTTAGTCATAACTTACCTGTCTGTCTGAGCATGACTCTTACCATATGTTATACTTTATTGTATGTATTAGTCAGACAGGTCTGAGCAAACAGTGTAGACCCAGATGAGACGCCACACTGCAACATCTCATCAGGATCTACACTGCCACTCATCCAGCTATTTTTACACAACATTGGGTAGTAAATTGTACTTGTTCCAATTTTAGACAAAATATGGTAAGGAGTTGAGGCGTCTGAATACTAATGGTAAATACGGTAAAGTAACAGACACAGAAATCAAATGATCGATTATTAGCACATCTGTAACGATAATCATTTTTGTGGAATTTATCGATAAATTAATCAATTATTCCATTAATTGTGCCAGCCTTACCTGCCATATATTTCTCTCTGCAATATCATGCTCCTGTTTAGATGTAGAGGATGGGTTAGTAAAGAACTGAGAATGACCATCCATTTCTGAGACACAGCTAAGAGACAGAATTGACCCCAAAAGGGTTCTTTCATATTCTTTTCCAGTCTTCCATTCCTTTGGGGCATTGTACTCCATAAATACCTAAAAGGAGAATCAAAGTCCTAGGTAAGACACTTGTTGTAAATACTCATTGACAACAGTAGCCCTGGCCATTGGTACATCACAATAAAATCGGTGAAAATAAGGGAAATAAGGGGGCTGGTGTCGGGGTACCCCTTCAGAAAATCCAGCAGGATAAAGGTTAACTTTTGTCATCTGTTAATATCTGCAGGAATTATTAAAGAGTATTTGGTGATAATTGTGGGATAATTTTTCTTATTTCTCCATAAAAACATATGTTGTGGGTACTCATTAGAAGCGCCTGGTCAAGGCACTTCTAATGAGTACCCACAACATATGTTTTTATGGAGAACTGAAGAAAATTATCCCAGAATTATCATCAAATACTCCCCCTTAACAATTCTTTTGATATCATACCTCAAGTTATGAGGGGTATCCAGAAAATGATTTTTCTTAATTCTAAATGTACATGTATGTTTTGATTCTAATTAGAAGTGCCTCAGTGAGGAACATCCAATAAGTACCTACAATATTTTTTTTTTTTTTCATTTTTTTTTTTTTCAGAAATAAGAAAAATATCAATACTTTTCTGTCTTATCTAAGCTATGACTGGATTTTAAAATGTCTACATGCTAATATTTCTATGCATCGTGTGTGAGCAGGAACAGCAATTAGAAACAATCATACCTTGGCTAGAGGTTCTGTCTGGGTAAAGAACATGAGAAGGTCTATGTATCTGTTCACTTCCGTGTGCATGATGGAGAAATCTTTACATGAGGCTGCAATAAGGTCAAGGACGGGTTTGAAGACCTGAGATAATGTCCCGTCATCTTTGTTCTTATCAATCTCCACTGAGACTTTTGTGAAGAACTCTTTCAGGAACACATTGCTGCCTGTAAAAAAATCATAAATCCTACTATTAATTATCATTACATTTTTAATCCTTAAAATGCCAAGAAAACCTGCATCTGAAAATGTTGTCTGTTTATGTCATCTGCTGAATATTCTTGCAAACTTTTCAAACCTATTTTTGCATACAGGCAAACAGTGCGGACCCTGATCAGACTGCTCCTAGAGGAGCAGTCTGATCTGGGTCCACACTGTTTGCAAAAATTACTTAAAATCACTACAGTATAAGCATTCTATGAAGAAATTCAGCATATGACAATTTGGTACTTTTTTCCTTATTTTTCCAGAAAAAGGGTTTGACATTTCATGCAAACTGTCACTTTGCATGACATATCAAACCCTATTTCAGGGAAAAATATTTCAAAATGTTGTCTGCTAAAATTTTCACCACTACGCTAAGTGTTTTACAAGTAGCAGTTTTTTAGCACTCTCTGGACAAACTCAGTAGATGACAAAATGGTTATGTTTTCTTATTTTTCTAGAAAACAGTATTTGTCACTTCATGCAAATTGTCTGACCCAATTTTCTGGGAAAACAGGAGGCATTCTGCATTAGACCTCAAACCCTGTTTTCTGACAAAAACAAATAAATATGTGAAAATATTTTAAAATACCTACCTAGATGTTTACCCAGCGTGGTCTGAAGATCATGGCTCATAAGATGTTTTATATAATTAACTATTTTCAGCTTTTTTATTTTGTTTTTAATGCTTAGAATGCTGGATAAAACATTTAGCAGCCAAGGTCCTGTACATACAGGAAGTCACCAAGACCTTTGCTGTCTACTCAAAGAGAATCATTGGATAATGAAGTATACACCAATTCATATAGCTTTCAGTGTTGTATTTAGGGTGTGCCATTGCACCATTCACGCATTTTCAGATGCTCTGACCCTCTAAAATTGAAGGTCTGCGCTGATACAGGTACGCTCTAAAGAATCGGACAATAACTGATGCACTTAGTTTCTGTCCATTGTTTTGTTTTTTTTTCTAGCCATTTGGGTAGACTTAAGGAAAGCAACTCGTACTCAACTCAGTTGGTCCTGTTCTTAAAGTTCATCTTCTGGATTTGATATATGTTCTGGTGAATAGTTAGGTAACCATTCAGCTGGTCTGGTTCTCTTAGTTTATCTTCTGGATTTAATACACATTTTCAGTGAATAGGTAGGTGAACCCTTCATTCTCCAAAATGACAAAGCGGCAGCTTTGCATGACAGATTTTGGGATCATTTCGAGCAAGAACATCAGCAATTCCGAGGCTGCAGGATCTGTCTCTGCAACTGCAGTTTCCCATGCTTCAAAACAAGAAAATAAACTTTTGAACCATGAGTTAAGGGGACAAAAATGAACTGAATCTGATGGCGATAGTAATGAAAAATAAAAAAAAAATGTTTTTTTTTTGTTTTGTTTTTTTGTGGACAGAGTTCATCTCGCGCTTAGTTATGGTCGTCAAAAATTGTCTCCTTAGGAGACAATCTGCATGAAATGTCAAACCCCACTTTCTGAAAAAAAAAAATAAATATAAATATCACTGATTTGTCATCTAAATTAGCCCAGAGTGTGATTAGGGTAAGGGTGCAGTTTCTCAAACTGTGACTTATATATTGCAAAAGAAAGAAATTACCTGAGAGATAGTCATTCTCTTCAATATACAGATCCACAAACTGTTGATGTAACACCTGTGATGGATAGAGTTCAGACTGCTGAAGACATGTCTTCGTATTCAACAAGATAACCTCCTGACATTTCAACAACTCTTTGGTATATTTCTGAAACTGAACAAAAAAATTGCAACTAAGCAGTGCTAATAAGATACCCCAAAACTTAACAGATGGACGGATATACGGACGGAGAGACAAGATGAAAACAGTATACCCCCTCCCCCCACCTCCCCCCCCCCCCCTCTTCCCTCCAACAAACTCAGTTAGAGGGGGACAGGAGGAGGGGGAGGAGTATAAAAAAGTAACCAGATATCAATGTATATTTAATGCTTTGCATGCTGGGTAAAAATTTCAGCAGACAACATTTGAAATAATTTGTCTTATTTTTCCAAGAAAAACAGACTGACATTTCATGCAAATATCTCCTCAGCAGACAATTTGCATGATATGTCCAAGTCTATTTTCTAGGAAACATATCACCAATTTGTTGTCTGCAGAATCTGCCCAGCGAGCTGTAAAGATTAATGAAAGTATGCTATCATTACAAGATGCTTCGTTTTTTGGGGTTTTTTTTTACAAAAATTGTATGTTACATTTCAACCTGTTTCATTACCCTTCACTTCTTTTTTTCACCCACAATGTAAGGGATAGAAGAAGAATTTTTAAGCAGAAGTATTTGGTGATAATTCTGAGATAATTTTCTTATTTCTCCATAAAAACATATGTTGTGGGTACTCATTAGAAGTGCCTCTCTGAGGCGCTTCTAATGAGTACCCACAACATATGTTTTTTATGGAAAACTGGAGAAAATTATCCCATAATTATCACCAAATACTCCTCCTTAACAATTCCTCTGGATGGGGATAGATAAAGTTACCATATTTACTCTAAATTTCTGGCCAGAAGTGCTTGAACAAACAATAAAGATCCAGAGTGGACAGAAATGGCTCTGTGAAAACTTCTTGTATTGTGTTTTAGGGACACATCATCCCTTGCGGGTAATTCTACCCCATCTATCAGAGAAAGGGGGGAAAAGAATAGAAGAGATAGTGGAGGGAAGAGAGAGCTACAAGAGAATGAGGGAAAAGATTACGACAGTGGAGAAACAGAACAGGAAATTCACTGAATGTCTATGTCGTGTCCACTAGAGGTATTCTAGAAGTAGAGCTAAATGCAGAGACTAAACATCATTCAGCCAAGCATGAAAAATAGGGTAAGGTCAGTAACAGTCAATGGCAGTGGGCAGGGTGCATAATGGCAGATGTATGTATGAAGTTACATTAGCCTAGAAGCCTTGGTGTTTGAGAAAAGAAGGTTAAAACACAGACTTAACATTGTTGATGCCGACAATGACGACATAAGAAAGTGATACCTATGTTGTTCCTGCTTGCTAAAGTAGTCACGACAAAAAATGAAACCATGCCCACTTCACAGCAAGCCTGTCTCCAACCACAGCCATTGCACTTTCTGCAAAGAGCACCTGCAGCATATCTCCATTAAACATAGCTCTTGGAAAGGTACTTTTTCAACCAAAAAGTATCTATATTTTTCTTATCTCTCGATGAAAACATATGTCTTGGGTACTCATTAGAAGCGCCTCGCCGAGGCGCTTCTAATGAGTACCCACAACATATGTTTTCGTCGAGAAATAAGAAAACTATTTACCTGATACCCACTCTGATCTAGACCTATGATTCACGCACCAACTTTAGACACATCATCAAGTAATCAATGAACATGTTCAGTTTTGGATAAATATGATAAGAAGTTATGGTATCCAAATATATACGCTCCTTGGATGGCAAACCACAGAGGGAAGTCCAAGTTGGACCTGACAAGCTGGAGGTGGTAGCTTCCTTTTGCTACCTAGGAGACATGCTCTCAGCAGCCAGTGCCTGTGACCTTTCAACCACAACATGTGTCAAAACCACCTGGAAGAAGATCAAGGAGCTACCAGTTCTCTCTTCACGTCACCTCTCTTTCAAGACACGTGGCTGCGTGTACAGCTCTTGTGTGCGAAGTGCAATGCTCCATGCCAGTGAGACTTGGCCATTGACAAAGCCAAACCTCCAACATCTGCAGCGAAATGACAGAGCAATGATCAGACAGATCTGCAATGTCAAACCTAAAGACATTGTCACCACCAGATCCAATGAGCTACTTGCACAGCTTGGCATTAAGGATTTGGACCTCATTCTGAAGGAAAGAAGGCTCCGCTGGTATGGACATGTGGAACACACTAATGGTGCAGTCAAGACAGCCTTTGACCTACAGGTTGATGGAAGGCATGGGCCTTGGAGGCTCAAGATGAAATGGCGGTGGCTGACAGAGAGGGATTGCAGAGAATGGAAGCTCTCGGCTATTGACTATCATGATAGACATGCCTGGAGATCTGGTGTGAGATCAGCAATGCTTTCAGCAAGCCAGCTACCTGGAAGGGAGCCCACTGATGTGGATGTTGCCCTTGTACCTGCAGGTTAATCAAAAATCCGATGATGATGATGATGATGATGATGACAATCAGGTAATTATGGTTGGTCACCATTTTACCTCTTTTTGACAATTTTTTAACAACTAAAGACATCTTCCATTTAGAATGTTGGTAAAAAGATCAGTTTAATCTAAATATTATTTGATTCTAATGATAATGGTTACTGATTCTACCTAAAATGAAATAAAACTTTAAACATTCAGAAACTTTTATCATAAAACTCTTTCTACAATAGGAGGCTTTTCTCTCATTTTGAAACTGTTCCCGGCAGGCACAGGACGTAAATATAACGTCGCCTCAACGTCGATGCAACGTCATGACGTTGCATCGATGTTGAGGCGACGTTATATTTACGTCATGTGCCCGCTGGGTTGCAATAATTACACAACAGCTGACTGCTTTATTGTCAACAGCCCATAAATATCATAAGTCTCGACATCAAAAAGGGGTAGCTAGATGGATATTTTTTCTTATTTCTCCACCAAAAAAAAAAAAAAAAAAAAAAAAAAATGAAAAGCTCCAGATAAGAAGGGGTTACTAGATAATATTTTGCTTATTTCTCCATGAAGACATATGTTGTGGGTATTCATTAGAAGTCCCTTGTCAAGGCGCTTCTAATGAGTGCCATAATAAATGTATATGTTTTCATAAATAAATGAGAAAAGTACCAGTACTTTTCGGTTGAAAAAAAAAAACAAAAAAAAAACACGCTTTATCTGGAGCTATGCAAATGTCATGGGTACTCCTTGGAAGCATCTCAGCAACAGGCTTCTAAAGGTATGTTTTTGTGATAAATAAGAAAAAGACAATACCCTCTGGATGATATACAATGAAGTGCAAAAACAAAAAAAAACAAGTATATACAAACCTGTTTATCTGATTCAGTATTTTTTAATCTTTTAAAGCACATATACAGATATCTAAGAACCTCTGATTCACCAGCTAATGATGCCTCTTTTGGTTGAGAGCCTACAGACTGAGTTGACACCACACTACCTCCAGGGTCATCCATCAGCAAGCGCTCAAACACAGCCTAACATGAAATACAATTCATAATATATATATATATATATATATATATATATATATATATATATATATATATATATATATATATATATATATATATATATATATATATATATATATATGTGCATAGCTCTAGATAAGAGAGGGTATCAGTTAAATATACTGTAACTGTCCTACCATATTCAACCTAATTACTGCACATACCCCTATAAGCATACAGTCAAGCAGTTTCTTAGTCTTCAGATTATAATTTGTTTGTTTGATTTGGGCTTTACATCACTTTCAACCTCGGTCATATCGCGATGGTGTCTGGATGTGGCAGGGAGCTCAATGCTCACTTTTAGAGCGCTGCCTCACTGAAATATTACGCCACAGACACTTTGACATGATATTCCACCCAGTCACATTATACTGACACAGAGCTGACCAGTTCTAGCTCTAATTTCTTTATGCTGAGCGCAAAGTGAAAGAGCAGCTAGTACAAAGTCTTTGGTATGACCCGGCCGGGGATCGAACCCACAGCCTCCCGGTCACAAAGCGGACGCTCTACCACTGAGCCACTGTGCCGGTTTCAGATTATAGTCAGTGTACTTTTTGTCTACTTCTTTATAAAGGCATATGTTGTGGGTACCCATTTGAATTGCATTGACTTGTCAATGCAATTCAAATGAGTATCCACAACATATGCTTTTATAAAGAAATTCAGGAGAAAAATTGCATAAACATCATCAAATAAGTCCTTTGCTGATCTTTTTTTTAGAGTGTACCCTTAGAAGGTAGATACATATTTTACAAGTTTTCCTAGTAATTATGAAAAACCTATGTGCACAGGGCGGTAATTAGGTCAAATACAGTATTTCTACATGAATATATAAGTTGTGGGTAGCCTTTCAAATGCGTTCCTACAACATATGTTTTCATAAAGAAATAAGACAAACATATACATAAAATGGTCTCAATGAGATGGCTCTAATGAAGAATTATTAAATACATTGAAAAAGAAAACAATGAACAAAATGTTTTGTTCTGACAGCTAGAAATATGAATTTGTAAAACACTATACCCCAAACACATGCTCGTTCTTACATAATGCCAAACTTGAAAGGGGCACAGCTCACATAAAATTAATCAGATTTTTTTTTTTCTCTAAAGTTAATCAGATGATTACTCCTCAGCACAAGTAATTCTGCCAAATATCAAAGCTGTAGTAAAATATTTTCAGAGATATCTTGTACACATGGTAAAAGACAGTAAGTGAAATAACCAATTTTTTTTTTTTTTTTTTTTTTTTGATTTGGGTTTTACGGCCCTTTCAAGAATATTTCACTTATATCGAGCCGATCGTTCATCGAAGGTGGGCAAAAACCGGAGAACCCGGAGAAAAACCACCTGACCATCCGTAAGCAGAACTTGGCTTTCCCACATATGACCCAAGCGAGGCTCGAACCACAGCGGTGAGAAACCTAATGGATTAAGAGTCAACTCTCTTATCCACTAGGCTACGGGGGCCCTATCCAATGAACAAAGCAAATGTAATATGCTTCCTCAACTTTTTAAAAATCAGGGTATTATTAGTGTCTCATCTTGAGTCTTACTAATAATTTGGTCCATTCTTCATCTTCCAGTCATAATGTCATAGCAACATATAAGGAGATTTTTTCATCTGAAAAATGCTGATATCTTTCTTATTTCTCAATAAAAACATATGTTATGGGTACTCATTAGAAGTGCCTCACTGAGCCTATTTTAGCAATCTTCATTCCCCTGCCCCAGGGAGGGTCCAAATGAAATTTGAGCAAACTGACACAGAGGCTCCAGAGGAGAAGTCGTTTAAAATTCTCAACATTTTTCCCATAAACATGCACAGGGAAGCAACTTGACCTCGCCGTAAAATGGTCAAATGTCAATGTATGACCATTATTTTAGCAACTTTGGTAGATCTCCTGTCCCTGATGATTTATGCGAAGATTTAGCCATAAGGCATCCTCGGTTCTGGAGGAGAAGATTTTTAAAGGTTTTTACCATATATAGGCATGGCGGCCATCTTGGTCAATGGACGGCAACTATTTTAGCAATCTTTCATTCTCCTGCCACAGGGAGGCTCCAAATGATTTGAGCAACATTGGCCAAGAGAATCCAGAGAAGTCATTTGAAATTCTCAACATTTTTCCCATAAGCATGCATAGGGAAGCAAACTTGACTTCACCGTAGAAAGGTCAAATGTCAATGTACGACCATTATTTTAGTTATTTCCGTTGACCTCCCATCCTTGACAATTTATGCAAAGATTCAGCCACAAGGCATCCTCAGTTCTGGAGAAGATTTTTAAAGGTTTTTACCATATATGGGCATGCTGGCCATCTTGGTCAATGGAAGTTGTTTGAAATTCTGGACATTTTTCCCACAGAAATGCATGGGGAAGCAAACTTGACCTTTCCGTAAAAAGGTCAAATGTCAATGTGTGATCATTATTTTAGCAACTTTGGTAGGTTTACCATCCCCTATGATATATGCAAAGATTCAGTTATAAAGCATCCTCGGTTTTGGAGTAGAAGATTTTTAAAGGTTTTTACCATATATGGGCATGGCAGCCCTCTTGGTTGCGAACAGCAACCATTTTAGCAATCTTTCGTTCCCCCAACCTAAGGAGGCACCATATGAAATTTGAGCAACCATTTTAGCAATCTTTCATTTCCCTGACCCAGTGAGGCTCCAAATAAAATTTGAGCAACACTGGCCCAGAGGCTCCAGAGGAGAAATTTGAAATTCTGAACATTTTTCCTATACAAATGCATAGGGAAGCAAACTTGACCTTGCAGTAAAAAGGTCAAATGTCAATGTAAGACCATTATTTTAGCAACTTTGGTAGTCCTTCCATCCCCAATGATTTATGCAAAGATTCAGCCACAAGGCTGAATCTGGATAAGATTTTTATAAAGTTTTTTACCATATATGGGCATGGTGGCCATCTTGGTCAACAGACCGCAACCAGTTTAGCAATCTTTCTTTCCCCCAACCTAAGGAAGCTCCATATGAAATTTGAACAAAATTGGCTCAGGGGCTTCAGAGAAGTCATTTGAAAATGTTAACGGACAGACAGACGAAAAAGGATCACTATAGCTCATCCTGAGCATAGCTCAGGTGAGCTAAAAAAAAAAGACCCAAAAACCTACTTTTTGACCTCTGGTGACCCCCAGACATGCCCCCCCGGGGCAAAATTTTTGCACTGTATTCTACTCTTCATCACCTTTGATTTGATATGCAGCATGAATATGTTTGTATAAAATGGGACTTTGGACCCTTTGGGTCCACCCCCCGGCCCTGCCCCCCAGGGGTTACATTAAAATTCCTCCAGTCCTCATCCATAGGGCTATCGCCTGTGAAAGTTTCGAGAGTCTAGCTTAAATGGTCTAGGAGCAATAGTGTGACATTACAGACGTACGTACGGACAAACAGGGGGTATTACAATATCATCGCTTTTTCTTCGGAAAAACGCGGGGATAACAAAACAGATATATGCAGTTACATCCGTAACATGAACTTTCATAAAAGTGTTATAAATACCTGCTCTAGTGAGTCTACATCTAACCAAGACTGACCATTAAGACTCTCAGCCAGATTAGCCATGTAAACACACCTCGATGGCCTGCACTCTTCAGCCGAGGGATCTGCAATTCAATGAAATCATAGCTCTGGACAGGAGGAGTGGATATCCAGATAATAATCTTTCTGATTTCTTCAGGAAAGCTTAAGTTATGGGTACTCATCTTGCCCAGGCAAGATGAGTACCCACAACATATGCTTTGTGCAAAAACTCTAAAAAAAAAAAAAAAAATCGTCTGACTACTCCCATACATTGTTAAGGGGGACCGATACACTTTCAAGGGAGACAACTGCTCTGTCAAAATTGTTGAAAAGGGGTCTACACTATAAGAAAAGAATTTACTCACAGAGTGTTGTCTCCTTTTAAAGCTAACCAGTCACAAAAGTTGTCTCCCTTGGCACAAATCATGAAAAATCTATTAAGCATATACATTCCCATTGTGCACAAGTATAGCACAAGTATAGAATTCATATTACTGCATAAAAAGCAGTATCACACGTTATAACAGCCGTGCATTAATCGGCGAAAAGCCGTGTATAAAAAAGGCAATTCACGCGCTGTTAATGCACGGCTACGCAACTTTCAATATGATCGTATCGGGGCCACAGATTTGCTACCGTTATGGGATGGGTACTGCCCGGCCCTAGAATGAGCATAGTCCATGCAAATTGCATTCTGAGACATCGGTGAAAAGGGGAAACAAAGTAGTGCAAGAAATAACGCAAAATGTAGCAAATGTTTTGCATTAATAGCGATCAAACATGGTTTTTCAATGCAGTAACATTTGCCAGGTCCCTAGGGAGGTGTTGAAAACCGTGGCCTTTGATCCGTATATTAAAGCACATTTTACATTTGACACTTACATTTGTACCTGTAAGCTGAAATGAGACTCACTCACACCCATGATTTTATTGGCACAACCTGCTGTCCTTTCGACATCACTCGAAAAGACATTTTTTGCTTGGTGTTTTATTTCAAATGAAAATATTTTGTTCTGGTTGACCATATCTTATCAGAAACCATTTGTCTTTTCTGTTTAGGTGTTTTGTTTTTATGTATTTACTCTAAAATTAAATTTACGGTCATAATTTTGTCTGACCTATGCAATTTCTATAGTAAAGTGATTTTTTGGAATTTTTGTCTAAGAAAATATTTATTCCTTTTCTTTGCTGAATTTGAATTACTGATGTTTCACAACAATATTGTGGAAATTTCAGTTAAAATGGAATATGAACTTGTTGAAAATCTGCCTCCAAGTTACCTACCCTACAGATTTTGCATTACTTGCATTCATTTTTACTATGGGAAAATGTGAAAATATTTGATTTTTTAATAACCAATGACTAGAACAAAACTTTTTGTACATAGGTAATTACGACAAATGGTTTTGCATTAAACCATGACAAAATTTAGCAAATTTACGTCTTCTGTGTAAAGCGCCAAGCAAAAAATTATTTCTGAAAGACATCAAAAGCACAGTAGACCATATGCAAGAGAGATCAAAGACATGTCATAAAGATGTGATTAGGAGATCCCAGCATGGGGTGGCAAAGAGGCCTTCTGAAGGGTAATAAACATTTTTGAGGGACTCCTATGATAACCTATGACCAGTACTAAATTCCCCTAGTTGGTCTCTACCTGTCCATTTTTATTGACAGTATAATAGATTTTACTGTCCCAGTGTCTTATCAGTGATAAGAGTAATGACCAAGACACATCTTATTTTTATGTCTTAACCCTTAAGATGCCAAACACAACAACTGTCATCTGTTTTGTCATCTGCATGTGATTTTTAAAGTCATTTTTGCAAACAGTGTGGACCCAGATCAGACTGCTCCTCTGGGAGCAGTCTGATCCGGGTCCATACTGTTTGCCTATATGCAAAAATATATTTGAAAAGTTTGCAAGAAGATGCAGCAGACGACATAAACAGATGACATTTTCAGATGCAGGTTTTCTTTAAGGGTTAAACTGGTATGTAATGACTTCTGCAAGCAGTCTTTTTAAAAAGGACATGTATGTAGTTTTTTACTCAATCTTATAAGATTTAAAAATGACCTTACCAGCATCTACTGTAATAAAAAAGATATTTTCTATATAAGTATACATGTAATTTTTCATCAACCTTATAAGATATTCAATTGACCTTCCCACGACTGATGGTGATAAGAAAGACACTTTCTCGATAAATACATGTATATATATAGTTTTTTATTCAATCTTATAAGATACAGTTGACTCTCGTTATCTCGACCCCTCTTATCTCGATCCTATCACTTATGTCGAACTGATTTCTAAGTCCCGATTATTTTCCCTATGTATTTATTGTATTTCAGCTTCGCGTATGTCGAACTTCTTTTATGTCGACACTTCTGCTATCTCGTCCATCATTTTCAGTCCCTGAATATATTTTTCACAGTTTTTACTACCGCGTATCTCGAACTCGGACCATGACGAAGGAAAAAAAAATATAAGATGCGGCGCCGCCGGTCTCTCAGTTAATGAAAATCATAATAGGCCATTGATAAATAAATCAATAATTTAATTTTCCCCTTTGTCCAGGTAATTACAAACAACACAAACAATGTCTAAAATCCGTAATTATGAAATCACATGCATGTCGAGTCGGGCTTGACACGCGGCGCTCAACACCGTCTCGTGTCATTGATTTGTAAGATAAAAAGCGGCCCAGAATAGTGTTATGGAAGATTAATCAACGAAGTTTCTTTAATTTATTGTTTAGATATGCTCTTCACTATTGAGTACTGTCCGTCTGAATGATATAGCGTCTTCAAGAAAAGTCAGTGCGCGACAGGTTCCGACTCAGATCAGCCTGTATTGATCAGGCTAGCTAAGTCTGAATCTTCGCTTGTTACTCTTTGGTCAGGCGGTGCTCTTTGGTAAGCCCAGATAAGGCTCATGCGTATAATGGAAAATTCGTGGGCGTGCAGACAGATCCGAGTCTTTGACAGTCGCACAGTCTTCTAATAGGAGTTGTCGTGCATGGCCTCAAATAGACGAATTACACGTAGGTATCGATGTTAACCCTTCCGACCCTGTAGACTGGTACGGATACCCGCACAAATAGTGGAGGGCTAGATGAGACCGTTCATAACGAGCTTTCTCTGCAGGATCTACAGTTTGCCGCGCTGAGATGGGTCGTTTATGCCAGGGGAGATAATCCAAACTAGCTTACAGCTGCCGCTTAACATTGTAAGCGTTTTATGCAAAAGCGGAAACAAGTCAACTCTTTATCGAGTCGTCTATGCGAAGGGAGCTAATCCAAACACAACCCGGAAACAAGTAATTTATTTATAGCTGATATGGAAATCCAAATTTGCAGGAGTATTAAAAGACAACAAGAGACTTTTGAAATTTATTATTATTAACATTTATTGATGATATTATTTCAAGAAAACCATTGCATCTCCTAAAACAAACAGTAACAATGCAAACTGAAGTACGCGTAAATTATTTAAATTGCCATATACATGTGCCTTCCAAGCACGTTTTGGCGAACAGAGAGGCGAACAGTCGTCATACCTATGACGTCACAATTTGGTTGTCTCGAACTACTGATAACTCGAACATTTTTATCAGGTCCCGTGAAGTTCGAGATAACGAGAGTCGACTGTACATTTGTATTTAATTGATCTTACCAGCATCAACGGTGATAAGAAAGACATTTTCTATGAGGAAATTTATCTGTAGTTTTTGCTTGGCCAATTCCTTCAGATCAACAGGAGCTGGTGCAGGCTCTGATTCTCGAATAAATGCTGGAAAACAAGTAAACATAGCTCCAGATACAGCAGTTTTCTATATCAAACATTACGAAAACACGCCTATTCAAATACATGTATATAGAAAATTTCACCTCCAAACTCTGAAAATTTTCAGATAAAAAACCCTGATATTTTTCATATTTCTGCTCAAAACATAGATTGTGGGTACTCGTTAGAACTGCCTTGCCAAGGTGGTTCTAACGAGTACCCACAATCTATGTTTTTGAGCAGAAATAAGAAAAATAAAGTATACCCCAGTAAACTACAGATTTACTATACAAAAGTGGGGTTTAAAAGGGTCAAAATTATATAGGTATGTTTTCGTGATGAAATGTACTGGAGCATTTTTATAAGACAGTACATTAACATTTATACAATGATTTCAGATAAAAGATGGATTAAAGATGTAAGTTCAATGTGTACCCCAATAGTGTTGTCCCAAACAAAAATGTCAAGATGGAAAATATTATGGGGGCTGACATTTTCTCTTCTTTTTGAGACTTGGGATTATTTCAACTTTTGATACTGAGCAAGTAAAATTCAGCCCAGGGACAGACTGTCATTTTCAGAGGCTCTGTTACAGTGTATGTTTTAAAACAGGGAGATGGATAACCTGATTATCTAGATTTATGAAATTTATGAAATGTGTATAGTCAGAATACATATAACTAAAATCGGCTGTGATTTTGTTTGCGCTGAGGTTTTACAGCCCAGTCAACCCAATGGGGTCATGTCGAGCGCGGTCAGTTTACCTAACCACACGTTTACTGGGCAGGCTTAGTCCTCTAAGCGGTTAACCAGTATTGTGCACATTCTTTCGCCAGAAAAAAATCGGCTGTGAAGTTTCTCATACAAATCTGACAAGTTTTCAGGTAATAAGTAGTGTTGCCACTGCTGATCCATTAAAATCGACTATCAGTCCCTTCTGCCTCTTATGACATGGTCGAAAAGATTTTTTATAGTCAACTTATTGGAAAATTCTAGTTTTAGAAACATATTCTTCTCATGTTTTATTTTTATAGGCAAGTTATAAAGAAATGAAATTCAAAGCTGAACTGAAAGCTGTCATTCTGGATTTGTGGTCAGTAAAGTGAAAAAAAATAGATAAAATAGCCTAAAAAAAAAAAAGAGTCAACCCAAAAGTACTGATATTTTTCTTATTTCTCCATGAAAACATATGTTGTGGGTACTCATTAGAAATATTATCTGGATACCCCTCTTATTGATCTCGAGCAATGAATAAGTACCTGGAAGTGAATATATTTTCTACACGTTGATTATTAATCGATGATCAGTCAGTTTTACAAAAACAATGATTGACTATAAAATTCTGTCCGATTCCCAACACTAGTAATAAGAGAAAGAGAGAGAGAAAAGCACTATACCTGACTGTTTGCTTTCCTCGTACTGTTTACCAGCCTCAATTCTGTATTGATCTGCTACATGAAGGCTAGGAAATAGAGCAGCAAAAGGGTTACTGGCAAGATCTTTGTGATCTGCCATTTCTCTGTCTTAAAAAGAAAAGAAAGAAATATTGTCCTGCTTAATCAATTAACCCTTGTCCTGCTGAATATATTAAGATGCCACACCCATTTCTAATTTTCAGCCAATCAGATTACTTGATCCAGATTGTTCATATAAATTCTGATACTTAATGGCAAACAGTGCAGATCCAGATCAGTTGGCTTCTTCAGAAGCCAACTGATCTGGATCTACACTGTTTGCAAAGCAGGATATATCCGGGTTCAGCAGGACAAGGGTTAAGATGCCACGCCCTTTTCAAATTTTTAGCCAATCAGATTACTTGATCCATGTTGTTGATATAGATCCACATACTGTATGACTAACAGTGCAGATACAGATCAGTTGGCTTCTTCATCTGGATCTACACTGTTTGCAAAGGCAGGGTATATCTGGGTTCAGCAGGACAAGAGTTAAGCGCAATCATAACTTTTCCTGGGTGATTGACCTGAGGCTTATAATTGTATTAATGGGGCTATAAGCTTCCTAGTATGGGAAAAAAACATGTTCTGTGCCTTCCATCTGATTTGCTTAGAACTGAGAGAATCTAGTTCACTTAGAGAAACTGGGACGATAATAGCTTTCAATTCAGCAGTATTTCATTAAATTTTAACAGAAATAATAATTTACATGCCACCTGCCCAGACAAAAGCTGGTTAACATTTAGCATGTTGGGTAAAAAAAATCATCAAGCAATGTTTTGAAATGCTTTTTTTTTTTATGTTCCCCCAGTAAAACAAGTTTCAACATTTCATGCAAACCATCTGCTTCTGATCTGACAGTTTGCATCTAATAACAACTTTGTTTTCTGAGAAAAAGTAGAAAATTTTGTGTTGAGGTTTTATGGCCCAGTCAACCCAATGGGGTCATGTCGAGCACGGTCAGTTTACCTAACTACACGTTTACTGGGCAGGCTTAGTCCTCTAAGTGGTTAACCAGTATTGTGCACATTCTTTCGCCAGAAACTGACAAATGCCCTTCTTGAATCAGCGGAAGGGAGAGAATGACCCTAGAAAATATTTCATGATCAATCTCCACGAAAGAATGTTGCCGACCTCGGCGGGGATTGAACCCGCAACCTCCTGGTCTCCTGTCAGATGGCGCATCCAATTGAGCCACCGAGGCATAGTGGCATACATATTTTTTTTTTATTCTTTTCTTTGTGCCGACTATCCTTAATATTTAGAAACTTCTAGATTTTTTCAAGAACAAGACATTTCTCAGCAGAAAGTGACCTGTCTAAATTCTAGAGACAGAATAGCAAATCATTTAATAGGGTACAACAAGATGAAATATTTAGACGTAAATGTCTAAGTACCGCTGCAAATTTTGTTCACGTTTACTTAGAGATATGGGACAAGGGTATACTAAAGTTTAAAAATGTCACCATGAAGAGATGTACTGAATTTGAGAAAAAAAAAATCTGTCACTGCATGATTCGAACTCACGCCCATCCGCGTGACAGCCGAAGATGCTAACCATTACGCCATAAATCCGATGTAACTTTATGTTGCAAAATTAAGTACTTATCAATATTTACTATGCGGTTTTAAAAATCCTTTGACAGCTAATCGAACACGCTCCCATATGTAAAAATCCAAAGCTGTATTAAGAGACTGGCGCAATTTCCGTGCCGGTCAATAAGTAGTCATAAACTATGTGCTTTTCAAGTTGATTTATTTTCTCTCTTTAGTTACTTTCTGATGATGATATGCATCTTGATTTCAGTTAGCCAATTTTTTACTTCATTTTCTTTAACTGTACTTGCATAAGAGTTACATTTAACATAATTTATTCTTTAAAAAGACTTAATTTCAGAGTAGTTACTTTTTTTTTTCATATTTTCACCAGACTATGCATTCAGTAGAAGGTTCAAATGCCCTGGAATGTCTAGGACAAAGAGGCCTCAGGGTATTGCAATACATATGAAGCTATGATGTTAACCGCTATGCGTATGATGGACTACAAGTTTATCTGACTGGCAGGTCAATTATGTGTTCCGCATTAAATTATTTTAAGGTTCTAATCTCCTGTCTTAATTTGTTCAAATTCTTGGAGTGAATTCTGGACCCATAAGTTTTATCCTGGGCTACTGAAAAATTGTTTTAGTAGCCCAGCTGGCTCCTGAAAAATTTTGGTCAGTCTGTATCCCTGAATGTGTCTTTATCCTTGCAAATGGCCAAGTGTATCCCATGAAATTGGAATACATGCTTGCTGCCTGTACATCTAATTCCAGACTTCTTTGACACAGCTGAAATCAGCGAGCCATCTGCAAAGTCTCACACCATATCATTTTCGACAAAAAAAATAACTTTTTTTTTAACAGAAAGCTCTTAATGAAAATGATGATAAAATGAGTACTACTTCTCTCGCAATAGTTTTTGCAAAATAATAGACTGCATATTATTTGACAAGTAAAAAGACATGACTCTCTGTGTTTTGTACAATCTGTCTGCATCATCTGCATGCATGGTTCTAGATTTTGACCCGGAACAAACATGAATGCAACTTAAGGATACAACAGCCCTTTCCAGTCTGAATCTAATCAACATGTTAACAACTGCTTTTCTCATAATGGTACCTTTGCTATTTCTTTTTGCATGTCTTTATGTGCGGAAAATGTTAATTAAGAACTTAAACTGACGTTTGCTTATGACAGATTTTTTTTTCATCTCAGTGACTGTACACAGTGGGCTGATCTCCTCTACTTCTATCAACCTCAAAATGCCATGTGTATTGCATTTTATGTTTAGTCATCTTGCGTCTTATCATCATAATCGGATTTTTGATTAACGTACAGGTACAGGGGCAACATCCACATCAGTGGACCACCTTCCAGACAGCTGGCTTGCTGCATGCATGGCAGATCTCACACCTGATCTCCAGGTAAGTCTATCATGAGGGTTGATAGCCGAGAGCTTCCACTCTCCCTGCAATCCCACTCTGTCAGCTGCTTCCATGTCATTTTGGGCTCCCAGGCCCACGCTTTCCATCAACCTGTATGTCAAAGGCTGTCTTGACTGCACCACTGGAGCATTCCACATGTCCATACCATCGGAGTCTTCTCTCCTTCAGAATGAGGTCCAGATCCTCAATGCCAAGCCGCACAAGTAGCTCATTGGACCTGGTGGAGACAATGTCTTGCGGCCTGACATTGCAGATCTGTCTGATCATTGCCCTGTCATTTCGCTGCAGACGCTGGAGATTCGGCTTTGTCAATGGCCAAGTCTTGCTGGCATGCAGCATTGCACTCCGCACACAAGAGCTGTACACATGGCCACGTGTTTTGAAAGAGAGGTGGCGTGAAGAGAGGAATGGTAGCAGATCCTTGAACTTCTTCCAGGCGGTTTTCACACCTGTTGTGGTTGAAAGTTCACAGCCACCTGCTGCTGAGAGCATGTCTCTTAGGTAGCAAAAGGAAGCTACCACCTCAAGCTTGTCAGGTCTGACCTGGACTTCCTTCTATGGTCTGCCATCCAAGGGGCGTGCAGTTCCCTGGCACTGTGTACATCTGTAGTCAGGGTCCTTTTTCAAGCGCTTGAGCCCACTGCATTTCTTGTGCACCCAGTGCTTGCAGCCATTGCAGAAGATGCTGTTGCTGCCCACTACAGTGCGACAGACAGCACATGGAAACTCGCCTGAATTCTGCAGGAGGTCCAGTCCCGTACCGCAGATCATGATCTTTGTCTTTCCTGCATTTACTCTCAGTCCTTTCTTCTCCATTGCTTCTTTCCAAGTCAAGAGCCTCCTGACACATTACTCAAGCGATTCAGCGATGATAACAAGGTCATCGGCATAGAGGTCCTCCCAGGGGACCCCAGAGAGGAACTCTCGTGATAAGGCTTCAAGCACAATGATGAAGAGCAGTGGGCTGAGTACTGATCCTTGGTGAACACCAACTTTCACTTCAAACTCTTAACTGTACCCCTCACCAACACGGACACGGCTCCGTGCATTTGCATACATCCCCTGTAGCAGTTGCACAATCCACTCCTCCACACCAAGTTTTCTCAGCGCCCACCAGATGACCTTCCAAGGTACTCGATCAAACGCCTTCTCCAGGTCTACGGAAGCCAGGTAGAGTCTCTTACTGGCAGCTAGATACTTCTCTTGCAGCTGCCTGACAACAAAGATTGCGTCTGTAGTGCCTCTGCCTGGGATGAAGCCAAACTGGGAATCGTCGATTGACATCAACTGTCTGATGAGGTCGTCCACAATCCTCTCCAGGATTTTCATAACCTGCTCTGTCATCTTGAGACCGCGGTAGTTGCCCCTTTCCAATGCGTCCCTTTTTCCCTTGTAGAGGCAGACAATGAAACTCTGCTCTCAGTCAGAGGGTACCTTGCCATCACGAATGATTGCAACTGCGAGGTCACGGATCATGGAGGCGCCCATGTCACCAGCAGCTTGTAACATCTCCACCACTATGCCTGATGGGCCCGGTGCTTTGCCAGCCTTCATCTGTGAGATAGCCTTCTTAACCATATCAATGGGTGATTGGGATGGGCGGGCCTTCCACTGGTGGTTGATATGACAGGTGGTCCGGGTCCCAGTCAAACTCAACGTTGAGAAGCCTTTGGTAGTGCTCTAGCCAGGCCTTCTGATTTGAGTCTTCGCTCATCGACATCTCTCCTGCATCATTCTTCACAGGTTTGTCACCAACAACATCAGTGTTGTCTCCTCTAAACTGGTTAGTAGGGTGGTAGACTTCTGAAGACTTGGGGTCAATATCTCGTAGACCTTCTTATCGGCTACTTGACGAGCATGGTGCACTGCATGTCTGGCATATTGTTTGGCTGCATCATATGATGCCCCAGTGCCTTTACCAGCCTTCCAGGCCTTGAAAGCTGTCCGCTTGGCAGCAATAGTCTTTTCCACGTGTTCATTCCACCACCAGGTTTCACGACGCCAATGATGTGGCCAAGATGTGCTACATACCTCCTCAGTTGTCTTGAGCAGTCCAGTCTTGATGTTGTTCCAGATATCCTCAGTGGCCCCATCAGCTACACCTGCAGATGTGCTCACATGCAAGTTGAAGACCTCCTGGAAATGATTGCTTGTCTGAGGGTCTTTAAGCTTCCAGACTTTGAGGCGAGGGGTGAACTTGCGCTTGGATTTTGGAGGTACATCAATCCTCATGTCATATACAAGAAGCTGATGTTGCAGAGTCATTCTTGCGTCTTCATGAAGAATAACCGGTACCTTAGGTCAAGTCAGCTCAGGGAAAACAAGCAAATTCCATGGGGAATTTATGTCCCCCGCCTTATTTTTATTTGAGGTTTAAAAATAGTATAAAGTTAACCAGAGGACGATTGGTCCTGTATCAATTACCTAAGTATTGAAGCAGGAAACCAGTGATAAAAAATAATTTCAAGATTCTGAAAAAGCCACATGCATATCTTCAGACCACCTGTAAAGTTTCAAAGGATCGGCTTAAAACTGTGGTAGGAGTTACGGGGTCAAGGTACCTACTCCCTATATGCTTCTGTAGTATTAGAACTAAAAAAATGTCTAAGTTAAAAATGCAGAAAAAGTGGTAAAAAATTATTTCAGGATTCTGAAAAAGTCCACATGCATATCTTCAGGCCATCCTAAAAGCCCTTGTAAAGTTTCAAAAGGATCAGACAAAAAACGTGGGAGGAGTTAAGGGGACAAGGTACCTGCACCCTATACATTCTGTAATATTAGAACTCAAAAAATGTCTAAGTTAAAAATGTGGAAAAAGTAATAAAAAAATATTTCAGGATTCTGAAAAATCCACCTGCATATTTTCAGGCCATCCTAAAAGCCCACGTAAAGTTTCAAAAGGATCAGTCAAAAACTGTGGGAGGAGTTAAGGGGACAAGGTACCTACTACCTATAGACTTCTGTAATATTAGAACTCAAAAACTGTCTAAGTTCAAAACGTGTAAAAAGTGATAAAAAATAATTTCAGGATTCTGAAAAAACCACATGCATATCTTCAGACCATCCTTAAAGCACCTGTAAAGTTTCAAAAGGATCAGCCAAAATCTGTGGGAGGAGTTAAGGGGACAAGGTACCTGCTCCCTATATACTTCTGTAGTATTAGAACTCAAAAAATGTCTAAGTTAAAAATGCGGAAAAAGTGTTAAAAAATTATTTCAGGATTCTGAAAAAAACACATGCATATCTTCAGGCCTTCCTGAAAGCCCATGTAAAGTTTCAAAAGGATCGGTCAAAAACTGTGGGAGGATTTAAAGGGACAAGGTACCTACTCCCTATACGCTTCTGTAATATTAGAACTCAAAAAATGTCTATGTTCAAAATGTCTAAAAAGTAATAAAAATTAATTTCAGGATTCTGAAAAAACCACATGCACATCTTCAGACCATCTTTAAAACACCTGTAAAGTTTCAAAAGAATCAGCCAAAAACTGTGGGAGGAGTTAAGGGGACAAGGTACCTGCTCCCTATACACTTCTGTAGTATTAGAACTCAAAAAATGTCTAAGTTAAAAATGTGGAAAAAGTGATAAACAATTATTTCAGGATTCTGAAAAAACCACATGCATATCTTCAGGCCATCCTGAAAGCCCATGTAAAGTTTCAAAAGGATCGGCCAAAAACTGTGAGAGGAGTTAAGGGGACAAGGTACCTACTCCCTATACGCTTCTGTAATATTAGAACTCAAAAATGTCTATGTTCAAAATGTCTAAAAAGTAATAAAAATTAATTTCAGGATTCTGAAAAAAACCACATGCACATCTTCAGACCATTCTTAAAACACCTGTAAAGTTTCAAAAGAATCGGCCAAAATCTGTGGGAGGAGTTAAGGGGACAAGGTACCTGCTCCCTATACACTTCTGGAGTATTAGAACTCAAAAAATGTCTAAGTTAAAAATGTGGAAAAAGTGATAAAAAGTTATTTCAGGATTCTGAAAAAACCACATGCATATCTTCAGGCCATCCTAAAAGCCCATGTAAAGTTTCAAAAGGATCGGCCAAAAACTGTGGGAGGAGTTAAGGGGACAAGGTACCTACTCCCTATAGACTACTGTAATATTAGAATTCAAAACATGTCTAAGTTAAAAATGCAGAAAAAGTGATAAAAAATTATTTCAGGATTCTGAAAAAACCACATGCAAATCTTCAGACCATCCTTAAAACACCTGTAAAGTTTCAAAAGGATCACACAAAAACTGTAGGAGGAGTTAAGGGGAAAAAGTACCTACTAAAAACTCGGAACCACGCACCACGCACCACCTGCCACGCACCACGCCCCACGGAAAACCAAAAACAGTGTCCCTCCACTTTTCTTCGAAAAGGCGGGGGACAAAAAGAAAGGTAAAACTCAGAGACATCAAAGTTTTGTTATTTTATTCTGTAATGTCAAATTTTAATATAATGTCAGTGATTGAAAAATGTCAAAAATAAAGAAAAACGTCCTTGCAGGATTAATTGTGAGTCAGAAATTCACAGGTTTGGTAGCACACCCAATTGAACTGAATCGAATATGACGACTGTTGACAGTGACATTGTCATTTGCTAAGAGGTGACTGCGAATTCGCAAAACTGAATATAATGCTCCCAGTAAACTAATCTGAGTACTGAATATAATGCTCCCAGTAAACTAATCCGAGTACTGAATATAATGCTCCCAGTAAACTAATCTGGGTCTCTGAAGTTTTAGTGGCTTTTCTTTGTATTGATATTTGCCACTAACATCACTTACATCAGAGTAACTCCTATTATGAACATCAGGAGTTTTCCTTTTCTATCTAAAATGAGGGTTTTCATCAAAGTAGAGACATGGAAGTTAATGTGTAAGGTAGCTAGCCACTAGGGATTATCAAATTAATATTTTATGACTGAAAAAATGATAATACTTGAAATTTGTAATAACTGACATTTTGGGATAACAAACTGTCTTTTACTGTGTACAGTCTAGGCAACGAGGGTAGACTTTGACAGGTACAGTAAATGTCCTAAAATTTCGAACACTCTAAAATTTGGAACACCTAATATTTTTGCCCAAAATAATTTCTGGAAATGTCCTAAAATCTCGAACAGTGGCGGTTTTGCAAAAAGGTGATTTCTAAATTTTTGAACACAGCTTTCTTCAAGTAATTTTTTATCAGCACATTCTAATTTCGGTAACTATTTTTTTTTTTTTTGATACGAACCGGAAACTAAAGTAGTAGTGTTGAAAGCCACCGCAAAACGTAAATGCTCACAGCAGTGTCATAACAAATTTTATGTACATAAATGGCATGGTAACTGTATTTTAATTTTATATAAACCCAGGAGATAATGACTGAAAAAAAAAAAGACCTCCATCACAATGTTCAGTGATTTTTTTACAATTTGGAATAACAAGTCCAGGAGACTCACTGGCTTCAAATTTAATTATCCCAATAATGAAATCCTCCATCCACAGTGCTATTTTCAACTACATTTTGTGAATTTTAATGAGAGTCCAGGGACTCACCAAAATAAAAATTATGAGTCCCATGGGAAAATAATGAGTCTCTGAAGCGGGACTCGCAGGTAAAAAAAAATCACTGAATGTTAGCCATTTCTACGTGACAGTCCGCGTGACAAGGGTTAGATTATGCGCAGGCAATCTAGAACTGTTGTTACCTTGTGGCAGACATGATAAATATTCCGTTGAAAAACAAAGGCCAGGATAAATCTATGGATCCACGCTGTACGATCTATTTGCTGTTTGTTCGTGTACCTCACAACTACGTATGTCTTATTGCTTTATCTACGTAGATTTTCATGGGTCTGCTCAGATACGCCACTGGGCGATGACACGCAATTCTGGGACAGTCTCATTTCCAGTATAGATTACAAAAAATATATATGTGAAAATACAGAAAATGCAACAGTCACATTCCCTTTTCCCACATGAAGAAACCGCATGCTCGTAACGGTAACATCACGAAAAATCGTG
This sequence comes from Anodontia alba, assembly GCA_964016985.1. Classification (NCBI taxonomy): domain Eukaryota; kingdom Metazoa; phylum Mollusca; class Bivalvia; order Lucinida; family Lucinidae; genus Anodontia; species Anodontia alba. Next base: position 118,138,673 of record OZ024822.1, on the reverse strand, counting down.
GCGGAAACCCCTTAGAAGGAAAACTCATGCTTTTGTTCGTTAAATTACAGAGAAGTTTTTTGTCAGAAATGCATATGAAACTGGCAGGTATTAAAAATAGAATCTAAGTATTGGAACAGATAGGCCTGTGCAAACTGTACTCAGATCAGATGCCGCAGAAAAAGAGGGAATGAAACTAGTTTGGGGGAACAGGGAACATGGAAATTTGGAAAACACTTTTAGGACAATAAGACGTGTGACTAGTGAAGACTGAGATCATCAATGCAAGGGCAGTCAGATTTTGCCATTTGTGATAACAAACAGGCATGTAAGCTCCAGTTCCTGGACTGATTATAAATCTTTGGTTAAATACATCACCGTTTCAGTGAAGGTTTTACATGCGTTCTGTGGCATCTGATCTGGGTCTACACTGTTTGCTCAGGCCTGTCTGTCCGAATAGGTAGAGTAAATTAGATCAAATAGAATCCCTTCAGAAAGCATCCTGGATCTACCCCTGATTCATAAAAAAAAATTCTGGGTCCGACTCGTAAAATTCATCATAGAGGCATATGCAATTAGCTCCCTTTAAACAGTAAAAACCTAAAGAGTGAGGACCTTACTCCGCATTTACCAGGGTATAAATAAATATAAGTACTGTTATTTTTTTACATTATGTATATATTCATTATAATTATTAAAATATCCAGAAAATGAACAGTCACAAAGCAACATTTCCCTTGCCCTGCATTAAGAAACCACGTGCGGGAAACCTCTTCGGGAGAAAAACAAACTTAGAGCCTGTTCTCGTCAGAAACTGGCACGTATTAAAAATTTAAAGAACCTAAATATTGGAACAAATAGGCCTATGCAAACAGACCCAGATCAGATGCCGCAGAGAACAAGGGAATGAAACTAATTCGGGGGAATATGGGAATTGGCCTCTGGGCTTTTCAGGGTCGTCCTCTGAATATATTCGTTTCTTAATTAAAGCCAGTATTGGTGTCTTCACAGGTATTCCTGCATTTTTCACGGGTATTCCGGTATTTTGGTAGTATTCTGGTATTCCGGTAAGTCGTGTGACCACTATACCAGAATTCCAAAGTTGATCTGATCATTTCTGCAAAGCGTGACGCACATGCGATAGTAAGAAAGCGCTACACGCAAAATGGTAAATTAGCATGTGCATCCGCGCATTCTGATCTGGGTCGTTCCTGCTCGTCCATACACTGTTCATTCGATATTACCTGCCGATAATATTTAAGTTTAACGTGCCAAAGGTTTCCTTTAAGCACGCCGAAAACGTTTTCGTCGTGGGGATTAATGCCTCCAGCAAAATATTTCCTGCCTGACCGCATGATTATCATGATATGCTCAGTGCATCCTATCTGAACAGGTAATGGTCCCAACAGAGATGATAGGTCCCAACAAGCCAAAATGAACCTAATCATTTGTTAAAAATGTGATCAGTCTGTGCACTTGCTGGACACTGCGATTCATGTATTGATTGATTGTGTTTGGGTTTAATGACACGTCAACCCTTGTGGGTCATTTTGTGTTGTCTCCCAGAGAAAGGGAGAAGAATGATAGAAGAGATAGTCGAAGAGATGAAAGAGAGGAACAGGGAAGAAAGAGGAACAGGAATCAAAGTGAAGAAACAGAAGAAATAAAAACAGTCCCCCTCTACCCTTATGCTACAAGGATAGCAGGCCTTGCCCAACTGTAAGCCAATATCAGTTGGACGCCCTTGTGACATAAGATACACGACACCTTCGCACCACCTGACCACCCCCACGATTCATGTATTACAGTGTTTTTTTACCAATGACCTAATCAGAGAATTGAGTGGACACCATCCTGCATCTCACATTCTGATCTGACTTACACATATATACAAAGGGACATTTTTGCCTGAACAGGGATCTAATGAAAGGATTACTATTGATGACAGATGATTCTTGCAATAAGTTTCGTTACCGAATTCTAAACGACAATACATTTTTTTTTTAAAGAAAGAAATATTGCTAAAAACGATAATGGCAGTTCACAGGTTTGGCATACGTAGTTCAGTTTGGTGTAGAGCTGAAATCTTTGATCTTGATCAGGCTGCATTCAGATCTGGTTGTCCGCACTGTTCGTTTATGTAATTCTTTCCAACAGAAACGACCTTATGACATCTGAGACCAGCATAGACAGGATCAACATGCACATCCGTGCAGTCTATGTATCAGGGTGGTCTGATCTGGGTCTACACACGTGCAACAGAATGCATTATGTCAGCAAGCAGTGTGAATACTGCACTTCAAAACAGCGGAAGTTCTAATCAGTCTGCGCTTTTCACATTTAAACTCCGTACACTTCACCTTTGAGAAAAGGGACTTTTGTGTTTCTATAGTGGCTCAAACAAGAACAAACGTGCGGTAACCTTTCGAAGTATTTTTGGTCAGCTTGTGTATCTCAGTGCGGTAAAGTGAAGAGGGTTGTTACGTAAGAATGGCACATTCCTGGATTGCCGAACAAACGTATATGGCAATTAATTAGTGTACCGGATAATTATTTTGTTATGAGAAACATTATTCGACATAGAATTAATCAGATGGAATTGAAAACAAACATCAGTGTGGTAATTATTTATTAGTTCATACAATTTCACATTCAGTTTACCAATCACACATAGCAAATAAGAAAACCCTTTCGTCGTGTAGGTCCTTTTTGTTGTTTCGGGTGTCTGAAAGCGTACGATAGCCAGGTCAATTTTGGCTGCAAGTGAATCTGTCATAAAATTTCGAACAGTAAATTTTTTAGCAAATCATAATTTCTAAAATTTCGAACAGCAAGTACTGAAATTATTTTTGTTCGAAATTTTAGGACATTTACCGTATAGTGAAAACCCTGGCTATGCAAGTTTCCAATGAAACATATAATTTAATTTATTGGAAAATGGTTTCTTTTGTTCATTCTAAAATTTAATGCTGCTATCTGCTGGATGATATTCAGAATTTTCCTTTGAAAGTGCCCAGCCAAGACTGGCTGGGGAAATTCTGCATTTTCAATAGCTGTCGCTCTGATGGTGTGGTAAATATCAAAATCAAAAGCCACTTAAATGTTAGTCCAACAAGTTAGAAGTACGCATGCACCCATTTATTGTTAATTGCTGTTTATAGATGTTCGCGTTCCTAAGAATAACAAAAACATAACAGCATATAAATGTGAAATTTGAACATCTGGAATGCAGAACTTTCATGTATGGGAGTACTTAAATGTCAGAGAAGACTCAGACTACCACTAAACCAGACTAGCACCAATTGCCCTCTGAACAATTCACCCATTTTAGGCTGTGGCTACTTTCATTAACTTATTCTACCAACAAACTCTGCATAAACTTTAATCAATGGTTAAGGACTGCGTGAAGATAACTAACAAAAAAAGAAACTGGAAAACCCCCAATTTCTACCCACGAAAACTAATGACACTAAAGATAAAACCTGTAAACATATTCTAAAGTGAGCTATGTTTATTTGGACAAATTCAGAGTGAACTTGCTTTCCTTTTATATGTGTCTCTCCTTTTGAACACTTTTTATCTTACCTGGCAAATTTCGACTTAATTCACCTCAAATTAAATCAAAGGAACTGGACTAATCACACGTCATATTCTGTCAGATTCGGACGAATAAAACCGAATATTTCCGAAAAGGTATTACTAATTACCGAAACGAAAATGAAGCGGTAAACCGGAATGGACCTAACTAACCCTACAGTAAGTTAAATGGACCACAATAGCCAGAATTCTGACGGGAATATACAAAATTACATGCCACAAAAAACAGCAAAATCTTGATATTGACCCCTACCATTTTAACAGGACCCCAATGGAAATAAGTTGCTATAAAAAATTCAGAGTTATCCTGTCACCTGTGTACAGTTAGTCTAAATCTTATCATCTTAAACATATAAGTAGTGCATTCTTAGTCAAAAGTGCTAAACTTTAAATGCAATATCATAAATTGCTAAATATGCTAGTCATATCAGTTTATTATTATTATTATTATTATTTATTCGCAAATGAGTCTTAAATGTTTATGTTTTTTATTTATATGTAATGTGTGATTATGTGATGATATGTATTACTTAATGTACACAAATAAAACTTAATCTTGATCTTAACAGACATTCATTTAGCGGTGGGAAGTGGCCCCTGTGTGTGGATCGTCTGAAAAATTAAGACCTGCTACATATGCTGACTCATATCCCAGCATTTTTTTTTTTTTTTTTTTTTTTTTTTTTTTTTTTTTTTTTTGTATCCGTGTGACTACAAAACAAACTTTAAAAGAAACAACAACTTACAAATGTAGGATAGTTTCTTTCAAGACTGTTCAGTTATTCTTATAACTTAAATATGTACTGAAACGATAAAACGTTTGTAATAATAATTATAATAATAATAATAATAATAATAATAATAATAATAATAAAGTCTGTCTGAAGTTCATGGGACAGAAGAGGGGATAGAAGGCCTATCCAGGAACTGCTACAATATCCATATTAGAACCACCCTAAGGCAGTGGTCACAGTCCGAGTGTTAGTCTTACTTTTTGTTGCTTTGTTGTTTATTCTACAGGACGATTTGTTTTAAGTCTTGCCTTGTGTTATTTTGTTCTTGTGTTATTCAGTACTTTTAGCATTGCCGTTACCTCGCTTGGGGAAGGAGAGACCTCGCTTGGGGAAGGAGAGCTAATCTTATTGCTTTTCTTAGTCACGCTGCTTGTTTGATTTGCGCTTGTTTGGTTTTGTCTGTTTCATCTGGGAAGGGCTGCAGCTTGTGATTGTGGCACTCCCTGGACTTTTCTCTTACCTTTTTTTCTTCATTTAGACAAGGAAAATAGCTGTCCACAAAGGCAAACACTTGTAGATACAATTTTTAGTGTAAAGAAACACTGAATACAAGGCGAATACATTCGGAAGGAAGGAAATTGCTGGAATAATAAGGAAATACAAGCATACCAGTGAAAAGAAATGCAATCGGAAAAAAGTCGCAGGAAAAAGAGTCCTGGAAAAAGTCAAAGGCAAAAATGGCACAGGAAAAAAGTCACAGACCAAAAAAGGAAACATGTACATTATTTGTTTATTTATTTGGACATTAAAGTAAGCATTTTTTTTTTTGTCAGACACCATGATCTGGTCAATCCCTACAATGTCGCAGTTTCCAGAATTGTTTCTGATGTTTTTGCCACTGACGCGCCATAAGTAGACTTCCAAAATCCCGGACATACGCTTCTACTGATATTTCCTTCTTTCACGCCTATGGGCATGGTGGGCGAAGCTTGCTTACCAAGTAATGCTTACTATCCGCGGACGCTTGATTACACCCTTTATTCTGGGGTCCATGTCTGTTGGTCTGAACATTCTGATTCGTCATTCGTTTACGGATTTATGAGTTTGGATTATGGCTTAGGTACCATGACCGCAACTATGTATGGGCCTCACAATCATTTAAATCTATTTAAGTGTCACCACCTACATATTGGGAAAATAATGAAGATGTTGAGGTAATACCACAACCAAATGTCGCAGTCTACCTCCAATACCAAGAGGAAGAGTGAAAGAATAGAAGCATACATAGCTCGAGCATATAACTAAATGATTAGCCAAGTGACCAGTTCCCTCTTTACGAAAAGGAGGTAATCACAAACCTGTGTAAGACAGAACAGACACAAAAACAGGGCACCAAATTTAAACAGTAGGGAACAAAATTAACTCCACAGCCAGACGTGACAAAATAATACAAAATATAAACCTTGTCAGGCGCAAAACTTAGGCAAAGTATGACATTAATTCTACTGAGGGCAAACTAAACATAAAAAAGCGTGAAAAGACCATGTAATAATACATGGGAAACTTACTTTTAGATAGCACATCCAAAACAAAATAAATATAACCAGTCAAAATTATGAATCATATTATTTGGTGGATTGGGTCTCAGACTCTATGAAGGTGCCGACCTAAACCATTCACTAAAACGCAGCCCTTCCCAGACCCCAAGAAGAAGAGGAAACCGACAAAATCCAAACAAGCACAAATCGAACAAACGTACGAAAAGCACTAAGTGAGATTAAACCTAGATTACGGTACAAAATGTATTCAGTAGTCATTTAGCATTGTATACAGCTCCAAATTCTGTAACTTACAGACTGGACGACTATTTGTATGCACGGTGTCTGTGTCTGGGCGAGGTGACCTAGTTATGAATTATAACTAGACACCATTTCAAGCTAAACCAGTAGTCCAGTAAAACTAATCCAGATTCATCTGGCGCTGCCTCTATGTAACTCAGTTGCCTGGCAGCGTTAAAAATCTGTAAACTGTAACTGTAACTTTTTTGGCCAGAGTTGCCAGAGCATCTACATGTAGTCACGTTATTTTACATATAGGTTTCTCCAATTTGCAAACTTGCTTTGATAACAATCTTTTGTGAAAAAAGATGACGTTTTCAAAGGCTTTTTTAATGTTAAAATATTTTACAGACTTTCATTAAAGGAGCTATATCAATAATGTGACAAAAGTAGATCCATTCGGGGATATTGGCTCCGGTACGGTTATTCAACGCGCCGGATTACATTCACTACCTTTCCCCATTTCGGAAATTAGTAGGACCCACCAAGACAATACTCTTCAAAAGAAAAAAATACAAAAAGGCTCGAAAATTGAAAACATACGAAAATGGAAACTAGTCTTAGAGTTTCGTTGTTTTCTGAGCCACATAATCCTTGGGGTGGATCAGATAAGTCGTTAAACGGTCTACGAAATGCCCTTGTCCTTGGTGAACAAACTGGACACATAGCCAAGGTACGCGTTCACTGATTCCTATTAAAAAGAACAATTGGAGTTGCAAACCAAGTTTAAACTTGTCTTCGGTCTTGTTTTATCCTTCAGTTTAGGATATGCATAAATTCTCAAGTAAGCTAAGGAGGGGAAAAAAGCGCTCGAACCAGTGACCCTATGCTTGCAAATCAGATGATCTGCAAAATGAGCTAATGGGGTTGACATTAGGCTATTCATCACACCCCTATCTTCCTCCATCTGTTATGGAGCCATAGACAGTAATACCAATGGTTTTGGCATTTTTTTTTTTTATTTTATTTTTTTTTTTTTTGTTAATTCTGAAAAATTTACCAATAAAAAAGAAAGAAAATGTTTAAATCAAATCATCAAAATACATTGGAAATTTGTAGAAATAAGCGCAGTTTGTCAAAGATTGATCAGCTGTTTTACCTTGAGTGTGTTCATAGGTCAGTTATGAACTGATCCTTGTCTGTCAAAAATTGATGAGCTGTTTTACCTTGAATGTCTACATAGGTCAATTATGAAGTGATCCTCAGAGGGGCACCCCTCCACTACCTTTCATTTAAATTCGGTACCTCGCCGCACCCATAAAGTTTGTTGCTGTCTGCAGTTATCTTTTAATCTTGCGTGTTATTGAGGGTTTTTATGAGTAAAGTTAAACAGTTATCAATCAAAACCAATTAAAGCTCTCTTACACATTACCGCAAAAACATACATGTACATCACATTCTGATCTTGGACCATTTCAATGTTTACTTTGCATTATGTTGCGAACAATATATGCTGTTAAAAAAAAAAAAGTCTGGGTCTTGTTTACTTGCAGAAGTTTTGATCTTCTGCTAAAATTCACAGAAAAATATTGATGCAGTTTGGGTCTATGTGTATGTTTCCAATGCATTTCTGACAAGAAAAGGCTCTGTAATTTTACATGGTAATAAGTTTGTTTTTCTCACAGAGTGATTTTCCGCCACAAGTTCACTTGATGTTGCCGATATGAGCACACAGTTTCTTCATGTGGGAGCAAGCAAAAACGTATATTTTTAACTTGTACAGGAAGCGTGAATATCCCAGAATTGCATACCGTCATCGGTGCGCAGCTGAGCAGTCCCATGAGAATCTACACAAGGTTTACTGAACACATTCTGCAGGACTTAGACATTGCTTTTGGCCAATAGAAATAACTATTTTAATGCACAGCAGAATGAGCAGACAGATATCTCGCATAAGCAATAAAATGATAAGGTACTTTTTTGCTTGTCACCGCATTTTGTCTTTCGAAAGAAGGAGTTATCATTTTAATATAACAGTGCATTTGCGATCCCGTTGATGAAAATTTGGTGCCCAAAAACTTTGAAATGAAAAACATATATATATCAGGGCTCGGGAAAACCGGAAAAATAGCCGGTCTGGACCGAAATTAAGAATTCTGGACCGATTTCAAACACCCCAAAACGCTAATAAATCGGTCCAACATTTCCCAAACCAACCAATTTTCACAAATCAATGATGTCTAAAAAATCACAAATGGTCAAGTCTTTCCAAACTGACAACGTCCGCGCACCTTTTAAATGCGATATTATGGTAGTTAAAAGGCTCTAAACGGTCTTTTGACATGTATATTGGAGAGACAGCTGAATAACGGCAACCTACCCGCAGCACAAATTAATTACGTCATTATCCAAACATTGTCAAAAAATCAACACTTCACTGACCTTTGTGCGGTAAACAAGCGATTAACACGAATCATCAGTAACGGTAGTCTGATAATTAATCCGTTTGTGTGACACGTGTGAATACACTGAGACTGCAAATCATCCATGTGCAGTCGGCGTGTCCAAAAGATCAAAGGTCGCTTTACTGAGAGTGATAAAAGAATGCACCGCTTGAACGCACCCGTTTTCTTCCTCTTCTTTTTTGTTTTGATCAACACGGTTAGTCGGTCCCAGATTCAATTAATGAATTCCCAAACCGTGTACGTCCTGATCAGATGTCGCATACAACGGCGTCTGATCTGGGTATAATTGATTGCTTCTTTTTTTTTTTTTTTTTTTTTTGTTGTTGATTGCCGTAACACGCGAGTATAATTCAAGGTAGATTTCACAGTAAAAATAAGTAATGCACCACTTGCGCTAGGCAAGCTTGGTCAGTGCTTAAAATTTAAGCAGTCTGATTAAATCTTGAAACACTGAAAACTGCAAAACCGCCCGTGGCGCAGGCCTTTTTTATTAGACCTAATAAGGTCCATGAAAGTCGTTTCGTTCCGTCTCTCCTGTTTCCCGCCGTCTTCGCGCTTATACAAGACGGGAATCAGTTGTTTATAAATAGTTTAGGAAAACCCTGCGGAGGTGGAAATAACAACAAAACCGTTTTTTCTTTCTTTTTGTTTTTTTTTTTCTTTCTTTTTACATACATGTACCTGACTGTATTTATTGATGACGCCAGCTTTGATCATGCTCGTTGTACCCGGACTTCCGTCATATAACGGAGTTGAGGTGTATTATTTAAAAGGAGTTATAGGACTGCCAATTGTCATTAGTTTTCGTGACAGGTGATATACACATATTTTTTTTTTTTTTTTTTTTTTTTTGAAATGGGCTCATTGATGACGTCATCGTCATCGGCTGGACCGATTCAGATTTCAAAATTTCCAGAGCCCTGGTATATATATATGATCAGGCACATTAGAATGAGGAGGGGTGGATTGTGCACCTGTCAAAATCTAATTTTCTGCAAACAAACAATGTGATTTTACTGAGAAATGTCAAATAACTGACGAGTCAACCTGTCTGCCAATAATCCTAGCCTCAAGGAATGAAAGATCATGGCACCTGCATCTATATTCTTGGTGAATTAATTGGTCAGGATAGGCAATACATACTGAAAAATCAAGGTGACGTCAACATGGCTTTCCTGTTTGAACAGAGTGACGTCTGCAGAAAAAAGGCGAGCATGTCTCCCAGAACGTCTTCCCCTGGATCAGTCAGTTTTTCAAAAAAAGATATTTGACTATGAAATTCTGGCCGATTCCTAACACTACCTAATATTCCTAGGCCAGTACATAATATTAATAAAATATAATAACTGTATATTTCAGAGAAATGACTACGACCCACTTGAAATTGATGAGGACATGGAAGAAAAATTGTCATCGTTAAAACTGATCAAAATTCTAAAAGAAATGAGCAGAGCTCGAAGAGAGCTTGATAAGGTACTCTTATCGTTAATTCTTAAAGTGCCAAGCAAAATTATAGCTGACAATATTCTATTTTTTTTTATTTATTTTTTTTTTTTTTTATTTTTTATTTTTGCTGTTTTTAGAGAAAATAAGCTTGACAGTCATGTGAATATATATATATATATATATATATATATATATATATATATATATATATATATATATATATATATATATATATATATAGAGTATAACCTGAATGGCTCGAACCCGGATGGCTCGTTTACCCGGGATGATTCGAACTCTTTTTTCAGTCCCTACAAAATCCTTCCAGTAGCTCAAGAAAACAAATATTTAGAGATTTTTTCTTATTTCATCATGGAATTGTATGTTGTGTGTACTCATTAGAATTGCCTCATCGAGGCTGCTGATGGTGAAATAAGCAGACAGCAAGTAATAATACTTTAATAATACAGAAAACCAGGCTTAACATTATATACAAATAATTTCTTTGAGATGTGGCTCAAATAAGATGCTTTTTTCAGCCATAAAGCATGGATAGTTTTCTTGCTTCTGCACACACACACAAAAAAAAATGTTATGGTGCTCATCAGAAGTTCCTCAGTGTTTTGGAGAAGTAAGAAAAAATAATTTTCTGTATACACCACATAACAGAAACTGTTGAGAGTTAATTACCGTAAGTATTAGGCCAGAAATACCTAAGCAGGTTGTATAGCCCCTGATCACAATTTTTCATTCAGTAAGTTGACCAGAGTCTGAACTATTTGCTATTGAATGAGCTCTTTTAAGCTGTTACAGCAGCCTTTTCATTATGTTTTTTTAGCAAAAGGCCAAAATATAGAAGTAGGAGGCTTATTAAAGAATCTTAACCCTTCTCTTGCTGAGCACGACATGCCCTGTCTTAGCAAACAGTGTAGACCCAGATCAGTTGGTTTCTGAAGAAGCCAACTGATCCCCTTCTCTTGCTGAGCACGACATGCCCTGTCTTAGCAAACAGTGTAGATCCAGATCAGTTGGCTTCTGAAGAAGGCAACTGATCCGGATCTGCACTGTTTGTCATTAATTATGTGAATTTCTATCAAAAACCCGGATCAAAAATCTGATTGGCTGGAAATTAGAAGTAGGCGTGGCATCTTAATTTATTCAGCATGACAAGGGTTAAACATATGAAAAGTGGAAAAAGGCATAAAGTAGAAGGCTAAGCTACATGAGTAGAAAGCAATTTAGCCTCCTGCCTCCTACTGTTGAAAAGGCTCTAAACATCACCAGATAGTCAAATGAGTATGTTCAAATTTTAGAATTAGTAAGGAGTTATAGTTTCTGAATATTTTATCTGAATGTTTAACTTCAGCACCTTGACCACAGATGCTTCGGGTCAGATGAGCGTTCTGGCCCAATAGAACATGCCTAGTACTGATAAAACTTGTTTTAAGGCCTTATAGACAATGTGTTAAAAAATGTCCCCATCACTGACAGGCTCTAATATATTGTGTATATTTGAGCCTATCAGTGGTGGGGACGTTTTTTTAAAACATTGTCTATAAACAAGTTTTATCAGTACTAGGCATGTTCTATTGGGCCAGAACGCTCATCTGACCCCAAGCATCTCTGCCTTGACAAGCAAATAGGCCCTAGATCTAAGCTGTCTGTTCAAGGACTCTTTTTTTGTTCTGTTTGCATTCCTACAGATAAGGCACTTTTTTTTCAACTAAAAATAGTGATATTTTTCCATACGTGCCATATCTCACAGAATTTAGCCCATCTGGAAGGCAATTCCCAAAAAAATCAAATCTCACGGAATTTTCAGACCATTTTACAACAGATTTTATGAAGAAATAAACATAAATTACATACTGTTGTAGTTTTCACAAGCTTTTTACATGAAAAAAAAAGACTTTAGACTATATTTTGGGAGCTCCAAAGTAATGTTTAAGAAAATCTCACAGAATTTTGTCAATTCTCCCTTAAAACTTTGCCTTATCTCACAGATTTTAGTCCACAACTTATGGCATGTATGTTTTTCTTATTTCTCCATGAGAACATATGTTGTGTGTACTCTGAGGCACTTCTGATGAGTACCCACAACATATGTTCTCATGGAGAAATAAGAAAAATATTATCTGATGCTATATTTTGGGTCATATAGAATATCTGTATACAAATGGTTGAGACAAGATTGAGTACAGTAAGGATGATATCATTTGATATGTGCCTGTACAGTTTGAATAATTGAGATAAAATACATTGATGCTTGCCATAGCTCATCTGTTTAATTTACAGTTGAACTTTGATAACTAGAACACTGATAAGTTGATAACTCAAATCCCTGGATAAGTAGAATTATTGTTGAGTCTCAGTCAGTCAATTTCCAGATGAGAGGGGGTATCTAAATAACATTTTTAGCTCGCCTGTACGAAGTACAAGGAGAGCTATTGTAGTCACCCCGGTCGTCCACGTTTGCGTTTGCGTTTGCGTTCCCGTTCCCGTCACACTGTGTTAAAGTTTTTCAAATGCTTATATCTCAACAGTCACTCCTCACAGAGGCATCAAATTTGGAACTTAGGTACCTTGGAGGGTCTTCTGAGATTCCAAGAGAATAAACCCCTGGGTTCATGCCCCTGGGTGGGGCTAGGGGTCAGAATCTAGGACACCTTTGTAATACTGTGTTAAAGTTTTTCAAATTCTTATATCTTGACTTTCACTCCTCATAGAGCATTCATATTTAGAATTTGGGTACCTGGACGAGTCTTCTGAGATTCCAAAAGAACATACCCCTGGGTTCATACCTCAGGGTGGGCCTTGGGGTGGGGCTAGGGGTCAAAATCTAGGACACATTTGTAAAATCTTATATGCCTACAGGTTATAGACACAACTGGTTATACATCAGCTAACTATGTGACATCAGTTTAAGTGTAAGAGAGTGAAGGTCATGGTGACCTACATTTTACGGTCAAGGTCACCTAGATTTCACGGTCCAGTGATTTTGCCTTATATCTTGATTACTATTTGTTGGATAAATGTCACACCTGGGATATTACTTCCATGTGACCCAATGAATGACCACTTACTATATCTAGGTCATTGTGACCTATATTTCATGGTTCAGTGATTTTGCCTTATATCTTGAATACTTTTTGTTGGTTAAATGTCAAACCTGGGATATTACTTCCATGTGACCCAATGAATGACCACTTACTATATCTAGGTCATTGTGACCTATATTTCATGGTTCAGTGATTTTGCCTTATATCTTGAATACTATTTGTTGGATAAATGTCACACCTGGGATATTAGTTCCATGTGACCCAATGAATGACCACTTACTATATCTAGGTCATTGTGACCTATATTTCATGGTTCAGTGATTTTGCCTTATATCTTGAATACTATTTGTTGGATAAATGTCACACCTGGGATATTAGTTCCATGTGACCCAATGAATGACCACTTACTATATCTACGTCATTGTGACCTATATTTCATGGTTCAGTGATTTTGCCTTATATCTTGAATACTATTTGTTGGATAAATGTCACACCTGGGATATTAGTTCCTTGTGACCCGATTATTGACGTCAAAATATATCTCTGTTGGTGTGACCTATATTTCATGGTTCAGTGATTTTGCCTTATATCTTGAATACTATTTGTTGGATAAATGTCACACCTGGGATATTACTTCCATGTGACCCAATGAATGACCACTTACTATATCTAGGTCATTGTGACCTCTATTTCATGGTTCAGTGATTTTGCCTTATATCTTGAATACTATTTGTTGGATAAATGTCACACCTGGGATATTAGTTCCTTGTGACCCGATTATTGACGTCAAAATATATCTCTGTTGGTGTGACCTATATTTCATGGTTCAGTGATTTTGCCTTATATCTTGAATACTATTTGTTGGATAAATGTCACACCTGGGATATTAATTCCTTGTGACCCGATTATTGACGTCAAAATATATCTCTGTTGGTGTGACCTATATTTCATGGTTCAATGATTTTGCCTTATATCTTGAATACTATTTGTTGGATAAATGTCACACCTGGGATATTACTTCCATGTGACCCAATGAATGACCACTTACTATATCTAGGTCATTGTGACCTATATTTCATGGTTCAGTGATTTTGCCTTATATCTTGAATACTATTTGTTGGATAAATGTCACACCTGGGATATTAGTTCCTTGTGACCCGATTATTGACGTCAAAATATATCTCTGTTGGTGTGCCCTATATTTCATGGTTCAGTGATTTTGCCTTATATCTTGAATATTTGCTGGATAAATGTCACACCTGGGATATTAGTTCCATGTGACCCAATGAATGACCACTTACTATATCTAGGTCATTGTGACCTATATTTCATGCTTCAATGATTTTGCCTTTTATTTTTATTACTATTTCATGGAGAATTGTCATACCTGGATTATTATATCTAAGTGACAAAATGATTTACATACAAATACATCTAGGTCAGTGTGACCTATATTATATGGCTTAATGATAAAAATGTTACAATATAAAATGTACCCAGCAGGCGAGCTCGCTGTCCTCCGACAGCTCTTGTTCTTATTTATCCACTAAAACATATATTGTGGGTACTCATTAGAAGTGCCTCAGTGAGGCACTTCTAATGAGTACCCACAATATATGTTTTCATGGAGAAATAAGAAAAATATCAATACTTTTCAGTTGAAAAAATGCATTATCTGAAGCTATGTATTTTCTATGGATTTTAACCCTGGATAACTGGAACAACCCATAACTAAAACTATTTCCAACTTCACTACTGTACTGCCCTAAATATTGAATCAGACAAGCCTGAGCCAACTTCGTAGATCCAGATCAGAAGCAACAGACCATGCCATCTGATCAGTGTATATACTGTTTACCACTCATCTAGCCATTTTTAGACACATCAACAAGTATTTGAATAGATTTGTTCAAATTTTAGGACAAGTATGGTGAGGAGTTAAGGTGTCAAAGTATTTTGGGTAAATACAGTATTTGTCTTCTAAAGATTTTGGCAAAACACAGTTGTTTAACCTTTACCATTTCAGCAGATGACAAGCTGGTGATATTTTTTCTTATTTTAGCATAAAAGAGGATTTGACATTTCATGCAAATTGTCTCCTATGAAGACAATTTGCATGAAATGTCAAATCCTGTTTTCTGTGAAAAATAAGAAAACTATTTCAAAATGTCATAATCTGAAATTTTTACCCAGAATGCTAAGCGTTGAATTTTGTTACAGGTGAACCTAGAAATCCAGAGTAGACTGCAAGATAAAGAAACTAGTGATCTGACTCACTTAGATTTGCTCGGTAAGTTTTGTGTTGTAGGCAAATCCTGCAGTTAAGTATGAAGTTTGCTTATATTTCACTGAAAACAGTTCTAAATTAGCAGTTCTTTCAAATCACCTCTTAAAGAAGTTCAGATGTTGTTCTGAGTTCTGTTTTAGTGAGAAAGTAACAAAAATATTTCGAAATGTCATCTACCTGTTCTGCTTGTAGGCATTTCTAATGAATTCACAAGGACACAGCATCTGATTTTACTTTTTGCAACCACAAACCACATTCTTATGTTTCCATGAAGACATCTGTTGTTGTGCTTGCTGGAGGCACTCCTTTCGGGTTCCCATATTTTTTGTGGAGAAATAAAATAATTAGTTATACAGTCGACTCTCGTTATACAGTCGACTCTCGTTATCTCGAATTCCAAGGGACTCACTGAAACACTTCCAGATATCTGTACCTCAACATATCAGAGTTGAGAGAGTGAGGAAAACAATAAATTGAACAACCACATTTAACAAATGAATACATAATTTGACTCCTGAAGTTAGAAATATATATATAAAGTAATGTGGAAAAGAGGAGGAGGAGCAATTTCTCCTCTTTTCCACATTATTTTGTTACCTGTTGTCATAGTTTCATATTAAAACAGGGACCAGATTTTCACTTCGAGATAAGCGTTAATTCGAAATAAGTGAGTTCAAGATAACGAGGTTCAACTGTATATCTTTTTGGGTTCCCGTATTTTTTGAGGAGAAATAAGAAAATTAGTTACATATCTTTTTTGGGTTCCCATATTTTTTGTGGAGAAATAAGAAAATTAGTTACATATCTTTTTGGGTTCCAATATTTTTATGTGGAGAAATTAGAAAATTAGTTGGATGTATCTTTTTGGGTTCGCATATTTTTTGTGGAGAAATAAGAAAATTAGTTATCTTTTTGGGTTCCCATATTTTTTTGTGGAGAAATAAGTTATCTTTTGGGGTTCCCATATTTTTTTTTTGTGGAGAAATAAGAAAGTTATCTTTTTGGGTTCCCACATTTTTTGTGGAGAAATAAGAAAATAATTATCTTGATAACACTCTTACCTATATAGAGTTATATGCTCCATATGCAAATAACAAAATCCACATAAATCTGGATAAAAAATGTTTCTTATTTCGCCACAAAAAAAAAGGCATATTGCCGTGATTCAAATCTGTTTCTAGTCTGGTACCAGTGGAAAAAGGTTATGTGATGCTTGCATCTGGAAAGCTAATTTACAATACATCAACAAAGATACAAACTAGTCTGTAGATCTGCACAGGCAGGCCAGATTGCCACACTCAGTACAGCAGCCTTGCATATTGTACTTCATAGGTCCAGATAAAGGACGTATTTGTAAGATTATTTTTGCATCAGAACGTTGTGGTACTCCCTGGAATCACCTCACCAAGGCAGTTCAATTTGATTGTGTAACCACAAAATATGTTTTGGAATAAAAGTACACTACAACCTCTTTATAACATGGTTTGTTATAACACGGTTTGGATATAACACGGTTCAAAGATGGATCCCAAAAATGTATAGATTATATTGAAAAATGGTCATAAATGGTCATTTTTCAATATAATTAAAATCTATACATTTTTGTTTGGATATAACAGGGTTGTTTAACTAAGACGGTTTATGCTATGGACCTCAACATTTGTGTTATAAAGAGGTTGTGGTGTAATAAGTATCGCCTCAGTTATCCACTTTTCTTGAGTCTTTATTTTTTATGTATAGCCGAAGTTGCAAAGACTTGTCCAGATTACAAATATTCACAGACTTGATAGAACTTTCACTACTTATTACATTTTTGTGTATGGTGGCCCTCTTTTATAGCCCAGATTTGTTTTGTTTTTTTTTTCAACTAAAAGTAATTATATTTTTATTATTTCTTCATGGAAACATAGGTTGTGGGTACTCATTACAAGCAACCCACAGCATACATTTTCATGGAGAAATAAAAATATATTTACATTTACCTGATATGGTGAGTGATACCCTCTCTCTTCTGGAGGTATTTGGCTCATTATTTATTTAGTTTTTATTTTACAATGTGTATTTGTGCCTTTTTCCAGAAGGAAGAATTGCAAAGATAAAAAGTTTGAACAGCCACATAGAGTCAATCATTGACAGTAAAAATCAGTTAATACACCGACTACAGCAGCCATTCCAGGGAGATTTCATCAAACTAGAGGCACAGTATCATAGGTTAGCAACTGTCTCTAGATTAAATCTGTTGTCCGTCATATATCATAATTACCTGCTCACATTGTGAGTGCAACAACTTTGCCAGGAACATTCTGCAAAGTCCATCATAGACATTAGCACAGCCCCAAATAAGGCAATTGATTTTTGCCAAAAATCACTGATATTTTTCAGCCAAGAAGTTGATATTTTTCAGCCAAAATGTACTGATATTTTTCAGCCAAGAAGTTGATATTTTTCAGCCAAAATGTACTGATATTTTTCTTAGCTCTCCATGAAAACATGTTGTGAGTTTGTTTTTTTTTTGTTTTTTTATTTGGGTTTTACGGCCCGTTCAAGAATATTTCACTTTTATTATATACAAAGTAATGAAATATAGAGAATTATTAATGAAATAAAATGCATATTTCGAAAAAGTTATATTTTCACCAGTGAAAATATAAAACTTATTTTCACTCCTCTGAGCAGTGAAAAATATAAGATCTGGAACTACTTTTTTTCTTATTTACATTAATGGTTATTATGCACGAGTGAAAATTTGAATGTTTTCATTACACGAGATGAAAATTTTTATGGTATTCACTGAAAAAGAGTAAATTTTCTTTTTATTTTATTGTTTACATGCCAATGCGCGTTTCTGACGTCTTAACTAACGTCACCAAACAAAGCATGAATGTCATGGCGTCGAGGCTCAGTGCTTAACATGTAAAACGCTGGAGAAAACAAAAAACAAAAAGTTTCGGCAAATCAAAATAATTTTGATAACAACATGTTCCTTACAGTCTAACTAATGTTATGCCGTTCTTATATGTCACCGCCAAGGGACAAAACTGCGTGTCAGACTTCCCCTTGCAAATGCAAGATTTGCATCTCTTCTATCGAAAGTGATGTATATAATAAAAAGAAAATTCAAATGTTTGGAGTGAATATGACTTTTATTTCATCGAGTGAAGTGAAAAAATGTATATTTCATTCGTGCCTACGGCACTCATGAAATATACATTTTTTCACTTCACTTGATGAAATAAAAGTCATCGGCACTCATGAAATATACAATTTTTCACTTCACTCGATGAAATAAAAGTCATATTCACTTTTGGCACTCATGAAATATACATTTTTTCACTTCACTCAATGAAATAAAAGTCATATTCACTCCAAACATTTGAATATCCTCTATATATTTAGCCGATCGTTCATCAAAGGTGGGCGAAAACCAGAGAACCCAGGGAAAAACCACCTGACCATCCGTAAGCAGAACTTGGCTTTCCCACATGTGGCCTGAGCAAGGCTCGAGCTACAGTGGTGAGAAACCTAATGGATTAAGAGTCAACTCTCCTATTCACTAGGCTACGGGGGCCCGCATGTTGTGGGTACTCGTAAGAAGTGCATTGGTGAGGCCTTTCTAATAAGTACCCACAATAAATGTTTTCATGGAGAAATAAGAAAAATATTATGTGGTTAACCCTTCTTACCTTGAGCTATGCATCAGATTACTATTGTGAGATCAGTTCCAAAATTAATAATGTAGGGGAGAAGGGTTAGAAGGCATTTGAATTATTTATATGTGGGTATGTATATAGAATAGTTTGTAGGCATACTTTCTTTTGGTGAATGGTATTTTTCTCTCAGAAAGTGTCTCCTGACTTCCTGTCTCTCACAGGATTTATTCTGGAACTTTCCTGACTACAAAAACCATTCCAATAATTATGTATAAAGTAGTAATCATTACAATTGTAGTGTTTTTAAGCAAACAATTTTTTTTTTATTATTATTATTACTCCACATAACGTATGGTTCTAATGAGTACCCACCCACAAGCACTTGTAATGAGAGCAGGCCTCGGTCACTCAGTTGGATGTGCCTTTCGACTGGAGACCAGGAGGTAGCGGGTTCAACCCCCGCTGAGGTCGGCAACATTCTTTCTTGGAGATTGATCATGAAATATTTTCTACGGTCATTCTCTCCCTTCTGCTGATTCAAGAAGGGCAGCTGTCAGTTTCTGGCGAAAGAATGTGCACAATACTGGTTAACCGCTTAGAGGACTAAGCCTGCCCAGTAAACGCGTGGTTAGGTAAACTGACAGTACTCGACATGACCCCATTGGGTTGACTGGGCCGTAAAACCTCAACACAAACAAACAAACTTGTAATGAGTACTCACAATATACATTTTTTGTGGAGAAATAAAGAAAATGTTTATCAGGATACTCTTACTTGAAACCATTTACAGTGCAAACCATCATGTGCAGCTAGTAAGAACCTGGGCCCAGTTGTTCAAAGCATCGTTAGCTTAATGAGCTCATTTCTGGTCAAAATGTTAACTATTCTAGTAAGTAGAATATCTGAGTCACAGGTATTTTTGCTGAAAAAATGTGAGTAGCTTTTGCAATTGCAAAAGCTACTCACATTTTTTTCAACAAAAATATTAGTGTACATGTATATGATCAAAGTTTTAACAATATGTTAACTAATGACATCATTAGTTTTGAACAACTGGGCCCAGCCCAACAGCAGTTTTATGCATGTGGTTATAAGTAAAAGTCTTGAACAGACTGTAGATATACAGGCAGGTCTGGTGTGTACAGCTTTGTATTTTTTGAGGGGACAGAATTACACCACTAGACATTTTTAGGATTTTTAATTGCAGCAGATGACATTACAGTTTTTTGTTGTTGTTTTTTTTTCAGCACAAAATGACATTGAATGTTCCATGGGAATCTTCTAAGGATACCCTTCAGTGAAATGTTACAGGCTCCATATTCCTCAAAAACAGACATTTTATTATCCACGAAGGTTTAATAAATTGATATATGGTATTAATACAATCATAAAATGAGGAACCTGACAGCCTGTAAAAGTTCAGTTAGTCTCTCGTTCTTGGACTGGATCAAAAATGAAATGCTTTTTATCATATATCTGAATTTGATGTTGAATTTAATATTAAACCTTACTTGAATAGAAAATGTCTTTTTAAGGAATATGGAGCCTTTAAGCACTATTTTTGGAAAAAAAATAAGACAAATATCAATAATCTGCAGTCTACTTGCTAATATAGCCTTCAGAGTGCTAAAGATTAATCCTAGTCCTGCTGAACCCAGATATGCCCTGCCTTTGCAAACAGTGTAGATCCAGATCGGTTGGCTTCTGAATAAGCCAACTGATCTGGATCTGCACCGTTTGTCATTAAGTATGAGAAATTGTATCAACAAGTAATCTGACTGGTTGAAAAATTAGAAATGGGTGTGGTATCTTAACTTATTCTTGGTTAAAGGGTTAAAATAAAACTGAAGTAAGTTTTTGGTGGAAACTGGACCTGATCACTTTATAGCTGATAATAATGTTCTATCTCTTTCAGATTTGCAAGCGAGTTATTTCCCCAGATAACACCATTATTAGCGGACTTGACAACAAATCTTGAGAATATAATCTGGGCTAAGTCTCTTACTGCATCTGACCAGAGAATGGTAAGTTTTGTCATGACTTCCATACTCATAAGCCAGAAGGTATTGATGTTTTTCTTACTTGAAATTTTTCTCCACAAAACTGCTGCATATACTGATTACAAGTTCAGTGTAGGGGCACATATTAACCCTTAAAGTGCCAAGAAAAACTGCAGCAGAAAATGTTGTCTGTTTATGTAGTCTGCTGAATATTCTTGCAAACTTCTCAAAGCTATTTTTTGCATACCGCAAACAGTGTGGACCCAGATCAGACTGCTCCTACATGAGCAGTCTGATCTGGGTCCACACTGTTTGCAGAAATGACTTTTAAAATCACAAGCAGAAGACAAAGCAGACAATTGTTGTGATTGGCGCTTTAAGGGTTAAAAGTGGCACCACCAGAAGCACAAGTGTCTAAATTTTCAACCAAATTATTTATTTTAGTTTGCTCTACAAAAGGTTTACCCAGTAATTTAGCCAAAAAGGCAAAAGCTTTTTATCAAGAGAATACAGGTTCGATATTTCATGCCAACTGTCTGCTGATTGTTTAGGGGACAATATTTAAATATTCAAGTCAATTCAAGATTTTTAACATAGTCGGGCAACAGAATCACATAGGGGCTACAACTAGTTAAGTACTGTTGTTGTTGTTGTACGGATTTTTAACGCTACCAGGCACCCGAGGGACATGGAGGCAGCGGCGGTTGTTATGTACATGTATTTGTACAGCCTTGCTTTCATGGATCACCCATGAACACTTGGTGCCGCTGTCTGTCACCAAGCGCCACCCTGTCCACTTTATACTCAACCCAGGGCACGTCGAGTATGAGCTAGGCATACTAATAGTCTAAAATTATCTCGACCCCAGTGGGATTCGAACGCACGATATCCCATATGAAAGTCGAGTGCACTAACCACTAGGCCACCCAGCCCACAGTTAAGTACTGTTTTAACTCCCAGCTTATAGCCGTCTACTTTCCATGGTTCAGTAACCAAGAAGATATTAAAATAGAAACATGTAAGTTCCATGCTTACATCACAATTGACTTTCATCTGATGTGTACTTTCATTCTTTGATTGTGCAAAAGCAAGCAAAACATTCCGTTGAAAAGCTCATGTCCAAAAGCAAGTGAAACATTCCGTTGAAAAGCTCAGCATGGCTATCCTTAGGGTTTGATTCACCATTTAATCAGTTAATTGGAGTAGGTAAGTTCAGTTGATATTAAATGGGTACTCATTAGAATGATCTCACTTTTTGCATCTTACCTTTTGTTTGGGCTTCTAATTGGATTTTTTTCTTATTTAATATGTTCTAATGAGTATCCTCATGTGCTTTGGTGCAACACCAGCAAACATTATCTCCTGAAAACCATTTCTTCTACAGCTTCGACTTGAAACATTTGTAAAAACTCATGTTGAATCAGGATGTGTACTCAGTGAAAATGTAAATTTCTACAGGTAAAAATATAACCTTGTCCAATGACTTAGAATTCTGGTTACAATTTTATGTTTGACATAATGTAGCTGGAATCCAGAAGTCTGAAGTCACCAGGCAAAGTTACATTTTGATCTATACCGGTAATCTGGATATGTTTTCTTACAAAGCTTCTCTGTCTTTCAGGACCTCCTGATATCGGAACTTTGCAGTGCCCTCAGTGCCATGCAGACAAGTTTTCAATCTTATTGTCAAATTCAGGAGAGTTTGGGACAGTTACATAATGTACAGACTGGTGCTTTGCATTCAACAGCCCTTGAAAACCCATGACATCAAACTATGACTCAGTGGTGATCAAATCTGTGATACGAGACTGTGACAAAAGTTAATCAGGGGTTTTAGTTAATTTATGTTGTACTGACATTGGAAGATATACGAGAGAGGCTTACCATACTTGACAGATATATCCTAAATATTTTGACAAAGATATCTTAGCAAACAGTGTAGACCAGGATCAAACTGTTCCTAATAGAAGCAGTTTGATCAGGGTCTGCACTGTTTGCCATTCCCATGAATAGGTTTAGAAACATCACTAAGTACCAAAATGGACTTGTTTGAATTTAAGGATAAGTACGGTAAAGACACTGGCACTTGGGCCTCAGACCTTGAATAAAAAGATTGAATACATCATCTGTATATCAATGAACCTCAAAATGTATGAAAACATCGAAAAAAATCAATTTTACAATGATAGTTCCCATTTCTCTAAATATGGGCATGGTCTTGAAATGTAAATTGTATCACCTCATTCCAATGGATTTTTCCAAATTCGAACAAATTATTTTCCTTCAACACTATTATAATTCAATAGTGAAGTGCTTATGCAATCTTGAGATATAGGCCATGACTTTGAAAGACTCATCTTTACGGGAGAAAATTTGACATTATTTACTTTTCTCACAAATGCACATTATTCAACATGCTGGACACTTCCGCTTTCATGTACTTTCGTTTTCGTATTTTGTTCCAAGCATTCTGATTGGCCAAAATTTTCAAATACAAATTGCCAGTCCATGGCGCAAGAGAAGAAAATTACAGCCAATCAGATCGCTCATAACAAAACACAAAAACAAAAGTACAAGAAAGCGGAAGTGTCTAGAATTTCGAATAAGGAAAAATAAATTGTTTGAATTTGGAAAAATCCGTCGGAATGAGGTGACCCAATTTACATTTTAAGACCATGTCCGTATTTATACTTAGAGAAATGGGAACTGTTACTATCACTGTAAAATTGATTTTTTTGAGGTTTTCACACATTTTTAGGTTCGTTGATATACAGATGGTGTATTCAATCTATTTATTCAAGGTCTGAGGCTCAAGTGCCAGTGGGTAAAGACTCCAAATTAGGATTGCTGAGGAGAACTGATACACTTGCAGGGGAGACAGCTCTCAAAATCGATTTTACCTCCCTTCTGAAGGGGCTTGCTCTAAAAGGAAAGACTTTGCTCCAAGGTAGACCCCTTTTCAGAAGAGGCTTGGTGTTCAGGAAACCAAATAAGAAGTCATAAAAGTTATCTCCCTTATACAAAATGGCAGAAAATATACCCTTGGTGTAGGTTATTTCAAGCATTTTACATTATGTATGATGTCAATGTTTTAATATCATTCAGTATTTTCCAATTTTCCACTGCTAGAATAACATTGGATGACATCACACAACGTAACAATAAGCTGACCAAAGATGTGAAAATTTTTCTTACTTTTGCCTGAATGTTGTTTTTTGGTATTTCACTGAATTCCTTAGTTGGTTCACATGCAAAGTCAACCCTATTTTCAGGCAAAAATAGAAAAAAAAGTTTACATTTCATGCAAATTTCAGATTACTCGCATGAAACATAAAACCCTGTCTTCGAAAAGAAAATGAATGAAAAAAAAAAAGAGAAAACTTTCGCTCCTTTGTTTTCTGCTACCTGTTTCATCATCAGACTGAGTTTTAAGGCATAAAGACAATGTTGTATGGAGAAATGCATAAACATAGCTGTGGATAAGATACTCTTTTTTTTTTTCAACCAAAACTTATTGAGATTTTTCTAATTTCACCATGAAAACACTTGTTTTTTCTCATTAAAAGCATCTTTCTGAGGCATTTCTAATGAGTAATGGTACCCAGAACATGTGCTTTCATTGAGAAATAAAAAGCATAGTTATTTGGATATCCCTCTGATCTTGAGCTGTATGTAAATTAATGCTGATTTCACTAATTTATGATAAATAGAATGCAAACTGACATTATGTTAGTTTCTTTTTTAACCCATTGTAGACTGAATAGACTCTCCCACACTATATATTGGAAGAGTAGAAAGTCAATTTTAGGTACGACCGGCTATGAGACTTACATATTCCTAGAGAAAAATGGCTAATCTATTTGCAAACAGTGTAGAGCCTGATCAGATGCCGCGTTCTGCGGCGTCTGATCTGGGTCAGCACTGTTTGCCAATTACGGGTCTCCCGACTACAATGGGTTAAATGGACATTGTTCCAGATAAGCACTTTTTTTCAACCAAAAATATTGGTATTTTCCTTATCTCTCCATGTTAAACATAAGTTGTGGGTACTCATTAGAAGTGCGCCAAGGCACTTCTAATGAGTACCCACAACATACATGTATATTACCTTGAAGAAATGTGAGTTGATGGTGAAGGTTTCACTCTAACTATGCAGATGACAGTCCCAGATAAGAGGAGCAATTTAGATAAATATTTTTCTTATTTCTCCTCTCCACAAGAACATTTATTAGTGGGCACCTCACAGCATATAATTTTGAGGAGAAATAAGAAAATATCAACACATTTGGTTAAAAAAAACAACAAAAAAAAACATTATTTGGAGCTATGGTCAGAGTTTCATATATTGTAGAGAAATTGAGTAAACAAGAATTGAAATAAAAGATGAAAATAAAACAAGGCATTCAGTGTTTTTGCAGCCTCTAACTCCTTGTTTTGTTGTTGTATTTTTTTGTTTATTTAATTTATCTATTTATTTATGGCCCTTACAATAAAATGGATACCAGACAGATGGGCAGAATCATGGGTGAGAAAGAAACAGGAGTGAAAACATTTCACCAGGAAAAATCTTATTTAATATAAAATAAATGCATCACAATCACTTTCAGTGTAAAAATATTTAAAATTTACAAACACTTTATATTTTGATAATAGATCACATGAATTAACAAAATAAAATCTCAAAATATAAAATAAAAACAATATTCTGTAACATTTTTACAAAAATACCATATTTACTGTAATAACCCCAAGTATTGGGACAGATAGGCCTTTGCAAACAGTGTAGACCCTGATCAGATGCCACAGAATGTGGCATCTGATCAGGGTCTACACTGTTTGCTATACATACAGCAATATTTTAAACACTTCCACATGTAGCAGAATGGATTATTTCAAACTTTAGGACAAGTATGATAAGTAGATAATGTGTCCCAATACTTAGGGTTAGTATGGTACCCTAAATATTCAACTAGTTATGCTTGATCAGGGCCAACACTTTTTTGCATGTCCATAACCCTTGTCATGCTGAATAAATTAAGATGTCATGCCCACTTCTAATTTTCAGCCAATCGGATTGCTTGATCTGGATTGTTGCTGTAAATTCATATACTTAATGGCAAACAGTGTAGATCCAGATCAGTTGGCTTCTTCAGAAGCCAACTGATCTGGATCTTCACTGTTTGCAAAGGCAGAATATATCTGGGTTCAGCAGGACAAGGGCTAATTTTTAGACATGTTTCTTAGTAGTCAAATAGACTTGTTCTAGTTTTGGATTAAGTATGGTAAGGAGCTAGTGTGTCCGATTATTAAGAGTAATTACGGTATAAACCCGGTCTCCTTGGCAACATAAAAACAAAGAAACATTAATAATTCAGTAGGTTTTGAACTCACCGGATGATCACTGGTTTGACTAAAATACTGGTTTGAACCCTGTTTTGGACAAATTTCTAACAATTAATGTTTCCTTACACAGAACCTCTTTCAAATGGGCCATTTAGAAGTGCCTCAGTGAGGCACTTCTAATTAGTAGCATAACATATCTTTTTGTGGTGAAATAAGAAAAATATCAACTTTTTTTGGTAAAAAAAGTGCCTTAACTGGAGGGTTGATCCTATGCATGTGCAAAGTATTATCTAGGCCTTTGTTCTTCAGTCATACATTCTATAGTATCCAATGATTCTGTTAGCATACAGTGAAGTACCCTGATTAGACTGTACAGATGCATAGGCTGATTCGGGCGTTCGCTGTCTGTAAATGCCCGAAAAACTGTTTTCACATGGGATAATCCATAATATCACCACAGCATTGTTTTGAAATGAATTAATTGCTGTTGATAGGACATTAAAAAAAATCCATCAGAAGTACAATAATATCATTATTTAACCCTTGTCCTGATGAACCCAGATATACCCTGCCTTTGCAAACAGTGCAGATTCAGATCGGTTGGCTTCTCCACAGATCTGGATTTGTGCTGTTTGCCATTAAGTATGTCAATTTATAGCAAAAATTTGGATCAAGTAATCTGACTGGCTGAAAATTAGGTGTGGCATCTTAATTTATTCAGCAGGACAAGGGTTAACATAACTTACCACAGCTGTAGAAACAAAAAAAAATATGATAATGGGAAAATTTCTGTCAACATTTCTCATTAAATGCAAATAATGCACAATGTAAGAAAAATGTTCCTGTGCCGTATGTAAACAGCTGCCTGCACAACCACACGATATTTATTGTTTCTGTAAGGTGGGCAATGTGCAGGCTGATCTGGGCCCAGTTGTTCAAAACTAACGATGTTGTAAGTTAACGTATCATTAAAACTTTGATCGTTAAATATGGCAGATAGGCTAATATTTTTGTTGAAAAAATGTGAGCAGCTTTTGCATTTGCAAAAGCTACATGTACTCACATTTTTTCAGCAAAAATAACTGTGAATTAGATATTGTACCTAGTAGAACAGTTAACATTTTGACCACTAATGAGCTTGTTAAGCTGAAGATGCTTTGAACAACTGGGCCTTGGTGGTCATTGCTTATATTTACCATAGGGTTCTTTTCTCACATATACGCAGATGCTTGCAACTGTAACAAAGAGTCCCAGCCTCTTTCCATCGCAAAACATTGCAAGCTAAGATAAGCAAAAGATTACCATATTGGATTTACACAGGAACTGCTATACAACATCATTCATTACAGCACAGTTTTGGACATCATGATTGAAAGATGGATCCCAAAAATGTTGCCAAACAAAAATATATAAATATATAGATTATATAGAAAAAATTACTATTTATAGTCAAAAAAGAAAAGTGCTGAGTGAATGGGAAACAATAATTTCTCTGATCAAACTTTGGGCACAAGTCTGATTTGAGTCTACGCTTTTTGCTTTTGAATGTCTGTCCGAATATTTAGATTAAGTACTGTAATGGGATAAGTAGAATATACTGTCCAACATGAAGATAAACAGTGATCAGCAGTAAATGCTCTAAAAAATCACACCAAAATGGCATATGCAAAAAGTGCAGACCCAGATTAGACTGCTCTCAGGGTCTACACTGTTTTCCATTCCATTTAATATTTTAAGCCGGGAACTACATAAAAAGCAAATCCTGGCCAAAACAGTATGGAATGAGATGTTTGAAATTTTAGGACATTTACCATACTACTATGTATAGCTTGCTAAGTTTTTTAATCCATAACATGTTCATCACTATCAACCATCTGTTCTTGTTTCTCCACTGCTGGTGACTTCTTGTGGTCCTGTAGCCACTGTTGTATTCTAGTTCTAAGATCTGTATTTGGAACCACCATATCTAAGGTCAGGGGTTGTCTGTTAAATGGATCCATCTGGTCACTGAAACACATTAGGGGTGTAATGATACACCTACCTCAGGATACGATACGTATCGTGATAATTACCTCACGATACGATACGTATCGTGATACTTTTAATCAGACAGACAGAAGATATAATCATTAAAACAATATTTCTTTCATGAAAATTGAGATGTTTTTATAGGCCGAACAGTCTATTGTTGCGAGTGCTTTTTAGCCGAACGGAATACGGTAGTTGTCGTAAGGCGAAAGAAGACGTTTACATCGATAATTAATGCATCAATAAAGCAAAATTAAGTAGGATTCAACATAAAAACAACATTTAAGCAGTTTCTCTGCTATTTTTTTTTTCTTAATTTTGTCTTTCGAAGAAATTTTTTTGGGTGAACCGAACCGAACCGAAATTACCAAAAACGGACCATGAACCAAACCGCCAGCTTCGTACCGCGGTGAACCGTACTTACGGTGACTCGTTACCCCTCTAAAACACGTGCTCGGAAATTTAAGTTTAGCAATACCAATAGTTCTAAAGTAAAATACACATCATATGATAAACATATTAGAACATAAAGAGACTTTTAAGTGAAGGTTAGGTGAAAAATTTATGAAGTTCGGGTTGAGACATGAGAAATTTACTTGGCATTGGAGAGACAGAATTGCTACCATTTCAGTGAGTAATGTCATAATTGCCTTAAAAATGCAAAATTCAATAAGGTACATCTAAAATAATATGTTTTGCTGTATAAATTGAATGTGTCTATTTGCTATACAACTCTGCTCCAGAAGCATTGACCAGGATCTGCACTGTTTGCCTTTCTTTGATGTATTCATAGCTACAGATATGAGAGGATATCCACATAATATCTTTCTTATTTCTCCACGAAAACATATGGTGTGGGTACTCATTAGAAGTGCCTCGGTGAGGCGCTTCTAATGAGTACCCACACCATATGTTTTCGTGGAGAAATAAGAAAGATATCAGCATTTTTCGGATGAAAAAAATGCCTTATCTGTTGCTATGGTATTAACCAGATAATCGAACAGAACTGATCAAATATTTGGATATCTGCTGTAAAAGAGGTTTAGGTGTCCAAATATTAATCCTTAAATAAAATGCTAAGCAAAATTGTTGCAGATGATGATTAATTTTTTTATTATTTTTCAGACAAAAAAGAGGCTTGGCTGTGAATCATCTTCCAAGCTTTATTTTCTCTGATAAATAAAAAATGTTTCAAAATTTTGTCTGCTGCATATATGATTAGCACTTCAAGAATTAAGGTTGATTATGGAATATTTTAAAGCAAAAATAAAAAAATCCTTTAGTATTCCTTTTTAACTGAATTCTTGCATTACTGACCTAAGCAGATGCCTTGCAATGATGGGTTTGTCCACAGTTGTGTTAGAGGTCGGTAATATTACAGGATCCGACATTAGGGTACCCATGATTGGATCTAAAAATTCTTCAGGAGCTTCAGCTGCAAGTTCTTCTTCCTCTTTTTGAACTGCTTCAACATTCTAAAATAGAAAAATGGGTTACATGAAGTGAATAAAAATGTGAAAAATAATACACCGCCACTATCTTATTATGGGCAGATAACTCTGTCAAAAATTAACTAAATTTGCCCATTAGCAATCCCAAATGAGACCTCCATAATACCAATGCACATAGCAAGTGAGGTAAAAATCCATTGGCATTTACTCAAGTTATCATCTAGAAACCAAAATACCGATGTGTCACTGGCAGATAACTGTCAAAAATAAATAAAATTTGCCCATAAGCGATCTCAAACCAGATCTCCACTATATCAATGCACAAACCAAAGTTTGGTGAAAATCCATTGATTTTTACTCGTTATCATCTTGAAATGAAAATAATGGACATGTCATGAGCAGATAACTGTCAAAAATTGATGAAATTTGCCCATTAACAATCCAAAACCAGATCTCCACAATATCAATGAACATACCAAGTTTGGTGAAAATCCATTGACATTTACTCAAGCTATCATCTGGAAACAAAAATACCAACAGATGTACAGCAGATGAATGGATGGGCAGGCGGACAGACAGACACATGGACAACCAACATGTAACAATAATACCCCTCCACTATTGTGTGGCAGGGTATAAAAAATGAGCCGCAACTTCAGAAAACACACCTTCAGACACGTGCACCCAGCAAAGATTCAGATCTCCCTGCACATTTGTGCAGTCTGATCAGAATCTTCACTGAGCACATTTTGGATAACCAAGGATGCAAAATTTCTTTAAATGGACAGCAGAGACTGATCAGCCTGCACAGATACACAGGTTGATTTGAGTCTTCATTGGGCAAACGTCAGCAGGTACATTTTCTCACGTACATCTTAAATGTTTCTTTGAGCATGCATGCCTACAACGTCAGGGGCAATAACATTTGATATGGAAGTATTCATTCACTTTCTCATTGGGAGCTGCTCTTAAAAGAGATAATTTGCTCCCTCTGGTAGAGTAGCCCCTTTTTGAAAAAAAAAAAAAATAATAATAAAAAAATACTGTGGAAGCAGATTTATGCCTACAAAAGTTGTCTACCTTTGCAAAATCTCCAGGTATTTCCATTCACCTTAATACATATTGTTACAACCGAGCACTCCTACCTTCGATTATCTGCCTTGGCAGATTACGCATAGCTTCTAAGTATATATTCAATCTCTGACAACTGCGTCAGGGAGTCGACTCTCTGGCTCAGTGGTTAGAGCATTGGATTTTTAACCAGGAGGACCGGGTTCGATTCCCAGGAAAGACAGAATATTTTTTCAGCTATGCTTCATTCCTTTGTTACGGCTATCATGTCGTAAGATGGGGGCTCGTCCGGGATTGGACTATACGCCTAAAATGGCTTCACTTCATCATAAATGATGACTTCCTTGAAGAGGGGGAGTGTTACGACCGAGCACTCCTACCTTCGATTATCTGCCTTGGCAGATTACGCATAGCTTCTAAGTATATATTCAATCTCTGACAACTGCGTCAGGGAGTCGACTCTTTGGCTCAGTGGTTAGAGCATTGGATTTTTAACCGGGAGGACCAGGTTCGATTCCCATGAAAAGCGGAATATTTTTTCAGCTATGCTTCATTCCTTTGTTGCGACTTTCATGTCGTAAGAATATACAAACAGTGGTGATCATAATGAGCATATAATCTAGTGATTTTGTAAGTGGAAAATGCAGGCTTTGGGTAGAGTGGATGATGCACAGTCAGATCTAGGTCTTTGCTATCATCAAGTGACCTACAAACCACATTTCACATGAGTGGGATTGGAATTTTACAAATCAACAGCTTTGTTAACTCATATCAGCCTAGCATCCCATAAAAGGGATATTGGCAAACAGTGTAGACCCAGATCAGACACTGCAGAAAGCAACATCTGATCAGGGTCTTCACTGTTTGCATTAATTGCAGAAACTCCTAAAAACCATGGTAATAATAAAAACTAACCAGACACCCCCTATATAGGAAATAAACCTGCCCAAAAAGTTGAAGTAGAAGAGTCCACTCTGCATAAATGGGTTAAGCAATATTTCCCAACTAAGCAAATTTGTTTGTTTACTAAATGAAAAAATAAATGCAGAGCAATAATAAAACTACTACAGTTACCCCAATTATTCCAAAATACAAGCTTGCGCAAACTGTGTAGACCCAGATCAAACTGCTCCTAAAAAGGAGCAGTTTGATCTGGGTCTACACTGTTTGCATTTTTAGACACATTTTCAGGTAGTTGAATCAATCTATTCACATTTAAAAATAAGTACAATAAGGGGCTAAGCAGGCTTTGAAGTGCCCTCCATTGAAAAAGTAGGGATAAAGTAGGGCTCAAAATTTTGAAAATGTAGGGCAAAAGTAGGATTTTCAATCACGAAAAGTAGGGATAGTAGGGACATTCTGAGTGCTTTTGGTCTTAGAAAAAGGTATAATAAGCAAACAAAATTTTCTCTGAACAATAACACTACGTTACCATGGAAAGGAAATACCCAAATAAATGTTCCAAAGAGTTACAACTTGTGGCTGCACAGATTAAGTTGATCAAATTTTTACTAACTCTGAGCAAGCAAAGTGAGCGAGGAAAAAATTACAATTTTTGGTGACTTCAAACACTTTTGGACTAAAAAGTAGGAATAGTAGGGCATTTTCAGAAAAAAAGAACAGGGAAAAGAAGGAGCACAAAAAAAGTGTGTGTGTGGTGGGGTGGGGGGGGGGGGAGTAGGGCTTGCTTGAAAGCCTGAGCTGAAGTTGCCAAATACATGTATGCGGTTACTATGTTTTACCTGAAATGTTTAGACACCATCGTCCATGCTGATCCTAAAATGGAAAGAACTCCATTTTACTACCTGATGACATGTCTAAAACTGTTGGATAATGGCAAACAGTGATCCTGATCAGAAGCCACATTCCATGTTATCTGATCTGGGGTTGCACTGTTTTCTCAGACTTGTCTACCATGTACCACATATCGCTAAATATTAGATCTTAACCCTCAATACTTATCCTAAACTTTAAACTTGACACTTCAGGTTGGTTTTTTTTTTTTGTTTTTTTTTTTGTAAATGCTCATTACTATCAAGGCTCATTTCATTTAGAATCTATTTAACCCTTGTCCTTGCTGAATAAATTATGATGCCACGCCCACTTCTAATTTCCAGCCAATCAGATTACTTGATCCAGGTGTTTGATAGAATTTCATATATTTAATGACAAACAGTGCAGATCCAGATCAGTTGGCTTCTTCATTTGGATCTACACTGTTTGCTAAGACAGGGCATGTCGTGTTCAGCAAGAGAAGGGTTAAACCAGTTCATTTTACCACCTGTTAATGTCTCTCCCTTCCGATGATTGAAGAAGGGCAGTTGTCAGTTTCAGGCATAGAATGTGCACAATACTGGTTAACTGCTTAGAGGATAAGCCTGCCTAGTAAAAGTTAGGTAAACTGACCACATTCGACATGACCCCATTCAGTTGACTTGGCCATAAAACCTCAACACAAACAAACCTGTTAATGCGTTTAAAAAGTGCTGGATGAGTAGAGAAAAGGACCCTGATCAATGCCACATTCTGTGCCTTCTGATCAGGGTCTACACTGTTTGCTCCAGTCTGTCTGTCCAAAAGCTTATAGTAATTATTGGTACATTTGTAGAAGCACTTACTGTAATCCTTTGTGCTAATTCCTCAAATCTTGTCAAGAATTCTTCTGATTTTCCTATCTTCCTGAGAACAGAAGCTGCTTGATGGAATAGTTCAGGAGAAAATGACCTACTTTCACCGATTACAGCTCTGCAGAAACTGTCACTACCACCAAGATAACAGTAAATATGAGCAATATCTGACACAATTTGTTCTGGCTTGAACTCAAGAGTTTTTCTGTCATTGACCTTGTACTTTTTCTGTTCTGGGCTCACCTACCAAAACCAGGAAGGATTATTTTTACATGTAATTCAAAACTTAAAACAAAACAAAAGGACCATGATGGTCCTTAACACTCACCTGTGCTGAAAACTAGGTCAAGGTCAATCTGTGTCTACAATATTAATTAATCTGAAAGACATAACTCTTAACATATCCATAACTCTATCAAAATTTGGCATATTTTAACCTTAAAACAATATGCACTATCTTGCCTCATGGTCTAACCATTCCAAGAGTTTCAACCCCATCTTGTGTGTAAGGTTCAGGAAGATCTGATCAAAACTGAAGGAAGGCTGACAACAAGGTCGAAAATAGGCATTTTCAACAATCAGGTAGATGTGACTAAAATAAATTATTTGATCTTTCATCCAAGACTTCATCCATGTCCACATTATCTGCAAGTTTCAGGATAATCCAATCAAAACTGAACGAGTTACACTGCTGAAAAAGTCAGTTATAGGCTTTTTTCAACAATCAAGTGGATGTAACTCTAAGACAAATGATCCGATATGGCCAGGTTTTGAACTAGTTCAAGATTCCATCCATGTCCACGTTATTTGCAAGCCCATTAAAACAAACTGAATGAGTTATGCTGATGACAAAGTCAGACAGAGGCTTTTTTCAGCAAGGGGACATAAAGTCAAACAGGCTTCTTCAGCAATCAAGGGGACACAACTCTAAGATTAATTATCCGATCTGGCCAGTTTTCAAACTCATCCAAGATTTCATCCATGTCCACCTTATCTGCAAGTTTCAGGAAGATCAGATCAAAACTGAATGAGTTTCACTTATGACAAAGTGAAGCAGAGGCTTTTTCAGCAATCAAGGGGGATAACTCTAAGATTAATGATCCGATCTGGCTAGTTTTCAAACTCATCCAAACTTGTACGAGATTTCATCCATGTCCATCTTATGAGCAAGTTTCAGGAACACCCCATCAAAACTGAAGGAGTAATGGTGATGACAAGCATTTTCCCATTGTAAGTCTATGGGACCTTGTGATTGCCATAGCAACCAAGGTTTTCATAGGATTTCCACGAAAAGCTTAGGTCATGTATCCCCTACCAAAGGCATGCTATAGATGAGAAATGATTAAGATCAGTCTACAGACTGTGGAAATATAACAGGTCAAAAGTGCTGATGGATGATGGATTGACTACAATCCTATAAGCTCCCCTGGAGCAGGCCTAGCTTTATTAAGTCTTTACATGAATAGTAATGTAACAGGCAATACCCATGTTTGAGTGATATTCTATTTTGAAATACATTGTAAATCCAAAATGTGGTCAGTGTTCCCAAAGGACCAGAAAATATAAACTAAACCAAAGTAAAGTACAGGCTGCACTACTGTGACAATGGACTGTGAAAATTCTGTGAACCATCTGTGAATTTTCACAGTTCTGTGAAAACCTAGTGACTTAAGACCATGAAATTTTGGAGTGATATTTCTAGCAGACCCTGTGAAAAAAATGAAAATTTCATGAAAAAAAGCACCAGTCAATTTCATGGGACCATAATGTTGTGAAAAGTTCATGAAAAAGGGGACTTTACAATGTCATTGATTTTTCACGGCCTTACTGAGATATCAATATTGTAATATCAAACAATCAAACTCGAGAATCAAAAGAGATAGAACAAATCTGACAAAAAAGACAAGAAATAACTTAATTTTCTACCATCTGATACTAAAAACGTAAGTATACTAACCATAATAATTAAAGAAACATATGCTACAGCACCACACCCCCCACTCACCCCCCACCCTCCCCACCCCCAACAAACACCAGAAATTCATGGCTTTTTTTTTCACAGACTTATCACCAGGTTTTCAGGTGGCACCTCTAAATGGCCTTTTCACCAATTAAGTCACCACAGATTTTCATGGTTTTGTCATTGTTCATTTTCATGGCTTATTGTGACTTTCCAGTGAACACTTCTGTGAAGCCACTATAACTCATCAAGATTTTCACCACCTTTTCATGATGCCTTTCTCCGGTAGTGCTGCCATCCCATCCACATTCTTAAAACATAAAACTATATGTCATTATAGCTGTAATCATAAATGTTACTATGCATATTATGCATATTTAACTATTATTAGGTTTCTATGTCACTAGAAAATACCTAAAATGACAATTAGTGGAAGATGAAAATATTTTTTGCCTTGTTTTATCTTCATTTAAACTATTTCCAAAGAAGACAGAGGTATTTTAAACTTTACCACTCTCTGGGCTAATTTAGCAGACGATGATGTTGGTTTGGTGTTTTACATGCCTTTCAACATTATTTAAGGCATGTCAAGATGATGATGACAGGCTCTGTGCACTGAAGTGCCATATAGTCATGAGATGATTTCTGCCTCCAGCAGGATTCGAACCCAGGACCTAGTGATCAGAAGTCAGGAGTGCTAACCACTCAGCCATCTGGTGCTCTTCAGCAGAAGACAAATTAGTGATATTTTCCCAGAAAACAGGACTTGACATTTCATGCACTGGAGACAATTTGCATGAAATGTCAAATCCTGTTTTCTGGGAAAAATAAAAATATTTCAATAAGTCATCTGCTGAAAATTTTGCCCCGAGTGCTTAGCGTTAAATAAGATTTCAAGCACTATTTCCAGGGAAAATTGTTAAAAAGTGTTGCATATTTTCCAGCTTCCTGCCAAAAAAGCAAAACTAAGGTAGCTATTTTTTAAACAGAGGATCTTACATGAGTGGTCATTTCATATGAATATGAAACGAGCCTTCACTTGTGCGGATGTCATAGGGTACATTTTCTCCGGCAATTTACAAAAGCATGAATCAGTATATCAAAGGCGCAGATTTTTATTCATGAAAGCACAAAAATTTTCATATCAAAATGATATTTAACACAAAAGTGCAAAGTGATAATCCGTAGTCTCCTCAGAAGAGCTTAATGCTTAAAAATATCAGCAGACCACATTCTGAAATATTTTTTCTTATTTTATCCAGAAAACAGACACTGACATTCCATGTAAAATTTGCATGGAATATCAAAATTTATTTTCTCAAAAATAATTTGGAGACAATTTACATGGAATGTCAAAGTCTATTTTCTGGGAAAAAAAAAAGAAAAATACATTTCATCGTGTTGTCTGCTAAATTTGCCACCATACTTGACCTTGATGAAATCTACAGTATTTCAGAACACAGATACTTGTTTTGTTTTGTGTTAAGGTTTTACGGACCAGTCAACCTAATGGGTTTATGTCGAGCACGGTCAGTTTACCTCACCACACTTCTATGAGCAGGCTTAGTCCTCAAAGCAGTTAACCAGTATTGTGCACATTCTTTTGCCAGAAACTGACAACTGCCCTTCTTGAATCAGTGGAAGGGAGAGAATGACCACAGAAAATATTTCATAATCAATCTCCACAAAAGAATGTTGCCGACCCGGTGGGAGTTGAACCCGCAACATCCTGATCACCAGTCAGACAGGCATCCGTCTGAGCCACTGAGGCAGGCTTGAACACAGGTAACTGTATTGTTTATCTGTATACTCTGTATCCCTCAGATGTCTTGTGTTTTTAATATGATCTCACGCCCTTTTAAAATAGCGTCATGGTATGATTTTCGTGCTTTTGATGAATGCCCATTATCTCACATTGCAACTCATTTGTACAAATTGTAATTACCAGATGCTTCAAGAAATAATTCAGCATCCCAGTAATCCTGTCCACCATAATATCATGACAGAAAATACTCTTGATATTTCTGGTTATTGTCTCAAGAGTGTATATTGTATGGTTGGCGAGGATATTTCTGTGTCTTCCCAAGAGCCCCAGGTGTTGAAGTGTTGTCTCTTTGTCTCTTAGTTGCTTGGCCGATAGCTTTTTCCAATCTCCTCCCTCTCTCTCTAGTTCCTGTTCTCGAATCTGTCTCATATGCTAGATGAAAAGAACAGTTATAGTATTTTACTCTAAATACTGACACACCTTAAGAATGGATATAAGGATGAATGGGCTGACGTCACAGCTGCCATCTTGATTTATCTTGGCGGTGCATGCATCGGATTTTATCCTTATGGTTTAATCATATTTCAATGGAAAAATCTTACAAACAAGCTGAGAAAATTCATAATCAACCACATTCTGGTACTGAGCACTATCTTTTCTAGATGTGATTTGTTTGAGTTTTTGGAGGACATTCAGATTATCGAGTTATTTTAATTGAAAGTTGATAGATTTTGGTAAGCTGCCAACGAAAACAACCTTGTATATATGGCACAAGGTGGTGCTGCAGATAGCTGTTTATGGTTTCTTTTGACTGAAGAGTTCCTCTGCCGATCGACCCTATACCTGGTAGAGTTTTTGCCATTTTTAACGTGGGATATTACTTTTGCGACTTCCTATTTGTTTTCCTGCACATGAAGCCTCTTCTGAAAAGGGGTCTACTCTAAAAGGAAAGAATTTGCTCCTCTTGGGAGCAAATTCTTTTTTTTTTAGAGTAGACTCCTTTTCAGAAGGGAGGCAAAAATAATTTGACAGAGTTTTCTCCCTTGAAAGTGTATCAATTTCCCATAACTAATTCCTTACCATACTTGTCCTGAAATTTACACAAGTCCTTTTTTTACTACCTGTTGATTTGTCTGGATGAGTGGCAAACAAGTTACATCCTGATCAGATGCTGTGTTTTGTAGCAGCCAATCTGGGCTGATACTTTTTGTTGGAGCAAGTCTGTCCCAATACGTAAACATGGTGAACCTAATTTAAGCAGAACAGAACAGAACACAACTTTATTTTGTAATAAATCTCAGGCCACACGCAGGTGGCATATGAGAAAAAAAACAAACAATACATATAGGCATGCAGATGACGTGCATAACATGCAGAGATTGTATTTGTTTTGTTAATAATTCTGGTATGCGTTTTACGATATACGGACTGGGATTTTCAGGCATACGGGCAGCGGAGTGCGGTTTACACTAATAGAATTCGTTTAGTACTCAAAAAAAAAAAAAAAAATATATATGTGAGAGTAAGTAAACATAAAACACCTATAAACATAGATAAATCTTTTGGTAAATATAGGTACATACATATACACATATATATACATATGCCACACTTATACCAATATAGCACACATTCATTCATTCATGCCTTTACCGTGTGTATTAAAGGTAAGGTAAATAAACTTTGGAGTACTCGCAGGCAACTGACCATTGCAACTCATGATTTGCACGTGGCTCACTGCATTCTTTTGTAAATCAAAACACACCCAGAGACATGAATGGACTATGTAAACCATAGTAAGGCAAGATGTTCGTGGAGTTAACAGATGTGAAAAAAGGTATCTTTCTTTCTTACTTTTTTTCATTGTGGACTCCAATTTAAGCAGTGATAATAGTTTCTGTTAAAAGAGTCAACCTGGGCCCAGTTGTTCAAAGTATCATTAGCTTAATGAGCTGGTTAGAGGTCAAACTGTTTACTGTTCTAGCAGGTACAATATCTAATTCACAGGTATTTTTGCTGAAAAAAAAATGTGAGTAGCTTTTGCATTTGCATTTGCAAAAGCTACTCACATTTTTCAGCGTCTATGCCATATTTCAAAGTTTTGACAATATGTTAACTAACAGCATCTTAAGTTTTGAACAAATGGGCCCAGGGCCTTTAGTTGGCCTTCAACTGGCCTTCAGTTGTTCAAAATTAACGATGTTGTTAGTTAATGCATCGTTAAAACTTTGATCAATATATATGGCATGTATGCTACCATTTTTGCTGAAAAAATATGAGTGCCTTTTGCATTTGCAAAAGCTACTCACATTTTTTCAGCAAAAATACCTATGAATTAGATATTTTACTTACTAGAACAGTTAACATTTTGACCATTAACAAGATTGTTAAGCTAAAGATGCTTTGAACAATTGGGCCCAAAACATAAGACTAGGTGCCCACCAGATGTAAGGGACTGGATACACTGGGTAGATTTTTTTCGTTTTTTTCCACATGGGAGACAATTTTTTTACTGACAGTTTGCTTTCCTGTACCCAAGTCCCTTCTGAAAAGGAATCTATTCTAAAAGGAAAGAATTAAAGAATTTGTTACAAAATTCTTTCCTTTTAAAGTAGGCCCCTAATCAGAATATGGTAAAGCAATTTTGACAGAACCATCTCCCTTGAAAGTGTATCGATTCTCCTTAAACTAATTAATGACCCATTATGTGAACAACAAAAGCAGAAACAAGTTTGCTCATTCATACATGTTTGATGTCAGGTCTTCACAAGTGGCATACATCCTATCTGAACTGCAATGAAACTAGAAAACAGACTGCAAGGATATGCAGACTCATCACAATAATTTTGACCCCCTTAAACTCCATTTTTATATAGTAAAACTGGGGTTTACAGGGGTATACATTATTTTTCTTATTTCTGCTCAAAAACACAGATTGTTGGTATGCATTAGAACCACCTTGCTGAAAAATATCAGTGTTTTTTAGCTGAAAATTTTCAGTTTTTAGAGGTGAAATTTTCTATATATTTGAATAGGAGTGTTTTCACAATGTGGTTTAAGCCTTCACTGCTGGCACTTGTCACTTTATAAGTTCTGAGAATTCACTGGATGCCAGATAATATGTCATGTAGGGCAAAACTGGAATAATTCACAGTAATATGCAGCAACATCTTTATAACAAGGTTCATCGTAGCATATGTCTGGATATATCATGATTTAGGATGGACCCCAAAGATGTTACATCCATACAATAAATATGTAAAACTATAGTACCCCACCACTATCTTGTAGTGGGCAGATAACTATGTAAAAAATTCATAAAATTTGCCCACTAGTAATCCCAAACCAGATCTCCACATTATCAATGCACATACCAAGTTTGGTGAAAATCCATTGATATTTACTCAAGTCATTGTCCAGAAATGAAAGTATGGATGGACAGATGTATGACAGATGGACAGACACATGGACACACAATGTGAAACCATAATACCTTGCCAATATTGTGTGGTGGGGTTTAAAAATGTATATCATACAGAAAATATGACTATAAATGGTAGTTTTTCTATATAATTTATACATTTTGTTTGGATAAAACACAGCATTTTAGTAAACAAGTGTTTTTGCTTTGTAGCCTAGCAATAGTGTTATAAAGTTGATGTGGTATTCAGAAACTTACATCAAGAGCATCATCTAATAGGAAAATGGCATCGTTGATAAGAAGGTTGATAAATCGTAGGAATAATGGTGGGTCTGTATCTTCTATCTGCTTCTCTGCTATTATTGCTAATCTCTTAATGAAATAGAAAAAAATGCATGAATGAGTATTACCTAAGAGTTACTTCCTTAACCCTTAAACTACCAATCACAACAATTGTCG
The DNA here is from genome assembly GCA_964016985.1 of Anodontia alba. NCBI lineage: Eukaryota > Metazoa > Mollusca > Bivalvia > Lucinida > Lucinidae > Anodontia > Anodontia alba. The sequence goes on along the minus strand of OZ024822.1, from coordinate 118,097,553 downwards.
TCTGCTTTGTCATCTGCTTGTGATTTCAAAAGTCATTTTTGCAAACAGTGTGGACCCTAGGAGCAGTCTGATCAGGGTCCACACTGTTTGCCTGTTTTGCCTGTATGCCAAAATAGGTTTGAAAAGTTTGCAAGAATATTCAGCAGATGACATAAACAGACAACATTTTCAGATGCAGGTTTTCTTCGCATTTTAAGGGTTAAGAGGACTTGATAACCTTGTTAAACTTTCTGCCATTTTTAGTTCACCTGTACGAAAGTACAGGTAGAGCTATAGCACTCACAACGGCGTCGGTGTCAGCACTGGTTTCAGCGTTGCTGTTTGTAATGGTGTTGGTTTAAGTTTTAGGTGAAAGTTTTTAAAGGCTATACCTCCTGAACCGCTGGATGGAAGTAGATCATACTGCCCTGATGCCAGATACTGGTCAAAAGTTTTATGCTGTACCATCCTGAACCACATGAGTGACCTTGAATGCCCCTATGTAGACCAAACAGATGTTGTAATTTGGAACTGTATCAGCATTAAGGGAGAGTGACTTTCCCAGGTGGTTCCTCTATTGCAGGTTTTCTTTGTTCCTGTTTCAGTGGTTTCATATATGGCATTTGTTTTGTCATTGTTTGTTCCTCATCTCTCCTTCTTTCCGTGACTAGGGAGGGCTGTGCTTTGTGACTGTGGCATTTCCTGGGTATCTTCACATAGTTTTATATTTTTTTTATCCCATTAGTTCAGCATAAAAAAGCAAAAGCATTTTTTGAGTTCAATCAACACAAATTTTAAAATATTGCCAAAGTAGCTGTAAAGGATTCATATATTTGCTAAATGTCCTAAAATTTCAAATACTTTATTCCATATTATTCTCGACTAAATTTTACATTTAGGGAATTGTTTCTTAAATACTTTTTGGAATGCCAAACATTGTAGAACCTGATCAGACTGCTCTTTCAGGAGCAGTCTGATCTTGGTCTGCACTGTTTGCATTTGTCATTTTGTCAGAAAACTTGGTGTACGAAATTTTAGGACATTTACCATTTATATCAGGGAATCATATTCTTTCCTACTAGCGTGGTCTCCCTTTGAGAAGGGCAGCAACTCTCAACTTAGAGTGCTCTCTTTAAAGCTTAGCACTTTGGGTAATATTTTCAGCAGACAACATATTGAAATATTTTTCTTATGTTTCCCAGAAAACAGGATTTGACATTTCATTCAAATTGTCTGCCATGGAGACAATTTGTATAAAATGTCAAATCCTGTATCCTGGGAAAAATAAGACAAATATAATCAATTTGTCGTCTGCTGAATATGCCCATAGAGCAGTAAAGGTTGAAGTGCATTTATTCTCTTTAAGGTTAACAAAAGCTCTCAAAAATTATGTCCAAAGTTGTAAATAATTATAAATGTCCTTAGATTGTACCTTCATAGCTTTCCTGTGTAATGGAATGTCCAAGATAAATTGCAGCACCCTATGCACTGACTTGCGGTAGTTGTATTTCAGTTCCGAGTCCACACTCTGTCCCCTCATCTCTATACTGACAAACACATGAAGAAGTTTTTCTGCCAAATGCTCAATGAGTGGGTGGTCATGGAACAGTCTTTCTTTTATTTTACTATAAAAATAATAGAACAAACACTAAAAGTTGAGTAGGTTGTTTTGTTTAATTGGATAGTATATACTTGGTAGATTTTCCACTATTTTTTTTACAGTGAAGGCAACTATAGTGACCTCCTGTTTGCTTTATTGCACATTACCTATTATTACCTAAGGCTGGCTAATCCGAGTTGAAAAAATAATCGATTATCAGTCATGCCATTGCGATCGATAATTGATTAGTAATCACTGAAGATTCAGTCATAATTTTACCTGTCTGTCTGAACAGGACTCTTACCATATGTTGTACTTTACTGTATGTATTTGATCTGACAAGCATGAGCAAACAGTGTAGACCCAGATGAGATGCTGCAAACGTGGTGTCTCATCAATATCTACATGTACACTGTTTGCCACTCACCTAGCTATTTTTAGACACAACATTGGGTAGTAAGTTGTACTTGTTCAAATTTTAGACTAAGTATGGTAAGAAGTTGAGGTATTTGAATACTAAGGGTAAATACACTAAAGTAAGAGACACACAAATTAAATGAGCGATTATTAGCAAATCTGTAACGATAATGATTTTTGTGGAATTTATCTATCAATTAATTGATTATCCAATTAATTGTGCCCGCCTTAGTCTCACCCCTATCTGATCAAATAGGCTCCTGTGCAAACTCTACTTCAACAGCTTCCTGTGATAAATGTGGACAAATGGTAGAAGCATCATCACTAGTTGTCAAATTTTTCTTTAAATGACCACATATGGCGCTAGTCTCTTGGAGGTTATGTTGTTTTCTTTTGTTGTTGCTTTTTTTTTTAAGTATGTGAAGCAAACATTGGTTTGTTTCGTGACTCACTATCAAGTGATGGTCAAGTGATCACAACTTTTACACTAATAGTTTGCCAATCCACTGATACAGCATATGTGCAAGTATGAAGTAAATCAAAGAAAAACAAGGGAAATAACATGTGCTCAGGTAAGACTAATGAGTACTCCTTCCAAAGACTCAGATCAGAAACTTTTGTAGCAGGATTAGGGTTAAACATGCTCTTGGCAACATCAACTGACAACGAAAGTTTGATCATGTTATTTAATTTTTTGGAAACTGGGCTTTACATTTCATTCAAATGGTCTCCAAAGATCTCTTTCCTCGAAAATAGGCTTTATATTTCCAGAGGAGACATGGAATGAAATGTAAAGCTTTGTTTCAAATTCAGTTTGGAAAAAAAGAAATAATATTTGTCTGCTAATTACTGAATTCAGCAATACAAGGTTAAATAAGTGGTTGAGAAATGAAATATTTTACCCAGAAAAAATGGTCACTTCATGAAAATCTTAGCCTTTGCAGATGATACAAATAAGATTCTCGATCTCTTTTGCACAGAAATTTTTTTTTTAAAATGCCATCTGCTAAAATTTAAATTTAGCTCATTATGGATTGAAGCCTAATGTGGATGAATGGATATTAAAGTCTGTAGCCTTTGTTTTTCCTTTCTAATCATAAAACTAATATCACAGTCCTGAAATATCAAACTTGACAATTTATGATCATTACAATGTAATTTTACATTAGTATAAAAAACAACAACAGTTTGTATTTATCTCAAGTCCCAGTTCAAAAAACAAGGAAGTTTGAGCAATAAAAATCATATGTATGGGAGTTTTAATACAAAGCTTAAAGAGAAAAAAGTAAATGAATGAATAATGGGTTAAAGGTTATAAAAGAAATGAAATCAAATAAATAAGGATATTTGTTCTCAGACACAATCTGTCAAATGTAATGCTAGACCTGATTAAGCTATTCCAAAGAATTTGGGTGTTACTATAGAAATATACTAGAAATGCGTCAATATGACCATGGGCCATCCTCACCTGCACGCAGGCATTTTGCAAAAGAAGAAAAAAGGGCCATAACTCTCATAATAATTGGTGGATTTTACCCTAAATCGAACAACCTATATTTTATGATTGTATACCTGTGTATTAGAAAATATGAATCCAATATACCAATCTTTTTAAAAAATATCTAAAGGAAAACATTTTTTGAAGGTGAAAAAGGGCCATAACTCCCATAATAATGGGTGGATTTTACACTAAATCAAAATTGACCTCTATTTTATGATTATATACCTGTGTATTAAATATGAATCCAATACACTAATGTTTTCAAAAGATATCAAATGGAAACTACTTTTCAATATTGAAAAAGGGCCATAACTCCCATAATAATGGGTGGATTTTACCCTTAATCGAACTTTACCTATAATTTATAATCATATACCCGTGTATAAAATATGAATCTAATACACTAATCTTTTCAAAAGTTATCAAATGGAAACCATTTTTCAAAGCTGAAAAAGGCCCATCTCCCAAAATAATTGGTGGATTTTAGCCTAAATCGAACTCGACTTACATTTTATGATTATATACCTGTGTATAAAATTTGAATCCAATACACTAATCTTTTCAAAAGAAATCGAACGGAAACATTTTTTCAAAGTTGAAAAAGGGCCATAACTTCCAAAATAATTGGTGGATTTTACCCTAAATCAAACTTGACCTACATTTTATGATTATATACTTGTGTATAAAATTTCAATCCAATACACCAATCTTTTCAAAAGATATCGAATGGAAACCATTTGTGTTACGTATGGGATGGACGGACATGATGGACATACGTACGGACAACGGTGATACTCTATGTCCCCCAATTGAAAATGGTGGGGGCATAAAAAGAATTGGGAGACTAATGATAAAGGAAAGAAGAATTTATTTATGAAACAATTTGCATGAAATGTCAAGCTACGTTTTCTGAATAAAAAAAAAAAAGAATAATATTTGTCTGCTGCTGTTTAACTTTTTAGAAAAAAAAAGAAAAAAAAAGAATCCTGCAAAACCATACACAGGAACATCTTTATAACACTGTCATTATAGCATGGTTTCTAATAATAATAATAGTTCGCCTGTCATTACTGACAATGACCAGTCTTAATCACATGAGAGAAATGCTACTGTTTGTGTGTTCTAAGATGGCTGATTTGACCAATTCTAGCTCTAAACTGTCTATTGCAGATGGAATAACAGAGGTCAGAGACAAGACAGCTCTGTTGGTGATGCCTTAGCTCTGGCTTTGCACTGTGCATGTTTCTGCTCAGCTTCACTGATTCTTTTTGCCTAATATTTACTAGCACCTCTTCTGGTGAGGCCTCGCTACTTTGCTCGGTCCTGTGCAATTTGTTCCCATGACTCTGTTGGTTTGTTGAAATCCTTGAGGGAGGCTTTGAGGGTGTCTTTGTATCGCTTCTTCTGACCACCATGGGAGCATTTGCCCATTTCTAGTTCTCCATAGGGAATTTTCTTTGGCAAACGTTCCTCAGGCATCCTGGTAATATGGCCTGTCCATCTTAACTGTGCCAGTTTCAGAAGAGTATGGACACTCTGCATCCCTGCCCTTTTCAGGACTTCTGTGTCTGGAATCCTGTCTTGCCACTTAATCTTTAAAAAATTTTTAAGGCAGCTTGTATGGAAGTGGTTCAGTCTTTTGGTGTGCCATTGGTAAACTGTCCATGTTTCACATGCATACAATAGTGTTGGCAGCACCACAGCTTTGTAGACTTTCAGCTTTGTGTCAAGCCTGATTCCACTTCAATCCCAAACACTACCACGTAGTTGGCCAAATGCTGCACTAGCTTTAGCAATCCTGGCATTGACTTCATCATCAATGTGCATGACTCTTGACAATGCGCTTCCAAGTTAGGTGAACCTGTCTACCACTTGCAGTCGTTGACCTTTCACTGTGATGGTAGGCACCTTGTAAGGCTTGCCAGGTGCTGGTTGATAAACCACCTTGGTCTTTTTGATGCTGATTGTGAGGTCATAGCTGTCACAGGAGTCAGATACTTGATCTACACCTTTTTGCATCTTCTCTTCTTTTCGAGCACCATTTGCCATGTCATCAGCAAAGAGGAACTCATCTAGCACCTCTGGTTTCTAATATAACAAAGTTGAAAGATGGGACAAAATATGTTGTATCAAATCAAAAATATATATGTTGTAAACTTCCTAAAATATCAAACACCAAAGTTTCTCACAAAATGGCATATGCAAACAATGCATACCCAGATCCCATTGCAGGACCAGTCTGATCAGGGTCTATACTGTTTGCCATTACACTAAGCATTTTAAGAAACAACTGCATAAAAATCAAACTTTAAGCCAAGTATGGAATAAAGTGTTTATGACATTTACCCTAGATTATATAGAAAAAAAATGACCATTTATGATCATTTTTCTATATAATCTATACAAATGGTCATTTTTCTATAAAATCTATGGATTTTTGTTTGGTAAATTACTTGATCACTTTGCTAACACAGTTTTTGCTTGGAATCGCAGCAATAGTGTTATAAAGAGGTTGTGATGTACCTTAATAAAGGTGTTGTAGTTCCACTGTCTCTCTGAGGTAAGAAGGTTTCCAGGGCTTCTGCCAGTTTAGCTCTCATGTCTGAATTAATGAGACGTTCCGGACTGCCCATGTATACGAGTATCAAAGTCATTAAATGATTCATGTTGTCTATCTGAGCCTGAAAGGTGAAACAGATTACAACATTTATTCTAAATTCATGGACAGACATAACATGCAAAAGCAAACAATGTAGAGAGCCACATCCAATCTGGGTCTGCACAGTTTGCCAATTTAGACACATCAACAGGTAGCAAAATGCATTTGTTCAAAGTTTAGAATAAGTATGGTAAGGATTATGGTATTATCATAGCTCTAGTTAAGGTGCTATTTTCAGTCCAAAAGTGTTGATATTTTTCTTATTTCTCCAAGAAAACATATGTTGAGGTACTCATTAGAAGTGCCTCGCCGAGGCACTTCTAATGAGTACCCACAACATATGTTTTCATGGAGAAATAAGAAAAATATTAATCTGATACCCACTTTTATCTAGGCCTATGATTATGGAATACAATAAGGAGGCATTCTATTATGGGAACAGCAAAGATATGGATCAACCTGTACAAGTATGCGGTCTGAACAGGGCTGTTGTATTGTGGCCATAAATCAAACAGTTTCCAAGCATTTTCTAGGCAAAGAGAAAAATTGGCCAGGCTAGACATATGTGCAGTCTGGTCTGGGCCTACAGTATATTGTCTTGTGCATATGCAGGCTGATCTACATAAATTTACTCATGCCCTGACTCTATTAAACCCTTAAAGTTTCAAGCAAAATTGTTGCAGCAACATTCTATTTTTTTTTTTTTTTAATTATTTTTCAGAGAAAATAACGCTTGATATTTTCTGAAGAAGCCAACTGATCTGGATCTGCACTGTTTGTCATGAAATATGTGAATTTCTATCAAAAACCAGGATCAAGTAATCTGATTGGCTGGAAATTAGAAGTGAATGTGGCATCTTAATTTATTCAGCAAGAGAAGGGCTAATAAGTTGACCTCAATGCTAGACAGGATCCACTAAAACCTTAATTCCTCTGAAAAATAATAAAAAACATTTCAAAATGTCTGCTGTATTTCTGAATGGCACTTTCAAGATTACGGTAAATGTCCCTTAAAATTTGGAACACTTTATTCCATACCTTTTTGGCTTAAATTTTGCTTTTATGCAGTTCTATCTTAAAATATGTGGTGGACTGGCAAACAGTGTAGACCTTGTTTCTACACTGTTTGCATATGCCATTTTGTCAGATATTTTGGTGTACGAAATTTTAGGACATTTACCATAAGAGTAAAGTTCACTGAAACCTGTGTAAATGACCCCCCTCCCCCCACAACCCCCCCCCCACACCCCCTTATCCTCCTCCGTTAAAAAACTTTTCTGTTTACAGATGGCATAAGCAGGTAACCATTCAAAAACAATGGACCATTTCTGACCAATATTTGGGAACCATCTAGCTTAATCTTAGGCACTCTGAAAGCTAAATCGGCAGATGACAAGTTAATTATTTTTGCTTATTTTTCCATGAAAAGAGAGTTTGACATTTCATGCAAATTGTCTCCTTAAGAGACAATTTGCATAAAATGTCAAACCCTATTTTGATGGAAAATAAGAAAAAATATTTCAGAATTATATCTGCTAGAATTTTTACCCAGCATGCTAATTGTTAACCCATTTAAGTCTGGACACCCCCAAAAAGGTATGTGGTATCTGATCAGGTTCTCCACTGTTTGCGAATATAGTTTAGCCATTTTCTCTAGAAACATCTAAATCACATAGCCTGACATACCTAAAATTGAAAGTGGACTCTTCCAATATATAGTATGGGGGTGTTTATTCAGTCTAAAATGGTTAAAAGACCATATTTCTGCAAATACACCATACCTCTAGAACTCCTTCATTTAGGTGGTCCAGGGAAAGAAGAAATGTTGTAATGTTGCTCATCACAAACTCTGGAATGTAACACAATGACTTTGGCACATCAGATGGAAGAGGAAATGTCACCTGGTCAAATTCTGTGAATTCATCACTCTTGGCAACCTGAACCAGCCAGGTTGACGTGGCGACATGGAAGTCCATGCACATCCATAAAAGGTGTGGTTCAAATATGGCAGCCTTCATGTTTCGATACCAACATAATTCTAAAAGGGAAAAGAAAATTCACTGATTTCAGATAAGAAACTCAGACCTCCTGTTTAATGCTTAGCATGCTGGGTAGAAATTTCAGCAGACAACATTCTGAAATTTTTTTCTTATTTTTTTTCCAACTAATGAGACAATTTGCATGAAGTGTCAAAGCCTGTTTTATGGAAAATATAAGGGAAAATATCATCAATTTGTCATCTGTTGAATTTGCCCAGAGGGTGGTAAAGGTTAAATAAAATATTCAACCATTTGTGGAGCAGTGGTGCAGTTGTAGAGTAAATCATTTGCTATTGAGAGGTACAGTGATTGTCATGCTGAATAAATTAGGATGCACACCTACTTCTAATTTTCAGCCAATCACAATTGCTTGATCCAGGTTGTTGATACAAATTCACATACTTAATGACAAACAGTGTAGATCCAGATCAGTTGGCTTCTTCAGAAGCCAACTGATCTGGAACTACACTGTTTAAAAAGGCAGGGCATATCCAGTTTCAACAGGACTAAGGTTAAAAAAATGATGTGACAGTTTACAAAATATTTCCATATATGACAAATTTATGTGTAAACAATGACAATTACTATATTTACCCTAACTAGGCATTCTCGGGCAAAACAAAAATATGACCTAGGTAAAACAAACTGGATCCTTTGTCATTCTAAAAATATGTCTTTGGGACATCAGCAGGTAGTCATAATTATGGAATTGTCCAAATTTTAGGATAGGTATAGCAATTAAGGTTTTTAAATATAAGAGTAAATTTGGTAGTCTTTCAGCTGGCTTAGCTTTCGCCTCATGTATTAAAAGCTAACAAATTTTCCTAAAAATCAGGGCCCAGTTGTTCAAAGCTTACGACATCGTTAGTTAACGATTCGTTAAAATTTACTTCGAGTGATATGCAAATATGCTGAATTTTTTTGCTGAAAAAAGTGAGTAGCTTTTGCAGTGCAAAAGCTACTCACATTTTTTCAGCAAAAAATATCAGAATATTGTGTATGGAATCCGCTAAAACAGTTAACGAAATGACCCTTAACGAGCTCGTTCAGCTAACGACTCTTTGAACAACTGGGCCCTGAAAAAGTGCTTCTTACTCAAAAGAAGATTGAATTTACAGATGTTAAACAAGGTATACTTGCCTTTATTTATTTGTTCCCTAACAGCATCTACCACTTCCTTGGGACCATTGTGTTTAATCTCTTTATACAGTTTATGAAGATTAGCTAAATTTCGACTAAGTTTTGTGAGTTTATTAACCACATAGAATCCTTCATATAATGCCTGCTGACAGAGGAAGAAACATTCCGTAATAAAATGGTAAGCCGTCTTCTCTGGCAAAGGTGAGGAAGATATAGTTTTTGATTGCACAAATGTTGGTACATGGGATAATTCTGAAATAAAAAATAGAGCTCTGTCAAGCAAATCTAGTGCTTAAGAGCAAATCAAGTGCTTAAGGTGGATGGGTACAACTCTAAGGGAGGTCACTCTGACCAAAGAGTTTGTACATGAGATAATTCTGAAATAAAAAAAAAGCTGTGTCAAGCAACTCCAGTGTTTAATGACAAATCTAGTGCTTAACAGCAACTCTAGTGCTTTAGAGCAAGCAAATCTAGAGGAGCAAATCTAGAGCATAACAGCAACTACAGTGCTTAAAAGAGCAAATCTAGTGCTTAAGTACAAGCAAATCTAGTGCTTAAAAGCAAATCTAGTGCTTATGGTGCATTGCTACAACTCAAAGGGAGATCATTCTGCCCAAAAAAACAATTACCTCCTTACTCAAAGAGGGATCTTTTTAAAGGATAGAACTTGCATCCCACAGGTGCAAATTCTTTCCTTTCAGAGTACCCTTCTGTGACAAGGGATTTTCAAAACTCATCTCATTTTTTGCTAGAGTGGTCTCCCTTTAAAATAAAAATGTGAAACATTAATATCCCACCAGTATCTTGTAGCGGGCAGATCTCTTGTCAAAAATTGATGAAATTAGCCCATTAGCAATCCCAAACCAGACCTCAACAATATCCATGCATATACAAATGTACCAAGTTTGGCAATGAAAATCCATTGACATTTACTGGTTATCATCTGGAAACAAAAATAGGGACCTGTATCGGGGCAGATAACTGTCAAATATTGATGAAATTTGTCAATTAGCAATCCCAAACCACAATATCAATGCACATATCAAATTTGGAGAAAATCCATTGATATTTACTCAAGTTATCATCTGGAAATGAAATAAAGATGGTCAGATGGATGACAAAAGGACAGATGGTTGAACGGACAAAAACATAGACAGCCAACATGAAACCATAATACCCGGCCACTATTGTGTGGGGAGGTATAAAAAGACAAAAAATCAGCTTAGAATACTCTCTCTTTAATGTGTATTCATTCATCTTAATGAATATATGATTTGTCAAGACCTGGATCAGCCTGTCATTTACATTAGGGTCATGTAATCAAGGCCATTACGGCTAACCTTCAGAAACACTGGACTCTAAACACCTAGCACTTGATGTGTCTGCAGAGGATCTGCTGGCTGATCCAGGTCTTCACTTCTCATATCTGAACACCCTCCTTTTTCAATCAATGGGACTTTAAATTAAAATAAGTGTCTAAACATAAAATACGATGTTATCTACAGATAAGAATAGTTTGTCATTACTTGAAGACAATTTGCCTCACACTTTGTTTCAAAGCTGTCAAAAGAAGATGCTTACTACATTACATCATGAAAACATGCCTTTATAATTTTGACCCCCTTAAACCCCACTTTTATATAGTAAAACTGGGGTTTACAGGAATATACACTATTTTTCTTATTTTTGCTCAAAAACATAGATTGTGGGTACTCATTAGAACTGCCTCACCCAGGTGGTTCTAATGAGTACACTCAATCTATGTTTTGAGCAGAAATATGAAAAATATCAGTTTTTTTTATCTGAAAATTTTGTTTTTGGAGGTGAAATTTTCTATATATTTGAATAGGCATGTTTTCGTAATGAAAATAAATGATGACAACAGCATAAAAACTCCATAAACTTCCAAAGCTATGGACATTGAAAGTTTGCAGTCAGTGAATCATTCTTTGAACTTGTAAATATGTGTGAGATATTGATTGTATCACAAGATCTTTTTAGATTTTTCAAGTACATGTATTAGTTATAGCTTATCTGTAGAAATTAAACAATATAATTTAAGAGAGTAAAGGGAGTGCAAAATAATGTGAATTTCTCCAGGTAAACTCTAACATACAACTAAGCCAACTTATTCATTCTATACGTTACCAAAATTAACCAGAATATGCATTATACTTCCTACTGGCTGTATTGCAATGTATTCTTCAGAGAGATTATTTTTTCTGTGCAAAGTAAATAATGTGACAGAATTAATATAGGTGGTACAACAGAAATTTTATGCAATTAAGTTTAAGTGTTTGAAATGAAAACCAAGCATCTGATCGGTGGAAAAAGTAGGCTGAGCTGCAAAGAACTTTTAATTCCAAAAATTCCAACTTACCATATTTACCTTAAGTATTACGACACCTTATCTACTTACCATACTTGTCATAAAATTTGAAATGGTTCTTTCTACTACCTGTTGATGTGTCACATAAAATGTTAAGCCTTACTTGCTCTGAAAAATAAAATCTTATCAATCTGTGATCTGCTGCAGTTGTGATTAACAATTTAAGGGTTAAAATTTCCAAGAGAACCTCTCTCACTTAATAAACCCCAAGCCACCATTTTACAGAGCATTGCCCATTTCTTGGCACCAATTATTCAGTACCTTGAGCATGTACCCATTTTTCTCTTGCTTCGTGTTCATTCTGTAGCACCACCTTGGTATAACTAGGACTAATCTTCATTAGTTTATCTGAACGTGGCTGGGAGAATGGCTGGCACAACTTCAGCATCACATAACAAAGGTTAAGACAGAAGCCATCAGTACAATACTCCTGGTTGAACACCTGAGCCTCATGGGCTGACCATAAATTTGGTTTTCCTGCAAATAAACAAGAATGGAATTATTAATCCAAAGAATTTTTTCATCATATCCAAAGAAGAATTTTCACTTAATGTGACAGTTTCAGTTTTCATCGATTTTGGATATCATGGTTCTGTTCGGTTCTCATCAAGAACAATCATCAGTGACCTTGATTGTGTGAGGTCAAGGCCAAAGTCTGTTAAAGTTCAGATGAGAACAGAAATTGTCACAGTAAATAAAAATTCTTCTTTGGATGTGATCTTTTAAAATTATTCTTTGGATCAATGTAATATATATGTAATATATTCTATCCTGATTAACCTATTTAGTGAAGAATGGAACAACTTGTTAGCTTGCTGCAGTGTGACAATACTTTAGCAGATGACATGCATATATGAAACGTGTTAGATAAAAATGTGCCTACAAGACATGTGGATAGCAAAGATCAAGATCAGCCTGTGAATCCACACAGTCTGAATCAGGGTCTTCACTTTCACTGTTTGCCTACAGAATTACTGAATACTGCACTACAATAAAACTACTTTATAACACTTCTGCTGTGATCAAAAGAAAGAACCATATTAGCTAAATAACCATGTTGTATCCAAGCAAAACTGTATAGAGTATATAGAAAAATGACCATAAAGATCATACTCTGTACTGTATGGTCAGTTATAGTCATTTTTTTAAATAATCTATACAATTTTGTTTGAATACAATTTACCTGCAGTTTTATTGCATATTAACCCTTGTCCTGCTGAATAAATTAAGAAGCCACACCCATTTCTAATTTTCAGCCAATCAGATTATTTGATCAAGGTTGTTGATATAGATTCACATACTTAATGGCAAACAGTGCAGATCCAGATCAGTTGGCTTCTTCAGATCTTCTGGATCTACACTGTTTGCAAAGGCAGGGTATATCAGGGTTCAGCAGGACAAGGGTTAATAATTTCTAATCATATTTACCTGCATTAGCATAAAGGCATTTTCCGAGCCACCATAATACTTTGTGTCGCAGTTCAACTGACCTTGTAATAATACTGAAGAGTATCCAGTACAGATCATCAAAGATGACAGTCACATGCTGAAAACATGAAAACGGAATACATCTGGGCCCAGTTGTTCAAAGCATCGTTAGCTCAACGAGCTCGTTAAGGGTCATTTCGTTAACTGTTTTAGTGTATTCAATATACAATATTCTGATTTTTTTTGCCGAAAAAAATCATTTTTTTCAGCAAAAAATTTCAGCATATTTGTGTATCACTCAAAGTAAATTTTAACGAACCGTTAACTAACGACATTGTTTGCTTTGAACAACTGGGCCCTAGTATAGACAGCAACCATAGGGGCAGTGCACAATAAAATTGTATATTAGGACAATAAAATTGTATATTAGGGTATATGTAGACAGTTTATATACAGCCTTGTATACCAATAGTGTTGGCCTGTCACACACCCAGCCCAAGATTCCTTAATAACATAGCCTAATTTCAAAATGTGTCATTTAGTTTTAATAAGTGTTCTTTAATGATTTCCATGGATACCTCCAAAATAAAATTTCTATCAAAATCGTTTTACAGTAATTATGTCCTACCTGCCATATACAATGTATACTTTAGAATTTTATCAGTTTTATGTCCTACCTGCAATATATCCCATACTTTAGAGTGTTATCAATTTCATGTCCTACCTGCCATATATACTTTAGAGTGTTATCAATTTCATGTCTGGGTTCTTCCATTGAGTTGGAAAAGAATTCATATGGACCTCGACTGTTCTTTGGGCTACAACTGAAGCTCAGAATTGAACCTATCAGTGTTTCTTCATAGCATCTGCCTTTAGACCAGTCTCTGGGTTTACTGTGATCCATGAATATCTGAAAACATATTTCAACCCATTATCCCACATAATATATTGGAAGAATCAAATTTCAATTTTAGGTATGGAAAGTTATGTAATTTAGATATTCCTAAAGAAAAATGGCCAACTATTTGCAAACAGTGGAGACCCTGATAGGATACTAAATGGGTTAACAGCACTGAATAAACTTGATGAATTTTCTGACATTTTTTCAAAGGAGGCAACTTTTATGACTTTTTTGCTTTTCTGTGCACAAAATAATAAATAATAACACATCACACAATTGATTAGGATTGGTCATTGTCAGTAATGACAGACGAACAAACTTGTTGGGGTTAACGACACCTCAACCCTTGTGGGTCAACTTGTGTTGTCTCCTAGAGAAAGGGAGAAAAGAGATAGAAGAGATAGTAGAAGAGATGAAGAGAGGGACAGGGAAGAAAGAGGAACAGGAATGAAAGTGAAGAAACAGAAGAAATAAAAAACATTCCCCCTCTACCCTTACCTGCTACAAGGATAGCAGGCCTTGCCCAACTGTAAACCACCCTTTGCACCACCCGGTCACCCCAAATTTTCATTCAGAATGCATAATGTGGAAATGTATAGTTTAATCTTTAACCCTGGTCCTGCTAAACCCAGATATGCCCTGCCTTCAAGCAGTGTAGATCCAGATCAGTTGGCTTCTGAAGAAGCCAACTGATCTGGATCTGTACTGTTTGTCATTTAGTATGTGAATTTGTATCAACAACCTAGATCAAGCAATCTGACTGGCTGACAATTCGAAGTGGGTGTGGTATCTTAATTTATTTAGCATCGCAAGGGTTAAGGATTAAACATTTACCTCTGCTAAATTTGGTTTAAGAGTGAAGAATTTCAGTACACCAAGATACTCAGGAACATCTGTACTTGTTAAAGTGCATCCTTTGGTGAATTTACGATATACTACATCTAATACTGGTGTGAGAACTTCAGACAAAGAGTCTGAAGGATTGTCTTCTAAAGCAGAAATCACTGCTAGTAGGAACTGCTGAACTGGATTTTCTTTTTCTGAAATGATAAAAAATCACTGTAAGTTCCATTGCATGTTCCTTAGTTTCAACTGTTTGCACTTCATTAAGCAAATGTTCCTATATTACACTTATCTTTCAGATGTTCATAAAATAATTAAAAACAAATCAGAAAACAAAAATTCCTAATCCTGATATCTGTACAAATTTTAAAAGCAAGTTCACCAAATAAATGGTGACAAACTATAGAGTATACTTGAAATAGAAGTTAATTGTGTATTAAGGATAATGTGATCTAAATCTGGGCCCAGTTGTTCAAAGCTAACGATGTCGTTAGTTAACGATTCATTAAAATTTACATCGAGTGATACACAAATATGCTGATATTTTTTGCTGAAAAAATGTGGGTAGCTTTTGCTTTGCAAAAGCTACTCACATTTTTTCAGCAAAAAATATCAGAATATTGTATATTGAATCCACTAAAACAGTTAACAAAATGACCCTTAACAAGCTCGTTAAGCTAACGATGCTTCGAACAATTGGGCCCTGGGCTTCTAAATACACATCTTTTCTGTTTGCATATGGCATAAGGACCTTTTTCTCATTGCACATCAAATGTTTAAAAAAGCAATAAAGTATGGTACAGTTAAAGCTCTAATACATCCTTTGTGACAACATGAAACAAAGACCAGGTCACAAATCCACAATAACTACCATATTTATCATAAATATTCGGACAAACGGTTCTATTATGTCTGAGTTTGAGTTTTAAGGCTCAGTATGCAGTGTTAAGGTCCTGTCGAACTGGTCAGTTAATTTACCTATTCACACTTCCTGAATAGGCTTAGACCTCTAAGTGGTCAACCGGTACTTGTGCACATATTTTTGCCAGTAACTAGCAGTAACTGACAACTGCCCTTCTTGAATCAGCAGAAGGGGGAGAATTACTGTACAAATAATTTCATGATCAGTCTCCATCAGTCGCTGGGATTCTAATTGGCAACCCCAGGATCTGAAGCTATGGAGCCTGGCCCAGACAAACGGTACAGACCAAGATCAGATGCCTCTAAACACAGCATTTGATCATGGTCTACACTATTTGCCATTCATCCAGCAGTTTTTAACCCTTGTCATACTGAATAAATTAAGATGCCACACCCACTTCTAATTTTTAGCCAATCAGATTACTTGATCCAGGTTGTTGACACAAATTCAAATATTTAATGGCAAACAGTGCAGATCCAGATCAGTTGGCTTCTTCAGAAGCCAACTGATCTGGATCTGCACTGTTTGCAAAGGCAGGGTATATCTGGGTTCAGCAGGACAAGGATTAAGGCCCCTCAACAGGTAATAAAATTAAATTGTTTAAATTTGAAGACAAGTACCATAAGGACAAGTACATGTACCTTCTATGCCTAAGCAAACAGTGTAGACCTATATCAAATGGTGCAGAATACATGCCAATCTGGGTTACCTGGGTTACCCTGTATGTCACTGGACACATAGACAGGTGTCTAAATATTTATCATTGCATAAAATGCAGTGTCGCATGTTATTAACAGCCATGCATTCACTGGCAAAAAGCTGTGTATTAACAAGGCAGTTCACGCGCTGTTAATGCACAGCTATGCAACTTTCAATATGATCGTACCAGGGACACAAATTTGCTGCCATTACGAGATGTGTACTGCCTGGCCCTAGAACGAGCATAGTCCGTGGAAATTACATTTGCGAGACATCTGTGAAAAGGCGAAACAAAATAGTGCAAGAAATAACGCGAAATGTAGCAAATGTTTTCAGTTTTTATGCAATAATAGCGACCGAACATGGTTTTTCAATGAATTAACAATCGCCAGGTCCCTTGGGAGGTGTTGAAAACTGCGGCCTTCGGCCTCGGTTTTCAACACCTCCCACAGGACCTGGCGAATGTTAATGCATGAAAAACCGTGTTTGATCCCTATAATATTTAGGGTAAACATGCCAGTAGTGTTCAGGACTGGGTTGTTTATTTTCTTATGGGATAGGGATGGTTTTCTTGTAATGTACTTCAAATCTAACTTACCCAAAAGGGACCCTTTTTGTCCAATACAGAGTTCTACAAACTGTTGATGTATGTAACTCTGTTTAGAGTATAATTCTGGTTGCCGCAGACAAGACTTTGCATTCAAAATGATCACTTCTCTGCATTTGGATAACTCCTCTGTAAGCATCTGAAACTGTATATACACGCACAGTGAGGTTTCAGCAAAATAAGATAACCTCATGAAAAATAACAATTAAACAAGCTATACATGCATTTAGATGTGTTTTTTTTTTAAATTAAGCAAAGAAATAAAAAACATAATTCAAGAGTAAATGTGTATGTGTTTTTGTTTGTTTATTCATTTTCTAGATAAAATTGCGATATATACCCTTAAAGTGCTAATCACAACCGCAGCAGATTACATTTTGCAACAATTTTTTTTTTTATTTTTAAAAGTAAATAAGTCTTGAAATTTCATAAGAACTGTCTGCCAAGCAGACAATTCACATGAAATGACAAGACTTATTTTCTCTGGAAAATAAAAAAAAAAAAAAAATCAGAATGTTGTCTGCTAAAAATTTGCTGGGCACTTTAAGTGTTAATTTTGTTAAGTAGCTGCATGTGCTGTTATTATATCATATAGTCTGTCACTACATTTTTAAAGCCCCAGCAGAAAGTCTTGTTGAGTGTCTAAAAAACAAATCACTACAAAAAATATTGACAAGGTCACCAGTCGGAGTGGTCACATAAACCCCCAGCTGGCGCAAATCCATGAACAGGCCTTGATAATATCTTAAAAACTCTGAAACAAAAACTTTGGCGCAGATGTCTACTAATGCTACAGAAAGAAAAAAAGTGAAAAATGAACATGCATATGCACAAATGGAAAAAATGGGAAAAGCAAAAATTATATGCTACTTTGCGTACAAGCATGCCAGGGTATAATCATATTAGGTGATGCAGATGCATTAGTCTCACTTCATGTGTTTGCAGAATTTTGCATAATTTTGTGAATAGCTAGCTCCTGTCAGGTTTCAAGCTATGTATCCACAGTTTTTCCACCAAACACAACACAACAAGAGTTAAGGATACACTTCAGAAGTTACTGCCAAATTTGTTTTTTTCCTCCCTCTGTAAATGGGTCTGCTCTAAAAGGAAAGATTTTTCTCCCCTCCGTATTATTTCCTTTTATTGTAGACCTAGACCTACCTTTTAATACTTAGTTAATCAATGTCTGATCATTACCTCAGGTGGATAAGCAGCTAAATTTAACCCTTAAACTGCCAATCACAACAATTATTGTCTGCTTTGTCATCTGCTTGTGATTCAAAATTTAGACCTCTTTTCAGAGGGCTTGAACTGCAAGAAAGCATACAGGAAGTCAGAAAAGATGTCCCTTTTATAAAAATGATGGCAACCTCTACCAAGTGTATCCAGTCCTATTATCCCTTAAACTGTCAATCACAACAACTGTGGTCTGCTATGTCATCTGCTTGTGATTTTAGATGTCATTTTTGCAAATAGTGTGGACCCATATCAGACTGTTCCTCTAGGAGCAGTCTGATCAGGGTCCACACTGTTTGCCTGTATGTATGATCAGGGTCCACACTGTTTGCCTGTATGCAAAAATAGGTTTGAAAAGTTTCAAGAATATTCAGCAGACGTCATAGACAGACGTTTTCAGATGCAGTTTTTTTGGCTTTTTAAGGGTTAAACTGTCAAACTTGGCAAAACTTTTCACAAAATATTTCATTTAGAAGGAGACTTAAAGAAGAAAGGGGTGTTACAAGACTTACCTTTTGGTTTGAAGAATGCAGCACAAATCTTTCATAACACTTGTAGAGGTACAGAAAGCTTTGTGGTTCACCAGCTGCCTCAAAGTTAGGATCACTGTCAGAGGCTGAGGTGATCGAACGTATCACATTCTTTTCTGGAGCTTTCATCATTAATCTCTCAGATACAGCCTGATCATAAAAACAAGTACCATATTATACTAAATATTGGGACATGATAACTTCTTACCATACTTGTCCTAAAGTTTGAACAAGTTCATTTTATGACCTGGGCCCAGTTGTTCAAAGCATCCTTAGCTTAACGAGCTCGTTAGTGGTCAAAATAATAATAAGTACAATATCTATAGTAAGTACAATATCTAATTCACAGGTATTTTTGCTGAAAAAAATGTGAGTAGCTTTTACAAATGCAAAAGCTACTCACATTTTTTCAGCAAAAATATTAGCATACATGCCATATTTAATGATCAAAGTTTTAATTATAGTTATTAGCATTAGTTTTGAACAACTGGGCCCTGTTGATGAGTGCAAAAACGGGGAGTGGAAGACATAGTAACTCCAACATCCCTTCCTCCACCATTTGATCTGGATATTTATTTGTTTATGTTAAGGCTTTACGGCCCAGTCAACCCAGTAGGGTCATGTTGAGAGCAGTCAGTTTACCTAACAACACTTTTATTGAGCAGGCTTAGTCCTCCAAGTGGTTAACCAGTATTGTGCACATTCTTACGCCAGAAGCTGACAACTGCCCTTCTTGAATCAGTGGAAGGGAGAGAATGGCCGTAGAATATATTTCATGATCAAACCTCCATGAAAGAATGTTGCAGACACTGTGGGAGTCAAATCCGCAGGAGATCACCAGTCGAACGCGCATCCAACTGAGCCACTGAGGCCAGCTGATCTGGGTGTACACAAATTGCTCAGACACAGATAGCTATATACCCTAAACATTTGGACACCTTCACCACTTTGTTACCTCTTGATGAGTATAAAATCTGGTAGATGAGTGGCAAACAGTGCAGACCGTATCAGATGCCATATTCTGTGGCATCTGACCTGGGCCTACTCTGTTTGCTAAGGCCTTTCTGTGACAATAAACTATAAACTTACATAATGCCTAATTAAAATAACGATGGTCCAGATCAGTTTGTTTGTTTGTTTGTGATGAGGTTTTACGGCCCAGTCAACCCAATGGGGTCATGTCGAGTGCGGTCAGTTTACCTAACCACACGTTTACTGGGCAGGCTTAGTCCTCTAAGCGGTTAACCAGTATTGTGCACATTCTTTCGCCAGAAACTGACAACTGCCCTTCTTGAATCAGTGGAAGGGAGAGAATGACCGTAGAAAATATTTCATGATCAATCTCCACGAAAGAATGTTGCCGACCTCGGAGGGGGGGTGGGTGTTGAACCCGTGACCTCCTGGTCTCCAGTCGGACGGCATATCCAACTGAGCCACCGAGGCCGGCAGGTCCAGATCAGTGTCTTGGACCTAAATGGCAATGATCCTGACCATGTTGCATGGTTATACATGTTGGTCTGGGCTTTGTTGTTTGTCTGTTATAGGTCTTTTTTTTACACAAGTTTAATTAATCATTTTTATAGTAATCTATATAACTTACTTAATTCTAAATTTAGCTAAACGAGTGGAAATCAGACCTTAATTTGCTTTTTTTCTCAGAACTTACATCTTTAAGGGGAATACACTTTTCAAGAGAAATAGCTATAACAATAATATTTACCTCTCTCCTTACTGAGTGATACTCATAATGGAAAATAGCCCCCATTTTTTTTTTGAAAAAAAAAAAAAAGATTCAAACAGTGTGTTTGACCACCTGGTAATGTGTGTAATTAATGACAAACACCAGGGCCCAGTTGTTCAAAACTAACGATGTCGTTAGTTAACGATTCGTTAAAATTTTAATCGAGTGATACGCAAATATGCTGAAATTTTTTGCTGAAAAAATGTGAGTAGCAATGTGCAAAAGCTACTCACATTTTTTCAGCAAAAAATATCAGAATATTGTATATTGAATCCACTAAAGCAGTTAACGAAATGACCCTTAACGAGCTCGTTAAGCTAACGACGCTTTAAACAACTGGGCCCAGATAAAGTAGAACACTGTTAACTAAACTAATTATCTTTTGCATCAGGAAACATTCATATTTGGCAAAGGGCAGGTAAATCAGGGCAATTCATTTCACAAGGTCTGGAATGCCACAGTGATCTTTAAGAGTTTGTGACAAGAAGCTTTTACAACTTTGCCCTTTGCCTTTCTTAGTGAAAGCTTCCCACCAATGAAACAAAACTGATTTACAGTATACTGACTTGACATACAGTAATGACTCTGATCAGACTGATGCTTTGCAAGCTGATCTTGATCTTTTTTGTTTATGTTAATTCAGGCAACAATTTTCACATGGTGTAGCTTAACCTTTTTACGCCAAATGGATTTATTTACCTTCACTCTTCAGACCAGTCCATTTCCAATATAAGGGGTGTCTGGTCAATCTTATTATTACCATGTCTTATAGAAATTCCTATATTTAATGCAAAACAGTGTAGACCCTAATCAGTGCCACATTCTGCGGCATCTGATCTGGGTCTACACTGTTTGCCAATGTCCCTTTTATGGGATGCCAGCCTTAAATGGGTTAAGGGGATTTTATACACCTCATTTTTCTGCCATTT
Source organism: Anodontia alba (assembly GCA_964016985.1). Lineage (NCBI taxonomy): Eukaryota > Metazoa > Mollusca > Bivalvia > Lucinida > Lucinidae > Anodontia > Anodontia alba. Next base: position 118,075,993 of record OZ024822.1, on the reverse strand, counting down.
TTTACAAGGGAGGCAACGATAACTTCCTGTTTGCTTTCCTGCAACCAAGACCTTTTCTGAAAAGAGTTTTCTGCCACTTTTTCAAAGGGGGGCAACTAATGTAAATTTCCGCTTGCTTTCCAGCACACCAGACCCCTTCTGAAAAGGGATCTACTCTTTAAGGAAAGGGTTCTACTCTTAAAGGAAAGAATTTGCTCCCCCTGGGAGCAAATTCTTTCCTTTTAGAGTAGACCCCTTTTCAGAAGGGTGACAAAATAGTTTTGAAAGTTACCTCCCCTGAAATGTGTATCAATTTCCCTTAAATGTAAATGACAATAGTTTGCTGACAATTTACCTCTTGAAGGGATTCTGAGTCCAATAAGGGATTCTTCTTGTATTTCTTGGCCATCTTTTGCAGATACACACAATATTGAGGACCTCCATCTTCCACAGGCTGACCTGAAATAGTCCAGAAGCATTACAAAAAAGTACAATGAAAAGTTTATCAACCATTTAATAAGCTGCTACAGGAAAGCCAAAAAACGGTTGATTAAGACAAGTGCTTGCTTTGAGCAGATATAATTTTCATTTCTTTGTCTTTTCAGAATTAAAACAGAAAGGACTTTATTTAATAGAGGTGAGTGCTTAATACATGTGTAAGACAGGTTCAATAGACCTCCAAGAATGATGACTCTCATCCAGAAGTTTTGTTACTTCTCAAAAAGAACTACTCAAAAATGGAAAGAATTTGCTCCATTTCTCCAACCCTTGCAACCTATGTCATAACAATGATGAATTCACAAGGTTCTGCCAGTAACTAGTTTTTTGGAATGTTAGTGAATTTGCTAGATCTATATTATAAGATTCAGAGTACTCAGTTTGTGCACCAAATTTACTGTCACTTGAGCTGTATGTCTTTCAAAAAAGCAAGTTTCTTAAATGCACCAGATATTCAGACACTCTGACAATCTTTGTTGATACTAGTTTACAGTTATAGTTTGGACATGTTTGGTCAGAGTATCTACAATAATGAGAATGCTAAAGGAGTTTGCTTTTTCAGTGAAAAACAGAACTAAAATAGACATGCTTGGTGCACAAAGTGCTCTTTTGCTGCATTTTACACTCTTTGTAAGTTTGGCATAAATCCAAACAAATGATACAGTCACAGCTGTGTACATATGAGCATGCTGATGACATACATTGTGTTGATCCTGTTCTCAAAGGCTCACACAAATACATGATAGTTTTGGTTATTTCTTATATTTCTGTATTTCTTATATATTTTACACTATCTAATACTTTGCATGCTGTACCAAACTCTTAACCCATAAAACACCAAGAAAACCTGCATCTGAAAATGTCGTCTGGTGCATCTTCTTGTAAACTTTTCAAACATACGTTTTGCATATAGCAACAGTGTGGACCCAGATCAGACTGCTCCTAGAGGAGCAGTCTGATCTGGGTCTACACTGTTTGTAACAATGACTTTTAAAGTAAGCAGCAGAAGACAAAGCAGATGACAATTGTTGTGTTTGGCATCTTAAGGGTTAACATATTTACTGGCTACAGCTGCATGTCATATAGCATAAACACTACCTAAAGCACCAATCACAACTGCAGCAGAAGACATTTTTAAATATACTCTTTTTGCATTATTTTTCATAGAAAATAGGTCTTGATATTTCATGTGACTTGTCTGCTAAGCAGACTATTCACATGAAATGTCAAGACTTGTTTTCTATGAAAAAATGAAAAAAAAAAAAAAAATAGAATGTCGTCTGCTACAAGTTTTACTTGGCACTTTAAGGGTAAATATAATGCTCTTAATATGTAGTTCTCTTTTTTGCTTTTTGAAAAATAAATCATGGAATAATTTTATTATACCTGTATCCAGTGTTATTAAGAAGATATTTTCCATTAAAGCATTTGCTAAGGTTGGTTGGACAGACCTGCTGCCAGAAAATGACCTGAGTGACCTTGAAGGTGATAGCTGATAAGATGGACCTCCACTACTTTGACCTATAAAGGAAAAGAACATGAGAATAGAAGTTTGAATAGACTTGATATTGGCTAAAAATATGGCTGCTTTCAAACTGCATCCATTTTCATTCAGTACTGATGACTGGACCTCATCATTGTGCAGTTACTAATTTTCATTTTCCTTCTTCTTAATGAACCCATTCTGTTATCTTCAAAAAATCAAGTTTCACTTAAGCTTGTGCTAGAGGGCATATGCAGCCTTGCAAACATTGCTGTCACATGAAGAGTCTCAATAAAATTGAGACTCTAATTTTCATTCTTTCATTTGTTCTTTGCTTCACTGGAAACCTTTGCAGAATTTATTTGATACCATCAACTATGACTGCTTTGGACACGTATTCAATTCCATTAAGTACTGATGACAATAGACTTGACCCTGGCTAAAACTATGGCTGGTTGGACAAGTGTTCAATTTCATCAAGTACTGATGTCACTAGACTTGACTCTGGCCAAAAGTATAGCTGCTTTGGACAAGTGTTCATTCAGTACTGATGACAACATACTTGACACTGGCCAAAAGTATAGCTTCTTTGGACAAGTGTTCAATTTCATTAAGTAATGATTACAATAAACTTGTATAGCTGCTTTGGACAAGTGTTCAATTTCATTAAGTACTGGTGACACTGGCCAAAAGTATGGCTGCTAAATACTGATTACTACAGACTTGATACTGGCTGAAAGTATAGCTGCTTTGGACAAGTGTTCAGTTTCATTAAGTACTGATGACAATGGACATGACATTGGCCAAAACTATAGCTATTTTGGACAAGTGTTCAAATTTCATTAAGTACTGATGATAATAGACTTGACACTGACAGAACCTATGGCTGCTTTGAATGTGTTAAATTTTATAAAGTACTGATGACAATAGACTGGACACTGACCAAAAGTATGCCTGCTTTGGATAAGTGACTATTTTCATTAAACACTGGTGACAATGGACTTGACAATGATAAAAGTATGCCTGCTTTTGACAAATGTTATTTCATTAAATACTTGTGATAATTGGCTTAACCCTTCTCTTGCTGAACACAACCGGCCCTGTCTTAGCAAACAGTGTAGATCCAGATCAGTTGGCTTCTGAAGAGTATCTGAAGGTATCAGTACTGTACTTGCTTTAACCCTTGCCCTGCTGAATGAATTAAGATGCCACACCCTTTTCAAATTTTCAGCCAATTGGATTACTTGATCCAGGTTGTTGATTCAAATTTGCATACTTAATGATAAACAGTGCAGATTCAGATCAGTTGGCTTCTTCAGAAGCCAACTGATCTGGATCTACACTGTTTGCAAAGGCAGGGCATATCTGGGTTCATCAGGTCAAGGGTTAAAATAAACCTTAACAGATGCAGTATTTGCCCTAAATACTCCTTACCATACTTGTTCTAAACATTTGTACAGAAAGCTAATAATATGAAACAAGGCAAGAAGTTTACAAACCATTTTGTGTAGTTCCTTTATCTCTTATTGGGCTTTGTTGTATTACTAGAACAGCACCTGCAAAGGATACAGTGAACCCTTGATAAAAGACAGCGTATTTGTTTCCAAAGACATTGCCATTAAAATGAATTTGCTGTTGTACAGAATACTAAATGAGCAGATTGATAAGTAAGAAAGGTCTTGTTTTGTTCTTATTTCCTCACAGAAGATATGTTTTGGATGTTTGTTGGAACTGCCTCAATAAATATCCAACACTTATGTTTCTTTAAATTATTAAATACAATATTCTTGCATAATTTGTGACTAATTGTAACCACTAAAGCGAAGGTTTCATGACAGTCAAATTGTCATTTTAACAAATTTTGTCAATGTATCAAGTATCAGTATAAAGAGGATTGTCTGTATTGTAATAATTCATAATAACCATGCAGCAAAATGCCCCTTATTCTATATGCAAACAGTGAAGGCCCAGTTATATGTGACTAAAGAGCCTTCTTTCTTCATTGATACAATCTACAATATACATTGATCCAGCAAGGGGCAATGAAGGCCCTTATTAAATTGTATGAATGTGCAGACTGATCTAGACCTTTGTAAAAACATATTGCATAGATGGTCTTGTCTCATACTATTGATCAATATTACTCATACTGTAAATAAGACTTGACATGTCATAGTGTGAATTGTCAGCTAAGATATATCATCTTATTTTCTCTGAAAAAAAAACAAAAAAAAAAAAACAAGACCTGTCCCCAGACAGGATAGCTCACCTGAACTCATGCTTGTCAATCAAATAAAAACAATAATGAGGTCCTAAAAAATTTGACGTAAAATTTTAACATGAAAACTAAGTCTGTGACCTTGACCTTGACATGACCTAGGGTGGTGGGGATGGTACTGCGTAAAATTTTGGACCAATATGTAAAATCATACCAAAGATGAATCAAATTGGTGATAAGATTAGGAAATAATGATGTCTTAAAAACTTGAACAAAAACTTCAACATTTGTGGATGTCAATGCCAACACCGCTGCCAATGCCGAGGGAAGTACAATAACTCTCTGTGAAAGTTGTTCAGGGGAACTAAAAATTGAAATTGTCATTTGCTGCAAATCTGCTTGGCACTTCATGGGTTAACAAAAAAATTCATTTCTACTTGTTAAACGAGTTAAACCTTGATCTGCAGAAGTTAAATAATGTATTTATCCTATGTATTCAGACAAGTAGGCCTGAGCAAACAGTGTAGACTCAGATTGGAGCCCAGAGAATGTGAGCATCTGATCAGGACTTCAGGATCTACATTATTTACCACTCATTTGATCAGGGTCTGCTCTGTTTGCCACTCATCTGGCAGTTTTAGACACATCAACAGGTAGTAATAGGGACATGTTCAAATTTTAGTATAACTACAGTAAAGAGATAAAACATCTGAATAATTAGGGTTAACATGGTATTTGCAGACATTTTAACATTTAGCATGCTGGGTAAACAAGAGCACCGCCTGCGGGTGCCAGTTTGACCTAAAAAAGTAATTCAAGGTCACCAAATTCCTTTCTGCAATGGAGACCCTCCTAATTATGCTAAATACCAAACATGACCAGAATCTATCCAGTGTTTCTGGAGACATAGCAGTGAAACCCATTTTCTGAATGATCAAAGTTCCATGGTGACCTTGAAAATTAGGTCAAAGTCACTGAATTCCTTTCTGCAATGGAGACCCTCCCAATTATGCTAAATACCAAACATGATCAGAATTCATCCATCAGTTCTTGAGAAATCTCAGTGAAACCATTTTTCAAAAAAAATTCTAAGTCAAAAAAGGGACATAACTGTCCCAAAAATATTTTGAGGGTTACCTCCCCTATTAGTATGAGTTCCCCTTTTCATAATGAACAACTAGTCCAAGTTTCCATTAAATATCTTCAGTAATGACAGAGATATTACAAAATGTCCAAGTTTTTGCACGACGATGAAGCAGATGCAGACGACGCCAAAGCTATGACAATACCTCGTCGTTTTCTTCGAAACCAGCCGAGCTAAAAATTCAGTTGATGACATTTTGAAATATTTTTTCTTATTTTCCCCAGAAAACAGGCTTTGCCATTTCATGCAAGTTGTCTCCAATGTCAAATCCTATTTTCTGGGAAAAATAAGTAAAATATCATTAGTTTGTCATCTGCTGAATCTGCTCTGAGCGTGGTAAAGGTTTAAATATATTTCTTCTTTTTCTCTGGAAACAGGACTTTGTAGTTCATGTGCACCATTTCTTAAGGAGAAGAAAAGTATGAGATGTTTCTTCTTCTTCAAAAACAAAAAAAAAAAAAAAAAAAAAAAAGGTGAAAAAAAAGATCACTTTCCATATTTACCCTCAATATTGAAACACCATAGTTCCTTACCAAACTTGTTGAAGAAATTGTACAAGCCTATTTTCTTGCACACCAGATAAGGACATCCTGGATTAGAAATTCTTATCATACCTAGGAAATCTTATCCAGAGTAAAATAAAAATCGAGAGTTCTCAGGTGTTTGATAGGCACTGGTTGTAATGGACGTCACATATGCCGTCACTAAGGTTTACGTCACTGAAGGTAATGACATCATTAAATGCTACAATAATGTCATCACAATATGGAGGATGTCAGCAATAGAAGTGACTGCATTATTAAAAATCTACTTTCAGAAATAAAAGGTGTGCAAGAAAAAGAATTTATCATGGGTGTGTGGGGTAGACAGAAAAATCTGTCCCTCATGATCAGAGTCTGGCATCACTTGGCAAGCCTCATGATGCTAGACAGTAATCCTCGGGACTGATTTTTCTACCTACCCCTTACACCAATGATAGTATACAGTTATTCAGTATACAGTATAGTCAAAACTACTGCTCGAGGTGCCGTGGATAGCTTGATGCACTATTACTCGAGACAGGAGTACATCATACTGTCAACAGTACCGACGGCAGTAGTTTTGACTCTTCCACCAAAACATGAAATAATTGTTTTATTACCCAACTAATGCTAAAATATTATTGATTTAGCCAAGAAGCGCTGTTTTAATTGGCACATGATGTTGGCATGTCAACGTCATTCCCGTGAAAGTTAACGTCACCAACCGTGGTATAGTCAAAACTATTGCCCAGCGCTTTTGCATTGGGCTTAAATGGGTGACGTCATCAATTGGTATAGTCAAACCTACTGGACGCCTGGTGACGTCAACATTGTGTAATTTCGTTGATGTAGCTGCAGCCCGAGACAATTAATAAACAGTCTGAACAGACAAACTTTTTTTTTTGAGCTGTATATAGTAGGCTGGGTAATAAATCCTTATATTACTACCTGTTGCTGTATCTAAAATCTGCTGGATGAGTAGACATCCTGTGGGCAGGTCTACAGGTTTGCTTAGACCTGTCTCTTCCAATACTTCTGGGACCAGTTGTTCAAAGCATTGTTAGCTTAACGAGCTTGTTAAGGGTTATTTTGTTAACTGTTTCAGCAGATTCAATATACAATATTCTGATATTTTTTGCTGAAAAAATGTGAGTAGCTTTTGCACTGCAAAAGCTACTCACATTTTTTCAGCAAACATTTCAGCATATTTGCGTATCACTCGATGTAAAATTTAACGACTCGTTTACTAACAACATCGTTAGCTCTGAACAACTGGGCCCTGGTATATATGGTACCTGCCAATTGCTTCTACAGCATAAGTATTTAATCAATTGCCATCAACAAGACATATTACCTGTACTATTTCTCTGTGTCTCATTTCTTTGATTATGAGTACTTTGTACCATAGATGCATCTAAAATAAATAAAATAAAAAAAAAAGTAAAAATAAATAAACATTTTCACATGAAGCATTAAACCCCTTCATCTCCAAATATTTAAGTGGAATCTCTAAACTTTAAATCTGAACAAGTTTACATATCTGAAGGGGTGTTTGACTATTTTTTTTAGGGGTGGGGGTAGGGGGTCTGGATGCAAAGACAAGCACAGGTTTGCATGACAAAATAAAAAAAGGAACTTTCTCATATGATGATGATGATGATAATGATGATGATGATTTTAATGGATCAATCTATTTTGAGTTATTTACTCCAAGAAAGGTCATATTATGCATTTATTCATAGCAAGCATGAATATGTATGTATAAAAAACTAAAAATGAATCCCACAAAATGAAAAGCCTTACATATAGCATGAACAGTTTAACTTTTACCCCTCTCTGGGCTAATTCGAGGATGGCAAATTGATGATATTTTTCTTATTTTTCCCAGAAAACAGGATTTGCATTTCCATTGGAGACAATTTGCATGAAACGTCATATCTGTTTTCTGGGGAAAAAATAAGAAAAATATTTCAATATGTCATCTGTTGATAATTTTAGCAAGTGTGCTCAGCTTTAAGAATTTGGGCAATGTGGAATGTGCTGTAAGAAGAAGTGAGGAAAATTTCTTCTTTTAACCCTAGTCATGCTGAACCCAGATATACCTTGCCTTTGCAAACAGTGCAGATCCAGATCAGTTGGCTTCTGAAGAAGCCAACTGATCTGGATCTGCACTGTTTGCCATTAGTATATGAATTAATAGCAACAATCCATATCAAGTCATCTGATTGGCTGAAAATTAGAAGTGGGCGTGGCATCTTAATTTTTTCAGCAGGACATGGGTTAATCAGATTGTAGCAGAAGACATTTTGATTTTTTGTACTTTTCAGATGAAATTGACAGTTCATGTGAATCATCTGCTCAGCAGACAATTCACATAAATGTAAAATTTTACTTTCTCTTGAAAATAATAATGAAAAATTTGAATGTCATCTGCTACAATTTTCCTAAGCACTTTAAGGGTTGATCATTTTATATCTTAAAGATCATTTTATATCTTAAAATGGCATTCAAGTCCATTCTACTTCCTGTTGATGCAATAGAGTAATTTATTACAGTAATTTAATATAAATATTCTTTAGACTTATTGATTGATAAGCTCCCAACAGCTCAGTTATTTAGGCTGAATATGGAGACATTGGGTTGCTTCCTTTTCTACACCTTACGGTAAATGTCCTAAAATTTTGAACACTTTATTCCATACTTTTTTGGCCTAGATTTTTATGAGGTTGTTTCTTAAAATACTTAGTGGAATGGCAAACAGTGTAGACCCATATCAGACTGCTCCTTACAAACAGTGTAGACCCATATGGGTCTGCACTGTTTGCCCACGCCATTTTGTCTCACACTTTGGTGTTCGAAATTTTAGGACATTTAAGGTATACAGTCAGTTGACAAAAGTAAATTCTTTCCTTTTACAGTAGACACCTTCCAAAAGGGAGGCAAAACAGTTTTTACAGCTACCTCCCCTGAAAGTGTGCCACTACCCCTTAAAAGGTTGTCTGATAATATTTACATTCATCATACAAAGAGTTACCCCTTTAAGTACAAATCACAACTGCAGCAGACAACATTTTGATTTTTTTATGTGTTTTTCAGAGAAAATAAGGCTTCATATTTCAGGTCTTATTTCTCTGAAAAATAATAAAAAGAAAAAGGACCAGTCTCCATGAGGCCTGTTTTATGGCTACTTTAGATTTTCTTCTAACTTTACCAGTTTATACTATTATGTATTGGCTGACATATGATGAAATATCAAGACAATCAGTAACATGTTCTTTAACCACATGCATGATGAAAGTGGGTGGGGTAATTCAATATGGTTAAAGGTCCTTTGACCAAAATGTTATTACGAGGGCAAGTCAATAAGTAAACAGCCTATCCCATTTCCAATTGACCGAGACACCCAGGATTTTCATGTCTTGTTTCAATACGTTTTAGGCCTGAGGGCAAAATTGCACCCTTATCATGCCATTTACTCATAAGATGTTGAATGTCAAACATGGCTAGCTATGCAAAAGTAAGCTTTTCGTCAAAAGTTGAGTACTGTGCTGTAATTCGGTACTTGTATTTGAAAGGGAAAACAGGTCAGGAAATACATTGCGAGTTGACTAATGTTTATGGGTCTTCTGCATCATCGTATGCACAAGTTAAATTCTGGGTTGGGGAATTCAAATGCAGCAGAATGTCTTTAGAAGACAAAAACAGGTCTGGACGCCCATCAGATGCCACCGATGAAGAAATGTGTAACAAAGTATGGGATCTGGTGTACTCTGATAGGCAACTTAAGGTGGCAGAAATAGCAATTGCATTAGGCTTTTCACATGGTAGCATTTCAACAACTTTACATGATCGCTTGGGTATGCACAAGCCAACAGCCCATTGTGGGTCCCAAAATCCCTTGGCAACCAGAGCATCAGTATACAGCGCATTGTTAAAGCGGTTTAGGTCAAAGGAAGATGATTTCCTTTCACGTCTGGTGACTGTAGATGAGACCTGGGTCCATTATTATGAGTCAGAGAATAAAGCTCAAAGTCGCCAGAGTGTAGGGCCGGGGTCTCCGAGGCCAAAGAAGTTAAGGCTTGATATTTCAGGTCTTATTTCTCTAGTAAAAATTTGTCCATTAATTGTCTCATTTTCCTTATAACTAAGGTCAGATGAGTTGTTGAACCTGTCTTTGGCAGGATCACAAAGTGAACAGCTTTTCATTATAAGGTGCCAAGAAGTCAGGGCCCAGTTGTTCAAAGCATCGTTAGCTTAACGAGCTCGTTAAGGGTCATTTCGTTAAGGGTCATTTCGTTAACTGTTTTAGCGGATTCAATATACAATATTCTGATATTTTTTGCTGAAAAAATGTGAGTAGCTTTTGCACTGCAAAAGCTACTCACATTTTTTCAGCAAAAAATTTCAGCATATTTGCGTATCACTGGATGTAAATTTTAATGAATCGTTAACTAACGACGTCGTTAGCTTTGAACAACCGGGCCCAGATATAATATGTAGGTGATAAAGTAAGGGTTTATGTTTCACTGTGCATCACCTATAAACACCTCCAATGCAATCCTGGAGTCACAAGCTTAGCTTCTAACAAAACCATTGCAAAAACAAAGTTCAAAATCAAGGGCAGACAACTTAAAAATGAGTCAATGTAGAAAAAATCCCCCAAAATTCTGAAATGTCCACTTTATCTTTTATTCAAATATATGCCAAATATATCTTTGGGATCACACCAAAATCAAAACCATGTTGTGGTTTTGCGTAAAGTTGGGGCATTGAAAATCGCTGAAAATTAGGTATGTTTTAAAAGTGGGTATTTAACCAAAAACTGACAGCCGTTCCATTCCAATATTGCCATCATCTCTCAAGTACATAAGTGTATGTAGCAGACTAAAACAATTTGTTTTGATCAGGCATCCTAAATAATATATAATAACATTTTAGTATAAGGACCCTTAACCATATTGAATTACCCCACCCACATTCATCATGCTTGTGGTTACAGAACATGCTACTGGCTGACTTGATATTTCGTCAAATGTCAGTCAATACATTAGTAGTATAAGCTGGCAAAGTTAGAAGAAAATCTAAAATGGCTATAAAACAGGCCTTATGGAGACTGGTCCTTTAGAGGTCATCTGCTACAATTCTGCTTAGCATAAGGTAATTACAGCTATGAGTATCAGTAAAGAAATCTGAACTACATGGCAAAATATACCAGTATAAGTACTATTTTTGTTTAACACTGCAGGGAGTAAATTTATGAAGAAAGCTATCTAAATCAAATAATTAATTAGTGAATAGTAAATCAATAAATATGTCTTTCAAGTAAAATGTAGACATTGCCTAAACTTCTCAAAGAGGGCAAAAAATACAAGCTAAAATGAATCACCTTAATAATTTTGACCTTTTAACCTATTTTAAACCCCACATTATATACTGGAAGAGTCCAATTTCAATTTTAGGTATGTAAGGCAATGTGATTTAGCTATTCCTACAGAAAAAAGGCCTATTTGTTTGCAAACACCAGACAGTAAGTTCTATGGTGTCTGATCTGAGTCTTTTTGGGGTCTCCTGACTAAAATGGGTTAACATCAATTAGCCTTCACCACTCTCTGGGTAGATTCAGCAGGCAATGAATTCATGATATTTTTCAAAAAAACAAAACAAAAACAAACAAAAAAAAAAAACGTGTTTTTTGACATTTCAGCAAACTGACTCCCAAGGAGACAACTTGCATGAAATGCCAAAGCCTGTTTTCTGGGAAAAATATTTTAAAATGTCATCTGCTGAAATTTTTACCCAGTATGCAGTTAGTTAACCCTTCTCATGCTGAATAAATTAAGATGCCATGCCCACTTCTAATGTCCAGCCAAGGCAGATTACTTGATCCAAATTTTTTATAGAAATTCATATATTTAATGACAAACAGTGCAGATCCAGATCAGTTGGCTTCTTCAGAAGCCAACTGATCTGGATCTACATAGTTTGCTAAGACAGGGCATGTCGTGTTCAGCAAGAGAAGGGTTATTTTGTGAATAGTACACCTATAGATCGGGCTTGACACAGTTCTAAACTTCTCAAAGAGGGTTAAAAAATAGAACCAATTATGAGTTACTTGCAATTATTTTAACATCAATTAATACTCACCATGCTATGGGCACGTCCAGCAGATGACAAAGTGATGATATCTTTTTTATTTTTCCTAGAAAATAGGATCTGACACTTCATGCAGATTGTCTCCTAAGCAACCAATATGAATGAAGTGTCAAATCCTATTTTCTAGGAAAAATAAGAAAAAATATTTTAAAATTTCATCTGCTGAAATTTTTACCCACAAAGTTTTATGAAAATATATAGACTTGTACAGGTATTTGTAACTACTATAATTATTTACCCTAAGTATTCGGACAGATAGGCATGAGCAAACTGTAAATCCAGAACATGCAACATCTGATCATGATCTACACTGTTAACTGGGTGGATGCATTGTTACTTCCAAGCACAATTTATAGCATTCCCGGGACAGCGTGACAAAAATGGATGTTCTTGTAACTACTTGTTTAATTTTTGATGAGGCAAACTTAAAAGTGATGTGAAATTTTATTGTGAGCTAGGGCCATTCCCATTTAGAGGATATATCATTTAGATCACTCCAATTCACCCTTCACATTTTGGGTTAGCCAATTTAGCCAAGATTTGCATGTAAAGAACCCAATACTATTAAAATCAGCTTAAACATTTATTGTGTACGAAGCATAGACAAGCTTTTTGTGAAAGCTCATATTTGTAGTATTTTTATTTCATCGGATACAGTCAATTTTCAAATGCATTTTTTTCAAAACCTCAGAGTTTAAGGCCGAGTTCACACTAGAGACATGATCCAGATCTGTTTGATTTGGACCAAGTTGATCCGGATGTTCACACTAGCAACCAAGTTGATCCGGATCAAGTTGATCCACATCAAGTTGCGTTCACACTATGGACTAAATTGATCCAGAGTAATTTGATCTGCATCAAGCTGATCCAGATCAAATTTGTGTTCACACTGTTACTGCGTTCACATTGCAGCAAAGTAAATTTGATCTGCATCAACCTGATCCAGCTCAACTTGATCTAGTCCTAATGTGAATGCAATTTGAAGTGGATCAGTTCGATCTGGAACAACTTGATCAGTATCAAGTTGATCCGGATTAAGTATGTAATGTGAATACAGCCTAAATCTAGACTAACGATGATTATGATCTAGAGCAAAGACCAGGGAGGTCACATATACCCTCAGCCACTACCACCAAAGCTAATGCAATGTTTCTAAGATGAGACTATAGCTGTCCTAGATTTTGATCTCCAGCCCTGCCCAGGGGCATGAGTTGTGGGGTCAGTATTGTAAAAATGGGAACTACATATGTAGCAATGGGCAAAACATAAACTAAATCCATCAACAAGTCTTGATAATACAACTTTATAACTTTTTAATCCTTGTCATACTGAATAAATTAAGATGCCATGCCCACTTCTCATTGTCAGCCAATCAGATTATTTGATCCAGGCTGATGATACAAATTCACAGTGCAGATCCAGATCAGTTGGCTTCTTCAGAAGCCAACTGATCTAGAGCTACACTGTTTGCAAAGACAAGGCATATCTGGGTTCAGCACTGGACAAGAATTAAAATTTAACTTTGATGTAAAAACTTGATACAACTATGTACATACGAACAAATAGAAAATAAAAAGAAAAACTATATACCCCTCGGCATACTTTTTGGCATACAAGTATGCCAGGTGTATAATGATATGGGCCACACCATGCTAAAATATATCTGCACAACCTGGTCAGGGCCTTCACTGTCCGCTTACAGAATCATTGGATACTACAGAATATATGAATGGAGAACAAAAGCCTGGATGATACTTTGCACATGTGCAGGTTGATCTGTATCTGCACATTTTGTGCATGTTCAAAGGCACTTTCTCACTTAACATGGCCCATTTAGTATAAAACAGTTGTAATGTGAGAATTCTGCGGCATCTCGTCTGGTCTACACCGTTTGCTCTGGCCTGTCTATCTCAATACTACTGGTAAATTCAGTAATAGCTGATAATTCAAACAAATGCCAAGTCCTGTTTTCTCACAAAAAATATTTCAATTCTTAAAGTGCTAAAGTTCTAATTTTTTTTTTCATTACTTTCCAGATAAATAAGACTTGGCATTTCATGCAAATCATCTGCTATGCAGATAATTTGCATGAAATGCCAAGTCTTATTTTCTCTGAAAAAATACAAATAAAAATATCAAAATGTTGTCTGTGGCAGTTGTGATTAATTCTTTAAGGGTTAAAATGTCTACTAATATTTAAATTCAACACTTTAAGGTGTTTGAAAGTCATTCTTTTGAAACACTTGTATCAATAAAATATAAGTACACATAAAAGCTTAAAAACAAACAAGGATCTGAGCAGTGTGGGACATCGATATCATAAAGGTGATGAACTGTAAAGCATAACCATTATCCTGTTTATTCATGGGGTACGATTTTTATCTTTGATGTCTTTCTGTACAATTATGCTGGCCTGATACTGGACAGTTAAATTGCAAAGATCCTGATTAAACTGAAGCAGTGAAGTGCTGTGGTGCAGTGGTAAAGTGTCAGATTAAAAATCAAGAGTTAGCAGGTTCGACCCCAGTGTTATGTTCTTGAGCAATTAAGACTCTTTATCCACATTGCTTAGTACTGGTGTCTACCCAGAAAAGCATATCAAAAATGCCCCGGAGGGCAGACACAGTATTTGTAGATACAAATTGTAGCAGACAAACTTCTATTTATTACTATTATTTTTCAGAAAAAATAAGACTTGGAATTTCATGTGAACTGTCTGCCTAGCAGGAAATAGCAAGTGTTACTTTCTCTAAAAATACAAAAGAAAAAGAAAAAAAAACAAACAAACAAAAAAACAAACAAAGACATGATAATGTCATCTGCTGCAGTGGAGATTAGCACTTTAACCCTGAATGAACTCCCCCAAACTATATATTGGAAGATTCTAATTTCCATTTTAGGTATGTCAGGCTTTGTGATTTACAAATTCCTAAAGAAAAATGGTTCAACAATTTGCAAATAGTGGAGACCCTGATCAGATGCCACATTACATGGCATCATATCTGGGTTTGCACTGTTTGCCAATTACCCTTTTAGGGGTCTGTAGACAACAATGGATTAGGGTTAAATATTTGACAATACTGGTTTTCACACAACTTCTCTTACCTTTACTTGTAAAAACACCCATAATTCCTAATTTGCTTTTCCTACTGTCCCACTTCAACAAACGCCAATATTTTTAAATGTACAGTTCACCACTGCTATAGTAGGACAAATCGAGAACATAATAAAGAAATCAATACATCAATACATTAACTATACCTGAATCAAACTTAAGGCTACACATGCTAAGTAAAAATTTCAGCAGACGACATTTTGAAATATTTTTCTTATTCTTTCCAGAAAACAGGCTTTGTCATTATATGCAATTTGTCTCCTGCAGAGACAATTACATGAAATGTCTAAACCTGGTTTCTGAGAAAAATAAGAAAAATAATTCAATATGTCTTCTGCTGGTATTTTTACCCAGCATGCTTAGCACTTATGTCATTGGGGAATGACTATATAAAAACATGTTGATTTTTTTGTTGTTTTTCATAAAGCAAAAAGTAGGGGAAACTGGCAGAGAAAAAATGAAGATATTTTTTTCTTGTTCCACCTTGAAAAAAGAATTTGACATTTAAATCTAATGTTTTAATATTTGCATGTCAAACATTTTAATAGAACCCCATGTTTAACCTTACTCTCTGGGCAAATTCAGCAGATAAAAAAATTGTGATGTTTTGTTATTATTATAATTTTTTTTTTTCTTAGAAAATAAGGTTAAAATTTCATGTAAACTGTCCCTAAAAGAGATAACTGACATGAGCATGAAAAATATTTTAAAATGTTATCTGCTGCCATTTAAACATAGCAAATTAACACTGCATGCTGGGTAAAATGATTTCTGCAGACGACATTTAGAAATATTTTGCTTAGTTTTCCAAGTAAATAGGATTTGACATTTCATACAAATTGTCTCCTTAGGAGACAATTTGCATGAAATATTAAGTCCTATTTTCTAAGAAAAGTAAGAAAAATATCATTAGTTTGTCATCTGCTGAATTTCCCCGTAGCATGGTAAGTGTTAAAGGTGACCATTAAAACTGCATATTACATCTGGATACACTTGGTAATTTTTTCCATCATTTTTTAAAAGGGAGACAACTTATGTGACTTCCTGTGTGCTTTTATGCACATCAAGCCACTTCTGAAATAGCCTCTATAGTGCAACCTGCAAATAACAGTCACCCTTGCAAAGACACAGAAATATGGTAAGATGGTACTTTGATTTTTTCTTTTGATTCGGGTTTTACGGCTCTTTCAAGAATATTTCACTTATATCGAGCTGATCATTCATCAAAGGTGGGAGAAAACTGGAGAACCTGGGGAAAAACCACCTGACCATCAGTAAGAAGAACTTAGTTTTCCCACATGTGTCCCAAGCGAGGCTGGAACCAAAGCAGTGAGAAACCTAATGGATTAAGATGGTCCTTTGGGAAATCAGAAAAGTGACTGTTATAGGGAGGTGGCTGTTACAGAGAGGTTTGATATATGGTAAGATGATACTTTGGGAAATCAGAAGATGGACTGTTACAGGGAGGTGGCTGTTGCAGAGAGGTTTGATATATGGTAAGATGGTACTTTGGGAAATCAGAAGATGGACTGTTACAGGGAGGTGGCTGTTGCAGAGAGGTTTGATGTATGGTAAGATGGTACTTTCGGAAATCAGAAGATGCACTGTTACAGGGAGGTGGCTGTTGCAGAGAGGTTTAATATTTGGTAAGATGGTACTTTGGGAAATCAAAACAGTGGCTAATATAGGCAGGTGGCTGTTACAGAGAGGTTTGATATTTGGAAAGACGGTACTTTGGGAAATCAAAAAAGTGGCTAATATAGGCAGGTAGCTGTTACAGAGAGGTTTGATATTTGGTAAGATGGTACTTTGGGAAATCATAAAAGTGGCTAATATAGGCAGGTGGCTGTTACAGAGAGATTTGATATTTGGTAAGATGGTACTTTGGGAAATCAAAAAAAGTGGCTAATATAGGCAGGTGGCTGTTACAGAGAGGTTTGATATATGGTAAGATGGTACTTTGGGAAACCAGAAAATGAGCTGTTACAGGAAGGAGGCTGTTGCAGAGAGGTTTGATATATGGTAAGATGGTACTTTGGGAAATCAGAAAAAAGCCTGTTATAGGCAGGTGGCTGAAACAGAGAGGTTCAATATTTTGTATTATGGTACTTGGGGAAATCAGAAAAGTGACTGTTATAGGGAGGTGGCTGTGGTTGAGAGGTGGCTGTTGTATAAAGTAAAACAGCACTTTTGGAAATCAGAAAAGTGGCTGTTACAGAGGTTTGATATATGTTAAAATGGTACTTTGGGAAATCAGAAATGGTTGCTACGGTGAGTTGGCTGTTAAAGAGAGGTTCAATATATGTAAGAAGGTACTTTGGGAAATCAGAAAAGAAGCTGTTATAGGGAGGTGACTGTTACAGAGAGGTTAATATATGGTAAGATGGCACTTTGAGAAATCAGAAAAGTGACTGTTATAGGGAGGTGGCTGATAAAGCAGTTCAATATTTGGTATTATTGTACATTGGGAAATCAGAAAAGTGACTTATAGGGAGGTGGCTGTGATTGATAGGTGGCTGCTGTATAAAGTAAAACAGCACTCTTGGAAATCAGAAAAGTGGCTGTTACAGAGAGGTTTGATATATGGTAAGATGGTACTTTGGGAAATCAGAAGTGGTTGTTACAGAGAGGTGGCTGTTACAGAGAGGTTCAATATATGTAAGATGGTACTTTGTGAAATAAGTAAAGTGGCTGTTACAGGGAGGTGGCTGTTACAAAGAGGGTTGATATATGGTAAGATGGTACTTTGAGAAATCAGAAAAGTGGCTATAATAGGGAGGTGGCTGTGGTTGAGAAGTGGCTGTTGTTGAGAGACAACAGGTAACTCAAGTTCCACTGTACTCTGAAAGAATGTGTTGCTCCCAGGGGAGGCAAAACTATTTCAAAATATTTGTTTCCCTGGAAAGTGTACCTATGTACATGTACCTTTAACCATTAAGTGCTAATCACAACTGCAGCAGACATTTTTTTTTTTTCATTATTTTTTTGGGGGGAAAAATAAGACTTGTCATTTCATGTGAATCATCTGTTAGGAAAATATCATCTCCTGCAATTCTGATTAGCACTTTAATTGTTAGAAAGTACAAGATGCATCACTCAATCATCTTCCTTTAACATTTTCTTTAATAATTTTCTTAAATCAATTCTGAATTTCTTAATTTTTTCAGAAAATCTCTTATTCTTTAGGACAAAATTTTCTCTGGTCATTAAACTGTGGTCCATTTTTCTCCAACAAGTATCAAAATATGACCACTTTTCTCTATTAATATCAGTAAACCCAATCCAGACCCCTGTAAATAAAGTAGTCTGCAAAATTCTTCTTGTGTAAGCAAATGCCTGACTGTACAGATCAGAAGGTTAAACTGGGTCTTGCCATTCTCTTACCAGATATTCTTCGATTTTTTAAAAGCATGTCAAATATATATAGGTCATTTAACCCATAAAGTGTTAATCACAACTGCAGCAACTGACATTCTATTTTTTATATTTATTTATTTTTTTTCAGAGAAACTAAAGGTTGGCATTTCATGTGAATCATCTGCTGTGCAGATGATTCACACGAAATGCCAACCTTTAGTTTCTCTAAATAATAATAATAACAGGAACAGAATGTCGTCTGTTGCAAATTTGTTTAACACTTAAAGGGTTAATTGAAAAAATTATGTGATAGATATATTGGAGTTCACAACAGATCAATAAACTATTCAAAATATGGACTTCTAAATCTTCGCATGCTAAATTTATATGTTAGCAGGCAACATGTTTGAAGACAATTATTACTCATTTTTCACAGAAAATAGTGTTTGATTAATTTGAATCAACTTCTATGAAACCACTTAAAACAGACGAATTATATCTGAAGATCATTCTTATAAAATGTAGACCCTATTTTCTGGGAGAAATAAGAAACATTATTACATATTTAGTGTCTGCAAAATTCACCCTCAGCATACAAAGCCTTATTATGAACTAGATCAGGTTCATCTGTTTTTTTTCTTTTTTTTTTTAAATAGTCACATCATATAAAAAAAGTCACTAATTACGTCAAACATGGAAGATACAGGTGTAAATGCTGGTCAGGGCTTTGCGGATGTGTAAGATGGTGAGGGCTGGGATTAAAATGAGATCTAAGGGGGTATGTTTTCAGACAAAATAAGTATAAATATCAATATTTTGTCCATAAAATAATTTTTCTGGAGACCTGTCATATGGTACAGAATGATACTGTGGCATTTCCTTCATTTATCTACTCATTTAAAGCCACATACATGCTTGCACACACAGACACACACACATACACACACACACACGAACATGCATGCATGTACACAAACACACACACACACACACACACACATGCACATATACACACACACAAAGTACTTTTTTGTTTGTAACTGTTTTGGCTCTTTAAAGTATACGTCTCTATTCTGACACCATTCAGTTATAACTGAAAACATATTGAAAACTTCTACCTATTATCATACAATATTATCTTTAAGAATTATCCAAGAACCAAGGACAGCATGATATAATAGGAAAAACAGGTACAAATAGAAAAGGTAAACATTAAAAGTGACATGCATTCATTAAGTTTCAAAAGAATATTGTACTCTGATATTTTTTATATGAACTACAACTTTTAGTTTTCTTTTTCAATTAAAGATGCATGTCAAGATCTTTCACAGACATAAACTGTACTTTAGCTAATAATTACTCATTTAAAAGAAGAGGACAGAGGGGTGGGGTGGGATTTAAAGGCTCGTTACACTTGGTATTAATTTCTGCCATTTTTGCAAGGGAGACAACTTCAGTGACCTCTTGTTTGCTTTCCTGTACACTTAGGCCCTTTAGGAATAGAACTTTTTTCAAGCCCCTTCTGAAAACAGATCTACTTTGAAAAAGGGTCTACACTAATAGGAAATATAGGGAGCAAATTCTTTCCTTTGAGAGTAGACCCTTTTTCATAAGGGCACAGTAATAAGGTACTGACGAATGGCAGATCCAAGTGCCTGTCGGGACTGGTATTTCCGCCCAGCAAGGAATGCTTTCAATTTCGGAAACAAAAAGGAATCACATGGGGCAAGATCTGGGGAATACAGGGGGTGAGGCAAAACAGTTACTTTTTCTTTCTTCAAAAATGCCGTAACTATTGCGGAGGTATGAGATGGGGCATTGTCATGTAGAAGACGGACATGTTTAAAACCAGTGGCAGGGCATCGTTTCTGATAATACTTTTTCAGTTTCTTCAGTACTACGTCTTTGTAGTACTTTCCAGTGATGCTTTTGCCCTTTTTCACTGGCACTTTTATTGCGACTCCTTCACCAGAGAAGAAGATTGCATACAAAACCTTCTTTGTACTCAAAGAACGTTTGGCAATTATTGGGCGTTGGCCGTGTTAGTGTTAGTGGCCCGGATCTTATTGTTAACCTTTCTGATGGGCTCAAAATAATGGACCCAGGTTTCATCACCTGTGACGACATTGGCAAACTGCTTTTTGTCATATTTTGGAAACATTTGAAGCAGCTTTTTGGCCACTTTAACCCGTTGCCTCTTTTGCTCGTCAGTCAACAGATGTGGCACCCATCTAGCAGAAATCTTTCTGACTTTCAAATGCTTCTTCAAAATAAGGTGAACCATTGATAGTGATATGCCTACCTTTCGTGCAATATCACGAACTGTAAATCTGGCATCTCCTTCACTGATTTCCTTTATTTTGGAAACAATTTCTTTAAGAGATGCAGATTTTGGCCTACCTAATTTCGGTGCATTTTTGATGGACTCTACACCAGACTCAAATTTCTTTTTCCACTGCCAAACTGTGTCATAAGACACACAAGAAGGTCCAAAAGCAGTAGATATTTCAGTCATCAGCTTCTTCAAAGAACAACCAAGTTTTGAGCGAGCTTTGATGTAAGCCCGTATTTCATCTTTTTTGTCGACGCTTCTACCAACCATTTTTACTGCAGTGGTCAATGACTGCGTGTATTCAAATGGCAAATTTTATGTGTTACACTTAGTCTAACATATACATTTATATACCATTGTGTAGATATTGAATAGCCCTATACAGGTATGTATTGGTTTTTATCGTGCCCCACGTGGATATCGAACTAGAGGACAATAAGCAATTCATTTCGAACATCCCTCATAAGCATCAATAAAACTAGATTGTGTGGCATGTGAGCTTCAACACTTGCATTGATGAAGAGGGGGAAGGTAGATTGAGGGAAGGGCCTCATAGACATGGAATCCACAATACTAATCTGACCCTAAGACCTTACTGACTTTTACAAAAGTAGGTTAAAGTGAGCTGCTTTGTGACATGACATGGGACAGTGGGATGGCTGAATTGTTGAAGTTTGAAGGAGTTTGTGCCTATGAAAGCTGCATTTAGGTCTTACTCTGAAAATCTGACAGGGCTATCGAAGTGATCTAGTTTCTGGCAGGTGACTAGTGATGGTGGAATGCATGGACTGACAGTTTGAGGGTAGAAGCTGAGTATCCCCCAAAAACCTGACCAGATGTTGATTTTTGTCAGGTAGGCCACTGTGACTTAGATTTGCGGGACCTAGCTTTGCTGCAGCTGACCTGGCATGCATGTACTGATAAAGTTTGAGAGGGCTCAATCATATGGAAGCAAAAATATGTCTAATCAAGAAAACCTGGCAAGTTATCATTTTTTTTTTGCAAAAATAGATCACACTGACCTAAGTTGGAAGGAGCTTACATATACATTGTATATGGAAGATGAGATATGTGTCTGTCTTCAAAATCCTGACAATTTGTGGTTTTTCACAAAAGTAGGTCACAGTGACCAAGCTTTGTGGCAGGTGACCTGAATGGTGGGATGCATTCATAGAATGAAGTTGGAGGGAACTCACATATACATGGAAGATGAAATTTTTTTTCAAAAACCTGACGGGTGTTTTTCACGCAAGTACATTGCAGCAACCAAGATTTGTGGCAGGTGATCTGAATGGTTGGATACATTCACCGATGAAGTTGGAGGGAACTCACATATATATATACCCAGCTTCAAAAACCTGACAATGTGTGTTTTTCACATAAGTAATTCATGGTGATCAAGATTTATAGAAGGCAACCAGAATGGCAGGATGCTTGCAAGGTTAAGACCTATTTTTCCCAAGCATATCTATAATTAAGTCTCACTGTTTGGTAACTTGCACACTGGCATGTGACCATGACCATGAGCTCAGATTTCTGCCTATTGAATTAAGTCATACATTGAAATGAGAAGACCAAGCTGACAGTTAGCAGTTGCCAGAGGTAAAAAGCAACGGATCAAAAGTCAGAAACCAAACAAAATCACACTTCTTCAGGCTTCTTTTTTCTAATTTCTGAATTCTCAAGTGATAACCTGAACCTGTATTGTATCAATATATAAACTGCATAGTCACAAAATGGTGTTTCTAGTTCAAAATATCCTCTGCTGAAATTTTTACCCAACATGCTAAGTGTTGATACAATGAAAACATTTGTACAATTACATACTGTTTCTGGAATCATTAGTTACTTGTCAAACACTGAAAATATCCAATGGGACTGATTGGAATTATGTTTTTTTTTTCTTACTTTCTTTGAATATAAGCCTGTTTAATTAAGTCAATATTGGCAGCAAATAGGCAACTAGGTACAGTTAACCCTTAAAGTGCCAAGCAAAATTGTAGCAGATGTCAGTCTTTTTTTTTTTTTTTTTTTCTTATTTTCAGAGAAAATAATGATTGACATTTCACATGAAATGTCATGCTTAGATAAGGCAACATTTCATGTGAATCATCTACTAGGTGACAATTCAGATGAAATGTCATGCTTTATTTTCTCTGAAAAAAAAACAACAAAAAAACATAAAAAGATATTTCAAAATGTTGTCTGCTGCATTTGTGATTAGCACTTTAAGGCTTAACAGTGACAAGACAAAAACACACACACAAGATTCATGTAATAATTTATTGTTTATATAAATGTATATACAAAACAAGATTATCATGGAGTTATGTCTCATTAGTCAAGCATGAATTCATCATCATACAAAACAGAGTCCCAGTGAGGCACTTCTAATGGGTATCCACAACATAGGTTTTCCAAGAGAAATAAGAAAAAAAATGGGGTTGAAAAGAAAAAGCACCTTCTCTGGAGGTTTGGATAATTGTAGCCGAATCAGGTATAACATTCTCCTTAGCCTTTAAAACTTTCTGGGTTTAGTCAGCAGACGATAAATTGATGCCAATTTTCTTATTTTTCCCAGAAAACAGGATTTGATATTTCATGCAAACTGTCTCAAATTGGAGACAGTTTGCATGAAATGTCAAAACCTGTTTTCTAGACAAAAAAATAAGGAAAATATGTCAATATTTCGTCTGCTGAAAATTTCGCCCAGAGCGCTAAGGGTTCAACGATACAGGAACCTATGTGTAGAATGTATTCAGTGAAAAGGGAAGACACCAACCTGCATGCATGCACACATAGCTTGTCTGAATTGTCACTGCTTTTTTTTTTTTTTTTTTTGCTGAATCGCTGCTTTATGCCCAGATCAATGCAATAGTTTTTTCACAGGAGACGGTCACCCACTGACTTTGAATATAGTGATCAAAATTGTTGGACAGCAATCTAGGATGATATTTTTGCATAGTAAAGTCAACTCTCATTATCTTGAAGTCCAAGGGACTTTCTGAAATAATTCTAGATATCCATACCTGGACATATCAGATTTGCAGAATAGATGTTGCAGAATTGAGAAAAAAATAAATTAATAATAATAATAATAATAATAATAATCGACTTTATTTATAGAGGGTAACACATTTAGTAATCTAGTACTAATCTTCCATGTGGCCCTCTTTTTTCCTGGGTAGAAACCAGTACTAAGCAATGTGGATAAAGTCTCTTGCTCAAGGAAACAACACTTGCTGTTAGTGGGGATCGAACCCGGTACCTCTCGATCTCGAGTCCGATGCTTTACCACTGCACCACAGCGCTCCACGTGCAGTTGAACAATTGAACAATTGAACAATCACATTTCACACATGAATATGTAATTTGATTCCTAAGTTAGAGATATACTGAAAATATTGTGGAAAAGAAGAGAGCAATTTCTCCGCTTTTCAAAAACATTTTGTTACCTGTTGTTAGATTTTCATGTTAAAACAGGGACCAAATTTTCACTTCAAGACAAGCAGTTATTCGAAATAGGCGAAGCCTAGATAACAAGAGTCGACTATAATTGATTTTTTGAAAATGGATGGAAAACAAGGATGGCAGAGATAGTAATACTAGTCTCACTTTCTGCAACAACAGAATAATAGTTGAGATTCAATCATTCAGGCCCCGAGGTTATAAAACATTTTTCATGCTCAACTCAGCTGAGCATGAAATATGTCTTGTTGATAAATATCAAATTACTAAACATTGCAATTTCTTTCTTGCTAAACATAGCTGAGCATGAAAATTTCTCTGCTAATAAATATGAAAATGCCAACTTTTGTTGGCATTTTCATATTAGCAGAGAAAATTTCATGCTCAGCTGAGTTGAGCATGAAAAAAGTTTTATAATCTTGGGGCCAGATATTTAACATTTACACCAGGAAATGATTCAATATGACAACTCAGCTGGCAGTTATTTGTAGTTTGTAGTTAAGAATGGGCCAGAGCAAATGACTGTGAATATAAGACACATGGGGGACACACTCTCAGGAAGTTTTATCTTTTGTTTTTTTGTAAATGCCATTGCTTAATTTTCTGACAGCATGTTTCATTATTTTATTTTCCAACAGCATCACAAAAATGTATACATTTATTTTTTACCAGATCTCTTTATTTGTCAATAATATCATAATGGGTTTCAAGATACATCAAGCCACATTCTGACCAGCAAATCCTCACTTCAGTAATCAAAAACTTTATATTTTCAGTCTTTTTAAAGGTTTGTGAAAACCTAAACTGTTCAACTCCAAATTACTGGCTGCCATAGTCAAGTTCTTTTTATGTCAGCTCCCCTGGTCATGCCCCCTCTTTTCTTCTGTATTTTATGCTTGAATTTTGCTAACCTGTCATTTAAATGGCTGATTTGTTTGTGTTGAAGTTTTATGGCCCAGTCAACCCAATGGGGTCGTGTCAAGTGCAGTCAGTTTACCTAACCATACTTTTACTGGGCAGGCTTAGTCCTCTAAGTGGTTAATAAGTATATTCTTTTGCCCAAAATTGAAAAATGCCCTTCTTGAATCAGAAGAAGGGAGAGAATGACCCTAGAAAATAATTTATTTACTTAAGTAAACAATTTATTTTTTAACAACAGAACTGATTCTGTACTAAGCCTTCTTCCAAAAACATTCAGAAGTCTAAATTTAAGTAAGACAAGCTAACATTTTAACTTCATACAAGTGTATGCTATTATTGCATCTGTAAACTGTATCTAACTATCGTTGAGCTTCAACTGCTCAAACATCTTTGGAACCATGGAAATTTGTTCTAGACATGGGTAGTTGAAATCACTGAGGTTATTCATTGCACCAGGTCAGGAGGCAAATGGGGATTATTAAGGATGTCTATTCGATCTTCTTTAAAATAATGGTATGTTGAGTGTACTCATTAGAATTGCCTCAATACAAACAACATACAATTTGTGATTAAATAAGAAAATTTCCCTAAAAATCCCTAATATTTTTCTTGAGCTATCAGAAGAATTTCCTAGGGACTCAAAAACGAGTTTGAATCAGCCTTGGTAAACAAGCCATAGATGTTCGAGCTATTGAAGTCTGACTGTACGAATATGACTGAGTGTTTGCATGAATATGCTCTTGTCGTCCAAGGAAGATAATTCCTGTCATCCATCAACATGTGCAAGGATTACTGATCAAGGCCAGGATTTACAAACTAACATGAATTGTTAACTTTTAGCACACCAAATTCAGCCTACTGTTCTCTGGGCAAACTTGGCAGATGATAAACTGGCAATTATTTTATTTTTTTTATTTTCCAGAAAACTAGATGCCATGATGATTTGGTTTTTTATATCCCTTTCAACATTATTTATGTCATGTTGAGATGATGGAAGGATGATAATGAAAGACTCTTTGCAATGAAGTACCATACTGTCATGAGCTGAATTCTGCCTCTGGCAGGATTTGAACCTGGGACCTAAAGATTCGAAAATTGGAGCACTAACCACTTGGCCACCTGGACCTTTCTACAGGGGTTGCCACACTATGCAAGTCATCTCCCTCTGGAGATAATTTGCAAAAATGTCAAACCCTATTTTCTGAGAGAAAAAAAAATAATAGAAAAAAGTCATCAAATGTCATCTGCTGTCCGATTATGGCCTGAATGACCCCACATATTTCTAAGATCATTAATTATCTAATCAATCCTTGAAGAACCAAGCAAAACTGTAGAAGATTGTTTTTTTTTGCTTTGTTTTACTTTATTATTTTTCAGAGAAAAAAAAGGTTTGACATTGACAAATGTCAAACTATATTTTCCCTGAAAATAATATTTTTTTTTAAATTTAATATCTTGTAGAGAAAATAAGATTTGACATCTCATGTAAATTGTCTGCCTAGCAGACAATTCACATGAAATGTCAAACTTCATTTTCCCTGAAAATAATAATAATAATAATAAAAAAAATAATTCAAAATTTTATCTGCTGCAGTTGTGGTTGACACTTTAAGACTTAACAATGAAGAGGTTAACAATGAATGCATATGACATAGCGTTTATTACCAAACAAATATTATAACATTCGGTTCATCACAGATTCATACAATAACATTCCAAATACACTATAACAAAATATTATGATACAGTATCACAGGGTTACAAAAATATACAACTGATGCATGTGTAAGCAGTAGCAGGGGCTGAGACATCATACAAGCCGCAACGTCAGAAAATATACCTTACGATATATGCGTCAAACAAAGACTCAAATCAGCCTGCACATCTGTGCAGTCTGATCAGTCTTCATTGTCTGCATAAAGGAACTTTGCATCCTTGGCTATCCAAAATGTGCCCAGCGAAGATTCTGATCAGACTGCAATGAAGTGCAGTCTGATCAGAATCTTCGCTGGGCACATGTCTGAAGGCTCATTTTCTGATGTTGCGTCACATATAGCAATGGAAGCATTATTGACAGAAACACATACACTTCAACCTCTTTATAACACGGTTCGTTATAACACGGTTTTGGATATAACACGGTTCAAAGATGGATCCCAAAAATGTATAGATTATATTGAAAAATGACCATAAATAATCTATACATTTTTGTTTGGATATAACACAGTTGTTTAACTAACACGGTTTATGCTATGGACCCCAACAATAGTGTTATAAAGAGGTTGTGGTGTATTGGGAATTGGGAAAAGGTATGTTAGGACCTAATTAAGGGGAAGTGATACACTTTTAAATCTTCCATCCCTGACTTTCAGAGATGGATTTTTCTGTCTTTGAATTGGATGAGACAACTATCTAAACCGACAATATAGAAAAGGCAAACAGTGCAGATCCTGATGAGATGGCTCATTATGAGCCCTCATCTGGATCTACACTGTTTGCAAAGCTATTTTCTGGTCTGTAGAGATGAAATTGTTAAGGGAGGAAGCAGCTGCATCAAAATTGTTTTTGCCACACTTTTGAGGAGGTAAATGAAAGGATTTGCTTCCATTCTCTATTTAGAAGGAAGGCAAAAACTACTTTGACTGAGTTGCCTCCCCTGAAAGTGTATTACCTCCCCTTAAAAGACAAAACAAATTGGACATGTCATGCAAAAAAAAGTTATCACAAATATATACTGATCATTATGCCTCTCTGAGTCTGATCAGGAGCCATACAGTGCACACTATATCTTGGAGGACAGATGTGTGTGAGAAATACCGTAGAAGGTCGAGTACTAGCCGCTTTTAAGTACAACCGCACCCTGATTTTTCGACCAAAATTCGGGGAAAAAAATGAAGTAAATCGTATAAAACGCACCCAAAAATCATCAGGCAAAGATGCTCTCACAAATCGTTTCACAGAATCAAAAACGAAAGTAGAGGCTCCAGACCGAAGAGCTTCAATGTGGTCACATGATATACCGCAAGGTAAACTAATTTCCAGTAACATATAGCGGTACCGGCAATACACACTTTTGATAGCAAACCTGTCGCTGGCCTCAAAATTGATCATATTTTTGTTAGCCAATCAAATGCGCGTTCTAGATTGTGACTACTGGAAATGAATCAGACAATGCAATGGTGGAAAAATGCTGTTTATTTAATCGAAATTGTCATGTTGGCTGATAACAGCTTGATTCGGATAAATCGAAAACAATGGATGAAATACAGAATCGATACACCACTTGTGTGTAAGTATGGCCCACAAACGGTAGATCTCGTGCCAATTATGCTCCAAACTTTGCCGAAATTGGCGCAGATCGGTTGATTTTGAGGTTTCTCGCTAAAATTTTGAAGAAAAAAAAAATGGTCAAAAATATTCTAGAATGTATTAACCGCACCCTTATCCCAAATTTACAGTTTTGGGGTAAAAAAAGTGCGGGTTGTACTTGGCCTTATATGGTACATGAAAATGAGGAAATGCAAAGCAATTAGCTTTAAGCACATATGGTATCAAGTTAAGAGTTTTCTGGCCACAAAAACTTATATGTTTACTGTATACACATATTAAATAATCTTCAAAGATGGCACAAAACCAAAATCTATATTGCCAAAATAAAATAATGAAGAATGGAAGAAAAGGGCCCTCATATCATACAATAACAATAAAGGCCAAGATCAGTTCATATCTTCAGTCTTATCTTGGCCTTCTCTGTTCACTGATACATTCTATGGCTCTCATTTACTATATTTATTCCTTGGACAATAAAGGCTTTGATTGGATGGTGTGAATACACAAGCTGATCTGGTCCTTCTTTGCTTGCATGTGTGTTCAGAGCCATTTCCCCATCTTGCACACAATGTTACATTATAGCACCATGTTATTTCATTAGAACACTAATTTACTGTTTACATATTCAATGATAATTTGACTGTTGAGTGTGCTTACATAAGGATGGAGCAGGGCTGTGGAAATACCATGCCCACCTTGTCTGGTTTCCTATGGACGAGTAAGAAATTTCAATTTACTTGTCCTGGGACAAGGACTTCATAGCTCAAGCTAAGAAGAGTATCCAGATTACTAAATATACATTTTTCTTATTTCTTGAAGAAAAGATGTTGTGGGTACTCATTAGAAGTGCCTTGGTGAGGCATTTGTAATGAGTACCCAAAACATATGTTTTCTTCAAAAAATAAGATAAATGTCAATTTTCTGGAAAATAACAAGTGGATTTTGACCATAACAAGTAGAACAATTTGATAATTGCACAACCCTGATATGATGCAGGAAGCCATGTCTCCACTGTGGCAATCACAACAGATATTAATGTCATAGGGTATTCAGTGTTCTGCCAAGGCTGCAGTGAATCACAACTAATCATAACTCCAGATAAGAGGAATTAAACACAAAATGTTTTTATTTCTCAAAAAAAAAAAACATATGTTGTGGTACTCATTAGAAACACCTGGTTGAGGCGCTTTTGAGTATATACAACATGTTTTCATGTAGATATAAGAAAAAAATTCAGTATTTTTCTGCTGAAAAAACAACACTTGGTGTGAATTGCTTCGACAACAATCAGCTGAAACTCAGATTTTTGGCAGAACACTGCTATTTGAAGAGAAAGCCCAATTAATTTTAGTTGAAGTACAGGCTGATCTGGGCCTTTGCTATTGCATACCATAATTATTTACCATAAGTTTTCCTTACCATACTTAGCCTAAAATTTTAACTCTAGTCCTGCTGAACCCAGATATACCCATACCCTGCCTGCTCAAACACTGTAGATCTGAAGAAGCCAACTGATCTGGATCTGCAGTGTTTGTCATTCAGTATGTGAATTTGTATCAACAACCTGGATCAAATAATCTGATTGGCTGACAGTTAAAAGTGGGTGTGGTATCCTAATCTATTCAGCATGACAAGGGTTAACAAGGACCCTGGACTACCTGATCATGACTCAAAATAGTATTGACTGAATGGGAGCACTTTGATCAGGTTTACACAGTTTGCTCAAGTCCCTTTGTCTAACTATTTTGGGTCAATATGGTGTGCCCCCTTGACCATTTCCTCATGATGACACTAACATCTGGGCCCAGTTGTTCAAAGCGTCGCTAGCTTAACAATCTCGTTAAGGGTCATTTCGTTAACCATTTTAGCAGATTCAATATACAATATTCTGATAACTTTTCCTGAAAAAATGTGAGTAGCAAAAACTTTCAGCATATTTGCGTATCACTTGATGTAAATTTTAATGATTCTTTAACTAACGACATCGTTAAGTTTGAACAACTGGGCTCAGATTTTGAACTAAGAGCTCTAAACAAAAGTAGCAGATTGCATCCTAATTTTTTTTCATTATTTTACTGAGAAAATAAGACATGTCATTCCTAGGCAGATGATTCATATAAAATGTCAAGTCTTAAGACTTGTCATTCCATGTGAATTGTCTGATAGGCAGACAATCAAAATCAAAATGTTGTCTGCTGCAGTTGTGATTAGCATTTTACAGAAATAGATATGTTTTTCTCATGCCACAGAAACATGTGCAGATCACATGTTGATGATGTGCATATGCTGACATGATTTTATCCAAAAAACAAATATATCCAAGTAAAAAAGCTACTTTCTTAGCAACTAGTCATGATTTTCTTCCTTCATCTCCATGAAATGATACTGCTATCCAGTTTCATGATACTGCTATCCAGTTTCATGATACTGCTATCCAGTTTCATGATAATGCTATCCAGTCCACATCTGGGCTGCGTCAAGTGAAAAATGCCTTTCAATATGCACAAAATGCGGAGATTCAGATCATCCTGCGCATGCACAAAATATCAGCCAGGCATTTGCTCTCCACTGATGCATTCTATACTGTCAAACGATTCTGCTAGTGGACAGCAAAGGACCTGATCATATTGCATGGCTGCGCAGGTTGATCTGGCCCCGAGGTTATAAAACTTTTTTCATGCTCAACTCAGCTGAGCATGAAATTTTCTCTGCTAATAAATATGAAAATGCCAACAAAAGTTGGCATTTTCATATTTATTAGCAGAGAAATTTTCATGCTCAGCTATGTTTAGCAAGAAAGAAATTGCAATGTTTAGTAATTTGATATTTATCAGCAGGACAAATTTTATGTTCAGCTGAGTTGAGCATGAAAAAAGTTTTATAACCTCGGGGCCAGAACCTTCCCTGTCGGAATAAGACCAAAGACATATTTTCGCATGGCACAGCCCATTTCATATATTGGGCCCCGAGGTTATTAAAGTTTTTTCATGCTCAACTCAGCCGAGCATGGAATTTTTCATGCTAATAAATCTCAAATAATTAACATATGCAAATTCTTTCTTGCTAAACATAGCTGAGTATTGTTGGCATTTTCATATTTATTACCAGAGAAAATTTCATGCTCAGCTGAGTTGAGCATGAAAAAAGTTTTATAACCTCGGGGCCGGATCTGATCTGTTCTATTCCCTGACTTCCTTGTATTTTCCCCAACCATGAAAGCACTTGGTAAAGTTTCTATGTTCCTTGTATTTCATTGCTAGCAACAGTTTTCTTGGTTTCTCCGGCTGCTTGTTTCTTAAATGCTGGATATAAACCTGCAAAAGGCAATAAATTAAACTAAAACATTGCTCAGATAAATTACTTTTACTAATCTAATTACTGGAGCTTTCATTGAAAACCCTGATTAAGACAGTCTTGAAATTTTGTGTGAATAACACAAGGAAATTCATAAGAAATTCCAAGCCTTTCTCATGGCTACAGATAAGATACATTTTGTATATCAAATAAAAGCACCCAAAGCATAATACCCCACCATAGCAATTATTTGTTTATGCAATAAAATTATCGTTGCGAAAATGTCTGGAAAGAAAATGACGGAGGGACAGATAACAATCCTAAACCAGATCTTGATAATATCAATGGACAGATAACAATCCTAAACCAGATCTTGATAATATCAATGCATATAGCAAGTTTGGTTAAAAGGCCTTGTTATTTACTCAAGTTATCGTCCGGAAACGAAAATATGGGCGTGTCTCGGGCAGATAATTCCATAAAAATTTGACGAAATTTTCCCATTAGCAATTCCAAAACAGATCTCCTTAATGTCAATATATATATATAGCAAGTTTGGTTAAAATCCCTTGTTATTTACTCAAGTTAACATCCGGAAACAAAAATATGGGCGTGTCTTGGGCAGATAACTCCATAAAAATTTGACAAAATTTGCCCATTAGCAATCCCAAACTAGATCTCTTTAATGTCAATGCATATAACAAGTTTGGTTAAAATCCCTTGTTATTTACTCGTTATCGTCCAGAAACAAAAAGATGGCATGTCTCGGGCAGATAAGTCCGTAAAAGTTTGACGAAATTTGCCCATTAGCAATCCAAAACCAGATCTCTATTATATCAATGCACATACCAAGTTTGGTGAAAATCCATTGATGTTTACTCAAGTTATCATCCGGAAACAAAAAAAATGGACAGATGGACAGACGGACGGACGGACAGACACAGGGACGTCCAACGTGAAACCATAATATCCCACCACTATTGTGTGGCGGGGTATAAAAAGTATTTCTTCATATAAATGTATGTTGTGGGTACTCCATCTCAGAGAGGTGCTTCTAGTATCTACAATACACATTTTTGTGGCTAAGTAAAAAAAAAATATTCACCTGACATCTCTCTTATCCAAAATCAAGCCTACTTTCTGGGAGACAAGAGGGCCAAGATAGCCCTGTATCGCTCATCTGAATACCAGACAAGTGATCCCCTTTGCTTTGAAGCTTTGAGTCAACTGGCCTTTTGGTTCAAGAGAAGAGGTTTGAAATAGATTTTCAAGTAGGCAACCATGGTGGCCATCTCTGATTTTAGCTACTTTCGATCTACAAGTCACCCCAATACTTCCTATCACGGTTCGAGTCAATTGGCCTTACAGTTCAGGGGTAAAAGTTCAAAATAGATTTTTAAGAGGGCGGCCGTAGCTGCCATATTGAATTTCAGATCATGACAATTTTAGCTATTTTTGATCTACAAGTCACCTGATAGTTCTTAACAAAGTTTCCAGTCAATTGGCCTTACAGTTCAGGAGCAGAAGTTCAAAACTGATTTTCAAGATGGTGGCCATAATGGCCATCTTGAATTTCTCATCAAAACAGTTTTAGTTTACTTTTGATCTACAGGTCACCTCAATATTTCCAATGAAGTTTTGAGACAATTTGCCTTTCGGTTAAGGAGAAAAATTTGGAAATAGATTTTCAAAATGGCAGCCATGATGGCCATGCTGATTTCTGATAAGAACAGTTTTAGCTATTTTTTATCTACAAGTCACCCCGATACTACCTTTCAAGTTTTGAGCCTATTGGCCTTTCCATTGAAAAGAAGTATTTCTAAATACTTTCATGATGGCAGCCATTGTGGCCATCTCAGATTTCCGATCTAAAGGATTTTAGCTATTTTTTATCTATAAAGGAGAGGCCCCGATACTTCCTACCAAGTTTCCAGTAAAATGGCCTTTCGGTTCAGGAGAAGAAGCTCATAATACATTTTCTACATAGACGCCACGACTGCCATCTTGGATTTCTGACCAAAACGATTTTCGCTTATTTTTTTATCTACAAGTCACTCTGACACTTCTTATCAAGTTTCTAGTCTATTAGTCTTTAGATTCAGAAGAAGCACAAAATAGCTTTTCGAGATGAATATAATGATAATAACAAGAGGCCTATGGGCCACAATCTGCTCACCTGATAAAAACAACTATTGCATATTTGCAAATGCCATGCAACATTCTTCCAGTATTGCCACAGCAACTGGGACACAAATTTGACCATACTGTAAAAAGCTCAAAGGCCATCCTAGTCTCATCATTTGAACAAAACTGGTAGACCTTGAGTCCTGGATGCTGTATACCAATATTCAGCCTCAAAACTTTCTTAGGTCTGGAGAAGAAGATTTTGAAGTTTTTACCATGTATGGGCTTAGCAGCCATCTTATTCAATGGTGCAGAAATTTTGACCCTAACTAAATAGTTTTACTATTGTAATCATAGATTGTAAGTTTCAGCCATTAGTCTTTAATACATATTGAGAAAATGATTTTTCAACTACTTCTCCATACAAATGTTTGTGGGGTGCAAATTTGACCTTCCCATAAAAAGTCAAAGGTCAACCTACGATCATCATTTGAACAAATTTGGTACAGCTTGAGTCCTAGATGCTGTATACCCAGATTCAGCCTCAAAGCTTTCTTTGTTCTGGAGAAGAAGATTTTAAGTGTTTTTATCATATATGGGCATGGCGGCCATCTTATTCAATGGCACTGAACCATTTGAACAAACTGTCAATACTGGTTGAAAATTGGTCCAGCAGTTTCAGAGAAGAAGACATTTAAAAGTTATACAATTATATACTCCACTTGTACAAATTTTCATTTCTCTTTAAGCAGGAGCCACATGATGGTTAAAGAAAATTGGCCCAACGGTTTCAGCGGAAAAGTCATTCAAAGGTGTGGACGGACAGCAGATGGATGACAGACGGCAAGTGATCACACTACCTCATCCTGAGCCTTTGGCTCAGGTGAGCTTAAAAAGTCTTGATATTTTTCTTATTTATCCACAAAAACAAATGTTGTGGGTGCTCATTAGAAGTGCCTCAGAGAGTGCGCTCATTTCGTGGCGAAATAAGATTTACTAAATACCTCCCTTATCTGAAGCTACGCCAGCTTTCTAGGAAAAATATGAAAAGTATCTCTTATTTGTAGTTTTCATTGATATCTTACTGGCAAATCTGTAAAGAAAGGATATATCTATGACCATGTATGGAAATAGACTACATCATTGTAGTAAGCTAGGACTAAAGTAAACTACATACCTGTGCACTCTTGAAAGACAATTTGATTTCAACATCACTGGTTTTCTTGCCGACCCATAGAAAGACATTCTGTCCATTGTCTAGAATCATTACATCATCATCTGCCAAATCATCCTAGAAGAAAGACACACAAACTGAGCCAGCACAGATTAATTTGAATTTTACCACCCAGTCAACATTGTTAAGGTCATTATGGAGCCAGTCAGTTAGCCTAATCAGTCCTCTAAGCAGTTATACAGTACTTGTGCACATACTTTTGCCAGTTAACCAACACAGGGGAAAACCTACAGACCAGCATTTATGCAAAGTGCATGCCCAGACCAGAGCCCAGTTGTTCAAAGTGTTGTAAACTTAACGAGCTCATTAATGGTCAAAATATTAACTGTTCTAGTAAGTACAATATCTAATTCACAGGTATTTTTGCTGAAAAATGTGAGTAGCTTTTACAAATGCAAAAGCTACTCACATTTTTTTCAGCAAAATATGCCACATTCAATGATCAAAATTTTAATGATACGTTAACTAACAACATGGTTAGTTTTTAACAACTGGGCCCAGACTGTGGATTTACAGTGTTTGCTTATTTGAGAAATAAGAGCTGTCATAGGACAGCCTATCTTGCCTGAACTGCGTCTTGTCAATAAAACTATAATAAATTTGAAGCAACACCAATTTTACTCAACATCATTTCAGCTAGAGATGTTCTTTAACTGAACCTCCAATCCAACCCCACAGCATGCATCCTGGAGTTGGTAATTATGGGATGGCATGTACACTCTCAGACACTTACATTTGAAATATGAATGCCTTCTGATGCTTGAATGATGTGAAATAAACATTTCAATTGCCATAAAAACTCTAAGTCACTTCAAGTTCAGTGAGGGAGTGGGACAAACATCAAGCAAGGTGTCAGCTAGGTCTAACAAATTTAAGGTTCAGAAGATATCTGTTTCTAAAAACTTTTACCAAAACCTTTGATATAAAATTTTTCAAGTCTGTGGCCTCGACCTCAAGGTCAGTGAGGAGGTGGGGATGGCACAATGAGAAGTATTACACTAATACCTTAAGTCAGGCAAAGTATCAACTGGATTCAATTTAAGCTTCAGGAGATATGCAATTCTAAAAACATAAACCAAAAAACTTTAATGTAAAATTGACCTCAATGCTAGTGACGGGTGGGCATTGGGCAGCATTAAATTTTAGAATAGAATCTAATACCAGGCAGAGTATCAAGTGAATTCAGCATATATAAACTTCCAAAAAATTTAACCAAGAACTTAAAAACAAGCAAATTCCATGGGGAATTTATGTCCCCCGCCTAATTTTTATTTGAGGTGTTAAAAATGCTAAAGTTAACCAGAGGACCACTGGTCCTGTATCAAATACCTAAGTATTGAAGCAGGAAACCAGTAATAAAAAATAATTTCAAGATTCTGAAAAAAACCACATGCATATCTTCAGACCATCCTTAAAGCACCTGTAAAGTTTCAAAGGATCGGCTTAAAACTGTGGTAGGAGTTACTGGGTCAAGGTACCTACTCCCTATACGCTTCTGTAGTATTAGAACTCAAAAAATGTCTGTTAAAAATGCAGAAAAAGTGGTAAAAAATTATTTCAGGATTCTGAAAAAACCACATGCATATCTTCAGGCCATCCTAAAAGCCCTTGTAAAGTTTCAAAAGGATCGGACAAAAACTGTGGGAGGAGTTAATGGGACAAGGTGCCTGCACCCTATATACTTCTGCAATATTAGAACGCAAAAAATGTCTAAGTTAAAAATGCAGAAAAAGTAATAAAAAAATATTTCAGGATTCTGAAAAATCCACATGCATATCTTCAGGCCATCCTAAAAGCCCATGTAAAGTTTCAAAAGGATCGGCCAAAAACTGTGGGAGGAGTTAAGGGGACAAGGTACCTACTCCCTATACACTTCTGTAAAATTAGAACTAAAAAAATGTCTAAGTTCAAAACATGTAAAAAGTGATAAAAAATAATTTCAGGATTCTGAAAAAACCACATGCATATCTTCAGACCATCCTTAAAACACCTGTAAAGTTTCAAAAGGATCGGCCAAAAACTGTGGGAGGAGTTAAGGGGACAAGGTACCTGCTCCCTATATACTCCTGTAGTATTAGAACTCAAAAAATGTCTAAGTTAAAAATGCGGAAAAAGTAATAAAAAATTATTTCAGGATTCTGAAAAAACCACATGCATATCTTCAGGCCATCCTGAAAGCCCATGCAAAGTTTCAAAAGGATCGGCCAAAAACTGTGGGAGGAGTTAAGGGGACAAGGTACCTACTCCCTATACACTTCTGTAGTATTAGAAATCGAAAAATGACTAAGTTAAAAATGCGGAAAAAGTGATAAAAAATTATTTCAGGATTCTGAAAAAACCACATGCATATCTTCAGGCCATCCTTAAAACACCTGTAAAGTTTCAAAAGAATCGGCCAAAAACTGTGGGAGGAGTTAAGGAGACAAGGTACCTGCTTCCTATACACTTCTGTAGTATTAGAACTAAAAAAAAGTCTAAGTTAAAAATGCAGAAAAAGTAATAAAAAATTATTTCAGGATTCTGAAAAAACCACATGCATATCTTCAGGCCATCCTAAAAGCCCATGTAAAGTTTCAAAAGGATCGGCCAAAAACTGTGGGAGGAGTTAAGGGGACAAGGTACCTACTCCCTATACACTTCTGTAGTATTAGAACTCAAAAAATGTCTAAGTTAAAAATGCAGAAAAAGTGATAAAAAATTATTTCAGGATTCTGAAAAAACCACATGCATATCTTCAGACCATCCTTAAAACACCTGTAAAGTTTCAAAAGGATCGGACAGAAACTGTGGGAGGAGTTAAGGGGACAAAGTACCCACTAAAAACTCGGAACCACGCACCACGCGCCACGCGCCACGCCCCATGGAAAACCAAAAACAGTGTCCCTCCACTTTTCTTCGAAAAGGCGGGGGACAATAAAACTTCAAAGGCCATGACCTTGACCTCAAGGCCATTAATGTGGGTTGTGGTGGTACAACATCAAACTTCAGACAACTATCTAACATCAGGCCTAGTATGAAGCAGTTCCATACAGAAGTTCAGGAGATACAGCCTTTTTAAAAACTTTAACCTTAAACTTTAATAAAAAATTTCCAAGTCCATGACCTTGACCTCAAGGTGGGTCAGCATGGTGCCACATAAAACTTCAGACCAGTATCTAACATCAGGCTAAGTATCAAAAAGATCCACCTTGTGAGTGAAGAGATATAAGCTTATAAAAACTTTAACAAAAAACTTAAACATAACATTTCAAAGGCCAAGACCTTGATCTCAAGGCCCCTGACTAGGATTGTGGTGGTTCAGACAACTATCTGACATTAAACCAAGTATGAAGTAGTTCCATACAGATATAGCCTTTTTAAAAATTCTAACCTTAAATTTTCATGTAAAATTTTGAAGTCCATGACTTTGTCCCCAAGGAATCCAGGTGGGTCAGCATGGTATAGCATAAAACGTCAGACTAGTATCTAACCAGGCCAAGATAGATTCACCCAGTGAATGAAGAAATATAAGCTTATAAAAACTTCTACCAAAAACCTTATGTTGGACTGCAATGCTAAGTTTGACCCTGACGCCAACCCATGATGACTGCTACAGCTTTACCTGTACTTTTGTACAGGTGAGCTAAAAATGGATACACCTGGTGGATTTTCCACCTTTTTTACAAGGGAGACAACTTTTTGTGACTTCCTGTTTGTTTTTCTGCACTTAAAGTCCATTCTGAAAAGGATTCTACTCTAAAAGGAAAGAATTTGCTCCCAGGGGGAGCAAATTCTTTCCTTTTAGAGTAGACTCCTTTTCAGAAGGGAGGCAAAATAGTTTTGCACAGTTGCCTCTGCAAATGTACATCTATTCCCCTTAATAAAACCTTACAACATGTTCTAAAATGTGGACAAGTCCATTTAACTACTTGCTAATATCAATAACTGGTGGGTGAGTGGCAAACACAGTAGATCCTGATCATAGTCCACGTTCTGAGGCATCTGGTCTGCGTCTATACTGTTTGTTAAGGCCCCCATAATCAGTTGTACTTCCTTGCTTTATTAATCCTGTTTTCTCCCACCTTTGCCTATATGAGATAGGCTTTTTGCCCATATGAGAAACTTCCATCCCAAATGACCATGCTGGTCCTAGGAACAATCCACTTAAAGGTGGGAGAAAAAGAATCCATCATGATCCAGTCCATGCAGTACAATGTATAGGGAAATCTCACCTCGGGGTAGGATGCCTCATCCCTGGCTGAAATTCCTACGCCTCGGGTAAGATTTCCCTATCCTGCATGGACACTCATGATGGATTCTTATATTATTACACACCGTGACATGTTCCCCAGGTCTGAAAGCACATATCCCTTTGTCTGTTTACCATTCCCAGAACATGTAATATGAACTGTAGGGAAAACTGGGTGACTTCACCACTAACACACAAGACTGTGCTGACAAGACAGAATGATGTAAACTAAATAAATCAATATACCCTACTTTTCAAAGTTAGGATATGATCACCTTTTCGTATACTCCTTATATACTATTTTCCAATGTCCAGTAAGTCCTGGTTTTCCATGCTTCAGGTAAGTTCTTCAATGCTCCATATGATAAATGTCATAAAATTTCAAACATCAAAGTTTCTGACAAAATGGCACATGCAAACAGTGCAGACCCAGATCAGACTGCTCCTGATGGAGCAGTCTGATCAAGGTCTGCACTGTTTGCCATTCAACTAAGTATTTTAAGAAACAACTGAGCAAAAAGCAAAATTAAGGCCAAGATAGCATGGAATAAAATGTTCAAAATTTTAGGACTTTATCATAATTTATAGTTTTATAAGGCATGCTTTTCCAAGACTCATTATTTAGGTTAACTCATGCCCCATAATCTGTTCTACCCAAACGTTATTTAGACAAAGATACAGCGATAAAAGATTTTTACCTGACAAAAGTCAGCACATTTCTCTGATACAGCAAAGTATCCTTTCTCATTTGAGCACCGGAATAATCTGGCAAAATTCATGAAGTCAGCATTCTGAAAAACAATAAAATGAGTTAATTCTGAAAAACAATAAAATACAGTCTACTCTCTATTTCTCAAATTCCAACGGACCCTGTGAAATACTTTAAGATATCCGTACCTCAACATATCAGATTTGCAGAATTGAGGAAAAAATAATTCGAACAACCAACCACATTTAACAAATATATATGTAATTGGACTCTTGAAGTTAGAGATATAGTGAAAATATTGTGGAAAAGAGAAGAAATTGCTCCTTAGGAGTAATTTCTCCTCTTTTCCACAATTTTTTTTTTACCTGTTGTTAGATTTTCATGTTTAGGCAGGGACAAGATTTTCACTTCGAGATAAGCGGTTATTCGAGATAAGCGAGGTCGAGATAATGAGAGCCAACTGTAAGTTACAAATTTGGATTTAGATAATGTGAACTAAAATTTCTAAGACAGTTGTTTTTACTGATGTTATCTTTCTAACAACATATTGAATTCTTTGGTCCAGTATTTTTCTTTTTCAATGGCCAACTTAGTCTGTGAACAATATCAAAACCTTGAAATTGATTTTCTCAATGACACAAAGACTGCATTTATCTTATAACAAAACTCTAGATACTTTTTTTTTTTTAACCCCAATTTTTTTTTTTTTTCTTATTTCTCCAAGAAAACATAAAATATATTGTGGGTACTCATTAGAAGTGCCTCAGTTAGGCACTTCTAATGAGTACCCACAATATATGAGCCAGCATATACCAAAACCTACAATAAGACTTGTGCAACCAGCAAAGACTCAGATCAGCCTGAACATCCAAACAGTCTGATCAATGTCTTCGCTTATCGCATGTGCCTTCTATAGCCTCCAAGCTATCTAAAGAGGGATAAACTTAGCTCTTGCCATACAGCAGATGTACAGGCTAATCTGAGTCTTTGCTGGTTAGACAGGGTTACTGCAGGTTTTGTTGTGCACTGGCTTTAATGTTTCATGGAGAAATAAGAAAAAATATTAATCTGAGTCCTATTATCTAAAGTTGTGACTGCATGCTAAAATCAGCTATCAATAAAAGTACGGTGTACAGTTCATTACCTTGACCTTTAGCATACTGACAGCAATACTAACAAATGGCTGACATTTTTTCCCAGAAAATTTGGCTTGACATTTATTTAACTCACTTCCTAGCGATAAGTCAAATAAATTAACATACCAAATTTTCAAGGAGAAAAGAAAAAAATAAATATATACATCATCTATTAAGCTTAAATTTCAATACCACCTAGACAGCAAATGAGGAATAATTTGGGGAAGACATTCAATTTGGGGAAAACTAACAATTGAACATCTCTGGATAAAAAATGGCCTTCTCACTACTAGTGCAGCAGCAAACTCAGATCATCCTGTGTATCCATGCAGTCTGATCAGTCTACACTGGACACTAATATCATCTGTGAACTAAAAGATTCTAATATGAATTTAATAGGTGCTACCTATATCCGTGTGTCCAAATTATCATCACATGTTTCATTGGTAGGTTGCCAGATCTAACTGAATTTGATTTCAGACCACACTTGACTTCTGAATCCACTGCATGTATTGCAATATAACGTCCAAGTCAACAATATTTCAGGAGATTAGAGACGTTGCCTCCAAATTTGTGGGACTTTTACCCAAACCAATCACATGAATTCAGGTCCTGCTTAGTTACTAGCAGCTCTGCCATGGAGGCTTTAGGCAGCCCATCTATTCTGTGGGCTCAGATGGGCAAGGGCCATGCTTTCCGAATACCAAAAACTAGAGTATGCCGGTGACTGGTACAACGACAATACACTATCGTTCGCTTACCTGAAATCCATTTTACTACTTCAGGGTTTTTCCTAAGATTTTTGACTGTTTGTGCGTTTTTGTCTTTGTTTCTTTTTGGTCTTTTTTTTTTTTTTTTTTTTTTTTGCGAGTCTACACATTATGAAAAGCAGAAGAAAAAAACAACAACATAAAAATAAAAACAATTTACAAACTGGTCGAAAAAACACATTATTGTGTCGATTTTTTTTTCAGATTATCACATGAAAAGAATGTAAAGTCTATGTGTTATCTAAAAATGTACATCAAAGTGTACCTTATGCACAAAACGAATCATGCTTAGCTTGTAAACAGACTGAGAAAGGATAAAAATAAAATTCAAAGTGGAGACAAAATTCAAAATGGCCACGATCGCAAATTTTGTAGGCTGACATCATAAGCCTCGTGATTCAACCCCTTGCAACTGGAATACTTGGCATTAATGTCTGTTTTGTTGCTATTTGCCACTGTTTCAGTAGTCTCTGCCGAATCATGGAACACTTTTTGTTTTTCAGGATAAACACCGAACCACCCAAGGGTTTGTTGGACCATCACATTTTGGTCACACACATCACTGGTCACACCGTTAGTCTATAGTAGTGCGCCTGCATGCCAAACCGCTCCGCAGTTCAGAAGCAGTTTCCATTGGACACACTTATTAGCTGCAGAGCCCTTGATCAGACTATGCAGATGAATAGGCTGCTCAAGGTCTAGAGTTGTCCCATATGTCATATTGCTGATTTCTATACCAAGGACTCAACCTATGAGGCTCAAGAGCGGCTTGTGCATCTAACTATGTCAGGAACAGAATCTCCTCACCAGACTGCAGAGATATGTTGGCTGGTCTATGTCTTTAACGTTTAGCATGCTGGGTAAAAAATTCAGCGACAACATTTTGAAATATTTTTCTTATTTTCCCAGGACATAGGATTTGATATTTCATGCAAATTAGGAGACAATTTGCATGAAATATCAAAGCCTATTTTCTGGGAACAATAAGAAAAATATCATCGTCATCTGCTGAATCTGCCCATAGTGTGTCAAGTATCAATATTCACATGATGTTTATTTCTTCAAATATGTAAATTACTTACTGTATCATATGGCTTCCTTCCACCAATACCAACCCAGAAGAAATTTTCTGGCTCCTCCCCTTCATTAATCATCTGTACTGTGTAGTTATCCTGCAAGATAATGTGGAATTTAACCTTTACTATTTTCTGGGCAAATTTAGCAGATGACAAATTGATGACATTTTCTTATTGTTCCCAGAAAACAGAATTTGGAATTTCAAGCAAATTGTCTCCAGACAATTTGCATGAAATGTCAAATCCTGTTTCCTGGGAAAAATAAGAAAAATAATTCAAAATGTTGTCTAGTGAACATTTTACCCACAGTGCTCAGCATTTAGACTTATTTTTCATAAGACTATGGAATTAGACATGTCTTCAACTACTATTTGTTTGTATTTCCAAGAAAATGGGATTTGAAATTTCATGCAAATAGTCCCTATTGGAGATAACTTGTGTGACATGTCAAATCCTGGTCCCTGGGAAAGATAATGTCATCTGCTGAAAATTTTACCTAAAGTGCTCAGCGTTAAGACTTATTGTTCAAGAGACTCATGAAATTAGACAAATCTGCAAATATTGCTTGTTTGTTTGTAATGTCACAATCTAAAGCTTCCAGTCATATTGTGATTGTGTCTGGAGACGATGCCTTGATATAGTATCACCACATTGCAGTATCTTGCCCTAGACGCAATGACTCTATACTACCACCAGTCATGTTATACTTACACTGATGTGACCAGTGATAGCTCTACTTCCTAGCGCTGAGTACCCAATGAAACAGCAGCTAGTATTAATTTTAAAAAGTCTTAGGTAGGACCTGGCTGGGGATCTTACCAACAACCTCAAGATCTGAAGGCAGTCACTCTAACTACTGAGCGTTATACACAACTGAGGGTACATCAAGTACAAGCTGGGTGTACTAGAATAATTGGAAACTAATCAAAAGTCTTTGAGCCCACAACATCAGTTTTCCAAGTCAGAAATGCAAAATAGTTTACCACCAAACTCATCTGAAATATTTATTTGTTTGTTTAACCCAATGTG
Source organism: Anodontia alba (assembly GCA_964016985.1). Taxonomy (NCBI): domain Eukaryota; kingdom Metazoa; phylum Mollusca; class Bivalvia; order Lucinida; family Lucinidae; genus Anodontia; species Anodontia alba. The sequence goes on along the minus strand of OZ024822.1, from coordinate 118,031,874 downwards.
GTCATGTTGAGCGTGGTGAGTTTACCTAACCCCATTTTTCCTCGGCAGAGTTAGTCTTCTAAGCATTTAACCAGTACTTGTGCACATTCTTTTGCCAGATACTGACAACTGCCTTTCTTGAATCAGCAGAAGGAAAGAATGACTGTAGAAAATACAACATGATCAATCTCCATGAAAGAATGTTGCCAGACCCATTGAGGATCACACCCGTGACCTCCTGATCACCAGTTGGACACACATCAGACTGAGCCACCAAGGCTGGCATTAATATCTATTATTGCATAAAAAGCAGTGTCGCATGTTATCAACAGCCTTGCATTAACCGGTGAAAAGCAGTGTATTAACAAGGCAATTCACGTGCTGTTAATGCACAGATACGCAACTTTCAATATGATCATACCAGGGCCACAGATTTGCTGCCGTTACAAGATGTGTACTTCCCGACCCTAGAAGGAGCATAGTCAGTAGAAATTTCGTTCGCAAGACATCGGTGAAAAGGCGAAACAAAATAGTGCAAAATGTAGCAAATGTTTTCAGTTTTTATGCAATAATAGCGATCAAACATGGTTTTTCAATACATTAACATTCAAAAGGTCCCTTCGGCCTCCGTTTTCAACACCTCCCACGGGACCTGGCAAATGTTAATGCATGAAAAAACATGTTGGATCCCTATATTGGTAACAAGGAAATGCCCTGATGATAAAAGTCAGACCTTGATCAATATTCATGAATAATTTGGCTGAGCTCAGTCTTTGCTGTCTGCATGTGCATAAATCCCCTTTTATAAGTAATAGAGTTCAAATTAACTTACTTTATACATGATGTAAGCTATTTCCTCGGCAAGAGTAGCATCTTCATGGTCTGCTTTACTACCTATCCACACATACACAACACCGTTGAGATCTTGGGTATCAAAAGGCACCATCAAAATAAAACTGAAAAATAATGTATAAAGAATCATTAGAAAGTGTGGACTTGGAAATCACTTCTTGTCACAGAACTGTGCACTGCAACAAGTATTACTGATTTTATGTATGATCTGACCAATAAAAAGAAAACAATGAAAATGATAGATATTGTAAATACTGTAAAATACAGTATTTACCATAACCACTAAAACACCTGGCCTCGAGGTTGTAAACTTTTTTTTCATGCTCAACTCAGCTGAGCAAGAAATTTGTCCTGCTAACAAATCTCAAATTACTAACAATTGCAAATTCTTTCTTGTTAAACATAGCTGAGCATGAAAATTTCTCTGCTAATAAATATGAATATGGCAATTGTTGGCATTTTCATATTTATTAGCAGAGAAATTTTCATGCTCAGCTGAGTTGAGCATGAAAAAAGTTTTATAACCTCTGGGCCCGAACTCCTTACCATAAATGTCCTAAGATTTTACCAAGTCCATTTAACTGTTTGCTGATGAGCCTTAAACTACTGGGTGAGAGGCAAATAGTATAGACATAATCAGATGCCACAGAATGTGGCATCTGATCTGGGTCTATTATATTTGCTCAGGCATATCTATTCTGATACTTAGGGTAAATACGGTTCTGATATTTGATGGCAGCTTTAAGTGCTGCTGCTGGTGATGAAAAGCACCATAGTATGAGTTGTAACTCAAATTATCAAAGAGCCAAAATTAAATTGCACAAATATGACTTTCTCTTAAAACCAGCAAAATTGATATTGCAGACATTAAATATTTCTCATATGTTTTTGTGGAGCAACAAGAAATTTACAATACTTTTTTGTTGAAAAAACAAACAAACAAAACAACCCTTATCAAGAGCTATGTCCAATGACATATAATAACACTAATTTCCTTTTTTTCATATTAACCCCCTTCCAATACTTGTCCTAACTTTTGAGCAAGTAGATTTGACTTACGTGTCAGAGACATCCAGGTGGACAATGTAGATTGTGATCAGATTGTTTGATCTGGGTCTACATTTTTTGCTCAAGCAATTTTGTCCCAATATTTCTGGATCTACATTTTTTGCTCAAGCAATTTTGTCCCAATATTTCTGGGTCTACATTTTTTGCTCAAGCAATTTTGTCCCAATATTTCTGGGTCTACATTTTTTGCTCAAGCAATTTTGTCCCAATATTTCTGGGTCTACATTTTTTGCTCAAGCAATTTTGTCCCAATATTTCTGGGTCTACATTTTTTGCTCAAGCAATTTTGTCCCAATATTTCTGGGTCTACATTTTTTGCTCATGCAATTTTGTCCCAATATTTCTGGGTCTACATTTTTTGCTCAAGCAATTTTGTCCCAATATTTCTGGGTCTACATTTTTTGCTCAAGCAATTTTGTCCCAATATTTCTGGGTCTACATTTTTTGCTCAAGCAATTTTGTCCCAATATTTCTGGGTCTACATTTTTTGCTCACGCAATTTTGTCCCAATAATTGTGGGTCTACATTTTTTGCTCAAGCAATTTTGTCCCAATATTTCTGGGTCTTCATTTTTTGCTCAAGCAATTTTGTCCCAATATTTCTGGGTCTACATTTTTTGCTCAAGCAATTTTGTCCCAATATTTCTGGGTCTACATTTTTTGCTCAAGCAATTTTGTCCCAATATTTCTGGGTCTACATTTTTTGCTCAAGCAATTTTGTCCCAATATTTCTGGGTCTACATTTTTTGCTCACGCAATTTTGTCCCAATATTTCTGGGTCTACATTTTTTGCTCAAGCAATTTTGTCCCAATATTTCTGGGTCTACATTTTTTGCTCAAGCAATTTTGTCCCAATATTTCTGGGTCTACATTTTTTGCTCAAGCAATTTTGTCCCAATATTTCTGGGTCTACATTTTTTGCTCACGCAATTTTGTCCCAATAATTGTGGGTCTACATTTTTTGCTCAAGCAATTTTGTCCCAATATTTCTGGGTCTTCATTTTTTGCTCAAGCAATTTTGTCCCAATATTTCTGGGTCTACATTTTTTGCTCAAGCAATTTTGTCCCAATATTTCTGGGTCTACATTTTTTGCTCAAGCAATTTTGTCCCAATATTTCTGGGTCTACATTTTTTGCTCACGCAATTTTGTCCCAATATTTCTGGGTCTACATTTTTTGCTCAAGCAATTTTGTCCCAATATTTCTGGGTCTACATTTTTTGTTCACGCAATTTTGTCCCAATATTTCTAGGTCTACACTTTTTGCTCAAGCAATTTTGTCCCAATATTTCTGGGTCTACATTTTTTTGCTCAAGCAATTTTGTCCCAATATTTCTGGGTCTACACTTTTTGCTCAAACAATTTTGTCCCAATACTTTAGGTTATTATAGTACATCATACAGTGAATTTTATCAATGCTGAGAAAGTAATGGCTACCTACCAGAAACAAGAATTCAGTAATGAAGCATCTGGTCTGATCTGTAAAAGACAAAATCAAAAGTAATGTTAGGACAATATCTGAACCTGACGTTGGAAAAAGTGCCATTATACATATGCAAACAAACCTGCGTATCTACGCTGTCTGATCACACTTATCATTGCTTACTTGGTCCATAGCTCCAGATAAGGTGCTTTTTTCAACCAAAAAGTACTGATATTTTTCATATTTCTGCATGAAAACATATGTTGTGGGTACTCATTAGAAGTGCCTCACTGAGGCACTTCTAATGAGTACCCACAGCATATGTTTTCATGCATAATAAGAAAAATATTATGTGGATACCCCCTCTCTTTATCTGGGGATATGCTTGGACTGAGCCAATAAAAAGGTTGTCTTTAGGAAACACACAGAAAAGCCATATGGGAAATCTAACTGAACATTTTCTGATTGCATCATTTGCTTGTACAAAATTTGGATTCTGAAGTCATATTTATTTCTAGAAAGTGACCAAACCTGTGTCAGGAAGCCATATAGGCCAGCTTAGTCCTCTAAGCGGTTAACCAGTATTGTGCACATTATTTCGCCAGAAATGACAACTGCCTCTTGAATCAGCAGAAGGGAGAGAATGACTGTCGAAAATATTTCACGTTCAATTTCTACGAAAGAATGTTGCCGACCGCGGAGGTCGAACCCACTACCTCCTGATCACCAGTCGGACACGCATCCAACTGAGCCACCGAGGCCGGCCTGTTGTGTGATATAAGGCCTGTTTGTGTATATAACACACTTGTACTACCTTGCGGTACAAGCCTTCCTTTATATGCGGTAGTGTGACAGAGTAGGACTGAGTCCAGCAGACCGACTTTGATCCCCAGTCGTAGAAAATATGATTTGCGTTTTTTCACCTGTTACACATTTCTCATGCTGTGGCTCAAACAATTTTCTAAGATATTTTTCTCATGTCTCATGAACAATATCTTATTTCTCTATAAAAAAAAATAATAATATGCTACAACCACTTTATAACACGTTTTGCTGGGATCCAGAGCAAACACTGTGTTAGCTAAACAACAAACTAAAATGTAGTTAACCCTTCAACCGCCAATCACAACAATAGTCGTCTGCTTTGTCATCTGCTTGTGATTTTAAAAGTCATTTTTGCAAACAGTGTGGACCCAGATCAGACTGTTCCTCTAGGAGCAGTCTGATCTGGGGCCATACTGTTTGCTGGTATGCAAAAATAGGTTTGAAAAGTTTGCAAGAATATTCAGCAGACGACATAAACAGACGACATTTTCAGATGCAGGTTTTCTTGGCGTTTTAAGGGTTAATATTGAACAATGACCATAACTGCCATTTTTCTGTATAATCTATACATTTTTGCTTGGATACAAAACTTTAAGGGTCTGTTATTAAATCATGTTATATCCAAAACTATGTTATATCCGAAACCATGCTGTAATGAACCATGTCATAAAGAGGTTCTTGTGTACCATTAATTTTTGTAACTTGGTAAAGTTTTCAGAGGTGACTCCCTCCTTTCTCAATCTCATCTGACCCTTTTAAACCCGAGTTTCTGAAATGGACTCATCCATTTTTTTTAATTTGGACATGTCCATTCTTTGTAAATCTGGGGTTTAGTCAATGAATATGAACAAGATGGCAAGCAGTGTAGACTCTGATGAAATGGCTCATTATGAGCCATCTTATCTGGATCTACACTGTTGCATAGGTATCTGAACCAGTCTATACGGTTGAAAGGATTAAGACAATGCCTGAGGAAGATCCAGACCTTTTAATCCTTAAACTGCCAATCACAACAATTGTCGTCTGCTTTGTCATCTGCTTGTGATTTTAAAAGTCATTTCTGCAAACAGTGTGGACCCAGATCAGACTGCTCCTAGAGGAGCAGTCTGATCTGGATCCACACTGTTTGCCAGTATGTAAAAATAGGTTTGAAAAGTTTGCAAGAATATTCAGCAGACGATATAAACAGACAACATTTTCAGATGCAGGTTTTCTTGGTGTTTTAAGGGTTAAGGTGTTGTGGATTAATGACAAGGCAACCCTTGTGGGTCATTTTATGTTGCCTCCCAAAGAAAGGGAGAAAAGAGATAGAAGAGAGAGTAGAGATGAAAGGGAGGGACAGGGAAGAAAGAGGAACAGGAATGAAAGTGGAAACAGAAGAAATAAAAACATTCCCCTCTCTACCCTTACCTGCTACAAGGATAGCAGGCTTTGCCCAACCGTAAGCCAATATCAGCTGGACACTCTGGTGACGTAAGTTTTAAGGAAGGAGGGAGTCACTTTCAAAAATTTGGTAAATGGAGCTAAGAAGTTATATATGATATTATCTCTTTAAATAAAGAATCATCAGTGCAATATTTTTTGTCTAACACGCATTTTATCCAGATTGCAGTTTTTCACTTACCTGTATACATCTAGTCGATATGATTCCTCCATTAGCTCTCAGTTCAAACAATTCTACATTAGGTTTCTTTGGCTCAGAAAATGGTGACTTTCTCTTTCCTTTTCTAATTACAAACTTTCTCTTGAAATGAGACATAAACTTCAAATTTTCCTGCTGCTGGTGTGTCCGTACAACTTCCAACTTGTCACCAAATAATGACTCAAACTTCTTCTGTAAGCTGAAAGAATGAAGATACATTAACCCATTATATACTGAATAGACTCTCCCACACTATATATTGGAAGAGTCCAATTTCAAATTTAGGTACGTCCGGCTAAGAGATTTGTATATATTCCTAGAGAAAAATGGCTAAACTATTGCAAACATTGGAGACCCTGATCAGACGCCACATTCTGCGGCATCTGATCTGGGACTGCACTTTTTGCCAATTACCGTTTTACGGGTCTCCCGACTACAATGTAACCCTTGAAGCACTAAGCAAATTTGTAGCAGACAACATTCTTAAATTGACTTTATTTTTCAAAGAAAATTAGACTTGACATTTCATGTGAATCATCTGCTACAATTCACATGAAATATCAAGCCTTTTTACTCTGAAAAATTTAAAATACATATATATACATTCCAATGTGTCGTCTGCTGTAGTTGTGATTAATGCTTTCAAATAAACCATACAAGAATTCTGCAGAAGGCTGTGTCAAACTGACGCCTGTCTGATCTTTAACAAAGTTTAACACTACAATTCACAAAAAGAAAGACACGGTTAACAGACTGTGAAATGTAAGTCAAAGTGATACAGGCTCATGCCACAGTGTTTGAGACCATGTTAGGAAGTGTATGCCAGGTTTGATGATTGTAGGTGATATATCACAAATGGAGCTAAGCACAATGGTTGGTGCAAAAAATGACTATGTCATTGGACCCTGAAATATAGGTTAGGGTCACAAAAATGATACTGCAGTGTTTGAGTCCTTACTAGGGAGGAAGTGTATCCCAGGTTTGCTAGTTATTGTATGTATGGTTAAGCAGAAATGGCACTGAATGCTAGGGATGATGTAAAAATGACTAAATTTTCAGACTGTGAATTAAGGTCAAGCTCACAAAATGAGACTGCAGTATTTAAGCCCATGTTAGACGGGAAGCACATGCCAGGTTAGACGAGGGTCCTGCAAAAAGTTTTATCACAGGGTTCAGATTATTTCAGTGCTACGTTTTATCAAGCATATTTTTATTACAACCTTCAAAGTATTCCCCCTTTACTGAAACACATTTTTGTAACCTTTTTACCCAGTCACGAAAAGCAGATAAATAGTCTTCTTTTGGTATCTGTTGGAGACACTGAAAAATAGCACTGCCATGAGAACTTCTAGACGTGTACTTATTTCCAGAAAGCATTTTCTTAAGCCTTGGAAATAAAAAGAAGTCACAGGGACTCAGGTCAGGTGAATAAGGTGGATGGTTTAAAACTTTCACCTTTTCAGAAGCCAAAAAAGACTTAACCACCTCACACTTATGAGAGGAGGCGTTGTCATGTAAAAAGTGAACTCCTGACCATCCTTTGCTTGGTCGTTTCTTATTGTAACAAGTAAATTGGTCAGTGTATATGACTGCATCTATTTCAATTTAAAATAACTTGGTCAGTTGGAAAGCAATCTGAACGAAATAAACGGGTATCGTTAGCTATTCAACACACCATTCAAGTGCAGTGAAGCATTTTAAAATATACCTGGGATAAAACCAAGGAAGCCTATTAGTGACAGAATTTTTTGCAGGACCCTCGGATCATTCTTGATAATTGATATGGTTAATCAGAAATGTAGCTAAACACTAGGGCTGATATACAAACATGGCAGAGTTATTGGACCATGAAAAAGTGGATTGGTCAAGATCATAAAATGATACTGCTTTGTTCGAGTCTATGTTAGGGATGCAGTGTATGCCAGATAAGATGACTGTAGATGTACCGAATTTACCCTAAGTCTTCTGACAGAGGGGTCTACAATATTTGTGTATGCCATTTTGTCAGAACTTTTGGTGTACAAAATTTTAGGACATTTACCGTACTTAGGGTAAATATGGTATATACTACTTTCTTGGAATCCTAGTGTAGGCTAGTATGACTCACATAACTTCAGGTAAGAGGGGTAGCTACATAATTTTTTTCTTATTTCTCCACAAAAACCTATGTTGTGGGTACTCATTAGAAGTGTCTTGCCAAGGTGTTTCTAATGAGTACCAACAACATAGGCTTTTGTGGAGAAATAAGAAAAATATCAGCACATTTCTGTTGACAAACAGGCCTTATCTGGAGCTAGGAGTAATAGTAATCAATCCCTACCATCTGCTCCCCTCAAAGTATACCGTTTACACCACGACCTCTTTAGAACACTGTTGTTGGGGTCCATAGCATAAACCGTGTTAGTTAAACAACCATGTTATATTCAAACAAAAATGAATTGATTATATTGAAAAATGACCATTTATGGTCATTTTTCAATATAATCTATACATTTTTGGGATCCATCTTTGAACTGGGTTATATCCAAAACCGTGTTATAACGATCTGTGTAATAAAGATTTTGAAGTGTATTTAGTACCTGAAAGTGAAGGTTAAGTATCCCATATTTCCAGCATCCCGACCTTGCCAGAAATACACGACACATTTAATCTCGTCCTCTGGTGGTTCTGCGTCTGGATCCTCCTCCTCATCCTCGGGAATATCAATGGGTAACCAGTACCGGCACAGAAACACATAGCAGTCCTCACTATGGAATATACCTAACAGAAAGAAAACAATCTTCAAATTTTAACCCTTGTCCTGCTGAACCAGAAGCCAACTGATCTGGATCTGCACTGTTTGCCATTAAGTATGTGAATTTGTATCAACAATCTAGATCAAGTAATCTGATTAGCTGAAAATTAGAAGTGGGTGTGGCATGTTGATTTATTCAACAGGACAAGGGTTAAGCACAGTACCTGACAGCACAAACTTTGGCATTCTAAAAAGAGTACACCTCAGGGAATATATATATATATATTTCAGCTTAAATTTTAAACGAAACTGCCATCTGGTAGAAAAACAAAACAAAAACAAAACAAAAAATCTAGAAATGTTGTCCAAATACATGGATGCCCCTGCCTGAAAAACTTAAACACAATTTGCTAATGCCTGAAAAACTTAAATGCAAGTTGCTAACGCTATCTCGGATGGGAACAGACATATCGACAGACAGGAGTAACACTATATGCCCTTTCCATGATTCTTCGAATGGTGGGGACATAAAAAAAAAACATTAACAGACTAAATAAAACCAAGTCTGAATTTTATTTCCTTGATGTGTCTCTTGCTTCTAAGGATCCCTCTTTCCAAAATCTATTTTTCATTCTAACTTTATACATAAAGTCTCAATACAAAAAAAAAAAAAATCTTCACTTTAGTATTACAGGGCTCTGTTGCTTAATACAAACACAAACAAAGGAATGCATGAACTTTTGCTGATGCAAACTTTTATTCACATGCGCACACACATAAACACAAAGGATGAAGAGCTATATCATTATGTCAATCATTTCCAGATGTAAATTTTCTTGAATCAAGAGAAGGTAAGTTTCTCTATATTATAAGAGATAACAGAAACTTACATCTAATGCTATCTATTTCATTTTTAGCAGTCTGACACTTCTTTAAATATATCCAGTAGACAAGGATCTGACAGTAAATATAAGCATATATGTTTATATGTGTCATTTCTTGTACATCAGTTGTTTACCTGATTTCAATTTTCTTGAATCAAAAGAAGTTTACTTTTTTTGATATTACCTATTTCATTTTCTGGCAGCCTGACAAACTTCTTTCCTTCCAGAACAAAGGATTCCATTCCATCCAAATCTTCATTCCATTCTTCAATAAGTTGTTCCTAAAATAAATACAGACTATTTTATAAACTTCAGGTTCTGCTAAACTACTTTAGAGTGCCTAACTTCTTGCAAGAAAAATTCTAAAGTTAACATTTAGCACTCTGGGAAAAATTTTCAGCAGACGACATTTTGAAATATTTTTCTTATTTTTCCTAGAAAACAGAATTTGACATTTCATGCAAATTGTCTCTAGGAGACAATTTGCATGAAATGTCAAATCCTGTTTTCTGGGAAAAATAAGAAAAATATCATCAATTTGTCGTCTGCTGAAAATGCCCAGAGAGTGGTAAAGGTTAAATAGCTCGCACCATGTGAAAACATGTGTTTGGGAATATGTGGACAGCAAAGGCCCAGATCAGCTTGTGCATCCATGATCTGAACAAGTTCCCTGTCCACTAACAGAATGTATGAATGGAAAGCAAAAGCCCAAATGATAATTTGCACACGCCCAGGATGGTCTGAAAATGCACATGTTCAAAAGCACTTTTTGTTTGACCCTGCTCACATAAGAATGGCAAAACTTTAAAGTTAAAGCAAAATGCTTTGGAAGACAGCTCAGTAATAGCTGAGGCTCCCTGACAAAAACACACCATATGTTCCATAGCTCCCGATACGGCAATTTTTTCTTTCAAAAAATTGTAATACAGTCGACTCTCGTTATCTCGAATTCCAAGGGACTCTCTGAAATACTTCGAGATATCCGTAGTTCGACATATCAGGTTTGCAGAAGTGAGGAAAAAATAATTTGATTAACCACATTTAACAAACTGATAGGTAATTGGACTTTTGAAGTTAGAGATATATTGAAAATATTGTGGAAAAGAGGAGAAATTGCTCCTTAGGAGCAATTTCTCCTCTTTTCTACAAATTTTCCATCTGTTGTTAGGTTTTCATGTATAGGCAGGGACCAGATTTTCACTTCGAGATAAGCGGTTATTCGAGATAAGCGAGGTCGAGATAACGAGAGTCAACTGTATTTTTCTTTTTTCTCCATTAAAGCATATGTTGTAGGTATTCATTACAAGCATCTCAGTAGGGTGCTTCTAATGAGTTCCCACAACATAATATTTTCATGGAGAAATAAGAAAAATTATTTATCTTGATATACCCTTCTTATCTAGAGCTACGATGTTCTTGTTAAGAAAATAAAAAGCAAATGAAAGAAAAAATTACAGCAAAAATTATTGTCTCATGTGGGGCTGTCTCATGTTAATATACATGTATATGTCAGGTTTTTCACCAAACAAAAATTTAAGTTTTTTGAAATAGCCATGATGAACTGACAGAAAAAAACAAAAAACAAAAAAAACATAAAAAAAATTGTCTTAAACATCTCCTCAATTATCCCTTAACCCTGACTAAAAGTTTACTTACAGCTTCGTCTTTTGGCATAAATGGCTGTCTTGGAATGAACAAGGATGACAGATCAGTCTTCATTTTGTCTCGCTCCATTATTACCTGGTAATATACAAGACAATTATCCAGATGTTGCTTCTAATTATGGAAATATATATTTTCATAGTTGTTTATTATACATACAAAAGTTTATAAAAACCTATATTACAAAAAGCAATGACATATACATACCTAGCCTTTACCATTTTCTGGGCTAATTCAGCACACTACAAACTGATGATATTTTTCTTATTTTCCCAGAAAACAGGTTCTGACATTCCATGCAAATTGTCTCCAATGGAGACAAATTGCATGCAATGTCAAAACCTGTTTTCTGGGCAGGTTTTGACATTGCAAGCAAATTATCTCCTATGGAGACAAATTGCATGCAATGTCAAAACCTGTTTTCTGGGCAGGTTTTGACATTGCAAGCAAATTATCTCCCATGGAGACAAATTGCATGCAATGTAAAAACCTATTTTCCGGGAAAAATAAGAAAAATATTTTAAAACGTCTGATGAAATTTCTACCCAGAGTGGTTAGCGCTAAGCATAAGGGTACACACATCATCAATCCCATATCAACTCTCAGTATTCAGACAGGCAGGCTTGAGCAAAAAGTGTAAACCCAGATCAGATACCACTGAATGTGGCATTTGATCAGGATCCACAGTTTGCTGCCCATGCATCAATTTTTAGATGCATCAATAGATGTTCAAATTTTAGGATTAGAAAAGGTTTCTGAATACTCAGCATATATGTTGTAACTGGTAATAGTAGCAAATGCTTTTACTGTATGAATGCATTATAAAAAGAAAACAAGAGGCCCACGGGCCACGGGTCGCTCACCTGAGTGACATAGCCACTGCAGATATGCAGATATGCAATGCAACATTTTTCCAATCCTGTCATCGCAACTAATGAAAAGATCATCATTTAAGCAGTTCTTTATTTTGAAGAAGAAGATATACGGCATGCCAGTCAGTTGAGCGTGATCATTTGAACAAACTCTAAATGGCAGCCAACTTGGATTTACGATCGGCACGATTTTAGCTATTTTTTATCTACAAGTCACCCCAATGCTTCCTACCAAATTTCGAATCAACTGGCCTTTCAGTTCAGGAGAAGAGGCGAAAAATAGATTTTCAAGATGGCTGCATCTTGGATATCCGATTGCACGATTTTAGCTATTTTTGATCTACAAGTCACCCCAATGTCTCCTACGAAGTTTGGAGTCAACTGGCCTTTCGGTGCAGGAGAAATAGCTAAATAGATTTTCAAGATGGCGGCCATGGTAGCCATCTGGGATTTTTGATCAGAACGATTTTAGCTATATTTGATCTACAAGTCACCCTGATGCTTCCTACTAAAGTTTCAAGTGACTTTTGGGTTTAGGAGAAGAAGCGAAAAATAGATTTCAAGATAGCCGCCATGGCGGCCATCTTGGATTTACGATTTACGATCGGCATGATTTTAGCTATTTTTGATCTACAAGTCACCCAAATGTTTCCTACCAAGTTTCGAGTCAACTGGCCTTTCGGTTCAGGAGAAGAAGCAAAAAAATAGATTTTCAAGATGGCTGCCATGGCGCCCATCCTGGTTTTACGATCGGCATGATTTTAGCTATTTTTGATCTACAAGTCACCCCGATGCTTCCTACCAAGTTTGGAGTCAACTGGCCTTTCGGTTCAGGAGAAGAAGCGAAAAATAGATTTTCAAGATGGCGGCCATCTTGGATTTCCGATAGGCACGATTTTAGCTATTTTTGATCTACAAGTCATCCTGATGCTTCTTAGCAAGTTTGGAGTCAATTGGCCTTTCGGTTCAGGAGAAGAAGCAAAAAATAGATTTTCAAGATGGCCACCATGGCGGCCATCTTGGATTTCCGATCAGCACGATTTTAGCTATTTTTGATCTACAAGTCACCCCAATGCTTCCTAGCTAGTTTGGAGTCAATTGGCTTCTCGGTTCAGGATAAGAAGCGAAAAATAGATTTTCAAGATGGCGGCCATCTTGGATTTCCGATCGGCACGATTTTAGCTATTTTTGATCTACAAGTCACCCTGATGCTTCCTAGCAAGTTTGGAGTCAACTGGCCTTTCGGTTCAGGAGAAGAAGCGAAAAATAGATTTTCAAGATGGCTGCCATGGCGGCCATCTTGGATTTCCGATCAGCATGATTTTAGCTATTTTTGATCTACAAGTCACCCTGATAGTTCCTAGCAAGTTTGGAGTGAATTGGCCTTTCGGTTCAGGAGAAGAAGCGAAAAATAGATTTTCAAGTTGGCGGCCATGGCGGCCATCTTGGATTTCCGATCGGAAAGATTTTAGCTATTTTTGATCTACAAGTCACCCCGATGCTTCCTACCAAGTATCAAGTCAATTGGCCCAGGGGTGTAGGAGGAGTAGGCTTTTAAAGCAATTGTTGACGCCGCACGATGGACGACGCAAGACGGAAGATGGACATTGACTGACCACAATAGCTCACCATGAGCACTTCGTGCTCAGGTGAGCTAATAAAAAACCAAAAACTTGAACAGACAGACATAATGCTCTTTTTCAACAGTGAAGTATCAATATGTTTTTTATTTCTCCATAAAGCATATGCTATGTACTCATCATAGTCTCCTTGGTAAAATTTTCACGGGAACCTACAGCATATTTTTGCAGAGAAATTAGAAAACTTTTTACCCGGTTACCCCTCTCATCTAGTGCTATATCGCGGAATGTGCCATGCCACTGAATGTTTTCTGTTCATATAACAAAGCACAGCTCCAGATAAGTTATCCACATAACATTTTTTTTTTTATTTCTCCACAAAAACATATGTTGTGGGTACTCATTAGAAGCACCTCACCGAGGCCTCGGTGAGGCGCTTCTAATGAGTACCCACAACATATGTTTTCATTGAGAAGTAAGAAAAACATCTATTCCTTACAGCTGAAAAAATTGCCTTTCTGATGCTATGACAAAGGTCAGTACAACAGAGCAAGCGCCTCTTAATAATGACAGCCATGATCAGTTCATAGCTCCAGATAAGATGGTTTTTCTCATCAAAAAGTATTGCCGGGGGGATTTAAAAGAGAACTCACGAAATATTCTTTTGTGCCAAACTAAGAAAAAACTATTTATTTTGATACACTTAGCAATGTGTACTGTTTAGGTTAGCTGTTTAACCTTTGCCACTCTAAGGACAAATTCAGCAGACGACAAATTGACAATATTTTTCTTACTTTTCACAGAAAACAGACTTTGACATTCGATTTGCATGGAATATCAAAGTCTGTTTCTGAGAAAAAATAAGAAAAATATTTCAAAATGTCGTCTGCTCCAATTTTTAACCAGAATGCTAAGCATTAAAGAAAGTTTACAGTACCTTCATATCAGCTCCTCTCCTTATAATGGATTCGGCTGTCCTTGTGTAATCTACAGGTAAAACGTCATCCCAGCCAACGAACTTTGTCTTAAATATCTGTAGTTCTGTTCCTTCCAAACATCTTGTAACACTGCAATAATCTGGTCGGTCAAGCATACAGTTTAGTTCCTGGGACAGTTTTAAAGCTGCAGCTCGAACTAGTCTTGTTGACTTTTTACCAATCCAGACAAAAACGTCTGATTTGCAGTCCAAGATGTAGACCTGTTTTGTATCCAGTATTGACTGTACAAGTTTGCCTCCTGGTATTTCTTCTGCAATTTTATAAAAATAACCAGCCTTTTCATTAATTTTGTAAGTAATGGCCAGAATACAGAAGTAGGAAAGAATTTTAAACAAAGGAAAAGTTGAAAAAGGCATAAAATAGAAGGCTAAGCTATTTGAGCAGACGTCAATTTAGCCTCCTGCTGCCTACTGTTGAAAAGGATGAATAACTATAGCTATACATGTACATAAGCAGACAAAATTTGTATTCATTTTTCAGAGAAAATAAGGCTTAACATTCATGTGAATTTTTATTCATTTTTTTTTTTCAGAGAAAATAAGGCTTAACATTCATGTGAATTTTTATTCATTTTTTTTCAGAGAAAATAAGGCTTATCATTCATGTGAATTGTCTGCACAGCAGACAATTCACATGAAATGTTAAGCTTTATTTTCTCTGAAAAGTAAAGCAAAAACATTCACAAAGTCGTCTGCCACAGCTGTGATTGGCGCTTTAAGGGTCAAATGATGAGCAATGGAAGAAAAGGGTCCTTGTGCCATATGCGAACAGTGAAGCCTTTGATCAGCCAATGTATCAAAGCCTGATTCACGGCCTTTGCTGTTTGCTTAAGCCATTGTAGTTGGGAGACCCGTAAAACGGTAATTAGCAAACAGTGCAGACCCAGATCAGATGCCGCAGTACGCAGCGTCTGATCAGGGTCTCCACTGTTTGCAAATAGTTTAGCCACTTTTCTCTAGGAATATGTACAGCTAGTCAGTTAACCTACACACACTTTCCTGGGCAGGCTTAATCCTCTAAGGGGTTAACCAGTACTTGTGCACATACTTTTGACCATCGAAATGATTTCCTGATCAATCTCCATGACAGCTATATGGCTGAGATGGGATTCAAACTTGCGACCTCTGGATCTGCAGTCACTGATCTAGTGACTGAGCTAGGTAACTTGCTACATAACAATGATCTGATTAACCCATTTATGCCGAATGGACTCTTCTAGTTTCAAACTTTGGACAGGTCCATTTCAAATATAAGGGGTGTTCAGTTAATTTTTATTATTACATGATTTCTAGAAATTTCTGTACCTCCTACAAGCAGTGTACCCCCTACAAACTGTGTAGACCTGATCAGACACCGTGTTCTGTGGCATCTGATCTGGGTCTACACTGTTTGCCAATGTCCCTATTTTAGGACGCTAGGCTTAAATGGGTTAAGGTGTCATATTTACACAAGAGAGCTCTGATAACTTACGTTGTGGTAGCTCCAGGTAGCCCATGCCTAGTCCAACTTTATATAATCTAGGCTCCGCCCATTCCCAGTCATCCGGTACCCATTCCTACAGTTAGAAATACAACACAATCATGACATGTACATAAAGAACTCTGTAAGTATAATTAAATGCATTAAGGAGATTGGATAAATTGGGTATTTTTGGCTATTTTTACAAGAAAGACAACTTTTGTGACTTCCTGTTTGCTTCCTAGTACACAAGTCCTCACAGAAAATGAGTCTACTTTAAAAGGAAAGAATTCCCTCCCATGGGGAGCAAATTCTTTCCTTTTAGAGTAGACCTTTTTTCAGAAGGGAGGTAAAACAATTTTGATAGAATTGCCTCCCCTGACAGTGTATCCATTCCCCTTAAAACTCACAGTACCTGGAACCAGAAAACAACTAAGCACCATTAAGCAGTATACATGTACTTTTAATCCATTTTAGTCTGGATAACTGCAAAAGGGTAATTGGCAAACAGTGCAGACCCAGATCAGATGCCACAGAATGTACACTGTTTGCGCTACCTACAGGAATTTCTATATAGCATCGTGATAATGAAATCTACTCTTCTTTTGACATCTTTTGGAAAGTCGTTTTTTGCCTGGCACTTAACACAGAAGTAAATTTGAAAACTTTTAGCATGATTTAATGTAAAACCATTTATCGTAACCACCTATGCACAAAACAAATTATTCTAGTTATTGGTTTTAACCCTTGTTCTGCTGAACCTGGATATACCCTACCTTTGAAAATAGTGTAGATCTGGATCAGTTGGCTACTGAAGAAGCCAACTGATCTGGATCTGCATTGTTTGTCATTAAGTATGTGAATTTATATCAACAATCTGGATTTAGTAATCTGACTGGCTGACAATTAGAAATGGGTGTGGCATCCTAATTTATTCAGCAGGACAAGGGTTAAAAAAAATTGAACATTTTCATTATTTCCCATAGTAGAATGGTTGCAAAATATGCAATAATGGATAGGGTAGACAGTTGGATGCAGATTTTCAACAACTTCCACTTGTTCAAAACTTCTGAAATTTTCATAATATTGTTATGGAACAACAATAATTTAAAATTAGTGAAGAAAAGGAAAAATATTTTTCTAATAAAAATTTTCCAAAAATCCAGTTTACTATAGAAACTGCAGAATCCCATTTTATCCCATCCCATCCTATAGAGACCCATTTTTTGCCATAAAATTAATTCTAAGGTAAATATTTGAAAACAAGGCATAAGAACAGTAATGACAGAGGGTTTCTAATAAGAAATTGTCAATCAGAAATAAATATTTCCATTCAGAATAAAACGCCAAGCTAAAAACGTCTTTCCGAGGTAAGTCAAAAGCACAGTAAGTAGACACCCTGCTAGTGGAAATAGACCAGTCCAAAGAGTTGTGGCAGAAGATTCCACTCGAGTAAATGGGTTTATCTTCAGATTTATTTTATTACAGGCTGAAAAAGTATTCTAACCATTAAAATTTTCAGGTAATGAAAGCACTGCGAAGAACTGTACATTATTCTCACATTGTAATGTGAAGAAACTAGAAATGTCAGTAATAGCAGGTCAACATAAAAGAGGATTAATCTGTTAACCCTTGTCCTGCTGAACCCAGATATACCCTGCTTTTGCAAACAGTGTAGATCCAGATCAGTTGGCTTCTGAAGAAGCCAACTGATCTGGATCTGCACTGATTGCCATTAAGTATGTGAATTTATAGCAACAATTCCGATCAAGTAATCTGATTGGCTGAATATTAGTAGTGGGTGTGGCAATTTATTCAGCAGGACAAGGGTTTAATAATGATGATTAGGTGTTTTATGTCCCTTTCAACATTATTTAAGTCATAGGGAGATGATGGAAGGGTCTGTGCAAAGAAGTGCCATACAGTCATTACCTAAATTTTGCCTCCAAGTAGATTTGGACCTCAATCCTCGTGATCCAAAGTTTGTTGCGCTAACCACTCAGGCATTCGGATGCTTCTAATCTGTATCTTAAGTCCAAGAGGCATGCGGCATAATTGTGTCTAAAAAGCTACTGGATGAGTGGCAAACAATGTAGACTCTGATCAGATGCCATGTTCTGAGGTGTCTGATCTGGGTCTACACTGTTTGCTCAAGTCTGTGTATCCCAACACTTATTACAGTACACAAACAGACATGAAACCCTTTGAAAAGATTATGCAACAGAAGCACTGTCTTGGAATATGGTTAAATGGATGGAAGGGGGGGAGGGGGATGGGAAGGGGTGGGGGGGGGGGTTAAACTTGGTTTTACAGGTAACCAACCCTCAACCTTAGTCCTCATGCAGTTTCACCATGTCTATCAATATCTATTTTAACACGTACCATGCTATGGGCTAATTCAACAGGCCACAAATAGGCGATATTTTTCTTATTTTTTTTTTTTTTTTTTTCAGAAAACAGGATTTGACATTTTATGCAAATTGTCTCCATTGGAGAAAATTTGCATGAAAAGTCAAATCCTCTGTTTTCTGGGGGAAAAAATAAGAAAAATATTTTAAAATGTCATCTGTTGAAAAATTTTACCCAGAGTGCTATGTGTTAAATATATATCTGGCATTATACACCTGAAAATAATTATCGAAATTATGCCATTTACAAACCAGTGTAAGAACTTATAGATACCAGTACACTAATAAAGTTTCAATGAAATCCATAAAACTTAGTTTCTTGCAGAGGAGCAAAGTATAGATAGATTCACTATAACAGACGAGCCAACTGACTGACTGACATCCACCAGGGCCCAGTTGTTGAAAAACTTAACGATGTCATTAGTAAATGTATCGTTAAAACTTTGATCATTAAATATGGCATAGACACTATTATTTTTGCTGAAAAAATGTGAGTAGCTTTTGCATTTGCAAAAGCTACTCACATTTTTTCAGCAAAAATACCTGTGAATTAGATATTGTACTTACTAGAACAGTTAACATTTTGATCACTAATGAGCTGGTTAAGCTAACGACACTTTGAACAACTGGGCCTGGTCAACATATTATGCCACTGCTATCATGTGGCAGGGTATACATAGCTCAAGATGAGGGGTATCCACATAATATTTTTTCTTATTTTTCAAAAAAAAAAAAACAACAACACATGTTGTGGGTACCCATCAGTAGTACTTTGCCGAGATGCTTTTAAGGAGTACTCACCATGTATGTTTTTTTGAGAAATAAGGAAAATATCAGCACTTTTTGTTGTAAAAGAGCTATGAAGGCTTTCAAGTCCTACTTGACCAAAAATTAGGGCTAAAATATGGGCAATTTTAGCAAAAAAGTTAGGCCTATTTTTACAAACTTTTAGGGCTATTTACACAAAATTTTAGGACAAAAATGGGATTTTCAATGCTGTTTAAAGCCAAATTCCGCACACACAACATATGTGCACACACTGAGTTTTCTACAAGCATTGTCTAATTAAGCAAACTGGCAAAAAAGTGCATGCAAGCAATGAGCTTTGGGATGTAACTGCCATGGATATATGTTAAGAATGCGGTGGTGTCTGGAGCGATGAAGCCGCACAGAAGCCAATGCATTTTCCAAATTTTATTGAAATGAAGACTGGAAACTGAAAAACATTAAGGAATTTTATGAAAAATAAGGGTTTTTTTAGGATTTGGCCCTTTTTGAGTGATTTTTTTTTTAGGAATTTTAGGGAAACCTCAAAAAATTGGGATTTTTCAGGACTTTTAGGGCCACTTGAAAGCCTCGCTATGGAATAAAAACAAATCCTGCAACTAAAATTACAGTCAGCTCTCGTTATCTCGACTTCGCTTATCTTAAACTGAAAATCTGGTCCCTGTTTTAACATGGAAAGCTAACAACAGGTAACAAAATATAGTGGAAAAGAGGAGAAATTCCAAAAAAGCAATTTCTCCTGTTTTCAACAATATTTTCAATATATCTCTAATTGCTCAAGTCAAATTACATCTTCATTTGTGAAATGTGGTTGTTCACTTTATTCTTTCTTCAATTCTGCAGAACTAATATTTCGAAGTACGGATATTTCGAAGTTTTTAGCAAGTCCCGTAGACTTCGAGATAACGAGAGTCGACTGTATTATTATTCACATGCAATATTTTTGTACTTCATACATGCACATGTGCCTTGCAATTTTGTTTACATGTAATGTGTTCCAAATCAGCCACAGCAATAAAGGGTACGTTTGTGCCGCGTCAAGTGAAAAAGTTCCTTCTAATGTGTGCAAAATGCCCAGATTCAGATCATCCTATGCATGCGCAAAGTATCATCCAGGGCCCAGTTGTTCAAAGCTAACGATGTTGTAAGTTAACAATTCATTAAAATTTACATCGAGTGATACTCAAATATGCTGAAATTTTTTGCTGAAAAAATGTGAGTAGCTTTTGCACTCACATCTTTTCAGCAAAAAATTTCAGAATATTGTATATTGAATCCACTAAAACAGTTAATAAAATGACCCTTAATGAGTTTGTTAAGCTAACGACGCTTTGAACAAATGGGCCCAGGCCTTTGCTCTCCATTCATACTTTCTGTAATATCCAATGATTCTGTAAGCGAACAGTGAAGACCATCAGACTGTGCATCTGCCTAGCAGTCTGATCTAGGCCTTCAATGTCCGCATATGTTCGAAGACACTTTCTCGCATGACATGGCCCATTTTAATTTTAAGAGGGTATCAACCTGGAAAAGACGGAATTTCACCAGAAAAAAAAAAAAAAAATAAATAAATAAATAAAAAAAAATAGCTGTATATGAATACAGTAAATCTTCTAAAATTTCAAACATTTTTTTTCCATACTATTTTGCCATTTTTTTTTTTTTTTTGTGTGCATGTGTTCTTTTCACAAAATACTAGTTCTAATGGCAAATAGTGTAGACCCTGAGAAGCAGTCTGATCAAGGCCTGAACTGTTTGCGTATGCTAGAAAAGCTTGAGTATGAAATTTTAGAATAATTACCATACAAATAAACCCTTAAAATGCCCAATTTAAAAAAATAGCAGATCACATCTTTTTTTTTTTTTTTTTGTTTTTTGAGAAAACAGGGCAACAATTTGTGTGAACTGTCTTCAAGCCTTCTATGCAGCAAGTTCAAATTGAAAGTTGTCTTTATTTCTCCAAAAATCTTCTTATGCATATCACAGCTTTGTTGTCTGCTGATTTCCTTATAAGCATTCAAAGTATGAACCCATACTGTTGGAAATTCATCTTCTGTATTTACCCTAAGTCAAGATAAGCTATTTTCTTTTTTTTTTTTTTCAACAACAACAACAACAAAAATAAATAAATAAATAAAGAAGAATCAACTTTTTTCTGCTTCTCCATGAAAACGTGCAATACACATTACTTAGGTCTGCCTCACAATGCGTATTTTTGTGGAGAAATAAGAAAAAAAAAATTATCTCAGAAGCCCTCTAGATAAGAGTTGTGGAGCACAGCATATGAAATGGACAATGACTGGTGTGGATTTCTGATCAGGAAATAGGTCACTTGAACCATGTCACAAGAACACGTGCTTATGCCACATGCAAATACCAAATGCCCTGACCAGCTTGCACAATTGTGCAAGCTGGTCTGGGCCTTTGCTGTTTGCACACAATTTTTTTTTGGACTATAGAATCTAAAAAGTGAAAAACTTGACTGTTCACTGATGACATCAGGAAGTGTTTGTCACAATATGGCCCATTCAAAACCAGAACACCGATGGAGGACATGGGAGCAACACCCACAAATACTGTTTTCAAGCATTCCTTGATGTACACTAAAAAGCACTGACTGCCTTGGATGTTTGGATGTTTGAAAGTACATAAACATTAACATCTTACATTAACATAACATATGACAAACAAATGTGACCAAGGAATATTCGACATAGGTATGGATGGAAATATCATGCAGATCCCATAGCTACAGATAAGATGTCTTTTTCAACCCCCCTCAAAAAAAAAAAAAATATCAATACACCACAACCTCTTTATAACACTATTGCTGGGATCCAAAGCCAAAACAGTGCTAGCTAAATGACTGTTGGTTCGAACAAAAATGTATAGATTATATAGAAAAATGACCATAAATGGTCATTTTTCTATATAATCTATACATTTTTGCTTGATAAAAACTTCTGTAGTCCACCTTTAGACTGTCTTATATCGGGAAACAGTCTTATATGTCATCTTATAAAGAGGTGCCAGTGTATTTGTCTTATCCCTCCACAACATATGCTTTTGCGAAGAAATATGAAAATTATTTATCAACCCCTCTTATCTAAATCTAGGAGATCCTGGATGGATGATGAACATTTTCAATGAAACTAAAACAAAATGGACGTTCACAGGAAAATGGAGACATGTATTTATACCATTAGTGGTCTTCTGTACTTTTTCTGTAATTTTATAATGAAACAGCATTATACAAAATAAATTATTGAATTATAAGTCAATGGCTACAGATCAATTGCTACATACGAGGGGTGATCAATAAATTTACTGATCATTCCATGGACATGACACATAAGCACCTTTGGACTATGTTAAACAAAAAGATGTCTTTGAGTATGTGCAAAATGTGCAGGTTCAGATTATCTAACACATCAGTGCAGTCTACTAACTATCTTTGCCCTCCATTCATACCTTTCACAGTATTCAATAGTTCTGTATGTGGCCACTGAAGGCCCAGATCAGTCCACAGAAACTTGGGGTTAAGACTGTTTTTTGCATTTCAGCACGTTTGAACAACACCAGAAGTCAGATCAATGGCCATATCACATCTCAAAAACGTCTGAAGAAATAGAGTCCTGTTCAGACACTTTGTAGATGCGATATGACTATTGATCTGACTTCTGGTGTTGTTCAAGAGTGCTAAAATGCAAAAAAAACCCAGTCCTAACCCCAAGTTTCTGTGGATCAGACTGCATAGGTTCAGATAAAATGCATTTTTATATCCAAAAATGTATGTTGTGGGTACCTCAGAGAGTTGCTTCTAATGAGTACTCGCAAAATATGTTTTCAAGTAGAAATACTTTTCTGGAATACCTCTTATATGGAGCTACATGCCTCTAATTCTTTTTTTGAGCATTGATACGGTGCAGGCCACGTAAGTCAATGCACAGTTAATAATGATGATGGCTTGGTGTTTTACATCCCTTTCAACATTATCTAAGTCATATCAAACAAACTTTTGTTGGCGTTTTCATATTTATTAGCAGAGAAAATTTCATGCTCAGCTAAGTTGAGCATGAAAAAAGTTTTATAACCTTGTTATCCGAAGTTGAAAGCAGTAACCATTTGGCCACCTTAACACTTCCTCAATGCACAGAAAACTTACAAATGCCACCAGCAAACTGCAAAGCCCAGGCCAGCCTGTATAACGGTGCAATCTGACTGGTATATTCACGGCTTGGCTCTTAAATTTAGTAAAGCCAAATTTTAGTATATTAAGAGAGACCCTATCACAACCGTTCTGATGTAAATTTCTTGTTTGCAAGTGGAGTTGTTTAAGTCTTCCAGTGTGCACATTTCTTGTATGCAAGTGGAGTTGTTTAAGTCTTCCAGTGTGCACATTTTTATGCCACCACAGACAGTTTTATTGCCATCACCAAAAACCTTTCACTGACCTTTTTGATGACCCTGATGTACCATACTTACTTACCTACTGACCCTAATGTATAATAACACTTACGTAGATCCTTAACAAAATTACTACATATTTTCAAAATGAAAATTAAATGTAATATAAAATCATAACAGATTGTTTATTTTTTTATTATTTTTTTTATTATTTTTTTAAGAATCATGGTGGTAATAAAAATGCAGTTTCAAATAATTAAAACACTGTAAACAGAAGGTCTGGTGGAAAACCAGATTTTCAAAATCATCCCTACAACTGAAAAAATAATTTTTTCAGAAATGAAACTTACACAGGTTTGACATTATATCTGGAATTAGAACAACTACAAAATAAGAATAAAAGTGTAAAAAAACCACAAAAAAACACTGCATTTTTCACTACCAAAATAAAATATGAATACACTATTAGTGTACATGGCCATGTGGACAACTATTACAGACGCAAAGTCAGATTTAACAGTATCTACATACAAAATGATTAATAGCATCACTATATACTTTAACTACAAATGAGAGAAATAATTAACAGGCCATAAGCCTCAGATCAGCAATCAACTGATACTGATGAGGTCATAATTTTACTCTATACATAGATCTTGCCAGCGAAGATGAACTAAAAATAGTTTGTTATTTTGCAGATCAAATATTATTGTTCTTATTCCTCTATTAAAACTGATGTTCTGTGAACTGATAGTAATAAACTGTATCTTACTATCCACAGAAAATTCTACTGTCAGAGCTCAAAGAAGATATGGTGAGCAATGCAAAACAATAGGCCTTGTGTGGACAATCAGCCTGGACATCTGCAAATCTTTGCTGAACCTTCTATGGATAGCCAAGGATCCTAGTTTCTCCAGTCAGACAGCAGAATAATTATCTGTGCAGGCTCATCTAAGTTCAGGAGCATTACAATTTCCACATCATAATGTTACTAGTCGACCCCTATAAGCACACAGTCAAGCAATTCTGTAGTCTTCTGATTACTACCAGAGTACCTTATGTCTACCTCTTTTTAAAGGCATATGTTGTGGGTACCCATTTGAATTGCATCCACTTGTCAATGCAATTCAATTGGGTACCCATAACATATGCTTTTAGAAAGAAAACTTGGGGGAAAAAACACAACAACATTACATAAGCATAATTTGATTTGTCCTTCGCTGTTTTTTTTTTTTTTCTTTTTTTCAAGGTGTACCCTTGGTATAGGCAGGTACATATTTAACAAGTCTTCCGAGTATTTTTGAAAAACCTAAGCGCAAAGTGTAGTAATTAGGTCGAATATGGTATCTCACATAATGGCTCATATCAGGGGTCAACCTAGAGCTTTCAGATAGGGAGAAGTTTTGCGACAATTTCAGGATTTCAGGGAGAAGTTTTGGGCCAAATTTTTGATTTCCCTATACATTTTATACGTTTTCACTTCTCCCTCAGCTCAAGATAGGGAGAAGTCGGCAAACTTAGGGAGACTTTTTCTCCCAAATCGCCCTCTAGGATGACCCCTGTCATATAGGCTCGGGTCCAACATTTCCCATGTGCCCCCCAGCCAAACCAGATCAGCCTGCGCTGCCAGGCTGATAAGCATCTTCACTGTCTACCTGAAGATGTTTTGGATGCTTGGCTACTCACAGTCTCTGCAAAGACTGTGCAGATGCACAGGCTGATCTGCGTCTTCAGTGGGTGCACATGGAATCTTACAGGAAATGTTGTGCCCTGGCTCATATGGTTTTGTAGAGAAATAAGAAAAATATTCATCTGAATAAACTAAGCTACTGTCCTGAAAATGACTTCAAGTTCATTCTGAGAAAAAAAAAAATTCTGTAAATGGACAAGAAAGAAAAACATTGCAAACAAATCAACAAAAAGATTGCCAACCTACCTTAATCAAGACAATATCGGAAGAAGAATGAACATTTAGGGCCTTCCAGAACCCTTTCTCTTCTGAGCCTTGTGGCATTACAATTATCTCGGATTTTGATTTACGCTCATTCTTGTTAATCTTCTCTGCAATCAGCCTGTAAAGCAACAAAATGCGTATACATGAGATTGCATCAGGGGAAAAAAATTTGCCTACATATGACATGTTAGGGAGGAGTATTTGGTTATAATTCTAGGATAATTTTCTTATTTCTCCGTAAAAAAAAAAAAAAAAAAAATATGTTGTGAGTGCATATTAGAAGCGCCTCAGAGAGGTACTTCTAATGTGTACCAACAACATATGTTTTAATGAATATGAGAGTATAAGAATCCATCATGAGTGTCCATGCAGGATAGGGAAATCTCACACTTGGGGTAGGCATTTCAACCAGGGACGAGGCTTGCCCGGGTTAAAATTCCTACCCCAAGGGTGAGATTTCCCAATCCTGCATGGGCTGGCTCATGATGGATTGTTTTTCTCCCTCCTTTAAGTGGATTGTTCCTAGGACTAGGGTGATCATGTGAGGTAGAAGTTTCTCACACGGGTAAAAAGTCTATCTAATATAGGCAAAGGTGGGCTAAAAAATTATCCTAGAATTATCACAAAATACTTATCCTTATCACCAAATACTCCTCAAGATATGTGAAAAGTGCAGATTCAGCTCATCCTGTGCATTGGGATAGTCTCATCTGGACTACTGCTGTCTGTTGCTAAACAGTAGCCATGTTTCTATTAGTGGAGAGCTAAGGCCGTGAAAAGACTACATAAGTATCAAACTAAAGCTATCACTGAATGTCATTAACACCCTTTCAGCACCATTTTTACTCACAAAAATGAACAATGTGCTGTGGGAAAGTAACCCTGCCAAAAATTTAATCGAAAATTTTTAATGTCACACACTGCTACAGGG
The DNA here is from genome assembly GCA_964016985.1 of Anodontia alba. Taxonomy (NCBI): domain Eukaryota; kingdom Metazoa; phylum Mollusca; class Bivalvia; order Lucinida; family Lucinidae; genus Anodontia; species Anodontia alba. Next base: position 118,005,413 of record OZ024822.1, on the reverse strand, counting down.
ATCAATTTAACACTTGCTAACTTGCTAAATGCTGGTTAATGTCCTCAAAAAGCAAGCTGCCATTTTTATCACTTGCTAATTCTAGCAAGTTGGAAAGATTCTCTTTAACTGGTGGAACCTGAGGCATTGAGGCTGAAGTTTTGCAATTTCTTTTTCAAAAGCAATGACGATATTTTTCTTATTTTTCCCAGAAAACAGGTTTTGACTTAATATGCAAATTGTCTCCTATGGAGACAATTTGCATGTAATGTCAAAACCTGTTTTCTGGGAAAAATAAGAAAAATATTTTAAAATATCTGCTGAAATTTTTACCCAGAGTGCTAAGGTTTAAAGCTACATTTAACAGTGTTTATAAGTGCGAAAAAGCAAGTTGGCTGAAAGGTTTAGCAAGTAAAAAATAATGCCACTTGCTAATTTTAGCAAGCTGTCAAAAAAGTTAAATTTGAACCCTGTGCTATATATCATCATGATAATTTCTGTGAAGTTTTATGAAAATCTAACAAAAACTGTAGTAATTTGCATCACAAATTTGGATAGAGAGACTACTGTGCCATGGGAAAATAATACTGCAAGGAAAAAAATGTCATGTACTGCTATTCATCATGGTGACTATTTCTGTCAACTTTCATGAAAATCTAGCAAACATTATAGAAGTTTGCATCACATACTCAAACAGATGTAATAATTCTCACTCCCAAACTGGATAGTAATTATCTCCTGAATTGTTTGAAAAATGAGCCTAATGCTAAAGGAAAGAGAATCAACAGAATCTTTCCTTTAAGAGTAGCTCCTGCTACCTGCCTCCTGCCCACTACCCTCCCTCAATAAACATACACACGTGCACACAAAAGGGAGGCAAATATTTCCATGTATGGTAAATGTCCCAAAATTTTGAACACTTTATTGCTTACTTTTTGTCCTAAATTTTGCTTTTTATGCAGTAGTTTCTTAAACTACTTAAACATTGCAGACCCTGATCAGACTGCTCCTTCAGGAGCAGTCTGATCTGGGTCTGCACTGTTTGCATATGTCATTCTGTCAGAAATCTTGGTGTACAAAATTTTAGGACAATTACCGGAGGCTGTTTCCATTGAAAATGTAGCCTGTCTCTTTAATGTTTTTGCTGACTGCAGAATGAATACGTATGTGGGGATAAGAAAAGACTGGCTGTTTTAAGCAACTGTACAGTCTGATCTGGATCTTTGGTATTGGCAAGAGAAAAAAACGTTTGTTTCCTCACCGTGACCATTTGAGTCTCAACATGAGAAAATGTACCTTCTGACATGTACGCCTACAAAAAGTCAAATCAGCCTGCCCGTAGGCACAGTCTGACCAGTCTTTGTTGAAACTTTGAAGCCTTGGATATCCAAAATGCGAATGGTAAAGATTCTGATCAGATGCCATGAATGTGCATGTTGATCTGAATCTTATGAGTTCACATGTGCGATGAATCACCAATGAGTTCACATGTCCAATGAATGATCAATGAGTTCACATGTCCGAGGGTACTTTTACTGGCATTGCAGCCCATATATTTTATTATAGATAGATCTACAGTACTTAATCTAATAATTTTGACAGAGAGATCTGAGCAAACAGAGTAGACCCAGATCAAACTGCTCCTTATGGAGCAGTTTGATAGGAGTCTACAATGTTTGCCACTCCCTCACATTTTATTTCCTCTTAAGCTAGTCAAATGGACTTGTCAAATTTAGGGTAATTATGGTATGGAGCTAAGAAACGTGCACTTAAAGAAGAACCAAAAAGTGGCTGCTTATGACAGGTGCTTGTTTAATACTAGAAAATTCACACTAGAGATCTAATACATTGGCCTTTATATACAGGGGATTGCATAATACAGGTGGCCTTTAAACAGCTGACTATATAAGTTAAATATATTAACCCTTGTCCTGCTGGATAAATTAAGATGCCACACCGATTTCTAATTTTCAGCCAATCAGATTACTAGATCCAGATTATTAAAATTCACATACTTAATGGCAAACAGTGCAGAGCCAGATCAGTTGGCTTCTGATGAAGCCAACTTATCTAAATCACCAGTATTTGGAAAGGCAGGGTATAGCTGGGTTCAGCAGGACAAGGGTTAACAGATAAAAGAAAAAGAATTTCCAGTAAATTAGCGGTCAGCAAAATGGGGAAATATTCAGCAGATGACATGCTGAAATATTTTTCTTATTTCTGCCAAAAAACAGGTTTTGACATTTCATGCAAATTGTTTTCTCTGATGGCAATTTGCATGATATGGCAGATATTTTTCTTGAAAAAAATATCATCAATTTATCATTTGCTGAATTTAGGTTAATGATACACTTCAACCTCTTTTTTTTTTTATAACACAGTTCGTTATAACACGGTTTTTGATATAACATGATTCCAAGAAGGATCCCAAAAATGTATAGATTATATTGAAAAATGACCATAAATGGTCATTTTTCAATATAATCTATACATTTTTGTTTAGATATAACATGGTTGTTTAACTAACATGGTTTATGCTATGGACCTCAACAATAGTGTTATAAAGAGGTTGTGGTGTATTTATAATCTTCATTTGTAGTTATTTTGCTGAACATTACCTAACAGCCAATTTTTAACCCTCTAGTTCATAATGTGCGTAATTTCTGTCCTCTATACCCACATTGCATCACACAAACCTCCCCACCCTACAACCTCCACACACTGTTTATCTAATGAACAGAAATTTGTTAACAAATATCTGCAGTAAAAAATTGTATACCTTGTTTTTGTTTTTGTGACACCTTTTGACTTCTTGCCAACCCAGATATAGATGGTAAGTCCTGTATCTACCAAAAACACGAACCTAGGATCTAGTGAAGACATGGACACTGGACACTGAAAATATTTTACAAACATTAAATAACCTTTAATAACAGAATTGAAAAACAGAAAGAACTTCATTGAAAAACAGAAAGAGCTTCATTGAAGTTTATGTTGATGCAATTCAAATGGGTATATATGCCTTTATAAAGAAACCTGAGTATATGTGGTAATAAGATCAAATACAGAATATTCTGGAAACACTGGGGGAGATTCCTGTGATCCATCAAATTATAGAATTTTCTGCAGCACAGTGCTAGATAAGAGGGATATCGGGTACACACATTTTTCTTATCTCTTAATAAGAAAAATGTCAATACTTTTTATAAGCTGAAGCGATCTTATCCGGAGCTCGGGTACAGAAAAAAGAAATGTATGATGAACAATGTGCAAAAAGGGCATTTAAGTCATATGTGGGCAACAAAGGCTCAGATCAGCCTGCCTGTGCATTCATGCTGCCTGATCAGCATCTTCATTGCCAGCTAACAAAATCACAAGATACTGTAGAATATATGAAGAGAGACTGGTCTGATCAGACTGGGTGAATTTATGACCAAAGCCTTCTCTACCCATACTGGCATAAAAGCCCTGTTTGCAAGTTTCCCATCATATTCATAGCTCCAGACAAGGTCTTTTATTTTTCAACTGAAAAGGACTGATATCTTTCTTATTACTCCCCAAAAACATGTTGTGGGTACTCATTAGAAGTGCCTCTATGAGGCCCTTCTAATGAGTACCAACAACATAGGTTTTCGTGGCAATATAAGAAAACTGTTATGTAGAAAACCCCTCTTATCTAAAGCTATAATATCAATATCTACTGTTCTTTCGACATTGCTTGGAAAGACGTTTTTATTTTAAATGAAAATATTTTGTTCTGGTTGACCATATCTTAACAAAAACCATTTGTCTTTTATGTTTCTGTATTTTGTTCTCAAATATTTAAGCAAAAATTAAAATTATAGCCATTAGTTGGTCTGACCTAAGCAATTTCTATAACAATGTGATTTTTTTTTAATTTTTTGTCTAAGAAAATATTTTTTTTATCTTTGCTGATTTTGAGTTAGTGATGTTTTACAACAATATTGTGAAAATTTCAGAAAAACTGAACAAGAGGAACATGTTGAAAATCTGGCTAAGTTACCTACCCTACAAATTTCTGCATCATTTGGCTTCATTTTTACTATGGGAAAAAAAGTGAAAATATTTGATTTTTTAAAAACCAATGACTAGAGTTAAACTTTTTGTACATAGGCAGTTACAACAAATGGTTTTGCAGTATGTCATGACAAAAGTTCGCAAATTTACTTCTTCTGTGTAAAGCGTCAAGCAAAAAACGTCTTTCTGAAAGATGTTTAAAGCACAGTAGATCCTGGTTATACTCACTCTCTCCATGTGAACTGACTGTACTCCAATAGCTCTGTATACTTTAGTTTCATAGACCTGAAATTACAAAAGAAAATATTAAATTGTCATCATTAGAGGTGGTTCAAACACAAAACAAGTAATATACCGACTAGTATATACAGTTAGGTCAGGACATTCATCATCATCATAATCATCATCATCATCATCATCATCGGATTTTTGATTAACATGCAGGTACAGGGGCAACAGTCACATCAGTGGGCCCCCTTTCAGGTAGCTGTCTTGCTGCACACATGGCAGATCTCAAGCCAGGTATGTCTATCATGAGGATCGATAGCCAAGAGCTTCCACTCTCTGCAATCCCTCTCTGTCAGCCACTTCCATGTCATCTTGGGTCTCCCAGGCCCACACTTTCTATCAACCTGTATGTCAAAGGCTGTCTTGACTGCATCACTGGAGCATGCACATGTACATACCAGCAGAGCATTCTCTCCTTCAGAATGAGGTCCAGATCCTCAATGCCAAACCGCGCAAGTAGCTCACTGGATCTGGTGGTGACAATGTCTTGCAGCTTGACATTGCAGATCTGTCTGATCATTGTCCTGTCATTTCACTGCAGATGATGAAAGTTTGGCTTTGTCAATGGCCAAGTCTCACTGGCATGGAGCATTGCATTCCGCACACAAGAGCTGTACATGTGGTCACGTGTCTTGAAAGGGAGGTGGAAGGAAGACAGAACTGGTAGCAGCTCCTTGAACTTCTTCTAAGCAGTTCTCACACATGTTGTGGTTGAAACTTCACAGCTACTGGCTGCTGAGAGCATGTCTCCTAGGTAACAAAAGGAAGCTACCACCTCCAGCTTGTCAGGTCAGACTTGGACGTAACTTAACATTTAGCACTCTTGTTGAAATTTTCAGCAGACAACATTTTGAAATATTTTTTCTTATTGTTCCAAGAAAACAAGATCTGACATATCATGCAAACTGTCTCCATTAGAAACAGTCTGCACAGTTTGCATGAAATGTCAAATCCCGTTTTCTGGGAAAATAAGAAAAATATCACCAATCTGTCATCTGCTGAAATAGCCCAGAGTGAGAATGGTAAAGGTCAACAAAAAAAAAAAAAAGGACACTTTGCAGAAACTAAGCAATTGAAGACGGGAGACCCCCTAAACGGGTAACTGGCAAACAGTGCAGACCCAGATCAGACGCCAAAAAATTTTTTTCAGAAATGTTACTTTCAGTTACCACACTTCTTATTATGACCAGACAGGATAATACATTACAAAAACATGCCTATTCAAATATACAGAAAATTCACCTGCAAAAAACTGAAAATTTTCATATTTCTGCTCAAAACAGTTTGTGGGTACTCGTTAGAACTGCCTCAGCAAATATAGATTGTGGGTACTTGCTAGAACTGCCTCAGCAAAGCAGTTCTAATGAGTACCCATAATCTATGTTTTTAGCAAAAGCAAAACTAAGAAAAATATTGTGTACCCCTGTAAACCCCAGTTTTACTATTTGAAAGTGGGTTTTAAGGGGGGTCAAAATTATATAAGCATGTCTTCGTGATAAGGCTTTCAATATCATTTTTATAATATGGGCTGCAACTAGCGAAAAAGTACCATCAAACATGCCCAAAATGTGTGAATTTACATCATCCTGCATATGAGAAAAGTTTCATCTGGGCATTTGCTCTCCACTGTAACTGCATATGCCCAAGACATATTTTTTGCATGGCACAGCCCATATAATATGACAAAACACATTGTAGATGATGTTTCCTAAGAAAGCATGGAATTAACCCTTAACTCTTTTGGTGCCAAACTTCAGACGACACTTGTCGTCTGCTTTTTTTATTTTAACAAACTGCCGCTTGGAAAGACTATTATATGTAAAGTTGAAAGCTTGAATATCAAACAGCATAGCTCCAGATGAGACGGCTCTATGCTGTTTGCAAAAGCCCCATATTATCGCCTGTGGCAGTGAAAGAGTTAAGCTGCACAGGAAAAATTGTAGCAGACAACATTCTAAAATTTGCAGAGAAAATAAGTCTTGACTTTTCAAGTGATTTTCTGCCTGGCAGACAATTCACATGAAATGTCAAGCCTCGTTTTCCCTGAAAAATAACAAAAAAAAAACAAAAAAAAAAAAACATCATTGTCGTAGCTGCAGTGATGATTGCCGTTTTAACGGTTAAGTGTTGGCAAACATGATAATGAGGGCTACCAGCTCATTTTATCAACTCACAATATCTTCTACTGTATAGAATCCACTGGCAGTGCGACCACCCTCAATGTATGCCAGCCTATCTCCAAACAAGTCCAAGAATTCATCTGACTCATCATTCATCTCCTCCCGATTAGATCGGCATTCTGCACCAAGTAAGTTCCGTAGATTAACAGCATGGATAGCCGAACAAGCCTTCTTGTCAAGCTGTAATGAATAATAAAAAAACATCAGTTTCAAAATGTTAACCTTTAAAATGCCAAGCAAAGTTTATACCCCCCCCCCCCCCCCCCCCCCCCCGTCCCCCTTTGTTTTAGTATCTTTTATCTTTTTTTACTGAGAGAACATAAATTGCCATTTCTTGTAAATTGTATGGACTTATTTTCTTTGAAAACAAAAAATATATATAATTGAATATGTTGCCTGTGCCAGTTGTGATCCATGCTTCTCAGTTAAAAGATATGGCTGAGATAAACATGGTATTTGGAAGAGAGTTTGCAAATTTCACCCAAAAGTCTGTATTGTGGATATTCATGAGAATGCCTTCGCTAATGAGTACCCACACAATATTTTGATGCAAATAACATAAAAAGTTGCCAACAAAATCATTATCTTATCTAGAGCTAAAGTCCAGGTTTTATCTTTTTAAAATTTGATTTTCGCTATATCTTTTTACATATAATTTGTGAAGCATATGTCCCTGATGAAAGTTAATCAGGGAGGTGACCACCAACTTAGCATAAATTAAATTCAGTTCTGACAATTGCAATCAGATGTAAATACAGTCGACTCTCGTTATCTCGAACTCCAAGGGACTCACTGAAATACTTCGAGATATCCGTACCTCGACATATCAGATTTGCATACTTGAGGAAAAAATAATTCGGTTAACCACATTTAACAAATATATATGTAACTGGACTCTTGAATTTAGAGATATATGGAAAATATTGTGGAAAAGAGGAGAAATTGCTCCTTAGGAGCAATTTCTCCTCTTTTCCACAATATTTTGACACCTGTTGTTAGATTTCCATGTTAGAACAGGGACCAGATTTTCACTTCGAGATAAGCGGTTATTCGAGATAAGCGAGGTCGAGATAACGAGAGTCGACTGTATATGAACAGCCGACTTCAAATCTTGTCCATATATAGAAGAGTACTATGAGTTCAAGCATGTGTATATCTGAAGGGTTATTACACAAACTTTTTTCTAGCATGTGTGTTTCAGCCTGCTGCATGTCAAAAAGCTTTAATAATAAAGTCAGACACAACCCAAACTCCTCTGATAGTGCAGACTGGAACTGGGCTCATGCTAAGTAAAATAGAAATTACATGTCAATCATTGTTACTTTACCTCCTCCATGCAGAATACATGTATCAATTGAATACTTTGAATGACATACATAGTTTGTCTTTAACCATGGTTAAGCAGATACAGGGGCAACATCCACATCAGTGGGCCCCCTTCCAGATAGCTGGCTTGCTGCACACATGGCAGATCTCACACCAGATCTCCAGGTACGTCTATCATGAGGGTTGATAGCCGAGAGCTTCCATTCTCTGCAATCCCACTCTGTCAGCTGCTTCCATGTCATTTTGGGTCTCCCAGGCCCACGCTTTCCATCAACCTGTATGTCAAAGGCTGTCTTGATTGCACCACTGGAGCGTTCCACATGTCCATACCATCGAAGTCTTCTCTCCTTCAGAATGAGGTCCAGATCCTCAATGCCAAGCATTATGATATGATAAGCAGATGACAAACTGTAACTAGGTTTGTCAAGGTGGGGTTTATGGAAACTAATATTTTCAGGCAAACTGGAATTAGCAGAAATTCGGATCAAATTACCACTTAACTCAGACATAGCAGATGACGGAAACCTTTTAAGAAGTCGGCTATGCTCTATTAAAAACTTTTATCAGGGGCATATTTTTCATAAATTTGGTATTTAAGGATATCGCGAAAACTCAGTTTTAAAAAGATAAATGCAATCTTTATTCGTAAATCTAGAAAACAAATAATTCAATCTACCAACCAGTGAATGGCTACACTTGAAAGATTTTCTCACCATTTTGCAATTGGAGTCCATGTTTGCATACAGGAAGCTGCCTCCTAGGTATTGAAAAATTTAAAGAAAATGCTGCCTCCTTTGGGATATAGGAGGCAAAGTTTTCCATGTCATAGACATTATTTCCCTTGGGGTGTCAAACCACATCTTTTAGGTACTTAGAGAAGCAAAGCCAATCAGTTTAAATGTCTAAAAATTGTCTGGTGAATGACAAACAGTGCAGATCCTGATCAGATGTCTCTTTCTAGAATGCACCTTTCTTTCTGGAGTATTGTAAATAACAGTAGTAAGTTTTTTTTTTTGTTTTTTTTTGTTTTTTTTTTATATTTACCGTTGCCTGAGCTCCAATCCAGTAGTAGATCTCCCAGTTTAAACTGTTACTATCATCAATATATGTCTTTAGAATAATGTAACAGTCAGCTTCATAAAATTTACCAATTAATGCTGAAAAAAATAATATGGAACAATGTATTGTAAACATATGTGATACTATTTCATTCTTCAAATGTACATTTGATTACATGCTAACATCATAATTCAGTCAAACAAAACAAATACTCTGCCAAAAACTTATTCAGCTACTAGCCTGAATATATACAACCATATTTGAAAATCAGTCCAGGCATTAATCTTTCACTAGACAGGGGTGCAGCAGACTAACCCATTCATGCTAATGTTGCTTTTTTCATCTCTGAAGTTGGACTAATTCATTTAGTTTTGAAAGGGTAGTTTTATAATGCTGCAGTTTTTATTTTGCAGTTGAAGGGTAGATATTGCACAGCTTGATCAGAAACCAGGGCCCAGTTGTTCAAAGCTAACGATGTCGTTAGTTAACGATTCGTTAAAATTTACATCGAGTGATATGCAAATATGCTGAAATTTTTTGCTGAAAAAATGTGAGTAGCTTTTGCAGTGCAAAAGCTACTCACATTTTTTCAGCAAAAAATATCAGAATATTGTATATAGAATCCGCTAAAACAGTTAACGAAATGACCCTTAACGAGCTCGTTAAGCTAACGATGCTTTGAACAACTGGGCCCTGGTTTTGATCGGTTTATTTTGGCTTTACACTGTTGGCTAAAGACTCCTTTGTGCCATATTAACCTTTACCACTCACTGAGCAATTTCAGCAGACGTCAAATTGACAATATCTTTCTTACTTTTCCCCGAAGGTATGCTTTGACATTTTGACATTTTATGGAATTATTACCCAGCAAGCTAAGCTTAAGCTTTAATTGTTAATACAAGATGACCCTGTATCGCTCACCTGATTATCAGAGAGGTTTCGAGTCAACTGGCCATTTGGTTCATTGCAGATTTTCAAGATGGCAACCATTTCCAATCAGAACGATTTTAGCTACTTTTGATCTACAAGTCACCTCAATACTTCCAATAAAGTTTTTAGTCAATTGGTCTTTTTGTTCAGGAGAAAAAGTTCCAAATTGATCAAGTAAATTTGCCTTTCGTTCACGAGAAGAAGTTCAAAATAGAAGTGGGCCATCTTTGATTTACAATCAGAATGACTGTAACTTTTTTTTATCTGCAAATCACCCTGCTTCTTCCTACCAAGTTTCGAGTCAAACGGCCTTTCGGTCAGGAGAAAAACTCAAAATACAGTCGACTCTCGTTGTCTCGAACTCAAAGGGACTGTCTGAAATACTTCGAGATATCCGTACTTCGACATATCAGATTTGCAGAACTGAGGAAAAACTAATTCGATTAACCACATTTAACAAATATATGTGTAATTTGACTCCTGAAGTTAGAGATATATTGAAAATATTGTGGAAAAGAGGAGAAATTGCTCCTTAGGAGCAATTTCTCCTCTTTTCCACAATATTTTTTACTTGTTGTTAGATTTTCATGTTTTGGCAGGGACCAGATTTTCACTTCGAGATAAGCGGTTATTCGAGATAAGCGAGTTCGAGATAGTGAGAGTCAACTGTAGGTTTTCAAGATGGGCCATCTTGGATTTCCGATTGGATTGATTTTAGCTATTTTGATCTGCAAGTCACCTTATTACTTCCTAGCAAGTTTTGAGTCAACTGGCCTTTTGGTTCAGAGGAAGAACATCAAGATGAACACCATTTCTGATCAGAATGACTTCAGCTATTTTTGATCTGCAAGTTGCCCCGATATTTCCTAGCAAGTTTTGAGTCAACTGGCCTTTCGCTTCAGGAGAAGTGGTTCAAAATAGATTTTCAACATGGCCCTAATAGCAGTCATCTTGGATTTCCAATCAGAACGAGTTTTGCTATTTTATACTTCTAACCAAGTTTCTAGTCAACTGGCCTTTAAGTTCAGAAGAAGGGCAGAATAGATTTTCAAGAAGGCCGCCATGGTGGCCATCTTGGATTTCCAACTGGAATGATTTTAGCTATTTTTGATCTACAAGTTACCCTAATATTTCCTACCAGGTTTAGAGTCTTATGGCCTTTCAGTTCTGAAGACGAAGCGCAATATATATTTTCATTATGGCGGTTATGGCAGCCATCTTGGATTTCTAATCTGATCGATTTTAGCTTTTTTGGATCTTCAAGTTATCCCGATACTTCCTACCAAGTTTCACGTCAATGGGCCTTTCGGTTCAGGAGAAGACGTACAAAATAGATTTTCAAGATGGCCACCATGGTGGCCATCTTGGACTTTTGACTGGACTGATTTAGCTATTTCTTATCTAAAAGTCATCCCGATACTTCCTTCCAATTTTCAAGCCGATTGGCCTTATGGTTCAGGAGAAGCACAAAATAGATTTTCAAGATATCTTGGATTTCCGATATAACGATTATGGCTATTTTTGATATACAAGTCATACTGATACTTCCTACCAAACTCAGAATCAATTTGCCAAGGGGTGTAGGAGAAGTAGTCTTTAAAGCAAACTGTTGATGCCCAAGGACAAACATTGACCGATCACAATAGCTCACCTTGAACACAGAGTGTTCAGGTGTTGGAGCTAAAAAACCAAGTCAACATTACTACAGGGCTCAAACATGGTTTTTCATGCATTAATATTTGCCAGGTCCCGTGGGAGGTGTTGAAAACCGAGGCCGAAGGCCATGGTTTTCAACACCTCCCAGGGGACCTGACGAATGTTAATGCATTCAAAAACCATGTTCCATTGCTATTATTGCATAAAAACTGAAAACATTTGCTACATTTCGAGTTATTTCTTGTACTATTTTGTTTTGACTTTTAACCGATGTCTCGCGAACGTAATTTCCACGTACTTTGCTCGTTCTAGGGCTGGGCAGTACACATCTCGTAACGGCAGCAAATCAGTGGCCCCGGTACGACTGAAAGTTGCATAGCCGTGCATTAACAGCGAGTGAATTGCCTTGTTAATACACAGCTTTTTGCCGGTTAATGCACGGCTGTTAATAACGTGCGACACTGCTTTTTATGCAATAATACCTTATGATATGTCTTCAGGGTACTGGCTGAACAGCATATGTATAGACCCAGATCAAACTGCTCCTTTAGAAAGGAACAGTTTGATCTGGGTCTACACTGTTTGCCCAGTCATGTCTGTCCAAACATTTAGTTTATTATAATAACAGCTACTGCACGGATGGCAAGATTTTTACAATGACAATGACAGTTGCGACTACATACCTTCTTCAACTTGATTAGGTAAGAAATTCTCTATTTCCCAACATGTCAAACCTGTAAAAACAGAATAACTGTTATTTCGCTGTGTTGGATAAAAAGGGGTAAAAATGGCAGAGGCTAAAATGGGTTTTATAGCCTATGAAAAATGGCAAAAGAGAGGTTTTATTTTAGATTGCAAAGAGTAATAATACTTTTAAATACTTATTCAAATTCTAAAAAAAGAAAAAAAAACAACAAAAAAAAAAACATACATATATATCAAATTTCTAGACTGTATCAGCAGCAAATATACTGACCAGAGCATACTGATATGAAATCCCATCTTGTCTGCAAGTGCAGTAAGACAGCCCTACATATCCTTCTTATGAATTTGTTATTCTTTGCTTCTCAAGCCATGAAGTTTCTATAGCCAATTCAGGCAGCAAAATGGTTTTTTACTCTGTCCGATAATAGCTTTCACAAACATTTTTTATGGTGTGCAGAGACCATAAAACAGCCACAACATTACAAAAGTGTCCTTATTACATATGCAGACATGGACAATGCAGGCCAAGATCATCCTGTGCATCTTCTCAATCCACAGCTCTTCATAAGCTGCTTTTTTTCAATTCAAAAGTATTGATATTTTTCTTATTTCTGCACGAAAACATATGCTGTGGGTACTCATTAGAAGTGCCTCGCTGAGGCACTTCTAATGAGTACCCACAATACATGTTTTCGTGCAGAAATAAGAAAAATAATTACCTGATACTTACTCTTATGGAGACCTATGTTCATCGGTTCAGGGCTTTCCTTGTCAACTTACAGAATCACTTGATACTGTAGAATATATCAACAAGCAGCAAACGTCCTGGCCTCGAGGTTATAAAACTTTTTTCATGCTCAACTCAGCTGAGCATGAAATTTGTCCTGCTAATAAATCTCAAATTACTAACAATTTTAAATTCTGTCTTGCTAAACATAGCTAAGCATGAAGATTCCTCTGCTAATAGATATGAAAATGCACTATTGTTGGCATTTTCATATTTATTTGCAGAGAAAATTTCATGCTCAGCTGAGTTGAGCATGAAAAAGGTTTTATAACCTCAGGGCCTGATTATACTGTAAGGATGTGTGTAAGCTCATCTAGGCAACTGCTGTTCACATATGACATCGTCCTTTTCTTTTATTGTGGCTCAAATGAACGTAGATCAAATGTTACCTGGAATTTGTCCCACTTCTTCTTCAAATATTTCACTATAGTTCAGATGAGGTCTTTCTATATTTTCATCCCATCGTTTTGGCCTGCAACAAAATTAATTGGCAATCACCACAAAGCCATGCCAACAAACAGAACATCTATTCAGTATAATGATTTATTAGGCAAAATAAAAAGAAAATATGTGTGTTTATGTTAGCAAAATGTTAGCAAAAATAGTTAGGGTAGGAAGGGATTCTTTTTTTTTTTTGTTTGTTCATTTTTGATGCAGAATTATACTATAGCTACAAAATATAGTTGGACGGCACCATAATTCACATAAGATTTTATTGACTACCCTTTGATGTGTCTAAAAGTATAGACAGAATGGCAATCAGCGTAGACCCTGATCAAACTGCTCCTAAAGGAGCAGTTTGATCTGGGTTTACACTGTTTGCTCAGAGCTATTTCTAAAGGAGTAGTTTGATCTGGTTCTACACTGTGCTCAGAGTATTTCTCCAAATATTTATCATAAACCTTTAATATCCCAGTAACACCATTATTATTATTATTGTTTTTTTTTTTTTTTAAAAAACCTGAAAAAAAGCCAAGTTTCACCAGGAAAATTGGGTAGGGATGTATTTTTTTAGCTTTATCTACAGATCATTATTGTTTGTTTGCAAGACATAGACACTGATGACTTTATAATACTGTATTCACCCTGACTATTCAACCAACTTTTTTCCACACCAAACTTGTACTAAAATTTCAACAAGTCCATTTTACTTCCTGTTCACATGGCTAACCTGCTGGATGAATTGGCAAACAGTGTAGACCCTAAAGAGATGCCACAGTTTGTGGTATAAAAGTGGCATCTGGTCTGGGTTTGCTCTGTATACTCAGATCTGTCTGTCCCAATATAAATACGTAACTATCATAGCAACAGATAAGGCGCTTTTTTTCCATCCGAAAAATGCTGATATCTTTCTTATTTCTCAACAAAAACATATATTGTGGGAACTCATTTGTTTTTGATTGATTACAGAGAAATAAATCATGCGTGTTCTAGGGCTTTTCTGTAAAAAACTTGTTTGCTACTGCTCTCTCGATTTTTACCCAGAAGCTTTAGAACACTAGTGAATTATTTCTCTGTAATTGGTCAAAACAAACCAAATAAACTCTATATCTTTAATCTCTCTAGAATGGCTACCTCTCTACAACAGCCAATTTTGTGCCTTCCCAAGGGTGACTATTGTAAGGAGGTTGCATTATATGTCCTTTTGTAAGTGTTACTGTACCAGAACTCATGTCTAATCATTAGCATTATCAAGGTACAATGAGCAAATCATAAATGAATGATATACACTTGACTCTGGTTATCTCAACTCTGCTTATCTTGAAGTGAACATCTGGCCCTTGTATTAGCATGGAAATCTAAGGTTTTTTGTGTTGAGGTTTTACAGCAGAGTCAACCTAATGGGGTCATGATAAGTGTGGTCAGTTTACCTAATCATACTTTAACTGGGCAGGCTTAGTGGTTAACCAGTATTGTTTGTTTGTTTGTTTGTGTTGAGGTGTTACGGCCCAGTCAACCCAATGTGGTCATGTCGAGCGCGGTCAGTTTACCTAACCACATGTTTACTGGGCAGGCTTAGTCCTCTATGCGGTTAACCAGTATTGTGCATATTCTTTCACCAGAAACTGACAACTGCCCTTCTTGAATCTGCGGAAGGGAGCAAATGACGGTAGAAAATATCCCATGATAAATCTCCACAAAAGAATGTTGCTGACCTGGCGGGGGTTGATCCCACAACCTCCTGATCACGTCGAATGTGCATCCAACTGAGCCACCGAGGCCGGCTCTAACAACAGATAACAAAATATTGTGGAAAAGGAGAGAAATTGCTCTTTTCCACAATATTTTCACTATATCTCTAACTTCAGGAGTCAAATTACATATTCATTTGTGAAATGTGGATGTTCCATTTATTTTTTTCCTCAATTCTGAAAATCTGATATGTTGAGGTATGGATATCTCAAAGTATTTCAGAGAGTCCCTTGGACTTTGATAACAATAGTCAACTGGATATTTCTTTTACTTTTACCAAAAAACATTCCATCACATTTTTTATTCAGATTGTATCCCATGGAGATATCCTATGGAAACAATTTGAATGAAATGAATAGCTCCAGTTAAGGTGTTTTTTTTTTCAATTGAAGTACTGATCCTTTCCTTATTTCTCCATGAAAACATAATTTTCATTAGAAGAGGTGACAGAGCAATAAGAAAAGTATTATGTGGAGCTATGGAAGTGTCAAGCTCTGTTTTCATGGATAAAAACAAAAGAAAATACAACAACATCACTTAAAAAAATGCTGTCTGTTGATATTTAAATTCAGAAAGTCAGTGGTTAAAATTTGCCTACTTGACAGGTTCTTGGCCTTCATCAGCATGAACACTTCCTTCTGCCTTGTCTTTAGCCACATCTCTCATTCCCTTTAAAACCTTGTCACTCTCATCTTTATCCCGCCTCTTACGTAGTCGTAACTTCCTTGCTACAGGATCTTTGTGTGCTGCAATGAACAGGAAGATTAACAGTAACTACAATAAAGAGACTACAGAGAAGCAATGCCCTACTGAACCGACGTTAATTAACAGTGCATCAAATAATAGACAATAAATTCCCCAAATGGTTATGTCACAACTGTTGGTGGTGTTCAAGAAATGGAGTTAAACACACAGACACACAGACTAAACATTGTTCTGCCAAGCATGAAAAGTAAGTCAAGGTCAGTAATAGTCCATGGCAATGGGTAAGGGGCATCATGGTGGATGCGTGTATGAAGTTTCATTAGCTTAGAAGCATTGTTGTATGAGAAACGGAGCTAAATGCACAGATTTAATACAATGACAAACACGCCAATGGCAACACCAGGAAGTGATCTCTATGTAGCTCCTACTTTCTAAAGCAGTCACGACAAAAATATGACACAAGTAATTGGTGCAATGTTCGTTATGCTACATATAAATATTCCAAACATTTCATCTGTACTATCTTAATTTCAAATAAAAAAACAAAAACAACTACAAAGGATTCCTTCAGGTAAGTACAATCAAACCTCAATAGCGCAAACACCGATGGCTCATTTACCATGGCTAATTCGAACTCAATTTTGAGTCCCTACGAAATTCTTCAGATAGGTCAAGAAAACAAATATTTAAGGAAATTTTCTTATCATGAAAGTATATGTTGTGTGTACTCATTAGAATTGCCTCATTGAGGCAATTCTAATGAGTACACTCAACATACCATTATTGTCTTGAGGATCGAAAAACATTCCCTAATTATTTCCATTTGCTTCCTGACCTGGCGTCATGATTAACCCTCAGTGGCTACCAATATCTCAAACAAATTTCCATAGTCCCAAAGTTGTTCAAGTTATTGAGGTTCGACTGTAACTAATTTTGCTACAGGAGCCTCCCTTTGCAAATCTGGTTACTTCCCTTTGCAAGGAGAGATAATAAATTAATATCTTTTTTTTTTTTTTTTTTTTCTGTGCATCTTTCCAACATAAAAATCCTAATCTGATAGTGCAGATGCACTGGTTGAGCAAATTCACTGGTTTATCTGAGCCTTTGCTGTCTGTCAATGTCCACAATGCCTGGCTGACTATTTAACATAAATACGGCGTCTCTATTATCTGTAGTGCTGAACTTACGTTGTGGAGATGTTTGTGTAGCGGCAGCTGGAGCACCAGCCAATCGCAGCTGATTATTTAATGAGAAGTCGATGTTGTAGAATTCCTTATCCCGCCGCAACTCTGCTGGCTTTGGTGGCATAACTAAGTCAGGATTTTCTCTTACATCTAATGTCTAAACAGAAAACAGAAATAAGTTGAATATCGGAAAACAATATTCTTATTCCACATTACAGTCCTAGATTAGAATATTGTATTAACTCTTAAGTACTGGGACAGACAGACCTAAGCAAACAATAAAGATTTGGTTCAGACACTTTAGATGTGGCATATGATCTGACATAGCTACAGATAAGAGGGAATATCCATACAATATTTTTCTTATTTCTCCACGAAAACATATGTTGTGATACTCATTAGAAGTGCCTCGGCGAGGCGCTTCTAATGAGTACCCACAACATATGTTTTTGTGGAGAAATAAGAAAGATATCAGCATTTTTCTGATGAAAAAAGTGCCTTATCTGTTGCTATGTCAGATCAGTAGCAACTCTTTTGTTTGGCTCCCCAATGTACCGCATTTACCCTAAATATTGGGACATCTTAACCAAATACCATACCTGTCCTAAATTTTTAACTCCAGTTTACCACCTGTTGATGGGTCTAAAAATTGCTGGATGAGTGGCAAATAGTGTAGACCCTGATCAGATGCTGCTGTTTGCAGCATCTGATCTGGGTATACACTTTTTGCTAAGGTCCAGCTATATGAGTACTTAAGGGTTAAATACAATACCAACTATTCTCAGTACAAATTCTAAACAAGAGGCCCATGGGCCACAATGCTCACCTGAGTTAACTGCTGTAAGTTAATCAGGTCATTTACTCATCATTCCCTATTAGCCCGTCAAGTTTCAAGGCAATGTCTTAAAAAGTTTTTGAGAGAATCTTGTTTACAAGGTTAAAATGCTGAAATTTTCAAAGGGCCATAAGTAAAACCAGTTTAAACCCCTGGGGCTTGATTGGCAGGATTTATGTAGGTGACACTAAACATTGCTACATACTAAATATATAAGCTGTGGGCCAGATGGTTTCAAGAAGATTTTTTAAGTTTTTCCCATTAAAAGTCTGTGGGAGTAAATGACCCCTTGGGGTGTGGTCAGTTTGGATCCCAGGGGCATGATTAGCAGGATTTATGTAGAGGACCACTAAACATTGCTACATACTAAATATATGAGCTGTGGGCCTCATGGTTTCAGAGAAGAAGATTTTTTTAAGGTTTTCCATTATAAGTCTATGGGAGCTAATGACCCCTGAGGCATGGCCAGTTTAGACCCCAGGGGCTTCATTGGCAGGATTTATGTAGGGGACCACTAAACATTGCTTCATACTAAATATTTAAGCTATGGGCCTCATAGTTTCAGAGAAAAAGATACTAAATATTTAAGCTGTGGGCCTCATAGTTTCAGAGAAAAAGATTCTTTTAATTTTTCTTTTCCACTATAAGTCCATGGAGCTAATGACCTATTAAGAAGTGGCCAATTCAGATCCCAGGGGCATGGTTGGAAGAATTAATGTAGATGACCACCAAACATTGCTACATATTAAATCTGTTAGCTCTGGACCTTATGGTTTCAGAGAAGAAGATTTTTGAAGGTTCTTTAGCTACATGGTTCTATATAAACATATGACCCCTGGGGTGTGGCCAGTTTGGACCACAGGGGTCTGATTGGCAGAATTTAAGTAGGGGACCACTACACATTGCTACATACTAAATATATAAGCTGTGGGCCTCATGGCTTCTGAGAAGCCTTTTTAGGTTTTTCCAATTTTAAGTCTATGGGAGCTAATGAGCCCTGGGTACGGCCAATTTGGACCCAGGGTCATGGTTGGCAGGATTTATGTAGGAGACCACCAAACATCGCTACATACTTAATCTGTTAGCTCTGGGTCTCATGGTTTTGGAGAAGAAGATTTTTTAAATTTTTCCCATTATAAGTCTATGGGAGCTAATGACCCCCGTGGCGTGGCCGGTTTGGACCCCAGGGGCTTGATTGGCAGGATTTATGTAGGAGAAACCACTAAACACTGCAACATACTTAATCTGTAAGCTCTCTGCCTCATTGTTTCAGAGAAGAAGATTTTTGAAGGTTCTTTAGCTTTTTAGCTCTATATATACATATAGGGGCGTGGCCAGTTCAGAGCCCAGGGGCTTGATTGGTCGGATTTATGTAGGGGACCACTACACATTGCTACATACTCAATATATAAGCTGTGGGCCTCATGGTTTCAGAGAAGAAGTTTTTTTTCCATTATAAGTCTATGGGAGCTAATGACCCCCAGGGCATGGCCAGTTTGGACCCCAGGGGCTTGATTGGCAGGATTATATAGGGGACCACTAAACATTGCTACATACTAAATATATAAGCTCTTGGCCTCATGGTTTCAGAGAAGAAGATTTTTTAAGTTTTTCCCATTATAAGTCTATGGGAGCTAATGGCCCCCCGGGCTGGTTGGTTTGGACCCAAGGGGCTTGATTGGCAGGATTTATATACTGAACCACTACACATTGCTACATTTTAAATATATAAGCTCTGGGCCTCATGGTTTTAGAGAAGAAGAGTTTTATTTTTTTCCCATTATAAGTCTATGGGAACTAATGACCCCCTGGGCATTGCCAGTTTAGGCCCCAGGGGCTTGATTGGCAGGATTTATGTAGGGGACCACTAAACATTGCTACATATTAATTATGTAAGCTGTGGACCTCATGGATTCAGAGAAGAAGATATTTTAAGTTTTTTTCCATTATAAGTCTATGGGAGCTAATGACCCCTGGGGCATGGCCAGTTTGGACCCCAGGGGCTTGATTGGCAGGATTATATATAGGGGACCACTTAACATTGTTACATACTAAATATATAAGCTCTGGGCCTCATGGTTTCAGAGACATGTTTTCTATCTCACTTTAACACAAGGCTCCACATAAAGTTTGAAGAAATTTGGCCCGGGGGTTTCAGAGGAGAAGTTGTTCAAAGGTGTGAACAGATGGATGGACAGACAGACAGATGGACGAAGAGTGATAACAATAGCTCATCCTGAGCCTTTGGCTCAGGTGAGCTAAAAAAATGAAGTTTTTTTAAAAGTAAAACATATTTTAACTATCAATACTTAACCTATAGATAATGTGCTATTCTCTTCTGTTTTAACACATTATCTATAGGTTAATGTATTGTGCAGTTAAAATGAAATATTGGTTAATGCTTAGCACTCTGGGTAAAATTTTCAGCAGATGACATTTTAAAATATTTTTTTCTTATTTTTCCCAGAAAACAGGAATTGACATTTCATGCAAACTGTCTCCATTGGAGACAGCTTGCATGAAATGTCAAAACACGTTTTCTGGGAAAAATAAGAAAAATATCAATTTGTGGTCTGCTGAATTTGCCCAGAGGGTGGTAAAGGTTAATTGAGAAAAAAAGAACCTGTCTAAACTGTAGGTTAGCAGCAAATTCCAGACTAGCTGTGTATGCCCACAAGCTCTTTGGTTTTTTAGCTCTTTTCTGTTTAAACAAGTCCAAATAAGCCATCATCTGATGAGAAATGGGGATTATGGCACATAAAGGCAACAAAGCCCAATTCATCCTGCAGTCATATCTTGGTCTTCGCTATCCACTAATAGAATCGCTTCAGAATACATCAATAAAGGACTGATGATGATGGTTTGGTGTTTTACATCCCTTTCAACAATATTTAAGTCATACTGAGATGATGGAAGGATGATAATGAAAGACTCTGTGCAATGAAGCCTTGTACAGTCATGAAATGAATTCTAGCAGGATTTGAACCCAGGACCCAAAGTCGAGAGCGTTAACCACTCGGCACTGGCTTCCCAAATCAGACTCTGAGAATTACATGCTGGTTTGGGATGTCAATGTCCACATATGCCAGATAACATTCTTACGTCAAGGAAAGGAACATGCTCATAATTACTTTGTTTATTCTTAGTATTTTGACAATCAGGCCTCAGATATCAGTGCAAACTGAGATCAGGTACCACACAACATGGTATCTGATCAGGGTCTACACTGTTTGCCACTTATCCATAAGCTTTTAGTCACATCAACAGGCAGTCAAATGGACTTGTTCAAATTTAGGGTAAGTGTGGTAAGGACTTAAGGTGTCCGAAAATTTAGAGTGAATACTGTAATTAATATAAAAGAGGTGAAGAATTACGGTAAATGTCCTAAAATTACAAACACTTTATTCAATACACTGTTTTCAAATTTTGCTTTTTATTGGTTATTTCTTAAAATACGCAATGGAATGGCACACAGTGTAGACCCTGATCAGACTGCTCCTTGATGAGCAGTCTGATCAGGGACTGCACTGTTTGCTTATGCCATTTTATCAGGAACTACGGTGAACAAAATTTTAGGACATTTACTGTACCTCTAATTCTGGTAGCAGATGTAGTATATCTGGCAGGGTTATTAATCTGTTGCTGTTCAGTAATAATTTCTTTAACTTTCCACATCTGAAATACAGAAAATTATTCTTTAGTAGCAAATTACAAACAAAAGTCATTCCCATCAATGCCCGCTGAATGCATACAGATTTTTTATTATCCCCGCACTTTTCAGAGAATAAGTGGGGATGTTGTAATACGAGGGTCGTGCAAAAAGTTCTGTCACTAATAGGCTGCACTGCACTTGAATGGTGTGTTGAATAGCTAACAATACCCCTTTATTTCGTGCAAATTGCTTTCCAACTGACCGAGTTATTTCAAATTGAAATGGATGCAGTCATATACACTGACCAATTTACTTGTTACATTGGAACATGGACCAGAAGACTGAAATTTGTAGCAATATTAAATGCCGCATTAGGCTTATTATAGATTCAAAGCAGATATTTAATGAATTGTGTGGTATATATGGACCTCAGACCATTTCAATGCGCACAGTTTTTAGGTGGGTTAAAGCTTTTAAAGCTGGGAAATTTTCTGTTGAAGATGATACCCGTCCTGGAAGGCCTAAAACCTCTGTTACCAAGGCTAACATTGCTGCTGTAAAGATTGTGGTCAAACAGGATGCGCAATTGTCTGTCAAAGATATAGCTATTTGTACTGGCATATCAGAAGGCAGTGGGCAAACAATTCTGAAAAAGCATTTGGACCTGAGAAAGGTTTGCGCTAGATGGGTACCTCATTTGCTCACTGAGGAGCAAAAGACACAACGCCTTAAATGTGCCCGTGAACTTTTGAAAACATACAAAGGCTGTAATAGTCGGGTTATTTCTAACTTGCTAACAGGTGATGAAACCTGGGTGCACATGTTTGAGCCACAAAGAAGGGCTGATAATAAGCAATGGAAGCGAAAAGATAAAAAACGCCCATGTATTGCCAAGAGAACCATAAGTTCAAAAAAGATGTTGTACGCAATTGTCTTTAATTCAAGTGGGCCTGTCGTTCAAGTGCCTTGTCCATCTGGTCATACAGTCACTGGCCGATTCTATAAGAATTCTGTACTGAAGAAAGTGAAAGAGTTTTACAATAAGAAATGACCAAGCAAAGGATGGTCAGGAGTCCACCATTTACATGACAATGCCTCCTCTTATAAGTGTGAGGTTGTTAAGTCTTTTTTGGCTTCTGAAAAGGTGAGTTTTAAACCATCCACCTTATTCACCTGACCTGAGTCCCTTTGACTTCTTTTTATTTCCAAGGCTTAAGAAAATGCTTTCTGGAAATAAGTATACGTCTAGAAGTCTTCTTGGCAGTGCTATGAGGGCAAGTCAATAAAAAAACCAGCCTTACTTATTTCTGGGTGATATCGATCTCTTCTTTTTCGATGTAATTGCCCTCTAGAATGATGCACTTGGACCAATGGTGTTCCAGTGCCATCAGCCCAGAACTGAAGAAGCCAGGGTCCTTGTCTCTGACCCACTCCTCAACTGCCACCACGACTTCTTCGTTGGACCAGAAATGACGTCCACGGATATCCTTTTTCAAGTTTGGGAATAGGAAATAGTCACTAGGAGCTAAGTCCAGAGAATAGGCGGGGATGAGGTATTAGCTCGTACCCATTCCGCTCAACAGCATCCATAGCAATTTTGCAAGTGTGGACTCTCGCATTGTCCTGTTGAAGCAGAATCCCTTTGGAGAGTTTACCTTGGAATTTTTCACGATCACAATTCTCAGTTAGTCGAGCAAATTTGCATCTGTTATTGTACTTTTCTTTGCTAGAAAGTCCAACATAATAATGCCTTGTGCATCCCAAAATACAGTTGCCATCATCTTGCCAGCAGAGGGTTGCGTTTTGAACTTCTTTGGCCTCGGAGACCCCGGCCCTACACTCTGGCGACTTTGAGCTTTATTCTCTGGCTCATAATAATGGACCCAGGTCTCATCTACAGTCACCAGACGTGAAAGGAAATCATCTTCCTTTGACCTAAACCGCTTCAATAATGCGCTGTATACTGATGCTCTGGTTGCCATTTGCTCGTTGCTAAGGGATTTTGGGACCCAACGGGCTGTTAGCTTGTGCATACCCAAGCGATCATGATAAGTTGTTGAAATGCTACCATGTGAAATGTGTAATGCATTCACTATTTCTTCCACCTTCATTCGCCTATCAGAGTACACCAGATCCCGTACTTTGTTACACATTTCTTCATCAGTGGCATCTGATGGGCTCCAGACCTGGTTTCGTCTTCTAAACATGTTCTACTGCGTTTGAATTCCCCAACCCAGAATTTAACTTGTGCATACGATGGTGCAGAAGACCCATAAACATTGGTCAACTCGCAATGTATTTCCTGACCTGTTTTCCCTTTCAAATACAAGTACCGAATTACAGCATGGTATTCAACTTTTGACAAAAAGCTTACTTTTGCATCCCTAGCCATGTTTGACATTCACTATCTTATGAGTGAATAATATGATAAGGGTGCAATTTTGCCATCAGGCCTAAAACATGTATTGAAACAAGGCATGAAAATCTTGGGTGTCTCGGTCAATTGGAAATGGGATAGACTGGTTACTTATTGACTTGCCCTTGTATTTATCAGTGTCTCCAACAGATACAAAAAGAAGACTATTTATCTGCTTTTCGCGACTGGGTAAAAAGGTTACAAAAATGTGTTTCAGTAAAGGGGGAATACTTTGAAGGTTTGTAATAAAAATATGTTTGATAAAAGGTAGCATTGAAGTAATCCGAACCCAGTGACAAAACTTTTTGCAGGACCCTCGTATGCCTCCCCCCCCCCCTCCCCCTCAGACTAGAGGAACACATTTGGAATTTAGATGTAAACCCTGGGGGCAGGGCCAGGGGGCTGTAGCCCCAAAGGGTCCAAAATCCATTTTGTACAAACATAGTCATGATGCATATTAAATCAAAGGTAATGAAGAGTAGAATACAGTGGAGCAAAAATTTGGCCTTGGGGGCATATCTGGGGGGTCACCAGAGGTAAAAAAGTAGGATTTTTTGGGTCCTTTTTTTTGACTGTCACACAACTCTTCCTAGGCTTTTTGAGCTAGAACCTTGAAACTGTCACGGGTAATAGCCCTGTGGATGAGGACTGGAGGAACGCATTTGGAATTTTGATGTTTGTAGAGATATACGATGGCGCACCATCGACTTGCTCTAGTATTTGATTTGTAAAACTATCAGACAATGGAGGCACAAGGAAGAAGCATCATATTTGTATTTTATAATTTTAATCCAGTATAAATCAATATAGACAAATGTTTAATTTACAATGTAATCTGTGATTCTGAAGAAAAAACTACTACATATTAAATGATTCTAAACTGGTCTAAGTTAATCGTTCATTTTGGATTCCCAAAGTTTAATTATCTTAATTAGCATTTGTACGGGCCATAAATTATGTTTTACTAAATGTGTTAACTTTTGTAAGAAAAGTAAAACCAAAAATAAATGTGTATACACATTTCAACATTGGCTGTCTGAGTTCCTTACACTAAAAATACATTTGAATATTGCTTTACCATTTTTCAAAATAAATGTACTTTATAATAGGTTAGTTTTTAAAAGTAGGTTAATTTTTAAAAATGCTATTTGACAGGCGATATTTTATATGTTTAGCAATTTCTGTGGGCGATATAATTCATAATTCCTCAAGGAAAGAAATATTTCCTTTAGAATGCTATCATGCCATATGAAGAATATAGTTGATGTAATGTCGAAAAAACTTATTAACGCCATTTGAAAATGTCAAAACAGTATAAAACAGAATCTAAAGAGAATAAAGTCATTTTATCAGAGCAACAGATAATTTTGAGGGCACTTGGGTATTTAACCCCATCAAAATTTAATCCATTGGGTAAAATCATATTTTCATTTTTCAGTTTGAGTAAAGATACCCTTCAAAATGAAAATTAATTGGGTAAAACTTATAAAACAGAAAGAAAGAGCACAAAAAAAAGCCTATTTAAGTATTTAAAACATGGTATTTTATTATGCACTGTTAATTTTATGATAGTATTTGTCAAATGAAGAATAAAAAACAGCTATTTTGTGCAGTAATCAAAATATGAAGTAGTAATCATGTGCTTTTCTGGCCGTGAAATTTTAATTTTCACCCTTGAATTTGGAAATAATTGGGTACTCTGTCAAATCAATTGGGTATCAATACCCAAGTTTTTAAAAATAATTTGAGTATTTGCCCAAAACATATGGGTATTTTACTAGGATACTCCCCTTATCTCTTGGCCTGTTTATGATAGGTAATATGTAAGTTACTATTCCTTCAGTTTAAAATAAGGAAATAGTGCCTTCCAGACCTGCTAACACACTCGCTTGTTTATTGGTTTGAAACTCCTGGAAATATTTCCAAGGTGCATTAACCTCTTTTTGTCATATCTGATATTACTATCACAAAAATCTTGCCTTACACCATATGCAAACAGAGAAACCAAGATCATCAGACAACATGGTTTTTCATGCATTAACATTCGCCAGATCGCGTGGGAGGTGTTGAAAACCGAGGCCGAA
This sequence comes from Anodontia alba, assembly GCA_964016985.1. Taxonomy (NCBI): domain Eukaryota; kingdom Metazoa; phylum Mollusca; class Bivalvia; order Lucinida; family Lucinidae; genus Anodontia; species Anodontia alba. The sequence continues at coordinate 117,979,396 of OZ024822.1, read as the reverse complement.
GGCCGGGGTTTTCAACACCTCCCAAGGGACCTGGCGAATGTTAATGCATTGAAAAACCATGTTTGATCGCTATTATTGCATAAATACTGGAAACATTTGCTATATTTCACTTTATTTCTTGCACTATCTTGTTTCGCCTTTTCACCTATGTCTCGCTAAAGCAATTTCCACGGCCTATGCTCGTTCTAGGGCCGGGCAGTACACATCTTCTATGGCAGCAAATCTGTAGACCAGGTACGATCATACTGAAAGTTGCGTAGCTGTGCATTAACAGCACGTGAATTGCCTTGTTAATACATGGCTTTTCACCAGTTCATGCACGACTATTAATAACATGCAACACTGCTTTTTATGCAATAATATGGTTATGACATTCACAATTAGCAACATTCACATTTTGCTATTTAGATTCTGTGAAGTCCAGATATAGTGTACGAATACCAAAAAACTTGGACCAGTCTGCACATTTGTGCAGTTTCATCCAGGCTTTTGCTATTTATGTTTGGTAAAATATAGGTTATCTTGTAAAGGGCTCTTTTAATAGCTCACCTGCATAGTCCCTCAGGTATCATCTCTATGTTGTTGTTGGCTGCACTGAAGAGTTCTAAATTGTGTAGTTTACCAATGCTGGAAGGAATGCCTTCAAAATCCAGCTGGTTACTATTCAGGTATAGCTTTTTCAAGGAAGCCAACTTGTGCAGGGATGCCTAAAAGACAAGTTGACAGTCTTGCAAATATCCAAAACAATGTTCTTTTTTTACTGTAATAACCTACTATATTTACCATATTTATTTTGAATGTTTTGGCTGATAGGCCTAAGCAAACAGTGACTCACCCACTTGTCCACACATTTTCCACTTATCCCACCCTACATATTTAACCCTTAGCACTCTGGATAAAATATACAGCAGACAACATATTAAAATAGTTTTCCTATGTTTCCCAGGGAACAGGCTTTGACATTTGTTGTATCCTGTTTTCTGGGAAAAATAAGAAAATTATCATCAATTTGTCGTCTGCTGAGTTAGCCCAGAGGTTAAACCACTACATATTTACCCTCTATCACATCTCAACCAACATCTAAATACTATTCCAATAAGAGCTGTCACAGGATAGCATAGCTCACCTGAATCACGCTTTGCCTCTAAACATTTTAACCAAAAGCTTTAACATAATTTTTTTCTAAGTCTGTGACCTTGACTGAAGATCACTCATGTAGGGCTGGATGGTACAGCCTAGAACTTCAGACCAGTATCTAACTTCAGGGCAAGTATGAGCTACTTCCATCTGGATGTTCTGGAGATATAGCCTTTTAAAAATGTTAACCAAAATCTTAAACCAATGCCATGGTGACTGCTAAAGCTCTGCCTGTACTTTTGTACAGGCGAGCTAAAAACCTCACTCACCCATGCTAATACATACCCACTCTCTATACAGGGGTCAGGCTACAGGGCGACTGGGGCGAAATAGTCGCCCTTGAGGGCTCTAAGTCACCCTGGGAAGCCCTGAGGGCGACAAAAACTTCGCCCTCGATTTTTGCAACTTTTGAAAAAGCAAATACTTGTGCAAAACGAACTTTTCTGTCAGGGGAAATCCAGTAAAAATTGAACAAACATGCAAAGGTAAAATTCTTTTGAAAAAAGTTGTTAGAAGTATCAGAAATGCCACAGAATAAAAGTCTAATGTGATTAAACAAGTTTTGGAGGAAAACTGTTTGCCTACTGAGTGACCAAAAGATCGTTTTCGTCAATGTCATTAGTTTTCGTGGGTGTCCGTTTTTTCATAAACGAACCATTTACTTGCTGAACATTGGTCAGAAACAGCATTAAAAATGCTAAAAACTAAGTTTAAGAGTTGACAGACATTTTAGCTAACAAATTTCTTTTTATCATTATGTTTATAGCTTATCAGATCTTGATGTTTTGACTGAGAAGATCAATTTCAAAAAACATATGAGTGCAGATATGATGTATTTGCCTTACTCACGTCTGTGTTTCTGTAGATCATTTAATTGGTTTAGAAGTAAGAAATAACAGATCTACTGTAAAAATTGTTTCCTTTTTGTTAATTCCCAAGACAATGCGGTAAAGCGAGTCGAGAGTCCTTAAGTGTCATGTTTTCAGTAAGGTGATAGGTTAACCGAGTCTTGACTTCTCCCTCATCCTATAAAACTTCTCCCTGTTTTGTCTGGAGAGAGAAGTCACTTCTCCCTAAATTTCTGAGCCAGCTTGATCCCTGTCTATATATCTCTAAGCATGTGGGCTTTAACCATTGTCCTGCTGAATAAATTAACATGCCACACCCACTTAAAATTTTCAGCCAATCAGATTACTTGATCCAGATTGTTGCTATAAATTCACATACTAAAAGGCAAACAGTGCAGATCCAGATTAGTTGGCTTCTTCAGAAGCCAACTGATCTGGATCTACACTGTTTGCAAAGGCAGGGTAAATCCAGGTTCAGCAGGATGAGGGTTAAGTCATAAAAATTTATATGCTGTGTCTTGGTCATTAGTCTTATCACTGATAAGAGACTGTGAACAAGAAAACACAGTACACTGTCAATAAATGATAGACAGGCAGAGGCCCAATAGGGGAATTTAATTCTGGCTTATATATCCCATTCAAAATATTCATTACCCCTCAAAAGGCTTCTTTACCATCCCCTGCTGGGATCTTATAATCACCTCTTTATGGCATGCCTTTTATTTATATTGCATAGCATTTAGGAAGAGGCAATAAAGTCATTAGTGAGTGGTACCACTTTTAATCCATTTTAGCTGTCTTTAATCCCCTTACATGAAACTGGTTATTTTCAACAGTACAAAATACTTACAGGAAGAGAACTGATCTTATTTCTTGATAAATTTAGAGTCTCGAGATTCACCCAAGTATCTGAAAGAGAAAAAAGACAGAATGCCATGCTGAATTAATTAAGATGTCACACCCACCTCTAATTGATAACCAATAAGATTGCTTGATCCAGGTTGTCGATACAAATTTACATATGACAAACAGTGCAGATACAGATCAACTGACCTTGATCCATACAGTTTGCCAAGGCAGGGCATATCCGGGTTCAGCAGGACCAGGGTTAATTTACCCTGTGGATCAGAATACTTAATGCCATGTGAACAGCTCCATGGAAGCCTCTTCAAGGCCTTCATTGTCCTTACATACACCATCTGAGTTGATGCATGACATATTGGCTATAATGTCTCAGGTAAAGAGCGAAGCCTGAGATAAGCCTTCACATTCATGCAGTCTGATCAGGGCTTTCACTATCTTCTTACAGAATCTTTTAATGGCCTCAGAGAGGCACTTCTAATGAGTTTGTTTGTGTTTGGGTTTTATGGCCCAGTCAACTCAATGGGGTCATGTCGAGCATGGTCAGTTTACCTAACCACATGTTTACTGGGAAGATTTATTCCTCTAAGTGTTAACCAGTGTTGTGCACATTCTTTCGCCAGAAACTGACAACTGCCCTTCTTGAGTCAGCGGAAGGGACAGAATGACCATAGAAAATATTTCATGATCAATCTTCACAAAAGAATGTTGCCGACCTTGGCGGGGGTTGAACCCGCGACCTCCTGGTCTCCAGTCGGACGGCACATCCAACTGAGCCACCGAGGCCGGCGCACTTCTAATGAGTATCCATCACATGTTTTCATAGAGAAATATGAATAATATTTACTTTACATGTATATCCTCTTACCTGCAACTATGTAGCACTATGATGTCTTTCAGCATATGTGGACAGCAAAACCCAGCTCAGCCTGCACTTGTGAACAAACTTGTCAGGCCCTATATTATGCCCGCATTTCTATCATCAATGAGAATAAACCAGTCAAAATGCAATAAACATGCTTACAGTGGAAAAATATTTACCTATCAGCAGTGACATCTCACTGATCTGGTTATCTGATAAATTCAGACGCTTTAATGAGCTCAGCTTATAGAGTGGTTCTGGAACTCGTGGAAGGTCATTGCATGATAGATCCACATCTGAAATAGAGAATGCACATTGTCTAACCAAATTATTCAAACATCAAGAGAAATCTGCTACACCATCTTAAAATCTTCTTAATCCATGTACACTTATTTTTAGCTGGCTAAATTTGCTAGACACTTCTAACGAATGCTACAAAATATGTTTTTGTGCAGAAATAAGAAAATAAGAAAACATGGAAATTCCATAAAAACCAGGTTTTCCAGCATGATCTGAAAACAAGTAACACAAATTGTCTGTGGAAATATCATCTCAAGCAAAAGATCCCTATCTGGAAGGATATAGAAAATGTAATGTTAGTTGACAGCATTGTAGATATCATATACACCAGATAATTTAAAGACATAATTCAATAAAAAAAAAAAAAGCAGATCTATATATAAGGGGAGATAACTAGAAAAAGGAAACAAGATTTATCATTTAATACCGCCTGCCATTAATCAATCTAATAACCAGGGCCCAGTTGTTCAAAACTAAAGATGTCTTTAGTTAACATGTTGTTAAAACTTTGATGATTAAATATGGCATATATGCTAATATTTTTGCTGAAAAAATGTGAGTGGCTTTTACATTTGTAAAAGCTACTCACATTTTTTTCAGCAAAAATACCTGTGAATTAGATATTGTATTAACTAGAACAGTTAACATTTTGACCACTAATGAGCTTGTTAAACTAACAATGCTCTGAACAACTGGTCCCCGAGTGTATGTTAAAAAACCTAGATAAACCCAGTTTTTCATTGGAAAACCTGGTTAAAAATAGCTGACAGTACTTTTCAGATGGAAAAGGCACCTTATCTGGAGCTATGAATGTATTATGTTTTTCTATTATTATCATTTTTTTTTTTATATTTATTTTGGTCTTATCTGAAAATAAGACTCAGCTATCCTTTCAAATAATCACCTTCATCAATTCTCATCATAATGAAAAGCAAACAAACAGTTTATAGCACAGCAAACATTGTATAATTATTATTAGGCATAAGAAAGAATTGCATTCTCACTAAACTAATATACTCTGTTTTAGTTAACCCTTTAACTATTTCGATGCCAAATTTCAGACGACATTTGTCGTCTGCTTTTTTATTTTAACAAACTATCACTTGGAAAGACGTTTATATGTAAAGTTGAAAGACTGAATGTCAAACTGCGTAGATTCAGATGAGACGGCTCAATGAGCCATCTCATCTGGATCTATGTTGTTTGCAAAAGCCTATTATTATCGCCTATGGCAGTGAAAGAGTTAATAACAAATTCACTGCAGACAACATTCTAAAACTGATTTCGATATTTTTCAGAGACAATAACAACTGACATTTTACGTGAAAAATCTGCTGGCAGACAATCTACATGAAATTTCAAAAATTCCTATTTTCTCTGGAATAAAAAATCAAAAAGTTTGTCGAATGTAGTTGTGATTGTCACTTTAACCCTTGTCATGCTGAATAAATTAATATGCCACACCCACTTCTAATTTCCAGCCAATCAGATTTCTCGATCCGGGTTTTTGATAGCAGTTCACATATTTAATGACAAACAGTGCAGATCCAGATCAGTTGGCTTCTTCAGAAGCCAACTGATCTGGCTCTACACTGTTTGCTAAGACAGGCCATGTCGTGTTCAGCAAGAGACGGGTTAAAGGCTAAAACACAGAAAAGTTCCAAGTTCCAGACTGCAATTTCAGGGTCAAACAAAAAACTTATCTGTCTGCCTGAAGTGAAATGGATTTGTTCTAGGTTAATTATGATAAGGAGTTAAATTGCCCAAATATTTTGGATAATTAGAGTATCAGTCTAATCTGGACAACTGATTCAGCATGTTAAGCCTTAAAGTGCTAATTCATAGCTACAGATAAGAGAGGGTATCCACATAATATTTTTCTTATTTCTTGACAAAAACATATTTTGTGGGTATTAGCGCCGAGGCGCTTCTAATGAGTACCCACAACATATGTTTTCATTGAGAAATAAGAAAGATATCAGCAGTTTTCGGATGAAAAAAGGACCTTATCTGTTGCTGTGCTAATTATAACTGTAATAGGGGACATTTTTTTTCTGTTTTCAGAGAAAATAAGGTTTTGAATTCCATGTATATTGTCAAGTCTTTTTTTCTCTAAAAAAATAATTTAAAACAAGAGGCCCACGGGCCACGGTTCACTCACCTGAGTGACATAGCCACTGCAGACATGCAGATGTTCCCAATAATATATGCAAAGATTCAGCCATAAAGCATCCTCGGTTTTGGAGAATAAGATTTTTAAATGTTTTTTTCCCATACAAATGCATAGGGAAGCAATTTTGTACGACCATTATTTTAGCAGCTTTGGTAGACCCCCAGTCCCAGATGATTTAAGCAAAGATTCAGCCCCAAGGCATCCCCCGTTCTGGAGGAGAAGATTTTTAAAGGTTTTTACCATATATGGGCATGGCGGCCATCTTGGTCAATGAACCGCGACCATTTTAGCAATCTTTCATTCCCCCAACCTAAGGAGGCTCCATATGAAATTTGTGCAAAATTGGCCCAGAGGCTCCAGAGGAGAAGTCGTTTGAATTTCTGAATATTTTTCCCATACAAATGCATACGGAAGCAAAATTGACCTCACGGTAAAAGGTCAAATGTCAATGTACGACCATTATTTTAGCAGCTTTGGTAGACCTCCAGTTTCCGATGATATATGTAAAGATTCAGCCACAAGGCATCCTTCGTTTTGGAAAACAAGATTTTTAAAGGTTTTTCCCATACAACTGCATATGGAAGCAAAAAGGTCAAATGTCAATATACAACATTTATTTTAGCAATTTTGGTAGACCTCCCCTGTCCCCAATGACTTATCCAAAGATTTGGCCCCAAGGCATCCTCGGTTCTGGAGAAGAAGATTTTTAAAGGTTTTTACCATATATGGGCATGGCGGCCATCTTGGTCAACTAACCGCGACCATTTTAGCAATCTTTCATTCCCCCAACCTAAGGAGGCTCCATATGAAATTTGAGCAAAATTGGCCCAGAGGCTCCAGAGAAGTCGTTTGAAATTCTGAACATTTTTACCATACAAATGCATAAGGAAGCAGAATTGACCTTACCATAAAAAGGTCAAATGTCAATGTACGACCATTATTTTAGCAACTTTGATAGACTTCCAGTTTCCGATGATATATATAAAGGTTCAGCCATAAGGCATCCTCGGTTTTGGAGAACAAGATGTTTAAAGGTTTTTCCCATACAAATGCATAGGGACGCAAACTTGACCTTGCAGTAAAAAGGTCAAATGTCAATATACGACATTTTTTTAGCAATTTTGGTAGACCTCCCGTCCCCGATGACTTATGCAAAGATTCAGCCCCAAGGCATCCTCTGTTCTGGAGAAGAAGATTTTTAAAGGTTTTTACCATATATGGGCATGGCGACCGCGACCATTTTAGCACTTTTTCGTTCCCCCAACCTAAGGAGGCTCCATATGAAATTTGAGCAAAATTGGCTCAGGGGCTTCAGAGGAAAAGTCGTTTGAAAATGTTAACGGACGGATGGACGACGGACGAAAAGTGATCACAATAGCTCATCCTGAGCATAGCTCAGGTGAGCTAAAAATACATTATGTCATCTGCTTAAATTTTGCTAAGCACTTTAATGATTAAAAGGCTGGGTAAAAATTTCAGCAGACAACATATGATATTTTTTTATTTTACCATAAAACAGGCTTTGACATTTCATGCAAATTGTCTTCAAGAAAAATGCCTGATGGCATTATGGATGAGAATTTCAAAAAGGTTAACCAGGGTTCGCACTAGGATTTTTTTTTCTTTCGCCACCATTTTCGCCAATTTGATTTTTTTTGTGCCATTTTCTTTAACTTTGAGCCAGATTTTGAGCCAAATTTTGGTCATTTTTCGCCAAAGAATTATCTTGTCAGAAAAAAAGGTGTTCATTTACTGATTCCTTTAATTGCAGCAGTAGATTCAAGAATCAGTATAGTGTGAAATGTGTGGGGAAATTAATTCTCACACTGATTTTTAAAACTTCTGCTGTAATAAATTAATTACAATGTCATGAATTAATAATAAGTCTTTGTTTTGCATATCGAATGATGAAGTCACAAAAAATAGAACACTTTACATGGAAACAAAAGTTGTGAAAAGTGTTGTATAAGCCAATAAATATAATATTATTAATGTATTATACTGTGAGAGAATAACGTGACAATATTCATTTGTACCCTGATAAATGCGGGGTAAGTTTCTTCTACAGCAGGTTTTACTGTTTTAAGGGAGCTAACTGCAACTGACTTAAAAGGGAGTTAACTGCCATTGCTTTACGAATCGGGTCTAAGCAAAATGGAATGGGGAACAGCATTTTTTTTATGAATCGCGCCAATAAAAAAGAGGGGTCATGCTTATACAATAAGCGGTTAGCCAGTACATTGAACACCCTTCCGTAAGAAACTTGTAACTGCCAATCTTGAAGTAGTGGAAAGAGCGAATGACTGTAGCAAATACATGTGTTTCATGATAAATCGCTACAATCTGTGGGGATCTAATGCGCGATCCGGACCATCGTAGAAATAATATTACTTCAAATGGGCAAATTTATTTGGGGACCCATTTCACGTTCGATACTCGAAACTAGAACATCGGAGACTAATGCGTCCGCCTCCGAAGCATTTATTCGTGGTTTTTTTTTTTTGTTTTTTTTTCGGGACGACGTTCGTTGATCGCCAAATAAAATTAAGGCTCATAAGACGGTACCAAAACATGCTTAATTAAAGTCGGCACTGTGAAAGTGTACTTACCGCTTCAATAAGCTGAACCGATTAATGACAATAATTATTTCTCGTGTAATCAAATTGTTTCCATCTTTGTGTTTGACAAAGGATTCAACGTGATTACATTCTGGGTAAATTTCCGTGACGTAGGCGATGCGACTCTGACATTAATTCCTGGTTGGTAGTTTCGGCAGAGCGTCATGAATATTGAGGATGAAAGGCGTGGAAAGTGGGCGGTGCTACTGTCAAACTGCCCATCACGGCACATGACCTTATATCGCTTTCATCAAATTCAGATTGAGTTGTTAATTGGCGAATTATACAATCAAGTAAGGTGCGATAGACACTCGCGACAATTATATGGCTCAGTAGCAGGTAATTCAGGCGATGTTTTTTTCGCCACTTGTTTTCGCCAATTTATGATTTTTTGTGCCAAATTTTATTTTTCTGCGCAAATGGCGACAATGGCGATCGGTAACGCGAACCCTGGTTAACCAAAAGGTAAACCTCGGCAATCCCGACGCCCCCCCAGACATCTATTTTAAACGATGGATTCTTGAAAAACCAGTCAAAAAATCATCAATTTGTCAATTTCTGAATTTGCCCTGAGAGTAGTAAAGGTTAAAGGCTAAAGGTTTATCGTCACAAGACTATAACTGTCTCCTCCAAATCAAACTCCTGTGAACAAACTAGCATTTTTTGTGCCGAACTTCACTTTATGCTTAGTATATACACATACCTTGTAAATTGGTAAGAGTATCCAGACCTGATGGGAAATTGGCCAGAGTGCGCTGCGTGTTCTTCATATGTAACATCTGAAGTGATACCATGGCTGGCAGTTGACGGAGCTGGGCATGGATTAGAGGATTGTTGTTCAGGATTAGGGTCTGCAGGCTGGTTAACCGTCTCATCTGTGGAGGGAGTGTTTCTGAAATGGTGGTTGAGCAAAAGTGTCAGTTGTAATGATATTGCCTTAACCATCCACAGCATTGGGACAGAGAGGCTTGAGCAAACCAGTATAGACCACTAAAACAGGCTGATATTTCAAGCAAATTGTCTCTTTAGGGGAGAATTGGCATGAAATGTCAGCTTGTTTTCTGGGAATATAAGAAAAATATTTCAATATGATGTCTGCTGAAATTTTTTACCAGCATGCTTAGCATTAACCCTTAAAGCCCCAAGAAAAACTGCATCTGAAAATGTCGTCTGTTTATCTCGTCTGCTAAATATTCTTGCAAACTTTTCAAACCGATTTTTGCATACAGGCAAACAGTGTGGACCCAGATCAGACTGCTCCTAAAACAGCAGTCTGATCTGGGTCCACACTGTTTATAGAAATGACTTTTAAAGTAACCGGCAGAAGAATGTGACATCTGATCAGCATCTGTTGTTTTGATCAGTTTTTAAAATATCAGCAGGTAGTGAAATTGATGCAGGTAGTGAAATTGAAGCAGGTAGTGAAATTGATGCACAGTTTTTAATAACAGGAACGTAAGGTATTCCTGTAATTATGGCAAATGGGTTACTCTTGTTTTGTTTTGAAAACAACCATTTTTACTTTCCACTAGCAGCTTCCATTATGGATTTGGTACTTTATGTCCCTTTCAACATTATTTAAGTCATATTGAGATGATGGATGGGTGGTAATGAAAGGATATGAGCAATGAAGCACCATACAGTCAGGAGTCAAATTCTGCCTCCAGCAGGATTCGAACCTGGACCTCGTGATCCGGAGCACTAACCCTTAGCTACCCTGAAGCATCATAATGTAGGTTAAGTGGGTTATCCCATAGCTCCAGATAAGGCATACTTTTTATCCAAAACGCATTGATATTTTAATTATTTTTCCACAGAAACATATATTGTGGGTACTCATTAGAAGTGCCTCATCGAGGCACTTCTAATGAGTAACCATAACATATGTTTTTGTGGAGAAATAAGAATAATATTTACTTTATGCTCTTCCTATTTGGAGCTATGGTATCCAGATAAATATTTTTTTTGTTTTGTTGTTGTTTTTTTTACTTATTTTTCCATCAGGTCATATTGTGGGCATATATATTTTTGTAGAGCAATATGAAAAATATCAATACTTTTCTGACAGAATAAAAGTTTCACATTTGAAGCTAAGTAGGTTGATGTACATGCTGACCTAAACCTTTGCTGGTCACATGTGAAGTCCCCTCTCTGCTTAATATGATTCAAAAAGCTGCAGAAAACTTTGTGAAGTACTTTTTATCTTATTTTACTATGAAAATAGTACTTAACATTTCATGTAACTCATCTCCTCACAGGATCCACACAAAGTATTAAGCCCTATTTTCTAGAAAAAAAATAAGAAAAAAACAATTGTCACTAACTTTATTTACCAACATATTAACCCTTAATGCGCCAATCACGACTGCTGCAGATGACATTTTATTTTTTCATTCATTTACATGTATTCATTTATTTATTTATTTTAATTCATTCCATTTTATCTTATTTTTTTTGGTAATTTTCGAAGTAACTAAGACGACATTTCATGTGAATTGTCAGCTAAAACAGACAATTCACATGAAATTTTCATGTCTTATTTTCTGCGAAAAATAATAAAAAAAAGATTAAGAAAGTTGTCTGCTGCATATTTGCTTGCCACTTTAAAGGTAAAGAATATATAAGCTGGATGTCATATTCATATCATACAGGAAAATAAATTCTATTACTTACCAAGATTTTTTTTTTTTGATTGTGTTGGGGTTCAACGACATGTCAACCCTTGTGGGTCATTTTGTATCGTCTCCCAGAGAAAAGGAGAAGAGAGATAGAAGAGACAGTAGAAGAGATGAAAGAGAGGGACAGGGAAGAAAGAGGAACAGGAATGAAAGTGAAGAAACAGAAGAAATAAAAACATTCCCCCTCAACCCATACCTGCTACAAGGATAGCAGGCCTTGCCCAACTGTAAGCCAATATCAGTCAGACGCCCCGACATAAGATACATGACACCTTCGCACCACCCCACCATCCCCCTTTACTTACCAAGACTATTGTTGCTAAGATCTATATAAGTCAAGTCTAGTAGGTTGATGAAAAGCTGGTTGGGTAACATCTCAATACTGAAATAGTTGTATTAACCTTTACCGCTCTCCTGGCTAATTCAGCAGACGACTAATTGATATTTTCTTATTTTTTCCAGAGAACAGTCTTTGATATTTCATGCAAATTGTCTAGAGACAATTTGCATGAAATATGTCATCTGCTGAAAATTTTACCCAGGGTGCTAACCGTAAAACAGTTTAAAAAATATCTTGAGCTGCACCATGCAAATCACTGTCTTAGAGGAATATGCCAACATAGAAAGCTCAGAACAGCCTGCAAATAAGCACTGTCTGGTCAGGACCTTTACTGTCTGCCTATGGAATCATTGGATACTACTGACTGTATACACAGTATATCACATTTATGATACATTACACTTACTAGTGTTAACTGTAAAATCACATAAATGCAAAAACTATGAAATGTTTTACAGGCTCATGACTTATAATTTGCTTAAATAACATAATTTTGGAATTTCAACATGACAGTACCTGTTATCAACATGACAGTACCTGTTATTTTAAAGAAGTAAACATAAACATCCCGATATATCAATATATCGTGATATTTACTACCAATATGAAAAACTTCCCATCAATGACAGCTCTAACTGACAGTATCCAACAGAAAGCAAAAGACTCTGATGAGACTGAGCTAGTGTTCAGGATGATCTGAATATGTTTACATTTATATTTTGCATCAGTTGGGCACATTTTTTGCTTGTCGCAGCCAATCTAAGGCCGAATATGGGAGATCTAATATTTTTCAATCTGCCAACAGTGAAAACCTAGACCAGTCTGTAAATCGGCACAGTCCATCCTGTGGTTTTATTTTTAACTTCCACTGACAAAAGTACAGTCAACTCTTGTTATCTCGAAGTCCAAGGGACTCTCTGAAATACTTCCAGATATCTATATTTAAACATATGAGATTTGCAGAATTGCAGTGAAAATAAATCGAACAACCAGATTTCGCAAATGAATATGTAATTTGACTCCTAAAGTTAGAGATACTTCGATAATATTGTGGAAAAGAAGAGAAATTGCTCCTTAGGAGCAATTTCTCCTCGTTACGACAGTATTTTGTAACTTGTTGTTAGATTTCCACAATGAAAACAGGGACCAAATTTTCACTTTGAGATAAGTGGTTATTCTAGATAAGTAAAGTCGAGATAACGAGAGTCGACTGTAAATAGATTTTAAACAATAAATATGCAGAACAGCATGTGCAAGGTGAATGCTATACTAATTAAAATAGTAAGTATAAATTACTCTTGGTTGCTTGGTTTGGAGTTTAGCGGGATAGACAACATTGTTAAGGTCATGTTGAGCTGGTCAGTTAACCTAATCATCTTTCCTGAATAGGCTTAGTCCTCTTAGTGGTTAACTGATACGTGTTCACATTCTTTCACCAGACACTGACAACTGCCCTTCTTGAATCAGCAGAAGGGAGATGACCACACATCACAAAAGGCTGAATACTTCAAAAAGAACAGGGATAATAATCACCTGGGCCCAGTTGTTCAAAGCTAACGACATCGTTAGTTAACGATTCGTTAAAATTTACATCGAGTGATACGCAAATATGCTGAAATTTTTTGCTGAAAAAATGTGAGTAGCTTTTGCAGTGCAAAAGCTACTCACATTTTTTCAGCAAAAAATATCAGAATATTGTACATTGAATCCGCTAAAACAGTTAATGAAATGACCCTTAACGAGCTTGTTAAGCTAACAACGCTTTGAACAACTGGGCCCTGTTTTCCATTTGCAAATTTTATTTCAAGGGGAAAATGATACACATTCAAAGATGGTAACACTGTCAAAATTGTTTCTGCCTCCTTCCGGAAAAGGGGTATACTCTAAAAAGAAAGAATATGCTTTCCCTTGGAAGCAGACTCATTCCTTTTAGAGTAGTCTCCATTTTTAGAAGAGGCTTGGTATTACAGGCAAGAAGAGCACACAAAATTTGTCCCCCTTGTAAAAAATGGCAGAAAATCTACCAAGTATATCCTGTCCCCTTTACCCATTTTGGTCTGGAGCTCCCCAAAAGGTTAACTGGCAAACTGCAGACCCAGATCAGATGCCACAGAATGTGGAGTCTATCAAGGCCTCAACCATTTGCAAATAATTTAGCTGTTTTTCTCTAGGAATATCTAAATCACGCAGCCTGACATACTTAATCCTAGTCCTGCTGAATCAGGGTATGTCCTGCCTTTGCAAACAGTGTAGATTCAGACCAGTTGGCTTCTGAAGAAGCCAACTGATCTGGATCTGCCCTGTTTGCCATTGAGTATCTGAATTTATATCTACAATCTGGATCAAGTTATCTGATTGGCTGAAAATTAGAAATGGGAGTGGCATCTTAATTCATTCAGCAGGACAAGGGCTAAATTAAGATTGAATTTCGACTCGGGGGGGAGATTCAGTTTAAAATGGGTAAAGGTAAACTTACTTGTTATTACTCAGGTTCAAGACAATCACTCCTTTAGCATTTTCCAGCTCTGGAGGTACTTCATTCAGATCATTGTGACTCAGATCCTGGAGTATACAAGACATGTCAAGTGAAAACTTGTTTACTGTAACCTGGTATAAGACAGTTCATTATAAGATGGGTTCAGCTATAAGAAAGTTTAAAGCTGGACCCCAAAAGTGTTGTATCCAAATAACAATGTACAGATTATATATATAAACAAGAGCTGTTGTAGGACAGCGTAGCTCGCCTGCTGGGTACATTTTATATTGTAACATTTTTATCATTTACCACTGACATATTTTTAAGTCAACCCTTGGGATCACATGGAAGTAGATTGACAAATGGAATTGCTGATCAAATAATTTCAAGATATAAGGCAAAAATCCCTGAATCATGAAATGTAGGTCACACTGACCTAGATATATTTTGATGTCAATCATAGGATCATATGGAACTAATATTTGATTTATGGTACTGCTCAATGAAATAGTATTCAAGGTAAGGACAAAAATCAGTGAACCATGAAATATAGGTCAAACTGAACTATATTGAGGACAATCTTCGGGTCAGATGGAAATTATAATCCAGGTATGATATTTCTGCATCACACTGTCTTCCTTTATAAGGGAAAATCAGTGAACCATGAAATATAGGTCACAGTGTCCTAGAATGATTAAGTCAAATGGGTATGACATATTTCTATGAAATAATTTTCAAGTTATATGGCGAAATCATTCAACCATATAATATAGGTCACACTGACCTAGATGTATTTGTATGTAAATCATTTTGTCACATAGATATAATAATCCAGGTATGACAATTCTCCATGAAATAGTAATAAAAATAAAAGGCAAAATCACTGAAGCATGAAATATAGGTCACAATGACCTAGATATAGTAAGTGGTCATTCATTGGGTCACATGGAAGTAATATCCCAGGTGTGACATTTATCAAACAAATAGTATTCAAGATATAAGGCAAAATCACTGGACAGTGAAATCCAGGTGACCTGGACCGTAAAATGTAGGTCACCATGACCTTCACTCTCTTACACTTAAACCGATGTCACATAGTTAGCTGATGTATAACCAGTTGTGTCTATAACCTGTAGGCATATAAGATTTTACAAATGTGTCCTAGATTTTGACCCCTAGCCCCACTCCAAGGCCCACCCTGAGGTATGAACCCAGGGGTATGTTCTTTTGGAATCTCAGAAGACTCCTCCAGGTACCCAAAATTTTAAATATGAATGCTCTATGAGGAGTGAAAGTCAAGATAAAAGAATTTGAAAAACTTTAACACAGTATTACAAAGGTGTCCTAGATTCTGATCCCTAGCCCCACCCAGGGGCATGAACCCAGGGGTTTATTCTCTTGGAATCTCAGAAGACCCTCCAAGGTACCTAAGTTCCAAATTTGATGCCTCTGTGAGGAGTGACTGTTGAGATATAAGCATTTGAAAAACTTTAACGCAGTGTGACGGGAACGGGAACGCAAACGCGGACGACCGGGGTGACTACAATAGCTCTCCTTGTACTTCGTACAGGCGAGCTAAAAAATGACCATCTATGGTAATTTTTCCATATATCTATACATTTTTGTTTGCCACATTTATGATCATATTTCGATATAATGTATTCATTTTTGTTTGGACCATTTATGGTCATTTTCCTAATAATCTATATATTTTGTTTTGTTTGATACAACATGGTTCTTTAGCTAACACATCCTAGCAACAGTGTTATCTTTAAAGAGGTTGTGGTGGGATAATAGTAAAACGAGGCAAGACAGAGTTATGGTTCTTAGACAATGCACTTCCACTGAATGTCTTCTACCTTTGTATGCAATTTGAATTAATTCCCTTCAGTACTTCTGGAGTTATGCCCATGACAATAAAAAATAAGGGCAAATATTTCAAAAAGTAAGCAAGGTAGACTTAAGATTCTTGTATACTGGACTTCCCCTCAATGTTCTTTATCATTTTATGAAGTTTTATTAGTTTTGAAGTTATGCTCCGGACAAAAGTGTGATGGACCTCCAGATGAATGCACGCATGAACGGAGACTATTACCATATTCCCCTTTGCCTTCAGGGGTGGTGGTGGGGGGGGGGGGGGGATAACAACAGGATCAACATAATCCTGTTTGTTTGTTTGTGTTGAGGTCTTACGGCCCAGTCAACCCAATGGGATCATGTCGAGCGCGGTCAGTTTACTTAACCACACGTTTACTGGGCAGGCTTAGTCCTCTAAGCGGTTAACCAGTATTGTGCACATTCTTTCACCAGAAACTGACAACTGCCCTTCTTGAATCAGCGGAAGGGAGAGAATGACCGCAGAAAATATTTCATGATCAATCTCCACGAAAGAATGTTGCCGACCTGGGCGGGGGTTGAACCCGCGACCTCCTGGTCTCCAGTCGGACGGCGCATCCAACTGAGCCACCGAGGCCGGCTCCATAATCCTGTATTGCCCATCTGTGAGCCTAGTATTATCATACGAGCAAGTGAAATTACATGCCAAATATCATTCCTAAGTTTTTATAGTTTAAAAAAATCACAGACTTGTCTCTTAAAGCATAGCAAATAAAACTACTGGCCATATTTTGAATTAACTAAAATTTTATCCTGTGCTTACATACTGTGTAAGTCTAAAAAGTCAAATAAATCAAAGCATTGACAGCACGTGGGTAGATTGTCTCTGAGTGTAGGTTGGGAAAATGGACACAAACTAGGATTTAAAACTGATCCATTTAACCCTTAACTTCCAGTAATTTAGGCAAACAGTGCAGACTCTGATCAGATGCCTGATTCTGTTCCAGTCCCGGTTTTACAGATAACCATCTTTACACAGCACTCTTGACATCACAGTGATAATAGCCTGACTATAAATAACCACTACCTGGATTTCATACAAACGTGTGGTTTGATTTCATTGGTCAATGATAATTGTGTGGACAACAACCTTAAGAAATGTTTGGTGTACAGTACAGCTCAGGTGGTTTTTCAAAATCCCCCCCGAGCCGGTGGGGAGTGGATTCGGGTGGAAAGGATTAAATTTTAGTATCCCACTGTGGTTTCACCCGGGCCGGTGGATCCGCTGCGTTCCCGTGGTAAAAATCGCCTGATAAAATTACTTTCGGACAGGTAAAATTCGACGCGATTAAGACAGGCAATCGAAACAGCCGCGGGGTCCACGCAGTGTTTCCGCGATGAAGTGAGAAAGCTGTTTCCAAAGGGGCGTGGCTATAGCCAGTCGTACTTTTTCGGCATGCACGGTTGAATAGGACCAAACTGCCGACCTGATCAAATCAGTCTTTTCAACTCATTGTGTGACAGCAATTAACGAATTTTGATTGTAAGCATTCCCATTCGCCATGAGCGTACAGAATTGTTGGTATCTACGTACACAAAACGTACCACAAATTCGGTGCATAAATTGCAATATTCGTACGTCCTGCTTGAGTCAGTTTTTGCTCATCAGCATCCTTTTGAATATTAATAAAGCATCGAAACACTGCGATTGCCGACAATAACGAATGCGTACGGCCAATGCATAGAAAAGGATGAGTTTTCCAAATTGCCACTTTCCGATCCCCAAAAATTAGGTTTATTCCCTTGTTCTCTTGAAATATTAATCAATGCTGCCCTGTTCCTTGTAATATATTTGGGTGTTCCTTGGTCCATAGAAAACCCCGGTAGCCCCATTCACTGTTCGAGCAGGTAACATGGGCCGCAACAAGGTTCCATAGGAAAAAGTACCGGATTCTGTGGCTTAGTTTGGTCCGGCCAACAAGTGGGCACGGCATGGTCATTTTTACTTAATGTGCCGTAAAAAACAAAACAAACACTCAAAAATCACAAAGAGAATCTTACAGCTGCCCCGAATCCACGAATTACGTATTTATGTTAGGTATTCCTGTAACTGCCTTTTCCCATGCAACAACCGCACGCGCTCAACAATATAAATGACGTACTGTGGTAAAAGACCGCCAAATTCTCACTCGCGTGCAGCAATCGCACGTGTCAATATAAATTTACTTAAAGGGGCGCTTCTGCTATCAAAGAGACATTGAATCAATGTGACAGCCCAAGCAAAAATGGTGTCTGTCATACAAAAAAACACACGTAACGAACAAGGGGCCACAGAAGTTAATGACAATTCAAATGAGTGAGCGTGTTTTTTAACGTCCCACTAATAGCTAGTTCATACGGAGGTGTGGACCTTGGTTTAAAGTCCCATATGAACGAAGCCTGGGATGACCCCTGGGTGACAAGGCCGCAGCTTTACCACTACACCACCGAGGCACCCTTTCCCAATATTTCAATCTGTTAAATATCTAATAAAAGGGCTGCAGACATTTCACCATGCCCCACCACTGCACTTACATCAAACAAGTACCATAACTTTGTTAATAAATTAATTAAGTTTCAAGAAAATATCGCAAACAGTTTTCAAGTTACAGAGCGGACACAAATATATTACAGAAATCACTAAAATAGTTTCGGTGTTCGAAGGGCCATAACTCCAAAAGTAGGCTCTATCGTCAAAGTATATGAAAGAAAAGAAGGGCAGTTGTCAGTTTCTGCTGTAATAGCTTATGAATAAGCCCGCCCGGAAAAGTGTGCGGGCTCGATGAATAGTATTGACTGGGCAGTTTAACTCCAGTTCAAACAAAAATTACGTCGGTACAAAGTTCTGATGTCTGAAGTATGATTTACAATGTACGAACTTTGAACCGGATAAAACCTACAATACTACAATGTACGTGTGACCAGCAAAGACTCAGGTTAGTCTGTGCATCGACCCACTAGATAAAGCAAGCTTCTTGCATACTGTAAGATCAGTGAAGGGTCTGAACAGAATGTGCTGTTGCAGTCGCACTGTTTATTCCGCTTTGGACAGCCCGGCTATTGATGGTAAATACGA
This sequence comes from Anodontia alba, assembly GCA_964016985.1. NCBI lineage: Eukaryota > Metazoa > Mollusca > Bivalvia > Lucinida > Lucinidae > Anodontia > Anodontia alba. The sequence goes on along the minus strand of OZ024822.1, from coordinate 117,960,152 downwards.
TCAGCGAATGCTCTTATCAGAATGTGCAGGCGCGTACTGATCCGAGTCTTCGCTCGTCGCACAAGATGTTTTGTTACACCCAGTAATCATAGGGGGTACTTACGATTAGCGAAGGCTCTGATCAGACTACTTAGATCTGCTGATGTGCAGTCTCAGAGTGTGCAGGCTGATTTGTCTCTTCGTACAAGTTTTACTGTAGGTTTTGCCATGCACAGACTCATGCGCGAGTTGTTTGTGCAAACCTTAACGATAAGCACATTGGGTACAATTTTCAGCAGACGATATTTTGAAATATTTTTCTCATTTTTCCAAGAGAACATTATTTGTACTTCATGCAAATTGTCTCCACTGTATGAAACGTCAAATCCTGTTTTCTTGGTAATGAAAAGAAAAAAAAAAAAAAAAAAGAAAACGAATTCAATCTGTCGTCTGCTGAATTAGCCCAGAAGACGCTTTCCCGCCGATGCGCTGCGTCTCTTTTACTCGTTAAATAAATTACGGTCTTGGTTTTGCATATCGCATATTGAAGCCACAAAAACAGAACATTTTACATGGAAACGAAAGTTCTGAAGATTATTGTATAAGCCAATAAATATAATGTTATTAATGTATTCTGTAAGAGAATAACGTAAGAAAGTATTCATTTGTACCCTGATAAATGCTGGGTAAGGTACTCACACTGCAGGTTTTACTGATTTAAGGGAGCTAACTGTAACTGACTTAAAAGGGAGCTAACTGCAATTGCTTTACGCGTCTGATCTGTGCGAAATGGAATGTTTGTTTGTGTTGCGGTTTTACGGCCCAGTCAACCCAATGGGGTCATGTCGAGCGCAGTCAGTTTACCTAACTACACGTTTACTGGGCAAGCTTAGTCCTCTAAGCGGTTAACCAGTATTGCGCACATTCTTTCGCCAGAAACTGACAATTGCCCTTCTTGAATCAGCGGAAGGGAAAGAATGACCGTAGACAATATTTCATGATCAATCTCCACGAAAGAATGTTGCCGACCTCGGCGGGGGTTGAACCCGCGACCTCCTGGTATCCAGTCGGACGGCGAAATGGAATTAGGAAAAGCATTTTTTATGAATCGCGCCGATACAGAGGGGGGCATGCTTATACAATAAGTGGTTAACTAGTACACTGAACTCCCTTCCGCCAGAAACTTGTAACTGCCAATCGTAGCAAATACATGTTTCATGATAAATCGCTCAATCTGTGAGGATCGAATGCACGATCCTGACCATCGGAGATTAATGCGTCCGCCTACGTGGCATTACTCGTATTATTTTATTTATTTTTTTTTCGGGACGATGCTCGTTGGTCTCCAAATAAAAGCCTCTAAGATAGCAGAAGCGCCCCTTTAAGTACCCAGGTACAAGGTAAGAAATAAACAAACAGAAATATGTTATTTTTTATTTCTTGTTTTATTCGTTAATTCTTTTTTTTTTTTTTTTTTTTTTTTTTTTTAATCGCTAGGTAGAAATATTTCTGTATTTATTCAGCGGCAAATCAGCCGAATGATGCGTAAGCAAAATAAAGGTTCCGATTTCCTCCCCGTGCAAACTCGGAAAAAATCGGAGCTGTCAATCATTCTGACGTCACTAATCTTTCATTGCGAGCTCGCCATGATAAACTTTTGCCCACCGCGGAGTTCTACAGGTAAGTGGGTGGTTTTGCGGAGGGAACTCGTCGGTAACCCGGTGGACGAAAAATCCGTCGCGGTGGGAATTGGAGTGGGGTATCAGAAAGATCCGCGGTGGGCTAAAAAATCAACCCCACCAGTTCGGGGGGGGGGGGGGGGGGGGGGGGTTTGAAAAACCACCTAAGCTGTACTGTATGTATACTATGACAATCACCCAAAAATCAAGATTCTAGGCCCAGGTCAAAAGGTGAATTTTTTTTTTTTTTTTTTTTGTTGATTTGGGTTTTTTTTTTTTTTTGTTTGTTGATTTGGGTTTTACTGCCCATTCAAGAATATTCCACATATCAAGCCAATCGTACATCAAAGGTGGGCAAAAACAGGGGAAAAAACCACCTAACCATCTGTAAGCAGAACTTGGCTTTCCCATATGTGACCCGAGCAAGGCTCGAACCACAGCGGTGAGAAACCTAATGGATTAAGAGTCAACTTTCCTATCGACTAGGCTAAGGGAGATGGCTATTTATTAGGAATACATTTTCTAAACATCTGATACAAAACAAAGGCTCTTTACTGAGCAGGCATTTTGGCAATCAAGGGAGTGCATAACTCTGATGCTAAAGGTCAGGCTGCTTTTGAATCTTGTCCAAGATTTTATGCCCGAATTGATCATCTGTGAGTTTCAGTCACAGATAAAATAACAATGCCAAATACCAGATACTCACTACCACTGATAAATCTTCAAGAAGGAACAGCTTGTTTGGTATGCCCTTATCTGTGAGTTTGTTGTGACGACAGTTGATTGTTCGTAGAGCTGGCAAATTGGCGAGGTCTCCTTCAAGACTGCTGATGCCATTCTTGATCACAGACAGATGTTCCTACAAAAACAGATCACCAATGAAAAATACATTTGTTATCATAGCTCCTGGTAAGAAGGGTACTTAGTCAGATAACATTTTTTTTTATTTTTCCACAAAAACATGTTGTGGATACTCACTATCGTGATTGCGTTTTCAACTATCAATAACTATCACCAGTAGTCTCTTCAACTGTCGACAATTTTTGGTTTTCTCTTTCTGTAATGCCATTCTGAGGCTTTTTTCTGTCTAAATTAACAAAAATGAGAACAAAATAGACTTCTACTTTGCAAAAATGTTTGTTAAAATGTTGGCAAAAACTGCTATTTAAGAGGGCAGTAATGTTAGGTATTTTAACAGGCAGTCCGGTCTTTATAAAATCAACGAAATTCATTAAAATACTGTGCGGTTTGGAGATGGTGATAGTATTGTGATGCATCGTGATTAGACCCTTCATAGAAATAGTATCATGATGGGGTTTTTCTGATAGTGAAAGTATTGTGTTAGGCATAATTTGGCATGATACTCAGTTCTACTAACCAGTATCTGAAACTTATGTCAACGAAATTCATTGCTGCCTCACTGAAATATCATGCCCCAGACACATGACATGATATTCCAACCAGTCACATTATACAGACAATACAGAAATGTGGTAGTAGGTTTGGAGTTTAACGGCCTGCCAGCACTATTAAGATCATGTCGAGCAGGTCAGTTTACCTAACCACACTTTTCCTGGGCAGGTACTGACATGGGACTGACCAGTTCTGATTCCTAGCTTTACTTTCTTAATGCTGGGTAATAATAACCTAGGACACAGGTGTTCAAAGCTAACAATGTCATAAGTTAATAAGAGATTAAATTTAAATCATTTGATATGCAAATACACAGTTATTTTTTGCTGAAAAAAAGGTGAGCAGCTTTTGCATTGCTACTCACATTTTTTCAGCATAAAACATCAGTGTATCTGATATTAACTTTGCTAAAACACTTATTGAAGTCACACTTAACAAGTTTGTTAAGCTAACAATCATTTGAACAACTGGGCCTAGATTTTGCATTCACATAATCTGATCCGAGTACACTGGTTCTTAACCCTTCTCATGCTGAACATGACATGCCCTGTCTTAGCAAACAGTGTAGATCAAGATCAGTTGGCTTCTGAAGAAGCCAACTGATCTGGATCTACACTGTTTGTCATTAAATATGTGAATTTGTATCAAAACCCTGATCAAGTAATCTGACTGGCTGGAAATTAGAAGTGGGCGTGGCATCTTAATTTATTCAGCATGACAAGGGTTAAGATAATGTATGGCCCTTAAACATTAAACTACATTGGCAAACAACTGGTTACAGATGCAGCGGTTGATCTGGTTCTATACCGGTCGCATAATTTATGTGTCATAAGGTTGACTTTTATCTGGAGCACTCATATTGATTCATCTGGGAAATTTAGGCTTACCAGTTTCTTAAGATTTCCTATCTCTGATGGTACGGCTGAAAGGTTAGTCCTATTCAACTTCAGCCAGCGTAAACCTGTCATTTCGGCAACTTGCTTTGGAAAGTGACCCTCCTGAAACAAGATATTTGAGCTGCTCATATGAAAATGTTCCTTCAAAGCATGTATAGACAATGACATAACAAATGTTGCTCCAGATCAGGAGTCATCCTAGAGGGCGATTTGGGAGAAAATGTCTCCCTAAGTTTGCCGACTTCTCCCTATCTTGTATAGGGAAATAAAAAATTTGGCCCAAAACTTCTCCCTGAAATCCTGAAATTGTCGCAAAACTTCTCCCTATCTGAAAGCTCTAGGATGACCCCTGCAGATATGGATTTTCTAACTGGAAATATATTTTTCTTATTTCTCCATGAAAACATATGTTGTGGATACTCATTAGAAGTGCCTCAGCAAGGCACTTCCAATGAGTACCCACAACTTATGTTTTCATGGAGAAATAAGAAAATGAGTGAGGTGCTTCTGAGTATCCACACAATATGTTTTCAAGGAGGAATAAAAAAAATGGCTTTGTGGATAACCCTCTTATATACTATGCAGCAAAGTGCTGATCAACCTCTGCATGTGCACAGTCTGATCGGGGCCTTCACTTACAGAATCATCAAATTATCTTACAAAAAATATCCTGAAAACTACTGGGGACAGAATAGTCAAAACTAAAAAACATAACTCAAAACTCAAAAAAAGCTCACTCAAAACAAAAAAAAAAAATCTAAAAAAAAAATACTTGAAACTTGAACATTTGATATTTGAAAAATAGAAATCCTCATTTAGGGGTAGGTATGAATAAGCAGTCACAGATTCAAGGGTCAGTGGCCTCAAAGCTTGAAGTTAAGGAAACACAAACATGAATGCATATATTTATCATATCAAATCAGGGTTGTAATGTAAGCCTGACAAAGTCCACTAAAGAGGAAGAATCCATTGTTCTTGTTTAAGGGATGTCTACTCTTGTAGGTCATTTCGTGCTGTCTTCCAGAGAACAGGATGAGAAGGAACACAAGAACTAGCTGAGGAGAACAGAAAGGGACAAATAGGAGGGGAAAAGAGAATGATAGTGCAGAAACAGAAAAAAATCTATCATGGTCCCTTCCCATGATAGTTCAGCACATGTCTGAGACATGTGCTTAACAATCATGGGAAGGGACCATGATTTCCACCTGCTGTTAGTACAGCAGGCTCCTACCACTGCCCAACCACCCACTAAATGAGGACCTGCAAAAAAAAAAAAAAAAAAAAAAAGAAGAAATTTCACATCTTCCAGACACTATTGACAAGTAGCTCCAGATAAGAGACTATTTTTTTAACCAAATCTTATGGGTATTTTATCTACTTCTGGTCTTCTGCACAAAAACGTACAAGTATGTTGTGGGTACTATTTTCTTTTCTTTTTTTATTATTATTTATTTTTTTTTTTTCATATACCCATATTTGACCAAGTTAAATTGGATTCAGAGTAAAAAGTAGTGTTTTTGTTGGTTCATTATTTTTTGTTTTGTTTTGTTTTTTCTTTTTATGGAAAGCTGTACTTAAGTTAATTATTAAACTTCTTTTATCCTAATGGGTAGCTAAAACATTGAAATTCAAGAATCATTGCATTTGGTGAATCAAAAAGTCACATGATTTCCATATCAGCTTTACGATGTTTTTGTCATGTTGAGAAAACGTCTCTAACTATAGTATATTATATATTATGATTTTTTTCTTGCATCATGTCTAACCATACAACAAGCTACTCTCTTTTTGACATCATTTGAAACAAGTTTTCATTAGAAAATATTTATTAAAGCAACATATATACATGAATGTTTAAATGTATCGAAGAATTTAAAACAAGAACTCCGCCAAGTGGGTATTATACGCCCGTGGCAAGTAATAAGATGTAGCACAAAAACTGGCTCCTGTATAATTCAGTGCTCCGGATATAAACTGTAAGTAGAATTACAAAAAAAAATAAATAAATAAATAAAAAAAATTCATTGGGGCATATCTCTGCTGATATTTGGTGAACTGTAACCTAAGGGTCCAAGCTGGCCCAGAAATTAAGGAAAAAGTGACTTCTCCCTCCTGGGAAAATAGGGAGAAGTTTGCTGCTTCTAGGGAGAAGTGCTTTCTGACGGAGGACACACCACAGAAGCATGGCTATATTATAAGCTCATATGAACCTTTGGCTGATTTGTTTTTCCTATACTTCAATATCGGACCAAACAATAACAAAACAAAAATAAACAACCAAAAAAACAAAAAAAATGCTGCAAGAATTTTTTTTGTAAATCTTTAACTTGTTTTATACTGATTTTATTTTTGTTCTTCAAGGGAGCTAAATCAGAAGAGTATTAAAAAAAAAAAAAAAAAATTCCAAAAAGAATTATGTATTTATAAAGATTTAATAATGGCAACCTTTCCTTGCAAATCTAATAAAAGGAAGACGTTAAAAAAAAAAAAAAAAAAATCAATATCTTGCCCATATGACCAAAACTTCAGTTATTTGCAAAAAAAATATATTTATTATAAAATAAAATTTGCACACTATTACCTCTAAACAATATGCTGCGAAAAGTTTACAAAAACTTTCAAAGGGGCATAAATCTGCAAATATTTGGTGCACTGTAACCTCGAAATAATATGTGCTGCTCCACATCATCGTGTAACTATTTATGAAGTTTCAGCTTGATCGGATGTAAACCGTAGGAGGATTTAGTCGGAAACAAAAAATTAATAGAAATTTTCAACAGGGTTGAACTCTGCTAATATTTGGTGGACTGTAACCTTGAAACACTATACACTGCTCCACATCATGGTCTAACTACAAATCAAATTTCAGCTTGATAGGATGTAAACTGTAGGAGGATTTAGCCGGAAACTAATAGCTTACTGAAATTTTCAAAGGGGCATAACTCTGTTAATATTTGGTGGACTGTAACCGTGAAACATGATGTGCTGCTCCACATCATGGTCTAACTGTACATGAAGTTTCAGCTTGATTGGATGTAAACTGTAGGAGGATTTAGCCAGAAATGAAAAATTAATAGAAATTTTCAAAGGGGTATAACTCTGCTAATATTTGGTGGACTGTAACCTTGAAATAATATGCGCTACTCCACATCATGGTCTAACTACAAATCGAGTTTCAGCTTGATCAGATGTAAACTGTAGGAGGAGTTAGCCGGAAACTAAAAGTCTACTGAAATTTTCAAAGGGGCATAACTCTGCCAATATTTGGTGGACTGTAACCTTGAAACAATATGCGCTGCTCCACATCATGGTCTAACTATATATGAAGTTTCAGCTTGATCAGATGTAAAATGTAGGAGGAGTTAACCGGAAATGAAAAGTTTACAGAAATTTTCTAAGGGGTATAACTCTGCAAACATTTGGTGGACTGTAACCCCAAAACAATATGCGCTACCCACATCATGGTCTAACTATATACCAAGTTTCAGCATGATCGGATGTAAACTGTAGGAGGAGTTAGCCGGAAACGAAAAAGTTTACGGACGGACGGACGTCATACCCCGTAACATAATATGTCCCGTTTTTCAAACTGGGGTATAACCAGTGGAAACCTAAGCCAACATGCTACGGTATGTAAGCTGCATGTACGACCTTCAGTATTCAATGAAACATATTAACATGACCATAAGCAAACTTTTCTTTATTATCATTTTTCTGAGAAAAGAGGGTGCCACATGGTAGATTAGCGATAGGACCTATAGCTAAATGTGCTTACCCTCTTCATACAATAAATTAAAATAAAGGACTGACATTTCATGTGAATCATCCGATATGTCAATTCTCTCTCTCTCTCTCTCTCTGAATTAATTTGTTAACGGAAATTTGAGTTCATATCACTTGTACATGTATGTTGTTTTTTTTCTTCAAATATGAAAGTTACCGACCGACTACGATAACCAAACAAACTTTCTAATCACTGCACATACAATGTACCCTCTAAACTAGCCAGGGCAGCAGCAGGATCAGACTGCACAAATACACTTATATGTGTATTTGTGTAAGTGGGAGACGAAAAATTTTGTGGCTACATGTTTCGAACGACCAACTCTACAACTGATTTGTGTTCAGCCGCGAGTATTAAAGGGTATCCGAACAACAGCGGCTAAGCAAAATGCGCAAGGCCGGCCGCACATTTGGTCCAAAGCCTTGGATGATTTTTATTGGCCCAATTTTAGTTTTGGGCAAATTAGGGGTGGTGCTCACTGAGTCTTCCCATAATCATTTTCATGTGACAAGCACTTTTATCAAAACTGGCCCAATTTGTTTTCCGTGTCATTTTAACAGCAGAAAAGCCCCTTTAACCATCTAACTGTTGTTTGTTGTTGTTTTTTCGCCAATTAATCATGATTTCTTAAGTCAGAAATCCCCGCCTTTCAAATCATTATTTTCAAGCTTAGTGAATGCTGCTGCTGCCATGAAAACAGTTTGAACCCCTGAAGCGCCGCTGAAAATTCTAGAGCAGAAGATGATCTGCTTTCAGTACAGCAAAAATAAGGCGGAGATTTCCACGTGAATCATCTTCCCTGCAGATGGTTCACTTGTAATGTCACGTCTTATTTACACTGGAAAATAAGAAAAAAAAATGAAAATGCCATCTGCTGAATGTACTAAGCACGTCAAGGGTTAAGGGAGACCTTAAGGAGTATGGATACATCTCATTTGACATGGTAGACAGAAACGAACCAGCTGGAATATACATACATTGCTCGGAGGCCTGGACGGTTGATGGCTAGACCAGGGTTAGGGCTGTCAATTTATATCACCACTTAATGATTAAGATGATTTGGTGTCTTATGTCTCTTTCAACATAAATTAGTAAAGTCATGTCAAAATGAAGAATGCTGCATCTGATCAGGGTTTTCACTGTTCACAAAAATACGTTAGCCATTATTCTCCAGGAATGTCTAAATCTCATAGCCAGATGTACCTAAAATTGACTGACCAGAATCTTGTTTTGCAAACTCTCTTTCTTTCTCTCTGGAATGCTCCTTCTTTTTCACCCTCATGCAAATATGATGTTTTCTTCTTTTGAGCTAGAAGTTGTTCACTGACTTTATTGAAAAGAATGTTATCGCACCGGCGGTAATCGAATGCGAGACCTGATCCCAGATTCGATTCCTACCAAGGCTGCACTATTCTTTTGTAGCGATTTATCATGAAATACATGTATTTGCTATGGTCATTCGCTCCTCCCATTGCAATTACAAGTTTCTGGCAGAAGGATGTTCAGTGTATTGGTTAACCGCTTATGCATAAGCATGCCCATCAGAGCGTACTGGGACGCAAACTTTTTCCCGGGGACGCATAAATTTCACCATGCGGGAGTCCCCTTTATGCATGTTTTTTTTTTTGTCGGCACGCATCAAAAATCCAGGAGCTGAGAGACAAATAAACAGATCAAAAGCGCTTTGATTCTGAGCCGCAGGAGGCGTGATCCAATGTCATACTGTGTTGACCAATCCAATAACTCGGACCATGTGTAGTGTGTAGTGAAGCGGAGTGTGAACGGTGACAGACAGGATTACTGATGTGCAAACGATATGATTAAAGTAATTACGCAAGAATCGGATAATCGTTTTTAAATCATGCTGTTTTGACAATTACAAACTCACATTTAATCGGTATCATAATTAAAGGTGAAAAAAAACAGGTAAGTGATGTAAACAACATCGGAACTGCATGTCACCGACTTCGGACCGGCTGATTAGGGATGACAGAGAAAATAATTTTAATTGCTTTTGTTTGCGATTTGAGGAGCACATAAACATGGAAGCTGAAGTCTTCATTTTTCTTTATTCTTTCTTACGTCTGTGTTTGTGTTCGAATGTGAAAATGACAAAATACCCATACCAACTGTATGAAGAATATTCTAGTACCCGTGTTATGTTTTATTTACTGAGTTGTTTTTTTTTCTATGAAAATTACAATTCAGATGTGCTATAAACAATGTGCTTTTGGAGCATGCGACAGTAAATGTCCTAATAATTTGTACGGCGTTAACAGTTTCTGGAATAAGACATGAGAGCAAACAGTACAGTCAGTGATTCGACTGCATCAGACTGATATAGGATACATCAGATCAAGCTCTGTACTTCTTGTTATTCCAGCACATTTTAGAACATTTACTGTAGTAATTCAGCATCAGTTTGCATCTACACATGTATTGTTTTTGAAAGAAATAAAGATGATTGAGTTATATTGTCTCAATTTAATTAAAATCAGTCCATCAAAGAATTATTAAATAAACTACCACTCTGAGTAAAATGCGTGAATTTGTGGGACTCCCACTTTTCGGGATGGGACTCCCACTTTTTCCAGTGGGACTCCTACTTTTTGAAAGATGGGAGTCCTGAACTCCTGTTTTTGAAATCCTAGTGAGAGCTCTGCCCATGTCACTCTCTGTACTGGTGTGATTTATAAAAAATGCCGTTCCCCATTTCCATTTCCGTAAAGCAATTGCAGTTACATGTAGCTCCTTTAAACAGTCAACTGCAGTTAGCTCCCTTCAAACAGTAAACCTACAGAGTGAGGACTTTACCCCGCATTTATCAGGGTACAAGTAAATATTATGGTATGTTATTCTCTTACAGTATATACATTTAGAACATTATATTTATTGGCTTACATAGCAATCTTCAGTACTTTCGTTTTCATGTAAAGTGTTCTGTTTTTGTGTCTGCAATATTCGATATGCAGAACCAAGACCGTAATTTACATTGTATTTAAACCTAGCATCCGCAGGGAACCGTCTTCAAAATGAAATTTGTCATGTGTCTTTGCGGACATTCTAGATAGAGTCTTCCTGGGTAGAAACCAATACTAAGTTTGTGATAAAGTGTCTTGCTCAAGGCCACAATACTTGGTGCATGCGGATTGAATCCGCAACTTCTGGCTTACCACTCACTGGGCTAATTCAGCAGAAGACAAATTCTTTAATTTTTTTTTTTGTTTCCCAGAAAATAGGATGAAATTTCATGCAATAGAAAACAGGACTTGACATTTCATGCAATTCAGACAATTTGCATGAAATGTCAAATCCTGTTTTCTTGGAAAAATGAAAAAAATGTCGTCTGTTGAAAATTTTACCAAATGCTAAGCATTAAGATTTGCACAAACAATTCGCGTATGAGTGTGCATGACAAAACCTACAAAAAACTTGTACGAATAGACGGATCAGCCTGCACATCAGAGTAGTCTGATCAGAGCCTTTGCTAACCCCATGTGACTCCTATAATCTCTGAGTTTACCAAAACGTCTTGTTCGACGAGCGGAGACTTAGGTCAGCGCAGCTGCACATTCCAATCAGATCATTCGCTGATCATACCTACCATGTTTTCGGACACCAAATTTCGTCACTGATATCAATGGCACGCAGTTAAAATATTTTGACACATAATACTCAGTTGAGGGTATATGTCATGACTGTGTTTGGGTTTAATGATACATGAACCCTTTTGGGTCATTTTGTGTCGTCTTCCATAGAAAGGCAGAAAAGAGATAGAAGAGATAGTAGAGATGAAAGAGAGGGACAGGGAAGAAAGAGAACAAGAAGTGAAGAAACAGAAGAAATAACCTCCCCATACCCCACCCCCCCCCCCCACCCCACCCACACACACACACATACGCCATATGAAGATAGATAGATAGATAGATAGATAGATAGATAGACAGATAGATAGATAGATAGATAGATAGATAGATAGATAGATAGATAGATAGATAGATAGATAGATAGATAGATAGATGTTTACCATTTAATTTAAGTGCTTAATATGCGAGAAGGCAGTCTGTGCATCAAAATGGCTATTCATGTTGGGTAAAGACTGTTTCTAAGCTATTTAGTAATCCCTATGTAGATTCTAATGGGTCTGTTCAGATACGCCCAAACGACGACACGCAATTCTGGGATATTCGCATTTCCAGTAACGATTAAAATATATAAGTGAAGATACCCAAAAATGCAAGTCACAAACATTTCCAATGCCCTGCATGAAGAAACCACATGCTCCTAACGGTAATGTCACGTGAAATTGTGGCGGCGCCTGATCAGGGTCTTCATGGTTTGCCATACATACAGCAATATTTTGGAATATTCAGATGAAGTTTATACAGACCAATAATACTTGGCTGAAGTTTATCCAGAAACAATAACGATTATACGTATGTGTATTTTCTAAATTAATGGAGAGTGGCCATCTTTCCCCATGAAAAAATATCTTCCTTAGCTGAAAAGAAGTTTTGTGGGGAAATTATCGCGTGTGCAGAAACATCAGTTCATGCGCGGAAACCTCGCACTACTCTAAAAAATCTCGCGCATGCAAGAAAGAACTTCATGCAAAATCCGCATGAAATTTTGAGCAAAATTCACACAACTACATAATAGAAACGCGGAAAATTAAAAAAGTTCATGTGCATTGTGTGAACCGTTAAACTTCTGCGGCGACTGTACTGTATATACCACAAATTAGCCACAACACCAGTCTTTGCAAAATCTTTCCAACTGATGCAGGTCAACTGTCAGACAGACTGAAATTTTTGGTAGAACAAAATAAAATTCTGCAGGTCAGGAGGCTTGTCTGTTATCAAATTACTATCCCTTTTTCAGTCAAAAAAGACTGAGGTAGTATATCAGCCAGCACCTGGAAAGCCTTACAAGGAGCCTACCATCACAGTGAAAGGTCAACGACTGCAAGTGGTAGACAAGTTCACCTACCTTGGAAGCACATTGTCTAGATTTGTGCACATTGATGATGAAGTCAATGCTAGAATTGCCAAAGCTAGTGCAGCATTTGGCCGGCTACGTGGAATTATTTGGGACCGAAGTGGAATCAGACTTGACATAAAGCTGAAAGTATATAGATCGGTAGTGCTACCAACACTGTTATACGCATGCGAAACTTGGACAGTTTACCAACGGCATGCCAAAAGACTGAACCACTTCCATACAAGCTGTCTTAGAAAACTTCTAAAGATCATGTGGCAAGACAGGATTCCAGACACAGAAGTCCTGAAAAGGGCAGGGATGCAGAGTGTAAATACTCTTCTGAAATTGGCACAGTTAAGATGGACAGGCCATGTTACCAGAATGCCTGATGAACGTTTGCCAAAGAAAATCCTCTATGGAGAACTTCAAGTAGGAAAACGCTCCCATGGTGGTCAGGAGAAGCGATACAAGGACACCCTCAAAGCCTCTCTTAAAGACTTCAACATACCAACAGAGTCATGGGAACAGATTGCACAGGATCATACAAAGTGGCGAGGCCTCATAAAAAGGGGAGCTGGTGAATACGAAGCAAAAAGAATCAGCGAAACCGAGCAGAAACGTGCACAGCGGAAAGCCAGAGCTAAGGCATCACCAACAGAGCTTTCTTCTTCAGACCTCTCTTGTTCTATCTGCAACAGGCAGTTTAGAGCTAAGATTGGTCTCGTTAGCCATCTTAGAACACACACATAATAACACATCATACAGTTGATTAGGATTGGTCATTGTCAGTAATGACAGACGAACTATATATCTTTTTTGGCCAGAAATCACAGGACATTTGTCAGACATCGAAATTTTCTGCAGGACAGAATGAAAATTTGGTGGTTTTGTCAGACAGTCCTGCAGTTTTCGCAAAGACTGCAATACAACATTTTACTAAAAAGGTAAAACTTAACAAATATATTTTGAATAGGTTTTCCTTTGATTTTATGGAAAAAACAAAACAAAAACAAATCAAAGCTGTTGACCAAGGTGTACCTTTGAGGCTAGTATAGGGGTTTTAGCAATGTGGTATAGTTGCCTTTTTACTTCATGGGGTATGGGATATTTGACATTTTACTACCAAAGATGTGGTATATTTGAAAACCCAGTTTTATGGACATTCAAGCCTATCAAGGCACTGGAGTCATGTAAGTATCCGAGAATTCCGCATGATTCCTGGGATATACTAAGTATGAAGTCTTTAGGCCTTCCAAGAGGTTTTGGGGAACAAGGGATCATGCTCATTTCCTTTCGGGGAACATTGGGAAATATTTAAGGTAACAAAACTAATTTTTGGGAACAGGGAACATGGAAATTTTGAAAATTACTGTTAGGGAACATGGCCGATTATTTTTAGGGTACACCTCCTGGGAGGGCTACTTTGCACGCATCTAGGAAGTGCCTAATTTCATATTAAAGGCCATCCCATTATCAAAACGCGGAAAAGAACCGCTCCATTTGTACAACTGATATAATCTTGTTTGTAAAAAGGCCATCGAATAACCACCTGAAAGTCATTTTTAGTCAAATCTATTCCCCTCACAAACGGCAAAACGCCAGTGGCAGCCATCTTTTTTTTTTTCAGGAAACTGCAATTCGGTGTCAAGATACTCTTACTTGCCCGAAATATCAAATAAAAACAAGCAAAAATTCCCGTTACTACACTTTTTCTTTCTTATCATTTTTGTCTTTTCAGACATTTTTTCGGTGATCAATGAATGCTGTCTTCCCAATGTTTTATATGTGTTTGAAAGTGTGTATTTTTGTCCAATATCCAGTTAAAATGACGAGGCTATATTGTATAAGTTCACCGCTATGAAAATTGGGAATTCCAGTTTTATAAAGCAATTACTGATCAATAACATTGATCCCAGTTATATGTCATTGGGTTGTGTGACTAAATTTAGAATTTAGGGAAAAGAGAAGACTGGATGACAAAAATTTGTTTTATACTTCTTTTATACTTTCGATTATAGATTTGATTGAAATAATAATTGGCCCTTGAATTATTACTCCAGTGCAACAAACCAGACTTAGATTGTGGAAAATATTCTGAAGCAGATCAACAAGATTGTAATATGACCACAGATCATTACACCTGATTAGGAAATAATTAAGCAAGGCTGACATTTGATGGTAATTGATAATAATTATGTCATCAGAAAACATTTAATCTTCAACCATGGACCATGATGGGGATGCATTTTGTTGAAAGCATTACTGCTTTTTGTACTGTGTTTTTGCAGCAGTGTCAGAGTTGGCAGCCTGAACTTTGAATAAGTGAATGTTCAAAGATGGCAGACCAAAATAACAGGAGTGAGGAAGCTGCTATATATGATGATGCCAAGACCGAGGAAGAAACTGTTGAAAGACAAGCAGATGCAATATTCAGAAACTTTTTATTTGAAAGGTTCCAAATTGAAGAGAATGTAGCGGAGGAGATTTCAAAGTCTGGTGATGCGGGAGATGAGCCTGAATTTCCTCGCTATTATGCTAGGAATAATCCTTCTTATGAAATAGGGCGGCAACTCAGACTTATTGGTGAAGAGCTTGATGAAAAGTACAAATATGAATTTAATGACTTGATTGGCCAGCTGAGCAAAGAAGCTGCAGGAAGAAGAAATTATTTTACATTTATGTGGCTGATGAGGCGGTTTATTGAAATATTGAAAGCCAGTGTAAACTTCCCTGTGCATCTTATCAAAGTCAGTTTTCAGACTTTAATTGCACTCTGGCTAAATCCAGCTGCTTTGGATGTTAACATTTTGGAAGACAGAAACCAGGAAATTTCTCAAGAAAAAGCACAAGATGTACCAGACAGTGCTAAATCAGATGTGAAAGATCTGGACAAAAGGGCTATTGAAACATATTTGAAAGCATTAAAGAATGAAAATGAAGCTGCTCGGCATATACGAATCATGGTCATAGGTATGTTTGGTGCTGGAAAAACTAGTCTTGTGCGGAATCTTTTAAGCTTAGATGATATAGATTTAGAAAGTACTGATGGAATAGATATCCATGTAAATGAGTGTTTTGTAAGTGAAACTGATGAATGGTTGTTTCAAGAAGCTAATTATGCAGAAATCACAGATTATAAATACAGAGTTGCTGCTTTGATGAGGAAGTGTGCATCCTCAGGAAATTCTGGTGACAGTGCAGAAAACTCAGATAATGTGGAGGTCATTTATCAGAGACAAACTAATATGGCAGTTTCAGAAAATGAAGTTAGAAGACAGATCTCAATTTTAAGCAGTGAAGACCTCCATAAAACAAAGAAAATTTTAGACACATTCAGAGACTCAGATCCAGTTCTGGGTAGTTTCTGGAAAGATATCTGTAATGCCTGGGAAATAACTGAATCAAAAGTCAAAGGAGAAAAAACAGAAGTCAAGTCTTCAACTCAAGCAACTGTGTCTATATGGGACTTCGCTGGGCAAGATATATACTACTCTACTCATCATTTTTTCATGAATCCCGCATCAGTCTACCTTCTAACTATGGACATAAGTATACCGCTGAAGAGTAAAATAACTGGCATTGAAAGTAAATCTAGTTTCTCATATTTCCATGAGGGAACTACCTGCCTGGATGCTTTCAAATTCTGGTTAAATTCAGTTCATACATATTCTGCTAAGTATGGTAAAAACAGCCCAACTGTTATTCTTGTTGGTACTCACATTGACAAGATAGAAGGTAGTGCAGAAGAGAAACAAAAGAAAGGAGAAGAATATTTTGATGAAGCCTTAAAGTCATTCATTAATTCGTCAGTGTTGCAGCATGTTCACCCAAAGAAATTCTTTATAGACAACACAAATTCAGATGAAGACTTTGATTCTCTTAGGAAGGAAATACTTGAGTTGGCAAGAAGTCACAGAAGCTGGAATCAGGTTGTTCCAGCTAGATGGATCCTTTTAGAGAGGTCTTTAGAACAACTTAGATTTGAAGGCAAAGAAATGATAAGCCTTGAAGATCTCATAATTAGAGATGCTGAGAACGAATATCCAGTTGGAAACAAGAATGAGTTGAAAGAATTCCTTAGATTCCATCATGCTCTTGGCAATCTTCTGTACTTTGATACAGAACCCCTGGAAAATCATATCATTCTTTCTCCTCAGTGGATTGTGGATGCATTCAGATGCTTTGTGACAAGTTTTCCAAAGAAAAATCCACAAGAGCTAAAATTATGGGATGAATATGAAAAGCAGGCCAAACTTAGCCCACTCCTTTTGAATTCCATAATAGATAGCAATAGTTGTTTGGCTGACTACAAAGATGAAGTTGTTAAATATATGGAACATCTTGACATCATGGCACAACCAACAATTTTTATGACCAGCAAAGAGAAACTGAAGACAGTCCTAAAGGAAGGATGTGATGTAAAGAAAATCATCACAGAATATCAAAGGGGAAGTGATTCAGTTGCCAGAGAAGAGCTATTAAAGGAAAGGCTTGACTTTCATATTGTACCTTGTATGCTTAGTGCTAGGCCTCCAGAGAAAGTTATGAAGCATGTCATTAATCCAACTCAGGCACTCAAAACTGCCAATTTATGTTATGTTTTCAGTGGAGAATTTCTACCGCCAGCAGTATTCCATCGTCTAATTGCTGTTTGTATCAATGAATGGCCAGTCTCAACACGGGAAAAGGAGTTTCTTCTGTATCGAGGGCTTGCTGTATTTTGCTTGACACCTTCCATGGAACTGGCCATTTGGATACATGAACATGTCATCTTCTGTCGAATGGTGTTGTACACAACTATGGATACGGGTATACCAGGTGTTACATGTTCAAAAACAAGGCTCTTTATTAGTGATACTCTACAAAAGTTATTGGGCATTTATAAAGATAATTGGTCGACAGTGATACTGCCATTTGAGGAGTACATCCAGTGTGATCAGGTAAAAGATCCACTTTTAGGTTTAATTGCTGTGAAAGACCTCGTTTCCAAAAAAGAGGCAGTGTGTAAAGATCATTCAGAGGTTCATGTAATAAAATCAGAGGAAGTCCTTGTACACTGGTACCCAGAGTATATTGGAGGGATCAAGTCACCTTATGGAGCTAGATATGTGCATACAAGTAAGGAGGACTTTCAGAAAGTTCCCTCAGAAAAAGAGCTTAATAAACTGTCAAGTAAAATAGGACACGAGTACTTCCACCTTGGAATGGCTCTAGGTCTTTCACGACAAGTAATTCAGCATTGTGAGGAACAGCATAGATTCGATGTTCCCACAAGAATTTTCTGTGTGCTTCAGAAATGGAAGGAAGCTAATGGACAATATGCAACACTAGAAAAATTGAAAAATTCAATGGAGAATGTGGATTGTGATATGGATGGATTTTATGAAGTTTTTTGTTTTAATTAGATATGTTTTTGTGGAGGAAAAAAAGACAACAATAAGAATATAAGTCCCTAAGCCAAGCTTTACATGTAGAAATAGCTTTCTGTTCAGCAAAAGAATGTTGATACATGTACAATGTACATGTTTACATCTATAATTGTTTCTCTACAAAAATTCAAGAAGGGCAGTCGTCAGTTTCTGGCGAAAGAATGTGCACAATACTGGTTAACCGCTTAGAGGACTAAACCTGCCCAGTAAACGTGTGGTTAGGTAAAACTGACTGCACTCGACATGACCCCTTTGGGTTGACTGGGCCGTAAAACCTCAACACAAACAAATTCTCTACAAAAATATGTTGTGGAACACTATCATTAGAAGTGTTTCACTGAGATGCTTCTAATAAGTACCATAAAATATATTTTCACATGAGAAATCATGACAAAATATATTTATCTGGACATTCCTCTAATCTATATTTAGATTTCTGTCCATGATTATAGGTTAGAACAAGGCAATTTTTTCATTGACTGTCTTGAAGAAATGCCTTATAAATTTAAGTGGTTCTACAAAAGCATTGTTATCCCCACGCTTTTTAAAAAAGCAATGGGGATATTGGTAACGCCTCCGGGACTGTCCGTCTATCTGTCCGTCATGCAATCGCCTCCTAAACCATTGGGCAGAATTCTACCAAACTTGCTACATCACTTTCCCTCATGGTAAGAGCAACATTATTTTCTGTGCATCCGTACGTCCATGCATCTGTTGTCGGTCCATTTGTCTGTCACACTATCTCCTCCTAAACCACTGGGCGTAATTCAACCAAAATTGCTACATCACTTCTCCTTATGGTAAGGTTGTGTGAGAGCAACGTTATTTTTCCATTGGTCTGTCCGTCTGTGATTCCATCATCCGTACATTGTCCATTGCGCTATCTCCTCCTAAACCACTGGGCATAATTCAACCAAACGCTACATTTTTTTCCCTCTTGGTAAGGGTATGTGAGAGCAACATTATTTTTCCATACGTCTGTCGTCTGTCCATCTGTCTGTCATGCTATCTTCTCCTAAACTACTGGGCCGCATTCAACCAAACTTGCTACATCACTTCCCCTCATGGTTAGGGTGTGGGAGAGCAACATTATTTTTCCGGCCGGCCAGCCGGCCGGCATCCATCCATCTGTCCATCGGGCTATCTTCTAAAGCACTGGGCAGAATTTAACCAAACTTGCTTCATGACCTCCTCTCATGGTAAGGGTGTGGGAGAGCAAGTCCATTCGTCTGTCATGCTATTAGCAACATTAGCAAAGAGCGTGGGGATTTGCGATGGCACCCCATCAACTGCGCATTCTAGTCTTAATTTATTATCCCATTCTTCAAATGGGATAATAAATTACTAATTATTATAGTGTTCTCTCCAGATATTTCTGAAGACACATAACATTTATCACAAAATCAGGTCTAAATAGGTTGCTCAATTTGTTTCCTTATAATAGCTTTCAACCATGTTTCAGTTATGTTATGCCTGTATTAATTAATGTGTTCATGCTTGCTTTGTACAACTTAATTTTTTTTTTTTTTTTTTTTTTTTTTTTTCATGGATGATCTCAGAGAAGTTATTAACATGACTGCTTATCTCCACATGTGCAACACCATGCTATGAAAAGAAAACCATAAGGAGATCTTCCTGAGATGGGTGCAGAATTAAAATAAAGCTGACATTTTGGCACAATTGCCGATATCCAAATTCAGGTGATGTAATTCAACCTCTTATTTAGTCTCGCAGATAATCAGACTGGAATTGTAGTCCTTTAAGAAAATGCAGAACAAAAAGTCATTTTTTCACGATGCAAGGTTGTCAGATTTTGGTGATAGTCAGGCATGTAAAATTTCAGTTCTTGGAGAGATCACAAATCTCTGCTTAGATACATCACCATTTCAGTGAAAGTTTAACATGTTACTGTGTACGTAGTTCAAAATATATTGCATTCTTTTGTCATTGCACAGAAACTAGGCGTTTTATTGATGGGTGGTGTGTAAGGAGAGCGGTGGTGAGTAAAGGTATAGGTGGTGATTGAGAAGACCATGGTTTCTTCTGAACTACATAGGAACATGTTTAACCTCCACTGAAACTGTAATGTATTTAAACCAGAGATTGTAATCTCTACAAGAACTGGAGTTTAACATGCCTGTCTGTCACCAAAATGGCAAACTCTGACCACCCTTGCATTGGGAGAAAAATGATTTTTGTTCCGTATTCCCTTGAAGGACTACAATTCCGGTGTAATTATATGTGAGATTAATGAGAGGTTGCGGTGTAATTATATGTGAGATTAATGAGAGGTTGTTCAATCCCCGCTGAGGTCGGCAACATTCTTCCGTGGAGATTGATCATGAAATATTTTCTACGGTCATTCTCTCCTTTCCGCTGATTCAAGAAGGGCAGTTGTCAGTTTCTAGCGAAAGAATGTGCACAATACTGGTTAACCGCTTAGAGGACTAAGCCTGCCCAGTAAACGTGTGGTTAGGTAAACTGACCGCGCTTGACATGACCCCATTGGGTTGACTGGGCCGTAAAACCTCAACACAAACATAATGAGAGGTTGAATTGCATCCCCGATTTTGGATATTGGCAATCATGCCAAAATGTCAGCCTTATTTCAGCTGTCAGCCTTATTTCAACCCACCTTCAACGCCACCTTAACTGACTGTCAGCAACCACCGCCTGAAGATCTCCTCAGGATTTTCTTTTCACAACACAGTGTTGCACGCGTGGAGATAAGCAGCAATGATTAAGGAGGAGCATTTAAAGATAATTCTGAGATGATTTTCTCTAGCTCTCCATAAAAGTGTATGTTGTGGATACTCAATAGAATCACCTCACTGCAGCACTGCAAATGAGTGCCAAAACTTGGTTTTTATAGAGAAATGAAAAAAAAATATTTCAGAATTATCACCATCCTCCTTCTCTGAGATCGTCTATACCTTGTTATTAACCCTTTCAGCTTGACAGACTAATGTAGATACCTGTGCAAACAGTGTAGATCCAGATGAGATGATAAGTTAATTTATAGTGTTTAAGAATTCCGAGTTTTAAAAATGTGAATTTAGTACTTGGTAAAGTTTTAAATATACATGTACCAAGGTTCTTACTAGGATTTTAAAAATAGTGTTCCCAAGCTTTAAAGCCATTTTCTGCCAAAAAAAGGAGTCCCACAATATAATTTTACTTAATTTCTCCCAACTACCAAAATGGGAATCTAGAACTCCATAATATGAGTTAATAAGAACCCTGTATACATGTAGTAAATATGGAAATTATACTACAGTAAATTACCTAAAATTTCTTATTTGTCCGTAAAAACATACTCATCTTGAGTTGGTACTCATCTGAAATGCTTTGCCAAGGCACTTTTATAATGTACTCGCAATGTTTTTTTGTTGTTTTTTTTATGGCAGAACTGGAGAAAATGATCCCAGATTTATCACCAAATACTCCATCTTAACAACTCCTCCCATAACTGGCTCTGGGAAAAGATAAACTAGCATATATCAAATAGGCAAACAATAATATGGTAAATGTCTTAACCCTTATCCTGCTGTTCCCGATAACCCCTACCTTTGCAAACAGTGTAGATCCAGATCAGTTGGCTTCTGAAGAAGCCAACTGATCTGGACCTGCACTGTTTGCCAATAAGTATGTGAATTTATAGCAACAATCCTGATCAAATAATCTGATAGGCTGAAAATTAGAAGTGGGTGTGGCATCTTAATTTATTCAGCAGGACAAGGGTTAATTAATATTTTGATCACCAGAGTTTCTGACAAAGTGGCATATGCAAACAAGGTATAGATCCAGATCAGACTGCTCCTAACTGCTAGGCCAAAAAAGTGGAGTAAAGTGATGTTCTGGATATTTACCATAGTCTAAGCCATCCAACAGATCTGTGCTGTCAAGCCTGGAGCTTTTTTGCTTGCCAACATGTAGAATAAACTATATTTACCCCAAGTACTGGGACACCTGAACTCCTTACCTACCATATTTGTCCTTAAATTTCAATGTCATTTTACTACCTGTTGTAGCTTGTAAAATGTTGCTGGATGAATAGCAAACAGTGTAGACCTTGATCAGATGCCACATTCTGTGCCATCTGATTTGGATCTACACTTTTAGCTCATGGCTGTCTGTCCCAATGCTTAGGTTTATTACAGTTATATTATCAACCCTCCTCCCCCACCCTCCCCCTCCTCCACTCATCTGCAGCTGTGTATACAATATACATAACTCCAGATAAAGGGGGGGGGGCGGGAGTGGGGGAGAGGTGGGGGATAAGGAGGGACAGGCTGATATCACAGCCACCTTTGTTTTTCCTCCACGAAGGTACCTTCTTTGGTTTTTATCGTTTTAGATTTTATTATTGTAATTTTATCATTCATCAGTTTGCAAAGCTTGAAAAATTGAAAGATATTTAGAAAGCAATTAATTTTGGTAAGAGGGAATAAGCTGTTCTTACGCTCATTATTAGGATTTCTAAACATATTCTTTTAAATATTCCATCTAAAATTTAATTATTATAGGCGGAGAAAACCAAGGTTATCACCTCCTTCAAATGCGACAAAATTGGGGATTTCATAACTTTTTAGGTATCTTCTGGCTGAAGAGTTCCACCCAATTGCCCCTTTAAGGGGATGTTCAGAAACCGGTCTTTTTTTTTTTTTTTTTTCTTCATTTTTGTACTAAAATGCCATATTCGACCTAATTAACGCAATGTGCGCTTAGGTTCTTTAAAAAATACTTGTACTTGGAAAACTTGTAAAATATTGTCCGACCCATACTAAGGGTACACTTTAAAAAAGATCAGCAAATGACTCATCAGATGATACTTATGCGATGTTTTTGTGTGTGTGTATGTGTGTGTTTTTTTGTGTGTTTTTTTTTGCTTATTTCTTTGTAAAAGCATATGTTGTGGGTACAATTCAAATGGGTACTCACAACATATGCCTTTATAAAGAAGCAGACAAAAAGTACATGGCCACAATTTGAAGACTATGGAATTGCTTGACTGTGCGCTTATAGGGGTATGTGCGGTAACAAGGGCGAATAGGGTATGTTGTATTTTTGCACCAAAACTATAATCTATACATTTTTGTTTGGATACTACACAGTTGTTTAGCTAGCTCGATTTTTGCTTTAGATTCGAGCAATAGTGTTATAAAGAGGTTGTTGTGTCCCAGCAGGCACAAAACGTTAAAATGACGTCATATCAACGTCGATGCGACGTGATCACGTCGCATCGACGTTGATACGACGTCATTTTGACGTCGTGTGCCTGCTGGGGTATATATGAGCCCCAACATGGGACAATTTTGTCTTCAGACCAAGTCTTCACAGGGTGCTCATGTCCAACACTATTGTGTTGCAGGGCATGTTAATTAACCCATTGTAGACTGAATAGACTTCCCCACACTATATATGGAAGAGTCCAATTTCAATATTAGTTACGTCCAGCTGTAAGACTTAGATATTCCTAAAGAAAAATGACTAAACTATCAGCAAACAGTGAAGACTGATCAGATGCCGCTTTCTGCGGCATCTGATCTGGGTCTGCACTGTTTGCCAATTACCCTTTTAGGGGTCTACCGACTACAATTGGTTAAAGAATAGTGAATGACCCAACCAGCCTGTGTGGATGTTCATGCTTGCTAGGATGTGCACTATGTAAATGCAGAGGACTTGTGGAAGGAGGAGTGTTTCATTACGAAAACACACCTGTTCAAATACTGAAAATTTTACCACCCAAAAATGAAAATTTTCAGATAAAAAATTCTAATATTTTTCATATTTCTGCTCAAAACATAGATTGTGGGTACATGTTATAACTGCCTCAATGAGGTGGTTCTAACAAGTATGGTACTCACAATCTATCTCATTAGAACCACCTTGATGAGGCAGTTCTAATGAGTACCCACAATCTATGTTTTTTAGGCAGAAATAAGAAAAATAATATATACCCCTGTAAACCCAAGTTTTACTATATAAAAGTAGGGTTTAAGGGGGTCAAAATTAGATAGGCATGTTTTCGTGATGTGATGATAATTCTGGGATAATTTTCTTCCATTTTCCATAAAAACATGTTATGGATACTCATTTGTTCAAACGAATACCCACAACATAATTATGTTTTTACAGAAAATGCATAAAAAACATATACTGTGGGTACTCATTTGAAGGACCTCAGTGAGATGCTTCAAATGAATACCCACAACATATGTTTTTACAGAAAATGCATAAAAACATATATTGTGGGTACTCATTAGAAGCACCTAAGTGAGGTGCTTCAAATGAGTACCCACAACATAATTATGTTTTTGTGGAAAATTATCTCAAGAATTTTCACCAAGTACTCCTCTGTACATGTGGGAATGTTTTCAGTTACATGACTTGCATGTATAATGATGATAAGTCTATATGATGATTTAGCTCAAATGGGCTGTACCATGTGAAAACATGTCTTTGGGTGTATGTAGACAGCAAAGGCCCAGATCAGCCTGTGCATTTGCATCTGATCATGGCCTTCACTGTCTGCTAACAGAATTATTGGATACTACGGAATGTATGAATCGAGAGCAAAGGCCTGGATGATGTTTGCAGGTGTGCATGATAATGCGCATAATAATCAGAACCTGCTTATTTTGCGCATGTTTGAAGGCATTTTTTCACTTTACATGGCCCAAACAAACAGTTACAGTTGTGATTGTTGTATTTTATCTGCTTGCTCACTGAAGATAAAGGCAGATAAAAAATGAGTATGACATTTTACTTTTTTTTTTCCAGAAAGCAAGATAAGACATTTCATGACTGACATAAAATGTCAAGCCCTGTTTTCTGGGAAAAATAAGGAAAAGTATTTTAATCATTAGCACTCTGTCTCCTAAGGACAATTTGTCTGCAATATAAAAATCTTTCTTTTTTCTTTGAAAAATAAGAAAAATATTTCTTTAGCTCCAGATAAGAGACTGAGAGGTATCCTATAAATATTTTTTCTTATTTCTTTACAAAAAAAACACATCATCACATGTCATGGGTGCTGATCAGATTTGCATCGGCAAGGTGCCGCTAATGTGTACCCACAGCATATGTTTTCGTAGAGAAATAGGAAAACTATTAACCCTTGTGAGCCCAGATATACCCTGCCTTTGCAAACAGTGTAGATCCAGATCAGTTGGCTTCTGAAGAAGCCAACTGATCTGAATCTGCACTGTTTGCCATTTAGTATCTGAATTTGTATCAACAATCTGGATCAAGGAATCTGATTGGCTGAGAGTTATAAATGAACGTGGCATCTTAATTTATTCAGCATGACAAGGGTTAATTCTTTTCAGTGGAAAAAATGTCCTGTCTAGAGCAATGGTAAATGTCCTAAAATTTCAAACACTCTTTTCCATCCTTTTTTTTTTTGCCTAATTTTTACTTTTTGTGCAGTTGTTTCCTAAAATACTTAGTGGAATGACAAATGGTGTAGACCCAGATCAGACTGCTCTTTCAGGAGCAGATTTATCTGTGTCTACACTGTTTGAATATGCAATTTTGCCAGACACTTTGGTGTATGAAATTTTTGGACATTTACCATATACTTTCAAGATGATATCCACTGAGTTTTATCAAGTTTGCTGAGTGTTAAATATAGCCTACTTTAATTTGAGCTTCATCACGTGAAAAGAGATAATATGCATATGCATACAGCAAAGATTCAGATGAGCCTGCACATCTGCACAGTGGTAGGCAACTGACTGATCAGATTTTTAACGCTATCAGGCAACTGAGTCACATAGAGGCAGCGCCTGGTAGGCAGAGGGGAAGCTTCAGTCAATGAACTAGACATAGCCTTGCTAAAGGGCCAGGCATAAGCACTACTAGGTTGATATGTAGCTCATTCTGTATTCATTATTTAAAGGAACCACTGACAGGAATTTAGAATTTGTAAATACAGTAAAACCTGTGTAAGAAAGCTGCCTTTGAAATTGACTTTAGTGGTTAATGTGGAAAGGTGGTGTCTTATAAAGGTACATGTCATGTAATTTTGCTAGCAAAATTACATGACATGTACCTTTATAAGACTTTTTCCACATCAACCACAATTTAAAGTCAGTCTCGAAGGTGGCTCTCTTACACAGGTTTAACTGTACATATACATGTACATAGGTCCATCTACACAAAAAACTGTATCCAATAATCAAGGCCTACACCTTTGCCAGAATACTGACAGCAAAGAATGATCAAAATGATTTAGGCTTTAGCTGCTTGCATAACATTTTTGTTTAATGCTTAGCATTCTGGGTAAAATTTTCAGCAGACGACATTGAAATAGTTTTCTTATTTTTTTCCAGAAAACAGGTTTAGACATTTCAAATTGTCTCCACTGTATTGTATTTTTTGCATATAATGTGTATCTGCTTTTGTAAAAAGCATCTTCACAATCATATAGAAAATGTTCTAAAATTATATTCCATGATTTTTTTGGTCCAAAGTTTGCTTTTTATGCAGTTCTTAAATTAAATGCCTAGTGGAATGGCATACACTGAAGACACACACTAGGAACAGCCTGGTCAGGATCTGCTCTGTTAGCGTATTCTGTCAGAAACTCGAGTATATTGATCTTTAGGACATCTGCCAGTACCATAATTATAATTAATTAACCCTTCTCTTGCTGAACATGACATGTCCTGTCTTAGCAAACAGTGTAGATCCAGATCAGTTGGCTTAGAAGCCAACTCATCTAGATCTGCACTGTTTGTCATTAACCATGTGAATTTCTATCAAAAACACGGATCAAGTAATCTGATTGGCTGAAAATTAGAAGTGGGCGTGGCATCTTAATTAATTCAGCATGACAAGGGTTAAAGTTTCTTTACATATAATTCATTGATTGTACTTCTAAGCATGAATAAGAGTCTAATTGCCTGGTGGAATAGCAAACAGGAGCAGTTTGATCAGGATCTGCACTCTTTGTCTCACCTGAGTTAAGCAAGCACCTAAGAGAAGACCAAAAAGTGCAGGTGCTTGCTTAATACAGGTAAATTTACACTTATTTGACTTGTAAGAGATTCAAAAATAAGGCCTCTTAACAGAGGTGATTGCTTAATACAGGTGGCCTTTAAGACAGGTTTGGCTGTATATACTTTTTTGTCAGAAACTTTAGTGAACAAAATTTTTGAACATTTATCAGTTCTTTAAATACTGGTATGATTAATTAAAGCATCTTCTTATATAATTAATTGTGCTTAAAACACTATTAGAGACTTATGATATACTGTTTTTACCAAATGTATTTGGACAGACAGGCCTGAGCAAACAGTGTAGATCCAGATGAGATGCTGCAGAACACGGCATCTCATCAGGGTGTACACTTTTGATACTCATCCAGTAATTTTTAGACACAACATCTGGTTGTAAATTGTACATGTACTTGTTCAAATTTTAGAACAAGTATGGTAAGGGGCTGAGATTTCCAGATACTTAGGTATATACAGTAGGTACCTGAATACTGAAACACATTACGAAAACACGCCTATTCAAATATATTGAAAACTTCACCACCAAAAACTGAAAGTTTTCAGATAAAAATTCTGATATTTTTCGTATTTCTGCTCAAAACATAGATTGTGGGTACTCATTAGAACTGCCTCATTGAGACAATCTATGATTTATTGTGAAATAAGAAAAAATAATGTATACCCCTGTAAACTCTAGTTTTACCATATAAAAATGGGGTTTAAGGGGGTCAAAATTATATAGGTATGTTTTCGTGATGAGTGGCAGGCACAAATGAACTCTGAGGGACAAAATAATTGTTTTGTTTCAACCGGTTGAATCATGAAATGTTTATTAAATGTTGATTTTTTATTAATTAATCAATTTGTTATAAAATGTTCAAATTTTTTTATGATTGAATGGAAAATGTTTATAATTCAATCACATCTATATTTACAGGTAAAAAAAAATGATTACTGATAAGATTAACATACGTACTGGTAAAATGTGATTAAGATTTTTTTTGTGTTATTCAAGTTTTTAGACTAGTATGATAAGGAGAATCCTTGTCCTGCTGACCCCGGATATACCCTGCCTTTGCAAACAGTGTAGATCCAGATCACTTGCGTTTTTAAGGAGCAGTCTGATCTGGGTCCACACTGTTTGCAAAAATTTTAAAACCACAAGCAGATGACAAAGCAGACGACAATAGTTGTGACTGGCGCTTTAAGGGTTAACTACCCATTGAGCACACAGCAAAGACTTTGATCAATCTGATATGAGTCTTTGCTGGGTGCACATCCATTTTGTTTTTTGTTGTTGTTTTTTTGTCGTGCACTGGCTCATAAATTATATGGGTTACCATGCCCCTTCTTATCTGGAGCTGTTTGTTGTTCTATAGAACCAAGTTCTTTGTAAGTGCTATACTGTACTTCTTCATTCCATTTTTTCTGCCTGCTTTGGTGACTCAGTTTGATGCATGTCTGAATGGTGATTAGGAGGTCATGGGTTTGATCCCCGCCTGGCCCAGCAATATTCTTTTTGGAAATTGATCCGGACATATTTTCTACAATTACACTCTCACCAGCTTAACCCTTAAAGCACCAATCACAACTGCAGCAGACGACATTTTGAAATATTTTTTTTTTAATTTTTCAAAGAAAACAAGTCTTGATATTTCATGGCAGACGATTCACATGAAGTATCAAGACTTGTTTTCTTTGAAAAGATAAAAAAAAAGAAATAAAAATAAATGTCATCCGCTACAAATTTTGCTTGGCGCTTTACGGGTTAATCAAGAATGACTGGTGAAAGAATGTACACAAGTCCTGTTGAATTGCTAAAAGGACTAAGCCTGTCCAGGAAAAGTGTAGTTGGGTACACTGATATTATTATGACATAACCTTCATAGTGTTGACTTCGCCATTTATTTCCAACCCAACCAGCCATCCATTCTCTTTCAACAGTGATTATGTACATGATTATAAGCAGAAAACATTTTTTTATTATTATTATTTTTCTATGAATAAAGAACTTAATGTTTTATTGGAGTTGATTGTTTCTTAGTTGTCTGTTATTAGCTACCCTAGAGGACGAAATCAGGTGCTCAAGTATAGCTATTGTGATGGGTCAATGTCTGTTGTTCGTCGTGCATTGTCAACAGTTTGCTTTAAAAGCTCACTCCTCCTACACTCCTGGGCCAGTGGTCTCGAAACTTAGTAGGTAGTATTGGGGCAGCTTGCAGATCAAAAATAGCTAAATTTGTTCTAATCGGAAGTTCAAGATGGGCGCGCACCATCTTGAAAATCAATTTTGCACTTCTCCTGAACTGACAGGCCAGTGGACTTGAAACTTGATAGGAAGTATCAAGGTGACTTGTAGATAAAAAAACAAAAAAAAAAAACAGCTTGAATTGTTACGATCAGAAATCCAAGATGACCTCTATCTTGAAAATCTATTTTGTGCCTCTTCTTCAGAACCCAAAGATCAACTGACTTGAAAATGGTAGTTAGTATCAAGGCATCTTGTAGATCAAAAATAGCTAAAATTATTCTGGTAGAAAATCTAACCAGAAATCCAAGATGGCTGCCATCTTGAAAATCTATTTTGCACTTCTCCAGACCTAAAAGGCCAAATGACTCAAAACTTGGTGGGTATTAAGTATTGAGGCAACTTGAAGATTAAAAATATATAGCTAAAATCATTCTGACCAGAAATCCAAGATGGCTGTCATCTATTTTGCTCTTTATCTCCTGAACCAAATGGCCAGTTGACTGGAAACTTGGTAGGAAGTATCAGGACAACTTGTAGATCAAAAACAGCTAAAATTATTTCTATCATAAATCCATGGTGGCCATCTTAAACATTTATTTTGTACTTCTTCTCTTCTGATGAACTGAAAAGCCAAGTGACTAGAAAGTTGGTAGGAAGAATTGGGACAACTTGTGGATCAGAAATTCAAGATGGCCACCATCTTGGAAATCTATTTTGAAATACTTCTCTTTAATGGAAAGTCCAACTGACTCAAAACTTGATAGGAAGTGTTGAGGTGACGTAGATTAAAAATAGCTGAAATGGTTCAGATACAAAATCAAAGATGGCCACCATTGTTGCCATCTTGTGTTTGTTTGAGGTTTTACAGTCCAGTCAACCAAGCTGGGTCATGTCAAGTGGGTCAGTTGACTTAACCACATTTTACTGCACTTACAAGCAGTATTGTGCTCATTCTTTTGCCAGAAAGTTGCCATTTTTAAAATCTCTTTTTCGAACCTCTTCTCCTGAGCCCAAAGGCCAGTTGATGCGAAACTTCATTGGAAGTATCAAATTGACTCAAATTACAGCCTTGCGGTGAAAAACGGCCCACACCTAGGGGTTACTTGTCTGGTACACAAGTGAGTGATACAGGACCATCTTGGACCTCTTGTTTGGAATTGAATTCTATAAGCTGTATATGATAGTATACAAAATGGCATAAACAGATTTATGTAAGCAACAGGGAAATTAAAATGTTGAAACTAATGCATACCGTATTCAACCTAATAACTGCATATATCCTTGTAGCTGCACAGTGAAGCAAATTACATGTGTACTTTTTTCTTATTTATAAAAGCATATGTTGTGGTTACTCATTTGAATTGCTGGAACATATGCTTTTATAAAGACAAGAGGGCCAAGATGTCCATGTGTCACTCGCCTGATTACCAAACAGGTTTCGAGTCAATGGACCTTTCAGTTCAGGAGAAGTTCAATATAGATTTTCAAGATGATGGCCATCTACTTTTGATTTACAAGTTGTCCTGATACTTCCTTACCAAGTTTCAAATTAATTTGTCTTTCGGTTCAGGAGAAGAAGCACAAAATAGAAATTAGAATGTGCCGATAAAAAATTTATATTAAGAAATCTGTGTTTGAAATTTAGAAATCTCCCTTTTGCAAAACTGCTACTGTTCGAGATTTTAGGACATTTCCAGAAATTATTTTGGACAAAAATATTAGGTGTTCGAAATTTTAGAGTGTTCGAAATTTTAGGACATTTACCGTGTATGCAGACATTTTAATTGCCAGATGTGCACATTTCTGAAATTATCTTCTTGGATGGCATTACCGGTATCTGAATTTATTTTTGCCAAAATGTGTCCACTTGTTTTATGGCTCAGAAGGCAGGATGAAAATTCAGACAACATTTTAAAATATTTTATTCATTTTTTCCCAGAAAAATAGGCTTGATATTTTATGCAAAATTTAGTTAAAAATGAAATTTCAGAGCCTGTTTTCAGTGAAAAATAAGAAAAATATCATTGAATTGTCATCTGCTGACTCTGCTCCTTGCTTAACATGCTGTGTAAACATTTCAGCAGATGACATTTTGAATTGTTTTTCGTATTTTCCATAGAAAATAAGATCAGATGTTTCATGCAAATTATCTGCTAAGGAGACTTGCATCAAATATCAAATCTTATTTTCTGGGGTTAAAAAAAAAGAAAGAAAAAAAAAACATCAGTTTGTCATCTGCTGCAATGATATGTGAATTTAAATCTGAAGAAAAAACAAAGCTATATAATCTTATTTTTTTATTACATAAAATGCATTCGATGAATCTGTGTAAAAATATGGTGTGTAATGATACAAATAAATAATGAGGTGAAAGTACAATAATCATATCTCTTGTAATATACTGAAAGGAAAAAGAAACGCAGGTCTTGTAATATACTGAAAGGAAAAAGAATCACAGGGTAGAGTTTTTTTCCTTCTTATTTTAACCATTTTTTACGGTCTTTACTATAGCCATACACTTTTACAGATTGTCCTGTGAATGTGAACCGCGGGTATATGAGTCTTTGGTCGATGTGCTATCTACCCAGTGTGTGAAATCATTCAACCGTGCACTACACAGTGCATTGCACGGACAATACGGAAAGCCAAAATTTCGTGCAAAACAAGCATGTTTAAACCTTCAGTACAAGATTTCCTCACACCATTTGGTACACTTCAACAATACACAACGTTCTTCGATTCTTTTACCGATTTTTCTTTTCATTTTTACGCTACTTTGAACTTTTTTCAATCATGGTACGATTGACTGATGTTCAGAGGGGTAGGGCAATTGCGTTGCTGATGCAGGGTCAGAGGCAACAGCAAGTTGCCAATCATTTTGGGGTTAACGTCTCAACAATTGAACGTCTTGTTAAACGTTTAAGGGAGACAGGGCATTTAGCAGATCGACCACGGTCTGGGCATCCACGCGTGACGTCAAGACAGGACAATCCGTCTGGCACATTTGCGGAATCCTCATCTCACTGCTACCGAAACTGCCCTTAATACAGTAGGTATGCATAATCGAAAAATTTCTCCGAAGACTGTTGGAAGTCGATTGCGTTAGATTGATCTTCGAGCTTGTTGTCCATACGTTGGTCTGCCTCTGACCCAGGCATGTAGGTTGCGTCGTATGGTGTGGTTGACGGCGCATGAGCCCAGGCTATTTCCAATGAGAATAAAGTACCACAGTATACCGCGGTTTTTAGCAGAGTATTGCTGTATACCACAACAGTATTAAATTTTGCAGAGGTCATTGTGAAATTGCTAGCCGTATTGGCCGTTTGGTTGATATGCCAACATCTGATGGTCTAAAAGTTTAAACCATCTCAATCATCTGTGCTGTGTTCTATTGTCCCCCGCCTTTTCGAAGAAAAGCGGAGGGACACTGTTTTTGGCTTTCCATGGTGCATGGTTCCGAGTTTTTAGTAGGTACCTTGTCCCCTTAACTCCTCCCACAGTTTTTGTCCCGATCCTTTTGAAACTTTACAGGTGCTTTAAGGATGGTCTGAAGATATGCATGTGGTTTTTTCAGAATCCTGAAATTATTTTTTATCACTTTTTTCACATTTTGAACTTAAAGACATTTTTTGAGTTCTAATATTACAGAAGTGTATAGGGAGTAGGTACCTTGTCCCCTTAACTCCTCCCACAGTTTTTGGCCGATCCTTTTGAAACTTTACATGGGCTTTCAGGGTGGCCTGAAGATATGCATGTGGATTTTTCAGAATCCTGTAATAATTTTTATCACTTTTTCAGCATTTTTAACTTAGACATTTTTTTGAGTTCTAATATTACAGAAGTGTATAGGGAGCAGGTACCTTGTCCCCTTAATTCCTCCCAGTTTTTGGCCGATCCTTTTGAAACTATACATGGGCTTTTAAGATGGCCTGAAGATTTGCATGTTTTTTTCGGAATCCTGAAATAATTTTTTATCACTTTTTCTGCATTTTTAACTTAGACATTTTTTGAGTTCGAATACTACAGAAGCGTATAAGGAGTAGATATCTTGTCCCCGTAACTCCTACCACAGTTTTAAGCCGATCCTTTTAAAACTTCACAGGTGCTTTAAGGATGGTCTGAAGATATGCATGTGGTTTTTTCAGAATCAAGAATTTATTTTTTATCACTGGTTTCCTGCTTCAATACTTAGGTAAGTGATACAGGATAACACCTCGAATAACAAGAGGCCCACGGGCCACAATTCGCTCACCTGAGTGACATAGCCACTGCAGACATGCAGATGTTATGCAACATTTTGCCAGTCCTATCATCGCAACTAATGAAAATATCATCATTTGAACAGTTCTTAGTTTTGAAGAAGAATATATGAGCCTGACAGTCAATGGAGCATGATCATTTGAATAAACTATCAAACACATTTCAGCAGAAGGATCAATGTGAAATTTGGTGGAATTCGGCTAAGTGGTTTCTGAATTTTAACAGAAGGATCAATGTGAAATTTGGTGGAAATTGGCTAAGTGGTTTCTGAAGAATCGTGATTTTATACATGTAAACAGCACAGTGGCAGGGAAATATTATAAATATAAACCAGATGATGGCCATCTCAGATTTCCAATCAGAACAATTTTAACTACTGTTGATCTACAAGTCACTTCGATACTTTCAATATAAATGTATAGGGCCCACACAAATAGGGAAGCAAATTTGACCTTGGAGGCAAAAAGGTCAAATGTCAACATAGAACCATCATTTGAGCAATTTTGGTAGGTCTCCTGTCTCCCGTAATTTGTGCAAAGATTAGGACCCAGGGCATATTTGGTTATGGAGAAGACGATTTTTAAAGGTTTTTACCATATATGGGTATGGCAGCCATTTTGATCAATGGACCATACCCATTTTAGCAATCTTTCATTCTCCTGCCCACGGAGGCTCCGCATGAAATTTGAGCAACACTGGCCCGGAGGCGTCTGAGGAAAAGCCATTTGAAATTATCAACATTTTTTCCATATAAATGTATGGGGCCCATACAAATGCATACAGAAGCAAACTTGACCTCGCCCTAAAAAGGTTAAATGTCAATGTATGACAATTATTTTAGCAACTTCGGTAGATTGCCTGTTCCAGATGATATATGCAAAGATTCAGCCACAAGCCATCCTCGGTTTTGGAGATTAAGGATTTTAAATGTTTTTTCCCATGCAAATGCATAAGGAAGCAACTTGACCTTGCCGTAAAAAGGTTAAATGTCAATGTATGACCATTATTTTAGCAACTTTGGTAGACCCCGTCCCCGATGATTTATGCAAACATTCAGCCCCAAAGCATCCTCGGTTCTAGAGTAGAAGATTTATAAAGGTTTTTACCATATATGGGCATGGCTCCCATCTTGGTCAACGAACCGTGACCATTTTAGCTATCTTTTGTTCCCCCTACCTAAGGAGGCTCCATATGAAATTTGAGCAAAATTGGCCCAGAGGCTCCAGAGGAGAAGTTGTTTGAAATTCTGAACATTTTTCCATACAAATGCATAAGGAAGCAAAATTGACCTTAACGTAAAAAGGTCAAATGTCAATGTATGACCATTATTTTAGCAATTTTGGTAGCCCTCCTGTTCCCGAAGATATATGCAAAGATTCAGCCATAAGGCTGCTCGGTTTTGGAAAATAACATTTTTAAAGGTTTTTCCCATACAAATGCACAGGGAAGCAAACTTGACCTTGCTGTAAAAAGGTCAAATGTCAACGTACGACAATTTTTTTAGCAATGTTGGTAGACCTCCCGTCCCCAATGATTCCTGCAAAGGTTCAGCCCCAAGGCATTCTCGGTTCTGAAGAAGAAGATTTTTAAAGATTTTTACCATATATGGGCGTGGCGGCCATCTTGGTCAACGGACCGTGACCATTTTAGCAATTTTCTGTTTCCCCACCCTAAGGAGGCTCCATATGAAATTTGAGCAAAATTGGCCCAGAGGCTCCAGAGGAGAAGTTGTTTGAAATTCTGAACATTTTCCCCATACAAATGCATAAGGAAGCAAAATTGACCTTACCGTAAAAAGGTCAAATGTCAATGTACCACCATTATTTTAGCAATTTTGGTAGCTCTCCTGTTCCCACAGATATATGCAAAGATTCAGCCATAAGGCATGCTGGGTTTTGGAAAAGAAGATTTTTAAAGGTTTTTCCCATACAAATGCATAGGGGAGCAAACTTGACCTTGCCGTAAAAAGGTCAAACGTCAACGTACGACAATTCTTTTAGCAATTTTGGTAGACCTCCCGTCCCCGATGATTCCTGCAAAAGTTCAGCCCCAAGGCATTCTCGGTTCTGGAGGAGAAGATTTTTAAAGGTTTTTACCATATATGGGCGTGGCGGCCATCTTGGTCAACGGACCGCAACCTTTTAGCAATTTTTCGTTCCCCCATCCTAAGGAGGCTCCATATGAAATTTGAGCAAAATTGGCTCAGCGGTTTCAGAGGAGAAGTCGTTTGAAAATGTTAACGGACGGACGGACGGACGGACGACGGACGAAAAGTGATCACAATAGCTCATCCTGAGCAGAGCTCAGGTGAGCTAAAAATAAGGTGGGGGACATAAATTCCCCATGGAATTTGCTTGTTTTTAATGAAATAATGATTTACATTGTATATTGTAATAGAAATTTAAATTTTGTCACTAAAACTCAGCAGTGGAGGGTGGAGATACAGGTAGGACCATAAGTCAGAAGTTTCCAGCACTTAATACTTTAATAACACCTTCCTGCTTATTATCAATTTTATAACTGCATACTTGTTTACATCCCTATAACCGGTTATACCTTTATAAAGTATCAACATGTATTGTTAAATATACATATATTTACAAGTAATGTTGCAGGCATAATTATTTCACCTCGTCCATTGTCTAAGACATTGAAGGTTACCGTTTGCAAATGAAATTCAATGGTTTATAACTGGAGCACACCATTTCAAGTTGTTTCAACTTCAACTGTTTCTGTATTTTGGAGATTTACAGTTTTCTACAATAGACTATTGCTAAAAATAGAATCATCAGAATACCCCGGTACAGGCAAGTGTACTGCGGTATGTACCATGCCAAAGAAATACCATGGTTACCGTATTTTTGCACACCCCTAGCAGTTATGTCAGCAAAGTTATCTTCCCAGTAAAACATGGTGGAAAATCTACCAAAATGGATCCTATGCCATTAAATACAGTGAAAAGATAACGAAATATTAAAAGTATAGAAACTTTATTCATCTTTTTTTGGTCATATAAAACATTTGCTCATTGACACAAAAAATAGCTTCACCACAAATGCCAATAGCAAAGGCCCCAAATCAGTCAGCACATCCACTGTCTAAAAAGGGCCTTCACTATTCACAGAGGAAGCCTGAATACTGTAGAATCTACTGGTGTAAGTGAAAGCCCTGATCAGACTTACACTGACTGATCAGTTCATTCACTGTTCATGTGTGCTAGGCCTCTTCTGCATTACATGGCTAGAGAAGGAAGGGAAATCCTTCAGTGTCATATTTCCAAACTTCAGCCACTGCCCTGACATTACATATTCTTGAAGCGGCCGCACAGGTGAGCAGTTAGCAATCCATACTTCACTAGGTTTTAAAAATCCAGCTGGTCACAATTTTATCTCAAGACATATGGAGTTTCTTTGCACAGACCAAATCATCTGCATTTCATTAATTCCATGCTCTTGATATAATTCAAGTATACCACTCTCTCAGCTAATTCAGCATGACAAATTGCTATTTTTCTTATTTCTCCAGAAATTAGGCCTTGACATTTCATGCACATTGTCTCCTTAGGAGAAAATAGGCTTTGACATTTCATGCAAACTGTCTCCATATACATGATATTTAAAAAGCCTATTTTCTGGAAAAAAAAAACAACAAAAAAACAGAAAATGGGCTTTGACATTTCATGCAAATTGACTTTTTCTTTTTTCCCTCCAGAAAATTGGCTTTGACATTTTATGCAAATTGTCTCCTAAGGAGCCTATTTTCTGGGGGAAAAAAAAAAAAAAAAGAAAAGAAAATATTTCAAAATGCTGTCTGCTGAGTTTTGATCCAAAGTAGGCAGCGTTAACCATCTGGACAATTTGATCAGATACTGGTATAAAGTTACCATTATGTTACATTTATCCAAAATTTTAACATTCAGTAGCTGGTAGGAGGAGCAGTTTGTGAACTAAATCCACCCAAGGGGGAACAACAGGACTTCTTTAAATGCCGACACCAACAATAGCACTTAGGTTCAGGTAATCTAAACAGGAAGATAAGACTCAAAATATTCTTTACTGTTTTTGATGCTTTAATACAGAAAATTTACATATCGTACAAAGTGATCAGTTGAAAGACGCTTGTAAAAGATAACAAACTACCATTCTTGCTCACCGAGTCATACACGAATACCAACACTTTACATCAATTTGTACAATTGTAGCCTCATAGCTCTAGGTAAGCTGCCCTTTTTTTTTTAACCCAATGTGGACTGAATAGACTCTCCCACACTATATACTGGAAGAGTCCAATTTCAATTTTAGGTACATCTGGCTATGAGATTTACATATTCCTAGAGAAAAATTGCTTAACTATTTGCAAACAGTGGTGACCCTGATCAGATGCATCTGATCTGGGTCTGTACTATTTGCAAATGTGTTTTTGTAAGAAATAATATAATTATCCAGATATCCTCTTTTATCTAGAGCTATGAAGTCTCCAACCAGCTATTTTAATATTTCAATCTACTTTTTTTTCTTTTGTTTATATTTACTAGGCAACAATTAACTACCCAAAGTACTGTAGTTACCCTAAGTATTGGGACACCTTAACTCCTTACCATACTTCTAAAATTTGAAATAGTCCATTCTACAATCGCATCCCAGCCATCTAGGCCAGTTCAGACACCACATTCTATGGTGCCTGATCAGGGGCTAGTTTCCAAAGGCCTACCTGTCTCAATACTTATGGTTATTATCCATTACCTGAAAATTGCATGTGGTCGTCAATCATGGACTTTGAATTCTGCAGTTTCATTTGTTTGACAACCTACACCAGTGTACAGAAAAACTACGAAATGTTATGTTGAAGGTATCAGAGCCTGTCTTTCTCTACAACTTATATGTAAGATAGTTTTATAAAAACTGATCTTTGAAAAAGTTATTGCAAAAATTCAGTTTGAAAATGATAAAAAAAAGATTAGTTTAGCAGGCTCAATGGAAATATAAATAAACAAAAAAGGTTTTACTGCAGTTTCACAAAAAATAGAGTATTTTCAGGTTTGTTCACTTCAAGTTAGGTGCATAAAGATGCATAATTTGGAAAAATTCCTTCTCATCTTTCCCAATACTATCTAAATTATTGAATGAACTAATTCAACAAAAAAAAACAACAACAAAAAAAAAAAAACGCGGATAAATTTATCTGAAAGGATAATTTATCCCATCCAAAAAGGCACTTGAAACCTATTTTCAAAAAAATTTTAGGGAAAAGGATTTTAAAGATTATAGAACTTTCCCAGGAAGGCCTGCATGAATAAAACTTTGCAATTAACACTGCAAATTGAATGGAATGAGGTTTAGTAGAGTTACCCTACCTCGCAGTATACCTATTTACAACAACAAAAACAGAAGCTTGACAAACATATACCAGAACAAACTAAACAAGAACTTGTATGGTAAATGTACTAACATTTCATACACTTTATTCCATACTTTTTAGCTTAACTTTTGCTTTTTTTAAGCAGTCATTTCTTAAAACAGAGGAATGGCAAACAGTGTAGACCCTGATCAGGCTGATTCTTCAGAAACAGTCTTATCAGGGTCTGCACTGTTTGCATATGCCATTTTATCAGAAATTTTGGTGTACAAAATTTTAGGACATTTAACCATAATATCCATTTGTATCAAAAGATAGTAATTTGGGATGTAAAATGTTGGTACTCAGTCACAAATAACCTATCAAAGTATCTCTCAACAAGTTATGGCCATTTTAACTACAATACTCAAAGTGCCGAAACTGGGTATATAGCTCCAGATAGGACTCTTTTTTTTCAATAAATTGATATTTTTCTGGGTCCAGTTGTTCAAAACTAACGATATCGTTAGTTAACGATTCGTTAAAATTTACATCAAGTGATATGCAAATATGCTGAAATTTTTTGCTGAAAAAATGTGAGTAGCTTTTGCAAAAGCTACTCACATTTTTTCAGCAAAAAATTTCAGAATATTATATATTGAATCCGCTGAAACAGTTAACGAAATGACCCTTAATGAGCTTGTTAAGCTAACGATGCTTTGAACAACTGGGCCCTTATTTCTTCATGAAAACATATTTTGTGGATGTTCACTAATGAATACCACAACACACATTTCATGGAGAAAAATAAAAATATTATCTGGATACCCCCTCTTATCTGGAGCTATGAGAAACAAATGATGCCAGTTTTGTAAAAAACACTATCCCAAATGTGAATTGGCACCATATGTTTAACCTCAGAATGCCTATCATTAAAGAAGCAAACAAAATAATTGATATTTTCTTCTTTTTGGGAGTAAAGTAGGATATAACATTTCTTGTGAATCATCCCAATAGATTATTCACATGAAATATTCCTATTTTCAGCAAAAAAAAATATTAGGAGACTTTTTCACATGAAACATCATCCTATTTGCGACAAAAAATTATGAAAAATCTTTTTCAAATGTCTGCTAATACTTAAATTTGAAGCTCTAACAGTTAATCCTTTCATCCCTGAGTTTCTGAAGTGGACTCTTCCATTCTTGAATTTGGATATGTCCATCGAGTTTAATAGTGGTTTCAGTTTAAAATCAAGAACAGAATCTCAAATAGTGTAGATCCAGATGAGATGGCTCAAGATGAGCCATCACATGTGGATCTGCACTGTTTGCAAAGGTATCTGTTTTGGTCTGCAGGGAGGAAAGGGTTAATAAACTAGTAATAATCTTCCCAGTCAATTTGTCAACTGCTTAATTTGCCCAGAAAGTCTCAAAGATTAACCCATCAAAGACTGAATAAACTCTTCCACACTATATACTGGAAGAAGCCATTCTTGATTTTAGGTATGTCAGGCTATATGATATAGGTATTCCTAAAGAAACAAGAGGCCCACGGGCCACAACTCGCTCACCTGAGTGAAACCGCCACTGCAGATATGCAGATGGCATGCAACATTTTTCCAATACTCTTATGACAAGGCAATGGCTTAAACAGTTTTTGAAATATCTTGCTTACAAGGTTAAAATGCTGAAATTTTCAAAACGTTACAAGTAAAATAAGTCACCCCCAATGCCTCCTACCAACTTTTGAGTCAACTGGCATTTCGGTGCAGTAGAAGAAGCAAAAAATAGATTTTCAAGATGGCTGCCATCTTGGATTTCCGATCGGAATGATTATAGCTATTTTCTGATCTACAAGTCACCCTGATGCTTCCTACTAAGTTTCAAGTCAATTGACTTTTAGTTTTAAGAGAAGAAGCGAAAAATAGATTTTCAAGATGGCTGTCATGGAGGCCATCTTGGATTTCCAATTGGCACGATTTGAGCTATTTTTTATGTACAAGTCATCCTGATGCTTCCTAGCAAGTTTGGAGTCAATTGGCCTTTCGGTTCAGGAGAAGAAGCGAAAAATAGCTTTTCAAGATGGCTGCCATGGTGGCCATCTTGGATTTCTAATCAGCTCAATTTTAGCTATTTTTGATTTATAAGTCACCCCAATGCTTCCTAACCAGTTTGGAGTCAACTGGCTTTTGGGTTTCGGAGTAGAAGCGAAAAAT
This sequence comes from Anodontia alba, assembly GCA_964016985.1. NCBI lineage: Eukaryota > Metazoa > Mollusca > Bivalvia > Lucinida > Lucinidae > Anodontia > Anodontia alba. The sequence continues at coordinate 117,918,927 of OZ024822.1, read as the reverse complement.
AGATTTTCAAGATGGCTGCCATGGTGGCCATCTTGGAATTTGGACCGACACGATTTTAGCTATATTTGATCTACAAGTCACCCTGATGCTTCCTAGCAAGTTTGGAGTCAATTGGCCTTTCGGTTCAGGAGAAGAAGCGAAAAAGATTTTCAAGATGGCGGCCATCTTGGATTTCCGATCGGAACGATTTTAGTTATTTTTTTATCTACATTTCACCCTGATGCTTCCTACCAAGTATCGAGTCAATTGACCCTGGGGTGTAGGAAGAGTAGGCCTTTAAAGCAATTGTTCACGCCGCATGACCCATGATGGACGACGGACATTGACTGACCACAATAGCTCACCATGCGCACTTCATGCTCAGGTGAGCTAAAAATCTGAGCAAATTTGGCTCAGTGGCTTCAGAGAAGTCGTCAAATTCTCAACAATTTTCCCATATAAATGTTATGGGGCTCATACAAATGCATAGGGAAGCAAACTTGACCTTGCCGTAAAAAGGTCAAATGTCAACATACGATAACCTTTTCAGCAATTTTGGTAGATCTCCTGTCCCTGATGATTTGTGCACAGATTTAGCCCCAAGGCATCCTCAGTTCTGAAGAAGAAGAGTTTTAAAGGGTCTTACCATATATGGGCATGGTGGCCATCTTGGTCGACCTACCGCGACCATTTTAGCAATCTTTCGTTCCCCTGACTTAAGAAGGCACAATATAAAATTTGAGCAAATTTGGCTCAGTGGCTTCAGAGAAGAAGAAATTTAAAATTCTCAACAATTTTCCAATTCAAATGTATGGGGCTCATACAAATGCATAGGGAAGCAAACTTGATCCTGCCGTAAAAAGGTCAAATGTCAACGTACGACAATTCTTTTGGCAACTTTGGTAGACCTCTCCTTCCCGATGATTTGTGCAAAGATTCAGCCCCAAGGCAATCTCAGTTCTGGAGAAGAAGATTTTTAAAGGTTTTTACCATATATGGGCATGGCGGCCATCTTGGTCAACGGACCGCGACAATTTTAGCAATCTTTTGTTTCCCCACACTAAGGTGGCTCCATATGAAATTTGAACAAAATTAGCTCAGAGGCTTCAGAGGATAAGTCGTTTGAAACTCTTAACAATTTTCCCATTCAAATGTATAGAGCTCATACAAATGCATAGGGAAGCGAACTTGACCTTGCCGTAAAAAGGTCAAACGTCAACGTACGACAATTCTTTTAGCACCTTTGGTTGACCTCTCATCCCCGATGATTCATGCAAAGATTCAGCCACAAGGCATCCTCGGTTATGGAGAAGAAGATTTTTAAAGGTTTTTACCATATATGGACATGGCGGCCATCTTGGTCAACGGACCATGACAATTTTAGCAATCTTTTGTTTCCCCACCCTAAGGTGGCTCCATATGAAATTTGAACAAAATTAGCTCAGAGGCTTCAGAGGAGAAGTCGTTTGAAACTCTTAACAATTTTCCCATTCAAATGTATAGAGCTCATACAAATGCATAGGGAAGCGAACTTGACCTTGCCGTAAAAAGGTCAAACGTCAACGTACGATAATTCTTTTAGCAACTTTGGTTGACCTCTTGTCCCCGATGATTCGTGCAAAGATTCAGCCCCAAGGCATCCTCGGTTATGGAGAAGAAGATTTTTAAAGGTTTTTACCATATATGGGCATGGCGGCCATCTTGGTCAACGGACCGCGGAAACTTTAGCAATCTTTTGTTTCCCCACCCTAAGGTGGCTCCATATGAAATTTGAACAAAATTAGCTCAGAGGCTTCTGAGGAGAAGTCGTTTGAAACTCTTAACAATTTTCCCATTCAAATGTATAGAGCTCATATAAATGCATAGGGAAGCGAACTTGACCTTGCCGTAAAAAGGTCAAACGTCAACGTACGACAATTCTTTTAGCAACTTTGGTTGACCTCCCGTCCCCGATGATTCATGCAAAGATTCAGCCCCAAGGCATCCTCGGTTATGGAGAAGAAGATTTTTAAAGGTTTTTACCATATATGGGCATGGCGGCCATCTTAGTCGACGGACCGCGACCATTTTAGCAATCTTTCGTTCCCCCACCCTAAGGAGGCTCCATATGAAATTTGAGCAAAATTGGCTCAGCGGCTTCAGAGGAGAAGTCGTTTGAAAATGTTAACGGACGGACGGACGGACGACGGACAAAAAGTGATCACAATAGCTCATCCTGAGCAGAGCTCAGGTGAGCTAAAAATGGTTGAAGTATTTGCAAACAGCAGAGACCCTGATCAAATGCCCCATTCTGTTGGCATCTGATCTGGGTCTGCACTGTTTGCCAGTTACCCTTGTTTAGGGGTCTCCAGTCATCAATGGATTAAAGAACAAAAATTCTTCAATGACACTAACAGCTTGTAGTTATATTCATTTTTTAACACAGCTGCAGTATGAGTTTGAGTTTGAGTTTAACGGCCCAGGCAACACAGTTAAGGTTATGTTGAGCCGGTCAGTTAACCTACTCACTTTTCCTAGACAGGCTTAGTCCTCTAAGCGGTTAACCAGTACTTGTGCACAGACTTTCGCCAGTAACTGACAACTGCCCTTCTTGAATCAGCGGAAGGGAGAGAATGACCAAAGGAATGATTTCATGATCAATCTCCACAAAAGTCATCTGGCTGAGCTGAGATTTGAACTTGCGCCCCCTGGATCTGCAGTCAGATGCCCGGCAATACAGCTGCAGCCTTAAATTATCAGATACTTTACCATCCACGTGCTGGGACAAATTCCTTTTTATTATGCTTGAATGATCGGCTGGTTCAAACATTATAATGTACTTTTTCAAAACATTCTTAGGCACAGGTAAATTGCCATAGCTCTGGTTAAGTTAACCTTTGCCATACCAACTAAATCAAGATGCCACGCCAACTTCTGTTTCAACCAAATGTTTCAACCAATCAGATTACTTGATCCAAGTTGTTGCTGCACATACTTTATGATAAACAGTGCAGATCCAGATCAGCTGGCTGCTTCAGAAGCCAGCTGATGTGGATCTACACTGCTTGCATAGGCAGGGGCTATCCCTGTTCAGCAGGATGAGGGTTAATTAAGAACTTCTTTTCAACCAAAAGTATTGCTATTTTTTTTCTTCCCTCGTAAAATGTATATTTTGTGTACTCAAAAGAATTGCCTCACCAACGCAATTTTCAATAATACCCACACGTGTTCATGGAATCTTGATACTTGTTATCTAGAACTATGCCAATGCTATGTAAGCTAAGTGAAAATAGTCTATCAAATAAATCTAACTAAGGTCACAGCAACAGATAAGACGCTTTTTTCATCGGAAAAATGCTGATATCTTTCTTATTTCTCAATAAAAACATATGCTGTGGGTACTCATTAGAAGCGCCTCAGCAAGGCGCTTCTAATGAGTACCCACAACATATGTATTCGTCGAGAAATAAGAAAACATATTATGTGGATACCCCCTCTTATCTGTAGATATGCTAAGGTCATAGGTCTAGATAAGAATGGATATCAGGGCCCAGTTGTTCAAAGCTAACGATGTCGTTAGTTAACGATTCGTTAAAATTTATATCGAGTGATACGCAAATATGCTGAAATTTTTTGCTGAAAAAATGTTAGTAGCTTTTGCAATGCAAAAGCTACTCACATTTTTTCAGCAAAAAATATCAGAATATTGTATATTGAATCTGCTAAAACAGTTAACGAAATTACCCTTAACAAGCTCGTTAAGCTAACGATGCTTTGAACAACTGGGCCCAGGTAAATAGTTTTCTTATTTCTCGACGACAATATAGGTTGTGTGTACTCATTAGAAGCACCTCGCCGAGGCGCTTCTAATGAGCACCCACAACACGTTTTCATTGAGAAATAAGAAAAATATAGCTATTTTTTAGTTGAAAAAAGCACCTTATCAAGAGCTATGTTTAAAGGTGCATTATCCCCTAATTGCTCCCTATTTGTAAGACAAGTTTCCTGAGGCTAGAAATTGTACCACATTTACCCTAAGTATTTTGACACTTAACTTCTACTATAATTTTTTCAGCCGAGAAGTACTGATATTTTTCTTATTTCTTCACAAAAACATGTTGTGGAGTAATAAGAATATTTTGTGGATACGCCCTCTTATCTGGAGCTATGTATAAAAGTCCTAAAATTTGAACCAGTCATATAACTACCTGCTGAAAATGTTTTAACTAACCCATTGTAGTCTAGACATCCCTAAAAGGGTAATTGGCAGAACGAGGCATCTGATCAGGGCTCCACTGTTTACAAATAGTTTGGCCATTTTTCTCCAGGTATACTTAATCTCATAGTGGACATACCTAAATTTGAAATTGTACTCTTCCAATATATAGTGAGGGAGAGTCTATTCAGTCTACAATGGGTTAAACTAATGGATAAGTGACAAACAGTGCAGCTCCTGAATGCGAGACCCACAGAATGTGGGGTCTGATCTAGGGCCACACTGTTTGCTGAAGTCTATCCAAACACCTATGGTATATAATTATGGTACTCTTTGAGAAATGCAGGATCAGACTGTCCAGATGGACAGACATGGATATACACAGGAGGTAAATTTTAACTTTAAGTCCTTTGTGTGTGGTGGTCCACCAATGTAGGACTAATATATATATAAATATATATATATATATATATATATATATATATATATATATATATATATAACTAAAAATTTACTCAACTGTTGTGGTTCACCATATCCCTGCCACAAGACAAAATCAAAAGGACATTTGGAAGTGTTTTCTTATTTTGTCCTGAACACAGCATCACATAACAAAAGCCAATTTTAAATGAAATGACAAAACCCTCTGTTTTAGGGAATAAGAAAAAATGTTCCACATCTGTAAACAAACTGCTGCAGGGAAATGCATTTTAATATATGGTTTTAACCTAGAATATTGTGTCCCCATTTAATGCTCTGGGTAAAAATTTAAGCTTACACTCCGAAATATTTGTTTTTCCCAGAAAATAGGCTTTGACAATTCAATTTGCATGAAATTTTAAGTCTATTTTATGGAAAACATTCTCTTGTGTTGTCTGCCCAGAGAGTGGTAAAAGTTAAGACATAATCTGGTGTTTACATTTATATAAAAGTTGAAGAAAGAACAAAGACCAATGCAGACTTCTTTGTAAATTTCAGTGATAGATTATATTTGGTCTAGCCTTCAGTTCTCTATTTTCTTTATTTGCTTTCCCTTAAACAACAGAAAAAAAACAACCTCAAACTAAATCACATCAAAAAATAATCATAGCTCGGGACAAGATGAGAATTCCATCTCCCCATCAGAAATCTGCTATGCATACATGTCAAAACATAACAGGTTTTGTGAAGAAACAACAACAAAAAAAAAAAAAAAAAAAAAAAAAATCCACTGTATTCTCCAAAACAACTTCTCATCCAGATTCTCATAATAAATTTTTATATTTCACCTCTAGCTGCAGAGAGCATTATCATCAGAAAACGTATACATATATAAAAGGTTATCATGTATAGGTCCATGTAAATTGAACAACCTATTTACCCTAAGTTTTCAGACAGGGAGCATAGATCCAGATAAGGCACCTTTTTTTTTTTTCAACCATACTGATATTTTTCTTATTTTCCATGAAAACATAGGTTGTGGATACTCATTAGGAGCTTAAGGTGCTTCTAAAGAGTGCCCACAACATGTCTGTAAAGAAATAAGAAAAATGTGGATTAACCCATGTATCTGGAGCAATGCAGGAGGCCTGAGTAAACAGTGTTGACCCAGAACAGACACCAAAGAATGCAGCATCTTGGCTGATCAGGGTATACACTGTTTGACACTCCTCCAAGTTTCTAAGAACATCAACTGGCAGTAGAGCGGAGTTGTTCAGCTCCAGATAAGAGAGTATCATATTTTCTTTATTTCTCCAAGAAAACTTTTGTGGGTACTCATAAGAAGCGTCTCAGCCAGGTGCTTCTAATGAGTACCCACAACATATGTTTTCATAGAGAATTAAGAATATAAATACTTTTCAGTTGGAAAAAAAAAAAAAAAGTTATTTTTGTGCAAAAAATATTTTAATCCTTTTAAGCCTAGCTTCCCATAAAAGGGACTCTGACAAACTGTGTAGACCCAGATCAGACGCTGAGGAACGTGATTTCAAGGTCTACACTGTTTGAATCAAATTCAGAAATTTCTACAAAACATGATATTAAAAACTAACGAGACATCCCTTATACAGGAAATGGACCCGTCCAAAGAGTTCAGGTAGAAGAGTCGACTTGGCTTAAATGGGTTAATTTATTACCTTTACTTGGGAGCTTGAAATTATGTAGATAGCAGACACAGGCCAGCCATAGAATGCAGAGTTTTTCATAAATCTCAAGAGCAACTACATGCTGCCCACATATCTGAATCTTGTGTAAGCAATCATGGAAACAAATTTAACCCATTATAGACTGAATAAACTCCCCCACACTATATACTGGAAGAGTCCCATTTCAATTTCAAGTTTGTCATGTTATGTGATTTAGATAACCCTTATAGGTTGAACTATCTACAAACAGTGGAGACCCTGATTAGATGCCACATTCTGCAGCATCTGATCTGGGTCTGCACTGTTTGCCAATTATCCTTTTAGGCGTCTCCAGACTATAATGGGCTAAGTTATCGTAAATGTCCTAAAACTTCTAAAACTTTATTCCACATGTTTTTGCCCAATTTTCGTGTGCATATATACTGCATTGTTTGCATGTCATTTTGTCACAAAGGCTGGTGTATTAAATTTTAGGACAATTACCCTACTTAACTTTTAGTTTTGTTACAGAAATAAAAACTACTAAAATAAACATTTAATGAATATAAATAAACGCGAGATCTAAATGATGTAATAACAACAGAGCCATGTCATACAACAAGGCAGCTAGTGTGTACATAAAAGGCAAAGCAAAGATCAGGGTCCAGTTGTTCAAAGCGTCGTTAGCTTATCGAGCGCGTTAAAGGTCATTTTGTTAATTGTTTTAGCGAATTCAATATACAATATTCGGATATTTTTTGCTGAAAAAATGTGAGTAGCTTTTGCACTGCAAAAGCTACTCACATTTTTTCAGCAAAAAATTTCAGCATATTTGCGTATCACTTGATGTAAATTTTAACGAATCGTTGTTAGCTTTGAACAACTGGGCCCAGCTTGTGCATTCTAACAGCAGGTCCAGCGACTTCATTATTCAAACAGATGAACCTTGGCTACTCATTGCTCTAAATCAACTCTTTCAACCTGGCAGACCTAAATAAATACCTACGCAAACAGTGTCAGTCCAAATGAGCCATCTCATCTGGAGCTACACTGCTTGCCATTCTGTTCTAGAGTTTTACTGATATTCCTATTTGGAGCAATGGATGCGTCCAAATTCAAAGTTGGTATAGTCTACTTTATATATTCTGGGGTGAAAGGGCTAAGAGAAGTATCCATATATACATATTTTTTATCAATTCTCCATGAAAATATGTTGTACTCATTTAAAGTGCCTCAATGAGGTGCTTTAAATGAGTATCTACAATCTACAATCTAGCTTTTCATGGTGTACTTAGAAAAATAAAACTTTATTAAAAGGCTGAAGAAAGTCCCACGCATCAGCTGTAGGTTAACCCATTGTAGTCTGGAGACCCCTAAACGGGTAAATGGCAAACAGTGCAGACCCAGATCAGGGTCCACACTGTTTGCAAATAGTTAAGCCTTTTTTTTTCTATAGGAGTATCTAAATCTCATAACAAGACATATCTAAAATTGAAATAGGACTCTTCCAATATATAGTGTGGGAGATTCTATTCAGTATACATCGGGTTAAAGGCACCTAAGAAATATGTTCATTCTAATCATGCCTAGATAAGGGGTGCACCCAGAAGATAATTTTTATAATTTTTGCAAGAAAATGCATCTTGTAAATACTCAATGGAATGAGTATTCAATAAGATGTCTGAAGCAAAAAAAAAAAAAAAAAAAAAAAAAATAAAAAAATCTAAACTTATTATCAGAACTATCAACTTATCTGGAACTGTCAGATCAGCATGTGAAATACCTGGCTGATCCGGGCTAAGCCTTTTGCGTACAAAATCCCTGATCTTTATAGAATACAGACAGCAAATTGCATAATACTCAGTGCATGCCAATCTATTAGACTGATAAAGATACCACATAAATATTCCAACAGGCATGCAGAGGACTTGTTAAGGACGAGCATTTGATGATAATTCTGGGATAAGTTATTTCAATAAAAAACATGTTGCGGATACTCATTAAAAGCTCCATAGTCCTCAAAAAGACATGTTTTATCCATGAAAGGTTTGATAAATCGATATCTGATATTAATATGATTATAAAATGCGGCATCTGACAGCCGATAAATATTCAGTTAGTCTTGCATTTTTGAACTGGATAAAAAATGAAGTAATTTTTTTATCGTATCTCTGAAGTAATGTTGGCAACATCAATTCAGAGATATGATAAAAAATCATTTCATTTTTGATTCAGTTCAAGAATGACAGACTAACTGAAGTTTGACAGGCTGTCCGGTGCCAAATTTTATGACTGTATGAATATTTTTTTAAACCTTTCTCAGATAATAAAATGTATATTTTGGAGGAATATGGAGCCTTTAAAAGAGTCCCACCGAGGTACTTTAATAAGTACCCACATTTTTATGAAGAAATAAGAAAAATTGTCCCAAAACTATCACCAAATACTCCCCCTAAAAAAGTCCTTTGGGGAGGCCAGAACAAATAGTGAAAACCCCAATCAATTGCTATCACCTAATTGTCAAATTGGCTTATTCAAATTTTAGTAGTACAATAAGGAATTAGGCCAGGGTAGGTGTTTATATGGGTAAATATGGTACCTCTCTGCATGTCAGGGATTATCTGCAACTCAGCCTATGTCTATAGATTTAAACGCTCTCAGCTGTGAACACTTTTAATAAACAATATTATCGCTTTTACTCTATGATTAATATTATTATCGCTTTTATAACACATGGATGTTTTTAAATGCAATAAATAACTGAGCATCATAACGAAAACAGGTTCTTTACACCATGTGCAAACAGCAAAGGCCTGCATCAATCCCATACAAGCATTAACTGTTTGCCAATTAAAGGCGCCGTATTCCTCAAAAATAGACATTTTATTATCCAAGAATGGTTTAATAAATTTATACATGGTATTAATACAATTATAAAATGTGGCATCTGACAGCCTGTAAAATTTCAGTTAGTCTCTTGTTCTTGAAATGAAATGATTTTTTTATCGTATCTCTGAAAAATATTGCCAACATTAATTCAGAGATACGATAAAAAGTTATTTCATTTTAGATCCAGTCCAAAAACAAGAGACTAACTGAAATTTTACAAGCTGTCAGATGCCACATTTAATGATCATATTAATACTTTATATCAATTTCTTAAACCTTTTTTGGATAAAAAATGTCTACATTGAGGGATATGGAGCCTTTAAAGAATACTGAAGGCTCAGCCAATCTCCAAATAAAGGGAGTATTTTTTGCCCTCGAACATAATTTGTGGGCACTTGTTACAATAACCTCAGCTCACTGTGGAGATTCTTAGTATCCACAAATTATACTTTAGCAAAATAAGAAGCAATATAGCCCCAGATAAAGTATTGGGCCCAGTTCTTCAAAGCATCGTTAGCTTAATGAGCTCGTTAGAGGTCAAAATGGTAACTGTTCTAGTAAGTACAATATCAATTCACAGGTATTTTTAATGAAAAAAAATGAGTAGCTTATGCAAATGCAAAAACTACTACACTTTTTTTAGCAAAAATATTAGCATATATACCATATTTATGATCAAAGTTTTAACGATACTGTTAAATAACGACATTGTTAGTTTTGAACAACTGGGCTCTGATATTTTCCTTATTTCTCCAAGGAAACATATGTTGTGGGTACACACCAGAAGCACCTCAGTATGAGGACCCACAGGTTTTTGTGGAGAAATAAGAAAAATATTATATGGATACCCCTCTTATCTGGAGCTAACAAATTATTCCACAATCATAGCTCAAAATAAAGGCACATTTTTTTTTTTTTTCAACGGACATACCGTATGCTATAGATATGCTGTTGCTTCTAATAAAATGTATACTTTTGTGGAGGTATATAAAATATTTATGTGGATACCTCTCTTATCTGGACCAATGTGCAATGTATACTAGTGCTATGGCTCTGTTAGAATGACATGGTGACAGGCTGATCTTGGCATTTGTCAAGGTTCCTTCACTTGTGATGATGCTCAATTCATTTTGACAGCTTATTTCTATCAAACATTAGCTACTTAGCACATGATAAAATGTTCTTCATAAAAATATAATTATTAGCAATAAATAACTACAATGTAAAACTTGAATGACTTGAAAACCGATGGTTCATTTACTGTGGCTGATTCGAACTTGTTTTCAAGTCCCTAGGATTGTTACGACAGCTCAAGAAACAAATAGTTAGGGATATTTTAGGGAAATTCTATCATGAAACTGTATGCGTGTTTCATTAGAATTGATCACCTCATTGAGGCAGTTCTAATGAGTACACTCAACATTCGATTATTATAGATCGAAAAGACATCCCTAAATTATCCCCATTTGCATCCTGACCTGGTGCTGCAATTAACCCTTAGAGGCTCAAACTACCCATGTCTAAGTCAAATTGCCATGGTTCCAAAGATGTTCGAGCCATTGAAGTTCAACTGTATGATGTAAGTCTTTTTCTGGTATTTAAAATATTAGAGACAGCCAAAATAAAGATTTATATCTTTACCCGACTGCTGACAAAATTTGCTGACACCATTTTCAATTTTTTCTTCATTTTTACTGAATTTGGGCTTTGATATCATTTCATTTTCGGGCAACGAATACATCTGACAGTTTTCCTGTCATTTTTTTTTTTTTTTTGCTAGTGACAACTTTTGTAACTTCCAATTTGCTTTTCTACACACTAAGCCCCTTTTAAAAAGTTGTCTACTCCTTTCCTTTTACAGTAGAACTCGTTACAGACAGGAGGCCAAAATAATCCTGACAGAGTATCTATTCCCCTTAAACCATGCTAAGACAACAATGCCAATCCTTATTTTCAATCAAACACAACAAATTGATCAATTGTTGTCTGCTATTTACATTCAATATCTGCCATTTGTCATAGGCAGACGGGTGAAGATTAATATTCAAAGCTGGTAACAAAACGCTTAAATAGGAACTTACTCTGCTGAGCAACATAACCACTTTATTTTCTTACATAACTGCACCGTTTCTCCATGAAAACATATCGAGGTTTGAGCGCAAGACTGGCGTAAGTCAGATGGTTGTTTTTCCCCAAACCTAATCTCCTCACCATGAAAGCGTTATGAAGATTACAACATTTCTTTCTGTAAACAATGAAAATTTAAGTGCCATTGCTCGCATGAGCAATGGCACCTAAATTTGCATTGTTTACAAAGGGGTCCAAGTTGCCCCTAAACAAAGGTTTCAAAAATATGTTTGAGTTACCATAGTCTTGCGCTCAACCCTCGATATGTTGCTGGTAATCCATGCCCCAAGGGGAAGCTTCTAAGGAGTACAACAACGTTTTCGTGGCATTAAGCAAAAACTCCATTCACTGAAATTCAAGTTATTTTAACATATGGCTCTACTGCTATAAAACCAATACAAAATAACAGCATTTGAAACTGAAAATGTTACTACATATGACTGAATACGAATTCCCATAGCTCTAGATAAAGTGCTTTCTCACAAAAACAAACTGTGGGTACTCATTAGAAGAACCTTGTCCAGACACTTCTACTGACAACATAAGCATTCCTTGACAAATAAGGAAAATAATTCCCTGGATATCTATCTAGAGCTATGATTCCTGCTAAATTAACAGCCAGGGCCCAGTTGTTCAAAACTAACGATGTCATCAGTTAACGATTTGTTAAAATTTACATTGTTTGTGTTGAGGTTTTACGGCCCAGTCAACCCAATGGGGTCATGTCGAGCACTGTCAGTTTACCTAACCACACGTTTACTGGGCAGGCTTAGTCCTCTAAGTGGTTAACCAGTATTGTGCACATTCCTTCGCCAGAAAAACATTTACATTGAGCGATACACAAATATGCTGACATTTTTTCAGCAAAAAATTTCAGAATATCGTGTATTGAATCCGCTAAAACAGTTAACGAAATGACCCTTAACGAGCTTGTTAAGCTAACGATGCTTTGAACAACTGGGCCCAGACTGGTAATGATTTAAAAACATTGTAATCTGTTTTTTCCAAACTGCACTCATTTAGAAGATGGTAAATTAATAAGATGAGATAAAACTGTGGGCTGCTTCTGAATATTTTTTTAATGAAGAGCCACAACATGAGAAAAAGGCCTTAACCCAATGTAGTCGAGAGACCCGTAAAAGGGTACCTGGCTTACAGTGCAGACCCAGTTCAGACGTCTGATCTGGGTCTCCAATGTTTGCAAACAGTTTAGTCATTTTTCTCTAGGAATATGTAAATCTCATAGCCTCACCTCCCTAAAATTGAAATTGGACTCTTCCAATATATAGTGTGGGAAAGTCTATTCAGTCTACAATGGGTTAGTACATATGGTGACAATGATGTGCAGATTTGCCTGTACATTCCTGCAGACTTATAGGGCCTTCACTGCCCGCTTTTAGTATCAACGGATAGTTTACAATACACTGGAATCTCTTTATAAGATGGGCCATAAAAGGATAGTTTAGGATACAAGAACATAGCAACAGATAAAGCACTTTTTTCATCTGAAAACTGCTGATATCTTTCTTATTTCTCAAAAAAAAAAAAAAAAAAAAAAAAAAAAAAAAAAACCCATGTTATGGGTACTCATTAGAAGCGCCTCGCCGAAGCACTTCCAATGAGTACCCACAACATGTTTTCGTCGAGAAATAAGAAAAATAATATGTGGATACCCCCTCTTATCTGTAGCTATGCAAGATGGTTTATAGATGTACCACATGTCTTATATTCCAACAAATATGTACAGATCATATAGAAAAAAGACCTTCGATAGAAATTTTTCTATGTAATCAACATATTTTGTATCCAAACAAAAATGTATAGATAATATAGAAAAATGGCAATTTAAGATCATTTTTCTATATAATCTATACATTTTTGTTGGGATACAACACAGTTTTTACTTTGGGATCCCAGCATACAGTGTTATAAAGAGATTGTGATGAATAGGGAAGGCTTTCAACAGACTGCATGGGATGTGCAGGGTGATCTTCCAAGTGTTCACTGGGTGCACATCATAGGAAACATCATCTCATATTGTAACTCCTTGTTAATTACCCACTAACCAAAGCCATAAGTAAAATACAGGGTCTGTTACTCAAGTGAAAAATAAATGAAACACATCAACTGAATTGGGGACCAGGCCAAGGTGCCTTCTAATTAATGTGTACTCTGAAGACCCAGATCAGCCAGAGCCTTCAAGCAGTCCAATTAGTCATGAATTTACCATCATTGACCGCCATATTTATCCTAAATATTGGGACACTTTAACTCCTTATCATACTTGTGGTTACATTTGAACATGTGTATTTGAACATGTCCACATATTCAGGCGTCTGATCTGCGTCAAAACTATTTGCTCAGGCTGGACTGTCCCAATACTTAGGGTAAATAAGGTACCCTAAACACTCACACTGCTACTGTACTCCTCCAAAAATCTGAGCACCTTGTGATTGTTAAAAGTGCAAAACAGAGCAGACCCTAATAACACTGCTCTTTTACCAGCAGTTTCATGGGTGTCTACACTGAATAATCTGTCCTACTGTTTATTAAGGCTGGTACAATTAATTGGATAATCGATAAATTGATCGATAAATACAGCAAAAATGATCATTGTTACAGATTTGCTGATAATCGATCATTTTATTTCTGTGTCTGTTACTTTACCCCTAGTATTTAAACACCTCAACTCCTTACCATACTTTACCTAAAATTTGAATACAATTTACTACCAAATGTTGTGTCTAAAAATAGCTGAATGAGTGGCAAACAGTATAGACCCTGATGAGACGCTGCATCTCATCTGGGTCTACACTGTTTGCTCAGGCCTGTCTGATTAAATACATACAGTAAAATATAACATACGGTAAGAGTCATGATCAGGTAGACAGGTAAAATTATGACCAAATCTTCAATGATTACTAATCAATTATCGATCACAATGACATGACTGATAATTGATTATCTTTTCAGCTCTGATTAGCCAGCCTTACTGTTTAGGGTAAATAAAATAATCTATCATCTTCATTAACTCTGTCAGGCAATTGCAGAAACCCTGATCAGACTGCACTCAAGCATCCTCCAATGGATCTTTGCTTTTCACAATTATACAAGACAAACTTTTCCTGTCTCCCAGTATATTTCACTCCCGGTATAATTCCTCTTAACATAAAGCAAACAACCAGCTAGGACAATTCCTTTGGCATCTTCACATCATGAAAATATGCAATTCCGCACACCAGCATGCACGCATGAAGAAAAAAAAACACAAAAAAACACTCATTAACAATCATCTTGGAATAGAAATACAACAACCAATGTAGACCAATTGAGACCCAAACTGAATATGATTTCCACTGCAAGAAACCAGCAACTTCCCCTACAGAAATGCTGAAGACTGAGCACTACTCTAGACATGGTGCTTTTTTCTGACCATTTTTATTCATACTTTTCTTATGTCTCCAAAGAAAACATACTGAGGGCATTAGAATATGAGCACCTCACCAAGGCGCTTCTACTGAGTACCTGTAACATACTTTCACGGAGACATAAGAGTAATATTTACCTAGACATCACTCTTTCAAAAACATGTTGTAGGTACTTATTAGAAGCACTTTGTTTGTTTGTGTTAAGATTTTACAGCCCAGTCAACCCAATGGGGTCATGTCGAGCGTGGTCAGTTTACCTAACCACACGTTTACTGGGCAGGTTTAGTCCTCTAAGCGGTTAACCAGTATTGTGCACATTCTTTTGCCAGAAACTGACAACTGCCCTTCTTGAATCTGCGGAAGGGAGAGACTGACGGTAGAAAATATTTCACTATCAATCTCCATGAAAGAATGTTGTCGACGTCGGCTAGGGTTGAACCCGCCACCTCCTGGTCTCCAGTCGGACGGCACATCCGAGCCTGGCGTAGAAGCGCTTTGGCGAGGCTCTTCTGAGTGCCCACAACTTTTGCGTTATTGAGAAGGAATAAGTAAAATATTTATCAGGGACCAGTTGTTCAAAGCATCTTTGGCTTATCGAGCTCATAAGTGGTCAAAATGTTAACTGTTCCACTAAGTACAATATCTAAATCACAGGTATGTTTGCTGAAAAAATGCAAATGCAAAAACTACTTACATTTTTTTCAGCAAAACTATTAGCATACATGCCATATTTAATGATCAAAGTTTTAACGATACATTAACGACATCATTAGTTTTGAACAACTGGGCTCTGGTGTTATACATCTATGAATGGAGTGTCTGAGCAGCCTGGCATCAGTCTTCATGGGTTGTACATGGGAAAATGCCATTTTTTCTGACAGTGACTCTCACCTGGGCTTCCACAAGGAGAAAAAAACATTGATTGTACATTAACAGCAAACACTCTCCTCTACATCCACTGTTCTAGATAAGACTATCTCCGAATGAAATGCTCAGTGGAATTAAGTGCCCTACCATCATAAGCTGAATCCCAGTCAGCATTCTACGTAAATCTATATCGGGCCGTCATCGGCCCGTCAGGGTAGCTGACGGGCCGATGACGGCCCGATGTAGATAAAGTATTTGTTTCTTCTTTCTCCACAAAAGCTTTCCATAGGTAGTCAGGATCACTTAAAGGAGTACCCATGTTTTTGTGAAGAAACAAGAAACATGCTGAAACTTTACAGCTTACAAAACAAATAGAAGCATCTTATCTAGCATTATGGTAACATTTCTGAACAATCCTATACAGTTTACAGTATCTAGTAAATGTAGATAAACAGTAGTTGAGACTAGACTCTACAGATATGCAGGTCATTCTGAGGCTATGCCGTTCATGTATACTGTCAGGTAAATTTCTCAATGCTTTAGCCCATTTGTTATCTGTCTGATGAATGATAAATTCTATATACAGTGTGATGAAACAGAAGTGGTGGAGCCCCTTCAAGGGAAAGTGGTATGCATGTAATTACCCAGGATGTGACAAACTATGGACCAGATCAGTCGGATTTTTTTGCTAGTACAGGCTTCAAAGTCCATACCACTATCAACAGCAGATCTCCCTGTAGGAGGTTATTGTTTGCTTTAGTTTTACCGATCAGTCAACACTGTTAAGGTCATGTCAAGGTGGTCTGTTAACCTATAGACACTTTTCCTGGGCAAGCTTAGTCCTCTCATAAGCAGTTAACCAGTACTTGTGTACATATTTTTGCTAGTAACTGACAACTGCCTTTTCTGAAGCTGCGGAAAGGGAAGAGGTTTTCGTTTACAAGCAAAAACTTGGGCCCAGTTGTTCAAAGCGTCGTTAGCTTAACGAGCTTGTTAAGGGTCATTTCGTTAACTGTTTTAGCAGATTCAATATACAATATTCTGATATTTTTTGCTGAAAAAATGTGAGTAGCTTTTGCACTGCAAAAGTTACTCACATTTTTTCAGCAAAAAATTTCAGCATATTTGCGTATCACTCGATGTAAATTTTAACGAATCATTAACTAACGACATCGTTAGCTTTGAACAACCGGGCCTTGGTAGCTGGTTTTTGTTTCTCCACAAAAACAGGTCAAGATGCTTACAATGAGTACCCACAATATATATGGAGTTATATAAGAAATGTGCCCGAATTATTATCTGGCTCTGCAGACATTAATGAACCTGGTAAGACCACATGAATGCACTGGCCGATCTGGACCGTGGCTCTACACATTGGCATTCAGGATCCTTTCAGTATGTATCAGCTTCATTAACTTTTAAGTTCTCTCTAAAAAGTTTTTTTCACATCTTTTGCTGACTGAAGTTGCCATCCAGTTTAGCATATGAAACATCTCTCAAATGGGGGCTTCTCTTAAAGGAACCAAATGCTTTCCTTTAAATGGAGTAGCCCCCAGAGATAGTGTCAGGGTGTATTCAGTCACCTTGTTGCTGGGAACGCAGTATCTGTCTTATTTGTTTGTGTTGCGGTTTTACAGCCCAGTCAACCCAATGGGGTCATGTCAAGCGTGGTCAGTTTACCTAACCACACGTTTACTGGGCAGGCTTAGTTCCCTAAGCGGTTAACCAGTATTGTGCACATTCTTTTGCCAGAAACTGACAACTGCCCTTCTTGAATCAGCGGAAGGGAGAGAATGACCGTAGAAAATATTTCATGATCAATCTCCACAAGAGAATGTTGCCGACCTCGGCGGGGGTTGAACCCGCGACCTCCTGGTCTCCAGTTGGACGGCGCATCCGAGCCACCGAGGCCGGCAGTATCTGTCTTATTTTAAGTAAGTATGTCATATAAATTTATGTTTAAAGGGTTTCAAAAGCTGGCCAGTTATTCAACTATATACAGTTCACTCTCGCTATCTTGACTTCACTGATCTCGAATAACCGCTTATCTCGAAGTGAAAATCTGGCCCCTTTTTTAATATGGAAATCTAACAACAGGTAACAAAATATTGTGGAAAAAAGGAAAAATTGCTCGAATTTCTCCTCTTTTCCACAATATTTTCAGTGTATCTCTAACTTCAAAAGTCAGGTGACATATTCATTTGTAAAATGTGGTTGTTCAATTTATTTTTTCCCTTAATTCTGTCGAGGTACGGATATCTCGAAGTATTTTAGAGAATCCTTTGGTCTTCGAGATAACGAGAGTCAACTGTAGTCAGCTATACCCAAGCCTGTGGTAGGCTATACCAGCACATTTGATCCTGCTCTGGCCGTTAAGATAGAACTGGGTTTTTCCCCTGAAGAGGCTCATTGGAAACATTGGTAGCTAAACTATCTTCCAATCGATGCAGAACAATGAACAAAGGGTACTATATACAATTTGAGCCAAGTCATGAGAAAACCTACCTTTTGGCATGAAAACTGCAAGGACCAGAGGACTTGTTAAGAAGCAGTATTTGATGTAACTCTGCGATAATTTTCCCCCGTTCTCCTTAAAAATGTATGATGCCAGAACTATTATCAAATATTCCTCTTTGTCAAGTCCTACAGAATTCCAAGACCTACCCACACACATACATACTTTTAGGGGATGTGCTCTTCCCTACTCAGATTCTGCCAAATGCAAGTCTCGTGATTGCATACAGTGTAAACTAAAATACACAGGACACTAAGAATTACTTTTTATTCTTAATAAAAAAATCCATATATTGGCATTTTTTTTGTTGCCACCTGAGAATGTGTGTTCAGGGTTCATTATTTGAATCACAACAAATGGCAGTTTTTCTCAGGACGCAGCTCATTTTACATTATTGTACTTCACAGCAAGTAGAAAGATACTAGGGCTCCAGAAGAGCTGAATAGTCATGTCAATATTTATCTCATTTCACAACCATGGTGTGTTATGGGATCTCACTGAAGTTATCAGAGAAATTACTCAAATGAGATCCCACAACATCAGAGGATCTGTTAACGAGAAGTATCTGGGGATATTCAGGAATAAATTTTCCTATTTCTCTGTAAGACATGTTACGGGTACTCATTATAAAAGCCTCTGTGAGACACTTCTATTGAGTACCCAAAACATTCTATGGAGAACAGGGGAAAAATTATCTCCCAATTATCACCAAATACTCACCTTAACAGGTCCTCTGTAACATCTTGGTGAGGTGATTATAATGAGATCCCAGACAAGTTTCATTGAGAAATAAGACAATACTGACGTGTCTATCCTTAAACAAACAACTAGTCTGAAGCCCTGGACACTCAAGTAAACTTTACAACCAGATATCTCAAAAGAGTTTTTTAACACTTCTGTTGCATGATTTAACCACAAATAAAGTGTTATTCATACAAGATATGTTACTTATTCCAAATTCTCTTTAAATACAGACAATGGTTGTAGAGTTGACTTGCTACAAAAAACATAACACAGGGAAAAATATAACATTTTTGTTGGAATAAATTAGGCTGTCATAGCAACAGCAGATCATGGAAACCCCTAGTCCCCGTCGATCTAATCTCGGGATCATCACAGTTGTACAGTCCAGTTTTGTGTTTGATAAGTCAATGGAAAAACTGGGATGTGATTTTTCACCAGTTTAATTGTCCTTGGTAGAAAATCTGCACCAATCAGAGTTATAAATAAATAATGTGGCACTGATGTTAATCTATAATTTAAGATGTGACAAGGAACATCCTCACTAAACTCAGAATTGCATACTTTCTAATATAGTTTTATTTATTAATTTAAGCACCACTCTGTCAGCGCCTTGGGCCTGATATACCACCTCTGTTCATACCACCTCTCATACCAGGAGGCCCTCCACCTCCACCACGAATATTACCCCGACCCACACTACCCCCACGGCTGAATCCCCCTCCCCCGCCTGCACTTCCTGATCGGGGAGGGGGTCCTCTGCCAATAGGGCGACCTTCACCTCTGGGTTTCTTTTCTTCCACATTCAAACGATGTTCACCATTGAACTTTATGGGCTGCAAATAAAAAGAAGGTATTTATTTAAGCAACAACAAATCCATGGATGTTCAATATATGTATGTATAAATGTAGCATTTAAGAAACAAGAGGGCCATGATGGCCCTGTAACGCTCACCTGAGCAACATAGCACTTTGAGAGCCTGATCTAGAACTGATCAAGGCAAACATTCTGATCAAAGTTCAAAATGATTATAACAAAGTTTTCTGCTGATTTGGCCCGGTGACCTAGTTTTTGATACCAAGCGACCCAGTTT
Organism: Anodontia alba; assembly: GCA_964016985.1. NCBI lineage: Eukaryota > Metazoa > Mollusca > Bivalvia > Lucinida > Lucinidae > Anodontia > Anodontia alba. The sequence goes on along the minus strand of OZ024822.1, from coordinate 117,898,990 downwards.
CGAACTTGACCTAGAACTCATCAAGACAAACATATTGAGCAAGATTCAGGATGATTGCTTCAAAAATGTGACTGCTAGAGTGTTAACAAGGTTTTCTGCTGATCTGGCTAGGTGACCTAGTTTTTGACCCCAGGTGACCCAGTTTCGAACTTGACCTAGAATTCATCAAGGCAAACAAAATGAGCAAGATTCATGATGATTGCTTCAAAAATGTGACTGCTGGAGTGTTAACAAGATTTTCTGCTGATCTGGCCCGGTGACCTAGTTTTTGACCCCAAGTGACCCAGTTTCGAACCTGACCTAGAAATCATCAAGACAAACATTTTGAGCAAGATTCATAATTATTGCTTCAAAAAATGTGACCGCTAGAGTGTTAACAAGGTTTTCTGCTGATTTGGCCCGGTGACCTAGTTTTTGACTCCAAGTGACCCAGTTTCGAACTCGACCTATAAATCATCAAGACAAACATTTTGAGCAAGATTCATGATGATTGCTTCAAAAATGTGACTGCTAGAGTGTTAAAAAGGTTTTCTGCTGATCTGGCCAGGTGACCTAGTTTTTGACCCCAAGTGACCCAGTTTCGAACTTGACCTAGAAATCATCAAAACAAACTGAGCAAGATTCATGATGATTGCTCAAAAAATGTGACTGCTAGAGTGTTAACAAGGTTTTCTGCTGATCTGGCCCGGTGACCTAGTTTTTGACCCCGTGACCCAGTTTCAAACTTGACCTAGAAATCATCAAGACAAACATATTGAGCAAGATTCATGACGATTGCTTCAAAAAGGTGACCGCTAGAGTGTTAACAAGGTTTTCTGCTGATCTGGCTAGGTGACCTAGTTTTTGACCCCAGGTGACCCAGTTTCAGACTTGACCTAGAAATCATCAAGACAAATATATTGAGCAAGATTCATGATGATTGCTTCAAAAATGTGACTGCTAGAGTGTTAACAAGGTTTTCTGCTGATCTGGCCCAGTGACCTAGTTTTTGACCCCAAGTGACCCAGTTTCGAACTTGACCTAGAAATCATCAAGACAAACATATTGAGCAAGATTCATGATGATTGCTTCAAAAATGTTACTGCTAGAGTGTTAACAAGGTTTTCTGCTGATCTGGCCAGGTGACCTAGTTTTTGACCCCAGGTGACCCAGTTTCGAACTTGACCTAGAATTCATCAAGGCAAACAAAATGAGCAAGATTCATGATGATTGCTTCAAAAATGTGACTGCTGGAGTGTTAACAAGGTTTTCTGCTGATCTGGCCAGGTGACCTAGTTTTTGACCCCAAGTGACTCAGTTTCGAACTTGACCTAGAAATCATCAAGACAAAGATATTGAGCAAGATTCATGATGATTGCTTCAAAAATGTGACAGCTAGAGTGTTAACAAGGTTTTCTGCTGATCTGGCCAGGTGACCTAGTTTTTGACCCCAGGTGACCCGGTTTCGAACTTGACCTAGAAATCATCAAGACAAATATATTGAGCAAGATTCATGATGATTGCTTCAAAAATGTAACCACTAGAGTGTTAACAAGTTTTTCCTTTGATTTGACCTGGTGACCTAGTTTTTGACCCCAAGTGACCCAGTATCGAACTTGACCTAGATTTCATAGAGGCAAACATTCTGACCAAGTTTCATCAAGATTGGGTCAAAACTGTGACCTCTAGACTGTTAACAAACTAATTGTTGACGACGAACGACGGACATAGGGTGATGACAATAGCTCACCCTGAGCTTATGCTCAGGTGAGCTAAAAAGATGGCAAACATTTCATACAAGGTTCCGAGTGTTGGGCACTTTAAAGTCTTAACCCTTGTCCTACTGAATAAGATGTCACACCCACTTCTAATTTTCAGCCAATCAGATTACTTGATCTGAATTGTTGCTACAAATTCCCATACTTAATGGCAAACAGTGGGGAGCCAAATCAGTCGACTTCTTCAGAAGCCAACTGATCTGGATCTACACTGTTAGCAAAGTCAGGGTATATCCGGGTTCAGCAGGACAAGGGTCAATATGCCAAATTTAAACATTAGATAAAATGTATATTTCCAAGAAAATAAACAGTGACATTGCAACATAAACACACATTTGGAAACCATTTGCAGGATACATAAGTACAATATATTATTAACCTACTACATTTATTTCCTGTCAGAAAAATATTTTAAAATGTTAATTTTGTAATGAGTATCCCTCCTGCTGAATAAATTAAGATGCCACACCTACATCTAATTATCAGCCAATCAGATCACTTGATCCAGATTGTTGATATAAATTCAAATACTGAATGACAAACAGTGCAGATCCAGATCAGTTGGCTTCTTCAGAAGCCAACTGATCTGAATCTACACTGTTTGCAAAGGCAGGGTATTGTTTGTGTTGAGGTTTTACAGCCCAGTCAACCCAATGGGGTCATGTCGAGCGCAGTCAGTTTACCTGACCACACGTTTACTGGACAGGCTTAGTCCTCTAAGCGGTTAACCAGTATTGTGCACATTCTTTCGCCAGAAACTGACAACTGCCCTTCTTGAATCAGCGGAAGGGAGAGAATGACCGTAGAAAATATTTCATGATCAATCTCCACGAAAGTATGTTGCCGACCTCGGCGGGGGTTGAACCCGCTACCTCCTGGTCTCCAGTCGGAGGGCACATCCAACTGAGCCATCCAGGCCGGCGCAAAGGCAGGGAATATCCGGGTTCAGTAGGACAAGGGTTAATATAGAGATAAAGAGCCCATCCAGAGTTGTGAGGCTGTGAACTTTTATCCTACATACTGGCGAAAGCATCTTCCAAAAAAACAAAACAAAAAAAACAACAACAAAAAAACCTGAAATAATATATTTGTTTGTGTTGAGGTTTTACAGCCCAGTCAACCCAATGGGGTAACCTTGAGCACAGTTAAATTTACCTAACGCCACTTTTACTTGGCAGGCTTAGTCCTCTTAGCGGTTAACCAATATTGTGAACATTCTTTCACCAGAAACTGACAACTGCCCTTCTTGAATCAGCAGAAGGGAGAGAATAACGGTAGAAAATATTTCATCATTTATCTCCATGAAAGAATGTTGCCGACCCTGTGGGGGTCGTACCCGCAACCTCCTGATCACCAGTCGGATGCGCATCCAAATGAGCCACCTAGGCCGGCTTGAAATGATAGAATGTAAAATTATATATATTTTCATCATCTCATCCTCGGTAACCCAGGTGTGACCCATTACGTTACACTTCATTCATCACCCCTGGGACAACTCGCTTACGTTTCTTCGTCCTCATGAATTATTAATGAGGGCATCTGATTGGTGATCTCAGTATTTCCATGAGAAATTTTTATCTGGCGTACACAGCAAATAACGTCATTGTTCTATATTTGTTTTGCGAATATCCAATCATATCGTTCGTTGCAATCCAGGCAGGGTATTAATTGCTGACGAGTTATTTTTAGTAACGGAAGAAGAACAAATGAATTTTCCGCAGAAGAGAATAGCGCTGTGTTAGCGACATTTTGATTAGCTATTGAGGTATTCCCTGGTGTTATGAATATTCATAGAAAACGATGTTTCGTCAGTCAGTTGTCCCAGGGGTGATGAATGAAGTGTAACGTAATGGATCACACCTGAGTTACCGAGGATGTCATCATCTATGCTTTTCTTAGAATTAAACTTGCAGTTTTATGCTAAGGGAGACAACTTGTGTGACTGCTTTCCTGCAAACCAAAAAAGTCCCCTTAGGAAAAAGTATACTGTAATGGGAAAGAATTTGCTCCCGATGAGAGCATTTTTTTTTTTAAAGTACAGTACAGCTTTCACGATGGTTATATCGTTCGCTCTAATGCGCGATCGCGGAAAAGATTAAATCCCACGCTATTCCCGCGCTTATCCCACGCTAAACCCGCGCTAAACCCACGCTAAATCCGCGCTCAGCTCGCGCTGGGATATCATCTAGCATGAAAACGATCACGCTCGCGCTAACTTCCACTCTTATCCAGGCTCACCTTAGGCAGTCTCAGGTAAAAATGCTCGAGTTATCTGAACGTAAAATTTTGAATATAAAAAAAGTATGTGCACATTTCTCCTAACATACATGTACAACAAAATAGAATAATGATTTATAATTGACTTATTATGTTTAGTCAGAACACAAATAAACTACAAAGTAATGTGTGATTTTGTAGTGTTTTAGTTGTAATTTTATTCTTCCCAACAGCGAAGCCCCAAAACAATCTGCACAATCTGGTCAAGGTCTTCGTTGTTCGCCTTACGTATTCTACACGGTCCCTAGAAGAATCTTAGCAGAATGCCGACAATCGCGTTTTCCCCTAAACCTGACAAATTCTATATTCAGGCTGGCTCATTTTCCCCGTGTGACTTTAGCAGCGGAATTGTCCCTTTTCAAACCATCTGATTGTTTGTTTACCAATTTATCATGCTTCTCTTCTTAAGTCGGAAATTCCCGCCATTCACCGATTATTTTGAAGGTTAGCACGTGCTGCTGCTGCCAAGAAAACTGCTTGAACCTCTGGAGCGCTGTTGAAAATTTTAGAGCAGATGCCGATCTGTTTTCAGTATTTTACAGCAAGAAGGCTGAACTTTTCATGTGAATCGTCTGCCCAGCAAACGGTCCATATGTAGTGTCACGCCTTATTTGCCCCGTTATTTGCACTGGAAAATAAAGAAAAAAAAATATGAAAATGCCGTCTGCTGAATGTGCTGAGCGCTTCAAGTATTAAGGGAGGCCTTAAGGAGTATGGATACATTAATGATTTCATTTGTCATGGGAGGCAGAAACGGACAGGCTGAAAGGTATCTACACTTCTCGGATTGAGGCCTCGGCGGTTTCTCATGATGACTGGACCAGGGTTAGGGCTGTCCATTTAAATCACCACTTAATGATGCTGGTGATTTGATGTCTTATGTCTCTTTCAACATAAATTATTTAAGTCATACCGAGATTATAGAATGCGGCGTCTGATCAGGGTCTTCACTATTTGCAAAAAAAAAAAAAAAAAAAAAGAAAAAACAACAACAAAAAACAGTTTAGCCATTATTCTCTAGCAATACCTAAATCTAATAGCCGGATGCACCTAAAATGGGTGGACTCTCTCTCTCTATTCTCTCTCTCTCTCGCAAATATGATATGCCTCCTTTCGAACTATAAGTTGTTAGCACTGACTTTATTGGAAAGAATGTTATCGCACCGGCGGGAATGGAACGCGAGACCTGATCGTGGATTTGATTCTTGATCCCTACAGATTGTGCGGTTTATTAGTAAACACACATGTATTTGCTATGGTCATTCAATCCTTCTGCTGCTTCAAGATTGGCAGTTACAAGTTTCTGACGGAAGGGTGTTCAGTGAACTGGTTAACCGCTAATGTAATAAGCCTGCCCCCTCTTCATCCCATTTCGGATGGGCCCCGACTCATAAAGCAATTGCAGTTAGCTCCCGTTCCCTTTAGTCAATTGCAGTTAGCTCCCTTAAAACAGTAAAACCTGCAGCGTGAGGACTTTGCCCGGCATTTATCACCGTACAAATAAATATTATGTTATGTTATTTGCTTCCAGTATATACATTTAAAACATTATATTTAAAGGCTTACAGAGTATTCTTCAGAACTTTCGTTCTCATGTAAAGTGTTCTGTTTTTGTCACTTCAGCATCCGATATGCAAAACCTAGACCTCAATTTATTTAACGAATAAAACAGATGCACATATAAATCTAGCATCGGCGGGGAAGCGTCTTCAAAATGATATATATTATATACCCTTGCGGACATTCTTGGCAGAGTCTTTCTCGGTAGAAACCAATGCTAAGTTATGAAGATAAGGTGTCTTGCTCAAGGACACAACACTTGGTGCTCCCGGTTATCGAACACGAAATTTCTGGATTACCACTCAGGGCTAATTCAATAGACGACAAATAAACGGTTATTTTTTTTATTTCCCAGAAAACAGCAGATTTGACATTTCATGCAATAGAAAACAGGATTTGACATTTCATGCAATGGAGACAATTTGCATGAAATGTCAAATTGAAGAATGAGAAAAATATTTCAAAATGCCTGTTGAAAATTTTACTCAGAGTGCTGCGTAAAGGTTTGCACAAACACTACGCGCGCGAGTGTGTGTATGGCAAAACCAACAATAAAATTTGTATGAAGAGTCAGATCAGCATGCACACTCTGAACCTGCACATCAGTAGTCTGATCAGAGCCTTCGCTAATCAGATGTACCTCCTGTAATCTCTGGATGTAACAAAACGTCTTGTGCGACAAGCGAATACTCGGGTGAGTCTGCGCACCTGCACATTCTGATCAGAGCATTCGCTGATCGTATTAACCTTCGATAGCCGGACTGTCCAAAGCGGGATCAACAGTGCGACTGCAATAGCACATTCTGATCAGACCTTGGGGTGGGGGAGGGGGCGGTAACTTTAGGGTAATTTTGGTACGGGTGTGCGAGCCAGTATTTCAAAACCTACCCTATTCATATACCCGCCTTTGAAAAAAACGGACCCATTCATATTCTTGATCATCTAAAATGTTGACCTATTCTTTGATTTTTTTTGTACCCACTTTTTTGCTGGTTGTTACACAAATATCACAGTCAATTCATGTAATACCAAGAGGATAAGCAGCCTCGAAAAATCTCTGAGCGAAAAACATGTGCATATACCAGGATGTCAGAAAAATGGGCCCTTTCACATAGGAAACCAGAAAAATCGGGCCATTCATATACTTTTTGTTGAAAAAAGGGGGGCTATTCGGCACACACATCCGTACTATGCCATATATAGGACCCCCGCCCCCGAGGATCAGATCCTTCCATGATCATACAGTATGCACCGTCTGTGGACTCGGGGCTATCCAAGAAGCTTGCTTTATATAGTGGGTCGATGCACAGACTGGCCTGAGTCTTTGCTGGTCATACATACATTGTAGTATTGTAGGTTTTGTCCGGCGCGGGCTCATATTCAATGTACGTACATCGTAAATTATACTTCAGGCATAATAACCTTGTACCGACGTAGACGGCCCAGTCAAAACTATTTCGGTCTTGTCGAGCCCGCACACATTTCCGGGGCAGGCAGACATTAGCTGTTAATCATTTCAGCAGAAACTGACAACTGCCCTTCTTTTCTTTCATATACGTTGATGAGTGAGCCTACTTTTGGAGTCATGGCCCTTTGAACATCGAGAATATCATAGTGATTTCTGTAATATATTTGTGTTTGCTCTGTAACTTGAAAACAATTCAAGATATTTTCTTGAAACTTTATTAATTTATTAACAGAGTTATGACACTTGCTTGATGTTAGTATAGTGGCGGGCCATGGTGCAATATCTGCGACCCATTTATAAAATATTTAACAGTATGACATACTAGGAAAGGGTGCCTCGGAGTCGGTGGTGTAGTGATAAAGCTGCTCGCCTTGTAACCCATGCAGGGGTCATGAGTTCGATCCCAGGCTTCTTCAGTCTTTCATATGAGACTTTAAACCAAGGCCCCCATCTCTCCATGACCTAACTGTTAGTTGGATGTAAAACACTCACTCACTCACTCAACTGAATTGTCATTAGCTTGAAGGTGAAAGACACCTTCTGAAGACACCAATATTGGCTTTAATTAAGAAAAGCATACACTCGGAGAATGATCTTGAAAAGCCCAGAGGCCAAAGAAGCTCATACAAGCAGCGAAGACGGGTTCGCAGGCTGATCTTAGTATTCACTGGCCGCACAGGTATCATGGTCCTAAAAGTGTTTTCCAAATTGTCATGATTCCTGTTCCCCCAAATTAGTTTCATTCCCTTGTTCTCTGCGGCGTCTAATCTGGGTCTGCACTGTTTGCATAGGCCTATCTGTTCCAATACTTAGGTTCTTTATATTTTTAATACGTGCCAGTTTTGTGTACATTTCTGACGAGAAAAGGCTCTATAAATTCAGTTGTGTTTTTCTCCCGAAGCGGTTTCCCGCCACGATTTCACGTGACATTACCGCTGCGAGCACGTGGTTTCTTCATGCGGGGCAAGGGAAAGAATGTTGCTTTGTGACTGTTGCATTTTCTGGGTATTTTAATAATCCTAATGTTCTCAATATATAGATGATGTAAAAGAATAACAGTGCCAATATTTATTTATACCCTGGTAAATGCGGGGTAAGGCCCTCACTCTAGGTTTTACTGTTTAAAGGGAGCTAATTGCATATGTCTTGATAATGAACTTTACGAGTCGAACACAGCATTTTTTTTTATGAATCAGGGGCGGATCCAGGACGACTTTTGAAAGGGGTTCGATTTGATCTAATTTCCGTACTTACTCTACGTATTCGGACAGACATGCCTGAGCAAACAGTGTAGACCCAGATCAGACGCCACAGAACGCATTTAAACCTTCACTGAAACGGTGATGTATTTAATCAGAGATTTGTAATCTCTTCAAGAACTGAAGTTTACATGTACATGCCTGTTTGTCACCACAACCGGCAAAATCTGACCGCCCTTGCATCGGATATTGATCTGAGTCTTCACTGGTCGCACGTCTTATGTCCTAAAAGTGTTTCCAAATTTCCATGTTCCCTGTTCCCCCTCACTAGTTCCATTCCCCTTTTCTCTGCGGCGTCTGATCTGCATCTACACTTTGCATAGGCCTTTCTGTCCCAATACTTAGGTTCTACTTTTTATACATGCCAGTTTCATATGCAGTTCTGACGAAAAAAATTCTCTATAATTTAACGCACATAAGTGTGTTTTTCTCTTAGCGGTAGCCGCCTCGATTTCTCGTGACGTTACCGTTACGAACACGCGGTTTCTTCATGCAGGGCAAGGGAATGTGACTGTTGCATCTTCCGGGTATCTCCACTTGTATTTTTGTAATCTATACTGGAAATGCGAACGTCCCAGAATTGTGTGTCGTCGTCTGGTGGCGTATCATTGCAACTTTGGTAAATATTTTAAGAGAACAAGGGAATGAACCTAATTTTTGGGGACACGGAGTGCGGCGATTGGGAAAACTCATTTGGTACAATGAGACTTTTGCGACTAGTGCAGACTCAGATCAACTTACGCATCCGCATGAGAATGGACGATATTACCTCCACGCTGACTGTACTATATGATGGAAAAACAAATAAATAAAAATCGGCCAGGTATTTCGTCAAATTACACCAAGGAACTCCGGTTAATGTCGGGCTGTACATGCTGGTCGCATATGCAATAACTCATCTAAACCGCTAACAAAAAAAAAAAAACAAAAAAAAAACCGCTAACGAAAAAAAAAAAAAAAAAAAAAAAAGAAACATTTTAATGCCAGATTGGGAAATACTTCCCCGACTGGACATTAATTAAGTTGAAGGGGAATCTCAATTTCCCGACGGACAATTTGTATTTGTCGCGTAGGCATTGAGATCACAAATAAGTGAAATGATATAAAACAAGGAAGACTCGGCTCAGGTTGCGCGTCCACACATACATGTAGATAATGTGCAATTTTATTTATTGTGCTGTGGTTTTCTGTCAACAGAATGGGAACTTCTGGATCAAAATCTGCTGCAAAAGTACCGTGAATCGATCTTTATTCACAGACTCACCTGTGATAGAAATATTTTACTACTGTCGTTAATCCTTTCCACGCTTGTCACGCTCGTGCCAGTAATACGTTTCGCGCTACGATTACGTAACCTCGCGTTCCATTCTTCACGCTTCGCGCAAAACCCACGCTAAACCCGCGCTAAACCCACGCTTGTTTCGCGCTAACGAGCAAAATTTTTTATCGTGGAGCGCGAACGATATAACCTTCGCGAAACTTGTACTGTAGACTCCCCTTCCCCTTTAAACACTAAAATAGGATAGCTCCAGATAAGGCATTTTTTCATCCGAAAAGTACTCATAATTTTCTTGTTAACTCCACAAAAACATATGTTGTGGGTACTCATTAGAAGCGCCTCACCAAGGCGCTTCTAATGAGTATCCGTAACATACGTTTTTGTGGAGAAATAAGAAAAAAATTGTTTGGATACCCCTCTTATCTGGAGCTATAAGTAAGTACCACTTACTTTATTGTTTAAAATGTGTTGTACCGGGTCCGGACTGTCAAATACCACAAAACCAAAGTTCTACAAAAGAAAAAACAAGGACAAATTGCACACATACGGGTATAAACACAGAGCACAGAGATATCAAGGGGAAATAAATGGTAGCTGCTTGACAAATAATGGGTTCCTGCCAATGAACAATTTTCATTAATAATTTCAGTATGAAAACATATAAAGTATTTCATTAATTCACCTCTGTGAGATTGTTTTAGTTTTATTCAGGTCTACGTCAATTTCAACAATCTTTCCTTGTTTTTGTTTTATTCAGGTCTACGTCAATTTCAACAATCTTTCAACAAATATGGCTATGATATTTGGATGTGGCAGGGAGCTCAATGCTCACTTTTAGCCTCACTGAAATTACAGACACATGACATGAGATTTCACCCAGTCACATGATACTGACACCAGACTGACCAGTTCTGATTCCTAGCTCTATTTTCTAAGCGCCAAGCAAAAGCACCTAGTACCATTTTTAAAGCCTTTGGTAGGACTCAGTCGGGGATCAAACCCAAATCCTCCCTGTCAAAAAGTGGACACTCTACCAATTAAGCCACTGTGCCAGTGTGTCTGTGACTGTGAGGTAATTCTTGTGAAAATCTACAAATCTGAGGTGATATTTTGTTGAGGTTAAATGCCGCTAAATGCCCCAGTCAACAATATTTTAGTCATATCTAGATGTTGCCTTAAATTCTTTTGTTTTACCCAACCGGAGTTCAATGAAAACAATGCTAGTCCTTTCTTATATCAGACACAATATTTACCCAAGTATTTAGACAGACAGGCCTGAGCAAACTGTGTAGATCTAGATCAGGCAAAAAGCGACATCTGTCTAGGGTCTACATTGTTTGCCACCTGTCCAGCAGGCAGTTAAATGTTCGAATTTTAAGAAAAGTATGGTAAGGTGTTAAGGTATCTAAATCTTTATGGTAAAAACAATAAGTATGAATGTAGAAAAAGTGAATTTGATAGATTGGTTCTTACCGGGACTTTTCCACTTCCAGCCTTTGTGTTGATTCTTAATTCAACCACTGTGCCGTAAGCTGAAATAAATATTTAACCTTTACAACCCTCTGGGCAAATTCAGCTGACAACAAACTGTCAGACGATACTTTCCTGATTTTTTCAAATAAAATAGGCTTTGACATTTCATGCAAAGTGCCTTAACATTTCATGCCCTTAACATTTCATGCAAATTGTCTCCAAAGGATAGGAGACAAATTGCATGAAATGTCAGAACCTGTTTTTTTGGGGGAAGAATAAGAAATTTTTTTTCTAAAGGTTGTCTGTTGAAAATATCACTGAACATGTTTAGCAATACCTCTTTCCCAGCTAGTGGCTACTTTTGTCATCTGCTGATAACCTTGCAAACAGGCTGGACCCAGATCAGGCCCGACAAAACATTGGGCCTGATTTGGATCCAAACTGTTTGACACTCTGATGGTACTCCTGAAAGAAATTTTTGAAAAGGGTAACTGTAACTTAGACATATGTCCAAAGTACACAGATGCCCCCGCCCTATGGCTTTAGCCCATATGGCTGTTTCCTTTGGCCCCACTCCACAACCCCACCCCTACCATGATCCAGTTTCCAAACCCTGGTCTCTGTATACACTATTTCATCTGTGATCATTATACCCAATATCTAACTTTCTAGGGCAAGTAACGGTACCAGACTTACGATTCTATTGCCATTTTCATGTGCAACATGACCTGTTATACATTCTGACCCCTGGCCCTGCCCAGGGGCAACTCTACCATGAATAAGGTCTTGGTCTGGGAAAATATCATACCAAATTTCAACTTTGTAGCATAAAAAGTATCCAAAGTTATGAGCAACTCTGGCATAAAATGTGAATGTAAATATGCAGGTAAACTTGAATGTAAACTTGAATGTAAACTGCAACATTTGTTAGACTCTGTTATGAATGTGACATATGCACATACGCACATACAGACATAACAAAAATGCTATATGCCCCCATTCCTGCCTTTGGCAGGTGGGGGCATAAAAAAAAAAAAAAAAGAAAAAAAAAAAAAATCCACAGATGACAAAAGCATGCAAAATTACCAAGCATGCAAAGACTTAATACAAGATTAGATAGCAGTGCCATGAGGCGATTCTCTCATTTCAGTAGCATACATGTAAGCATTTAAGTCCTAGACCAGTTTTCCTAGATTTTATTGGGGGAACTGAGATGGACCCAATCAGACTGAATGAGCTTCTATGTTTGCATATGTTCTAAGAAACACTTCTTCATGAGTCTTTCATGTATTTCACAAGTACAGAACTATCAGGCAAATCCATTCATGATGAGAAAAATTCCTTTTTTTGTGGCTGCTTTGATTTGGGAGGCTAATCTTCCATGCAAATACAAGTAAAATAAAACCACAATTACTCCTGAAATAAAGCTGGTTAAAGAACTCACTTCCAAAGAACTGACGTAACTCTTTTTCCGAGACATTATGGGGCAGGTTGCCGACAAACAACTGCTGACTATCTGAGAAGCGTGTGCCTCGTCCTCGGTCACCCATCATCTCTCCTCGTGGTTCTCCATCCTCCCTTGGCACACCAATGCGTTCCCTCTCCCGACCACCATGCTCTTTTGAGGGCCTGAACATATAAATATAATACTCAAACATAGTATTACTTCTTCAGTACCCAGGGTGCCAGGTAAATCATACTACAGACACTGGACATAATTATTCACCAGTTTGTGATGATGATTCAAGATTATCTATTTATATACCACAAGTATACACACTGATAAAAGCAGTAAACATTTTACTTTTCATGCAGTCCTTATTTGAAATTAAAGTTAAATTCTTATGCAGAATAAAGATGCACAGCAACTGACAAGGCGTTTTTTTCATACGAAAAATGCTGATATCTTTCTTATTTCTCCATGAAAACATATATTGTGGGTACTCATTAGAAGCGCCTAAGTTTTCATGGAGAAATAAGAAAAATATTATGTGGGTACCCCCTCTTATCTGTAGCTATGAAGATGGATTATTCAAACTACAGTCAACGCTCATTAACTCGAACCTCACGGGACCTGATTAAAACTTCAACTTATCAGTAGTATGAGATAACCAAAGTGTGACGTAATGTATGTCGGCGCCAACTGTTTGCCCTAATCTGCTTGGACATGTATGGTTATTCTGTTATAACAACACTCATATGCACTGCTAAATGAATTGTTACTATCTGTTTCAGGATGACTAATGGAACTCATCAAATAAAACATCAATAAATAAAAGTAATAACAGAATGATAGATTTCTCACGTGTTTTGTTGTCTTTTAAATTCCTGCAAATTTGGTTTTCCAAATAATTTATAAATAGCTACATACTAAATCGACTGGCTTCCGCATGTGAATGATACTCTTATACTAGTTTGGACAGCAGTAGTTATACGTCATACTGTAGTTTGGATTATCTCCCTTCGCACAAATGAGCTTTCACCATGGCAAATTTGACACTGATGACGAGTATGCCCAAACAACCAATTAAAGAGCCTTGTTTTGACTAATCATATATAAACACAATTCACTGATGACGAGTATGCCCAAACAACCAATTAAAGAGCCTTGTTTTGACTAATCATATATAAACACAATTCAGAGGTGCCGTTTTTCTTACAATTCCAGAGGTGCCTTTTTTCTTACAAATCAATAACACGAGATGGTGTTATAGTCAAAGGCTTAGCACCGCGTGTCAGACTCCAGGCTGTCAACCAAGTTTTGATAAAAAAATAGAAAAAAAATGGGATTCTTTTTCCCCAAAATATAAGAGTTTTAAGCACTTTTTTTTGACAAAATATAGGAATTTTATGGCAAAAAAAAGTCATCATTACAAAACACTCAAGAAACAATATATTTACTTGTTAACTGGATAAAATCATTAAATTTGTGTTTACTTCACCAAACATTTGTACAACATCTCCACCAAGGCAAGTATCCTGCAGCAAGACTCCCTGATCATCAACATGGACACCTTTTTCGACATGGATGAGTCATAGTGTATAGCAGCATTTTTGCGAGGTGGGGATGCTTTAGGACAAAACTAGAAGATTTCTAAAAGGGATGAGTGCCCCCGCTACTGCCAATTTGTTTTTTTTTTTACGGCAAAATTTCTAAGTAAATCAACAGTATTCAACTCTAGCAATAAAAATTTGATCAGAGTTCTGTGATCTTTATGCACATACTTTGCTGCCAATTTCATATCATTATCTTCAAAACTGTAGAAGTTGGGGACACATGAACCCTACAATGCCATGTATATAAGGCAAACATTTCTAAATCCAGGATATGTAACTTTAGCAATAAACATTTGATCAGAGTTCTGCGACTTTTATGCTCAATCAAGCCTATATTATTACTTTGCTGCAAATTTCAAATCATTATCTTGAAAACTGTAAGAGAATTTTCAGAAACACAAACCCTGTCATGCCATACGTACAAGGCCATATTTTAAGTAAAAAAAAAAATATGTAACTCTAGCAATAACAATCTGATCGGAGTTCTGTGACCTTTATGCACATTCCTAGCCTATATTCTTACTTTGCTGCAAGTTTCAAATCATTACCTTGAAAACTGTAGAAGTTGCGGAGACACGAACCTACTATGCAATGTGTATAAGGCCATATTTCTAAGTAAATCAAGGCTAAGTCACTCTAGCAATAAAATTTTATCAGAGTTCTGTGACCTTTATGCACATGCCCAACATATATTCATATTTTGCTGCAAGTTTCAAATCATTATTTTGAAAACTGTAGAAGTTGCGGAGACATGAACCCTACTATGCCATGGGTATAAGACAAATTTTCTAAGTAAATCAAGGATACATAACTCTAACAATAATTACATGATCAGAGTTCTTTGACCTTTATACAAATGCTAAGTGTGTATCCTTACTATGGTGCAAGTTTCAAACCATTACCTTGAATACTATAGGAGGAGTTGCAGAGACAGGAACATTACTATAAAGTGTGATGGACAGATGGACACACGGACAGACACACTGAAGTACTTATGACGGAGGGTAAAACTATATTATATGCCTTCCTCTATTTTGTGGCAGGGGCATAATGTAAACTGCAACTAAAAATATCTAGAGGCAGTAAAAAAACATTAATGTTCTACATATAAATATTAGTGGCATTTTCTGAGAAAAATATAGGAAAAATGTTGCAATTATAGGAAAATATAGGAAATAGGGTTTAAAAAATGTAGGAAAATTCTGAAAAATATAGGAAAATATAGGAATCAGTTGACAGCCTGAGACTATATTACGCATGTGATTTTCATGGCGGCAGTAAAGGTATTGTTTGCGCTAATTATAATTACCTGGACAAATTAAAGCATTTGTGAGTATTGATTTAGCGTTTACCAATGGCCTTTTAATGATTTTCCTTAATTGAAAGATCGGCAGCATCATTCATTTTTTATTTTATTTTTTCTTCTCTCTGTCATGAATCTTGGTTCGAGATACACATTAGTAAAAACAGTGAAAAATATATATAGGGACTGAAAATGATGGGCGAGATAGCCCAAGTGTCAACTTAAAAGTAGTTTGACACATGTGAAGTTGGAATATAATAAATATCTAGGGGACATATCTGGGACTTAAAAATCAGTTCGACATAAGTGATAGGATCGAGATAGGCAAGGTCGAGATTTTTTTTTTTTTTTTTTTTTTTGATTTGGGTTTTACGGCCCTTTCAAGAATATTTCACTTATATTGAGCTGATCGTTCATCGAAGGTGGGCGAAAACCGGAGAACCCGGAGAAAAGCCACCTGACCATCCGTAAGAACTTGGCTTTCCCACATATGACCCGAGCGAGGCTCGAACCACAGCGGTGAGAAACCTAATGGATTAAGAGTCAACTCTCTTATCCACTAGGCTACGAGGTCAAGATAACGAGAGTCAACTTATCAAATGAAACATAGATCTCTTCAGAATTAACTATACCTCAATCATTTTATTCAGCTGAGGGAAAGTTTACATCATCCTTATTAAGATCAAGTTTGTAACAAGTTAAATGGAATTAACTTTGTTTTTTTCATACAAAATTTTATAAGCAAAACAAGGTAACTGAGCCAGAGCATGACAAAATCAACAAAATGACATGTGTGCCCAGTGAAGACTCGGTTGATACAGTGAAGACTCGGATCAACCTGGGCATCCGCCCCGTCTGATCACTCTTCGCTGTCATCTTATAAACAAAACTACAAGTGGTTCAGATTTCCTGAGTACAAAAAAAGGAAACTTATCAGTCACTACTCACAGAGAGGGCAAGTTCCAATCATCATCACCATCGAAAGAAAGAAACTATGCTCAAGGTTAAGGATATGACCATAGTGGCGACCTAAGCTCTAGATAAGGCCTTTTTCAAACCAAATCATATTGATATGATTTGTTGTTTCTCCAAGAAAACTTATTTTGTGGGTATTCATTCTAATGAAAACCCGTAACATAGGTTTTCATGGAAAAACAACAAACTAGAACTGTGTCCACAGTACACGGATGCCCCTGACCCCACCCCTAGCCCCACCCAGAGGCATGACCCTGGGGCAACAGTACCATACATTAAAAGGTCTTTATGTAGGTAAGTGTCATACAAGTTTCAACTTTCTAGCCCAGAAGGTATAAAAGTTATTAGCAACAGAAACACGGACGTAAATTTGCACCTAAACTTGCAGGTAAACTTTAACCTGGTTACGAACGTGAAATATGCACATACGGACGTAACATCACAGCGAAACGCTATATGCCAAAGGCAGGCGGGGACATAAAAATATATTTATCCAGATACCTCTCTTATCTAGTGCTATGATGGCAAATTTTAACCCTTGTCCTGCTTAATAAATTAAGATATCACGCCCATTTCTAATTTTCAGCCAATCAGATTACTTGATCTGGATTGTTTCTATAAATTCATATACTTAATGGCAAACAGTGCAGACCCAGATCAGTTGGTTTCTTCAGATCTACACTGTTTGTTAAAGGCAGGGTATATCCAGGTTCAGCAGGACAAGAATTAAAAAGAAACCAAAAACAGTACAAACCTTGGTGCTCTTTGTGGCTGTGGTGGTGTTGGACTTGTATCCTGCTTCATGTCATTCCGGGGACCAAATCCCTGTGGAGCTGGTGGTGCTTTGTTTGTCTGTGGTGGTGGCTGTGACATCATCTGATTTACTGGTGGCACAGAGTTGGTGTTCTTGCTGGCCATAGCCGCCCAGGAGAAAGGCTTTGGTACCGCTGAAATTTTACCGTTAAAATATATTCAAATGATTAAAATTGTTGCAGTATGAAGCGTCTGATCAGTGTCTGCACTATTTACACGGAACGTAAATGTTTTTGTACATGAAATAATGAAAATAAACTAAACAACACTACCCTTAACTGATGATGATGATAATTTGGTGTTTCATATCATTTTCAACATAATTTAAGTCAAATCAAGAAAATGGAAGGGTGATAATGAAATTTAAGTCATGTCTAGACAATGGAAGGGCTCTTTACAATAAATTGTTGTACAACCTAAAATTGAAAATGGATCTGTGCAAACATTGAAGTAAAGAAATCCTTGAGCATTAATGGATTAAATAGAATTATTATTTAATATAGCATACAATCTTGAACTTAACACACTGGCTGCCTTGCAATCCTCAGCAGTGAACGTAAACTTGATTCAGAGCCTATCTGGCCTGCATAACTGCTGATACACGGCAGTGACAACTTATTACACATGCTTGCTTTGTTCAGAAAGATCAACAATACTCAAAGTTAATCCTTTGACACCTGAGTTTATAAAATGGACTCTTTCATCTCTACATTCTGACACATCCTTTGTCTCAAATAGGGATTTCAGTCAAAAATCAGTACCAGAATGACAAACAGTGTAGATCCTGATGAGATGGCTCGCAATGAGCATAGGTCTAGATAAGGGAGGGTATCCAGTAAATATTTTTCTTATTTCTCCAAGAAGACATATGTTGTGGGTATTCATTAGAAGCACCTCGGCGAGGCGCTTCTAATGAGTACCCACAACATATGTTTTCATGGAGAAATAAGAAAAATATCAATACTTTTGGATTGAAAAAAAAAAAAAAGCGCCTTAACTAGTGCTATGAATGAGCTGTGTCAATCTAGATCTGCACTGTTTGCTAAGGTACCTGTATTGGTCTATGGGGATGAAAGAGTTATTACAAGGGCATAGTATATTGATTGATCTGAACTCTTAACTCTCAGGACTAATTCAGCAGACAACAAACTTGTGACATTTTGCTTATTTTTTTTTTTTTTTTTTCCCCAAGAACAGGATTTGACATATCCTGTAAATTGCCTCTTTGGAGACAATTTGCATGAAATGTCAAATCCTGTTTTCTGGGAAAATTCAGAAAAAAAATCAAAATGTCTGCTGAAAATTTTACCCAGAGTGCTAGATTTTAATCATTAAACAACCCTGACAACACATGCTGAACCATCTCCCAGTTAGAGGGGAGAAAATAAGATAGACATAGGTCTAGTTAAGGAAGGGTATCCGGTAAATATTTTTCTTATTTCTCCACGAAAACATATGTTGTGGGTACCCATTAGAAGCGCCTCGGCGAGGTGCTTCTAATGAGTACCCACAACATATGTTTTCATGGAGAAATAAGAAAAATATCAATACTTTTGGATTGAAAAAAGCGCCTTAACTAGTGCTATGATATGAGCTGTGTCAATCTAGATCTGCACTGTTTGCGAAGGTACCTGTATTGGTCCATGGGGATGAAAGGGTTATTAGAAGGGCATAGTACATTGATTTATCTGAACTCTTACCGGTAACTCTCAGGACTAATTCAGCAGACAACAAACTTGTGATATTTTGTTTTGTTTTTGTTTTTTTTTTCCCCCAAGAAAACAGGATTTGACATTTCCTGTAAATTGCCTCTTTGGAGACAATTTGCATGAAATGTCAAATCTTGTTTTCTGGGAAAATTAAGAAAAAAATCAAAATGTCTGCTGAAAATTTTACCCAGAGTGCTAGGTTTTAATCATTAAACAACCTTGACAACACATGCTGAACCATCTCCCAGTTAGAGGGGAGAAAATAAGATAGACATAGGTCTAGATAAGAAAGGGTATCCAGTAAATATTTTTCTTATTTCTCCATGAAAACATGTTGTGGGTACTCATTAGAAGTGCATCGGCGAGGCACTTCTAATGAGTACCCACAACATGTTTTCGTGGAGAAATAAGAAAAATATCAATACTTTTGGACTGAAAAAAGCGCCTTAACTAGTGCTATGATACAGGAAACAACTAACAAGAGCACCGCATGCGGGTGCCAACGCTTGGCTGCAGTTTCTTTTAGAAATATATAGGGCATGTTTGACATTTTTCAACAAAAATTCTAAGTCGAAAAAGGGGCATAACTGTGCCAAAAATTTTTTTAAGGGTTACCTCCCCTATTGGTATGAGTTCCTCTTTTCATTAGAACAACTAGTCTGAGTTTCAAGTAAATATCTTCAGTAATGACAGAGATATTACAAAATGTCCATTTTTCAACAAAAACTCTAGTTGAAAAAGGGGAATAACTGTGCCAAAAATATTTTAGGGTTGGTATGAGTTCCCCTTTTCATAATGAACAACTAGTCCGAGTTTCAAGTAAATATCTTCAGTAATGACAGAGATATTACAAAATGTCCATTTTTCAACAAAAATTCTAAGTCGAAAAAGGGGCATAACTGTGCCAAAAATATTTTGAGGGTTACCTCCCCTATTGGTATAAGTTCCCCTTTTCATAATGAACAACTAGTCCGAGTTTCAAGTAAATATCTTCAGTAATGACAGAGATATTACAAAATGTCCAAGTTTTTGCACCACGACGACGACGCCAGAGCTATGACAATACCTCGTCGTTTTCTTCGAAAACAGCCGAGCTAAAAACCACCCATACCTTACACTTACTCACTGCAAATACAAAAGGCCCTTGCACCTTACACTTACTCACTGCAAATACAAAAGGCCCTTGCACTATTACGCCATACTTGCTCCCAAGGGGAGCAATTTCTTTCCCTTTAGAGTAGACCCTATTCAGAAGGGAAGGACTGATCTGCCTCCCTTGAAAGTTGTGTCCATTCCCAATCACTAGCTGAGTACCACATTCAAGGCACAGGCAAAGTGATAGTTTAAGACTTTTATGCATTTCCTTTATCAAATTTTTTTTAACTCCCAAATGTTAAGAATTTACTTTCCCTCATTTCACGTCCATCGCATGCCCACTCTTACACTTTTCTGAAAAGCTCAATCAAATATTTCACCTGGTTCTTCAACCTGGAGTTCTGTTTCGTATTCTTCCATCTTTGGTTCATCCTTGTCCTCATCCAGGGTTTCCATTTCTGTCGGCATTGGTACCTCGTCTTGTTCCTCCACTTCCTGTTCTATTTCTTCAGACTTGGGGGATACCGGCGACTCTGTACGCTCCTCTTCCAGAAGACCAGTACCATTGCTAGAAACATATTTGCTAATTACATTTCTCCAGACATAGCTCAGGATAAGCGGGGATATCGGGAAAACATTTTCCTTATTTACTCATGAAAACATATGTTGTGGTACTCATTAGAAGTGCCTCACTGAGGCACTTCTAATGAGTACCACATCGGTCTAGATAAGAGTGGGTATCAGGTAAATAATTTTCTTATTTCTCAATGAAAACATATATTGTGGGTACTCATTAGAAGCGCCTTGGCGAGGCGCTTCTAATGAGTACTACAACATATATTTTTGTTTGACTGTTGTTTTTTTTTTGGTTGAAAAAAGCACCTTATCAAGAGCTATGGTACCATAACATATGTTTTCATGGATAAACAAGAAGAATATCAAAAATCTTTTGGTAAAAAATGTGCCCTATCTGGAGTTATATACAGAGATGGTGACAATTTTGGTAATATGATGATGTTTAGTCAACTAAGCAGTTAACCAGTATTTTGTGCACATTATTTTGACAGTACCTGACAACTGCCCTTCTTGAACCACCAAAAAATGGAAAATTAACCATAGAAATGATTTCATGATCAATCTCCATGGAAGTTACGTGGACAAGCTGAATTCCATCTTGCCACTCCTGGATCTGCAGTCAGACACACTGGATTTTTTTTTAAAAAAAGTAACTTCTTCAAAAAAAATCTTTCAGGAATGCCATCAGAGAGTCAAACAGTTTGGATCCAGATCAGGCCCGATGTTTTGCCAGACAAACTGTTTGCAAAGGTTATCAGCAGAATACAAAAGTTGCCACTATCAGGGAAAAGTTCAGCAAACATCTTGAAATTTACAACTAATGCCCATTAACCTTATTTTAATGTAGGGTATTCGGTGTTTAGGATTTTTCTAGTGTGTATCACAAAATATTTAATGGCCGTGACAATGTTTCAGTGGTATCTAGCTATCTGCAGAAAGTGGGAGGGAAAAAAGAAGTATAGATGGAAGACAAAAAAGCCAGAACCCTGATCTTTCAGTGAACATTCCTGCCAACATGAGCTGTCAGCAGACAGCATAGCTCGCCTGGAATATGGGGTGATACTGGAGTGTCAGGGTGCTCTTTAGGACCAGTCTGATCTGGGTCTGCATTGTTTGTTTAGGCCTATCTGTCCCAATACTTAGAATCATTATGGTAAGAGGAAATGTTATGGCATTTTAGCTCTTGATAGGATTTCTTGCGCTATGGTTTGGTCATTTGTTGTCATGAATTTGACATTATCAGGGATCAATTATAAAATTTCTAAGTCTGTGATCTTGACCTTGAGGTCATAGGCATGGGTGGAGGTGATGATGAATAAAACTTTGGACCTGTATCTATTATCATTCCAAATATGAACCAAATCTATCATATGGTTTGGAAAATATGAGCTCTTAAAACACTTAAATATAAAATTTCTAAGTTCTTTTAACTTTGACCTTGAGGCCATGGGCAAGGGCCGTGAGTATTGCTGAATAAAACGCTGGACCCGTTTATCATCATGTCAAATATGAACAAAATCCATCATATGGTTTGGAAAATATGAGCTCTTAAAAAAACTTTAATATAAAACTTTTAAGTCTGTGACCTTGACCTTGAGGTCATAGGCATTGGCAGGGTATTGCTGAATAAAACTTTGGAACTGTATCTATCATCATACCAAATATGAACAAAATCCATCGTACAGTTTGGAAAATATGAGCTCCTAAAAATCTTTAACATTAAAAATTTCTAAGTCAATGACATTGACCTTGAGGAAATGGGCTGGGTTATTGCTGAATAAAACTTTGAACTATATCTATCATCATACCAAATATGAACCAAATCTATCAAATGGTCTGGAAAATATAAGCTTTTAAAAAACTTTAACGTAAATGTGGACGCCGACGCCTGGGGTAGTGCAATAGCTCTTCCTGGACTTCGTCCTGGCGAGCTAAAAACCTAATCACTGCAGGACCAACCCCTATAGTTTCAGCAGGAGGCTGCACCACTCTATCACCCACATACTGACACCAGTGCAATTAGTCATAACCTTCTCAATGCCTAGCTCAAAGCATTCAGCAGCAAATACCAATTTTAGACTCACAACATTCAGATATGAAGGTTAACGCTCTATCAGCTGATCCACTAATACCAGTCTGTGACCTCTTGGTCACTGAAGGATGGAGCTTGCACTAAACAAAATATTGGACAAGGATCTAAGATTGACTTGCAAAATCTAGTGAATGCTAACTTCATCTTAACTTGTATCTTTTCAGAGTAAACTATACCTCAATCATTCCACTCAGTTGAGGGAAAGTTTAAATCATCATAATAAAAGATCAAGTTTTCTTCAACACACCAATCTACAAACACAAAGAAGGAACAAGTTTCTCCCAGAGAAAGAAAAAAATGGGACAGAAGAGCCAGTAGATGAGAGGAAGGAGAGAAACAGAGGGGAAAAAGCAAGATAATGCAGACACTAGTGTTGGGAATTGGCCATAATTTCATAGTCGATCATCAGTTTTGTATAACCGACTGAGCATCAATTAATAATCAACATGTAGAAAAATAGATTTTCTCTTAATTTAGGTACTTATTCCTTACTCCAGATCAATAAGAGGGGTATCCAGATAATACTTTTCTTCTCTCCATGAAAACTAATTATGTTGTGGGTACCTATTAGAAGCGCCTCTGGAAGGCGCTTCTAATGAGTACCCACAACATATGTTTTCATGGAGAAATAAGAGAAATGTCAGTACTTTTGGGTTGACTTAGTTAAGGCTATTTTTTTTTTTTCACTTTTATTGACCACAAATCTAGAATGACACAAACAGACAACTTTGAATTTCATTTCTTTATAACTTGCCTATAAAAAAAAAATATAATGTGAGAAAAAATATGTTTCTAAAAATAGAATTTTCCAATTTGGTGGCTATAAAAAATCTTTCCGATCATCAGTCACAAGAGGCAAAAGTGACACTGGCTGTAAATACAGCTGGCCCTTACCACAACCCTACCACCCACCTTTTTTATGCAAACAATCTCTGAAATGCACTTTTCATAGCACTAGTTAATGTGTTTTTTTCAATCAAAAAGTATTGATATTTTTCTTATTTCTCCACGAAAACATATGTTGTGGGTATCATTAGAAGCGCCTCGCCAAGGCACTTCTAATGAGTACCCACAACATATGTTTTCGTGGAGAAATAAGAAAAATATTTACCGGATACCCTCCCTTATCTAGACCTATGACTTATTTTTTTTTTTTGCATATTCAATATCTTTACTCTTTGAAGTGGTTCAGCTTTCTTGAGTACTAGAAAGGAACATATCAGTCACTGTACTCAGAGAGGGCAAGTTCCATTCATCATCACCACTTTTATCATTTATCTGATGTAACAAACTTTATGAATGGTTAAAATGATTACTGAAATCATTTATTTTTTTCATCAACATCAAAACAGAAGTTTATATATGAATGCTTTCTTCATAAATTAGTATTCATGAAGGCACTTCTAACGAGTACCCACAACTTACATTTTTGTGGACAAATAAGAGAAATATCAATACTTTTAGATTAACAGAAGTGCTAATGTAGATCTATGCTCTATGAAGTGGTTCAGCTTTTTTTGAGTACTAGAAAGGAACATATCAGTCACTGTACTCAGAGAGGGCAAGTTCCATTCATCATCACCACTTTTATCATTTATCTGATGTAACTAACTTTATGAATGGTTAAAATGATTGTTGAAACCATTTATTTTATTTCATCAACATAAAGAGGTTTGTTCATGAATGCTTTCTTCATAAACTGGTATTCATCAAGGCGCTTCTACGAATATCCACAACTTACGTTTTTGTGGACAAATAAGAGAAATATCAATACTTTTAGGTTAACAAAAGTGCTAATGTAGATCTATGCTCTATAAAGTGGTTCAGCTTTCTTGAGTACTAGAAAGGAACATATCAATCACTGTACTCAGAGAGGGCAAGTTCCATTCATCATCACCATTTCTGTCACTTAACCAATGTAACCTATATGATTGATAAGGTTTTACAGCCCCGTCAACCCATTCGGATCATGCTGGTCACTTTATCTAACCACATCTTTGCTGGGCAGGCTTAGTTTTCCAAGCTGTTAACCTGTACTTATGCACATTCTTTCGTCAGACACTGACAACTGCACTTCTTGAAAGAGTAAGTATGAACCTCAATGTGAGATGATGTCCATCTGGGCCAAGTTGTTCAAAGCATCGTTAGCTTAACAAGCTCGTTAAGGGTCATTTTGCAGGAGTCAGGCTACAGGGCAACTGGGGCGAAATAGTTGACAAAAACTTCACCCTCAATTTTTGCAACTTTTGAAAAAGCTAATACTTGAGCAAAACGAACTTTTTATTAGGAGAAATCCAGTAAAAATGGAACAAACATGCAAAGGTAAAATTCTTTTGAAAAAAAAAAGTTCTTAGAAGTATCAGAAATGCCACAGAATAAAAGTCTAATGTGGTTAAACAAGTTTTGGAGGAAAACTGTTCACCTACTAAGTGACCAAAAGATCGTTCTCGTAAATATCATTAGTTTTTGTGGCTGTCTGTTTTTTCATAAATGAACCATTTACATGCTGAAACAGCATTAAAAATGCTAAAAACTAAGTTTAAAAGTTGACAGACATTTTAGCTAACAAATTTCTTTTTATCATTATGTTTATAGCTTATCAGATATTGATGTTTTGACTGAGAAGATCTATTTCCAAAAAGATATGGGTGCAGATATGATGCATTTGTCCTACTCACGCCTGTGTTTCTGTGGATCATTTAATTGGTTTAGAAGAATTAACAGATCTACAGTAAAAGTTGTTTCCTTTTTTGTTAATTCCCAAGACAATGCGGCAAAGTGAGTCGAGAGTCCTTAAAGGGCAAATAAAAAAGGTTTTAATTCTACTAAATATTTAAGGGCACTTCAGTAAGGAGGTGACTGCCGAAAACCGCATCAAATTATCTTAAACGGTTTCTGAAATATTGCGATTTGAAATTTGATATTTAACATCCAAGACGATTGAATTCAGACTGCCTCATTAATATTCATGAGCCTTTTTATGACATCATAAGGGAACAGTAAAATTTTAAACTTTTTTAAATTGCCAATATTTTTTGCTCTTTAATCTGCATCAATTCAGTTTTCATATTGTTTAATTTATTCAGCTCCTTTAAACTAATATACATAAGAATTTAGCTCTTATTTTCCGTTTTAAGTGTTACATTTCAAACTTAAAAATTTCATTTAAATAATTTAAAATCCAGTTACAATGCTTAATAATTAGCCAAAATTGACTTTTTTGGTATTCATTTATATGATATACACCTAAAATTCACTATTATTAAAAAAAACTCACGAAAAATTTAATATTAGTCAAGTTTTAAACATTTTAAAATTTAGCTTTAAATTTAAATAACAGATTAAATTTTGAGTTAAATTCTCTATTCATGGGCTTATTTGTGGACAGAGACCAATTTCAATAATGGTTAAGGAGAAAAACTGTGTAGCATATAAGGAAATGCAGAATACTCCTGTTTAAAATTTCAATTTAAAATTTAAGTTCCACTATGACATCACAGAATATTGCATTGTGGGCCTTAATCAATACACAATCCAAAGGAGGTTACTCTAACAGGAAAAAAGGTAGGTATCGTAAATTAATCACCATAACTTTTGATTGGATTGGAATTTTTTGATGGGGTTTTCAACAAAATAATTCTCTTAAAGCATTCTATCTACACCCTGAAAACCAGGAATATTTTAAAAACCTTTATATTTGCCCTTTAAAGGTCATGCTTTCAGTAAGGTGATAGGTTAACCGAGTCTTGACTTCTCCCTCATCCTATAAAACTTCTCCCTGTTTTGTCTGGAGGGAGAAGTCACTTCTCCCCAAATTTCTGAGCCAGCTTGACCCCTGTTTTGTTAACTGTTTTAGCGGATTCAATATACAATATTCTGATATTTTTTGCTGAAAAAATGTGAGCAGCTTTTGCACTGCAAAAGCTACTCACATTTTTTCAGCAAAAACTTTCAGCGTATTTGCATATCACTCGATTTAAATTTTAACGAATCGTTAACTAACGACATCGTTAGCTTTGAACAACTGGGGCCTGAATATGTGCCCAACGTAAAGGCTCAGATCAGCCTGTGCACCCCAGTCTGACTGCACTGCCATCTAGAGCTTTCCTGTACAGACAATTGTTAATTTTCTTGCAGTGGATCACGCATTTGAATACATAATACCCTATTTTCAAAATGGCACCTGCTATGCATGTTCAGTATCTTCACTCTACAAAGTGGTTCAGCTTTCTTGAGTACTAGAAAGGAACATATCAGTCACTGTACTCAGAGAGGGCAAGTTCCATTCATCATCACCACTTTTATCATTTATCTGATGTAACTAACTTTATGAATGGTTAAAATGATTGTTGAAACCATTTATTTTTTTCATCAACATCAAAACAAGTTTATATATGAATGCTTTCTTCATGAACTAGTATTCATGAAGGCACTTCGAACGAGTACCCACAACTTACGTTTTGTGGACAAATAAAAGAAATATCAATACTTTTAGATTAACAAAAGTGTTAATGTAGCGCTATGCTCTATGAAGTGGTTCAGCTTTTTTTGAGTACTAGAAAGGAACATATCAGTCACTGTAGTCAGAGAGGGCAAGTTCCATTCATCATCACCACTTTTATCATTTATCTGATGTAACTAACTTTACGCATGGTAAAAATGAACACACACACACACACACACACACACACACACACACACACACACACACACCACACACACACACACACACACACACACACACACTAAATATAAACAAAGCCTCAGTGGGCAGGAAAAAAAAAACTAGTCTCTCAACAATCCATATAATGCTTGCATTAACCTTAAAATTTTCAGATGAAACCATTTAATTTTCAATGAAAACAGCTTTCCAAGGAGTTCTCCGCAAAATCAACTTATCAATGACATCTCGGGTTTCTTTCTGCTACATAAGGCAGTCAATCCAGCAGAGGTCATGAAACTTCGCAACATGGACCAGACAGATGATTTAAATGAACTCGTAATCCTTCCCATTTTTTTTTTTTTTTTTTTTTTTTTATCAAACCAGATTGCTTCTGTCAACATAGTCTGACAGACAGAAATATTTTGTGATGACCCAGACAAGCATTATACATACCTCATAGGTGGCTGATCATAAAACTGAGGGCCTGGATCCTGCAGAAGTTCTGTCTGGTTAACGGTGCTTTCTCCGACATCAGGTTCAGAATCTGAAATAACTACTTAACATAAAATACCAGAAACCCCACAGCTCCAGATAAGGTACTTTTCCCCCCCCCAACCAAAGAAGCTTTCATATTTTTTCAAGAAAATATACAAGTATGGTGTAGGTACTCATTGATGAGGAATTTCTTATAAGTACCCACAATGTATTTTTGTGAAGATAAAATCATAGGTCTACATAAGAGTGGGTATCATGTTAGTAGTTTTCTTATTTCTTGATGAAAACATTTGTTGTGGGTACTCATTAGAAGCGCCTTGGTGAGGCACTTCAAATGAGTACCCACAACATATGTTTTCATCGAGAAATAAGAAAAATACAGACACTTTATGGTTAAAAAAAAGTGCCCTATGTAATAAGAAAAAAAAAATTATCTGGCTACCCATTTTATTTGGAGCAATGAACCAGGCTGGCGTTGGCTGCTATTTCATTTAGTAACTCAATGGAATTACCTCAGTCAGAGGAATTTCCACTGATTCGCCCAAAACATTTACTTAAGTGCAAAAATTGTCTTTCTAATATGACAATAGACTATCAGAGCTTTAGTTTGATTATCCAAATAAACATTTTCCCTATTTCTCCATGAACACTTACTTATGTTGTGGGTACTCCTTAAAGTACCTCCATAAAGAACTAGTGAGTATCACTATGTTTTCATGGAGTAATAAGGAAAATATTCAGGGCCCAGTTGTTCTAAGCTAACGACGTCGTTAGTTAAGGATTCGTTAAAATTTACATCGAGTGGTACGCAAATATGCTGAAATTTTTTGCTGAAAAAATGTGAGTAGCTTTTGCAGTGCAAAACTACTCACATTTTTTCAGCAAAAAATATCAGAATATTGTATATTGAATCTACTAAAACAGTTAACGAAATGACCCTTAACAAGCTTGTTAAGCTAACGGCGCTTTGAACAACTGGGCCCAGACTTTTTGGCTGTAAAAAAAAAAATTGAATGAGCACTTTTCAAGAGCTCTGAGTCAACATACAAATGTAACATCTGTTTCATGTGTTGGTCTTATCACTTTAATTTTCATTTACCTACAAGGTAAACACAAATAAGAAGTAAACCCAGTGCTCCAGAAACATGAATATGAACTTGGGTGGTAACTCCACCCTTTAAACATACTGATTTTAATTTGAAAAAAAGGCATATTTGAAAGATGAAGAAAAGATTATATTCATACTAAATGTACCCTATTTTGTGTCATAACAGTCTAAAAGTACACTATAAATACCCTAAATAAATTTTCATTTACAGGGAACTGAAAAAGTTTCAAGGGAGGTTACACTTGTCAAAACTGTTTTGTCTCCCTACTGGGAAGGGTTTTTTGATTGTGTTGGGGTTTAACGACACGTCAACCCTTGAGGGTCATTTTGTGTCGTCTCCCAGAGAAAGGGAGAAAAGAGATAGAAGAGATGGGAAGGGACCTACTTAAAAAGCAAAAAAAAGTATTCCCCTTTGCAGCAATTCTTTCCTTTTAGAGTAGACCCCTTCCAGAAGGAGCTTGGTGTACAGGAAAGACCTTGTAAAGGTCTAAACTTTTAAGGTAACTGTGGCAAGCTGTGTCACAGGCCAAGAAAACAATATTGGTTTACATTTTGCTACCTACCAACAGTGTCCTCTTGATTTTCAGTGTCTGTATCATTGTCATGGAACACCTCATCCTGGTATCTGAAGATATCATTGTGTACATAGTACTTCTTGGGCGACTGGGGCGCCAGTACAAATGTCTGCATGAACCGCCGCATAGGTTGTCCATTGTTGGAGAGCTCTCCTGTCACCTAGTATATAAAAGAAAACTAATCTCAGTTTTGTTTCGGTAAAAAAAAATTAAAAATGTGTATATCAGGGTCCAATTTTAGACGTTTTTAAGGCATTAAAGTGACTAATATTTTGGGTAAATACGATTATAGTTTTTTTGTTTTTTTTTTCAAGGAATATCACTTGACACTTGACCAAGGAAATACAGATAAATGACATTTTAGATTTTTATAAACATTCATGAATCACAATGAAAAAATTGTCCATTTTCTCATTTCTTCATAAAAAAATATTTTGTTGAATTAGAAATGCTAAATGATAAAACATCTAATGAGTAATCTGTATCCATCACATTTTCATAGAGCAGGAAGAAAATATTTATCGGATACCCCTCTTACTGCATAAAGTAGTGGTCATAAGTATCATTTATAGTATTTGTTTGAGCTGAAGTTTAACAGCTCTGTTAACAGTATTTCAGTCTGAGTCATATAATCTCTCAGAGAAAGAAATAAATGGGGTGATAAGGTAGTCAAACCCATAGTGTTAGGAATTGGCTAGAATTTCATAATCAATCATTGGTTTTGGTTTAAACAGTATTTATTTTTTATTTATCAAGAACAATATACATGTACAATCAATTACAATCTCAACTGACAGGATCTGACAGTAAAATTTCGCTTATATGGAAGTCATCATCGGTGTTGAAATACCGACTGATCATCGATTAATAATGATCCAGCGAAAACACAGATCAGTCTGATCCATCCGCACAGTCTGATCTGAGTCTTTGCTGTGCGCTCAGTGGGTAGCTAAGGGTTCAAACTATCTTCATGCGGACAGCAAAGACTCTGATCAGACTGTGCGGATGCCCAGACTGAGCCGAGTCTTTGCTAGTCGCACGTCATTTTGTTGGTTTTGTAGTGCGCTGACTCATATATTGTGGTACTCATTAGAGCAACTTAGTGACTGATTGATTGTGTTGGGGTTTAACAAAATGTCAACCCTTGTGGGCCATTTTGTGTTGTCTCCCAGAGAAAGGGAGAAAAGAGATAGAAGAGATAGTATAGGAGATGAAAGAGAGCGACAGGAAGAAAGAGGAACAGGAATGAAAGTGAAGAAAAAGAAGAAATAAAAATATTACATGTCTACCCTTACCTGCTACAAGGATAGCAAGCTTCCCAACTGAAAGCTAATATATTAGTTGGACACCCCAGTGACATAAGATACACGATACCCTTGCCACACCCAACCACCCCAGCAGCTCACTGTGGCTCTTCTAACAAGTACCCAGAATGTGGGTTTCCATGGAGAAATACTTTGGGGTATCTGACTGGAGCTATGGCCACCCAACCACCCAAGTTAGTTGTAGTAATTTCTGAAGAAATTAACCCATTTGAGCCTAGTGGAATCTTTCTCTTTGAACATTTCCAACCTAAAGGTGTCTGTTTTGTTTTTATTATCATTTATTATAGAAATTCCATTTCTTAATCCAAACAGTGTAGACCCTGATCAGAGAATGCATTCTGTGGCATCTGATCTGGATCTTCACTGTTGGCCAATGTCCCCTTTTAAGGAAGCTAGACATAAATGTGTTAAACAATGTAATTTAGGGGAGAGCAAAATTATGCGGTTTAATTTTTTGGATAAACTCTAAATTACAAGCAGCTTACATGTTACTGAAGTATTTTTTTCAATTATAAGGTCACAATGATTAACTAGAAATTACATTATATTTCCTCTTGGATGAATCATATTCCTCAGCCAAATTCATACTTCCAAGTAATCTGAACTATGCAATAAAATCAGCACATAGAGTGGAGCTGAAATATGCTACAATGGTTACGAGCTTTAAGTGAAACAGGCATCTGGTTATTGAAAAAGCGGAATTATAATGTAACACTACATCACTATTAAAATTTTAACAAATATGGCCAAAACGCTTGCTAGACAACTAGATCTTACCTGTACAACAACAGCATTTCCAACTGTGGCTTGGCTATCCACTTGACGGATCTTGGCATGACAATCGCGGAAATTCAGCGACATGATTTTCTTGTGAATGTCCTGGAAAACAAGATTTTTTTTTTTCAATCCATCTTTCTCTGGAACACAGTTCCAGACAATTTAAAGGTTGACCCCAAAAGTGTTGTATCCAAACAAATATGTATAGATTACAAACAACTCTCTTTATACCGACACTCCATACAATGACAAATTTCGTTTAAATGACAATTTGACTGTCACGAAACCTTGGCTTAAGAGCTAAAAATTACATAAATTATGCAAGAACATTGTATTTAATACTTTGAAGAAACACATGTTCTGAATATTTGTTAGAATTTCCTCAGTGAGGGGATTCTAACAAATGTCCAAAACATATGTTCTATGAGGAAATAAGATCAAAACAAGACCTTCCTTACATATCAATCTGCTCATTAAGTATTCTGTACAACAGCTAATTCATTTTAAATGGCAACATCTTTGGGAACAAAATTAATGCTATCGTAACGAGGGTTCACTGCATATAGAAAAACTTTATCATTGGTTATTTAGTTAACAAGACTTTTGCTTTGGATTCTAGCAATAATGTTAATATGAATTTAGGCACTGCCTAGAAATGGGCATGGCAATTGCTTAATTTTCAGTTGTTGATGTAGAACAGGGTCACAATCTGTAATGATGCAGACGAAAAAAAAAAAAAACACTAGACTGGCTCTATTTTTTATTACGATTCCCGCTGAATGTCATCATGATTAACTATTCATTTCCAGTGAGCGTCGCTTTAACGTTGAACAACATTACTGAAGTAGTCAAGAATAAATAATCATAGCTCTAGTAAAGGCGCTTTTTTCACTCCAAAAGTATTGATATTTTTCTTATTTCTCCACGAAAACATATGTTGTGGGTACTCATTAGAAGCGCTTCTAATGAGTACCCACAACATATGTTTTCGTGGAGAAATAAGAAAAATATAAACCTGATACCCACTCTTATCTAGGCCTATGAATAATTATAATTTTCAAACACTTTATGTAGCTTAGCTTGTATGTCTGCAGTTGCTTCAATTAATGAATGGAAGGTATAAACGAGTGTAGAATAATATATGTATGAAAATAATTTCCGTAATACAGTGTCAAAATCCGACTGGTTCTATAGCCTTACGATTATCAGCAGACGCTTTGTGTTATAATAGCTGATATGCTTCTGATCAACTGGGATGAAAACGCCAGGTGACTCATTCTGTTTTTCGCCAGCTTTCAATTCGCGAGATTTGGTAACTTTGGCACGGATCAGCGGGAGAGACATGGGCAGGACACAGAGGTTAGTTTCATGCGTGTTAACTATAGGTGTGCAGACCAACGTTGCCTACTGCCATTGACGCCGGCTTCGCTGGCGTCAACATTGCCTTTGGCAACGCTGGCCAAAAGGCAACGTTGGCCATAGCCTGTATAAGAGGTTGTGGTGTATGGCGTTATAAAGCACACAAAATTTTGGCAAGGGTTGTCATTCTTCTGCATGACAGCTCCACACTCAGGGCTCTAGATAAGGTTTTGGTACAAAGAGTATTATACCCCTGCTTTAAAGCTTAATGCTTAAATGCCCATTTGCAATGCTTAACTCTTAAAGCACCAAGCATATCTGTAACATAGAAAATTCTAACTTTTTCAGGAAAATAAAGCTTGGAATTTCATGCGAATTGTCTGCTGAATTCCAGTGATTTTTTTTACAATTTTGCCTTTATGGGTCCTGGGACTCGCTAGGTCCAGAATTCATGCATCCCAAACTCAAACTATGCATCCAGCCTGGGACTCGTGGTGAAATATTTTGTTGCGTCCTAGACTTTTCATTTAAACTTGTGTAACAGTGTTTTATAATTACTTTCTTGGTATTTTAATTAGATGTGCAATAAAAGTAAATAGTGGTGACTGAGTTGCTTTAATTCTTTCCAGAAAACTTCCTGAGAAATATGAAACTATAGTACCACTGTCTATTAAAACAGAAGTGTTAAGAAAATGTTTTCACCTACAGGTTTATGAAAATGTTTTCATAAAACTTCAGTTTTTGTGACAGATTATCAAATACCTGTGATACATAATTAAGGATAGACATTTTGTCTGTTTTGACTAGACCGTAATACAAAGCAGAGACTTTTTTTTGTCTGTTGCTTTGTGGGTTCAGTTTGGAACTGGGGGTTTCCGTTATCGAGATCGCCATCATCGGCAGTCACAGACTTTGTTGTCTGTGTCAGTCTGATTTGCTGACGTAGCAGACCGAACAGCGTTTGCTGTTAGGGGTCTAGTTTTATTATCTTTTTTAGGTGCATCTTTTTCTTCTTTCATAAAAAAAAAAAAAAAAGAAACAAAAAACGATCGCTGTTTCCTGTTGACAATTGCAATGTCAATGTCGGTGTTACGATAAAAGTTCTCAACAGACTAAAAACCAATACTTAAGTGTCCGCTACGGTTTCCTCGGTAGACAACTTGGTATTGATTTTTGACTGTATAGGTAGAATCGGTGTACCATAGAGATACGACGCCTTTCAGTATTGGCTTTTACCAAACACGGCACTGAAACACCGCTTGCGCATTCACTTTTTCAGAAAATGAAAGTAGATTTCAAGAAGCAAAACGTGCGTACATTCGAGAATTTTATGAGTCCACGGGACTCACCGAGGCTAATTTTTTGCGTCCTCTGGCAAAATTATGCGTACAGGACGCACGCCTAAAAAAATCACTGACAATTCAGATGTTATGCCAAGCTTTATTTTCTGAAAAAAAAAAAAAAAAAAAAAAAAACACCTAGTTATGCATCTGTCTTTGAAGCTTAAGGGTTAAGCCCTATCTGATCTAGTGTACTGCTCCTGCTCACAACAGATTCAATATGAGGGGAACTGCTTCGTATTAAAAGACGTAAAGTTCACTGAAAAACTTTACGCCCTAAATTTAATTTTCAATGCTGAAATTCAAAATTCCTTTTGAGTACTTTTACCCCTTCAGCTTCAATTTCAATGCTGATTTTCAAATATTCAATACCGAAATACCCTTTACTCCCTCTTATCTAGAGTTCTGACATTGTGTGGTATCCATCTGTGAGGTTCCATGCTTATAGTTTAAGATTAATTATTTATAAATTAACTTAAACAAGGTCTAAGCAAGGGCAGATAACTTGTACAAAAGAGCCGTCAGTCTTCTGATCAAGTTTAGGTTTTATGGCCCAGCCAACCCATCAAGGTTATGCCGAGCCAGTCAGTTTACCTAACAACACCTTTCCTTGAGGGGCTCAGTCCTCTAAGCAGTAAACCTGTACTTGCACACATTCTTTTGCCAGAAACTGTGTCCTTCTTGACTCAGCGGAAGAGAGTGAATGATCACAGAACATATTTCATCATCAATCTCCACTGAAAACTGTTGCCACATCCGGCGGGATCGAACCCGCAACCTCCTGATCACCCGTGTGACGTGCATCTGACAGAGCCACCAAAGCTGTCTGTCATTCTGTGAATCCACATGCCTTATATATTTTAACAGAGTTTGCCATCAATCAGTCTTATATAATCATAGAACTTCCACTTTTGGTGATCAAAGAAGATTGATTGTGGGCACTCTGTTCAAATATGCCATTGGAATTGTTAAGGAGTATTTGGTGATAATCCTGGGATAATTTTCTCCATTTTGCCATCAAAACGTATGTTGTGGGTACTCATTAATGCGCCTCACCGAGGTGCTTCTAATGAGTACCCACAACAAATGCTTTCATTAAGAAATAAGAAAAATTATCCCAGAATTATCATCAAATATTCACTTTTAACAATTCCTCTGTATGCTATAAGGTAGCTTCTCTAGATCTGGCTTATTTACTTTTACATAGCTTTTGCAGATACAGTCGAATCTCAATAGCTCAAACACCGATGGCTCGTTCACCATGGCTAATTCGAACTCGGTTTTGAGTCCCCACGAAATTCTACCGATCGATCAAGGAAAAAATTATTTAAGGAAGCGTTCTTATTTCATTGTGAAATTGTATGTTGTGTGTACTCATCAGAATTGCCTCTTTGAGGCGATTCTAATGAGTACACTCAATATATAATTATTGTGTAGAAGATTGATAAATTTCTCAGAAAGCAATATTTGCTTCCCGACCTGGCACCATAATTAACCTTCATTGGCTCAAACTACCCATAGCTTGAACAATTTTCCATGGTCCGAAAGGTGTTCGAGCCATTCACTTGTACATTTTTTTTTTATTCAGCCAAAAACTTCTTATATTTTCCTTAATTTTCCATGACCTATGTTCTTGGTACTAATTAGAAGAGTTCTGCCGAAGGATTTCTAATGAGTACCCAGACCTTTTTGTAGAGAAATAATAAAGAATCTGGATACTCCTCTTGTCGTGAGGTAATCAGAGGTACCGTATTTACTCCTAAGTATTCGGACACCCCAACCATAGTTGCCCTAAAATATGAACAAGAACAATTTACCGCCCGACGTTGTGTCTAAAAATTGCTGGATGAGTGGCAAACAGTGTAGACCCTGATGAGACGTCGCATTCTGCGGCGTCTCATCTGGGTCTACACTGTTTGCTTAAGCTTGTCTGTCCAAATACATATGGTAAATACAGTATCAGGGGTGTAAAATTCCACTCGCCCGCTCGCATTTGTGAGTAAATTTAAAGGCCTGGCAAGTGAGATTTTCAGAACTTACTTCACATTTTCTTCATTTTTAACATCTAAATGAAAAAATTAGACTATAAGGGCCAGTAAGTTATGAAGGAATTTTACACCTCTGAGTATGCTGAGCAACTTACTCCTTGACCCATCACTGGAGGCTGTTCTTCACCGGGTTTCTCTACTCCTCCATGGACAAAGCTTGAATTATGGCTGTAAAATCTGTCAAAAAAAGAAATAAATAAATAAAAAATAAAAAAAAAAAAAATCAATCAATCAATCAACAATGCTCTTCCAAAGTCAGTTTTACCATAGTTGTGGGCAGACAATCTGCCTATATCCACTGTATGTAGCCATTTATGATGGCTGTTTATTTGATATTTGGGTGGGATATGGGCAGCTGATATAATATAACTATAAAAGTCTGTCGATACTTGGCAGCTTATGTGTGTATTTTTTATTGAGTTGATCGAGTTGAGGTTTAACCCCAATTAGGGTTTTGTTGAGCAGGTCAGTTTACCTAAACCAGGGGTGAGAATAGTCACTGATAATCAACCGTGACATCTAATAAAAAAATGTTAAACTATAATACCCCACGATTATTGTGTTGCGCAGGCAGATAACTCTGTCAAACATTCACAAAATTTGCCCATTAGCAATCCCAAACCAGATCTCCTTCATATCAATGCATGTACCAAGTTTGGTTAAAATCCGTTGACATTTACTCAAGTTATCGTCCGGAAACAGAAATATGGGCATCTCGGGTTGATAACTCAAAATTTGACGAAATTTGCACAATAGCAATCCCAAACCACATCTCCACAATATCAATGCACATAACAAATTTGGTGAAAATCCATTGATGTTTACTCATTACTCAAGTTATCATCAGGAAATGAAATACGAATGGACGGACGTATGACTGATGGACGGACGGACATACGTACGTCCAACGTGAAACCATAACACCCCACCACTATTGTGTGGCGGGGTATAAAAATTCAGTCCTAAAAATGGAATACTTTCCCCGTGTTGGACTGAGAAACTAAAAAAAAAAAACAATGCATACCTCTAGATAAGATTTCTTTTTTCATCCAAAAACTACTTATATTTTTCTTATTTCTCCCCTCTTATCTGAAGCTATTCAACTAATAATAATAAGTTTAATACTTAGTTATTTCAGGCATACATTAAAGCAAATAACCACTTTCCAATTTCCATACAAAAGGATGGTCTTGTAATAGCATAAAAGTGATAATTCATTCTTAAAAGGGAAGTACTCAATCCTTAATCCTGAAGTTTCCATCCCAGCTAACAACACTTCTGCCTGGGTAGGCTTAGTCCTCTAAGCGGTATTTGTGCAATTCACTTGCCAGAAACTGACAATTAACTTTCTTCAATCAGTGGAAGGAAGAGAATGACCGTAAAAAATATTTCATGATCAGTCTCCACGAAAGAATATTGATGGACCGACGCGGACTGAACCTGCAAACTCCTGATCACCAACTGAATGTACATCCAACTGAGCTACAGAGGCTGGCTTTATGTGTGTGTACATGTGTTTGTCATGATTAAGAGCTTTATCAGGGTTCTCACAAGGATTTTGAAAATTGGAGTAAAATGCTGTCCTCCTGAAAAAGTTGGAGTTTTACCATACTTATCTATTGAGACTTTCCAAAAAGTTGGAGTCAGAAATGAAAAGTTGGAGTAACTTACTCCAAATCTGGAGTTAATGAGATCTCTGATTATGTCTCTTCGAATATTATTAGTCACATCAAGAAGTATAATTATTCTTTAATATGAACACGTCAGAGCACAATTATATACTTATTCAACCAAATCTGAAGAAAATCATGCCTGGTTTACATGAAGTTAATCGCCCTTTTGGTTCAGAAAAAGTTTAAAACAGATTTTCAACATGGCTGCCAGGGCAACCTTCTTGGATTTCCGATAAGAATGATTTTAGCTATTTTTTATCTACAAATCACTCCAATATTTCCTATCAAATTTCGAGTCAATGGGTCTTTCTATTCAGTTCAAACTACATTTTTAAGACGGCAACTGTGGCGGCCATCTTGTATTTCCGATCGGAACAATTTCAGCTATTTTTGACCTACAAGTCACCTTGATGATTCATACCAAGTTTCAAGTCAATTGGCAATTCGGTTCAAGAGAAGTGAAAAAGAGATTTTCAAGATGGCTGTCTTGGATTTCCAACTGGAAAGATTTTAGCTACTTTTGATCTACCAGTCACCTCTATGCTTCCTACCAAGTTTTGAGTCAATTGGCCTTTCAGTTCAGAAGAAGGGAAAAACAGATTTCCAATCAGGACAATTTTAGCTATTGTTGATCTATGTACAAGTCACCCCAAAGCTTCCTATCAAGGTCCAATTCAATTGGCCTTACAGTTCAGGAGAAGAAGTAAAAAATAAACTTCAATATGGCCACCATGGTGGCCATCTTGGATTTCCGATTGGAATGATTTTACTTTTTTTTTTTTACCTACAAGACACTCTGATGCTTCCTACCAAAGCTCAAGTCAATTGGCCTTTCAGTTCAGAAGAAGTGAAAAACAGCCATCTTGCATTTCTGATTGGAACTATTTTACCTATTTTTGATCTACAAGTCACCCTGGTGACTCCTACAAAGTTTCAAGTCAATGGGCCATTCAGTTCAGGAGAAGCAGCCAAAAACAGTGTTCCAAGATGGATGCCATTGCGGCCATCTTGGATTTCCTATCTGAACGATTTTAGCTATTTTTGATCTACAAGTCACCCCGATGCTTCCTTCCAAGTTTCCAGTCAATTGGCCTTTTGGTTCAGTCAAACAGACAAAAAAAAACGGAATGACTTAGCAAGCTATTTTTTTTATCTACAAGTCACCCTGATGCTTCCAACCAAGTTTTAAATCAATTGGCTTTTTGATTCTGGAGAAGCAAAAAAAAAAAATTAGATTTTCAAGATGGCGGCCATGACAGCCATTTTTAATTTCGGATCCGAACCATTTTTGCTATTTTTAATCTTCATGTCACCCCGATGCTTCCTACATATATCAAGTTTCGAGTCAATTGGCCTTTCGGTTCAGGAGAAGAAAAAAATAGATGTTCAAGACGGTCGTCATGGTGGCCATCTTGGATTTCCAATCAGAACAATTTTAGATATTTTTTATTTTCAAGTCACCCTGATGCTTCCTACCAAGTTTTGAGTCAATTGGCCTTTTGGTTCAGGACAAGCAAAAAGTAGATTTTCAACATGGCTGTCATAGCCGCCATCTTGGACCCGACTGGAATGACTTTAGCTATTTTTTGATCTACAAGTCACCTTGCTTCCTATCAAGTTTCGAGTCAATTGGCTTTTCGGTTCAGAAGAAGCAAAAAAAAAGTTTCAAGATGGCGACCATCTTGGATTTCTGATCGGAACGATTTTAACTATTTTTTTTTTATCTAAAAGTCACCCCAATGCTTCCAACCAAGTTTCGAGTCAAGTGGCCCAGGGGTGTAGCAGGAATAGGCTTTTAAAGCAATTGTTGATGCCGCACGACAGACAGGCGCACGAGGGACACTGACTGACCATAATAACTCACCTTGAGCACTTAGTGCTCAGGAGAGCTGATAAGGTTGGACGGAGGACCGACGGGCAAACAGACAAACGGAAGTTCACCGTGAAACCTTAAACCCTGCCCCTACTGTGTGGCAGGGTATAAAAAGCAATAACTAACTGGTTACTTTAAATAAGTGTAAAAAAAAAATAACAACACATTACACTTCTGCACCGATGAGGTGTTACTTCTCCGTGAAAACATGTATCAGAAGCACATCGGTGAAGCGCTTCTTACGAGGGCATGTTTTTGTGGAGAAATCAGAAAACTGTTCAGCTAATATGCCTTCTTATCTAGAGCTATGCTAATAGGCAGGGCTTTCCCTGACTCGCATTTTGGCAGTTTTTACCCACAAAACCTTGTTCTGGACCCTCAAAAGTTAGAGGCGTGCTTAGTAATACATATATGATCAATGCAAAATTTAATTTTATTCATCTATGGCTTTGTATTTTAATCTATTTGTGTTACTAGAGGGCAAGATTTATGAATATTTAGGTAATGGTTAACCCTTAAAGCACTAAGCAAACTGTAGCAGACAACATTTTAAAATTGTTCTTTTTTTTTCTTTTTTTTTCAGAAAAAACTGTCAAACCTTATTTTCTCTGAAAAATAATAAAAAACAACATCAACAAAATGCTTCAAAATGTCGTCTGCTGTAGTTATGAATAGCACTTTTAAGATAACCTCTTTAAAACAACAAACCCCTACATCTTATTTAGGGACCCCTTAACTCCACATAAGGGAGTCCTTGGGACCCTGATTTTTTCACTCTGAGGGAAAACCCTGCTAATATACATGCCGAAAGTATTGATTCTCAAGTTAATATGGCTCATACTAAACCTACCTGTGAAGATGTAGTGGGGCCTCATGAAGCAGAGTGTAGTACTGCCTCACAAATTCTCGCCCAACACACTGGGGACTAGGTGTTTCCATGACCATGACGTATTGAACTGTGTCAAATAATCTGAAACATAAATCATAGCTCTATACACTGTAGATCAATCTGGTCACAGGACTTAACAAAATACTGCAACACCACCAAAATAACCGTGAAAAATACAGGAACACCTTTGACTTCAATTCTATTCATATATTATGTAGTCAAAAAAAAAGAAAAAAAAAAAGAGGTATGATGTTTCTCCATCAAATAGTATTCATCCTATTCAAGATATAAGCCATGAAATATAGGTCAAACTGACATATATATATTATATTAGGGTCACTCATTAGGTCTGATGTAAATTATAATCCAGGTATGACCTTTCTCCATTAAATAGTATTAATTAGAGATATAAAGCAAAACCATTGAACCATGAAATATAGGTCATACTGACCTAGATACATTTTGAGGTCAATCATCGGTCACATGAAACTAATATCCGAGGTATGAATATTTCTCCAAATAAGCGAATCTTGAGAATCTTGCTAACAAGATTTCAATGTTATCATCGGTCACATGAAACTAATATCCGAGGTATGAATATTTCTCCAAATAAGCGTCAAGATATAAGGTAACAAGAGCTCTGCAAGCGGGGCATTATACGTCCGTGGAAAGTAATAAGATGTAGCACATAAACTGGCTCCTGTATAATTCAGTGCTCCAGATATAAACTGCAGGTGGAATTGGAAAAACAATAAATAAATTAACTAGAGCTGGTGTTTGTAAAGCACTATGCCCCCAACACTGCCTGACTTTGAACACCGGTTGACTCCAACACTGCTCTCCCATTGACGGTAATAACAGTACAAATGTTACAAGATTTCAGTTTTATTACAAGGGAAATAACTCTAAAACGGGAGATAATTCGGACGAGAAAAACAATACGGGTCACCTATATATATGATTTTTCAAAACATTAGCATACATGGTTCTAAACTTATGCTAAAAAT
The DNA here is from genome assembly GCA_964016985.1 of Anodontia alba. Lineage (NCBI taxonomy): Eukaryota > Metazoa > Mollusca > Bivalvia > Lucinida > Lucinidae > Anodontia > Anodontia alba. Next base: position 117,857,165 of record OZ024822.1, on the reverse strand, counting down.
TGCAACTCCCAACAAAATTCATTAAACTGGATGAAAATTTAATCAGGTGATCTCCTCCTCAGTTCCAACCAGTATACCAAATATCAAGACTCTAGCTCAAATATTTTTTGAGATATCTTGCTAACGAGATTTCAATGTTATTTTATTACAAGGGAAATAACTCTAAAATGGGAGATAATTCGGATAAGAAAAAAAATATGGGTCCTTAATTATATCATGAGGAATCCATACATGAAATTTCAAAACATGGTTCTAAACTTATGCTATGCACATGAGAGCAACAAATGGCCAAAAATTGCAAAGGGCCATTAACTCCCAACAAAATTTCATTAAATTGACTGAAAATTTAATCAGGTGATCTCCTCAGCCCCAATCAGTATACCAAATATCAAGACTCTAGCTCGAATACTTTTTGAGAATCTTGCTGACGAGATGTCAATGTTATTTTATTTCAAGGGCAATAACTCTAAAATGGGAGATAATTCGGATAAAAAAAATATGGATCACCTATTTTTTCATGAGGAATCCTTATACATGTATGAAATTTCAAAACATTAGCATACCTGGTTCTAAAGTTATGCTTTGCACCAGCGTGACGACCCGAACAAATGAAGGAATGCACAAACGAACGAAAAGACAAGCCAGAGGCAATATGCACCCCCCCCCCCCCCCACCTTTTTTTCAAAGTTGGAGGCATAAAAAAATTTCAATGGGGCATAGCTCTGCTGATATTCGGTAAACTGTAATCTAAGGGTCCAAGCTGGCTGAGAAATTTAGGGAGAAGTGACTTCTCCCTCCTGGAAAAATAGGGAGAAGTATGCTGAGTCTAGAGGGAAGTGCTTTCGGATGGAGGACACATGACAGAAGCATGGCTATATTACATATGAGCCTTTGGCAGATTTGTTTTTCCTATACTTCAATATCTGACCAAACAATAACAAAACAAAAATAAACAACCAAAAATGCTGCAAGAAATTTTTTTGTAGCTTTAACTTGTGATCTCCTCCTTAGCCCCAATCAGTATACCAAATATCAAGACTTTAGCTCAAATACTTTTTGAGTTATCTTGCTAACGAGATTTCAATGTTATTTGATTAAAAGGGAATTAACTCTAAAATGGGATAATTTGGATAAGAAAAAATATGGGTCACCTATTTTTTCATGAGGAATCCATATGTGAAATTTCAAAACATTAGCATATAGGGGTGCGCAAAAACACTGGTACACAGGTATACCATTTTTTTTTTTTTTTTTTTTTTTTTTTGGGGGGGGGGGGGGGGGGGTATGTACCATGGTATACTTGCCTGTACCGCAGTATTCTGATGATTCTATTTTCAGCAACAGTCTATTGTACAAAAAAATAAATCTCCAAAGTATTGAAACAGTTGAAGTTGAAACAGCTTCAAATGGTGAGCTTCAGTTATACACTATTGAATTTCATCTGCAAACTGTAAGCCTTCATGTCTTAGGCAATGGACGAGGTGAAATAATTATAACTGCAACATTACTTGTTGTACATGTAAATACATGTTTATTTAACAATAAATGTTGATACTTTATGAAAGTTTAACAGTGGTTATAGGGATGTAAATAAGTGTGCAGTTATAAAATTGATAATAAGCAGGAAGATGTTACTAAAGCATTAAGTGCTGGAAACTGCTGACTTATGATCCTACATGTATCTCCAATCTCCACTCCTGATTTTTAATTCAAATTATAAATTTCTATTACAATATACAATGTAAATTAATATTTCAATGAAAATAAAACTCAGCATAGATAATTGAGGAGGTTTAAACTTAAAGACCATCAGATGTTGGCATATCAACCAAATTGTCACTGCTGCTGGCCATTTCACAATAACCTCTGCAAAATTTAATACTGTTGCGGTATACTGTGGTATGTACTGCAGTACTCTGCTAAATACCGCGGTATACCGTGGTACTTTTTTTTCGCGATACCCAGCCCTATTAGTACACATGGTTCTAAACTTATTCTATGCACATGAAAGCAATAACATTAAATGGCCAAAAATTGCAAAGGGCCATAACTCCAACAAAATTTCAATTATTAAAATTGGTTCAAAATTTAACCAGGTGATCTCATCTTCGGTCCCAATTAGTATACCATATATCAAGGCTCTAGCTCCATTACTTTTTGAGATTCCTTGCTAAAGAGATTTCAATGTTATTTTATTAAAAGTGAAATAACTCTAAAATGGGAGATAATTCGGATAAGAAAAAAAATACAGGTAAACTATTTTTTCATGAGGAATCCATATATGAACTTTCAAAACATTAGCATACATGTACATGCTTCTAAACTTTACTATGCAAAATAAAGCAACAACATTAAATGGTCAAAAATTGCAAAGGGTCTTTACTCCAACAACATTTCATTCAATTCGTTGATAATTTAATCAGGTGATCTCCTCCTCAGACCCAATCAGTATACCAAATATCAAGGCTGTAGCTCAAATACTTTTTGAGATATCTTACTAACACGTTTTAAATGTTATTTTTAAAAAGGGAAATAACTCTAAAATAAGAGATAATTCGGATAAGAAAACAACAGGCCCATGGGCCACAACACTCACCTGAGTTAACTGCTGTAGGTTAATCAGGTCATTTTTTCATCATACCCTATTAGCCGGTCAAGTTTCAAGGCAATGGTTTAAACAGTTTTTGAGATATCTTGATTACATGGTTAAAATGCTGAAATTTTCAAAGGGCCATAAGTAAAAACAAGAGTGACACAGCCCCTGCAGATAGGCGCATGTCATGTAACATTTTTCCAATCCTATCATTACAACTAATGAAAGGATCATCATTTAAGCAGTTCTTAGTTTTGAAGAAGAATATATGGGCAGGACAGTCAATGGAGCGTGATGATTTGAACAAACCCTCAATCACATTTCAACAGTAGGATCAATGTAAAATTTGGTGGAAATTAGCTACTCTGAAGAGTTGTTTAACAATATCAAGATTTTATACATTTAAACAACACAGGGGCAGGGAAATATAATAAACGTAAAAAATATTGCCTTGAGGTAGAACAGATTAGAAAATGGGAGTCTGTTTTATTGATTCTTCATTAGCAGTGAAGAAATTTGCAACACTGCTTAAAGTGGTTTTGGTGGAGCTGTCATTTAAAAAAAAAATTATTTTTTTTTCAATATTTAATGTTGCCAAGGCAACCAAACAAAATTGTTGTTGGTCATAAAACACAAACTGGAAAGACAATCATCCAATGATCATAACTGCCAAATATGGTTCACATCACTTATGGAGAAAATGCAATTTAACCATTTTCTCAATATAAGTCTATGGAAGTTTTCTGTTGCCATGGCAATCATACCAAGAGGCAGACTGGTAGACTTATGGCTATTTTTAACTGTCCTTACCCATTTAACATTTGTACCAAAAATGAGTCCTACTGCTTCAGTGGTTTTGGAAGAGTAGTCATTAAAAAAAAAATCCTTTTTTTAAATTAATGTTGCCATGGAAACCTAACAAAATGGCCATGTCTTGCACAAACTGGAAAGAAAATCATCAAATGATCATAACTGCCAAATATGACTCACATAGCTTCATTGGTTGTGAAGAAAATGCAATTTAACCATTTTTTTCTAAGATAAGTCTATGGGAGCTTTCTGTTGCCATGGCAACCAAACCAGGAGGTAGATCACCATAATTTAAGCCCTTTTGAGTTGTCCTTACCCAAGCAACGTTTGTACAAATAATCAGGGGTAGACAATCATCCAATTATCATAACTGCTAAATATGGTTCGCATCACTTCATTAGTTATGGATGAAATGCAATTCAACCATTTTCCCATAATAAGTCTATGGGAACTTTCTGTTGTCATGGCAACCAAACCAAAAGGCAATCACTATAATTTTAGCTATTTTGAATTGTCCTTTCCCACATGGTCATCAAACACATAAACTGGGTAGACAATCATCCAATGATCATAACTGCCAAATATGGTTCACATCACTTCACTGGTTATGGAGAAAATGCAATTTAACCATTTTCCCATTATAAGTCTATGGGATATTTTTGTTGTCATGGCAACCAAACCAACAGGCAGATCACCAATATTTTAGCTATTTTGAATTGTCCTTACCCAAGCAACATTTGTACTAAACTAGTCATACTGCTTCAGTGGTTTTGGAGATGTCATTTAAAAAATTCTTTTTTTTTTTAAATTTAATGTTGCCATGGCAACCAAACAAAATGGCCACTGGTCATAAAACACATGAACTGGGTAGACAATCATCCAATGATCTTACCTGCCAAATTTGGTTTGCATCACTTCACGGTAATGGAGAAAATTTAACCATTTTCCCATTATAAGTCTATGGGAGCTTTCTGTTGCCATGGCAACCAAACCAAAAGGCAGATCACCATAGTTTTAGCTATTTTTATAGGCCCCAACCCAAGCAACATTCTTACCAAGTTAGGGACAAATCGCTTTAATGGCTTTGGAGGAGTTGTTGTTTAAAAGTGTTAACGGACGGACAACCAGACGGACACACGGACGACGGACAAAAAGTGATCACTATAGCTCACCCTGAGCATCGCTCAGGTGAGCTAAAAAGTTAGATTTTTTTTTCAGAAGTTAATTGGTTCACCTACTTATCCTGTCCTTTAAAGGTTTTTTCCATGTTTAGCTCTGGCAACCATTTTGTTCAGCCGAGCAGAACCATTCTAGCAATTTCGACAAAGGGGCGCAAGAGGAACACTGATGTGAAATTATTTTGAAATCCCGTCACTGGCCAGGGAGATGTCGATTAAAGGTTTTCTACTTTAAGCTCTGGTGACCATTTTGTTCCGCAGAGCAGAACCATTTTGACAATTTTGGTAAAAGGGGATAAGAGGCCATTTCTGTGAAATCATTTTGAAATCAGGCCACTGGCCAAGGAGGGGGCCATTTAGAGTTTATTTTTCTTCTATTTTTAGCTCTAACAGCCTGCTTTTTTTTTAGCAATTTTGGTAAAGGGCCATAAGAGGAACACTTCTGTGAAATTACTTTGAAATCAGGACACTGGCTGCGGAGGAGATGTCTTTTAAAGGTTTTTCTATTTTTAGCTCTGGTCGCCATTCTGTTCAGGCAAGCAGAACCATTTTAGCAATTTTGGTAGGCCACTGGAGGAACACTTCTGTGCAAACATTTTGAAATCAGGCCATTGGCCAAGGACGAGATGTCGTTTGAAGATTTTCTTTTTTTTTAGCTCTGGTGGCCGTCTTGTTCAATGGAGGGAAACCATTGCAGCCATCTTGGAGATTTCCTGTCGACACAATTTTAGCTCACTTTGATCCAGGTCATCCTGTTGTTACAGAGCAAGTTTCTGCTTAAGACGACCAAAGGTTTGGGAAGAGATGCCGAAAATTGATTTTCAAGATGGCAGCTGTTATTAAAGGGAAATAACTTTAAAATGGGAGATAATTCAGATAAGAAAAAAAAAATACAGGTTACCTTTCATTCATGAGGAATCCATTCAAAACATTAGCATACATGGTTCTAAAGTTCTGTTATGCACAAGAAAGCGTAACAAACGAATGAACGAATGAACAAACGAACTAATGGACAAGCCAGAGGCAATATGTCCCCCAACTAGGCCTGTCACGTGTACAGAAATCTCTACATGTGTACACAAAATTTCATAAATGAAACAATTTCATTTAACCGGGAATCTTTTACATACCAGTTTACAAGGAAAAAAATTATGAAATAAACACAATCTTTAGCTGTAAGGCTGTATTTCCATCTCAGATAGGAATATTTTTCTGTTGTGGTTTCCAAAATCTTTTTATCCAAGGCTGTACAACTATGTTCTATTCAAAGGCACTCCGTTTTCACAGAACTAATATCCATTTATGTGTGTCACAATGTGTGTACTAACTGACAATTACTTTTGAGCACACGGCTAAATTTGTGTATTGACAAAGCTGCTTTCTGACTGCTGCAAAATTTGAGGGGTCATCTCAAACATAACCATTGTGGACTGTGGATACTAGTCAAAACGGCCAAATGCGAGTAGTATTTGTGTTCGAATCACCGAAATACCGGAATACTACCGAAATACCGGAATACCCGTGAAAAATATAGGTATACCTATGAAAGACACCTATTAAAGACACCAATATTGGCTTTAATTAATCCATTAAGTATTATTATGTCAGCCTAATGGAAAAGGGATAATATTTAAACCTCAGATAATTTGCAAATTGTCTTTGAAGTGTGTGTGTGTGTTTTTTTTTTTTTTTGTTTTTTTTTATTTGAAAACGTTGATAGTCCACTAAATCAGAGCCGGAATACGACCGGAATACCCATGAAAAACGTGAATTACTTACACTTCAAACGAAAAGTACATAACGACTTTTTGTATAAAATATTTATCAATTGAATGAATAATTTCTTCCGATTGATTTAGTTATGTATGATGTATATAAAAGAAATATATATGGCCAGTAATAAGTCTCAAACACGACACACCGAAAGTTAATCATTTACGCATGTTTGAAAGTTACGCAGATTAAACAACCAATGCAGTCATGATGAGTAACGTCATCCTTACATCCATGTAGCTTGTATGAATATTCTTTTAAATATAATATAAATATATTAATATAAATAATGTGTTCCAGCAGCACGCCTTTATAAATATGAGAATCGTTGCATCAATCTGTGTAAATATTACCCTGAATACATCGCGAAATTTTATATATAGCGCTCTCCCCGCTAAAAAAAAAAAAAAAAAAATACACTGCAGGTGCTGCTGCTGCCAAGAAAATAGTTTGAACCCCCGAAGCACTGCTGAAAGTTCTAGAGGAGATGTCGATCTAACTGTTAGTATTTTACGGTGAAAATTAGGATGAACATTTCTTTTGAATCGTCTGCCCCAGCAGATGATTCACATGTAATGTCACGCTTAATTTACACAGGAAAATAAGAAAAAAATGTAAATGCCGTCTGCTGAATATGCTAAGTGCTTCAAGGGTTAAAGTATAGTATTTGACAAGGGAGACAGAAACGGATACTCTGGAATGTATCTACACTGCTTGAGGCCTGGATGGTTGATGATTGGACCAGGGATACGACTGTCCATTTAAATCACCGTGACTTGGTGTCTTATTTATGTCTCTTTCAACAACAACAACAGCAAAAAAAAAAAAAAAAGTCATATTGAGATGATAGAATACGGCGTCTGGTCAGGTTTCACTGTTTGCAAAAACAGTTAAGCCATTTTTCTAGGAATAACCAAATCTCATAGCCGGATGTACCTGAAATGGACCAGCCAGAATCTTACAAGTTTTGCAAACTCTCTCTCTCTCTCTCTCTCTCTCTTTCTGGAAAGCTTTCGTTTTACCCTCATATAAATATGACATGTCTCCTTTCGAGCTGTAAGTTGTTTGCATTGACTTCAATGGAAAAATGATATCGCACCGGCGGGAATCGAACGCGATTTGATCCCCACTTAACATGAAACACATGTATTTGCTACGGTCATTCGCTTCTTCCACTGCTTCAAGATTGGCAGTTACAAGTTTCTGGAGGAAGAGGGTTCAGTGTACTGGTTAAACTGAGGGTTAAACGCTTATTTTATAAGCTTAATTGGCGCGATTCGTAAAAAAATGCTGTTCCCCATCCCGTTTCGCATGGGCCAGATTCGTAAAGCAATTGCAGTTAACTCCCTTTTAATAGCCAGTTGCAGTTAGCTCCCTTAAAAGAGTAAAACCCTGCAATGTGAGGACGTTACCCCGCATTTACCAGGGTACAAATGAATATTGTTATGTTATTCTCTTACGGTATATAAATTAATAACATTATCTTTAATGGCTTATAGAGCAATCTTCAAAACTTTCATTTCCATGTAAAGTGTTCTGTTTTTGTGTCTTCAACATTCGATATGCAAAACCAAGACCGTAATTTATTTAACGAGTAAAAGAGACGTAAACCTAGCATCGGCGGGAGAGCATCTTCACATAATATTGTCATATGTCTTCGCGGACCTAGGCAGCGTCTTCCTGGGTAGAGACCAATACTAAGATACGACGATAAAGTGTCTTGCTCAAAGACACGACACTTGGTGCTCGCAGGTATCGAATTACCACTATCTGGCCGGCCTCGGTGGCTCAGTTGGATGCGCCGTCCGACTGGAGACCAGGAGGTCGCGGGTTCAACCCCCGCCGAGGTCGGCAACATTCTTTCGTGGAGATTGATCATGAAATATTTTCTACGGTCATTCTCTCCCTTCCGCTGATTCAAGAAGGGCAGTTGTCAGTTTCTGGTGAAAGAATGTGCACAATACTGGTTAACCGCTTAGAGGACTAAGCCTGCCTAGTAAACGTGTGGTTAGGTAAACTGACCGCGCTCGACATGACCCCATTGGGTTGACTGGGCCGTAAAACCTCAACACAAACAAACCACTATCTGGGCTAATTCAGCAGACGACAAAATCGTTATTTGTTTTATTATCAAGAAAACAGGATTTGACATTTTATGCAATGAAGACAATTTGTATGAAATGCAAATCCTGTTTTCTTGGAAGAATGATAAAAATATTTCAAAATGTCTGTTGAAAACTTTACCCAGAATGTTAAGCGTTATGGTTTGCAGAAACAAATCGTGCATGGGTCTGTGCACGGTAAAACCTATAACTTGTACGAAGAGACGAATTAGCCTGCACACTCTGAGCCTGCACATCAGTAGTCTGATCAGAGCCTTCGCTAATCGTATGTACCACCTACAATCTATGGGTTTAACAAAACGTCTTGTGCGACGAGCGAAGATTCTGGTCAGTCTGCGCAACTGCACATTCTGATCAGAGCATTCGCTGATCGTATTTACCTTCGATAGCCGGGCTGCCCAAAGCGGGATAAACAGTGTGACTGTAACATCACATTCTGATCAGATCCTTCGCTGATCGTACTGTATGCACCTTCTTCGGACTCTGGGCTATCCAAGAAGCTTGCTTTATATAGTGGGTCGATGCAAAGACTGACCCGAGTCTTTGCTGGTCGCACGTACATTGTACTATAGTACGTTTTGTCGTCTGGTTCATTTAAGAACATTGTACATCATACTTTTGTACCGACGTAATTTTGGTTTGAACTGGAGTTAAAAACGGCCCAGTCAACACTATGTAGGTCTTGTCGAGCCCGCACACTTTTCCGGGGTGGGCTTATTCATAAGCTATTAATCATTTGAATAGTTCATATACTTTGACGATAGAGCCTACTTTTGGAGTTATGGCCCTTTGAACACCGAAAATGTAAATATTTTAGTGATTTCTGTTCTGTAATATATTTTTGTCCACTCTATAACTTGAAAACTATTTGAGATATTTTCTTGAAACAATATGAAATATTGGGAAATAGTGCCTCGGTGGTGTTACAGTGGTAAAGCTGCTCGCTTTGTCTCCCAGGGTCATGGGTTCGATCCCAGGCTTCTCAAGCCTTTAATATGGGACTTTAAACCATGGTCCACATTTCTCTATGACCTAGCTGTTACTAGGATGTAAAAAAACTCACTCACTCATTTGAATTGTCATTAGCCTCTCTTGCCCCTTGTGTGCGTAAAGTGTGTTTTTGTGTGACAGACACCCTTTTCACATGGGCTATCTTATTTATTCAATGCCTCTTTGATAGCAGAAGCGCCCCTTTAAGTTGATTAATACTGACACGTGCGGTTGCTGCACGCGAGTGAGAATTTCCCGGTCTTTTACCATAGTACGTCATTTATATTGAGCGCGTGCGGTTGTTGCATGGGAAAAGGCAGTTACAGGAATACCAAATATGAATATGTAATTCGTCGATTGGGGACAGATGTTTGATTCTCTTTGTGATTTTTGTTATTTTCATGAGTTTGTTTTGTTTTCTACAGCATTAAGTAAAAATGGCCATGCCGGACCAACTTATGTGGCCGGTGTAGACTAAGCCAAAGAATCCGGTACTTTTTCATATGGAGCTTTGTTGAAGCCCATGTTATGTGCTCGAATAGTGAATGGGGCTACCGGGGTTATCTTTGGACCTAGGGAGCACCCAAATATATTCAGGGAACAAGGCAGCATTGGTTAATATTTTAAGAAAACAAGGGAATTGACCTAATTTTGGTGGATCGGAATGCGGAAATTTGGAAAACACTTTTGGGATAAAAAGACCTTTGCGATCAGCGCAGACTCAGATCAACCTGCGCATCCGCATGTGCGTGGACGATATAACTTCACGCAGACTGTTCTATATGGTAGAAAAATGTCTCCGGGTACAACATTACGAATCCGAGTAACTTCGCATAACTTTGCATAACACATACTTTGCGCGGACTTGCGAGTGTTGTCCGCTGAATATTACGTTAACTCGGTTTGATTCCGAGTGTTTGGGGGAAGTCAGCAAAACGCCGATATTCGTTTTTTTTTTTTGGTTTTTTTTTTTTTTTTTTTTTTTTTGTTCTTTTACCTGAGTTGTTCTGTATGTACTTTTCGTTTGAAGTGTAGGTAATTCACGTTTTTCGCGGGTATTCCGGTCGTATTCCGGCTCTGATTTAGCGGACTCTCAACAATATTTTCAAATAAAAAAAAAAAAAAAATTGCAAAGACAATTTGCAAATTATTTTAGGTTAAAGTATTATCCCTTTTTCATTAGGTTGACATAATAATACTTAATGGATTAATTAAAGCCAATATTGGTGTCTTTAATAGGTGTCTTTCACAGGTATACCTATTTTTTTCACGGGTATTCCGGTATTTCGGTAGTATTCCGGTATTTCGGTGATTCGTGTGACCCTTTGTGTTTGGTTTTTGCACAATTTTGAGTTTTCTATCATTGACTTCAGTCTTTACAGACTTATGTACATGTTTCAAAAGATTAGACATAGTTCCTGTGCTGCCTCCCGAGTATGACACTTCACAACTTTACACGTTACATTTGGCCTTCTTCTTGCCATCGGGGGTGGAGATAACAGAAAAATATTGCCAAACTGGCGATCTCAGGTTTTTATTAGAGGCAGCTATTATGAGAGAGAAAGAAAAAAATAAGTGACGAATGAATGAGGTAAGATTTTATTGATGATGTCATTACTGATCATGTGTCAGTCATGTGCTTTGTGTAAATGAACTGTCTTTTTCGTAACTGTTTTCTACACAAACACTACACGCTTCCGGGTACATGTTTACATGTGATAGCCCTACCCCCAACTTTGAAAAAGATGGGGGCATATAAATTCCTTTTTTGCAATTTAATGTTGCCATGGCAACCAATCAAAATGGCCACTGGTCATCAAACACATAAACTGTGTAGACAATTATCAGATGATCACAACTGCCAAATATGGTTCACATCACTTCAGTGCTTATAGAGAAAATGCAATTTAACCATTTTCCTATTAAAAGTCCATGGGAGCTTTCTGTTGCCATGGCAACTAAATTAAGAGCCAGATCACCATAATTTTAGCTATTTTTAAATGCCCATATCAAAGCAACATTCTTACCAAATTATGAAAATTGCATCAATGGCTTTGGAGGAGTTGTTGTTTGACAGTTGTTAACGGACAGACGGACAACCGGACAGACACGTATAAGGAGAGATGCATGTAACGACGGGCAAGAAGTGATCACAACAGCTCATCCTGAGCATAGCATAGCTCAGGTGAGCTAAGTAGATGGGGTCAACTACTCCGAAGCCAGTGACAAGACAGAGATCCTCAACAAACAGTTCCTGTTAGCTTTCATGCCATCCATGGTAAACAGCCTTCCAAAAGCTCTGCAAGTAAATGGAGTTCAGAAACTACTGGAAAGCTTAAACTTCCACAAGGCAAGTGGCCCCTACGAGATCTCTGCCAGATTTCTGGAGATGGCTCCCAGCATAGCGCCTGCTCTCACCCATATACCAAGCCTTTTATAACCAAAGCACATCTCTCCATGACTTGAAAGGAGCCTTCCTAACTCCAAGAAAGGAGGCAAGAGCAAGGCCGCCAACTATTGACCAGTTTCCTAGACTTCAATCTGTTCCAAGATCATGGAGCACATTGTTCACAGATGAAGTACCTCGACAATCATCACATCCTTTGGGACCAACAGCATGGCTTCAGGAAAAGGCGATCATGTGAATCACAGCTGATAACAACAGTCCGTGACTTGGCTAGCAGACTGAATAAGGGACTCAAACCGACGACATCCTGTTTGACTTCACCAGGGAGTTTGATAAAGTAAGACAATAGCGAATTACTATCAAGCTTCACCACTATGGAGTCCGGAACAAGGCACTCAAATGGATTAAATGCTTCCTAGCTGACAGATACCAGAGAGTAGTTGGATGGCTAAACCTCATCATCATCTGTTACTTTTGGTGTTCCTCAAGGCACAGTTCTCGGACCTCTCTTATTCCTATCTATATCAACAACCTCCATAGCTCTTGATAAGGCGCTTTTTCCAACCAAAAAGTATCTATATTTTTCTTATTTCTCGAAAAAACGTGTTGTGGGTGCTCATTAGAAGCGCCTCAGTGAGGCGCTTCTAATGAGTACCTATAACATTTGTTTTCGTCGAGAAATAAGAAAACTATATACCTGATACCCACTCTTATCTAGGCCCATGACCTCCCTTGTTTTATCTACAGTACAGCTCTTTGCAGATGATTGCCTGCTGTACAGGAAGATGCAACGTCACTACAAGATGATCTTGACACTCATCAGGAATGGGAAAGGGACTGGCAACTGGCATTTAATCCTGATAAGTGTGAGCACATCTGGGTAACCAACAAACGGAAGAACGTCTAGTCATAAAAACAAAATCCATAACGACATACTCAAAGAAACTACCTACAGTACAGCTCAGGTAAAAGAACCAAAAAACTCTTTATTCCGAATATCGGTGTTTCGCGAACTTGCCAAAAACACTCGGAATCAAACCGAGTAAACGTTATATTCGGCGGACACCACTCGCAAGTCCGCCAAATGTATGCGTTATGCGAAGTTATGCGAAGTTACTCGGAATGGTAATATTATACCCCGGAGGCAATATTTCTCGCGAAGCGATGTGAAATTCCTCGGAGTAATTTGACTAAAAACCTGTCCGATTTTTATATATTTATTTATTTATTTAATAAAGTTATTTAAATATTTCTTTAATAAAAATATTTTTTATTTATTTTTATCTTTATTTTTCCATCATATAGTACAGTCTGCATGAAGGTTATATTGTCCGCGCTCATGCGGATGCGCAGGTTGATCTGAGTGTGCACTGATCACAAAGGTCTTATTGTCCCAAAAGTGTTTTCCAAATTTCCGCATTCCGATCCCCCAAAATTAGGTCCATTCCCTTGTTTTCTTAAAATATCAACCAATGCTGCCTTGTTCCCTGAATATATTTGGGTGCTCCCTAGGTCCAAAGATAACCCCGGTAGCCCCCTTCATTGTTCGAGCACGTAACATGGGCCTCAACAAAGCTCCATATGAAAATGTACCGGATTCTTTGGCTTAGTCTAGTCCGGCCACACAAGTGGGTCCGGCATGGTCATTTTTATTTAATGTGCCGTAGAAAACAAAACAAACACACAAAAATCACAAAGAGAATCAAACATCTTGCCCCAATCGACGAATTACGTATTTATATTTGGTATTCCTGTAACGACCTTTTCCCATACAACAACCGCACGCGCTCAATATAAATGACGTACTGTAGAAAAAGACCGGGAAATTCTCACTCGCGTGCAGCAACCGCACGTGTCAATATGAATTTACTTAAAGGGGCGCTTCTGCTATCAAAGAGGCATTGAATCAACAAGACAGCACATGTGAAAAGAGTGTCTGTCATACAAAAACACACTTTACGCACACGAGGCTAATGACAATTCAAACGAGTGAGTTTATTACGTCCTACTAACAGCTAGGTCATACGGAGATGTGGACCTCGATTTAAAGTCCAATATGAAAGGCTTGAGAAGCCTGGGATCGAACTCATGACCCCTGGGTGACAAGACGAGAAGCTTCACACTACACCACCGAGGCACAATTTCCCAATATTTCATACTGATAAATATCTAATAAAAGGGCTGCAGACATTTCACCATGCCCCGCCACTGCACTTAAATCAAGCAAGTGCCATGACTCTGTTAATAAACTAATAACGTTTCAAGAAAACATCTCAAATAGTTTTCAAGTTACAGGGCGGACAAAAAAAAAAAAAAAAAAAAAAAAAGAAAGAAAAGAAATATTACAGAAACCACTAAAATAGTTTCCGTTTTCAAAGGGCCATAACTCCAAAAGTAAGCTCTATCGTCAAAATGAAAGAAAAGAAGGGCCGTTATCAGTTTCTGCTGAAATGATTAACAGCTTATGAATAAGCCAACCCTGGAAAAGTGTGCGTGCTCGACAAGACCGAAATAGTGTAGACTGGGCCGTTTAACTGCAGTTCAAACCAAAATTACGTCGGTACTAAGTTCTCACGTCTGAAGTATGATTTACAATGTACTTTCACTGAATCGGACAAAATGTACAATACTACAATGTACGTGCGACCAGCAAAGACTCGGGTCGGTCTCTGCATCGACCCACTAGATAAAACAAGCTTCTTGGATAGCTCGGAGTCCAAAGAAGGTGCACACTGTACGATCAGCGAAGGGTCTGATCAGAATGTGCTGTTGCAGTCGCACTGTTTATCCCGCTTTGGATAGCCCGGCTATCGGAGGTAAATAGACCAGTGAATGCTTTTATCAGAATGTGCGGTTGGCAGGTTGACACGAGTCTTCGCTCGTCGCACAAGACGTTTTGTCACACAGTAAACCTAGAGATTGTAGGAGGTACATACGATTAGCGAAGGCTCAGATCAGACTACTGATGTGCAGGCTCAGAGTGTGTGGGCTGATCCGTCTCTTCGTACAAGTTTTATTATAGGTTTTGCCATGTACAGATCAATGCGCGACCATAACGCCTAACACTCTGGGTAAAATTTTCAACTGACGACATTTTGAAACATTTTTCTCATTCTTCCAAGAAAACAGGATTTGCATTTCATGCAAATTGTCTCCATTGCATGACTGTCAAACCCTGTTTTCTTGGTAATAAAAAAAAAAAAAAGATTTTTTTTTTTTTTTTTTTTGTCGTCTGCTGAATTAGCCCAGATAGTGGTAATTCGATACCCGCGAGCACCAAGTGTTATAACTTAAGACTGGTTTATAACCAGGAAGACTCTGCCAGGAATGTCCGCGAGGGCATATGAAAATGTTATGGACAAATGTCATTTTGAAGATTATTTCCCGCCGATGCTAGGTTTATACATGCGTCTCTTTTAGTCGTTTAATAAATTACGGCCTTGGTTTTGCATATCGCATGTTGAAGACACAAAAACAGAACACTTTAAATGGAAACAAAAGTTTTGAAGATTGCTCTATAAACCAATAAAGATAATGTTATTAATGTATATACTGTAAGAGAATAACATAACATAATAATCATTTGTACTCTGATAAATGCGGGATAATGTCTTCACACCGCAGGTTTTTACTCTTTTAAGGGAGCTAACTGCAACTGACTATCAGAAGGGAGTTAACTGCAATTGCTTTACTAGTATGGACCATGCGAAATGGGATTGTGAACAGCATATTTTTATGAATCGCGCCAGTAAAGAGGGGGGGCATGCTTATACAATAAGCGGTTAACCAGTACACTGAACCCCATTCCGCCAGAAACTTGAAACTGCCAATCTTGAAGCAGTGGAAGGAGCGAATGACCGTAGCAAATACATGTGTTTCATGATAAGTGGGGATCGAATCGCGTTCGATTCCCGCTTCTACCTCGAAAGGAGAAATGTCATATTTGCAAGAGGGTAAAAGAAAGCAAAAGAAAGCACTTTCCAGAGAGAGAGAGAGAGAGAGAGAGAGAGAGAGAGAGAGAGTTCGCAAAACTTGTAAGATTCTGGCTCGTCCATTTTAGGTACATCCGGCTATGAGATTTAGATATTCCTAGAGAAAAACGGCTAGACTGTTTTTGCAAACAGTGAATACCCTGACCAGACGCTGCGTTCTATCATCTCAATATGACAAAGAATTTCTTTTATTTTATTTTTTGTTATTGTTGAAAGAGACATAAGACATCAAGTCACCATCATCATTAAGTGGTGATTTGAATGGACAGTCCTAATCCTGGTGCAGTCATCAACCGTCCAGGCCTCGATCCGAGCAGTGTAGATACATTCCAGCGTGTTCGTTTCTGTCTCCCTTGTCAAATGAAATGTATCCCTACTTTAACCCTCGAAGCGCTTAGCATATTCAGCAGACGGCATTTTCATTTTCGTCTTATTTTCCTGTGTAAATTAAGCGTGGCGTAACATGTGAATCGTCTGCTAGACAGACGATTCACATGAAACGTTCAGCCTTATTTGCACTGTAAAATACTAAAACAGTTAGATCGATGTCTCCTCTAGAATTTTCAGCAGTGCTTCAGGGGTTCAAACTATTTTCTTGGCAGCCGCAGCACGTGCAAAGTGACGGGAAAAATGGGCCAGCCTGGATAAAAGTGCTTGTCACATGAAAATGAATGTAGGAAGATTCAGGCGACCACCACCCTTAATCCAAAATTAAAACTGGGCGATTAGAAATCATCCGAGGCTTTGGGCCAAATACGTCGCCGGCCTTGCGCATTGGGGCTACCAGCTGTTGTTCGGCCATACCCTTTGACATTCCGCAGCTGAAACATAAAAAAATCAGTCGCAGAGTTGGTTGTCGGAAGCATTTTATGTAAGTGGATATTGCAGTCTGATCCTGCTGCCGCCAGCACTAGTTAACGAGGGTAAGTATTATAATCAAAGTTGTAACAATTTTTGTTTGATTATCGTCGTGTGAGAGAATGACTTACCTGTACAGAATAATCTGTCGCCACTCGCAAAAACTCGCAAACACTCCGAATATCATGGGTACACTGAGGTCCGCTGAATGTCCTCGGAATATCGAGCGCATAACTTCGAGTAAATTTTTTTCACTCGGAATGGTTTACTCCAAACCACTCGGCGGAAAATCGCGGATTGTAAAATTGGTCCGCGAAATGAAAAAAAAAATTGGTTCTTTTACCTGAGCCGTACTGTAAGCTAAGTACCTTGGAATCACCACAGACACAGGTATGCTGGCCCAAAAAAATAGGGAAACGTCATATCTCCCTCATGGGAAATTAGGGAGACATGCTCCAAGATAAGGGAGGTGATAATCCCAGCCTACCTAACTTGGGCAGTGAGTGCCGCCAAACTTTAAACATTAAAAGATTTTAGTATTCTATTCATTTATTTTTTTTTTTATTTTCATTTCATGGGTAGCAAAAATTGAAGCCTTTCATTATTTTTTGCATGTATTGCAGATATTTATATTTTGTAGTTTCTTCAAAGCAAATGATTCGAGGGGCATTTCTCAATACTGAACTAATCCTCGCAGTGGCACCCCTTCTCCACTGCCTTTCATTTCAATTCGGTACCCCATTGCACTCAAAAAAGTTTGTTGCTGTCTTTAGTTATCTTTAAATCTTGAGTGTTACTGACATCGAGGGTTTTTGTGAGTGAAGTAAAACATTTTTAAATCAACCAATTAATGCTCTCTTACACATTACCTCAAATATATACGTCACATTCTGATCATGAGCAAAATGTCATTTCAATGTTTACTTTGCCCCGCTACAAGTTCATGCCACGTCATTGTTATGCGCATGTGGTTTCTTCATAAGGACACAAGCGAAAACCTAACTTATTAACTTGTACTAGAAATGTAAACATCCCAGAACTGCGTACCGTTGCCCACTGTGCATCTGAGCAGTCCCATGAGAATTTTACACAAGGTTTACTGGACACATTATGTGGGATTTAGAAATTACTTTTGGCCAACAGAAATAACTATTTTAATTCGCATAAATGATAAGATACTAGTTTGCTTGTCACCGCATGTCGTCTTTCAAAAGAAAAGGTCAACACTATAACAGTGCATTTGCGATTGCCTTAATGAAAATTCGGCATCCGAAACTTTGAAAACGAAAAAAAATAAAAAAATACGATCAGGCATGTTAGAACGAGGAAGGGTGGATTGTGCACTAGTCACAATCCAGGTCAGATGGTCTGCAAACAAAGTATGTGATTTTACTTGAACTAACATGTGAACCTGTCTGCTTATAATCCTAGCCTCAAGGGATGAAAGATCATGACACTTGTGTCTGTATTAGCGGTGAATTACATAGCAACAGATAAGGCGCTTTTTCATCCGAAATAATGCCGATACCTTTCTATCCTCAATGAAAACATATGTTGTCAGTGTTTTATTTACCTGCGTGTCCTGCGAGAATCTCGCATAAAATTCGCCGAGGACGCAAAGTTATAAAAGACGTGAGACCCCCGGACCAATTTTTTCCGGGTAGCGAGTCCCGTTTCCAAAAAAATACTCCTGTTCCGTCTTTTATCACGGGATTTCACCGCACCTGAAGTGATTACTATAACACCGGCTTACTGGTACCCTGCTTCGGCTTCGAGACTATTCGCGAAAATATCGATTACTGAGTGCCAGTCGCACTGAGAGTCAAATGGATTTTGATTGGACGTTTTTCAACCAATCAGCGACAGGGTTATGAAAAGAGCGTCGCACGTGTTGAAAATGAAAGTAGACGTTTCTGTTTCGTAGCCGTAACTTGAGTCAGTTTAAAGCCGATTTTAAATTGTTTAAGGCTTAATCAACGATGCCACCAAAGAAAAAAAAACAAAAAACAAACTATTAATACTGATAAGACTCAGCCAACTCTGTTTACGCTCCTTAACAAGGATCGCGCAAGTGAACCCGTTTCAGAGACCCAGGATTCCCAGGCCCAAGATAATTCCCAGTCGGACTCGGAGGCTGCTGAAAAGTCATGCTCGACAGATTCTGGTCAGTCTGGCTAAAAAAAGTCAGTGCTGAAGTGGAAGATGTCCAAAGATAGAAGAATGAATGAACTGAAAAAAACTGAAGTAAACTTTTAAGCCTATCCACTGAGTTTGAGGCTGACATCATACATTTTTCTATCTGTGCTGATTCTTATCAGTATTAACAGTTTTTTTTAAACCTGTGCCAGACTTCTTCTACTGAGGCCTTTATTGTGGTACTCCTGAACTTTTCATTCTTACTTTGAGCACATACAGTGAGTGCCAGTTTAAAGTTCTAGTCTGGAAAGAAAAGTTCAAACTGAGCTTATTTCCATTAAGTTTTTTTTTTTTTTGCGTGTTCTCTAGTCTAGAAGCCATGTGCTAGTCTTGTGTTCAGCTAATCAAGGTCTAGGATTTGGTAATACAAAGATATAAAACACTAGAACTAGTTGTTTAATTTTATTACATTTTATCACCACTGAATTTGAGTAGACAGAACATTATTAAATCCAGTACAGCGATTCTCAGTAACCGCACAGCATGGTTTCTGAGTCTCCAAGTGGGACTCATAAATTCTGATCAGGACTCATAAAAGTTGAGACTAGCGAGTCCTGGGACTCACATTTTCAAATTTGTAAAAATATCACTGTGTTGTGGGTACTCATTAGAAGCACCTTGGCGAGGCGCTTCTAATGAGTACCCACAACATATTTTTCGTCAAGAAATAAGAAAAATATTATGTGGATACCCCCTCTTATCTGTCGCTATGGAATTAATCGGCCAGGATAGGCAATACACATTGAAAAATTAAGATGACATCAACATCGCTATCCTGTATGAAAGGAGCGACATCTGCAGAAAAAAAAACATGAGCATGTCGCCCATATCACCTGCGAACATCTTCTCTGTAGACAGTAAGCTGACCTGGAACAGCCATGTTGATGTAATGACCAAGTGAGCCAAGCAGACCATCTCCTTTCTACAGAGGAACTTGTCAGCCTGTCCAAGAGATGTTAAGGCATCCAGTTAAGAGTCCCTAGTCCGACCTCAAGTCGAATTATATGCAGCTACAGTCTGGGACCCATCAAGCAAGACCAGTATCAACAAGGTCGAAGCAGTCCAGAGTCCAGTCCGCAAAATGTATGTTTGTTTGTGCTGAGGTTTTACGGCCCAGTCAACCCAATGGGGTCATGTCGTGCGCGGTCAGTTTACCTAACCACACGTTTACTGGGCAGGCTTAGTCCTCTAAGCGGTTTAAAAGTATTGTGCACATTCTTTCGCCAGAAACTGACAACTGCCCTTCTTGAATCAGCGGAAGGGAGAGAATGACCGTAGAAAATATTTCATGATCAATCTCCACGAAAGAATGTTTCCGACCTCGGCGGGGGTTGAACCCGCGACCTCCTGGTCTCCAGTCGGATGGCGCATCCAACTGAGCCACCGAGGCCCCAAAATGTCATTTCAATGTTTACTTTGCCCCGCCACGAGTTCTTGCGATGTCATCGTTATGCGCATGTGGTTTTTCATGTGGAGGCAAGCAAAAACCTAACTTATTAACTTGTACTGGAAACCTGAACATCCCAGAATTGCATACCATTGCCCACTGTGCATCTGAGCAGTCCCATGAGAATTTTACGCAAGGTTTACTGGACACATTATGCGGGATTTAGAAATTGCTTTTGGCCAACAGAAATAACTATTTTATTTCGCATAAATGATAAGATACTAGTTTGCTTGTCTTCAAAAGAAAAGATCAATACTATAACAGTGCATCTGCGATCACCTTGATGGAAATTCGGCATCTGAAACTTTGAAAATGAACAAAAAACGATCAGGCGTGTTAGAATGAGGAAGAGTGGATTGTGCACTAGTCACAATCCAGGTCAGATGGTCTGCAAAGAAAGTATATGATTTCACTTGAACTAACATGTGAACCTGTCTGCCTATAATCCTAGCCTCAAGGAATGAAAGATCATGATACCTGTGTCTGGATTATCGGTGAATTAATCCATCAGGATAGGCAATACACACGGAAAAATTAAGGCGACATCTGCAGAAAAAAATATGAGCATGCCGCCCACATCGCCTGCGAACGTCTTCTCTGTAGACAGTAAGCTGACTTGGAACAGCCATGTTGATGTAGTGACCAAATGAGCCAAGCAGACCATCTCCTTTCTACAGTGGAACTTGTCAGCCTGTCCAAGAGATGTTAAGGCATCCAGTTAAAAGTCCCTCTTCTGACTGCAAGTCGAATATATGCAGCTACAGTCTGGGACCCATCAACCAAGACCAGTACCAACAAGGTCGAAGCAGTCCAGAGATGCGCAGCAAGATTCTGCCCGTCGCCGAACCAGCAGAGTCACATTCATGTTACAGGATCTAGGTTTGGAAGATCTCAAGTCACGTTGCGAGCAGAGCAAGACCACCATGATGTACCTGAATGTCAATAACCTCATAGACATACCAGCGACGAAGTATCTCATCCATTCTAGCACATTTACTAGGGGTCAAGAAAATCAGTTCCTTGTTCCATTTTGCTCCATTGTTACCTATGAGAGTTCCATCTTCCTGTCAACAATATGCCCTGGAAGGCTCTACCAGTCTCCGTGGTAAACTGCTCCAATGCTTGATGCCTTGAAGAGCTGCGTCAGCACTGGATCTCTAGACATGCCAGATGTCCTTCCCTCATAGAATTACAGTGTGACTATGCTCAAGATTTGGGCCCAGCACTTAAAAGAATGATATAAAAGATAAAATCTCAATGAAAGAATGTTGCCAACATAGTGGGAGTCGAACAAGCAATTTCCTGATCATCAGTCGGACGTGCTTCCACCTGAACTGCAACCCACTCTCATGTGGATTTTCTGTAATCTGGAAAGAATCAGGCTTTTGCCCTGCAACATGCTGACTGGAGCAGGGGGCTGAAGATGGACCAAAATGATCTATTCAGGTAGAGTATGGTTTTAAAAGCAAAAACACATGGTGGCATATCCAGAAATACAATATACATGCAGACAGATTACTCTTCAGTGTCCTTATCTGTAGGAAGGTCTGTAAAGCTCAACCGAAAATGGTATTTGTAAGACCGCATAATCAAAATGGGTCTTATGAATTTCTTCTTGTGGTCATTAACTTTAGTATGGAATAATTAAACTCAACCCTTTCCATTCTTTTTACCCATCAAAACGAATATTTTATATGCGTAAAAACAATTCGACCATTTTTTGTTTTCACTTTCACAGAGAGAATAACCGGCTTTTTCCGCGGAAAACTCGGGTGTGTTTCCCTCGATTCGAAACAAAATTCCTTACCTCTGATTATTGTGGTGCTAACTGGGGTTGATAAATTCAGAAATACATGAGAATAGTGTGAAAATGTCCAATATACTAAATAAATAAGTGTTTATTGTGGTGTGCTGATTTTTTCCAGCACATGCACGTTTTCTTTTATCGTTGCGCAAAAGTAGTCTGAAAATCTTTTTCTTGCGCAGGACACCGTAGTTTTGCATAATGTGAACCCCAATTCTTCTTGCATTTCGAAATTCTCTGTTTCATATTCTATCATACTTTCTCGGTCTGTTCATTGTCTAAACAATTATTTGGCCAGAATATTTGATGTATATTAAACTTTATAACCTATTGCAAAATCACATCATTTCTTGTGTTTTAAGATAATAAAAAACACCTTGATATTTAAATGCTTATAACAGGGCTGAGGCTAGAAAAGTTTCGTATTTTCAGTCGGAAACTTTTTCCTCTTATAATGAAACGAATTATAGAATATTAATTCAGATTATAAATTTATTTTTTTCTTAATGATAAACGCTAGAGATGTAGTCTGTCAAATGGAAAATATTCGTATTATCGTAGTTTTCATCCCGCATGCGCGTTGCTATGGGCGCTATTTGGGTCGTGTCCAGTGCACTTTCTCTTGCTGTTGTATTTTACCAAAGAAAGAAAAAATAAAATAACAATTTAGCACAAGGGTAGGCCAGTGACAGTTGAAGTAATGGCAGGAACAGCTTATCACATGGAAGCATTGCGGCGGCAAAGAGTGTTAGAAAGGAAAGCTGAAGCAACGAAACGTATTGAAGATGCAGTTGGTCAGGTATGAATTTCTGGAGATGTGTGTGAATGTCCCTGTTGAATGAATTATTATGTCACCGGTAAAATATTTTGATTCTGTAAAACTACTAGCAGATGACAGTGTGGCATTGAGGTCAGGTTTAGAAGTGTTACAATATCAGGTCTTTGCCAGTCCCAGTAGCAGTCATGAATATGTGTTTTACATGTGTCATCATTTTCAATCAAGATCGTCATTATGGCATGTTCTCATAATTCCGTT
Source organism: Anodontia alba (assembly GCA_964016985.1). Lineage (NCBI taxonomy): Eukaryota > Metazoa > Mollusca > Bivalvia > Lucinida > Lucinidae > Anodontia > Anodontia alba. Next base: position 117,833,958 of record OZ024822.1, on the reverse strand, counting down.
CACCCCCATAACTCCGTTCACCTTCTGCTTAGAATAACATGAAAACAAATCTTTCTTAAATTTATGCCACATTAAAATTAACAAGAAATAACTAACATTATAGCTGATTTGAAAGAAAATCAGTTATTGCTTACAATTTTATGCATAAAAATCAAAATTTATCACAAAATGCTAAATATTTAGGGGGTACCCCCAAAAAATCACTGACCAGTGACAAGCATGTGAATGAATACAAACAGTATCAACAATTTTAGAACAGTTATAGTCTAAATTAAATGTTCATTATATAAAATATGCATAGAATGAATCTGGTTGCCTGTGATAAACAAAGAAATTTGAGTGAACGGAGTTATGAGATCATGTCCTAAACACCCTCTTACTATTCTGAAGAGTGTAAATTTAAAGATGTGATATTTGTTTCCTTTAATCTTGGGATTCTTATAGGTATTTAGTCAAATGTATAAAATATATGCACATAAAATCATTCTTGCAATAAATAATGATAGCAGGATTGCTCAACCTTAGGTGAACGGAGTTATGGGTTTCCAGGCTAACCATATTCAATCAAGATTGTCAGTACTTCAGTTGCAGACCTGGTGTAATTGTAATCTGTAATCATGATTATTTGTAATCGATTACATTTTCTGAGTAATCACATTCAGCAATCATGAATTTTCATGATTACAAGTAAGCATATGGCCTGTTCGGGGCGGTTGCACTTTACCGGGCACTACTGTTCATCTGATTTCATAGTTACATTTAGTTGGGGGCTGCTGCCCCCAAACCCCTGCAACATATCGTCTGGATTATATGTTCCATTCGTACACAATTCATAAGAAAATATTAAGATGCAAACCCACACATATAACCTAGTCAAAATTAGTAGTGCCCCGTAAAGTGCATTCTAGCCGGCCTGTTCTCATAATTACGTTCACTCATAACTCTGTTCATTGTCTTCTTTGAATAATGTGAAAAGGAATCTTTCTGAAATTTATTTCACATTGGAAGAAAAGAACTAACATTACAACAATATGAAGAAAACCAGTTTTGACTGTCGATTTTATGCATAAAAATAATAAAGTGCCCCACAATGCTAAATATTTAGTGGGCACCCTAAAATAATCTCTAACCACTGACAAGCACGTGTCATTTAATGTAAACAGTATCAACAATTAAGAACATTTATAGTCTAGATAAAATGCTCATGATCATATAAAATATGCTACCTGGTTGCATATGATAATCAAGAAAATTTGAGTGAACAGAGTTATGAGAACATGTCCTAAATTAAAAATGTGATTTTTAGTTATGAAAACAGAATTGCTCAATCTTTGGTGAACAGAGTTATGGGTTTCCAGGCTAGTTGTAATGTAATTGATTACATTGTAAAATGGCCTGTAATCATGATTACTTTGTGATTACTTTATGATTACATTTTGAAACTGACAGTGAAATGTCCTAAATTGTGTTCTGTGAATAACAGAACAAAACCAGTCTGTCTTAAATTAATAGAATATACAGTTCTGTTACTTTGTTACAGTTATAAAAAGAATGCATTGTTGCTGAAAAGCAGGTTGTATTTTACTGCTAAGTAGATGAAAGGAACAATTAAGCACCAATTTGTTTTTTCATAAAGACAGAAAATGAAATTAACTATTCTATATCCCTAGCAAAACAATTAAATTGATACTCAATTAATCATTGAAAATGGATTGTAATTAATTTCTTTAGGTGTTTTTTCAAAATTTCAAAGGATAATCCACTGCTGTGTAGGCACACCATTAGTTTTGTTATTTACACATCATTTAGCTTGTTTTGCTAAGCTCCAGGTCTGTCTTTGACACGGTAATCATTTATTGTACTACCACATATATGTGCAAACTGTGAAGTAGGGTGTCAAAACAGTCTTTGATTAGAGATAAGATAACTTTTAAAGAAGAAATGCATTCATCACAAACATTTTAACTTAAAAATTGGTGTAAAATATGCTGTAAATTTATTTTCTGTGCATTCTATTTACCTTATATTCCTTAGAATTACTGCATAGCCCTTTAAATAAGTATCCCAACCTTTTAGGGAAATAAGGTTCCTTATGACTGAGCCAACACATAAGAAAAGAGTTTTTAGCATGGCAGATTTATTATTCATAAAATCCCCTTGCACAGTCACTCTAGCACTGGGACATAAAAAAATCGAATGGACTCTTTAGAGATATAATTACTCAGTCGTAGTTTTATTCAGACAAATGTCCTATGATAATTACGACTGAAAGCTGGATGATGATTTTGCAAAGTAATATTTATTAGTTTTCACAGTTAGACATACTATTGTATCTTCTGGCACATGACAGGCACTACATATAAAGAAGGATACATTGGGTCCAGTTTTTACTGTATGGTTATTTAGGAAAGAGTGTCCTGTCAACAACTGGTTCACTAGCCCACCTCTGTGAATTCTTCCTGAATTTGATCAATTTTCTTTGAAAGATCATACTTTCTTTTCCACTTGATTTTTTTAATTCTTTTTATCTCTGTCACAGCCTCTCTCTTATCCACTGTGATAGGAAAATCCTTCCTCTCCACTCTTGACATCTCCCATGCTGCTTCTTTAACATAAAGGGAAAGTTTTTTTGTTTTTACTGAAACATTTTTCTAAAAGGCATTTCATTTAAGAGTCTTTTTGTGGATTGTGCACTTTGTCAAAACAAAGTTTGGTCAATACTTTCAACAGATATATATTTTTTGTTGGCCTAGTTTCAGTTTCCTTCCACAGATCTATACTGTTTGTCCTCTAAGTTTTACTTTCTTTTATATTACATGTATTGAACAACATGTAATGCTTTTGTCAAGTACTTTCTACAGATATATAATTTTTTTTGTATTGAACAACACTGAATACTTTTTAATATTATTGTACAACATTAAGTACTTTTATATCCTTTAAGATTTACTGTTTTTATATTATTGAACAGCATACAGTCAGACTTTACATGCTGTATAATTTTAAAGCAAATAAGTATTTTTTCACATATTATGATGTGTCTTTTTTTTTTAGCTCACCTGACTACTCCCTGTCCATCTGTCCACTCCTTTGAACGACCTCTGAAACCCCTGGGCCATTTTTTTTTCAAACTTTATGTGGAGCCTTCTGTCAAAGGGGGATTGGAAATTTGTACAAATGGTCACAGTCCATTTAGTAAGGTGGCCACCATGCCCTATATTGGGAAAACACTTAAAAATCTTCTTGTCCAGAACCAGGAAAACTTTGAGGCTGAATCTTGGTGTATAGCATCGAGAACTCAAGGTCTACCTGTACCAAGTTTGTTCAAATGATGACTCTAGGTTGACCTTTTTACGGCAAGGTCTAATTTGCGTCTGAGTGTCTATGCTTTTCTGTGGGGAAAATATTGAAAAATCATTTTCTCAAAATGTATTAAAAACTAATGGTTGAAACTTACAATTTGTATGATCAAAGTAGCAAACCCTTTTAGTAACAATAAAAATTAAGTCCCCAGGAGTAATCTGCCCTTGCCGCTGTGCTCTATACATGTATAATATTGAGTAATATTTAAACGTCTTCTTCTCTGAAACAGCTGGACCAAGTTTAACCAGATTTCATATATGGGGCCTTCTGTTGAAGGGATGGTGAAAATGTTGAAAAATTATTTTCTCATTATGTATTGAAAGACTAATGGCTGAAATTTACAACACATATGATTAAAGTAGTAAAACCTTTCAGTTACAATCAAAATTTTATCCCCCAGGAGCTCTCTGCTCTTGCCCCTGGGCTATATACTTATAAAGATCTTGTAATTTTCCAACATATTTTTCTCTGAAACAGCATGGCCAATTCATGAGATTTCACAACGGGCCTTCTGCTGATGGGATATTGACAACTATTCAAATGGTTCCACATCACTGAAAAAGATGGCCACCATGCCTATATATGGTAAAAAAAAAACACTTTAAAAGTCTTCTACTCCAGAACAAAGAAAGCTTTGAGGCTGAATCTTCTTATATAGCATCGGGTACTCAGGGTCTACCAGATTTGTTCAGATAATGATCCTAGTTTGATCTTTGACCTTTTTACAGCAGGTCAAATATGCATCCCCATACAAAATGTTGAAAAATCGTGTTCTCAAGCTGTATTTAAGACTAATCGCTAATGGCTTAAACTTAGAATGTATCATGGCTATTAAAGTATTGCCAGTTTGTTCAGATTGTTGTGCACTATTCAATAAGATGGCTGCCATGCCCATATATGGTAAAAACGCTTAAAAATGATCTTCTCCAGAACCAAGAAAGCTTTGAGGCTAGGTCTTGGTATACTGCTGGATCTTGGTGTATATATAGGGAGGCAAGGTCTACCAGATTTGTTCAGCTGATGATCTTATCCTATTCTGTCCTAGTTGCTGTGGCAATACTGGAAAAATGCTGCATGGCATCTGCAGATATGTAATGGCTGATTTACTCAGGTGAGCGAATTGTGGCCTCTTGTTTTAGTCTCTGACAGCTTACATGGATTTTTTTATTTTTTGCTTAGACTGGCAATGCAGCGGAATTAGCTAAAGATCTCAAACAGTGTCAGCTGGTTTTCTCAGAACCTGGTCAATATGCTCAAAACAGGTACGGATTTATCTCTCCATTCATCCATCCATTCATCGTGTGACATTCCATTGTTAAGAATGTATGATGGTTTTATAATTTTGTTTTTTTTTGGTAATGGAGGGGGTGGGGGTGTGTGGATAACCATATGCCATAAAGTGTGTACATCTTTGAAAGTTGGAAAAATTAAGCCTTAACTCTTTCCCCACTAGTGGCTACTTTTGTCATCTGCTGTGATAACCTTTGCAGACAGTTTGGATCCAGATCAGACCCAAAACTGTTTGACACACTGATGGTATTCTTGTAATATTCCTTTAAGAATAGACACCTTTTTCAGAAGGGATCAAATATAGTTTTGACAGTTTCCTCATCTGAAAGTGTAGCCATTCTTCTTAAGCCTGGTTCCATTGCTACAGTTTGTTTCTAAAGATAAGCTTCAGCATAAGAAAACATATTTTTTGCAGCTTGTGGAAATTTTTAATTTTATTACTTGTCCACAGACAAGTAAATGGTCAAAATCTACTTGTCCAACCAAAATTTATTTGCCCGAAAATTGGCATTTTTTTCTTATTTCTCGAAGAAAGCATATGTTGTGGATTAATGTGCTTCTAATGAGTACTCATAACATATGTTTTCTTCAAGAAATAAGAAAAAATATATATCATAATCTGGATACTCTTCATAGCTAGAACTATGTTGTCAAGCTATGAGCTATGAAGTTTGAAACTTCTTACTTGTTCTCAGGGAAATGGGACAAGTTGGACCATTCATGCATGGTAATTTCATAGCCCTGCTTTTTGACACGCGCACCCAGTAAAGGCATAGATCAGTCTTATAGCTCCAGATGCTTTTTTCAGCCTGAAAGTAGTGGTATTTTTCTTATTTCACTTTGAAAACATACACCGTATTAGACCTAATTAGTACACTGTGCGCTTAGGTTTTTCAAAATTACTGGGAAAACTTGTGGTAAAATATGACTCTACCTACTAAAGGGTACCCTTAAATATAAGCAAAGACTTTATTTGGTGATGTTTATGCGATTTTTTTCTGATTTTCTTTATTAAAACATATGTTGCGGGTAGTCATTTGAATTGCATCGACAAGTCGATGCAATTCAAATGGGTACCCACAACATATGCCTTTATAAAGAAGTAGACAAAAATTACACTGGCTGTAATCGGAAAACTACGGAATTGCTTTACTGTGCGCTTATAGGAGCATGTGCAGTAATTAGGTCGAATACGGTATTGTTGGTACCCATTAGAAAACCCTCAGTGAGGAGTTTCTACTGAGTACCACAGCCACAAAACAGGGGGTATTCATTAGAATCACCTTGTTGAATGGCTTCTAACGAGTACCCACAACATGTTTTCCTGGAAAAGTAAGAAAAGTATTTACTAGATATCCCTTCTTGTCTAGAGCTACATGTATGAACCTGTGCATCTGTACAGTCTGGTCAGTCTTCACTGATCACTCTTTTGATAGACAAGAATTCAAGGTTTCTTCAGATAAATGGTGAAACTGAATAGAATTTATGGATGAGCAGGCTGGTCTGAATCTTTTTGGACTGCTCCTTGCCTGAAGTCCATTTCTCATGTTGAAGCTCATGTCATTATGGTAATTTTACTCACCCAAATTCAGTAACCCATTGTAGACTGAATGAACTCCCCCACACTATATATTGGAAGATCCTAATTTTGATTTTAGGTATGTCAAGTTATGTGGTTTAAATATTTTGAGAGAAAAATGGTTCAGCCATTTGCAAACAGTGGAGACCTTGATCAGATGCCACATTCAATGGCTTCTGATCTGGGTCTGCACTGTTTGCCACCCTATTTGGGGTTTCCAGATTACAGTGGGTTATATCAGCACAAGAACTTTTAAAATACTTTTTTTTTTTTTTCATGGCAATTATGGCTTGAAATTTTATGTGAATTTTCTCCATAGGAAAGGGGACAATATGCCTGAAATGTCAGCTTAGACTCTGCTTCCTGATGTCATTTGTTGTTTGTGTATTTGTTTACATCTAGAGTTTCCATATGAGTTCATTAAGTTGGTAAAAGGCTGATAGACATACTGTGGCATCTTTACCAGTCAAGACTTAGCTGATATGGTTAAAAGTATAACAAAGATGAGGTATCCCCAAATTTCACTTGTGGTTGCCAAAAGTCAAGAATGAATGGCAAGCAAATCTGCCAAGTGGCAAAACGCCTTTCATATAGCTTTGTATATTATTTACTGTCTGTTAACTGATTTATGCCTAGCATCCCATAAAAGGGACATTGGCAAGGTGTAGATCTAGATCAGATGCCACAGAATGCGGTGTCCGATCCGGATCTACAATGTTTGCATTAAATACAGGAATTTCTGATAAACATGGTAATAACCAAAACTAACCAGATACCCCTTCTACTGGAAATAGACCTGTCCAAAGATTTATGGTAGAAGCGTCCACTCAACATAAATGGGTTAAACAATTTTATCTTCAACAGGATCATGGCTATAGTGAGTTTTTCTGCATGCATAAATATCTATTCATTAACCCTTAAAATGCCAAGAAAACCTGCATCGAAAAATGTCGTCTGTTTATGTCATCTGCTCCTAGAGGAGCAGTCTGATCTAGGTCCACACTGTTTGCAAAAATGCTTATAAAATCACAAGCAGACGACAAAGCAGATGGCAATAGTTGTGATTGGCAGTTTAAGGGTTAACCCTTTGCAAGCTGACGATGAACTCAGCAGACAACAATACTACCGTATTTACCCTAAGTAATGGGACACCTTAACCTCTGACCATACATGTCCTAAAATCTGAAAAAGTCTATTTTACTACCTGTTGATATGTCTAAAATAGTGCTGAATGAGAGGCAAACAGTGTAGACCCTGATCAGATGCTGCATTTTGCAGCAATCTGCAGGATCTGATCTGGATCTACACTGTTTGCTAAGGCCTGTCTGTCCCACTATTTAGGGCAATTATGCAGTTTTTAGCCAGCATGAACAGCATTAATGTTTTCATTAAAAGTATCAGTAATCAGCATGCTGCTGCTAAGCCCAGCTAACATGAGCAATTGTTTTATGCTTCTGTAGAGTTCCTGGACATTTTATTTCTTTATTTATAGAATAGACTTGGCTTGTGCAGTGTGACTAGCTGTTTAACAAGCTTTAAAGTCAAAACTTCTAAGATCATTTGTTTGGCTTTTACCAACTGACCCACAATTATTGTTTTACTAAAAAATAATCGTAGAAGGCATTTTCAAAAGAGAACATTATTTTTGCCTTTTTTATCCCCCACCCCCACAACTCACCACATCACTATACCCATTTTTAAGCGCATACTCTGTGTACTTTTACCTATTTACTGAACTATAATTTGATGAGTGTTTACTGACGATGACCCAGCAGTGGATTTCTATGTTAACTCTAGTCCTGCTGAACCCGGATATACCCTGCCTTTGCAAACAGTGTAGATCTAGATCAGTTGGCTTCTGAAGAAGCCAACTGATCTGGATCTGCACTGTTTGCCATCAAGTATGTGAATTTATAGCAAACATTTGGATCAAGCAATCCGATTGGCTAAAAATTAGAAGTAGGCGTGGCATTTTAATTTATTCAGCATGACAAGGGTTAAACATTGAAATTTTAGTATTCCTGTGGACACCAGTTGGTATAGGGCAAGCAAGGGTATTTTTAAGTTCCTCCTTGTGTCGTCATTGTCATGATGCAGAGGACTTGTTAAAGAGGAGTATTTGGTGACAATTTTATGATGATTTTCTCCAGGTCTCCATAAAATTCTACATTGTGGGTACTCATTTGAAGGGCCTTAGCAAGGCATATGTGCATATTTTTTTCTTAGTTTTCCCAGAAAACAGAATTTGATATTTGCCCAAATTGTCTTCAAAATGTTTGCTACAAATTTTACCCAGAAAGCTAAGTGTTCAGAAGTCCTCTGATGATTGTTTAACCCTTGTCCTGCTGAACCTGGATATACCCTGCCTTTGCAAACAGTGTAGATCCAGATCAGTTGGCTTCTAAAGAAGCCAACTGATCTGGATCTGCACTGTTTATCAATAAGTATGCAAATTTATATTCATACTCTAAATCAAGCAATGTGATTGGCTGAAAATTAGAAGTGGCTGTGGCATCTTAATTTATTCAGAATGACTAGGGTTAATTTTACTAAGACATGTTTTGTTTTTCTTTATCTGATCAGGCTCTAGATAAGTTATTTTTTGTGAATTATTTAATATTAAGGCAAATGTCCTAAAATTTCTAACACTTTATTCCATACCCTTTTTTGCCTAAATTTTGCTTTTTATGCTGTGTTTCTTAAAATACTTAGTAGAATGGCAAACAGTGAAGACCCTGATCAGATTGCTCAGGAGTAGTCTCAGGAGCAGTCTGATCTGAGTCTGCACTGTTTGCATATTGAGGGTTGAGCGCAAGACTGGCGTAAGTCAGATGGTTGTTTTTCCGCAAACCTAATCTCCTCACCATGAAGGCGTTATGAAGATTACAACATTTCTTTCTGTAAACAATGAAAATTTAGGTGCCATTGCTCGTATGAGCAATGGCACCTAAATTTGCATTGTTTACAAAGGGGTCCAAGTTGCCCCTAAACAAGGGTTTCAAAAATATGTTTGAGTTACCATAGTCTTGCGCTCAACCCTCGATATGTCATTTGTCAGAAACTTTGGTGTTTGGTGTTCAAATTTTTAGGACATTTGCAGTAAACCTTAAAGTGCTTATCATAACTGCAGCAGACAGCACTTGGAAATTTTTTATTATTATTTTCAGAGGAAATAATATTGGCATTCCATGTGAATCATCTGCTAATCATGAAATGTCAAATATTCTCTCTGAAAAATAGAAAATTATTTTTGAATTTTGTCTACTACAAATTTGCTTAGCACTTGAAGGGTTAACTGTCATAGCTCAAAGTAAGACGCTTTTTTAACCAAAAACGTATTGCTATTTTTCCTTATTTCTCAAGAAAAAAATTGTTGTGTTACCTGTACTCATTGAAATCACCTCCATGAGGCAGTTCAGATGAGTATGATGGAGAAATAAGAAGAAAATTTCTTGATACCTTCTTATCTAGAGCCATGTATTGATAGTTTTTCCTATTCACACGAATGTGTGAGTGCATCTAGAGTTTGCAGTGCACATTTTTGTGGAAAATTAAGAAATATATTATGTACCATAAGAAAAGGGGTCTCATGGACAGTGGACAACAAAAGCTCAAATCAATCTGCACATTGTGTTTGTCTGATCACAGCTCTAGATAAGAAGGGTGGGTATCCATATAAATATTTTTCTTATTTCGCCATGAAAACATGTTTTGGGTACTCATTAGAAGATGCTTCTAATGGGTACCCAAAATATATGTTTGCATAGAGAAATAAAAAAATCAAAATCAATGCTTTTTAGTTCAGAATAAAAGTGCCTTATCTACTAGTAGAGCTCTGTGATAGGGTTTTCTGAATCTTGCCAGACGTCCAACTTGTCCCATTTCCCAGAAGACAAGTAAGAAATTTCAATTTACTTGTCCTGGGACAAGGATTTCAGTCTCAAAGAAAACATATGTTGTGGGTACTTATTCAAAGTGCCTCACAGAAGCTCTTCTAATGAGTACCCACAATGTCTGTTTTCTTCAAAAATTAAGAAAAATGTTGTGAGGCACTTCTAATGACCACAACATACATTTTCTCTGAGAAATAAGAAAAATATCAATTTTCAGGCAATAGAATCTCAGTTGGAAAGTATATTTTGACCATTTAATTTTCCGTGGACAAGTAATAAAATTTGATAACTCCACAACCCTGATTCATAAGTTTTTTGTTGTTTTTCCACCAAAACATATTTTGATGGTACTCAGTGTTGTCTCAGGGAGGCAATTCCAACAAGTACCAACATGATATGTTTAAAATAACAAATATATCCTAAAATACCTCGAGCTAAGAATTATCATTAACCCATTGTAGTCGGGAGACCCGTAAAAGGGTAATTGGCAAACAGTGCAGACCCAGATCAGACGTCGCAGAACGCGGCGTCTGATCAGGGCTCCACTGTTTGCAAATAGTTTAGTCATTTTTCTCTAGGAATATGTAAATCTCATAGCTGGATGTACCTAAAATTGAAATTGGACTCTTCCAATATATAGTGTGGGAGTGTATATTCCGTATACAATGGGTTAAACAGTACAGGATGTACAATCCAGCTATGTAGGTGCACTGTTTGATCTGGGACTTCAGTGTTCAGGTGTCCATGGAGACCATTTTCTCGTGGTGCAGCATGGGACCACACTGATTATGTGGAACCCTGTTCATTTTTACCTGTTTTCTAGATCAAGGTATGCGACACAGCAACTATCAAAGGAGGTGGATGGTGTGGTTTTCGAGGATGTGGTCCATGACCCAAACTTTAAATATAGAATTCAAAAGGAAAGCGGAATTATACCACAACACGTTGATCCGATTTATAAAATAATGTATCCTGGGCACTAGTCATCCAAATACGTAATATCATTGTATGTTTGATATTTTTATATACACATTTTTTTTTGTCTTTGTTTACCATTAATAGCATGTGAGTTAGGCCAGAGAAAATAAATTATTAGATTCTCATCCAGATTTTAGAAAAAAAAAGGGAGTAGGTGGGTGGATTCTATTTTTTTTTTTTTTTTTTTTTTTATACGCCTGTTTGAAAAACGGGATGTATTATGTTACAGGGTCTGGCATCCGTCTGTCTGTAAACTTTTTCGTTTCAGGCTAACTCCTACAGTTTACATTCGATCAAGCTGAAACTTGGTATATAGTTAGACCATGTTGTGGAGCAGTGCATATTGTTTTGGGGTTACAGTCCACCAAATATTAGCAGAGTTATGCCCCTTTGAACATTTCTGTAAAGTTTTCGTTTCCGGTTAACTCCTCCTACAGTATACATCCAGTCAAGCTGAAACTTGATTTATAGTCAGACCCTGATGTGGAGCAGCACGTATTATTTCAAGGTGACAGTCCACCAAGTATTAGCAGAATAATGGCCCTTTGAAAATTTCTGTAAACTTTTTTTTTCCGGCTTACTCCTCCTACAGTTTACATCCAATCAAGTTGAAACTTGATTTATAGTTAGACCATGATGTGGAGCAGGGCATCTTGTTTCAAGGTTACAGTCTTCCAAATATAAGCAGAGTTATGTCCCTTTGAAACTTTCTGTAAATATTTTGTTTCCTGCTAACTCCTCCTACAGTTTACATCTGATTAAGCTGAAACTTCATAAATTATATAGTTACACAATGATGTAGAGCAACACATAATTATCATTTCATGGTTGCAGTACACCAAATATTGGCGTTTCAAAAATTTCCGTAAACTTTTTGTTTCCAGCTAACTCCTCCTACAGTTTACATCCGATCAAGCTGAAACTTGATTTATTGTGATTTTTGACCATGATGTGGAGCAATGCATATTGTTTCAAGGTTACAGTCCACCAAATATTAGCAGAGTTATGTCCCTTTGAAAAGTTTTGTAAACTTTTCATTTCCAGCTTATTCCTCCTATAGTAGTTTGAATCCAATCAAGCTGAAACTTTGTAAATAGTTACGATGATGTGGAGCAGCACATATTATTTCATGGTTACAGTACACCAAATATTCGCAAAGTTATGCCCCTTTGAAAATTTCTGTAAACTTTGTTTCCGGCTAACTCCTCCTACAGTTTACATCCAATCAAGCTGAAACTTGATTTATTATGATTTTTGACCATGATGTGGAGCAGCGCATATTATTTTGAGGTTACAGTTCACCAAATATCAGCAGAGTTATGTCCCTATGAAAATTTTGGTAATTTTTTGTTTCCATTTAACTCCACTTACAGTTTACATTCAGAGCACTGAATTATACAGGAGTCAGTATATGTGCTACATCTTATTACTTGCCACGGGTGTATAATGCCTCCTCTTGCGGAGCTCTTGTTAATTACTGGAACATCCAGTAAATAGGTAAAACAAGGTACACAATGTAACTGACACTAACTATCATGTGCAAAAAGAAGAAAACCTTGTTTTAATACCCTTTTTATAACAAATAATTCCTTTGCAAAAGTGTTAAAAAATCTGTTTGCAGCATGTCCAGCTGTATCTGAAAAAGTTTTCCAACTCAAAATTTGTATTTGTTTAGATTTTTCAGGGGTGGGTGGGTACTGGAATCTAATAATTTGTCTTCTATGGCCTTATGCATGTTCTGTTTTGATTTTCATTTGCACTTTGTTATAAGTCTTTGTTTTGTTTTGAATGTTGAATATCCACTTAAGAGAAATGCATGGCATTTGTATTATTAAAAAAAAAAAAAAAAATCAAATGTTTCTAATTTAAATTGATTTTAGAGTGCATAATTAACAGTTTGATAATGATATCATAGGTGCAAAGAACCCTTTAAAGTACTGAACAAAATTGTAGCAGATGACATTTTAGCATTTTTAGAGAAAATAAAGCTTGGCATTGCATGTGAATCACCTGCCAGATAGACTGTTCACATGAAATTTCGAGTCTTAATTTTTCTGAAAAATGCAAGAAGAAAAATCAAAGTACATGTATTGTCTGCTGAAATTTTTACCAGCATGCAGGGTGTTAAAGGTTGATACTGGAGCCTCTTTAGATTTAACCCTTGTCCTGCTGAAGAAATTAAGATGCCACACCCACTTCAGCCTATTAGATTACTTGATACTGGATCTACACTGTTTGCAAAGGCAGGGTATATCCGGGATCAGCAGGACAAGGGTTAACTTAACAATAATCACAGGAGCTTCACTTTTGTTTCAAACTGATTTTCCCAGTAGTAGTAGTCAGATTTTTAACATAGCCAGGCAAGTGAGTCACAAAGGGTCTACCTCAATGATTTTCCCAGGCTTTGGTTTTGATAATTATATTGTCCGTAAAATTAATTAGAATAATTAGAATAAGTGTTCTGGTATTTTAAGTTTCAAAAAAATAATTTATGCCCTCACTGGGGAATCTGCACACTCATTGTGAAAGAAATATACATGCTTATCATAAAAATATATAAAAATACAAATATACCAAAAACTTTTAAAGTAGTTAGATTATAATCACTTTTTTTACCTCCCTTGACCTTACTTGGCTATGTAACCTAGTAGTTAAACTACGTACTTAGACAATATTTTCTCCAATAATACTTTATTGCAGTCCTCAGAAGCATTTTATAGCAAACTAGGGGCAGCTTAATTTCATTTGGAAATAGTATTTTCAGACAACAAAAAGTAAGTTCTGGGATCAACCATTGTCATAAGTTTGAAATGTTCAACCCTATTTTACCAAAAAAAAAAAAAAAAAATGTACTAAACTAAATCTCTTAGTTAATGCAGACAAAATCCAACATCTGGACAGTTGTTTTCCACATCAGTACCTTTTGCCAACCATCACTTTGTATTATAACCCTTAAAGCGCCAGTCACAGCAGATGATACTTTTAAATTTTTTTTTTTTTTTTTATTTTTCTCTCAGTAAACAAGTTTTGATATTTCATGTGAAATTGTTCACATGAAATTTCAAGGCTTATTTTCTAAGAAAAATAATTTTTTTTTTAGAGTGTCATCTGCTACAAATTTTGTTTGGCGCTTTAAGGGTTAAATTTTATTCCTGATGCTGCTCATTACTTTACTTTCAAGCAACCTTTCATTTGTAAGAGGTAACTATATTGCATTTATCACTGATTATGGGCTAATCAGGAGTTCATAGTGACAAATGTAAAAAGAAAAAAAAAAAAATTTTTTTTCAATGTAATTTCACGCTGTAGTTTCTTTACATTCCATCTCGTTTTGTAGCTGTCTCAGCAGTAATTTTGCAGCAAAAGTGTTAATTGCTCAAGCTGCCAAGTTTTGCCATTTGCATATTCCATTACTAAACCTTTGTTATGCTAATGATAAAATCAACAGACAAAATTTTTTTTTTTTTTTTTTCTTATTTATCGTAAATGGATAAACTTGAACAATTTTGTGCCATTTGGCAAAGGGAGACAACTTTTATAGACGGGAATTTGTCTTCCAAGTTCTTGAATTTTTTCAAAATTTGTGGCAACAATTAAAAAGAAGAATGTCAGAGGGAGCAAATTCTTTCCTTTAACCCTTGTCCTGCTGAACCCGGAAAGACCTGCTTTTGCAAACAGTGTAGATCCAGATCAGTTGGCTTCTGAAGAAGCTTCTGAAGAAGCCAACTGATCTAGATTTGCACTGTTTGCCATTCAGTATACAAATTTATGTCAATAATCTGGATCAAGTTACCTGATTGGCTGAAAATTAGAAATGGGTGTGGCATCTTAATTTATTCAGCAGGACAAGGGTTAAGAAAAGTTCCAGTGCAAAGGGAGGCAAATATTTCTGTCCGAGTTATTCCTTTGAGGTGTATCCATTCCCTTCGTATTTCCTGATAAAGGCTTAGCTCCAGATAAAAGTGGGTATCAAGAAACTATTTTTCTTATTTCTGCATGAAAGCATGTTGTGGGTACTCATTAGAAGGGTCTCATTGAGGTGCTTCTAATGAGTACCCACAACATATGTTTTCATGCAGAAATAAGAAACATATCAACACTTTTTGGTTGAAAAACACACACAAAAAAACGTCTTATCTGGAGTATGTAAAGGTACTGTCAGGTGAAAATAAGTGAAAATATAAAAAAAAAAAAAAAAAAAAAAGAAAGAGAGAGTTAACTGCTAAAATTTAAAATAGGTAGGTTATGGATTAGTTATTAATTCAAAATGACCAAATACTAACATACTGCTTCTAACAGTCTGTCAGCATGAACATGTGCATAGCTATAATTGTTGTTTGATGAAAAATGGGAGAGAAAACAACAACAACAACAAAAACTAAAACAACATTTGTTACTTACATTTAAAAGACATTTGACCACTTTGCTTTTAACCCTAGTCCTGCTGAACCCGCATATTTCCTGCCTTTGCAAACAGTGTAGATCCGGATCAGTTGGTTTCTAAAGAAGCCAAATGATCTGGATCTGCACTGTTTGTCATTAAGTATGTGAATTTATATTAACAATTTGGATCAAGTAATTTGATTGGTTGAAAATTAGAGGTGGGTGTGGCATCTTAATTTATTCAGCAGGACAATGGTTAAAAATATGTAAAAAGAATCACAGCTCCAGAGTAAGAGGGGTGTACATTGTATCTGCATACTGTTTTTTCCTATTTCTCCACAAAAAATATTTGTTGTGGGCACTCTTTAGAAATACCACAACATATATTTTGTGGAGAAAAAGAAAAAAATATTTGTACTTTTTACTTTAAAAAAGGTGTCTTATCTGGAGCTATGTACAATTTTTGTCTTGGAATTGTGTTTTTGTCAAACTATTTCTTGAGGATTATGGAGACACTTCGATCTGTGCTACTTTTCAGTAAAAAAAAAAAAATAAATAAATAAAATCCTTTAAAATTAAATACTGTAAATATCCCAAGTTTTTGAACAGTCAGACTTGAGCAAACATTGTAGACCCAGATCACACTGTAGAATGTGGTGTCTGATCAGTGTCTAAACTGTTTGCCATTTATCCAGGAGGTTTAACTCTTAAAGCGCCAAGCAAAATTTGTAGCAGACGACATCTATTTTTATTTTTTTAATTTTTCAAAGAAAAAAAGTTTCGATATTTCATGTGAATCGTCTGCTTGGCAGACGATTCACATGAAATATGAAGACTTGTTTTCTTTAGAAAATTAAAAAAGATATTTCAAAATGTTGTCTGCTGGTGTTGTGATTGGCGCTTTAAGAGTTAAAACACATCAACATATAGTAAAATGAATAGACCAGTTCAAAATTTGGGACATTTATGGTAAGGTAACTGAATATTTAGGTTAAATATGGTAAATAATCATCTGTTGGTTGTCATCTGCAAAAGTACTGTTCCGTATTTACCATATGTATTTGGACCGACAGGCCTGAGCAAACAGTGTAGACCCAGATGAGACACCACAAAATGTGGCATCTCATCAGGGTCTGCACTATTTGCCACTCATCCAGCAATTTTTAGACAACATAGGGTAGTAAATTGTATTTGTTCAAAATTTAGTATGGTAAGGACTTAAGGTGTCCGAATATTTAGGGTAAATATGGTAGGTTACCTAATGGTTAATTTAAAAAGCAGGAGTTGTGTTTAAATATTCTCTGGTAAATTAATGGAGATTGATACTTTTGTTTGATTTTGGTAGGAAGACTGATTTTGTTATTTCCAGTTTGCATTCCTGTATGCCGTCCCTTCAGAGAAGTAGTCTACCGGTACTCTTAAAGGAAAGAATCTGATAAAACAACTTTGACAGACTTGCTCCCCTGAAAGTGTATCTGTTCCCAATAAAAGTTTCATCTAAAGTTTGAAACAGAAGTTGAATAGATAAATTTCAAAGAGGGCTCTCCTAAATCGATATATCGAAAGATGTTTATGGAGAGTCTGTGTCCTATCGTGTCTGATAGGGTGAGACTGAAAATATCAATGGAAAATCAGAACCTATCAATAGCACATGGCCTTCCTCAGTTTGACCTGCCTAGGTCAAGGTCAGGTCATTCTTTGTCATTTGTAGCAGTATTTAAGTTTTGAAAAGTGTACATGACTGCTGAAGTATTCAAGATACGCTTTAATAGCTGGTCCACACCTCAGATACAGCTTTCATATTTCATCCACATCAACCTAAGGGATTCAGCATGTAAGATATAGCTTTCATATTTTGTCCACACAAACCTAAGGGAAGACATTTCAATGGCATATACCCCACCCCTCAGTTTGACATTCCTCAGACATCGAAGTCAGATCATACTCTGTCATTTATTTACAGCTATGTTTAAGTTCTACATTTCATCTTTAATACATTATTTAAAGATTATTTTTATATCAGATCACCCCTTTCCAACGAGCTGCATTGTCTTCTGACAACTCGTATTGAACAGAATTTGGTATTTAAACTCTGTCTGCTTTTCAGTTGTGTTGTGTTTTGTACAAAACATTCCATTAATTGTGTAATTGTATGTTTCGCTTAAAAACTTTTTAATGCATTCTGGCAAAAAACGTGCATTATGAGCTCAATGCACAAAATCTTTTGACTTAAAATTAATTTCATACTCAGTTTTTACTACAGTAATGTGATCAAATGCTCCATTTTACATCAAGGACATGTTCTCAGATCAAAGGATCACACAAAAGGCTTTCTTTGAGTGTTATCTAGACTGGCTCCAGTTTCCAGTTACTAAATATTTATTCTAATAATCCTGGTTGATAATCCACTAGAATAATACCAAAATGATATCCTAACTATAACTGCTAGTCACGAGTGACCAGCCATTATAGTCATGATATTATTCTGGTTTCATTTTAGTGGATTCACTGGTCACTGGAGACTGGAGCCAGTCTAAGTGTTATTGTGAAATCAGAAATGATATAGGAAGTCAGATGGCGTTACTGTACTAATGATGCATTACTGTACTAATGATGCCTTTATTATACATGTTGAAACTATTAAGGCAGCACCAACAGTAATAGCAAAAAATGACATTCTAAAATGTTTTTTTTTTATTATTTTTCAAAGAATGCTTGACATTTCATGTGAATGCAGATGATTCTTAGGAAATGCTAAGTATTATTTTCTAGGAAAAAATGTAACATCATCAGCTACAATTTTAATTTCATCTCGTGAAACTGATGTGTTTATTCATTAATTTGTTTTGAATGGCCACTTTGTGCGGTTAAAGACCCAAGAACATTAGGGACATGTCACCATGACATCATGACATCATCATGAAAAAGCCTCGTTTGAGAAGGCATGATATGGAGCTGGAAAAACTGAGACTCTAAGTTGATCCAACTTCAAAAACTTAACTGTTTCAACTTAACAATAGTACTGTATTCAACCTAATTACTTCATATACCCCTATAAGCACACAGTCAAGCAATTCCATAGTCTTCAGATTACAGCCAGTGCACTGTTTGTCTACTTCTTTATAAAGGCATATGTTGTGGGTACCCATTTGATTTGCATCAACTTGTCAATGCAATTCAAATGGGTACTCACAACATATGCTTTTATAAAGAAAATCTGAAAAAAAAAAAAAAAAAAAAAAAAAAAAGCACAAAAATATTGCATAAGCATCATTAGATAAGTCCTTCACTGATTTTTTTTTTCTTTTTTTTTAAGTGTACCCTTAGTAAGGGTGGATATATATGATTTTACCACAAGTTTTCCCAGTAATTTTGAAAAACCTAAGCGCCGGTGTGGTAATTAGGTCGAATATGGTAGGCACTGTATATAATAATGAAAATTTTGAGTTCAGGGCTCGTCTCATGATGTTCCCTTTTACAGAAACTTTCTCAACTTGTTCTGAAATTACTGAAATACTGCTTTTGATGGGTGCTTTTGATGGGTATTAAATCACTAAGACATCTAAAATCACACCATCCCCTCCTACTTACATGTAGTTGAGTTTGTTTGTTTGTGTTGAGGTTTCTGATTCAAGAAGGGCAGTTGTCAGTTTCTGGCGAAAGAATGTGCACTATACTGGTTAACCGCTTAGAGGACTAAGCCTGCCCGTAAACGTGTGGTTAGGTAAACTGACCGCGCTCGACATGACCCCATTGGGTTGACTGGGCCATAAAACCTCAACACAAACAAATATGTCACTCAGGTGAGCGACCCGTGGCCCATGGGCCTCTTGTTATTTTATTTGCTGATACTAGTCTGGTGCTACTTTGAATGATTCAGACAGCTTACTCTCCATATCTGCATGAATCCAGTATCCCATTTTCTTCATTCACTGATGATGTGGGGAAGTAACCCAAAATTATTCAAGCAACTTATGTCCCCGGTACCTAACTCCACATACGTCTGATTTTTGTCAAAATAATCAGATTTTACTTCAGATACCTGTATGATTTTTAAATAAATAATTTTCATTTCTACTTAAAAAATAATTTTATAGACTTTTGTTCAGTTGAATGTCATGATTTATGGAGTTTTAGGAATGAACCCATAAACTCAATTGACAAAATTCTGCTTTGCTCTGGGAATTAATACATATATAGATAGTTTGTGGATCTGTAAACCTAAATTTGTACCCAAGAGAATATCCAGAATTGTGTAACATAACATTTTTTTTTTTTGTGGACAAAAGGGAAATGGGGTGTGAAGCTAACCAAAACAAATGGTACATTATTGAAATACTAACCCTTAAAGCACCAAACACATTTTATAGCAGACAACATTCTAATTTATGTTTTTCTTTCTTTTTTTCTTTTTTTTCAGAGAGAAAGTCTTAACATTTCTTGTGAATTATCTGTTTACGTGAAATGCCAAGACTTATTTTTTTTTGAATATAAAATATCCTCTGACTGCTGCAGTTGTGATTGATGCTTTAAAGGTTAAGAGTGTTTGCTTGATTTCAAAAGTCTGCCATAAAGGAACAGGGCAATTTGGTTGTAAAAAAAAAAGAGACCCAAAGGAACAAGTATTTACAGAATTGTTCATGCCCTTGTATGACAAATTTTTCATGTCCAATAAACACTGTTTATTTTTTTTTTAAACAATAAGTGCTTTTTTGGAAATATATATACTTACAGTATTGCTTCTTAGATATTATGTTATTCTGCATTACCAGAAAACGTCCGTTTTATTAAGCAATTTCCGATTTTCAGGCAAACTTTGAAAAAATATCGCGTGGACTCAGCTGGTTTTAACAATCGATATCGAGGACGTCAGTCTCACAATCCACACTGTGATCTTGCCTATGCTGTTGTTTACCCAGGAAAAGATAACTCAGACTACAGTGCTGACGAAAATCGGACAAACAGAAGAATTAATAAAAATGCTGATAAATATGAAATCAGATGCAAAGTTAATGGAGAATTTATTGATGCATCAGTGCTTCAAGAAATACCAAGTTAAAATTAGAATGACTAATTTATAACAAGTTTTACTATGCATTTAAGCATCTGTAGTGATTTTGAAACAGATTGCTATGTTTTTTTTATATATCCTAAAACCTGTTTATTAATAAACTTATTTAATGGATTAAGGCTGTCTCCATATGTGTTGCAGATACTCTCATTACCCACCATTACAAAATAATCGTAAGAAATTTATTCGTCGGGATCCAGACATGTGGCCAAAGCCCAAACCAGAGCCGGACTCACTGAAAAGTATTCAGCGAGATCAAGTTTATTATGTTCTTCATCCCAAAAAGTGAAGGTCATTGTTGAAGCCAACCCATTGCCATGATAACAGTATTATTCATGTTTTCATTTAATCTTTAGCATGCTGAATTTGAGCAGCACCAAGAGAAATATCTTTTGGGCATATGTGAACAGTATTAAAAGGTTCAAATCAGCTGCACAATCTGATGCGGGCCTTTGTTATACATCAGTATAATCTTCAGTATCCAATCATTCTGTAAGCAGGCAATGAAGGCCCAGATCAGTCTGTGCAAACGCGCAGTCTGATCTAGTCCTTTGCTGTGAGTATCTGCCATAAACGAATATTCATTTTCAAACGGCCAGGCTTATTTAACCCTTGTCATGCTGAATAAATTAAGATACCATGCCCCCTTCTAATTTTCAGCCAATCAGATTACTGGATTCAGATTGTTGATATAAATTCACATACTGATTGGCAGTGCAGATCCAGATCAGTTGGCTTCTATGAAACCAACTGATCTGGATCTACAGTTTGCAAAGGCTGTTTATATCCAGGTTCAGCAGGACAAGGGTTAAATATCAGTAGGTGACATTTTAACCCTTAAAGCGCCAAGAAAAATTTGTAGCAGACGACATTTTAAAACTTTTTTTTCAGAGAAAACAAGTCGACATTTCACGTGGATCTTCTGCCAAGCAGATGATTCACATGAAATGTCAAGACTTGTTTTCTCTGAAAAAAAAAAAAAAAAATGTCGTCTGCTGCAGTTGTGATTGGCGCTTTAAGGGTTAAGATATTTTTCTTAGTTTTCCCAGAAAACAATGCATAGCATTATATTCAGCCCATCTCCTGAGATGGTATGACTGAAATATCACCCAGTTTGATGGGAAAATATTGCTTTCTTTAAAAAAAAATTTGTCTGCTAAGTTTGTCCAGACCAGGCTAAAGATTAAATTGTTACTGTAAAGGCCCTAAAATTTTGTACACCAAAGTTTCTGATCAGACCTAGATCAGACTGTCTGAAGGAGCAGTCTGATAGATCAGACAGCAGTCTGATAGATCACCTGGAAAAAAAAAGCAAACTTTAGGCCAAAAAGTATGGAATAAAGTTGAAAATTTTAGGACATTTGCCGTACCTTGTCATTGTGTGCAGTATTATCAATGTGTGTCTGTATGCTTTAGCTCCCCTTTTGGTGCTTTTATCCTCTGTGTACTAAGGCTGGCACAATTAATCGGATAATCAATTAATTGATCGATAAATTCCACAAAATTGATTATCATTACAGATTTGATAAAAATCAATTATTTGATAATAATTTCTGTTGCTTTACCATATTTAACCTTAGTATTCAGACACCTCAGCTCTAAAATTTGAACAAGTACAATTTACTACCCACTGTTGGGATGAGTGGCAAACAGTGTAGACCCTGATGAGATGCCGCATTTGCAGCATCTCATCTAGGTCTACACTGTTTGCTCAGGCCTGTCTGACTGAATACATACAATAAAGTATAACATATGGTAAGAGTCATGCTCAGACAGGTAAAATTATTACCAAATCTTCAGTGATTACTAAACGATTGTCGATCACAATGGCAGGACTGATAATCAATTGATTATCTTTCCAGCTCTGATTAGCCAGCCTTACTATGTACATGTGTGCAATTTTATACATTTGTTGAATTATTCTTCACTATTTTTTTTTGCATAATCACTGTTGCTCATGTCTTGGCTGCCATTTTACCTCAAGCATTATGGTACAGGGTCTTCAGAGTCGTATGTTTGTATTCTTGGAAATGGTTTACGATATTTGCCCTAAATATTTGGATACCTTTGCTCCTTTCCATATCAGGCCTGAAATTTAATGCTTAGCGTGCTGGGAAAAAGTTTCAGTAGACCATATATTGAAATATTTATGTTATTTCTAAGAAAAAAAGTTTGATATTTCATGCCAATTGTCCCCTATTGAGACAATTTGCATGAAATGTTAAATATTATTTTCTAGGACAAATAAGAAAAAAAATCCTCAATTTTTCATCTGCTGAATTTGCCAGCAAAAGAAGTAGATATTTCTAAAAACTGCTGGATGAGTGAAAATGTAGACCATGGTCAGAGGCTAGTCCTGTCTGTCCAAATATTTTGGGTAAATATAGTATGTTAAATGTTTATCATCTGAGAATTGTTAATTTCATGTAGTCTTTTCCTAAGATTGAAATATTGCAACTTCCTCTTGTGTAACTGTTCATCTGTTGGATAATTTTTGTTGAGAATATATAGCTTTTACATAGATGGTTGAAAATAAAATTTGCTTATATCTGATAAGCTCTCAATTTATGTTGTTTAGTTTAATCATTTAAAGTAGGAATTCAGATATTAGTCAATGACATTGTTATTTTTAAAATAAAGGCTTCACATATTTCATGTGAATTGTCTTTGTGGAGGTCATCTCCTTAGGTTATTGTTTGCATGAAATGCCAAGCATCTAGTTTTTTTGTAAAAAAAATATACATGTTGTATATAAAAAAAAAAAAACAAGAACGAAAAAACCCACCTAATTCGGCATGTGATATTTCACTACCAACATGCTAGGTATATTAACTCTTAGCATGCTGGGTAAAAAATCAGTAGAAGACAACATTTTTCTTATTTTCCCAGAAAATAGGGTTTGGCAGTCGATGCAAATTCAAAACTTTTGCATTAAATGTTGAACCCTGTTCTCTGGAATAAAAACTAATTTGTTGTCTGCTGAATTTGCCCATGTTGGAGGTTAAATTTACTGCATCAGCATGGTACATTGCATATCTTAACACTTACCATGCTATCTACAGATTCAGCAGACAACAAATTTATGATATTTTTCGTATTTTTCCTAGAAAATAGGATCTGACACTGCATGCAAATTGTCTCCTCAGGAGACAATTTGCATGAAGTGTCAAATCCCATTCTCCAGGAAAAATATTTCAAAATGGCATCTGCTGAAATTTTTACTCAGCATGCAAAGTGTTAATCATTTATCACCATATAAGCCACCCCATGCAAGAAAAAATTAAGGTAAATGGATACACCTGAAAAAGTTTGCTGTCATTGTTCAAAGGGAGACAAAATGTTTTGCAGATACATGTTGGAAGTTTGGAAGTTGCCTCCCTGGTATTTAGATAATGAAAACAATTTGGCCACTCAAAGGAAAGAAATTCTTGTAAGAAAAGCTTCCCCTCCCCACCCCACCCCCCTCCACACACACACACACACACACACACACACACACACACACACACACACACACACACACACACACACACTC
Organism: Anodontia alba; assembly: GCA_964016985.1. Classification (NCBI taxonomy): domain Eukaryota; kingdom Metazoa; phylum Mollusca; class Bivalvia; order Lucinida; family Lucinidae; genus Anodontia; species Anodontia alba. The sequence goes on along the minus strand of OZ024822.1, from coordinate 117,809,866 downwards.
ACCTCACTCTGACCTACTTGTGAGGTGAGAAGGGAGGTAAATATCATATTTGTTATTTACCTTGAAAGTATATATATATATATATATATATATATATATATATATATATATATATATATATATATATATATACTGTCCGTGAGATATGTGCAAACTGGCAACCCAGATCAGGCTGTGCAGCTACGTAGTCAGATCTGGATTTTTTGGCATTTTGTTTACACACTGAGTAGTGACAAAAAGTGAAGGCCTGGATGAGACTGCACTTTGTTGCTTGATGTGGTGTATAATGAGGTAATATTTGAGGCATTAATGCTTTGCATGCTGGGTAAAAATATCAGCAGATGACAATTTGAAGTATTTCCTTATTTTTCCCAGAAAAAAAAATGGCTTTGGCATTTCATGCAAATTGGCTTGAAATGCCAGAGCCGATTTTCAGGGAAAAATAAAAAAAAAAATATTATCAATTTGTCATCTGCTGAATTTGCCTGGAGAGTGATAGAGGTTAGTAACTTAAGTTATAAACGGAATCCTGCTGTACACTGTGACTTTAGAAACCAGTATAAATAAAAATTAGCCACAAATTTAGTCAAGAGCTTGCATGGATCTTGAAGATCTGGGCCCAGTTGTTCGAAGCATTGTTAGCTTAACAAGCTTGTTAGTGGTCAAATATTAACTGTTCTAGTAACTAGAATATCTAATTCACAGATATTTGTGCTGAAAAAAACGTGAGTCACGTTTTTTCAGCAAAAATATTAGTGTATATGCCATATTTAATGATCAAAGTTTTAATGATACATTAACTAACAACATCGTTACTTTTGAACAACTGGGCCCTGATCTTATGAAAATGTTAACCCTTAAAGTGCTGCTCACAGTTGCAGTAGATGACATATTCATTCTTTATTTTTTTTGCATTTTTTTTAGAGAAAATAAGGCTTAATATTTCATGTGAACCATCTGCCTAGCAGACAATTCACATGAAATGCCAAGTCCTATTTTCTCTGAAAAAATAATTAAAAAAAATTAGAATGTTCCTACAATTTTGCTTAGCGCTACATAGCGTAATACACATGAATACAGTCGAACCTCATTATCTCGAACTCGCTTATTTCGAATTACCACTTATCTCGAAGTGAAAATCTGGTCCCTGTTTGAACATGAAACTATGACAACAGGTAACAAAATAATGTGGAAAAGAGGAGAAATTGCTCCTAAGGAGCAGTTTCTCCTCTTTTCCACATTATTTTATATGTATATTTCTAACTTCAGGAGTCAAATTACATATTCATTTGTTAAATGTGGTTGTTCAATTTATTATTTTACTCACTCTCTCAACTCTGATATGTCAAGGTACGGATATCTCGAAGTGTTTCAGTGAGTCCCTTGGAATTCGAGATAACGAGAGTCGACTGTATTTATGTATAGCATGCTCTGCACAGTTTTCTCAGGCCTCTCTGTCCAAATACTTAGGATAAATACAGTACCCATTTGAATCACAACCCAGTTTTAGAAACTTGTTATAAACATATGATAATTCCACAGCTATGCCATGACAATTTTATTTTACTGGTTTTCAAAGTCACAAGTTACTTCCTTTCTTTGACAAGAAGGTTTTAATATTTTATTTTTTTTTTCCTACCAAAGGTTATAATATATCTCATTACAGAATATGTCATCGACAGTGTCGAGCAGAAAATGAAGGGGAGGACAAAGTAATGCCCCTTCTTCACCCACAGGAATATAACTTTATAGTTCCGCTGCATCAGCTACCTCCTCGAAAACCACACTTCAAAGTTTGATAGTCGGCTATTAATGGAAGCTTAAGAGAGGATACTTTTTATCAAACTTCATCGTATATGGATATGTGAGCTCTGACTAGCAATATGATACCTTACCTCATAAATTTTATGGTCAGCAGAGATCCAGATTAGCTTGCAGATTTACCCGGTCTGATCAGGTTGTGTGACATTTGCTAATTCATAAATCTAGACATGAGGGTATTCAGATTAATATTCTTCTTATTTCTCTACAAAAATATATTTTGAAGATACTCATTTGAAGTGCCTTGATGAGGTGCTTCTAATGAGTCCCACAACATATCAGGGTTTTCCCTTAGGGTTTTAAAGTGAGGGTCCAAGGGACTCCCTTATGTGGAGTTAAGGAGTCCTTTGATAAGATTTAGGGGCTTATTATCATAAAGAGGTTAACCCTTTAAGCAGTAATCGCTACTACATCAGACAACACTTTGAAGTACTTTTTTTGGAGAAAGTAAAGCTTGACATTTCATGTGAATTGCTAGGCAGACAATTCACATGAAATGTCAAGCCTTAATTTCTCTGAAAAATAAAATCAATTTCAGAACGTCATCTTCTACATTTGCATTGTGCTCTATGGGTGAACTTTTGCCCAAATATTGATAATTCTTAACCTTTAGACCACATATAGATTAAAATACAAAGTCATTGATAAATAATATTAATGTTGGATTTGTTTATGTATGCATCACTCAGGACCCTTGCCCCTAACTTTTCAGGGTCTCAAACAAGGTTTTGGGGGTAAAAACTGCCAAAATATGAGTTGGGGAAAACCCTGATATATTTTTTTGTGGAGAAATAAGAAAAAAAAAAAAGCAGCTAATCTGGAGATATGGTAGCTGTAGATGAGATCCTTTTTTCAGTCAAAAGGTATTTGATAGTTTCTTATTTCTCCACAAAAAATATATTTGTGGCTACTCATTAAAATCACCTTTGTGAAACAATTCTCATGAGTACCACGTTTTTATGGAGAAAATAGTCACTTGAGTACCCTCTATCTAGTGCTATAACATACATTTTTGATTGTTGCAAGTTACATATGTATGTTTAGGAACATTTTCAGATTCAATTTTCAAGTAGCATGGAAAAACAACAACAAATGTTAGAATCAGGAACTTGATGAAAAGAACAACAAAAAAGAAAAAAAAAAAAAATGTAATGGTTTGAGGTTACCCGGTACATATATTTGAATTCAGCCTCCAGCAGGTTCAGGCTAAATATTAGCAAATAAATTTATTTATGGAATTTATCTTAGTTTGTGGAGAAAACAGTGATTAACATTTTATTAACCCTTTGATCGCTTGTTTAAAATTAGCAGATGACAAATTTGGGATATTTTTTTTAATTTTTCAGAGAATATAGAACTTGGGTTTCATTTCATGTGACTGATAGGAAGCAATTCAGATGAGATATTTTGAGTCCTATTTTGTCAAAAAAAAAAAAAAAAAAAAAAATCTGCTAATATTAAAATTGATATCTAAAGCATAAAGAAACAATTTGCCTGAAATGTGGAGTCCTATTTCCTGAAAATATAAAAGCTGAGGATTTGTCATCAGTTTATTTCATCATCAGCCTGCGCTTAGTACTTAACACTTAGCACTCTGAGTAAAATTTTCAGCATATGACATTTTGAAATATTTGTCTTATTTTTCACAGGAAACAGGATTTGAAATTTCATGCAAATTGTCTCCACTGCAGACAATTTGCAGGAAATATCAAATCCTGCTTTCTGGGATAAATAAGAAAAATATCATTATAAAAATATCATCACTTTGTCGTTTGCTGAATTTGCCTAGAGAGTGTTAAAGGTTAACCCTTCTCTTGCTGAACACAACATGCCCTGTCTTAGCAAACAGTGTAGATTTCAGATCAGTTGGCTTCTGAAGAAGCCAACTGATCTGGATCTGCACTGTTTGTCATTAAATATGTGAATTTCTATCAAAAACCCAAATCAAGTAATCTGATTGGCTGGAAATTAGAAGTGGGCATGGCATCTTAATTTATTCAGCATGAGAAGGGTTAAGGTTATGGATATTCCTCAAAGAAAGAGCATTGACCGGACAATATAAATGTTGTCTTCCCACTCAAAGTAGACCCACTCTAGCAGATAAAAAAGCTTCCCTGGCCCATGAGTTCCAATTGAAAGGGGGCCACTCCTAAAGGAAAGAATTAACACCCTCCAAGTGGAGCAAATTCTATCCTTTAGGAACAGGTCAATTTGTAAAGAAAACAAATACATTTATGTAAGAGTGATCTCCCTTAAAAGCAGAATCATTCAGCATAGATGGTGATTTCATGTACATGGATGATGTTTTTGGGGGCAGGGAGAAAGGAGTAAGACCTGAACTGTTTTCTTTATAGTTATTATAGAAACTGAAACTGTTCTTAATACTTTCAAAATACAATGTATTTAATCAGGTTTAGTTACTACAAAGTCGGAACAGAGAGGGATCGCCTACAGTACGATCATAGTAGAAATGGGCCCATAGTGGATAGAACACGCTACCAGTTGCGGAGAGAATTTAATTTCATGGGGCAAAGTCTGGGCATGGTGAAAAGTGATATAAAACCACTGCATCTTCCTACACCCACTTGTGTTAGGTATTAGTGTTTTATTTTCATACAAAACTAAATAAAGTGGTGTTTTGGCCACACCAGACAAGAGGGATTATCAAGCAGATGTGAACAGTGAAAGCTCAGATCACCTTCACCAGTCTCTGGGCAAATTCACCAGATAACAAAATGATGATATTTTTCCTGTTTTCCCCAGAAAATAGGCTTTGAATTTTCATGCAAAATGTCTCCTGTGAAAACGAATTGCTTGTAAATCATAGTTTATGGGGAAAATAAGAAAAATATTTCAAAATATCGTTGCTGAAAGTTTTACCCAACATGCCCAGCGTTACTTGGCATATCTTCACGGTCTAATCAGGCCACTCAATTCACCAAAACATTAGTTTTTTGTGTTTCTGTAAGGAGACAGTGAAGGCTATGATCAGACTGCTTGGATGTACAGATTGATCTGGGCATTCACTTGGCACGTTTGAAGATCCTTTTTTGTTTGGTCTGACCAGTTTATGATTTGAGTCTGCATTGGGTGCACATGTCACAAAGTACATTTTCTCACATTGCGGCTCATATTTTTTGTTTCTCCAGTTTCAATACAGTTGACTCTCGTTATCTCGAAGTCCAACGGACTCTCTGAAATACTTCAAGATATCCGTATCTCGACATATCAGAATTGCATAATTGAGGAAAAAAGATAAATCAAACAACCAAATTTCACAAATGAATATGTAATTGGACTCCTGAAAATAAAGATATACTGAAAATATTGTGGAAAAGAGGAGAAATTGCTCCTTAGGAGCTATTTCTCCTCTTTTCCACATTATTTTGTTACCTGTTGTCATAGTTTCATGTTAAAACAGGGACCAGATTTTCACTTCGAGATAAGTGGTAATTCGAAATAAGCGAGTTCGAGATAACGAGAGTCGACTGTATATAGTGGCTACTTGTCTGACCTGTTTCATTATTATTAAACAGTACAGACCCAGGTCACATGCTGCATTTTTCGATTTTGACAAACACCCTTTTCAAAATAATGAATGGTTCCTGATTCAGAGAATTTGTCCTAATTCAGGGATGGAATAATACATTTTAGATATTTAGGGTTGAAATGGTTAGGTCACGTTTTGGGCAAAAGAGTAAGCTTTTGTAGTCTATAAAACGTGTTTAAGAAAAGCCCTTAGTCCTTAACCCTTGTCATGCTGAATAAATTAAGATGTCATGCCCATTTCTAATTTTCAGCCAATCAGATTACTGGCGCCAGATTGTTGATATAAATTCACATACTGAATGACAAACAGAGCAGATCCAGATCAGTTCTGGATCTGCACTGTTTTCAAAACAGGACCTATCCGGGTTCAGCAGGAGACGGGTTAATGAAAAAAGTTGCTGAGTGAAACAGGCCAGTCAGTTTATCCATTTTTAAAATATCTACATTTGTATAAACAGAGTGAAACCTAGACTGAAAAAAGTGGAACAATTAATGCATTTATAGAAGGAAAAAAATAGTCATATTGTTACTGTTATCAAATGTTTAAAGGTATTGAATACAGTTGTTTATTATTCTTGGAGTCCAAATTGCATTTGTTATGTTGTTACAGAGTTTATAATTTTATGATTACAGAGTTAATAATTTTATGATTCTTTTTTTAATACCCACCATGTTGTGTAAAAATCTTGCATAAAATTGTGATGTTTCTATAAGATATATTGTTTGTCTTTTTTGTTCAGAAAGAGTAAAATGTATGGTACTGATATCTGAACTGCCATGTGAAAGGGTATCTTTGGGGCTTTTGTGGACAGTGAAGGCTCAGATCAGCTTTGGTGTGCGTGCAGTCTCCTCAGAGCCTTCCCTGGCCTCTTACAGAATCATTTGATACAATAGAATATGTCAGCCCAGTAAACGTGTGGTTAGGTAAACTGACCGCGCTCGACATGACCCCATTGGGTTGATTGGGCCGTAAAACCTCAACACAAACAAACAAACAGTATATCATGCACATGGATGATGTTTGCATCTGCCCTCAAAGATACAGCTTTTGCAGGATGTGGCGCATTTAAGCTTATATATGGCATTTACCCTAGATATGTGGATACCTTAACCCTTGTCCTGTTGAATGATTCATTCACAAATGGTACCTGTCCTTTTTGAGTTAGGTAAATGTCCTAAAAATTCGAACACTTTATTCCATACTATTTTTGCCTAAATTTTGCTTTTTATGCAGCTGTTTCTTAAAATACTTAGTGGAAAGGCAAACAGTGCAGACCCAGATCAGACTGCTCCTGAAGGAGCAGTCTGATCTGGGTTTGCACTGTTTGCATATGTCATTTTGTCAGATAGTTTGGTGTTCGAAATTTTAGCACATTTACCGTAAATGGCAGCCAGGCAGAGAAGAACTTTTTCTTGTGTACATGCACCCCCTTTGTTTGTTCTGACATTTACCCTAAGTATTTGGACAGAAATAACTGGTCAAACAATTCAGACCCAGATCAGACAGCTCCTAAAGCAGTTTGAACAGGGTTTGCCATTCATCCAGCACACTTTAATCCATTAAAGACTGAATAAACTCTCCCCCACTTTTTATTGGAAGAGTCCATTTTCGATTTTAGGTATGTCGGGCTATATATAGATATTACTAAAGAAAAAAATGGTTGAACTGTTTGCAAACGGTGGAGACCCTGATCAGATGCTAATCTGAGGCATCTGATCTGGGTCTGCACTGTTTGCCAGTTACCTGTTTAGGGGTCTCTAGTCTTAAATGGGTTAAAGTGTCCAAGAATTCAAGGTAATTATGGTACTTCCACTTGTTCCTGAGAAAAACTGCACAGTCTGTGGAAAAGCAGCATCACTTCTTTAATTTATATGTGAAAAGCAAAGAATGGGCAAGCTGTGCAGCCTTGCAGGTTGTTGTTGCCCATGCAAATTATAGGTAAAATATTGCCTGTTAAAGTGTCAGATTCCTGTAGATTGTCAACCTTGCAGACATTTCAAATGAAATTTCTGGTCTTAAGGTAAATGTCCTAAAATTTCGAACACTTTATACCATACTTGTGGGCTTAAATTTTGCTTTCTATGCATTTTTCTCTTAAAATGCTTAGAGGAATGGCAAACAGTGAAGACCCTGATCAGACTGCTCCTTCAGGAGCAGTCTGATCTGGGTCTGCACTGTTTGCATATAGCATTTTGTTAGAAAAGTTGGTGTTCGAAATTTTAGGACATTTACCGTATTTTATCAGTAAAAAAAGTTAAAAATTGTGGTCTGTTATAATTTTGAATGGCATTTTAAGGGTTAAATAAAAGCCTGTTGAGGGCAAGCGTCCCATGACATCATGGCTTTGTCAGTAAAGGGTTGTGACTTATAAATCCGTATGATAGGTGGACAACCCAAAAACCACACACACATCTTCAGACCATGTAGAAAATATATGCATAGTTTCAAAATAATTCTAGAAGTTACGCCTACAAGGTATCTATTCCAATACTAATTAGACCTGGAAAAAACTAAGTCAAAAAAGTGGAAAAAGTTGATAAAAAATAATGAGAGGATATCCCCAAGACTGGGTGGATGAGTTGCACCCACAACGTATCTATTCTGATACTAATCAGACCTGAAAAACGTCAAAAAAGTGGAAAAAGTTGATAAAAAATGATGGCAGGATAACCCCAAAAGCACATGCACATCTTCAGACCATGACAAAAACACCTGCAAAGTTTCAAAAAGTTTGGTATTAAACTGTAAGAGGAGTTGTGCCCACAAGCTACCCACATCATTGCGTCACAACTAATGATCTGACCTGAAAAAAGCTAAGTCGAAAAAGTGGAAAAAGTTGATAAAAAAATACAGGGAGGATAACCCCAAAACCAGATGCACATCTTCAGACCATGACAAAAACACCTGCAAAGTTTCAAAAAGACCGGTAAAAAACTGTAAGAGGAGTTGCACCCACAAGCTACCCATCTCATTGTGTCTACAGACAGATGGATGGACAAACCCATTTTAATAGTCCCCTTTGACTAACGTCAGGGGACAAATAAGCTGGGCAGGGTGAAAAAAGGTAATATTTCAAAAGGGTTAGTCATCTTTGTTAAAGTTGTAAACAAAAGGCATTTAGCCCTTGTCCTGCTGAACCCGGATATACCCTGCCTTTGCAAACAGTGTAGATCCAGATCAGTTGGCTTCTGAAGAAGCCAACTGATCTGGATCTGCACTGTTTGTCATTCAGTATGTGATTTCATATCAACAACCTGGATCAAGTAATCTGATTGGCTGAAAATTAGAAATGGGCGTGGCATCTTAATTTATTCAGCATGACAAGGGTTAACAGAGGGCTAGGTATAGATATTCTAGTCTGAGTGGAATAGACAACAGGAATGTGTAAGCTGACCAGTTATTTCACTGTTCATATACATAACACATTTTCCTATTGAGTAGTTTTGTTTCCACACTTTGTTTTATAAAGCACATCTGTGATGCATTTTATCATTGTTTTTTGTTGGATATGTTGTTTTTTGTTGGATACTTGTTTGTTGATGGTGATGCATATTAAACCAGGCTTCGGGCCTCGCAACTGTGATCAAGTTGCTTATGTAGGTATATGTATGTTTGTGATATTCTTGGAAAAATTTTCCATCTCTGCATGATGTTGGACAATTTAAAGACGTGAGCCAGCGCATGACAAAACCTACAATAAGACTCCAAAGAGGGATGAATGGGAACCAGTGCCATCATTACGAAAACAGGCCTATTCAAACATTGTGAAAATTTTACAACCAAAAAAGGAAAATTTTCAGATAAAAAATTCAGATATTTTTCATATATCTGCTCAAAACATAGATTGTGGATACTCGTTAAAACCGCCTTGGTGAGTACCCACAATCTAGGTTTTTGAGCAGAAATAAGAAAATAATGTAAACCCCAGTTTTACCATATAAAATTGGGGTTTAAGGGGGACAAAATTATATAGGCATGTTTTCATGATGCTGGGTAGATGCTGGGTAGATGTACAGGCTAATCTGAGTTTTGCTGGTCATAAAAGCCTTATTGTAGGTTTTGTTGTGCGCTGCCTCATAAAATAAGTTGCAGGTCCGGATAAAGGAGTCTTTATTATTTTTTCAGCAAAAGTGTTGGCGAGGCCAGTGAGTGTCCTTATATGTATGTTTTGGTACAAAATTAACAAAAATTACCCTAACGCTTAAAATACCAAGAAATGCCAAGAAGACCTGCATATGAAAATGTCTGTTTAGGTCGTCTGCTGAATATTCTTGCAAACTTTTCAAACCTATTTTTTTGCTTACAGGCAAACAGTGTGGACCCTGATCAGACTGCTCCTAAAGGAGCAGTCTGATCTGGGTCCACAGTTTGCAAAAATGAATTTTAAAATCATAAGCAGATGACAAAGCAGATGACAATTGTTGTGATTGGCAGTTTAAGGGCTAAATTATCACCATACCTGGACCACTGAATAGTATTAAAGGAAGTTGAAGATACAAAAGCTGCACCATGAGAAACCCTTCTTTAGGGTGCATGAAAACAGTGGAAGCCCGAATCAGCCTGCGCATGTAGTCCCAACCAGTACATTTACTTTTCAGATTTTAATTCAGTACCCGCATAGCTTAAGATAAGGCACTTTTTCCAACCAAAATATTTAATGTTGATTTTTTTATTTCTCCAAAATAACGTTGATTTTATTTTTTTTATTTCTCCATATTGAGGTGCTTTAGATGAGTACCTTCATGTAAAATGGAGAACTATGAAAAATATTTACATTACTGAATATAGCTGCAAAGCTTTGATGCAGAGGTGACTTTTTTATAGACTAGAATGTTAAAAAAGCTAGTTCTTGATTAACCCTTAAAGCGCCAGTTACAACTATTGTCTGTTTTGTCATCTGCTTGTGATTTTAAGTCATTTTTGCAAACAGTGTGGACCCAGATCAGACTGCTCCTTTAGGAGCAGTCTGATATTGGTCCATACTGTTTGCCGGTATGCAAAAATAGGTTTGAAAAGTCTGCAAGAATATTCAGCAGACGACATAAATAGACAACATTTTCAGATACAGTTTTTCTTGGCGCTTTAAGGGTTAATATTTTGGCAGAAAAATAGGTACTAGAATAGGAAATTCTTTCAGGATACTGCTATATCTAAGTATCATAGCTCTTGATAAGAAACCAAAAAGTATCTATATTTTTCCTATTTCTCGACAAAAACATGTTATGGGTACTCATTAGAAGCGCCTTGCTGAAAAATATTTAACTGATACCCATTCTTATCTAGACCTATGAAGTATCAAAGTTAAAAAGCTTCAATACTTTCTAATAAAGATAATGGTAATGAATTTAGATGCAAAGTTTTGAAGTAACTGAATTTTTATTATATAGTCAGTAGTTTACTATAATTATTTTTGAGTACAGTATTATGTTTTTTAGGTATTTAAAGTATCAACACATAGTGTTTAACTTGTGACAGTATTTTTCACTTTTACAATCTGTTTTTCTTTTTTTATCTACAGTCTTATTATTCCTGCCTTTTATGCAGTAAAGGTATCAAAGGGTTGTCAATGAATTTACCCTTAAAGCCGCAGTTATAACAGCAGAAGACAATATTCAACCTTTAAAGCGCCCATCACAAGTTGCAGCAGACTATATTTTGATTATTTTTTTTATTTATTTATTTTTCAAAGAAAATAAGTTGATGTTTCATGTGCACATGAAATGTCAAGACTTTTTCTCTTAAAAAAAAAAAAATAATAATAATACAATGTAATAATAATAGAATGTCGTCTCTACAAAAATTTGCTTGGCACTTCAATGGTTACTTTTTTTTTTCTGGGAAAAATAAGGCAGTTCACATGAAATGTCAAGCCTTATTTTTATTTATTATTTTTTTCTGAAAAACAAACTGTAGTAGAATATTGTCTGCTACAACTGTGATTGGTGCTGTAAGAGTTACCATATACATGAACATGAGAATAAGGTTTGGATTTTTTTCATTCTGTCCATGTTGTATGTAATATTTGTTGTGCATGTGATATATAAATAAAAGTTTATCTTGTAACAGTATTCTTATAGTAAAATTGTAAAGCTTGTTTTTATCACAGTCCTATATATTAGAAATGAACTTGGCTAAAATCTGAAGATGTCTATTCGACTACATGATGATGTTTCTGAAATTCTGGCTGAATGGCAAACAGTGTGGAACCTGACAAACTTGAGGGAAGCAAGTTGTTCTGGGTTTTCACTGTTTGCTCAGGTCTGTTAAAACTTTAAGATAACCACTGTATCAATCTTTAATGTTAACCCTTGTCCTGCTGAACCTGGATAAACCATGCCTTTGCAAACAGTGTAGATCCAGATCAGTTGGCTTCTCCAGAAGCCAACTGATCTGGCTCTGCACTGTTTGCCATTTAGAATGTAAATTTATATCAACAATCTGGATCAAGGAATCTGATTGGCTGACAACTAAAAGTGGGCATGGCATCCTAATTTATTCAGCATGACTAGGGTTAATGGGGCAAGATACACTTGGTAATTTTTCCACCATTTTGTTTGTGACTTCCTTTTTGGCTTTCCTGGGCGCCAAGCCCTTTCTGAAAAGGGGACTACTCTAATAGTGGTCTGCTCTAAAAGGAAAGAATTTGCTTCTCCTGGGAGCAAATTCTTTTTTTTTAGAGCAGACCACTTTTCAGAAGGAAGACAAAACAATTTTGACAAAGTTGCCTCCCCTGAAAGTGTATCCAGTCCCTTAATGGGGCTAATGCTTATTTGTACCTGCAGCAGGGTATGATTAAATTCTTGCCTTAACAATGATAATGGATTAAAATTTTGCAAATAAAATATTCTGAAAGTCTCTGAGTAGATTTATAATATATTACAATAAGCAAAAACGTCATTGTAATTTTTAAGTTTGTAAATTGATGTTATTTGTTATAACTTTCAATAAAAACTCATTACTAAGACAAAAGTTCTCTTTTTATGGGCAATATCATTTTGGTCTGGAATGCTACAACCTGATGCAAAAAATATTAAAAAAAAAAAAAAAAAAATCTTCAGGCATATTTGAACAGCACAGACTCATTTGAAAGTCAGCCCCATGCACTGGGTAGATGTCTGCATGATGTTCGGACTGCCATAAATATGATAAATACTTTTATTAAATAAGATATAAATAGATTGATTTTCATTGACTCAGAGCTGCCTTCAGCCCAGTCCATAGATTCTGATATACACTGGCTTGCGCATGCGTCCCAGTATATATTAGTTTCTAAAATTACATGTAGATATCAACTTTTAGTGACATCTCCAGTGGTGAGGCTGATATATATGGTGCTTTTTTTTATATTAATGGGGTCTGGTGTTGACTGTAATTGCTATAGTTATCAAGACAAAAGACAAACTATATAATAAAACAATTGTTGACTATTGAGGTATTGGATATGACATTGATATCTTCCAGAGAATACCAATATAGACCTCGGCTATTGCCTCAGTCAATATTGGTATTCTCTTGTGGAGTCTAATACCCCATCTTCCAGAGAATACCAATATAGACCTCAGCTGTCGCCTTTGTCAATATTGGTATTCTCTTGTGGATTCTAATACCCCAATAGTCAGTAATTGTATAGTATCATGGAGTACTGACCAGCTACTTTCAGTTTAGTAACTGCAGTGGTGGATCCAGAGGTGTCATTGTGAATGGTTAACCCGTTGTAGACTGAATAGACTCTCCCACACTATATATTGTAGGAGTCCAATTTCAGTGTTAGGTACATCTGGCTATGAGACTTACATATTCCTAGAGAATAATGGCTAAACTATTTGCAAACAGTGGAGACCCTGATCAGATGCTGCATTCTGCAGTGTCTGATCTGGATCTGCATTATTTGCCAGTTACCCTTTTACAGGTCTCCCAACTACAGTGGGTTAATCATTCATAGTTAAACTGACTTGCATAGGACAGAGGTATGTATCCAACTTGATACTGTTGGGTGTTCAGGAAATAGGGTATGAATTCTTCATCAAAAAGTTCCCATCAAGAAACCATTCGATGGCAGTATAAACCCATTTTAATATGTATAAACATTTCATGCATCAGGACAAAAAAATACTGATGCTTGCTTTTGCAAATTGCATGGTTTGGTAATTATTTAGGTTTAGGCAGAGATTGTAAATACATAAATGTCAGTGGTACTAAAATTGATCTTTTCAAATTCTGTGTCACTTTTCATTTTGAAGAGAATGGCAATAGTCATGTATAAAGGCTAAAATGCTCACGCATAAAAGTCTGGATTTACCCCTTTTGAACTTAAAATGAGTTGTGATTTGTTTTAACCATTACCAGTCTCTGGGTGAATTCAGCAGATAACAAATTCATATTTTTCCCATAAATCGGGAAATAATGGAGACATGCATGAAATGTCAAATCCTGTTTTCTGTCACTTTTGGAACATGACACAGTCTTATTTATCACATGACCAAGTTATTCAGTGAAATAACCCATGTCATAAAAATTATATAACCACACGTGTTATAACACCTGCAAGGCTTCCCATTGGTTAGCCTAATTACCCTCATTAATATTTGTATTACTCCACCTGCCGAGGTCGGCAACATTCGTTCGTGGAGATTGATCATGAAATATTTTCTACGGTCATTCTCTCCCTTCCGCTGATTCAAGAAGGGCAGTTGTCAGTTTCTGGCGAAAGAATGTGCACAGTACTGGTTAACCGCTTAGAGGACTAAGCCTGCCCAGTAAACATATGGTTAGGTAAACTGACTGCGCTCGACATGACCCCATTGGGTTGACTGGGCCGTAAAACCTCAACACAAACAAACAATTACTCCACCTATTGATAGCAATCAAGATGGTGTCCGCGTTCGCCGATACAACCTTCATTTTTGAAACAGATCCTGCCTTAAATTTTGAGATGATTTTGAGATGAACGGTAAATGTCATGGAAGGGGAAGACACAACACAATCACAGTGTGAATAACACAGCTACCAGAAATATTCATGGCGTTAAAATTCGATGTTCTCCCATAACATATGTAGAAGCACTTTCAACATCCATGTCGTCAAACAGTCGAAAAAAAAAAAATTCACCTCCAAAAAAAAAGCATTGGAGGATAACATGACTCCGACAGTCAATAAATGTGTCAAATTAAAATCCAAACTGCAGTTAAAATGTTTTATGTTCTTGAAATCTGTCATTTACTTGGGTGCATCAACCACAGTATAAACTGTATTGATCTAGGTCAATGACCTTTAAATACGACAGCTGACTTTGGGGGATTTCCCTACTGATTCTCAGTGACGTTTTGACTCGCTGAATGACGTTGAAGGGAATATTTATTTTTAAATTCGTTTATTCAAATGAAATATATATTAGCTCAAATAAAAATCGTCATTAATTCCTACAGTTTAATGAAGTAGTAAATGACATACTTATCTTGTTTCTAGTTATTTTCAGTACTTATCAAATAATATGCAAACTTTTTTTGTTGCGTAGTGAGTAATGAGTTGTTCCACTTAGCTATGCAAAGCCGTTATCTTAAAATATTTTGTGCATTTTTTGTTATCAGAAGGGCCATGTGATAAAGAGAATCTTACATGAGTGGTTATTTAATATGAAATTTATGAAACTTGTTGGGTAATTTCGGTATTTTGCTCGCCAAGGCTCGCAAAATATCCCGAAATTACCCAAGCTCGTTTCATAAATTTCATATTAAATGACCACTCATGTAAGATCCTCTGTACAAATGTATTCATACTTCCAATTTGGTAAGCCTAGGTCATATAGAACAGGAGATATGCACTGAACAAGTATTATGCATAAAGTAGATTGTTCAAAATATAGGTCACAACCTACTTTTGGAATGTGATACATTATCTTCAACAGATGTCCCCATAAACCGTATTTCGTAAGCCAATGCCATATAGTACAAGAAATATACTTGAGACAAGTTTTTGTTGATGTACATGTAGGTCAGAAGTCAAAGCATGTGTATAGGTCACAGAGCGCTACATTTGGCATGCCACACACCTTTAGTAGTTGCACCTAAACTTCAAGTTTAGGCCATACAGTACAGGAGATGCATTTGGAAAGGTTTTGTGTGTTCAGTAGGCCAGAGGTCAGAATATAGGCCAAAGTGACTTTTGGGGGCGGTTTACCACCACCAAATTGCACAGCCTGCATGTTTATCTAGTGCCCTAGTAAAAGCTGAGTGAGAGGTATTGCTTCAGTTGACCACTTTGACCTATGTAACTCGGTAATATGCAAACAATAACAAAATATTCTTCAAAGTCACAACCCTTTCTCAGTTTGACCTTCTGCCTAGATCAAAATCAGGTCAAACTTTGTCATTTAAACCCATGTTCAAGTTCTGAAGATACCACTCTAATATTTGGTCTACACCTACCTTCAGGGTCAGATCATACTCATTTAAACCCATGTTCAAAGTCTGTGTTTTGGTTTTGAAGTGTACATAACTGCTGAAGAATTCAAGATACCACTCTAGTATTTGGCCTACACCTACCTTAGGGTACGACCTTTCAATAACACACAACCCTTCCTAAGTTTGACCTTCTGCCTAGGTCAAGGTCAGATCATACTTTGCCATTTAAACACATGTTCAAGTTTTGCCTTTAACCCTTGTCATGCTGAATAAATTAAGATGCCACGTCCACTTCTGATCATCAGCCAATCAGCTGTCTTGATCCAAAATGTTGATATAAATTCGCCTACTGAATGGCAAACTGTAGATCCATATCAGTTGGACTCTTCAGAAGCCAACTGATCTGGATCTACACTGTTTGCAAAGGCAGGGTATATCTGGGTTCAGCAGGACAAGGGTTTAGTTTCGAAAAGTGTACATAACTGCTGAAGTATTCAAGATACCGCTTTAATATTTGGCCCACACATACTTTTGGGTAAGACCTTTCAATAGCACACACCCTTTGACCTTCTGCCTAAGTCAAGGTCAGGTCATATTTTGTCATTTACAGCTGTGCTGAAGTTTTGAAAAGTGTACATGACTGCTGAAGTATGTAAGATATAGCTTTCACATTTTGTCCACACCAACCTAAGGGATTCATCATGTAAGATCCAGCTTTCATATTATGTCCACACCAACCAAAGGGAGGACATTTCAATGGCATATACCCCATCCCTCAGTTTGACATTCTTCCTCATCAAAGTCAGGTCATGCTCTGTCATTTACAGCTATGTTTAAGTTCTGCATTTCATCTTTAACATTTAATGATTGTTTTCATATCAGATCACCCCTTTTGGCAAGCTGTGTTGTCTTCTGACAACTGGTTATCAATAAATCGGATACCTTGCTTTCATGTTGAAGAAAAATGAGCTTTTAATTATACTTTTAGGTTCGGAAAAAATGAAAATCCCATACACCCTTTATACATTGCGGGAATCCATTTTCATTTTGCTGAAGCACTCCCCCAGCCAGCTCATAAAACTTTAAGAGGCCACTAGAAATCGGCACAATTCTCACATTCTATAGTCATCTCTGAAAAAGAGTTACCCTAACCGCAGTCCTTCTAACCACAGAAAAAGGGCAGAAAGGGGGCTATCAAGTATGGCGGCCAGTTTGGGTTTATACCCATTTAATACAGAAATCTACATTTAAAATGCAGAAACTTCCCGTAGATTTTACAGTAAATACTGGCAACCGGCTTCCAGTGCCTTTACCGTAAATTTTTATGGGGGCCTGTAGAACTTTTGCAGGAATTACCTTGTAGAAAGGGGTAAGGATGTGTAAGCCCAAGATAACGGCGCATTATCTCAGCCCTACTATGTCCTATATGTTACCGCTGCCCTAGCATGCGTAATTATAAATGTGAATAATTTACAGGTGCACGTAAAATTATGGTACATGTACTGGCAGCCAGTTGCCAGTGTTTACCATAAAATCTGTGGGATCTTTTTACAGTGTATCTGCATTTAAATAGAGATCTCCGCATCTAAATACTGATATCTACATTTAAATGCAGGCATGTAGATATTGTTTGTTTGTGTTGAGGTTTTACGGCCCAGTCAACCCAATGGGGTCATGTCGAGCGTGGTCAGTTTACCTAACCACACGTTTACTGGGCAGGCTTAGTCCTCTAAGCAGTTAACCAGTATTGTGCACATTCTTTAGCCAGAAACTGACAACAGCCCTTCTTGAATCAGCAGAAGGGAGAGAATGACCGTAGAAAATATTTCATGATCAATCTCCACAAAAGAATGTTGCTGACCTCGGGCAGGGGTTGAACCCGTGACCTCCTGGTCTCCAGTTGGACGGTGCATCCAACTGAGCCACCAAGGCCGGCTGGGCATGTAGATATCTCTTTCTATGTAGCTGATTGTATTCAACTTTTATTTTCAACAAATAACCAATACTTCCTTGCTCAAGGTTTTTGACATGCTTGATATTAGCAAGCTTCAGAGTATCTGGACTTGCATTAAAAATGGACATTAATATGTTTACCAGGGCTGGCAAGTTACTTGTGAGTGTTATGCTCTGGACTCTGCTAATGCTGGTGCTGGTCATTAGGTACAGGGATCCAGGTCAAAGCGGTGCTATCATTTTGCACTACATTCAGTTAACCTAAACATTTGTAGTTATATGCAAAACAAAAGCAAACTTTTCTTTATTTCAGGTAGAGATATCTCTATTTCTATTACAGATATCTGCATTCAATAAGAGATATCTGTAATTGCAAAAACAAAAATAAAAAAAAAATACATATGTCTGTATTTATTGACAAATATATCTGCATTTAAAATGCAGACATCTTCATTAAATGGGTAAAACCCAAACGGGTTTCCATAAAGGAGTATTGTTTATATATTGTTTGTATTTTTTAATTTCAACATAAATCCCAATTAGTTCACCTCCATCAGCACTCTTTGTGCTCTGATTTTTATACAGGACAATACTATCTTTTCTAGCTGTACCTGCACACCAAATCTGGTAAGCCTAGGCCATATAGTACAGTATAGTACTGAAATACTTGTGCAGAATATGACATACGAGGCCGATTACCCCTTACGGTGGCATTAACCCTTGCAGGGACAAGAAAGCCAACTGTCAGGTATCTGATTACAGGGCCTGATTATCCCTTATTACAAGGCCTGATTATCCCTTATGCCCCGCATTTAAAAACACGTCCATTTCAGCCCAAACCCCTTTCAAAATACTCCATTTTATGATTTACATATAAACAATCAAACACTATGAAAAGTTTTGCAAATGAGACAGCATGTGTCAGTAGGGTTCTGATATGGCACATTTGCATATATTTGAAGCTCTCAATTGAGAAAAATCGTATAAACGTTGCATTTTACTGCCGTAAAAATCACTTTGTGATGTATAGGCTTTCTTGTCCCCGTAAGGGTTAATGCTCCCGTGAGGGCTAATCTGTCCCGTAAGTCATATTAGGCACAAATATTTCAGTCCCAGGAACAAATGCTTGGGAAATTTAGCATCTTAAGTATTTCAACGTTGACATAGGTTGCAGTACGTCTTATTTGATATTTTAAATAAGTATTCCATAGCCCAGATGGCTGAAAATACTTTCATTTTGCACTGCAAAAAAAGTCAGAGCAAGAATATCAGACTACCCTTCTCCACGTGAAACTAAATAAAAAATAAGCAGCTTGTTTTTTTCAAGCCCACACTTATCTTTTCCGATGCAGAAATGGAAGTTGTTGGGAAGAGCATTGTCCGATTTTTCAAAATATGTCTATAAAATTGACTAAAAATCAATACATCTGGAGAACTTACCCATTTGTTGACATTTGGAAGTCTCATAAGTCATGGCAGGAAGTTCGCGTAAAGATTTTGAGTGCATAACTACCGGCTACCCCTTACGAGATTACCAGGTGTGTTACTAGAACATTTAACATTTTGACCATAAATGAGCTTGTTAAGCTAACAATGCTTTGAACAACTAGGCCCTGGTGTCTCAATATTTTGGATAGATAAATATGGTATATACATATTCGGGTAATGGATTAGTAGGAAAAAATGGATCTGTAAATCATACCATCAGTCTAGTTTAATTTTGCCAATCTGCAACATTGCAACTCTACAACAAAACACCATAATAACCCCAAATATTAGGACAGACAGGTCTGAACAAACAGTGTAGACCCAGATCAGATGTTGCCGAATGCAGCATCTGATCAGGGTCTACACTGTTTGCCACTCATCCAGCACTATTTTTAAAGGGAGTAAAATTGACTGGGGGGGGGGGGGGGGATGGGGAGGGGGGCAGTGGTTAAATCAAATTTAAAGCTGCCAACCCTTCCTTTACTGTCCACTTTGATTGATCTGTATCCACTGAGACATACACAGATATTAGCCCTAGTTCTGCTGAACCCAGATATGTCCTGCCTTTGCAAATAGTGTAGATCAAGATCAGTTGGCCAACTGATCTGGATCTGCACTGTTTGCCATTCAGTATTTGAATTTGTATCAACAACCTGGATCAAGTAATCTGATTGGCTGAAAATTAGAAGTGGGCATGGCATCTTAATTTATTCAGCAGGACAAGGGCTAAATTAGGATTAGAGAAAACCAGAACTTGTAATAATTGCAGGTAACATATATTTCATTTTGCGACTCTTTTTTACAGAAACTAGATAATAATATAGACGAGCCCCCGAATATGAAATCAACTTTATGACATATTACCAGTGCAGAAACCAGATCAGCATGTACTCTTGAACAGTCTGATCAGCATCTACATTTTTTCTAACTAGAACCTTATGAGAGAAATCTACATTTTCTCTAGCACAAAGACCCTATGAGAGACATACACTGGTCACATGTCAAGATCAAAGCTGCTTTCTACTTGGACGGGCCCAGTCATGTATTTTATTATCAACTTTTTACAGTAACTAAAACAAATATCTATACAATGAAGCCTTATTTCATGCTACTCAATAATAAGGCTATTTTCAATATAACACATTCAAGCCATGGCCCCAAAATATGTAAGTTCCATATAAACATAACTACAGATAAAGTCATCAGTGAGGTTCATTTTTGCCATCACAAAAACATACCTATATAATTTTGACCCCAGTAAACCCCAATTTTATATAATAAAACTGGGATTTATAGGGGTATATATTATTTTTCTTATTTCTGCTCAAAAACATAGATTGTGGGTACTCATTACAACTGCCTCCATGAGGCAGTTCTAATGAGTACCCACAATCTATGTTTTGAGCAGAAATGAAAAATATCAGAATTTTTATCTGAAAACGTTCAATTGTTTTTGGTGGTGAAATTTTCAATATATTTTAACCCTTAAACTGCCAATCACAACAATTGTTGTCTGCTTTGTCATCTGCTTGTGATTTTAAAAATCATTTTTGCAAACAGTGTGGACCCATATCAGACTGCTCCTAGAGGAGCAGTCTGATCAGGGTCCACACTGCTTGCCTATATGCAAAAAAAAAAAGGTTTGAAAATTTTGCAAGAATATTCAGCAGATGACATAAACAGACAACATTTTCAGATCAAGTTTTCATAATGCACTAAAACATATTTTGTAGGTACTCACTGGAATCACCTCATTGAGGCAATTCCAGTTAGTACCAACAAGATATGCTTTCGTGCAAAATTAACAAAAATATGCTGCGAATGCTTTCTTTCTCACTTTTCTTATTCACTTATGGTAAATGTCCTAAAATTTCAAACTCTTTATTCCATACTTTTTTTTTTTTTTTTCCTTAACCCTGGTCCTCCTGAACCCAGATTTACCCTGCCTTTGCAACCAGTGTAGATCCAGATCAGTTGGCTTCTGAAGAAGCCAACTGATCTGGATCTGCACTGTTTGCAGTTAAGAATGTGAATTTTTTCAACAATCTGGATCAAGTAATCTGATTAGCTGAAAATTAGAAGTGGGCATGGCATCTTAATTTATTCAGCATGACAAGGGTTTTACTTTTTATACTGTTGTTTTTTAAAGAACTTAGTGGAATAGCAAACAATGTAGATCCTTCAGGACTTCAAACTCTTTACTCCATACTTTTTTTTTGCCTCAGTTTTACTTTTTATACAGCTGTTTCTCAAAGTACTTAGTGGAAAGGCAAACAGTGTTGATCATGATCAGACTGAAGGAGCAGTCTGATCTGGGTCTGCGCTATTTGCATATGCCAGTTTGTCAGAAACTTTGGTGTACAAATTTTTAGGACATTTACATATATAAAAAAAACCATTCAATGGATAAAGGGACTTTCTGGTATATACCATATTTACCATAAATATTGACACAAAGGCCTGAGTAAACAGTGTAGACCCAGATCACACACTGCAGAATGTGCCATCTGACCAGTGTCTACATTGCTAGTTTTTAGACAAATCAACAAGTGTGGTAAGGCGTTAACCCTGTTCCTGCCAAACCCTGATATCCTGCCTTTGCAAACAGTGTAGACCTGGATCTGCACTGTTTTTCATTAAGTATATGAATTTGTATCAACAACCTGGATCAAGTAATATGTTTGGCTGAAAATTAGAAGTGGGCATGGCATCTTAAATTATTCAGCATGACAAGACATGACAACGCAATACTAAGAGTGAATATGGTATGTAATATCTCAATATGAGCTGCATCTGACAGAAAGTGACCTTAGTGCATATACAAAAATTAAAGGTCAAGCCCAACCCACATATCTATGCAGTCGGGACCTTAACATTTACCACTGTCAGGGCAAATTCAAAAGAGGACAAATTGATGATATTTTTCTTATCTTTCCCAGAAATGATTTGTTATTTCTTGCAAATTGTCTCCATTGGATAATTTACATGAAATGTCAAATCCTGTTTTCTGCTACAATAAGAAAAATATTTTGATATGTCGTCTGCTAAAAATTTTACCCTGAGTGCTAAGCATTAACTGGTGGCCTGGAGGAAGTTGAGATTCTGCAGAGTCAACCACCAATAAGGAAAGATCCTCATCAGACTGCATTGATGAAAGGCTGATCTGCGCCTTAACTATCTGTAAACACTTGAACCTCTATAAGACAGTTCATTATAAGACAATTTCGGATATAAGACAGTTTAAAGATGGACCCTAAAAGTGTTTTGCTACGAGGGTCTTGCAAAAGGTTCTATCACTAATAGGCTTTCTTGGTTTTATCCCAGATATATTTTACCAGATATATTTTAAAATGCTTCACTGCACTTGAATGGTGTGTTGAATAGCTAACGATACCCATTTATTTCGTTAAAATTGCTTTCCAACTGACTTGAGTTATTTCAAATTGAAATAGATACAGTCATATACACTGACCAATTTACTTGTTACAATAAGAAACGACCAAGCAAAGGATGGTCAGGAGTCCACCTTTTACATGACAATGCCTCTTCTCATAAATGTGAGGTTGTAAAGTCTTCTTTGGCTTCTGAAAAGGTGAAAGTTTTAAACCATCCACCTTATTCACCTTACCTGAGTCCCTGTGACTTCTTTTTATTTCCAAGGCTTAAGAAAATGCATTCTGGAAATAAGTATACATCTATTAGAAGTTCTCTTGGCAGCCCTATTTATCAGTGTCTCCAACAGATACCAAAAGAAGACTATTTATCTGCTTTTCGCAACTGGGTAAAAAGGTTACAAAAATGTGTTTCAGTAAAGGGGGAATACTTTGAAGGTTTGTAATAAAAATATGTTTGATAAAACGTAGCACTAAAGTAATCCGAACCAAGTGACAAAACTTTTTGCAGGACCCTCGTAACATGGTCTTTGCTTTGGATACCAACAATAATGTTATAAAGAGGTTGTGAAGTATTCATTATGAGTTGAGGACCCTTTCTGCATGTCAATACTTAAAATATACAATCTTAGTGAAATAAGAAATACTGGAGCAAAAAATACCATCCATATCCCATAATGTGTGCACAACAAAAATCTGGACATGCTTTTCATATATTCTGTGTAATACCTCAAGATTCTATAAGCAAACATGTGGTCCTAAATCAGTTTTGCTAATATTTTTGCTGAAAAAATGTGAGTAGCTTTTGCAACTGCAAAAGCTACCCACATTGTTTTAGCAAAAATACCTGTGAATTAGATATTGTACTTACTAGAACAGTTAACATTTTGACAACTAAGAAACTCGTTAAGCTAACGACACATTGAACAAATGGGCACAGGATAATCTGGGCCTTCATTACTTTCACGATGTTGTCCTAGATCCATTTCTTTTTCCAATCAGGGCTTTGTCTTTTTCTTTTATTTGCAGATTCTATAAACAAGAAAAATGTCCAGAGAATACAGATTCCCTACTTCAAGCATGTTTATGACTCAAAACATAGCAAATTAACAAATTTTAACCCTTGTCACGCTGAATAAATTAAAATGCCACACCTATTTCTGTTTGTCAGCCAATCAGATTACTTGATCCAGGTTGTTGATACAAGTTCATATTCTTGATGACAAACAGTGCAGATCCAGATCAGTTGGCTTCTTCAGAAGACAACTGATCTGGATCTACTCTGTTTACAAAGACAGGCATATTCGGGATTAGCAGGACCCGGGTTAACAAAACGCAAAGATAAAAGTGCATGTCAAGACAGAGGAAAAAGTATAGGCCCTACTAATATAGACAGAGACATAATAAGCATCAGTGACCCTAATCAAAATGCCCAGTACTGCAGTGCAGTATTTACCTTAACTGTTGGACTGCCAATCCTGAGCAAGCAGTTTAGACCCAGATCAGACAGATGTCACAGAACACTGCATCTGATAAAGATCTACACTGTTTACCAATCATCCAGACTGATTCGGGTCTAAACATTACAAGTTACCCTTTTCAGGTGTTACTGCTCATTTTTGGCCTGGGCCCAGCTGTTCAAAGCATCGTTAGCTTAACAAGCTTGTTAATAACAAACTCGTTACCTAAGGTATTTTCAAATACATTGACATTTTTCCTGCAAAAATGTGAGTCGGTTTTGCAATGCAAAAGCTACTCACATTTTTTCTGCAAAAATTAGAAATGTATTTGCCATATTTCAAGACAGAAAAACGTCATATTAGCTAACAACTTGGTTAAGTTTTGAACAACTGGGCCCTGGTGTAAAGAAGCCAAATTCCCCATATGAGCTGCACAGTGCAAAACAGGGTCTTCAGTCACAAATCAACAGTGGAGGTACAGCTTAGCCTGTGCATCAGCACAGTCAGATAAGGGTTTTATTGTATCTCAATAAATTTTGCAGTACAGTCGAAGCTCAATAGCTCGAACACCGATGGCTCGTTTACCATGGCTAATTCTAACTCATTTTTGAGTCCCTACGAAATTCTTCCGCTAGCTCAAGAAAACAAATATTTAGGGAAATTTTCTTATATCATGAAATTGTATGTTGTGTGTACTCATTAGAATTGCCTCATCGAGGCAATTCTAATGAGTACACGCAACATACAATTGTTGTGTAGAAAATCGAAAATATTTTACTAAATTATCGCTATTTGCCTCCTGACCTGGCTCCATGATTAACCCTCAGTGGCTCGAACTACCCATGTCTCGAACAATTTTCTATGGTCCCAAAGATGTTCGAGCCATTGAAGTTCAACTGTATATACCCAAAGTATTTGTATTTGGACACCTAAACTCCACCTTACTATTCTTGCTCTAAAATTTGAACAAGTTCCTTCAAATACATATTGATGTGTCTAACATACTGTTGGATGAGTGCCCTGATCAGATCACACATTCTAAAGCATCTGATCTGAGTCTACACTGTTTTGCTCAGACCCATCTGTCTAATACTTAGGTGTAAATATGATACTTCATAATTCTGTAAGCAGACAGTGAAGGCCATGATCAGACAGCATGGATCCACAGGCTGATGTGGCATTGGCTGTCTGCAAATGCCTCAAATACCGTATTAATCCTAAGTGTTGGGACACACTGACTCCTTACCATTCTAAAATTTCAAAAAGTCTGTTTTACTACCTGTTAATGTGTTTAAGGCTTAGCACTCTGGGTAAAATTTTCAGCAGACGACATTTTGAAATATTTTTCTTATTTTTCTAAGAAAACAGGATTTGACATCTCATGCAAATTGTCTCCTGAGGAGACAATTTGCATGAAATGTCAAATCCTGTTTACTGAGAAAAATAAGAAAAATATCATCAATTTATCGTCTGCTGAAAATGCCCAGAGGGTGGTAAAGTTAAAATAGTGCTGGAGGAGTTGCAAACAGTGTAGACCTTATCAGATGCTGCATTCTGTGGCATCTGATCTGGATCTACACTATTTGGAAAGGCCTATCTATCCCAATACTTAGGGTTATTACGGTACATCATTTTCCTCCATGTGAACAACTTGTGCATTTGTGCAAACTGACTTTCCATACAGGAATGCATGTGTAAGCTAATGGCGGTTACTCACTGACCAGAGTGAAGGAATGTGTAAGCTAATGAAGAGAATGTTTAAGCTAATCAAGATACTAACCAAATTGTAGGAACATTAATGTTGAAATGAAGAGATTGATTGATTGTGTTGGGGTTTAACGACACGTCAACCCTTGTGGGTCATTTTGTGTCGTCTCCCAGAGAAAGGGAGAAAAGTGATAGAAGAGATAGTAGAAGAGATTAAAGAGAGGGACAGGGAAGAAAGGAACAAGAATGAAAGTGAAGAAACAGAAGAAATAAAAATATTCCCCATCTACCCTTACCTGCTACAAGGATAGCAGGCCTTGCCCAACTGTAAGCCAATATCAGTTGGACGCCCCGATGACGTAAGATACACGACACCTTCGCACCACCCGACCACCCCAAAATGAAGAGACCAACCAGATTATAGGAATATGTAAGTTATGAAGAGACCAACCAGATTGTAGGAATGTGTAAGCTAATGAAGTTACCAGAGAGATTGTAGGAATGTGTGAGCTTATAAATTATTGGGTGGCTTGTAGGAATGTGTAAGCTAATAAACTACTGACCAGGTTGTAGGACAGTGTAAGTTATAAGAAGACATTCACCAGAGTGTAGGAATGTGTAAGGTAATGAAGATACTAACCAGATTATAGGAATGTGTAAGCTAATAAAGATATCAATCAGCTAAGCTAAAGTGAATATACTAACCAGACTGTAGGAATGTGTAAGCTGATGAAGATAGTGGCCAGATTATAAGAATGTGTAAGCTTATAAAACTACTGCCCAGATTGTAGGAAGGTGTAAGCTAACAGACTAGATTGTAGGAATGTGTAAGCTAAGACAACTACTGACCAGATTGTAGGAATGTGTAAGATAAAGCTTCTGATCAGCTGTTGGATGCACTGGCATAGGCAAAGACACTTTTCCCCTTGATGCAGTCCATACAATAATGTATAGTATTGCCTACTGTGGCATATAAAAAAGGAATATCAATTCATAGCTCCAGATAAGGGACTTTTTTTTTCAACCAAAAACTGTTGATATTTTTCATATTACTCCACAAATACATGTTGTGAGTACTCATTAGAAGCACTTGGCTGAGATGCTTCTATTGAGTACCCTTATGTATGTTTTTGTGGGAAATAAGAATATTTTCCTGATAGCCCCTCTTAACTGGAGCTATGCAACTCTTACATCTTTATAAAACAAAAATAATGGTTTAAAACCCTACAAAATATATCTAAAAATGTGTATACTTTACATATAAAACACCTAAAACAAAAAAAAAAAACAAAAAAACATGTCAATAAGAAATACTATATAAAAATGGATAGTCTCTATGTTAACCCTTGTCATGCTGAATAAATTAATATGCCATGCCCACTTATTGTCAGCCAATCAGATTCCTTGATCCAGATTGTTGATATAAATTTACATACTGAATGGCAAACAGTGCAGATCCAGATCAGTTGGCTTCTTCAGAATCTGGATTGATACTGTTTGCAAAGACCGGGTATATCCTGGTCAACAGTACAAGGGTTAACCTTTACCACACCCTGGGCCCATTCAGCAGACGACAAACTGATTTTTTTCTCATTGTCCCCAGAAAATAAGATACGACATTGCATAGAAATTGTCTCCTAAGGACACAATTTGCATGAAATGTCAAATCCTATTTTTTGGCAAAAAAAGAAAAATATTTCAAAATGTTGTCTGCTGATATTTTTACCTGGTGTATTAAGTGTTAATAAGTATGCTATTAAATAAAAGCGCATGTATAGTAACCGTCCTAAAATTTCTAACATTTTATTTCATACTTTTTAGGCCTCATTTTGCTTTTTATGTTCCTTAAAATACTTATAGGAATGGCAAACAGCGTAGACCATGATCAGTCTGATCTGTGGCTGTACTGTTTGTATATGCCATTTTGTCAGATTCTTTGGTGTACAAAATTTTAGGACATTTACCTTATCTATAATGCTCATAGATGCATTTAGATAAAGGAGGGAGAAAGGATACACTTAAATGACAACTAGTGGAAGATCAGGATAGCTTGTTTGAACTAAAGGTCCTCAAGATCATTGAGGGAGTGGGGCTTGCATTGAATGAAACTTAGGACTGGTTAGAAGACATACATCTTTAACCTTTACCACTCTCTGAGCAAACTAAGCAGATAACAAATTGATGATATTTTCTTCTTATCTTTTTTTCAGAGAACAGGATCTGGCATTTTACACAAATTGTCTCCATTGTCAAATCCTGTTTTCAGGGGAAAAAAATGAGGAAAAAATATTACAATATGTCATCTGCTGAAAAATTTACCCAGCATGCTAAGTGTTAAATTAAAAAGTTATCATAAAACTTCAGTATGATCCTGACCTCATGGTCACTGGGGGATGGGGGGGGGGGGGGGGTGGGGGGGGAGGGGGGGGGGGCAGCTCATACATACATAAGCATTAACATACTAAGCTAAATCATCAGGTGAAAATTCATGTTGTTTTTTGTTTTTTTTGTTGTTGTTTTTTTCAAAAGAAAATATGACTGGAAAGGTCTAATATTTTCTATGAAAAATAAGAAAAAATATGTTTTAAATATTGTCTGCTTTTAAGATAAAAAAAAAAAATTAAAAATGATCATAATTCATATTGCACACATGTACCAATCTAACACATCTTTATGTTAAAAACAGAGGTATTATCTCTCTTGAACCATTTTGTTAAAACACACCCTCTTCATGTTTCTCATGGGGGATAACTCGCTGTAATTCCATATCATATTACTTTTCCTATAATTTTTTCCCCTTGACACAGAAAATGTGTTCCATGTTGCAAAATAATCCTTCAAGGATAAAAAAAAATTATAAAGAGAAATGTCTCCAGATCATAGCTCCAGCTAAGACATTTTTTTTTTTTTTTTTTTTTTTTCATTGCAAATTACTGATATTCTTCTTATTTCTCCACTAAAACATATGTTGTGGTACTCATTAGAAGTGCCTCGGCACTTCTAATGAGTACCACAACATACGTTTTCATGGAGAATGAGAAAAATATTATCTTATTTTATTTTATTGCAAGGGGTGAACTCAATGTATATCCAAAATGAATAAAAATGATATTTTCTCAAGTGAAAGAATATGATATTTTCACAAGTGAAAAATAACAACTCGACATTATTTTCACTACTCCTTTTATATTACTTCGGTTGTCTTCATTGTTTCCCTAACAGATGCCGATCCCATTCCAGTTATTTGAACTCATCTAACCTCTGTTTCTGAGCAAAACTATCAAGTGTTGGTATGCATTTTCTTAGTTAGAATGTAAGGAACATTTTGGTTACAAGATTACTTTAGTTTGCTGAAACTTTTTGTTTTTTGTCTCTCCAGCGCTTCACATATTAAGCTCTGAATGTTGATGCCATGATGTCCATGTTTTGTTTAGAAATAGATCAGCTCTAGCAATGAATTGTTGAGTAATAAATCACTGTTTGGAGGTCAGTTGTAAAGTAGATCAAATCACGAGCGTGGAGCACGAGTGATTTATCTACTTACAACTGACTGACAAACGGATTTATTACTCAACAAATCACACACAAGAGCTGATCTATTTCGATTCTAACACAGAAAAAGACAAAAAAGTAATCTTATTGTTTAGATTCTTCCAACTGTCCACCATTGCAATGACTGTAACGCTGTTGTTTACATGCATTTCTGATGTTGCTGACGCAAGAAAAATGATGTTACACCATCTAATGTCATGGAAATGAAGACTGATGCCAGCAAAGTGTCAAAATGATGTCAGAACAGTGCCAGATAGCATCGCTCGCTTCCGCCCAGTGATTTGTTGCAAAATAAATCACTGAATTTAACCCTTGGCTATATAGATGAGGAGTGTTAGAATTGGTTACATTAATTATGATGTCAGAAGTGCCCATTTACGTATAAACAATAAAATAAAAATAAAATTTTACTCTTTTTCAGTGAATGCCATCATAATTTTCATCTGGTGTAATGAAAACAAACAAATTTTCACTCAAGAAAATACTGATGTTTTATTATACTTGACGAAAATATCTACGGGTATTCACAGCAAAGAGTAAATATCCTCCATATCTGATAACCCTCTTATCTGGAGCTACGCCTGCAGCGGCAACATGACAAATGAGTCCTATACAGACCCTACCCTATAAACTCTTGTTTGGTTGGAGCATAATTATGCCTAAATAAGTCAAATATAACAGTTGCCTAAATTACCATATGTCTTCTAATAATGTTACATTTGTTTTTGTTATTTTGGTTTCAAGTGTTCGGGAGAGGAGTCCGAGTCGGCAGACACAATTTTCCCACCTTGTAACAGATCTTCAGAGGAAAATTTCAGAGCTGGATTTATCTCCCCATTCTCTTTTGTTGGTGTGATTGCTGAAAGTTCACTATTTTCTTGATTTTTCAGAGCTATATTTTCACCTTGTGTATTTACAACGCATAAAAATATATCAAACTTCCTATGAAGTATTCCTTTTTCAAACAAGTTTTTGGTCAAAAACGAAACTGCTACAATCGTTGTTAAGGTTATTAACATGCAAAGAGTTTTAAAGGGAAATAACTGGCCATCTTTTTCACTGTAAAATGGATATTTTATAAGAACTGGAATGCCTAGGCTTGATTCCCCTCCTGCCAGTCGAAAGAATAAGCCAAGTATATAACCACTAAGAGATCCATAAGTATTGGTCCAACGTAAATACACGACACAGAGTAGCTGAGGGAACAATACTACAAAAACGAGATCAGAGCAGAGAAACCATAGCATGTAGATAGAATCCACAGTGATACCCATAACAGTGGCAAGGGCACCAACTCCAAAGATTGCTATTCTCATCACCCATAGGATTTCATTCTCGGATGCCTGAAAAAATAATTGTATACCATTAAAACCCTGAATACTGCAACCAATATCCTGAACAATCAGTGTAGACCTGCAGCAGTAGTCTGATCAAGGTCAACAATGTTTGTCATTTTGCAAGCACCTTTTGACACATAAGTGGGTAATAAATTCAATTTGTATCATTTTCTAGATAAAATGATTTGATTTTTTTTTTCAACCATAAAATATTGATATTTTCTTCTCTATGAAAACATATTTTCTGGGTATTTATTAGAAGTGCCTTATGGAGTCACTTCTAATATATGATCTTCTATAACCCACACTATATGTTTTCTTGGAGAAATATTAAAAAACATTTACAATGTTTACCCCTCTTTACTATCTGGAGATATGCAGTTCTGCACATTTAAGGATAATCATATTACTTGGTTAAAGTGCCCTTATACAGTCCAATCTGTCTTAAAGGCCACCTGTATTAAGCAGTCACCTGTATTTAAAGGCCAGTTTTACAGGTACCATCAAAGGAAAATTAGTGTAAATTTATCTGTTATAAGCAAGCACTTGTCTAAAGCATTACTCTTTTGGCTTTCCCTTAGGTACTTGCTTAACACAGGTTTGACTGTATTTCAGGTACCATATTTATCCCAAGTACTTGGGCAGACAGACAGGCCCGAGCAAATAATGTAGACCCAGATCAGATGGCACAGGATGAACACTGCTTGCAAATTATGATTTATCCAGTAATTTTACAGACACAGCAGCAGGCAGTAAAATGGACGTTCAAATTTTAGAACAAACAAGCAAATTCCATGGGGAATTTATGTCCCCCGCCTTATTTTTATTTGAGGTGTTAAAAATGGTAAAGTTAACCAGAGGACCATTGGTCCTGTATCAATTACCTAAGTATTGAAGCAGGAAAAAAATAATTTCAAGATTCTGAAAAAAACCAAATGCATATCTTCAGACCATCCTTAAAGCACCTGTAAAGTTTCAAAGGATCGGCTTAAAACTGTGGTAGGAGTTACGGGGTCAAGGTACCTACTCCCTATACGCTTCTGTAGTATTAGAACTCAAAAAATGTCTAAGTTAAAAATGCAGAAAAAGTGGTAAAAAATTATTTCAGGATTCTAAAAAAACCACATGCATATCTTCAGGCCATCCTAAAAGCCCTTGTAAAGTTTCAAAAGGATCGGACAAAAACTGTGGGAGGAGTTAAGGGGACAAGGTACCTGCACCCTATACACTTCTGCAATATTAGAACTCAAAAAATGTCTAAGTTAAAAATGCGGAAAAAGTAATAAAAAAATATTTCAGGATTCTGAAAAATCAACCTGCATATTTTCAGGCCATCCTAAAAGCCCACGTAAAGTTTCAAAAGGATCGGCCAAAAACTGTGGGAGGAGTTAAGGGGACAAGGTACCTACTCCCTATAGACTTCTGTAATATTAGAACTCAAAAAATGTCTAAGTTCAAAACGTGTAAAAAGTGATATTAATAATTTCAGGATTCTGGATAAACCACATGCATATTTTCAGACCATCCTTAAAGCACCTGTAAAGTTTCAAAAGGATCGGCCAAAAACTGTGGGAGGAGTTAAGGGGACAAGGTACCTGTTCCCTATATACTCCTGTAGTATTAGAACTCAAAAAATGTCTAAGTTAAAAATGCGGAAAAAGTGATAAAAAATTATTTCAGGATTCTGAAAAAAACACATGCATATCTTCAGGCCATCCTAAAAGCCATTGTAAAGTTTCAAAAGGATCGGACAGAAACTGTGGGAGGAGTTAAGGGGACAAGGTACCTACTCCCTATATGCTTCTGTAATATTAGAATTAAAAAAAATGTCTATGTTCAAAATGTCTAAAAAGTAATAAAAATTAATTTCAGGATTCTGAAAAAACCACACGCACATCTTCAGACCATCCTTAAAACACCTGTAAAGTTTCAAAAGAATCGGCCAAAAACTGTGGGAGGAGTTAAGGGGACAAGGTACCTGTTCCCTATACACTTCTGTAGTATTAGAACTCAAAAAATGTCTAAGTTAAAAATGCGGAAAAAGTGATAAAAAATTATTTCAGGATTCTGAAAAAACCACATGCATATCTTCAGGCCATCCTAAAAGCCCATGTAAAGTTTCAAAAGGATCGGCCAAAAACTGTGGGAGGAGTTAAGGGGACAAGGTACCTACTCCCTATACACTTCTGTAGTATTAGAACTCAAAAAATGTCTAAGTTAAAAATGCAAAAAAAGTAATAAAAAATTAATTCAGGATTCTGGAAAAACCACATGCATATCTTCAGGCCATCCTAAAAGCCCATGTAAAGTTTCAAAAGGATAGGCCAAAAACTGTGGGAGGAGTTAAGGGGACAAGGTACCTACTCCCTATAGACTTCTGTAATATTAGAACTCAAAAAATGTCTAAGTTAAAAATGCAGAAAAAGTAATAAAAAATTATTTCAGGATTCTGAAAAAACCACATGCATATCTTCAGACCATCCTTAATACATCTGTAAGGTTTCAAAAAGATCGGACAGAAACTGTGGGAGGAGTTAAGGGGACAAAGTACCTACTAAAAACTCGGAACCACGCACCACGCACCACGCGCCACGCACCACGGAAAACCAAAAACAGTGTCCCTCCACTTTTCTTCGAAAAGGCGGGGGACAAACAAGGGAGTAAGGTGTTTGAATACTTAGGTTTAATAAAGTGCCAGTAATTACAATCACAAATTGATGATATTCACTTTCAAATATACACAGCTAATGGGACAGTTGAATTTGCTTTGCACTTGTCCACAATGATGGCTCAATAATGACTTACAAGGTTGGAAAATAAATACTGGTAGTCTTGTTTCTAGTTTCAGCCCCATTTTAGAAGTAGAGGAGGGTTGACAGGTGTACATTTTTTTTTTGTTAATAGTTTTGTTTGTTTTGTTTTTTTTTGCCTCATTTGAAGGGGTTGGTATATTTTTATGTTAACCCTTGTCATGCTGACTAAATTAAGATTCCACGCCCACTTCTAATTGTAAACCAATCAGATTATTTGATCCAGGGTGTTGATACAAATTCACATTCTTTATGACAAACAGTGCAGATCCAGATCAGTTGGCTTCTTCAGAAGCCAATTGATCTGGATCTACACTGTTTGTAAAGGCAGGGCATATCCAGGTTCAGCAGGACAAGGGTTAAATGTTACTCTCTGGTATACAGGTATGGTTGTATACTGACAAATAACACAGTTATGTGGGAGAGATTTGATTAAATGAAGTTGTATTTTGTTTTCTTTAATGCCATATTTACCAAAAGTATTATGAAAGAGCCCTGAGCAAAGGGTGTAGACTGTAGATCCAGATCAGAACTGCATAAAGCAATGCCTGATCAGGGTCTACACTGTTAACCACATAGCCAGCCATTTTTTAGACAGATTAACAAGTAGTAAAATGGACTTTTTGAATCTACTGTTCCAATTTGAGGACAATTATGGCCAGGGCCCAGTTGTTCTAAGCATTGTTAGCTTAACAAGCTCGTTAGTGGTCAAAATGTTAACTGTTCTAGTAAGTACAATATCTAATTCACAGTGTCACAAATGCGAAAGCTACTCACATGTTTTCAGCAAAAATATTAATGTATAAGCCATATTTGATGATCAAAGTTTTAACGATACGTCAACTAACGACATCATTAGTTTTGAATAACTGGGCCCTGGTTTTCAAGTGTCCCAATATTTAAGGTAAGTATGTCACTTTAAAATTACCTTCTGTCTGAAAATCAGTTTGTAAACATTCCTTGCAAACATTGCACTAGCTGACAGTATAGATGAGTCTGCAGACGACATCACAGCAGCAGAGACTGAACCCAGTCCAATAAATGCTATGGCAGTTGGTGTTAGGTACTGCAACACCAGTGGGAGAATGAGGTTCAAATCTTTGTCTGGGATCTTTGAAGAATTCAGCCCAGCAATTGTTGCATATTCTGTCTGGTTCCAGTCTGAAGACAAAACAAGTCAATTAGTTACAAGAAGACAATATTCCTTTCACGGAAACCAGGGTTGTGGAATTATGAAATTTCATTTCTTAACCATGGACAAATAAATGGTCAAAATCCACTTGTCCAACTAAGAATTACTTGCCTGAAAATTGACATTTTTCTTATTTCTCAAAAAAAAACAACAACATGTTGTGGGTACTCATTAGAAGTGCCTCACTGAGGCACTTCTAATGAGTACCCACACCATATAATTTCTTTGAAAAATAAGAAAAATATATATCTCATAATCTGGATACCCTTCTTAGCTAGAGCTATGAAGTCCTTGCCCCAGGACTTCTTGCTTGTCCCCAGGGAAATGGGACAAGTTGGACAAGTCTGGCATGGTATTTCCACAGCACTGACTGACACTAAGGAAAATGATATATGATACATCAAGCCCTATTTCCTGCAAGAATATCATAATTTGTAGTCTATTAGTGATGTGCAACAATACCAAATACATTTTCTCAGCATTTTAGGGGTTTTTTTATGATGCTTTTCTTCAACTATAATCTGTGCAGTGTTTCTGACATCTCATTTGAATACTTTTGTTGGCACTGTCCATTTCTTGAAAAGGGTACAAGCAAGGTACAAGTATATAGTAAACACTTTGGCATAATTCATTGGCATGACAATGGTTGTTGCCAGTTAATGCTTAGCATGATAGGAAAAATATTCAACAGATGACACTCTGACATATTTTTCTTATTTTTCCTAGAAAAAAGTGAAGTATGAAGTGTCAGATCCTATTTTCTAGGGAAAGTAAGAAAAATATCATCAGTTTGTCATCTGCTGATTTAATTGCCATAGTATGGTAAGTGTCCAAAATGAGTTTTACTGCAATAATGATTGAACAAATTCAAGAACAATAATATCATCAATAAAAACTGTGGATGAAAAATAAGAAGTAAAGTTTAAACAGTTTTCTGTTATTGAAGCCTAGATAAATACAGATTGGCATCTGGCTTTAAATTATCTCCTTTGTGACAATTTGAGGAAACTGTCAAGCCCTCCTTTCTAGAGAAAATGTGAAAATATCACTAATCATTTGCCAATTTTGCTAAAGATTAACAATAAAAATAATTCCAAATTCTGGTTCATAATCCTCACTCATCTAATGAATAGCTAAGTAAGAGTTCTTTCCCATGTTTCAATAAAACAAGGGTATGTCAGGACCACATTGGAATACTGGAATATTTCTCAGAATATCCCCAAAATGGGGTGCACACTGAATTCAACATGGGAGTTTAACATATTTGAGTTTCTAAAGTAGGCTATTCCATCTTTGATTTTTGGACACATCCATTGGTGAAAATAGGGGTGTTAGTCAAAAAAATCAAAAACAGAGAGGCAAGTAGTGTAGCTCCTCAAAGAGTATCCAATATGATCAATAAGGCTGAATGAGCAAATAAATTGCCATCAAACCCCAGTTGTGATGTCAATTTAGGCTAGTTTTGTTATTTTTGAACCAAAATACATCTTAATCCTTGTCCTGCTGAACCTTGATATGTCCTGCCTTTGCAAACAGTGTAGATCTAGATCAGATGGCTTTGAAAGAAGCCAACTGATCTGGATCTGCACTGTTTGCCATTAAGTATGTGAAGTTATATCAACAATCTGGATCAAGTAACCTGAATGGCTGAAAATTAGAAATGGGTGTGGCATCTTAATTTATTCAGCAGAACAAAGGTTAAATTAAGGTTACTCATTGAAATTGCCTTTGGCCTACAAAAAGTTTTGGTGCAAAATTTATCATCTGAAAACTTTTATATGTTTTCCTGTTTTAAAATGGAAATCTAATAACAGGTAACAAAATATTGTGGAAAAGAGGAAAAATTGCTCCTAAGGAGCAATTTCTCCTCTTTTCCACAATATTTTCAGTATATCTCTAACTTCATGAGTCAAATAGTCTGGCCCCAGACCCTTTCTTTATTTTTCTTTTTCTTTTTTCTTATCTTTTTTTTTTGAAGGGACACAGCACTTGAATAGCTTATAGAATTTTTGTTTACTTAAGTCAGCCATAGGTAACTTGAAGTTGGATTAAAGAGGATCATGATAAAAAAAAATAATGTAGAGAAAGACAGAAATAGATATAAAACAAAAATGACTGGAGCCAGTCTATGAGTCAAATTACATATTCATTCGTTAAATGTGGTTGGTTAGTTTATTGTTTTCCTCAATTATTAGTACCAAGTCCAAACTTTATTATCACTAATTTAAATTAATGTTCTAGAAACCACCAGACTCTGGTGTGTTGACCTTGTTTTCTTCCATGGTGACAATTCTGACATAACCTTGATAAGACAACCACCTTTATATAAGAGCCAGTTTAGCCCACTCCCAAAGGTGGCGCTCTTATAGAGGTGTGACTGTACAGATATCTCCAAGTGTTTCAGAGAGTCCCTTGGAATTCGAGATAATAGGAGTAGACTGTAGACTTATTAAAGACCTATTAGGTAAGGTGTGTTTTTCAACCAAAGAAATATTTATAGTTTTCTTATTTCTGGAGGAAAACATATGTTGTGGGTACTCATTAGAAGTGCATTACCCACAACATATGTTTTTGTGGTGAAATAATATTTATCTGGCAAACCCTCTTATCTAGAGATCTGAGAACAAACCATCTGAACCACACCACAGAGAGCCTTCAGTGCCTCACCTGTTACAGAAGTGATAGCTACAATCAAATGGAGTTGTTGTTTTTTGTAATTCTTTCACTTATCCATATTTTGTGGGTACCTACTGGAACTACCTCAGCCCCACAAGATATATGTGTTTTAGTGCAAAAATGACCTTCTGAAAACTCCTTTTATAGACACCTATGATGGTCTAAACAGAACCATAGCTCCAAGTAAGGTGCATTTTTCAACCAAATTTTATGATTTTCTTATTGCTGGAGAAAATATG
This sequence comes from Anodontia alba, assembly GCA_964016985.1. Classification (NCBI taxonomy): domain Eukaryota; kingdom Metazoa; phylum Mollusca; class Bivalvia; order Lucinida; family Lucinidae; genus Anodontia; species Anodontia alba. Next base: position 117,772,289 of record OZ024822.1, on the reverse strand, counting down.
TTGTGGGTATTCATTAGAAGTGCCTCACAGGGGCACTTCTAATGAGTATCACAACATGTTTTTGTGGAGAAATCACATTTATCTGAATATCCCTCTTACCTATAGCTATGACAACAAGTCTGAATCATACTATACCAAGGAAACAACCTACATCATCAACATCGTGATATGCAAATAGTCACTACTGTAACATTTATTCGGATTAATGAGTGTATGGCAAAACTAGACAAAGTGCCCAATGGGGCACGTATACCCCCGACCAGCGCTACTGCCACTTTTTAAAGAGCACAAAGTATGTAGCTTTGACTCTGGAGATGGCAGTTGTATGCTATATGTTATAACATTGAAAAAATTCAATCACACATAATATGACACCCTTGACCTCAAAGGTCAGGCACAGGTGCAGGGATGTAGTTAAATAAAACTTTAGCCCTATAACTATCACCATATACCAGTGAAATCAATCAGTCTTTATAATATAAGCAAAAATGACATTTGTATGAAAAATCTGTGACCTTGACTTAAAAGCCATGCCCCAGCTTAGGGATGGTGCCGAGAAAAACTTTAGACCTATATATACCATCATGCTTAATATTAATGAAACCAACAAAAGGGTCTTCATAATATAGCTATATAAATTTTAATGAAAATTTTAAGGTGACCTGTCTACTCAATGCCCTCTACATATCGGTAAAGTATCACAAAAATATCTTAAAGAATTTTTAGAGTTATTGCCCGCACAATATTTAAATAACCAAGAGAGAAAACTGCAGAATGGAGTCAGTTAGAGAGTCATTCTTGAATGTGATATGCCTACTCAATGTCCTCTACATACTGGTGAAGTATCATGAAAATATCTTAACGTGTTTTAAAGTTATGGTTCGCACAAACTTTTTACAATTCTGGAGACAAGGGGAGATAACTCATGGACCAAGTCAGTTAGAGTTGTCTTTCTTGTACCCGACACCCCTACCAAATGCTCTCTACAACCTTACAGTTTCCTGAAAATAGCTCATAGGGTAGTTAGGAGTTATGGGGTGCACAATAATGCATTTATGGACAGACAGATGGATAGATGGACAAATGGATTCCATGCTGACAGCTATATCCCCTAAACCTCTCGGTAGGAGGATAACGAAATTCAACAAAAGGTCTTGATGGTATAGCTATATAATCTTAGATGCAATTTTTTTTACTTTTATATGAAATTTCTAAGTCTGTGAGCTTGACCTCAAGATCAAACCCTGGAATGGGGATGATACTGAGTAAAACTCTAGACCTATATCTACCAACATGTAAAATATAACTGAAATTCCTCAAAGGGTCTTGATGGTATAGCTATATAAACATTAACAGAAAAATTTTGACTTATTTATGAAAATTCTAAGTCCGTGACCTTGACCCCAAGGTTATCCCCTGGGATAGGGTTGGTGCTGATAAAAACTTAAGCCCTATATCTACCATTAGGCCAAATATGAAAGAAATCCATCAAAGGGTCTTCATAATATAAGGTCTTATAAACTTTAACATAAAAACTTTGACCCTAAGACAAAAATAAAGTATGAACGAATAATGCTTCAACGGATGGATGGATGGACAGACGAACAGATTCCTTGCTGATAGCTATATCCACTCAACCTTTCAGTTAGGAGATAATGAAATTTATCAAAAGGTCTTATGATATGGCTATATAAACTTAAACGCAAAATTTTTTTACTTTTATATGAAAATTCTAAGTTCGTGACCTTGACCTCGGTCACAACCGGGTTGGGGATCATGCTGAGTAAGACTCTAGGCTGATATCTACCAACATGTCAAATATAAATGAAATTCCTCAAGGGTCTTGATGATATAGCTATATAAACTTAAACACAAAAAACTTTGACTTTTTAATAAAAATTCTAAGTCCGTGACCTTGACCCCAAGGTCACCCCTGGGGTGGGGATAGTGCTGATAAAAACTTTAGACCTATATCTACCATCATGCCAAATATGAATGAAATCCATCGAAGGGTCTTCAAAATATGAGGTCTTATAAACTTTAATGCAAGAACTTTGACCCTGTGATGGAAAGACGAACGAACGTATGTACATACCAATGAACGAACGGACAAACGGAAAAGCGAAAACATTATACCCCCACATACTTCGTATGTCAGGGGTATAAACCACATACTTCGGATGTCAGGGGTATAAAACATACTTCATATGTTGGGGGTATAAATTATGAAGAATGCATAATGCAATGTAGGCACAAAATATTTCCATTTTAGTACTACCTTTTACAAAACAAAAATGTGAATGCCATATATATTCTAGTTATTGTAGATACTTCAACCAATTATGCTTAAATTATTAGTGCTATTGAATATCAACATGGATGTGTGAAGTATCTGACTGTCCATTATGCTTAAAAAGCCCAATTTTTCAAAAGACAGACAGTCCACATGCCAGTGATTTTGGTGCACTAAGTGTATACATTGTATTCTGAATTTCATGAAATCCTAATTAGTTCTGCAAGATTCCGTGGTCTAGCTACTTATGAAAATGGGTGTCTTCATCATCATTATAACGTAGATTGAAAGGGGGGTATATACAGCCTTCAGTGTCTCACCTGTTACAGAACCAATAGCACCAATCAAAATGGAGGGTATTGACATTACAACACAGCCAAACGCTGCAACATAGGACAGTAACTGTGCATTCCTTTCTGTGCTGGCTGACAACACACGTTGGAAATAAACCTGAAAAAAACACACAATATGAAAATGTGTCTTCAGGACATATGCGGACAGCAAAGGCCCAGATCAGCATGTACATTTGCACAGGCTGATCTGGGCATTTGCTGTCCACTAACAGAGCTATTGGATATTGTAGAATATATTGATTTATTATATACTTTAATATTGTCCCTATTTTTTTTTTTTTTTAGTTGAGGTTTTACGGCCCAGTCAACCCAATATGGTCATGTCAAGCTGATCAATTTACCTAACAACACTTTTCCTCGACAGGCTTAGTCCTCTAAATGGCTGACCTGTACTTGTGCACATTCTTTCACCTTCCGTTCTTGAATCACCAGAAGGGAAAGAATGACCATAGAAACTATTTTATGATCAATCTCCACGAAAGAATGTTGCCAACCTGGCGGGGATCAACCTGATCACCTGTCAGACATGCATCTGACTGAGCCACCAAGGCTGGCTTGTCCCTATTTAAAATGCACTGTCAAAAGTGACTCTTATTCTACCGTTTGAATGGTGGCAAGAGTCTTATTGCCATGGAAGTTCATCACACCATGCCATTCGCAATATCAGCCTAAGTTGGGTCATAATTTTTGTTTTATTATACATTACAGGGTCTTATTCTCATTCAGATCAATTATTCTCTTCAATTAAAGGAACAACAAAGTTTAGTAAAACTTTCAAATCTACTGAGAATTCTTCAGATTTCAGAAATCTAGATTAAACTTGACTGCCACAAAAGTTTGTCAGCCACATTTATTTACTTTCATTACTAAGCAAATGTGACAAGGCCTGTTATATATTACTGCATGACACGACTTTGAAACACGATGCACAAAGTAAAATGCTGCAAGCATAATTATGCTTTTTTTTTCAGAGACAGTAGCCCTGATTGTAGAAAAAATAAGAAAAGAAAATGCACAAGTATATAATAAAAAAGTTATTGGATTTGTATGGGGATGTATTTTGTGGGGACATATTGTTTTGGCGGATCCAATACGCAAGCTCATAAGTTCCACCAAAACAATTCATCTCCACAAAATATATCCATACAAATCCAATAACATATAATATTAGCAAAAGCTATCAGACTGTGCAGCTTCCCTGGCTGATCTGGGCCCAGTTGTTCAAAGCATCGTTAGCTTTACAAGCTCATTAGTGATCAAAATATTAACTGTTCTAGTAAGTACAATATCTAATTCACAGGTATTTTTGCAGAAAAAATGTGAGTAGCTTTTGCAAATGGGCCCTGGACGTTTAGTGCTTGCACAAGCCCTCCAAAGATGATAACAGGCTAGAGCAAACAAGGTAGACATGGATTAGATGCAATGTTAAAAAATATGATTTCTGATCTGTGTCAATCGATACTGTCTGCCAATCATTCAACCATTTTCATACACATCAACAGGTAGTAAAATTGACATGTTCAAAAAAGAACAAAAAAAAAAAAAAAAAAAAAAAAAAGTTAGGACAAGTATGGTAATGAGTTAAGGTGTCTGAATATTTAGGGTTAATTCTATTTCGAGGTTTTACGGCCCAGTCAACCCAATGGGGTCATGTCGAGCATGGTCAGTTTACCTAACCACACGTTTACTGGCAGGCTTAGTCCTCTAAGCGGTTAACCAGTATTGTGCACATTCTTTTGCCAGGAACTGAAACTGCCCTTCTTGAATCAGCGGAAGGGAGAGAATGACCGTAGAAAATATTTCATTATCAATCTCCACGAAAGAATGTTATTTAGGGTTAATACTTTAAACCCTGTAGACTGGTACAGACCCAATGCAAACATTGTAGATCCTGATGAGATGGCTCATACTGAGTCATCTCATCAGGATCTACAATGCTTGCCATCTTGTTAATGATCATTGACTAATCCCCCTATTTACAAAGAACGGACATGACCAAATTCAAAGATGGAAGAGTACATTTCAGAAACTCAGGGATGAATGGGTTAATGTGGCACATACCTGCCATGGAATACCACCAAATATCAGGAGAAGATAACTGTCGATATATATCCCAGCTGATGCTGCATCCACTGTCTTGATCCAGTTCTTTGTCGAATTTTCCAGAATATCACCTACTGCATCATTTGCAAAGGCAAAAGGTATGGATATCCACTGTAGAATAATAATAGAAGAATGAGACAGAAATCTAAACTAAAACATCATAACAACTATATGTGTCATGTTTCCATTCCAACTGCAGCATCTTATAGTTTGTTATAAAAGGCCAAAGGCCAAATATCACCTGGGCCCAGTTGTTCAAAGCGTCGTTAGCTTAACGAGCTCGTTAAGGGTATTTTCGTTAACTGTTTTAGCGGCTTCAATATGCAATATTCTGATATTTTTTGCTGAAAAAATGTGAGTAGCTTTTGCACTGCAAAAGCTACTCACATTTTTTCAGCAAAAAATTTCAGCATATTTGTGTATCACTCGATTTAAATTTTAGCGAATCGTTAACTAACGACGTCGTTAGCTTTGAACAACTGGGCCCAGATGTTGAAAGCATTGTTATCATGCACTGCTTCTTATTATGTTGATCTTAGCTGTGAAGTTTTATGAAAATCTAACCAAATCGGCAGAAGTACTTTGTGTCACAAATTCAGAGGGACATATATATGGGTCATATATATTAACCTACAGATCAACAGATTTTCCGACCTGACAGCTCCTATACTCCCCTTCTCCAACTTCATTTCTGAAATCAGGACATATAATAAAGTATCCATATTTTAAGGTGCACAGTCTGCATATGATGGGTGAAAGGAAGGCATCACTGAGGTTACTGTATTTACCCTAAGTATTCGGACACCTCAACTCCTTACCATACTTGTTCTAAAATTTGATCAAGCACAATTTACTACCAGATGTTGTGTCTAAAAATTGCTGGATGAGTGGCATGCACCTCCAACTGCTCCATATCAAAATGTCTTGGTCTGATCCAGATATAATTTAGGCAAATTAACCCTTGTCCTGCTGAAAAAATTAAGATGCCATGCCTATTGCTAATTTTCAGCCAATCAGATTACTTGATCAAGATTGCTGCTATAAATTCACACACTTAATGGCAAACAGTGCAGATCCAGATCAGTTGGCTTCTGAAGAAGCCAACTGATCTGGATCTACACTGTTTGCAAAGGAAGGGTATATCTGGGTTCAGCAGGACAAGGGTTAAGTCTGATCTAGATGTAATTTAGGCAATATAAGTGCTATGTCTATATTCAACCCATTTTAGATTGAACAAGAGGCCTACGGGCCATGGCTTGCTTGCTTGAGTGAAATGGCCACTGCAGATATGAAGATGTTATGCAGCATTTTTTCCAATTCTGTCATTGCAACTAATAAAAGGATCATCATTTGAGCAATTCTTGGTTTTGAAGAAGAAGAATTTGATTTTTATTATTATTTTTTTTTACCATATATGGGCATAACAGTCAATGGCGCATGGCCATTTGAAGAAACTTTCAATCCATTTTCAACAGTAGGATCAAATTGATTCAATGGCTTTGGAGGAGTTGTCATTTGAACGCACTAATGGACAGATGAACAGACGGATGTTCTCATCAAATGGGTATTATGTGACATTTGTGTGGACAACTGATGGCTATGTGATTTTTTTTTTTTATGTGACCTGCCATCATATATCATATCATATCATAATCGGATTTTTGATTAACATGCAGGTATAAGGGCATCATCCACATCAGTGAGCCCCCTTCCAGATAGCTGGCTTGCCGCACTGATGGCTATGTGATTCTTTTTTTATGTGACCTGCCATCATATATCTTATCATATCATAATCAGATTTTTGATTAACATGCAGGTATAGGGGCATCATCCACATCAGTGGGCCCCCTTCCAGATAGCTGGCTTGCTGCACGCATGGCAGATCTCACACCAGATCTCCACATATTTCTATCATGAGGGTTGATAGCCGAGAGCTTCACTCTCTGCAATCCCTCTCTGTCAGCTGCTTCCATGTCATCTTGGGCCTCCCAGGCCCGCGCTTTCCCTCAACCTGTATGTGAAAGGCTGTCTTGACTGCATTAGAGCATTCCACATGTCCATACCAGTGGAGCCTCCTCTCCTTCAGAATGAGGTCAGATCCTCAATGCCAAGCCACGCAAGTAGCTCATTGGACCTGGTTGTGACAACATCTTGCGGTCTGACGTTGCAGATCTGCCTGATCATTGCCCTGTCATTTCACTGCAGACGTTGGAGGTTTGGTTTTGTCAATGGCCAAGTCTCACTGGCATGGAGCATTGCTCTCCACACACAAGAGCTGTACACACGGCCATAAGTCTTGAAAGAGAGGTGGCATGAAGACAGAACCGGTAGCAGCTCCTTGAACTTCTTCCAGGCGGTTTTCACATGTGTTGTGGTTGAAAGTCCATACCAGTGGAGCCTCCTCTCCTTCAGAATGAGGTCAAATCCTCAATGCCAAGCAACGCAAGTAGCTCACTGGACCTGGTTGTGACAACATCTTGCGGTCTGACGTTGCAGATCTGCCTGATCATTGCCCTGTCATTTCACTGCAGACGTTGGAGGTTTGGTTTTGTCAATGGCCAAGTCTCACTGGCATGGAGCATTGCTCTCCGCACACAAGAGCTGTACACACGGCCATAAGTCTTGAAAGAGAGGTGGCATGAAGACAGAACCGGTAGCAGCTCCTTGAACTTCTTCCAGGCGGTTTTCACATGTGTTGTGGTTGAAAGTTCACAGCCATCTGCTGCTGAGAGCATGTCTCCTAGGTAGCAAAAGGAAGCTACCACCTCCAGCTTGTCAGGTCCAATTTGGACTTCCCTCTGTGGTTTGCCGTCCAAGGGGCGTGCACTTCCCTGGCACTGTGTACATCTGTAGTCAGGGTCCTTTGTCAAGCGCTTGAGCGCACTGCATTTCTTGTGCACCCAGTGTTTGCAGCTGTTGCAGAAGATGCTGTTGCTGCCCACTCCAGTGGGACAGACGGCACATGGAAACTCGCTTGAACTCTGCAGGAGGTCCAGGCCCATACCACAGATCATGATCTTCATCTTTCCTGCATTTTACTCTCAGTCTTTTCTTTTCCATTGCTTCTTTCCAAGTCAAGAGCCTCCTGACACATTCCTCGAGGGATTCAGCAATGATAACAAGGTCATCGTCATAGAGGTCCTCACAGGGAACCCCAGAGTGGAACTCTCGTGATAAGGCTTAAAGCAAAATGATGAAGAGAAGCGGGCTGAGTACTGAGCCCTGGTGAACTCCAACCTTCACTTCAAACTCTTCACTGTACCAACACGGACACGGCTCCGTGCATCTGCATACATCCCCTGCACCAGTCGCACAATCCACTCTTCCACACCAAGTTTTCTCAGCACCCACCAGATGACCTTCCGAGGTACTCGATCAAAAGCCTTCTTCAGGTTTACGAAAGCCATGTAGAATCTCTTGTTAGCAGCTAGGTACTTCTCTTGCAGTTGCCTGACAACAAAAATTGCGCCTGTTGTGCCTCTGCTTGGGACAAAGCCAAACTGGGAATCAAACTGGGAATCGTTGATAGACACCAACTGTCTGATGAGGCCGTCCACAATCCTCTCCAGAACTTTCATGACCTAGTCAGCCTGAGACCGCGGTAGTTGCCCCTTTCCAATGTATCCCCCTTTCCGTTGTAGTGCCACATGAAATGAAATGAAAATTTTCTAACGAAATGGGTATTATGTGACATTTGTATGGAATAAATCTGATGAAGTGGGGGTTAATGACTGTATGTCACATAAATGTATGGATAACAGTCAAATAACCCCCATATTGTTAGCCTGGAGAGAGGGACTGACAGACAAACAGATGGATGATGGACAAAAAGTGATCACTATAGCTCAACCTGGGCATAGCTCAGGTGAGCTAATAAACCCCACCACAATAAATATTGGAAAAGTGAATTTCAATTTTAGGTCAGACTATGTGATTTAGACGTTCCTAGAGAATAAAAGCACCACAAGCATAACACCCCGCAATAGCAATTATTTGTTTATGTATTAAAGTTACCGTTGCAAAAATGTCTGGAAAGAAAATGACGGAGGGACAGATAACAATCCTAAACCAGATCTTGATAATATCAATGGACAGATAACAATCCTAAACCAGATCTTGATAATATCAATGCATATAGCAAGTTTGGTTTAAAGGCCTTGTTATTTACTCAAGTTATTGTCCAGAAACGAAAATATGGGCATGTCTCGGGCAGATAACTCTGTAAAAATTTGACAAAATTTGCCCATTAGCAATTCCAAAACAGATCTCTTTAAGGTCAATGCATATAGCAAGTTTGGTTAAAATTCCTTGTTATTTACTCAAGTTATCGCCTAGAAATGAAAATATGGGCGTGTCTTGGGCAGATAACTCTTTAAAAATTTGACGAAATTTGCCCATTAGCAATTCCATACCAGATCTCCTTAATGTCAATATATATAGCAAGTTTGTTTAAAATCCCTTGTTATTTACTCAAAGTTATCGTCCGTAAACAAAAATATGGGAGTGTCTCGGGCAGATAACTCCATAAAAATTTGACGAAATTTGCCCATTAGCAATCCCAAACCAGATCTCCTTAATGTCAATGCTTATAGCAAGTTTGGTTTAAAGGTCTTGTTATTTACTCAAGTTATCATCCAGAAATGAAAATATGGGCATGTCTCGGGCAGATAACTCTATAAAAATTTGACGAAATTTGCCCATTAGCAATCCCAAACCAGATCTTTACAATATCAATGTACATACCAAGTTTGGTGAAAATCCATTGATGTTTACTTAAGTTATCATCCGGAAACAAAAAACGGACGGACGGACATACGATGGACGGACGGACGGACTCACGAGCGGAGTACCCGCTCGTGGGAACGGACTGACACACGGCTGTCCAACGTGAAAGTATAATACTCCGCCACTATTGTGTGGCGGGGTATAAAAATGGCTAAACTATTTGCAAACAGTGAAAATGCTGATCAGATGCCACATTCTGCAATATTTGATCTGGGTCTCCACTGTTTGCCAGTTACCTTTTCGGGGTCTCCTGACTAAAATGGGTTAACGAGTAATTTTATATTTAGAAGTTTGCTTATGAGTATTTTAAATAAAATTAAGAAGTTGCTGAAGATTGTTTGCCTATCATTATAGTGCAGGCATTATTTTATTTCCTTTGGGATCATTGAGCCCATCCTGGTTATTTTGAAAATCAAATACTGCTGAAGCCAGTGCTAGGAGGTGTATGCAGCCTCATAAACTACAGTGTGCTTATGAAGAGACTCAATCAAGCAGAGTCTCTGATTTTCGTGATTTTGTGTTGTTCTTTGTTTCCAAAGGCAATCCTTTTTGACTTTTATTTTAGTTTTGCTTTTTATGGCTGTGTTCTGAAAGTAGTGATATCTGGCTTCCTGTAATGTGTTTGTATAAGGATAACAATATATCTTAATCCTTAAAGTGCCAATCAATATTGTAGTAGACAACATTTCTATCTCTTTTTTTTTTTTATTTTTGATAGAAAGCAGATGATTTACATGAAATGTCAAGACTTATTTTCTATCAAAAATAAAAGAAAACAGAAATGTTGTCTGCTACAAATTTTGCTAGGTCCTCTAAGGGTTATTAACAAGTGGATGAAATCTGTTTTCACCACAACATTTTTTCTGTCAAAGAAATGACTGCTTACTTGTACAGGCTGATTCCAACACTTCAAGTAAAGATTTTAATGGTTAGTTAGAAAGTAACTTTTGTTACCTTTGTACCAAAATATACATTGTGGGTAGTCAGTAGAACTACATTGTGGGTAGTCAGTAGAACTACATTGTGGGTAGTCAGTAGAACTACATTGTGGGTAGTCAGTAGAGCTCCCTTAACTGACATAGCAATGAGTATCTGAAACATGTGTTTAGGTGCAATAAAAATAACAAAAAAAAAAAATCTTAAAAATGTCATCAATATTGTTTTAAGCTATTATAATAACCCAAATATTTGAACACCTTAATTCCTTACCTCCCTAACTTTTAATACCTCCAGATATGTCAAAAAAAACAAAAAAACTACTGACAGTATGGCAAGCACTGTAGACCCTGACAGTAGAGATCACAATCTACACAATTTGTTCAGGCCTATCTGTGCAAATACTGTTGCTAATACCGATACAGGGCCAGCGCCATTTTTGCTAGTCAATGGCCAATGGTATGGTATCTAAATTTTGTGCACTTTAATCTAGCTGCAACCTAATTCCTTACCAGTCCAACAAATATGCAAATCAGCTGCACTACATCTGTATACGCCACAGAATATAGTCCCCCAAATAAGGTGTAGAAGACTGCTATACACGCAGAAACAATAATTGATATACGAGAGTCCAGTTCAAGAATCACAGACAGTGTGGCACCTGAAAAAAAAAAAAAAAAGAAAAAAAAAAAAGAGGACATTGATTTTTATGCACAACACACCACAACCTCTTTATGACACATTACTGGGATCAAAAACAAAAACAGTGTTAACAACTGTGATGTATCCAAACAATAATGTATAGATTATATAGAAAAATGACCATAAATCAAAACTTTATTTTTTGGATACAACTGTTTTGGGCTCCACCTTTAAACCATCTTATGTATAAAACCATCTTATATGAAAACAAGGTTTGACATTTCATTTAAATTGTCCGCTTGGCAGATGATTTGCATAAAATGTCAAACCCTATTTTCAGGGAAAAATAAGAAAAAGTTTTTGTAATTGTCTGCTGGAAGTTTTATACAGCAATCTGAATTAATATTGAACTATAGAGTGTCTGTCCATAGCTCCATATTTCTATAATGCTCACAAACACTTTTTTACCCTGTCACACTGAACCTGAATAAACAATCAATTCAATGTAGTGTTGCATGTCTACAGCACATAAGAAAGAAATACAACAAATTTGATTGGTGTATTTCTTCCAACAAACTTGATTGGTGTAACAGGAGATACAACATGGTATAAGAGGAAATACAATAATGCAAAACAACTACCATGATTTGACCATTTGACCCCTGTCCTTGGTTCTAGGGATCAGGATCAGAACAACATGGTGTTGCATGACCACAGCACATTGGGAAGGTGTATGAAGTCCATCCAACAGTGGACAGGAGACAGCATAGCAGACAGATGAAAGGATGGATCGATGGAGAGGTAATCACAATATCCCCAAGTTTTCATTACCACTCTCTGGGCAAATTCAAAAGACAACAAACTGATATTTTTCCCAGAAAACAGGACTTGACATTGCATGCAAATTGTCCCTATTGGAGACAATTTGCATGCAATGTCAATTCTTATTTTCTGGGAAAAAAAAAAAAAAAAAAAATATATATATATATATATATATATATATATATATATATATATATATATATATATATATATATATACAGTTCAAAATTTTGTCTGCTGAAAATTGGACCCAGAATGCTATGCTCAGATGCTAAGTTTAAAAAGCTTGGGAATAATAAACATTTGGTATTAGAATACTGAATAAACACACATAAATATGGTACATGTACTGTTAACCCATTGTAGACTGAATGAACTTCCCCACACTATATATTGGAAGATTCTAATTTGATTTTAGGAAAGTCAGGCTATGTGATTTAGATACTCCTAAAGAAAATTGGTGGAACTATTTGCAAAAAAACACCTGATCAGACACCGCATTCTGCAGCATCTGATCTGGGTCTGCACTCTTTGCCAATTAGCCTTTTAGGAGTCTTTTGATTAAAATGGGTTAAACCACTTTCCTTTGATTTTTTATTTGAAAATTTGAAGACCATTCAAAGAAATCATTAAGGAGTTAGTTCTGGGATAATTTTCTCCAATTCTCCTAAAAAATCATGTGTTGTAGGTACTCATTAGAAGTGCCTCAGTGAGGCACTTTTAATGACTACCCCAATACAAGTTTTTATTGAGAAATAAGAAAAAAACATCCCAAAACTATCGACAAATACTCCTCCTTAGCTCTTCTCCCGACCATTTTCCTTTTCTTCCCTTTTTTTTTTTTGTTCCTAAATCATGTCTTTGCATTATATTCAAACTAGCTCTTCAGTCAATTACATGGCAGACTACTCTTTGAAATAGGTTTCTATAAAAAAGAAATAGGTTTTGTTTGTTTGTGCCCAGTCAACCCAATGGGGTCATGTTGAGCGCAATCAGTTTACCTAATTACACCTTTGCTGGGCAGGCTTCATCCTCTAAGCAATTAACCAGCATTGTGCACATTCTTTTGACAGAAACTGACAACTGCCCTTCTTGAATCAGAGGTAGGGAAAAAAATCACCGTAGAAAACATTTCATGATCAATATCCTTAAAAGAATGTTGCTGACCCTGCAGGGGTCAAACCTGCAATCTCCTGATCACCAGTCTGCTACACATCCAAATGAGCAACCAAGGCCAGCAAGAAACAGGCTTACATAACTCTAGATAAGACAGTATCTGGCTCCGGGGTTATAAAACTTTTTTCATGCTCAACTCAGCTGAGTAGCTGAGCATGAAAATTTCTCTGCTAATAAATATGAAAATGCAACTATCATTGGCATTTTCATATTTATTAGCAGAGAAAATTTCATGCTCAGCTGAGTTGAGCATGAAAAAAGTTTTATAACCTCAGGCCCTGGATGAATATTTTTCTTCCAGAAAAATATCTACAGTGCTATCCTTGAGGCTTTTGTATGGAGGTGACAGTAATACAGAAGTTAAATATATACCTTTGTAAAACAGTACTTTTGGAAATCTCAGAAGTGGCCATTTTAGGGAGGTGTCTGTTATTGAGAGGTGACCATTTGGAGGTTCAACTGTATTATTTGAGCCAGTGCACTACAAAACCTACAATAAGACTTGTGTGACCAGTGATGACTCAGATCAGCCTGCGCATTTGCGCAGTCTGATCAGAGTCTTTGCTGATTGCATGTGCCTTCTACAGCCTAAAGAGGGACAACAAGAACCTTTGCCATCCTGGGTGGATGTACAGATTGATCTGAGTCTTTGCTGGTCACACAGGGTTATTGTAGGTTTTGTCATGCACTGGCTTGTTTTTGGTTGGCTTATCTAGATCTATGTTAGCATCTCTATTCAAAAGAACTATCAAGCTTTTATTTTCAGAAAAAACAACAACAAAAAACATTTACAAATATTGGAATCTATCTGCTAAAGACTGCATCAGTCTGCTTTAACGCTTACTGCACTATAGGCAAATTTAGCAGATGACAAACTGTTGACATTTTTTTTTTTTTTTTTCCCAAGAAAATAGGATCTGACACTTCATGCAAATTGTCTCCTAAGGAGACAACTTGCGGATCTGACACTTCATGCAAATTGTCTCCTCAGGAGACAATTTGCATGAAATGTCAGATCTTATTTTCTAGGAAAAGTAAGAAAAAAATATTTCAAAATGTTGTCTGCTGAAAATTTTTCCCAGCATGCAAAGTGTTAAAGGTGTTCTGAGTAAAATGTTATCTGGAAAACAAAGCTCCATTTAAGGTGATAATTTAGGGATAATTTAGATTTGAAAAAAAAAAAAAAAAAAAAATAGAGTCTATGTTTTCACTGAAGTAATGCAAATAAGAACACCACTTTATCCTTAAAGTGCTAATTACAACTGCAGCAGGCGACATCTTAATATATATTCATACATTTTTTTTTTTCAGAGAAAACAAGGCATGATATTTCATGTGAATCATCTGCTAGATAGATGATTCACATGAAATGACAAGTCTTATTTTTTCTGAAAAATAATGAAATAAAAAAATAGAATATGGTCTGCTACAATTTGCTTTAGGCTTTATGGGTTAAAAGAATATTTTACAAATATATGAATAAAACCTATTTACAACTGGGTCTTTTTATACATCACATTTTTTTTTACACCTGCATGACCTTTAGTATGTTCTAGGACATGTTTCTTTTATTTTCCCAGGAAAACATTTACATTTCCTTCAAATTACCTCTTTCAAATTATCTTAAAAGAAGGCAATCTAAATGGAATATTTAACTTTTTTTTCTGGGAAAAAATATCGCATGACAAAAATTCCCTCCTACTATTTAATCTTGTCATTGATATCCACCCATATGTAACATAATTCCAGATAAGGCACTTTTTTACAACCTGAAACATTGATATTTTTTGTATTTCTCCACAAAAACATATATTGTGGGTATTCATTAGAAGCATGTCACAGAGGTGCTTCTTATGACTACCCACAACATGTTTTCTTGGAGAAATAAAAGCCTTTTTTCTGGGAGCAAATATTGAATGACAAATAAGGATAACTTTGGAGGAAATCTTTAAACCAATTTTTCTCCTACTTTTAGTATTTATATCCATTACCCTGTCATTGATATCCACCGACATGTAACATAATTCCAGATTAGGCCCTTTTTTTTAACCAAAAAGTACTGCTATTTTTCTTGTTTCTCCATGAAAGTATATATTGTGGGTACTCTATAAGCATCTCAGTGAGGCACTCCTAATGGTACCCATAACATAATATGATGCACATAGCAGTGAGAGATGAACAGTCAACACATTATCTCGACTTCGCTTATCTCGAATAATCACTTATCTCGAAGTGAAAATCTGGCCTCTGTTTAAACATGAAACTCTAACAAGTGTGGAAAAGAGGAGAAATCGCTCCTAAGGGGCAATTTCTCCTCTTTTCCACAATATTTTCCCTAACTTCAGGAGCCAAATTACATATTCACTTGTGAAATGTGGCTGTTTGATTTATTTTTCTCTCAATGCTACAAATCCTGCCCCGAGGTTATAAAACTTTTTTCATGCTCAACTCAGCTGAGCATGAAATTTTCTCTGCTAATAAATATATAAATGCCAACAATAGTTGGCATTTTCATATTTACTAGCAGAGAAATTTTCATGCTCAGCTACATTTAGTGAGAAAGAATTTGCAGTTGTTAGTAATTAAAGATTTATAAGCAGAACAAATTTCATGCTCAGCTGAGTTGAGCATGAAAACAGTTTTATAACCTCGGGATCAGATATGTCGATGGACAGATATCTCAAAGTATTTCAGTGTCCCTTGGACCAAGATAAAAAGAGTCAAATATATGTGCTAGCATATAATAAAATTGGATCTGCAGAATAAGGGTAAATTTTGTCAATCTTCGGCCTTACCTAGAGCAGCCAGGATGGCTGCCGACCAGAAAACTTCTCCCAGAAGGGCTGGAATATAGAGTAAACCACCCATTCTTTCACCATATTTCTGGGAGAAAGGGTCTAACATAGTTACATAGCCCTGGGACCTCATCTTCTTTGCGAAGAAAAACCCACCTGAAATAAACAGTGTACCTGTACATGAGAACTTGCTTGGGACAGTCAACATTGTTAAGGTCATTTTGAGTCGGTCAGTTAATCTCATCATACTTTTCCTGGGTGGGCTTTGTCCTCTAAGTGGTTAACCAGTACTTTGTGCACATACTTTCGCTAGTAAGTGACAAATTTCCTTCTTGAATCAACAGAACGGGGAGAATGACAGTAGGAATTACATGTATTTCATGATCAATCACCATGTAAGTTACGTGGCAGAGCTGAGATTCAAACTTGCAAACCCTAGATCTGCAGTCAGAGGCTCTACCAGCTGTGCTATGGTGCCTGTAGACTGGCTCCAGTCTCCAGTAACTAAATAGTTTTTCTTATAATCCTGTTTGATAATCCACTAAAATAAAAACAAAATAATATCATGACTATAAAGTCACTAGAGTGACCAGCCTTTGTTATGCTATCATTTTGGTTTTATTTTAGTGGATTATCAAACAGGATTTTAAGAAAAAATATTTAGTCACTGGAGATTGGAGACAGTCTTTGGAGCCTGGCACATCCAGGATAAAACAACAATGTTACCTCATATTCAGGGCCCAGTTGTTCAAAACTAACGACATCGTTAGTTAATGATTCGTTAAAATTTACATTGAGTGATATGCAAATATGCTGAAATTTTTTGCTGAAAAAAATATCAGAATAGTGTATATTGAATCCACTAAAACAGTTAACGAAATGACCCTTAATGAGCTTGTTAAGCTAACGACGCTTTGAACAACTGGGCCCATATCTACATAAGGAACATTTTTTCAATAAAAAAGTGATTTTTTTTTCTCATTTATTCACAAATAACATGTTTTTGTAGGGAAATAAGACCTATTTATCTATATATCCCTCTTATTTAGAGCTCTGACATGTTTTTTTTGAAGACCGAAATTGCAACCCAGCCTGACTTTTCAATGTGGTTAGTTACTCGTCTTTACAGCTTAGCCTTCAATATAACCAAGCCACTCCAAATAGAAACTGACAGGATCAGGCTGGACTGCATTGTCTATGCTGGTACTTAACCCTTGTCCTGCTGAGCCCGGATATGCCCTACCTTTACAAACAGTGTAGATCCAGATCAACTGGCTTCTGAAGAGGGCAACTGATCTGGATCTGCACTGTTTGTTATTCAGTATGTGAATTTGTATCAACAAATAGAATCTGATTGGCTGACTATTATAAGTCTGCATAGCAGACAAGGGTTAACAAAATATATGGACCTTTTCTATTTGGAGGGAGCTGAAGTATTTATATTGTTCTTATTTGGAAAACATGCATCATACCATCTTAACACCATTCAAAATTGTAGCAAATGGCATTCTAAAATTTTCCACATATTTTCCCAAGAAAATAAGGCTTGGCTTCATGTGCATTGTCTGCCTAGACAATTCACATGAAATGTCAGCCTTATTTTCTCTGGAAAAATTAATTAAGAAAAAAAATAAGAATGTCATCTTCTGCTATCATGACCAGGGCCTAGTTGTTTAAAACTGACAATGTTGTTAGTTAACGTATCTTTAAAACTTTGATCATTAAATATGGTGTATATGCTTATATTTTTGCTGAAAAAATGTGAGTAGCTTTTGCATTTGCAAAAGCTACTCACATTTTTTCAGCAAAAATAGCTGTGAATTAGATATTTCATTTACCAGAACAGTTAACATTTTGACCACTAACGAGCTTGTTAAGCTAACAATGCTTTGAACAACTGGGCCCAGCATTTTATGCTTTAAAAAAAATGTCTGCTGCAGAGAAAAAATATTAGCCCTTGTCCTCCTGAACCTAGATATGTTCTGCCTTTGCAAACAGTGTAGATCCAGATCAGTTGCCTTCTGAAGAAGCCAACTGATCTGAATCTGCACTGTCTATCAATAAGTATGTAAATATGTATCAACAACCTGGATCAAGTAATCTGATTGCCTGAAAATTAGAAATGGGCATGGCATCTTAACCCTTAAAGTGCCAATCACAACTGCAGCAGACGACAATTTTAATTTTTTTTTTTTTTTTTTTTTTTTTCAGAGAAAACAAGTTTTAATGTCAAGACTTGTTTTCTCTGAAAAAAAAATTGAATGTTGTCTGCTACAAATTTTGCTTGGCGCTTTAAGGGTAAATTTATTCAGCATGACAGGGATTAGTTTAGCAATCATGGTATGTTGTGTACATGGTATGTTGTGGTACTCAATAGAGGTGCCTCACTGTAGGCAGTTGTAATGACCACCCACAATACTGTATATGATTTGTTTGTGCTGAGGTTTTATGGCCCAGTCAACACAATGGGGTTATGTCAAGCGTGCGGTCAGTTTACTTAACCACACATTTATTGGGCAGGCTTAGCCCTCTAAGCGGTCAACCAGTATTGTGCACATTGAACTTCTTTTGCCAGAAACTGACAATTGCCCTTCTTGAATCAGTGGAATGGAGAGACTGACTGCAGAAAGTATTTCATGATCATGTCTCCCCAAAAGTATGTTGCCAACCGAGCTGGGATTGAATCAGCAACCTCCTGATTACCAGTCGGATGTGCATCCATCTGAGCCACCAAGGCTGGCCAATATTGTATATGATTTCATGGGGAAATAAGAAATGCAAACATTAGCATACTTCTTTTATTTGGAGCTCTGCTATGGTGATGGGACATGTAAAACTCACCTATGAGAAGGGACATAGCATATCCAAATGGAGCTTGGCACCAGACGAACCCATCTCGGACAATATATTCTGATGTTCCATTAATGAAGCCTCCTCCTACCCATGTTGCTGCAAAAGAAGTCCATGTGTACAGTTGTTAAACATAACAAAATTATTTTTACATATACCCAGGTGAATCTAGAAAAAAGTCTTCCTATTTTTGCTTCCAAAATGGGAGCTACTCTTAAAAGAAAGAATTTGCTCCAAGTGGGAGCAAATTCTTTGCTTTAAGAGAAGCCCCCATAATAATTATCTTTAGTGTTTGTTAGTGTTGAGGTTTTACGGCTCAGTCAACCCAATGGGGTCATGTCGAGCGCGGTCAGTTTACCTAACCATATGTTTACTGGGCAGGCTTAGTCCTCTAAGCGGTTAACTTATCTTTAGTGATCTCTTTTTATTGCAAATAAATTTTCTTACACATATGTGTAATGTGCATAATGTACTTAATGAGATACAACACATATGTTAAAAGCATCAGTACATTAATGTAGTTGTCAAGCTAACTCCAACATTCAATACCGTGTTTGGCCTAATTACTGCACTGCATGCCTGTTTTTCAAAATAACTTGTGGTAAAAAAAAAAAAATATGTAGCTACCTGTACACATTAACCCTTAAAACGCCAAGAAAATCTGCATCTGAAAATGTCATCTGTTTATGTCGTCTGCTGAATATTCTTGCAAACTTTTCGAACCTATTTTTGCATATAGGCAAACAGTGTGGACCCAGATCAGACTGCTCCTAAAGGAGCAGTCTGATCTGGGTCCACGCTGTTTGCAACAATGACTTTTAAAGTGAACGGCAGAAGACAAAGCAGACGACAATTGTTGTGACTGGCGCTTTAAGGGTTAAAAAGTCAGCAAATGACTTATTTGAAGACATTTATGCATTTTTTTTTCTGATTTTCTTTATATAAGCAAGCATATGATGTGGCACTCATTTGAATTACATTGACAAGTCAATGCAATTCAAATGGGTACCCACAACATACGAGTATGTCTTTATAAAGAAGTAGACAAAAGGTACACTGTCTGTAATCTGAAGAATACAGAATTGCTAAACTGTGCACATATAGGGGTATGTGCAGTAATTAGGTCAAATATTGTATTTTTTCACATGAAAATTTGAATACTCTGATCTCTTTTGATGAAAAAATCAGTGCACTTCAAATTTTTGTGCTACAATATCAAACAGCATGTTCACTTAAGACTTAGTTAACCTTTACCACTCTCTGGGCAAATTTAACAGACAACAAGCTTATGATGTTTTTATTATTTTTTCCAGAAAATAGGCTCTGACATTTCATGGATATTGTGTCCTGTGGATGTTCAGACTGATCTGAGCCTTTGCTGGATGCACAAGCGATCTTGTAGGTAATGCTGCACCCTAGACTATATCAAAGAACAGGGAACGTCCTGATCAGGCTGTGCAGATATTCAAACTGACTGATTAGGGCCTTCACATGCCATGAGCAAATTCTTTTGGGGAATATCTTAATCCTTAAAGCGCCAAGCAAAATTTGTAGCAGATGACATTTGATTTTTTCATTTTTTTTTTTTATTTTTCAGAGAAAACAGGTCTTATCATTTCTTGTGAATCGTCTGCCAAGCAGACGATTCAAATGAAATGTCAAGACTTGTTTTCTCTGAAAAATAAAAGAAGAAAAAAATAAATAAATAAAAAAAGAAAAAAATGTCGTCTGCTGCAGTTGTGAATGGTGCTTTAAGGGTTAAGCCCAAATGAGTCTGATCCTTTTTGTAGTTAACATTTAGTAATCTGGGTAAAAAATTCAATTGAAGACATTCTGAAAGATTTGTCTTACTTTGCTGAAAAAATAGTGAGAAGATAATCTGTAATTTGTATGAAATGTCAAACACTATTTCCTGCAAAAACAAGAGCTGTTGCAGGACAGTCTAACTTGCCTAAATCATGCTTTGCCTCTAAAACTAAAATTTTTTTGAAGTCCGTAACCTTGAGCCAAGGTCACTGTGGATTGGGATGGTACAGCATAGCACTTCAGACTAGTATCTAACATCAAGGCAAGTATGAACTACTTCCATCCAGAGGTTCAGGAGACACAGCTGACACAATAGTGACTGCTGTTGCTCTACCTGTACTTTTGTACAGGCAAGCTAAAAACAGAGAAAAACAACTTCAATTTAAGCCATTTTATTCTGAATAGACTCTCCCACACTATATATATATCGGAAGAATCCAATTTCAATTTTAGGTATGTCAGGCTATATAAAGTATATATTTCTAAAGGAAAAGGCCAAACTATTTGCAAACAGTGAAGACCCTGATCAGACACCACATTCAGCGGCGTCTGATCTGGGTCTGCACTGTTTGCCAATTACCTTTTAGCAACATCCAGAATACACTGGGTTAAGATCTGCTGAATTAGCCAAATGAGTGCCTAGAATCATGAATGTTTGTTTCAAATCAGCAAAGGCAAGAATTGTGTTTATTTATAAGGAAGCAAAGAAAGGCTATGTGACTATTGTTTTGATTAATTTCCCTCTGTTAATTTCCATAATTATCTTGTTTGTTTGCAGTACTATTCAATTACAAATGATTGGTAGCTTCTGTTGGGTAATTTCTATGCTTTTGTTTTCAGTGCTGGCCAATAATAGGTTTAACTTGTAACCTTTTAATGAAATTGTTAACATGGTTGTATCTGCGGTATATCCTTGTCTTTGCTATGAATTCAGCTTAATCAAATCTTACTATGAATGGAAAAAAATACACTGCAGCATTTTGCGGTTTTTTTTGTTTGTTTTTTTCTAATAAAACAATATTCATGCACAAGACTGTTTTGTCTTTTTTGGAGCAATTTGGGAAAGTACATTTACCTGTAAATGTGTACATTTATTGTACATTTATCTTACATTTGGCTAAGTACATTTACCTGCTTATTTCAGTAAGAACAGTTACCTATAATTTTGGGTACATTTAAGTAAGTACATTTGACTGCACATATTGGTAGGCACATTATCTGTACATTTACCTATATATTTGGGTAAGTACATACTGTACATTTACCTGTACATTTGGGTATGAACATTTACCTGCACAATCATGCAAGTACATTTATCTGTACATTTGGGTAGGTACTTTACCTGAATATTTGGGTTACTACATTTACCTGTACATTTAGGAAAGTACATTAACCTGTAAATATAGGAAAGTACATTTACCTGTACATTTGGGTAAGTACATTTACCTGTACATTTGGGTAAGTATTTTAACCTGTGAATTCGGAAAAGTATATTTACACGTGCATTAGGGTAAGTACATTTACCTGTACATTTGGGTTAGTACATTTACCTGTATATTTTGGTATATACATTTACCTGCACATTTGGGTCTGTACATTTACCTGTGAGTAAGACATTAAATCTGCATATTTGGGTATGTACATTTACCTGTGCATTTGGATAGGTATAATTACCTGTACAGTTAGGTAAGTAAAGTTACTTGAAAATTGTGGAAAGTACATTTACATGTACATCTGAGTAAGTATATTTACCTGTATATATGAGTAAGTACATTTACCTGTACATTTAAGTAAGAATATTTACCTGTGAATTTTGAAATGTACATTTGGGTTAGTACATTTACCTGTATAATTGGGTTTGTACATTTACCTGCACATTTTGGTATGAAAGTTTACCTGTACATTTTGGTAAGTAAATTTACCAGCATATTTGGGAATGTACTTAACCTGTACATTTAGATAAGTACATTTACCTGTACATTTAGGTAAGTACATTTACTTGTGCATTTTGGAAAGTACAATTAAATTACCTGTATATTTGGGTTTGTACATTTACCTGCACATTTTGGTATGAATGTTTACCTGTACATCTGGGCAAGTAAATTTACCTGCATATTTGAGTATGTACTCAACCTGTACATTTAGATAGGAACATTTACCTGTACATTTTGGAAAGTACAATTACATGTACATTTGGGTTAGTACATTTACATGTACATTCAGTTATGTACATTTACCTGGACAATTAGGTATGTACATTTACCTGTTCATTTGGGTAAGAAATTTACCTGCACATTTTGGTTTGTACATTTACCTGTATATTTGGATAAGTACATTTACCAGTATAGTTCGGTAAGTACATAACCTGTACATTTGGGCATGTACAGTTACAGTACTTTTACTTGTACATTTGGGTATGAACATTTACCTCTACATTTACCTGTATAGTTTGGTTAGTATATTTATCTGCATATTTGGGAAAGTACATTTACCTGTACATTTTGGAAAGTACAATTACCTATATATTTGGGTAAGTACCTTTACTTTACATTTACCTGTACATTTGGGTAAGTACATTTACCTGGACAGTTTGGTATGTACATTTACCTGTACATTTGGGTAAATAAATTTACCTGTACATTTCAGTAACATATATTTACTTGTATATTTGTGTAAGTAATTTATCTGTACAGTTGGGTATGTACATTTACCTGTACATTTTGGTTAAGTATATTTACTTGTATATTTGTGTAAGTACATTTATCTGTTCAGTTGGGTATATACTTTACCTGTATATTTGGGTAAGTACTTTTTCCTGTACATTAGGGTAAGTACATTTACCTGCATAAATTTTGGGTAAGTACATTTACTTACATATTTGGTTACATATATTTACCTGTATATTTGGGTAAGTACATTTATCTGTACAGTTGGGTATATAGTTTATCTGTATATTTGGGTAAGTACATTTTCCTGTACATAAGGGTAAGTACATTTACCTGCACATTTGGGTAAGTGCATTTACTTACATATTTGGTTACATATATTTACCTGTATATTTGGGTAAGTACATTTATCTGTACAGTTGGGTATATACATTTACCTGTATATTTGGGTAAGTACATTTTCCTGTACATTAGGGTAAGTATATTTACCTGCACATTTGGGTAAGTACATTTACTTACATATTTGGTTAAGTACATTTACTGTACATTTGGGTAAGTACATTCACCTGCACATTTGGTAAGTAAATTTACTGTACATTTACATTTATATTTGGATATGTACATTTAATGTACATTTACCTGTTCATTTGGGTTTGTACATTCACCTGTATAAAAATACATTCATGTGTACATTTGGGTAAGTACATTTACCCATACATAAAAGCCATATTCAAAGTTTTGCCCTTGGCACTATTGGCAATTTTACCAATCGGAACAGCCGGCCTCGGTGGCTCAGTTGGATGCACAGCCAACTGGTGATCAGGAGGTTGCCAGTTCGACCCCCACCAGGTCGGCAACATTCTTTCATGGTGACTGATCATGAAATATTTTCTATAGTCATTCTCTCCCTTCTGCTGATTCAAGAAGGACAGTTGTCAGTTTTTGAATTAAAAATGTGCACAATACTGGTCAACATGTTAGAGGACTAAGCAAAAGTGTGGTTAGGTAAACTGACTGCACTTAACATGACCCCATTGGGTTGACTGGGCCGTAAAACCTCAATACAAACAAACCAATCAGAACCATTGGTTGCCAGCGGTACCATTAGGTAACTGAAAAACCAGAACAGTTTACTGAATCATTAAGAGTTTGTTTGGAGTTTTGGCATTGTATACCAATGCATTTCCGAGTTTTGCCATTAGTGCTATTTGTGCCAGGGACTGTCAATGGTATTGACAGACCATTTTATAGATGCCCTAAGAGTGTAGGTAAATTTACAACACAGGAAAGTTAGTTGTTGTGGCTGTTGTACCACAAAAGTTCAGACAGGTTGAAAGGTGGGATTTTGTTTCATCATAGCAATGACTACAGACAAAAAGTAATCTCCTTATGTCAGAAAAAACACTGAAATATATGGCAGACAGGAAGTTCTCTTGTTAAATGTTTGAATGCAGAACTTAGCATTATCAGCATTAGCAGGGAATCATTTTTGGGCGGTTTTAGGTTGTTCTTAGGTCAATAGCGCAAGAAGTACGGATTGTCCAAATAGGGTATATCAAATCTGGTGGCGGTTTGTACTAGCGTTATACACTCTGATGCTTATAAATAGCGAATAAATAAACAAAACCAAAGAAAACTTCAAACTTTTGAAGAAATAAGATTTTTATCATACTGAGTACACTATCATTGGACAAATATAAACACCCCAGTAAAACATGCCAAATGTACAGCCTGGGTAACAGGCAGAGATGATTTTAGGAATCTGCAACAGAGGGGGAGCTCTCCCAATGACACACAGTGGGGGTGAGGAGGGTCAAAATCCAAAAAGAAGTGAGGCTATAACTTGCCTAACAATTAAATATTCTGGATGTTCTTTTCTTTCCACTTATCTAGCTCCCTAGAGGTATTGCTTAAATTGACCATTTTGACCTATCTCTCTTGGTAATGTGGGCGGGACATTTCAACAGTTTGCTTAAGCTCTGCTTCAGAACATACAAACAATAACAAAATAGTCCTTAAACTACTTATTTTCTGCAATTATTATCAGAATAATATAATTTAAGAATATGAATGACATTGCCTACCAACATAATGATAAAAAAGTATGCTCAGAACAAAGCACCAAGACATGCGCTTGTCTTAGCACAAATGCTGCTATCTAGTGGTTGTGTTTGAGTTGTTTCCCTTGTACAAGGTCATCCACTGATATGGTATTTTTATAAGTAAATTTGATACCTTGCTTTCATGTCAGAGAAAAAAGAAGAAAGAAAAAAACTGCTATAATACTTTTAAGTCTAGAAGAAAATAAAAACACGCAGCACACATTTATATTGCAGGAATCTGCATTTTTTGGCAGGACTCCCTGATCCAGTCTATAAAACTGTGAAAGGCCACTAGAAATTGGTGCAAATTCCGCAACTGCACACCCTAGAATCATCTCTGAAAAAGTATAATCTGAGTTGTAATCCTTCTTAATACAGAAAAGCAGAAAAAAGGGGCTTAGAGTACTGTTTATGTGTAAATCCAAATCAGTTCCAGAGGCCTAAAGAAGTTCAGGCAACTGCTCCCATTAGCACTCTCAGTGCTTTGATTTTCTACTGCATTCAATTCACTTGTTCTGGTAAAAGATGTCAGAGAATGACTATCTATCAAAGACAATACTTTATAGAACAGACAGAACTTGACTGTTGCTGTAATAAAGCAACAGGCTATGCCATGAAAGCAACAAGCTATGCCATGCTTAGGTTCTGTTATGCCTATGGACCACAAGTGGTGCCAAAGGCAAAAAAATAAGCCAATAACACATTCAGGGTTTTCAGACAACTAATGGTACCAGTGGCAACCAGTGGCACCAATGGCAAAATGCAAACTGCAACTGGCACCCTTGGCTACTATTTACAGCCTTTGGCACCAATGGAAGCCACTGGTGGTCAACTGGCAAAATGAAACCTAAGTATGGCATAACTGGCAGCTTTATTACATCAGCTGTCAAATTATCTGTTTCTGTATGGTACTTTCCATATACAGGATGGCCATCTTCTAATGTCTTTTAGTGCAAAAAGCAAATCAAATGCAAACAAAAAGAAAAAAAAAGATTAACAAGACAACTTCCAGTCTGCTCAAATTTCAGTCTTTACTGACATAAAGAATTTATATGTTTTTCATTAAGAGCATGAAAAGCATCACAATCCTCCCTGTTTCTGCAACTGTGGTAATTATGCCAGCTAATGATGCAATTTTCCTGGGCCCAGTTGTTCAAAATTAACGATGACGTTAGTTAACGATTCGTTAAAATTTACACTGAGTGATACGCAAATATGCTGAAATTTTTTGCTGAAAAAATGTTAGTAGCTTTTGCAGTGCAAAAGCTACTCACATTTTTTCAGCAAAAAATATCAGAATATTGTATATTGAATCGGCTAAAACAGTTAACGAAATGACCCTTAACGAGCTCGTTAAGCTAACGACGCTTTGAACAACTGGGCCCTGCACTATAATTTTATCTGTGATCTAGGGCTCTGCTGATGTTAGCTCCCCAATGCAGCCTGTGTGATACAGCAATAAAACTAATACCAAAACTCTTTGTGCACCAACAATAGCAAAAATTCTAACACACCTAAAGCAGTTGTCTGGTATATTGTATTTGGAAGAAATGCTTATAAAAAAATCAGGGTGCAAGTCATACTCTATAAAGCATCAAACTGTCTTGACCATGTGATTTTGACACTCCCCTGGCTGCTTGTTGAAGACATTTAACTGTATGTTTTTGCAATATATTCCCAGTAACTAAAATACATGTTCCCTCATCAATCCAAAAAAGTCTTCCATCAAGACAGACAGTTCAGAATCCATTTTTTTCCATAATTGTCTGTAGTTTTCCATAATATACCATATTCACCTTAAGTACTTAGACAGACTAGTCTGAGCAAATAATGTAGACTCAGGTCAGAGACCACATTCTGTGGTGTCTCATCAGTGTCTACATTTTTTTGCCACTGAGCCAGCAGTTTTATACACATGAGGATAGAAAAAAATTTAGAACAAGTATGGAAAGAAGTTAAGGTGTCCCAATATATTTAGGGTAAATATAGAAATATAAGGAAGAATACTGTTTTTGTATGATTGATAGTCAATTTCACACCCTAAGTAGCTAAGATAAGTAGTTTTTTTTTATATCTATATATTTCTCTGTGAAAGTGAATGTTCCTTGATCTCAGCAGAGCAGCTTCTAAGAGACGACTGTTGAAAGTCCACAAAATATGATGTGTGTGTGTGTGTGTGTGTGTGTGTGTGTGTGTGTGTGTGTGTGTGTGTGTGTGTGTGTGTGTGTGTGTGTGTGTGTGTGTGTGTGTGTGTGACAGACAGATGGACAGAAAGAGATAGAGACAGAGAAACACAGAGCAGAGAGAAAGAGAGATAGAGAGAAAAATGTCACAAGCTTTATTTTCTGAAAATATTTTAAAATGTTATCTGCTGGTATCTAAATGCTGCATGTTAAAAGTTAATGTTTCCCTGATTATCTTGTGTGTGAGTGATGTAATCAGTGATGTCATCTTGATTGTTTCAGTCTTTGTATCTGGATAAAGTTCCAGCTAATTAAAACAGTAAGTGTTTAAACAGTGTTTTGTCTTAATACCTGTGAATTCAAGTTGAAGCACTACAACTGAAATCAACAAATATGGGTTGATCAACAAGTAAGAAAGTAAAACAATAGAAACTAGAAATGTTTTTTTTTAGAAAAAAACAAATGTCCCCCCTCTCACAACTCTGGCAGAGTTGTCATTCTTGTAGGCATCATGTCTTCTCATCCTGTTCTACATTTCTACCAAGTATCATCAAAATATTATGAAGGGTATTCGAGTTACAGAGCGGACATGAAATCAAATTCAAACACAAGAAGAGGAGATAAATCCAAAAGTAAGAAAGCCAGAGTTGTCATTCTTGTAAGCAACACGTCGTCTCGTCCTGTTTTACATTTCTACCAAGTAAAATAAAAATAATCCAAAATGTACTGGAGTTACAGAATGGACACAAAATCAAATTCAAACACAAGAAAGGGAGATTTTTTGTTTGTGTTGAGGTTTTACGGCCCAGTCAACCCAATGGGGTCATGTCGAGCGCGGTCAGTTTACCTAACCACACGTTTACTGGGCAGGCTTAGTCCTCTAAGCGGTTAACCAGTATTGTGCACTTTCTTTCGCCAGAAACTGACAACTGCCCTTCTTGAATCAGCGGAAGGGAGAGAATGACCGTAGAAAATATTTCATGATCAATCTCCACGAAAGAATGTTGCCGACCTCGGCGGGGGTTGAACCCGCAACCTCCTGGTCTCCAGTCGGACGGTGCATCCAACTGAGCCACCGAGGCTGACCAAGAAAGGGAGATAACTCCAAAAGTAAGAAAGCCAGAGTTGTCTTTCTTGTACACAACACCTCATCTCATCCTGTTCTAAATTTCTACCAAATATCATCAAAGTATTCCAAAAGGGTATTCTTGTTACAGAGTGGACAAGAAATCAAATTCAAACACAAGAAGGGGATATAACTCCAAAAGTAAGAAAGCCAAAGTTGTCATTCTTGTATGTGACATGTCATCTGGTCCTGTTCTGCATTTCTACCAAGTATCATAAAACTATTCCAAAGGGTATTAGACTTACAGAGCAGACACGTAATCAATGCATAATCAGTGTCCATATAACAAAGGGAGATAACTTCAAAGGTAAATAAGGCAGCATTGTCATTCTTCTACACAACACATCGCATTGTCCTGTTCTACATTTCTACAAAGTATCATAAAAATATTCCAAAGGGTACAGTACCTTAGTTAATTTTTTTACTTATTGGGTAAATCCCCACCATTTTTTCTTTGAATTGGGTAATTAGATTTTTAATTGAGTATTTAATAGTTCTTAATCCGATGCATTAGGTATTCAATAATTTTGATTGGGTAATTTTGTAAACAAATATGTTTTTATATCTGAAAGACATTTAAAGCCATTCTGGATGCTGCACAATTTCTTTGGCAGTACGAGTGCAGTACCTAGTCCGTCATATTAATGTAAAGCTCTGTGGACTGACTTTCCATGGCTGGGTTATAGAATATATAGCGCCCCAGAAAATGTAACTGAATATCTCATATGTATAATACTTTTTGGTCCATAATTTTATTGTCTTTTCTGACAAGTTTTCGCCAGGATGATGGCTTCTTTTGGTTTCAAAATTTGTAATGAGTCCATTCAAGATTTGATGTACTGCACAATATGCTGGATTGCACATGTCAATCAACTCATCAAGAACGTCGGTAATAATCTAAGTTGTATCAAACTTCACACGTAGATAGTCTTTTATTTTATTGGTCTGGGGCTCAAGCATTAGATTTTTTCTTTTCTTCCTCTGCGACGTGAAGACGCCATTTAGACTGCTCCACAGTTCAACAAATTTACTATCATTGTACGAGGTCATGTGAAGCAGTCTAGACGCCATTTTGGAAACATCAAGATTGGTTTCCCTCAAGTTTGCCTCTGAATTATGAATCCGAGAACCAAATATACTTCCCCGTGAATTTCAGCAGAAATTGCTCGTCTGCAGCTTTGATAAAACCCGGTACACACCAGAAAATGTCCGTTTTGCATATCGACAATTTTGTTTGCATTTTGTTATGCTGTGGATTGGTTTTAATTGAGTTTTTTAATATTTTGAATTGGGTAAATATGCAGATACGCTGCTTAACTAAGCTACTGAGGGTATTTGACTTACAGAGCGGACATGAAATCAATAATCACTGTCAAATATAAAAAAGGGAGGTAACGCCAAAAGTAAGAAAAGCAGAGTTGTCATTCTTACTCATGACATGTTGTCTAGTCCTATTCTACATTTCTTCCAAGTACCATCAAAATATTCCAAAGGGTATTCGAGTTACAGAGCGGACACGAAATCTATTTCAAACAAAATGAAGGGAGATAACCCCAAAAGTAAGTCAAGCCAGAGTTGTTATTCTTGTACAAGACACATCGTCTAGTCCTGTTCTACATTTCTATGAAGTATTATAAAAATATTCAAAAGGTATTCTACTTACAGAGCGGACACGAAATCAATGCATAATCACTGTCAAAAATAACAAACGGAGATAATGCCAAAAGTAAGAGAGCCAGAGTTGTCTTTCTTGTACACATCACCTCATCTACCTCAAATATCATCAAAATATTCCAAAGGGTATTCTTGTTACACAGTGGACAAGAAATCAAAGTCAAACATAAGAAGGGGATATAACTCCAAAAGTAAGAAAGCAAAAGTTGCCATTCTTGTACGTGGCATTTCATCTAGTCCTGTTCTACAGTTCTACAAAGTATCATAAAATATTCCAAAGGGTATTTGACTTACAGAGCAGACATGAAATCAATGCATCATCAGTGTCACATATAACAAAGAAAGATAATGCCAAAAGTAAGAAAGGCAGTGTTGTCATTCTTGTACACAACATGTCGCCTTGTCCTGTTCTACATTTCTACCAAATACCATCAAAATATTCCAAAAGGTATTTGAGATACAGAGGGAACACAAAATCAATTTCAAAAAACAAAACAAAAGGAGATAACTCCAAAACTAAGAAAGCCAGAGTTGTCATTCTTGTACGCAACATGTTGTCTTGTCCTGTTCTACATTTCTATGAAGTATCATGAAAATATTCCAAAGGGTATTAGACTTACAGAGCGGACACGAAATCAATGCATAATCACCGTCAAATATAACAAAGGGAGGTAATGCCAAAAGTAAGAAAGGCAGAGTTGTCATTATTGTGTATGACATGTTGTCTTGTCCTGTTCTACATTTCTACCAAGTACCAAGTACCATCAAAATATTCCAAAGGGTATTTGAGTTACAGAGCAGACACAAAATCTATTTCAAACAAAACAAAAGGGAATTAACTCCAAAAGCCAGAGTTGTCATTCTTGTATGCGACACATTGTCTAGTCCTGTTCTACATTTCTACAAAATATTATCAAAATATTCCAAGGGTATATAAGTTACAGAGTGGACAAGCAGTTTTACAGTGACGCCAACACTGAAGCCAACGGAATCCATCCCAAAAACAATTTGTCCCCCCACCCTTCAGTAGGGGGTACATAACAAAACTGTAAAAAGCCTTCAGCACTTAAGAGGTATATTCCCTAAAACTCAAGACATCTGAATTCCTTACCATACTTACTCTAGCTGAATAGTCATGGCAATAAAAGTGTTTTTCTTACATCTCCATGTTTGGAAGAAAAAATACAAAACAAGACTTACATTTCCTTTTTATGTTTTCTGCTTCTGTATAAAACATGATATGGCATTTCAAAAGAACTGCCTTGAGCTTTTTTTTTTTTCTCTCTCTCTCTCTTTTGCTTTGTTGGGCTAGAATAACAAATAAAATGATTGCCAAAGACACAGGAATGAATTCTGTTCAGAATTTCAGGTGTCATTTGAAAATTTTCTAAGCAATTTATGGTTGTCATGCTCAAGAGTTGGAGTGTCAAAATTTTCGAAGTCTGTTATTAGCACTTTTTTTCCACTTTGCTGCAACATCACCCACCTTCAAGGTCTCTTGAAAAGATGGATAGACCTGAGATACAGTGCTAAAATGTACTTCTAAGTGTAGTGTTTAACTGACCCAAAGACTCGAAGCTGAAAAATTGCATTCCTGTATAAAAATGAGTCACATCATTAGAAAATAGAATATTAGAGACACAAGCAAACACCACTGGCTGAGACTACCATATTTAATGTATGTATTGGGACAGACAGGCCTAAGCAAACAGTGCATAATGCAGCATCTCATCAGGGTCTACACTGTTTGCCACTCATCCAGCAATTTTTAGACACAACATCGGGTAGTAAATTGGACTTGTTCAAATTTTAGAACTACATGTAGTATGGTAAGGACTGAGGAGTTGACATGTTTTTTTTTTTGTTGTTTTTTTGTGGAGAAATAAAATTGGGCTGCAGTCTGCCAAAGGGAGCCTTATGGCAAATTTGATAATTTGTAACTTTTATATATTCTGACAAAGCCATCCATACAGAATAATTTCTGAAAAGTTCAATGAGCTGTAATGAAACATTACAGAGATACGTACTTTTAACCCTTGTCCTGCTGAACCCGGATATACCCTGTTTTGCAAACAGTGTAGATCCAGATCAGTTGGCTCCTGAAGAAGCCAACTGATCTGGATCTGCCCTGTTTGCCATCAAGTATGCAAATTTAAAGCAACAATCTGAATCAAGTAACATGATTGGCTGAAAATTAGAAGTGGGCATGGCATCTTAATTTATTCAGCAGGATAAGGGTTAAGTTGTTATAGGGTGTCTTATTATAAAATGTCAGCAAAATACACTGCCAACTTCTGTTTCAAGACAAAAGAAAGGATGTGACCGTACAAAGTCAGCATTCATATATTTCCTTTATAAGTATGGCTAATTATTTCTGCAATATAAATGAAATGTGTTTCTATGGCAACAGAAGAATTTTATGAATATTCGTAATTTGGTATATCATTTATTTGGTTGCCATGGCATCAATCATGTGACCTATGAGCAAAGACTACAAATTTAGAAGATAGGATGTGCTACTATGCATTGTTCAGAAGGTAAAAGTAGTTACGATTTTTAACAGTTTAAAAACATATATTGTTCAAAAGACTGCAGATTGTTGTTTGTTTGTGTTGAGGTTTTACAGCCCAGTCAACCCAATGGGGACATGTCAAGCGCAGTCAGTTCACCTAACCACACTTTTACTGGGCAGGCTTAGTCCTCTAAGCAGTTAACCAGTATTGTGCACATTCTTTCATCAGAAATGCAGAATGTTGCAAGTTCCGTTTTGTCAGCTGGGGGACTATACGGGCTGCACCCGTCAAACGAAAATGTGTCTTTGAACATACGCAAAATGCACAGATTCAGATTCATCCCGCCATTCATGCTGCACATATACAAAGTCTCAGCCGGGTATGATTTTCCTACAGCTATGGAATAAATGCAACCTGGCCCCCAGGTTATAAAACTTTTTTCATGCTCAACTCAGCTGAGCAAGAAATCTTTCAAGCTAATAAATCTCAAATTACTTACAATGCCAAATTCTTTCTTGCTAAACATAGCTGAGCATGAAACTTTCTCTGCTAATAAATATGAAAATGCCAACTTTTGTTGGCATTTTCATATTTATTAGCAGGGAAATTTTCATGCTCAGCTGAGTTGAGCATGAAAAAGTTTTATAACCTCAGGGCCTGATCAGGAAATTTATGGCTTATCAATATCTATTCTGACAACACTGAATCAATCAAAAAACCTGATTAGACTATCCAGATGTGCAAACTTATCTGGGCTTCTACTGTCAATGCATGACTTAAGGCCCCCTTCTTAAGGCATAGTTCACATTATTAACTATTTGTTTCTCCCTTCTACAAAGCTCCAAATAAGACACTTTTTTCAACCAAAGATAACCAATATTTTTTTTATTTCTCCATGAAAACATATTCGGACACCTCAACTTCTTACCATATATGTTCTAAAATTTGAACCAGTACAATTCACTACCCGATGTTGTGTCTAAAAATTGCTGGATGAGTGGCAAACAGTGTAGACCCAGATGAGACGCCGCATTCTGCAACGTCTCATCTGGGTCTAAACTGTTTGCTCAGGCCTGTCTGTCCGAATACATATGGTAAATACGGTATTTGCTCTCCATTGATACGTTCTATAATGTCCAATGATTTTGTTAGCAGACGGTGAAGGCTGTGATCAGACTACCCGAAGACATGTTTTTCCACGACACAGCCCATTATACAGTAGACTCACATTATCTCGAAGTCTAAGGGACTCTCTAGTACACTTCGAGATATCCGTACCTCCACATATCAGATTTGCAGAATTGAGGAAAAAATAAATCGAACATCCACATTTCACAAATGAATATGACTCATGAAATTAGAGATATATTGAAAATATTGTGGAAAAGAAGAGAAATTGCTCCTTAGGAGCAATTTCTCCTCTTTACCACAATATTTTGTTACCTGTTGTTGAATTTCCATGTTAAAACAGGGACCAGATTTTCACTTCGAGATAAGCGGTTATTCGAGATAAGCAAAGTCAAGATAACGAGAGTCGACTGTACCTGCAGACACATTTTTCCACGACATGGCCCATTATATAACACTTTTTCTTGAAAAAAAGGTGCCTTTCCTAGAACTATGGAATACATGCAACCTGGCCCCGAGGTTATAAAACTTTTTTCATGCTCAACTCAGCTGAGCAAGAAATCTTTCAAGCTAATAAATCTGAAATTACTTACAATGCCAAATTCTTTCTTGCTAAACATAGCTGAGCATGAAACTTTCTGTGCTAATAAATATGAAAATGCCAACTATTGTTGGCATTTTCATATTTATTAGCAGGGAAATTTTCATGCTCAGCTGAGTTGAGCATAAAAAAAAGTTTTATAACCTCGGGACCTGAGGAAATTTATGGCTTATCAATATCTATTCTGACAACACTGAATCAATCAAAAAACCTGATTAGACTATCCAGATATGCAAACTTATCTGGGCTTTTACTGTCAATGCATGACTTAAGGCCCCTTTCTTAAGGCATAGTTCAAATTATTAACTATTTGTTTCTCACTTCTACAAAGCTCCAAATAAGACACTTTTTTCAACCAAAAATAACCAATATTTTTTTTATTTCTCCATGAAAACATATGTTGTAGATACACATTAGAAGCACCTTGCTGAGGTGCTTCTAATGAGTACCCACAACATATGTTTTTATGGAGAAATAAAAAAAAATATTACGTGGACACCCCATCTTATCTGTGGTCATGTTTCTAGCCATCTCACGTACACAAAAACTGATTTGTGCCTCAAAGCCAAGCCGGTATTGATTACGATTATAAAACCTAAGAAATTACCAGTCTCTCGTAAAATTGATAAAATAATAGCTTCGTTATGCTACAAACACAGTAATTGAAAGTCTAGCTAAAAGTCAAGTAGAATTTTTGTTTTCCAAATTAGTGCAGACCAGGCAAGAAAAGCAAGTTTGACGTTTGTAATTATTATGTACACGTATGTGTTTCATCTCCATTGGAGACAAGAAATTGCCATGTATGTAATATCTACCATGTTTACTGCCTGTGGGTGTTTATGGGTGTGACCATGCATGCTCCATGCAAAAAAAAAAGTTGTACCGGATAAAATATTTCAGTTTGTGTTGCCAAATAGCATAATGCTCTGCACGCTGGATAAAATTTTATGCAGATGACATTTTGAAATATTTTTTCTTATTTTTCCCAGAAAATTGACTTTGACATTTCATGCAAATTGTCTCCTTAGGAGGCAGTTTACATGAAATATCAAAGCCTATTTTCTGGGGAAAAAATAAAAAAAATATCATCAATTTGTTATCTGCTGATTTAGCCCATTCAAAGTTTCAAATTCAAATATTAGTAGATGGTAGTTTAAATTATTTTTCTCAGAAAATTGGCTTGACATTTCACATGAATTTCATCCTTTGGTTATGATTCACATGAGCTATGAAGTCCTAATTTCTCTGAAAAAAAATATCAGAAAGCTTCAGAAGGGAATTTAAGATACAGAAAAAAAAACAGGAAGTAACAAGTTATTTCCTTGTAAAAACAGAAAAAAATCTGCAAAGCACATCAAGTCGCTCTAAGCTCCAAATACACATACTTAGAGAATATGGTACTCAAACGTCAACCTTCACAGACACAAGCTATTCTTGTTTCATCCCGATGAAGATTCTACAGACCGAAACAAGTCAATCAATAAAGCTCTTAATTTCTGCCGTAGATTATTTTGTCTTTTCTGTATCATAAATTTTTATTTTCTTGTTGATAAAATAAATCTGTAGTTCCACATTTTTTCCTCACAAATATCCCCGAAGAGATCCATTTTCTTGAATGTTTGCATATTTTTCTGAAAAACCTGGTAGAAAATTTACCTCATAAAACTGTTCACCTTTACCACTGTCTGGGAAAATTCAGCAGACAACAAATTGATGATATTTTTCTTATTTTTTTCCAGAAAGCAGGTTTTGACATTTCATTACTGAAGACAATTTGCATGAAATGTCTAACCTTTACCACTCTCTGGGCAAATTCAGCAGACAACAAATTGATGACATTTTTCTTATTTTTTCCATCCACTGGAGACAATTTGCATGAAATGTCAAACCTGTTTTCTGGGAAAAATATGAAAAATATTTCAGTATGTCATCTGAAAATTTTACCCAGAGTGCTAAGTGTAAAATGGTTTAATTGAAACTGGTACTTGTCAATGAGTGTGGATCCATCAGGTCTTTTGCAGTTCACTTAAAGAATCGGTGAACTCTTTACATATTGATCTACCAAATTTACCCTAAGTAGAGGGACAGACAGGCCTGTGCAAACAGTGTAAACCCAGAGCAGATGCCACAGGCATCTGATCAGGGTCAACACTGTTTGCTACTCATCCATCAGTCTTTTAAACATATCAACAGAGAGTAAACTGGACATTCAAATTTTAGGGCAACTATGGTAAAGTGTTAAGTTGTTCAAATATTTAGGGTAAACATGGTGCAACAGGAGATCTAATCTGGGCTTTTGCTGTTTGCATATGCCTAAAGGCATATTTTGGCATGCTGAATTAAGGTTTAACATCACAAGCAGCAATATGTCGGTCATGTTGAGATTTTGTTTTTACTTTTATCCAGCCCGAGATAGAGGATGAGAGGTGGGGTGAGGGGACACTGGCTCATAATCGGAGCCAGTGGCTCTGATAAGCAAATGTTGTGTGCGTCTTCTGGAGCACGTGTGGCTCTGAATATAGCGGCTGAAAAAAGTAAACAAAAGAGGTAGGTCAGTCACTCGTCAAAAGAATCTGTTTTTGTGGGGTAGTTTTTCTCAAAAAGGAGACTTACATGCTACTCTCAAGTCTTTTAACAGTTTTCTCACCTAATAGATAGTTTGTAAATGTGTACGATCTCGTCTGAATTACTTGTGGCGTGGGCTGATCGATGCTGAATAAACTGATCGTCGAAGGTTCAGGGACGCTATTCCCGGTTATTTTTTTCATAAAATGCATATGCGCCTGGACTGTTTGGCATTTTTTATGTGTGAAATGATTGTTTGACCTGTCTCACTTACTGAAAAATAAAAATTGACAACAAACTAACGGAAATAGAGGGCAAATAAACAATGGCTCCGATGGTGTAGGGCGGCTCTGAATATATCGGTCGGCTTTGATAGCTGAGGGCTAATGTTTGCAGAACTATTATTATAAAAGACAGCCTCTGTCACAATTATATATGTGTGTTCATTGGCGTGTGAAATTAGGTCAAATTCATATTTTGAATGTATCAATAGATGGAAATTTGCAAGATGAAGAAATAACCCATATGGCATCTATCTATCTATCTATCTATCTATCTATCTATCCTATCTATCCTATCTATCTATCTATCTATCTATCTATCTATCTATCTATCTATCTATCTATCTACCGCACGTGCTCCGGAAGACGCACACAACATTTGCTTATCAGAGCCACTGGCTCCGATTATGAAGCTTCCTGACCGTGGGGGGGTGGGTAAAAATTTTGGCATGACCCACCTTCCTATTTCATTAATCTGTAGCACCCTCTTATTTTTACAGAAAAGCAGGGTTTGACATGTCAACCAAGTGAAGTTGTATTTCTAGAGTAACTATTTTTCTAAAACTGCTGCCTATGAAAAGCCCTGGGGTCGATGATAAATTCTGTGCTTATTTTATAGTGCTGCCTTTCTGAAACATCACACGCCAGACATGTGGTATACCATAATATCCCTAAGTATTGGGACAGACAGGCCTGTGCAAACAGTTTAGACCCAGATCAAGTAAATTTGCAAAATTTTTGCCATGATTCAATGGAAAACTTTTTCCCAAAACTATCTATGCACCTGATGTTTTAAAAAAAAAATAATGAAAATTTTCATTTTTCCCATAGTAAAAATTGTTGCAAATTATGCAAAAATTGATGGAGTAGGTAGTTTGGATGGAGTTTTCAACAAGTTTCACTTGTTGAAAATTTCTGAATTTTTTGCA
Organism: Anodontia alba; assembly: GCA_964016985.1. Taxonomy (NCBI): domain Eukaryota; kingdom Metazoa; phylum Mollusca; class Bivalvia; order Lucinida; family Lucinidae; genus Anodontia; species Anodontia alba. The sequence goes on along the minus strand of OZ024822.1, from coordinate 117,733,960 downwards.
ATATTGTTATGGAACATCATTACTTAAAATCAATTATGCATTGTTTTCCCCCAGAGCAGGGTGGCAGGGATACCCAGGGGATTAAACATCTAAATCATACTCAATCCCTGGGAGTTTGACAGAACATTTTGACACATGGGCGGGATATTAGACACCTTAAATGGAAATTCTAGAAGAACCTATGTGCAAATTTCAATGCCTACCTAGGAGATTTTTGACACAAATTATGACTCATGGGTAGGGAATCAGACAGCCAATTTTCAAAAATGTCTAATTTCCAAGGGTAATTGTGCCACCCCTCTCTGGGTGAAAACATTGACAGATGCATCAAGAAATGCAAAAAAATATTTTCTGATAAAAAAAATTAAAACCAGAGGACCTACGGCTCTGTAGCTCACTTGAGACTAAATTTTGTTCTGAGCAAGCTTGTGGTAACATTTTTAAAGAATGAAACATGTGGGTATAGTAGCCAGTACAGTTTGAAAAACCCTTGGTCTCTGTATCCAACAGTAGCTTGGTATGGAATTTAGCTTTAATTAATTTTGCAAAACAGAAACTTCACATGAAATATGGCTTTGATAAAGTGGCATACCGAATATCAAAGGTCTGTGCCTCATAGCCACACAAGAAGATTTTTGAAGTTTTTTCCATATGAGTCTATGTAAAACAAGTGACCCTGAGGCAAGGCCAATATTGACCCAAGGGCTATAATGTGAACAATATTGGTAAAGGTCTACTAGATGAACTTATGTAGCAAATGTCAAAGGCCTAGGCCTTCTAGTTTCTTCAAAGAAGATTTTTATATTTTTTTTTCCTATTTGGGTATATGTAAAACGAGTAACCCCTAGGCCAAGCCATTTTAACCCTGAGGCTTTAATTTGAACATCTTGGTAGAGGTCCATTAGATAAAGCTATATACCAAATATTAAAGGCATGGGCCTCCTAATTTCAAACAAGAAGATTTGTTTTTAGTTTTTCCGTATATGAGTCTACATGTGTGTAAAACAAGTGAGCCCAGGGCAGGGCCATTTTTGACCCCAGGGGCTATAATTTGAACAATCATCATAGCGGCTCATTAGATGAAGTTACATACCACAGATCAAAGGCCTGTGCCTTCTAGTTTTGGAGAAGAAGATTTTTTAAGTTTTTCCCTATATGAGTCTATGTAAAACAAGTGACTCCTGGGATGGGACCATTTTTGACCTCAGGGCTATAATTTGAACTATCTTGGTAGAGATCCAAAAGATAAAGCAACATACCAAACACCAAAGGCCTGAGCTCTCTATTTTTTAAAGTTTTGCTCATAGGAGTCTATGTGAACAAATTTGACCTTTCTGTAAAAAAGGTCAAGGTCATCATTTTTTCAAATTTAATTGGCCCCATGTCCTCAATGCTTCATACCAAGCCCCAGGGCCATTGGCTCTTTGGTTCCACAGTAGAAGACTTTTAAAGGATTCTTACCATGTGGGTGTGGTGGCCATTTTGGTCATGTGACCCAGATGTGGTGAGCAAACTTTTGTTCTACCAGCCCATGGAGGCTCCATATGAAATTTGGCTTTGATTGGCCCAGTGATTTCTACAGAGAAGATGTTTGAAGAGTATGGATGATGGATGGATGATGGATGGATGGACAGAAGGATGACATAGCCTGGCTACCTATGAGCTAAAACTCCACTTTACTATAGAAATTGCACGGGTCAGGCCCACTTTCGGCTGTAAAATTAATTCTATGGTAAATATTTCAAAACAAAGTACAGGAACAGAAAAGACAAATCTTTTTTTGATAAGACATTGTCAATCATAAATTATTTTTTCTGCTTAGAATAAAACACCAAGCGAAAAATGTCTTTCAAAAAGAGCTCAAAAACACAGTAATCTCCCACATGGCAATATGAAAGCAAGCATGTTTTCCATTCTTCTTATTCAGCCTTGCATGCCAAATCCATGCAAAAGTGTACTGGTGCATCACGGCAGACATTCCTGTAATATGGGCCGCATCAAGCAAAAAGGTGTCTGTGAACACAATAAGATGCACAGATTCAGATTCATCCCGCGTATGCTTAAAGTCTCATCCAGGCATTTGCTCTCTATTGATACATTCTATGGTGTCCATTGATTCTGTTAGTGAACAGTGAAGGTCCTGATCAGACTGCGCATATGCGCAGGCCGATCTGGGCCTTTGCTGTCTACATATGCCCAAAGACACACTTTTGCATGGAACCGTCTGTAATTCTATGGATAAATAGTTAGGCTCATCTGGGTTACAGTTGTTGAAGTGTGTTCTTTGTACTTGAAATACTTACAGTTCAAATGATTATGCATCAGGCTGTCATAAATTTCAATTAAAAGGAGTTATCTAGGAAAGCCTGTCACTTGAAATGATATGCTTTATATTAACGCTTAGCACTCAGGGTAAAATTTTCAGCAGACAACATTTTAAAATATATTTTTTTTTATTTATCCCAGGAAACAGGATTTGAAATTAATGACAATTTGCATGAAACCTCAAATCCTGTTTCCTGGGAAAAACAAGAAAAATATTATCCATTTTTCGTCTGCTGAATTAGCTGAGAGAGTGGTAATAGTTAAACAATCTGACTGCAGGAAAATCAGACAACCGTAAAATATGAGCCACAACATCAGAGATCATACCTTCGGACATTTGCGCCAACAGAGATTGAGAGAAGCCTGCGCATTCATGCAGACTGATCATAATCTTCACTGGGTGCATTTTGGATAGCCAAGGATGCAAAGTTTCTTCATGCAGACAATGAAGACTGTGACCAGACTGTGTGGATGCACAGGCTGATAAGAGTCTTTGTTGGGTGTACGTCAGAAGGTACATTTTTTTATGTTACAGTTCATATTCTAATTATTGTTATGCCACCAAAGAAACTTAGCTAAAGAAATTTTCTATAAAAAATCAACAGTCAAATTTTTATGATATCCCAATCAGAAATCTTTTTGTCTTTAGTTTAACCCTAGTCCTGCTGAACCAGGATATACGCTGCTTTGCAAACAGTGTAGCTCCAGATTAGTTGGCTGATCCAGATCTGCACTGTTTGCCATTAAGTTTGTGAATTCAAATCAACAATCTGGATCAAGTAATCTGATTGGCTGAAAATTAGAAGTGGGCATGGCATCTTAATTTATTCAGCATGACAAGAGTTAACAGCCCAGCAGTCAGTATTTTAGACTGTACTGAGCTGTCTACCAAAGAAAGGGAGCAAGAGCAGGAAAGACATAATATGAATGAAAAAAGCCCTCCACCTAACCTGCTGCAAGTGTAACAGGTTCATGCCCTGTCTCTTTCCAAGATGGTAGGATGTACCATAATACAAGCCAAGATAAAAGAATGTACCATAATCCAAACAAAACTGCAGAGATTTTTAAACCATAAATGGTCATTTTTTTGCTATATAAGATATACATTTTTGTTTCGATACAACGCTTTTTGGGGTCCATCTTTAAATCATCTTATATCCAAAACTGTCTTATAAAGAAGTTTCAGCATAAATGTGAGAGAATGTCTGTTTCAGCTGCAAAGCATCTAAAGTAAGTTAGCAAGTGGAAGACAAAAGTATACTGTAATAATCCCAAATATTGGGACAGACAGGCTTTTGCAAACAGTGTAGACCCAGATCACACTGCAGAATGCAGTGTCTGATCAGGGTCTACACTGTTGCAAGTGTACATACAGCAATATTTTTTAGACACACCAACAAGTACCTAAGCAGAAATACATGGTTTTGTTTGAATTTTTTGATTTGGAGTTTTATGGCTCAATCAACACTGTTTAGGTCATGCTGAGGTGGCCAGTTAACCTATTCACACTTTTCCTCAGCAGGCTTAGTCCTCTAAGCAGTTAACTGGTACTTTAGCCAGTAACTGACAACTGCTCATTTAGTATCAGCAGAAGGGGAAGAATGAATTGATTTCATGGTCAATCTCCACAAATGTTTCTGAGCTGGGAATCAATCTTGTGGCTCCTGGATCTGTAGTAAGACAGGATACCAACTGTGCTATGGAGGCAAGCTGAAGTACATGGTAACAAACAGGTAACAAAATATCCAAGAGTGCTGAAGTACTTAGAGGAAAGTAGCAAGGGGTGATAAAAAAGCGGACATAATGGCATCACCTTGAGTGAAGGAGCAAGATGATGAAGTGTGTACCTGGAGCTGAAGTACACCGTAACAAACAGGTGACAAAATATCCAAGAGTGCTGAAGTACATAGAGGAAAGAGGCAAGTGGGTGATAAAAAGGTGGACAAGGAGCGCAAACATAGTGGCATCACCTTCAGTGAAGTAGAAGATGATGAAGTTCGTACCTGAAGCTGAAGTAAATGGTAAATAGGTGACAAAATATCAAAGAGTGATGAAGTACAAAGAGGAAAGAGGCAAATGGGTGATAAAAAGGTGGACATGGAGCCAATATAGTGGCATCACCTTAAGTGAAGTAGCAAGATGATGAAGTGTGTACCTGGAGCTGAAGTAAATTGTAACAAATAGGTGACAAAATATCAAAGAGTGCTGAAGTACAAAGAGGAAAGAGGCAAGTGGGTGATAAAATACTGGTCAAGGAGCCAAACATAGTGGTATCACCTTAAGTGAAGTAGCAAGATAATGAAGTGTGTACCTGAAGCTGAAGTACATGGTAACAAATAGGTGACAAAATATTCAAGAGAGCTGAAGTACATAGAGGAAAGAGGCAAGCGGGTGATAAAAAAGAGGACAAGGAGCAAAACATAATGACATCACCTTAAGTGAAGTAGCAGATTATGAAGTACATACCTGAAGCTGAAGTAAATAGTAACAAGTAGGTGACAAAATATCAAAAGAGTACTGAAGTACATAGCAGAAAGAAGCAAGTGAGTGATAAAAAAAGTGGACAAGGAGCCAAATATAGTGGCATCACCTAGAGTGAAATAGCAAGATAATGAAGTATGTACCTGAAGCTAAAGTACATGGTAACTAATGCTGAAGTACATAGCAGAAAGTAGCAAGTGGGTGATAAAAAAGCGGACAAGGAGACAAACATAGTGACATTACCTAGAGTGAAAGAGCAAGATGATGAAGTATGTACCTGAAGCTAAAGTACATGGTAATTAATGCTGAAGTATATAGAGAAAAGAGGCACGTGGGTGATAAAAAATGTGGACAAGGAGCCAAATAAAAGAGTAAAGGGTGCATCTAGAGGTAAAATGATGTTTATAGGATCAAAGAATATATTGGCTAGATATAAGTTAAATGTCCTAAATTTTGTACACCAAAGTTTCTGACAAAATGGCATATGCAAACAGTGCAGACTTAGATCAGACTGCTCCTGAAGGAGCAGTCTGATCAGTGTCTACACAGTTTGCTACTCCACTAATTCCACTTATAAAACTTAAGAAACAACTGCATAAGAAACAAAATTTAGACAAAAAAAAAGTATATGGAATAAAATGTTTTAAATTTTAGGACATTTACCATAATCATGATGCCAACACAAAGGCACAGCTCTGATGGTGATAAAGTGCATATTAAGAGCAGAAAAGCCTTGAGTAAAAAAATAACAAGTGAGCAATGACAAGAAAGGACCTGAAGAAAATACTGAGTAGGCGATTATGCTAATAGCGTTTGTTCAAAAAACACATTCTGAAAACTCTTTACAATCATCTTGCCCAGACCATTCTAAAGCTATTTTTAATCAGACAGCAGAATATATGTAGCCATGTTGTGCATATTTGAACTTCAAGCCCCATAGCTCTAGATAGGAGAGATATCTAATTGTTTTTTTCTCTTTTCTCCATGAAAACATGTTGTGGGTACTCAATAAAATTGCTTCACCACATGGTGAGGCAATTCTATTGAGTACCCACAATATATGTCCTCATGGAGAAATGAGAAAAAACACTACCACATTTTGGTCAAAAATTATCTGGAGCTATGTTTCCCTATATATTTAATGTAAAAATAGAGATCAGACTTTTTTCTCCAGAATCTCACTAATTTTTATTTTCAGAAATTAATAGTCTGTTTGTGTATGCTCAAAGGTCTTTTCTGCATGACTCAGACCACACAATTTCTTTGGAAAAACAATTTTGCTGAATAATCACTTTATTTCAGGATGCAAGATAAGAGAATATCCAGATGAATATTTTATTTCCCAATAGATTTGCTGCACTGATGCCATTCTCTGATGCCATTCTAATGAGTGCTGGCCATATACATGTTCATGGAGAAATAAAAAAAGAAAAAAAACTGTCTTAGCCCGGCAGTCCAAATCAGATGCCTGTGCAAAGTGTAGATCTTGACCATGTAGACTGTTTGTCATTTCAATGACATCCCTCTTTGCAACAATGGACATGTCCAAATTCAAATATCAAAGAGTTCCCTTTTGAAACTCAGGAGTGAAAGCATTAAAAATCATCTTATCTGGAGGTATGACTTTATCTAAAGCATGGATTTATGTAACATTTTCACAAAGCAGAATAAATGATGTAATTATTCCAACAATTCTTTGATTTCTGTTAAAAACTGTATCATTTTTCATTTTTGCCTGCAACTGTCACCAGTCTAAAATTATGAGCCAAATTGGAAGTAATATCATTCCTGCACTGATTTCCCTCGGGTCCGCTGATAAGAGAGAGAAAATCTAATTTTTCCTAAAAAGTACTTATCTGAAATCATCCCACAAATGATCTGGACGTCTATTTTCCCAAAACTAATGTTAAACCAGGAAGTTAGCAACATTAGCAAACTATAATTCTTATAATATGCATTAATAGAGCAGATACAGAGTCTGACAATGTCAAGGCAAAAATATAAATGAAGTTGCCCAGAAAAGGTCTCAATCATCATGAACAGCATGAAACAAACTGACAAATTTTTAACCCTTGCCATGCTGAATAAATTAAGATGCCACATCAATTTCTAATTTTCAGCCAATCAAATTACTTGATCAAGATTATTGATATAAATTCACGTGAATTTATATCAACAAACAGTGCAGATCCAGATCAGTTGGCTTCTTCAGAAGCCATCTGATCTGGATCTTCACTATTCCCAAAGGCACGGCATATCCGGGTTCAGCAGGACTAGGGTTAAACACAATGGCACAGTTGCAATACAGGGCCTCATCTGATACTATCAAATTCATTTGGCCTTCTTGACTCCCCCTCCAAAAAATTGGATTCACACTGTCTGAAATATGGAACACAATTTTAGCATCTATCTCGCAGTTAACTTCATGTGTGTGATCAGACCATCTTGCAGGACTGCTGTCTGTTATCAATCCGTGTGTCCTATTGTTGGGGAGTTAGGAAGTCGAGCAGCCTGACATTACTTAATCACTCACGAAGGTCAAGTGAGTAGCCCCCCAGGAAAAGAGCCAAATATTTTTTATAAATTTTTTATGTTATATAATAAACATGGAACAGCCATATTCTTATGTTTTGTATAAAACAAAGAAGAACTGCAACAGAGGAACCACCTTGGAACGGTCAGTACAAACAACTACTTGGGGCTGAAACTAATTTTACCCCATCAATACCTTGTGCTTAATTCTGATGCAGCTTAACCCTTGTCCTGCTGAATAAATTAAGATGCCACCCCCATTTCTAATTTTCAGCCAATCAGATTACTTGATCCAGATTGTTGATACAAATTCACATACTAAATGGCAAACAGTGCAGATCCAGAAGCCAACTGATCTGGATCTACACTGTTTGCAAAGGCAGGATATATCCGGGTTCAGCAGGACAAGGGTTAATTCTGATGCAGCTTAAAATTAGAAATATGTGTTCAGTCCGCACAGGGTCCTCTCCCTGATTGGCAAAACATCAAAGTAGTGTAAAACACGAATAATCACAAAATTGTAATGAAAAAAGGTGGCAATCTGAAGCCAATGCTAAAGAAAACCAGGTCAGACCACTATTGGTCACTGACAGCAACAGACATGTCTGAAGATTCAATCATCCAATAGGAAGCTACATGACATTTTCTTTTATACTGACAAAGTACTGCATTTTACCGCTACTTATTGTTTTTCATTTACCATAAAAATTCTAATAAATGCCCATGCTCTAATAAATGCCCATCCCCCAATCTGGGCCTGAAAATCTGTGATTTTTTTTATCATTTTTCTTGGAAATACCAGCCTCTTATAAACGTCCACCAGTCAACTGAGAAAAAATATTGCTACTACCTCATGTAGTAAATTTCCGGATCAACTGTTCAATAATCGAACAAACAAGTCCCTTTTTCTCTCTTGGTCTAAATGAAAGATATGAACATGGGATTTCTAATCCTCCACCAGGTATTATGATTCTCCTAGAGAAGCTGTCTTTTGTAATGCTACTTTATATTTAACATATCTGTTGAAACGCTAGTATATACTTCTTTTTCCGATATCAATATGGCGTTCATTGGAGAAAAACTTGACTATTTTGAAGTTTTTGGGACAATTATCAAACACTGTAGCCTTTAATAAACGCCAACCTCCCTCTTTGTGAAAGACACTGATTCTAATAACCCATGGGCGACAATTAGAACTTTATGGTATTTACTTTTCAGTGAGAAAACAACAAGGTTTCAACGACAGATGATTCTAACAATATGTCACACAAACATGTTATCATGTAGCTCTAGATAAGGCTTTTTTTTTTCCAACCAAAATGTATTTTGATATTTTTCTGATTTCTCCATGAAAACGTTATCATGGACACTCATTAGAAGTGTCTCACTGAGTGCATCAGAAGCACCAACATCATATGTTGCAGGCAGAAATAAGAAAAAAATATCAGTCAAACCTCAATAACACAAAACTCTTCCGGATGCTCAAGGTATGGGTAGTTCGAGCCACTGAGGATTAATCATAGCGCTAGGTAAGGAGGAAATGGCGATAATTTAGGGATTTTTTTTTTATCTTCTGGACAATAATGGTATGTTGAGTGTATTTATTAGGATCGCCTCAATGAAGTGATTCTAATGAATACACACAATATACAATTTCATGATAAAATAAGAAAATTTCCTCAATTTTTTGTTTTCTTGAGCTATAGTAAGAATTTCATAGGGACTCAGAAACGAGTTCAAATTAGCCATGGTAAACGAGCCATCTGTGTTCAAGCTATTGAGGTTCAACTGTATCTTCACATTGAGCTGAATAAATTAAGATGCCACACCCACATATATTTTTCAGCCAATAACATTATTTGATCCAGGTTGTTGATATAAATTCGCATACTTAATGACAAACAGAGCAGATCTAGATCAGCTGGCTTCTGTTTGCAAAGGCAGGGCATATCCGGGTTCATGAGAAGCACGGTTAATCTCTACATCTCTGTAGCTTTTCATTTTATTTACTAAATGACACCTTTTGTGTACCCCACAGAGATCATGTGCTTAATCAGCATCCAATTCAATTTGAGGCAAATTAACATTCAAGACAGTCACTGACATTTCCAAAAAAAAAAAAAAAAAGCATAAAAAAGTTTATTCTTTATGTTTTTTTCTCTGATACTAGCAGAGAATCAGATGTAATTTCTTTCATTCATCAGCTTGAATATATGTAAAATTTGAATTTTTCCGCTGCAGCTTCAGATATATGGTGTCAGCAAAGATCCAGATGTGCTTGCAAATCCTCACAGTCTGTTTGTGTTGAGGTTTTATGGCCCAGTCAACCCAATGGGGTCATGTCTAGTGCAGTCAGTCAGTTTACCTAAACCACACTTTTATTGGGCAGGCTTAGTTGTCTAAGTGGTTAACCAGTATTGTGCACATTCTTTCGTCAGAAACTGACAACTGCCCTTCTTGAATCAAAGGAAGGGAGAGAATGACCATAGAAAATATTTCATGATCAAATTTCCACAAAAGAATTTTGCAGACCCAGTGGGGGTCAAACCCATGACCACCTGTCACCAGTCGGACCCGCATCCCCTCACAATCTGTGCAGACCTTCCCACTGGATAGTAAATGTTTTTCTTATTTCTCCACAGAAACATATGCTGTGGGTACTCATTAGAAGCATCTCAGTGAGATGCTTTTATTGAGTACCCACAACATATGTTTTCATGCAGAAATAAGAAAACTATCAATACAGTTGACTCTCGTTATCTCGACCTTGCTTATCTCCAATAACTGCTTATCTCGAAGTGAAAATCTGATCCCTGTCTTAACATGAAAATCTAACAACAGGTAAAAAAATGTTGTGGAAAAGAGGAGAAATTGCTCCTAAGGAGCAATTTCTCCTCTTTTCCACAATATTTTCAATATTTCTCTAACTTCAAGAGTCCAATAGCATATACATTTGTTAAATGTGGTTGTCCCAATTATTTTTCCTCAATTCTGCAAATCTGATATGTCGAGGTATGGATATCTCGAAGTATTTCAGAGAGTCCCTTGGAATTTGAGATAACAAGTCGACTGTACTTTTTGGCTGAAAAAAAAAAACAACACCTTATCTGAAGCTATGGTATACTCTACCTGTCATGGTAAACACTCCTACAAGCAGACCAATATTCCGACCTGCTAACATAACATTCTCTGAACTTGCATTTTCACCCGTCTGTTTGGCCTTTCTTCCTGCCCATAATCCCACCAGCAGGATTAGCAGGTAGAATACAATAATGGCTATCAAACCAGGGATATGTATCGCCATCTTCTCTTCTACTATGTTTCACACCTGAAAATAAAGAGACACAATTACTAAAGGGACACAATTACTGTTAACTGTAAATAATGAGAATTCTTGTAGCTTCAGACAATGTCATGTTTGTTGCTGTCTGTGATGGTGTATCTTGGTCTAACTTGAGATTTTCTTTTTCACTGGCTTCTGAATTTCATAAAAACTTAAAGCAAGATTCTAACTAAAATTAGATTCTAAAAATATAACCTTATCTTGTATCTTCTGGTTCCTAGCTGAAAATAAATGAAATAGAAAATTGAAACCAGGTCACCTGACAAGGTTATATTTATAGCTATAGTTACTAAAAAAAGTATGTGTCTTCATCATTGTTATGACATAGGCTGATAATGACAATTTGATGTTTTGTCTCTTTTAACATTATTTAAGTCATACTGAGATGATGAAGGGATAATGGAAGGATCTATGCAAAAAAGGACTAAACAGTCACAAGATGAATTCGGCCTCTTAGGCGATTCAAATGCAGGACTTGGTGATCCATAGACAGGAGCGCTAACCACTTGGCCATGTGGAAGGTTCATGATGCAGGTTGTTAGATGTAAAAGAACCGCAAGCATAATACCCTGCCATAGCAATTATTTGTTTATGTATTAAAGTTATCATTGCGAAAATGTCTGGAAAGAAAATGACGGAAGGACAGATAACAATCCTAAACCAGATCTTGATAATATCAATGGACAGATAACAATCCTAAACCAGATCTTGATAATATCAATGCATATAGCAAGTTTGGTTAAAAGGCCTTGTTATTTACTCAAGTTATCGTCCGGAAACGAAAATATGGGCGTGTCTCGGCCTGATAACTCTGTAAAAATTTGACGAAATTTGCCCATTAACAATTCCAAAACAGATCTCCTTAAGGTCAATGCATATAGCAAGTTTGATTAAAATCCCTTGTTACTTACTCAAGTTATCATCTGGAAACGAAAATATGGGCGTGTCTTGGGCAGATATCTCCATAAAAATTTGACAAAATTTGCCCATTAGCAATCCCAAACCAGATCTCCACAATATTAATGCATATATCAAGTTTGGTGAAAATCCATTGATGTTTACTCAAGTTATCATCCGGAAACGAAAAACGGACGGACAGATGTACGACGGACGGACAGACACACGGACGTCCAATGTGAAACCATAATACCCCGCCACTATTGTGTGGCGGGGTATAAAAAGTAGATGTTTCTGGTTTTCACTCTCTGCTTTATAGTAAATTTGTCAAAATCAATTCAAGAAGTACATAGCTACAGATAAGAGGGGGTATCCACATAATATTTTTCTTATTTCTCGACAAAAACATTTGTTGTGGGTACTCATTAGAAGCACCTTGGTGAGGCGCTTCTAATGAATACCACAACATATGTTTTTGTTGAGAAATAAGAAAGATATCAGCAGTTTTCGGATGAAAAAAGTGCCTTATCTGTTGCTATGGAACTAGAAATGTGAGTTTGTAAAACATATGCATCCAACTGTATGCTTTTCCATACAAAATGTCAAACCTGAAAAGAAAAAACTGTCAAAGTTAATCTGATTTTTATTTTCAGACATTAATCAGGTGATCTACTCCTTGAGGCCAGTAAATCTGCCAAATATCAAAGCTTCTGAGACATCTTGTACACAAAGTAAAGTGCAAGGAACTGAATAACTAACAAATGAACAACCAGGGCCCAGTTGTTCAAAACTAATGATGTCCTAAGTTAACACATTGTTAAAACTTTGACCATTAAATATGGCATATATGCCATTTTTCGGCTGAAAAAATGTGAGTAGCTTTTGCATTTGCAAGAGCTACTCACATTTTTTTTTCAGCAAAAATACCTGTGAATTAGATACTGTACTTACTAGAACAGTTAACATTTTGATCACTAACAAGCTTGTTTAGCTAAAGCTGCTTTGAACAACTGGGCCCAGACAAACAAAGCAATGTGCCCCCTCATTTTTTCCAAAGTTGGGGACAAAAAGATCAGAAACATTTTTGTTTCAAAAACCATGTGTGACAGAACAGAAAGCAATTATACCAAGTCATCTATTTGGTATCCCACTACAAAATGTTTAGAAGGCTCAGATTCAGTAACAACCAATTACATTTAGCTAACAATTTTATGTGCTATAATATCATTTACAGTGATTCTTGTATTTCCATAACCATAGCTCCAGATAAGGCACCTTTTTTTTTTCAAGTGCCAACAGATTCTTATTTCCCCATGAAAACATGTTATGGCACCAATTAGAAGTGCCTTTCCGAGGCACTTCTAATGAGTACCCACAACATAAGTTTTCATGGAGAAATAAGAAAAATATTATGTGGATACACCCTCTTATTCAGAGCTATGCTATACACTGACTTTATGGCTAATATGCATTAAGTTTTTTTTTTTTTTTTTTTTTTTTTGTCCTATGATCAAAATGGTTATGACAAGGAAGACAAATATACCAGTAATGAAGAAATTAACCTTCTACTTTCTATTTTTTTTCCATGAAATAGACTAGTATGAGTGCTCAAATACTTTTTTTTTTTTTTTTTTGCTGAAAGTAAAGTTGTCCCATAGCTTTGTGACCTTAGGAATGAGAACCCACAATGTAATGCTATGTTATTTGTGGAGAAATAAGAAAAATATTTCCCTGATACCCCCTCTTATCTGGAGCTCTGTATCAGGACTGGTGGACTTTCAGCTTAACCCTTCTCTTGCTGAACACAACAAGCCCTGTCTTAGCAATTAGTGTAGATCCAGTGCAGTTGGCTGAAGAAGCCAACTGATCGAAAGCCAACTGATCTGGATCTGCACTGTTTGGCATTAAGTATGTATTATTTATAGCAACAAGCCGGATCAAGCAACCTGATTGGTTGAAAATTAGAAGTGGGCGTGGTACCTTAATTTATTCAGCAGGACAAGGGTTAAGATGTGTACAAGTAATGAAGAGTATCTGCTGTTATGGTTGTTGTCAGTAGCTGATAAAAATTTGGCTTTCCATAACAGGACTTCAGTTATATCAATCCAGGCAGGACAAGATCAAATTACTGACTGTCTCGGGCAGAAGACTTGTAAAGGAGGAGTGACTGATAATAATTCTTCGAACATTTTCTCTAGTTCTCATTAAAAAACATAAATTTTGGGTACCAAAACCATATGTTTTCATGGTAAAGCCATTTTTTCATGCAGAAAATATGGGACTGTGCACAAGTAAAAATTGTTCCTAGCAGTTCACTGTGTTTTCACCAAGATTTCAAAATGATTTCAATAAAGTTTTTACCGTATTCTACCTAATTACCACAATGTGCGCTAAGGCTTTTCAAAATCATTCGAAAAACTTATAGTAAAATGACCCCTCATCCAAGCGTTCGTGATGGATGAGGGGCATTATTGGAATGAGACCTGAGGCCTCGAGCATGTATGACATTAGCAATTAACCTGGCTAGGAACTCCCTGGATGCTCTTTTAAAGATTTTAAACCTGGAGTATATATGGTAATACCATGTGACTGAGCCATATATAACCAGGTATCCATTGTTCAGCACTTCATATGGGGGTGGTCGGGTGGTGCGAAGGTGCTGTGTATCTTACATCACCGGGGCGTCCAACTGATATTGGCTTACAGTTGGGCAAGGCCTGCTATCCTTGTAGTGGGTAAGGGTAGAGGGGGAATGTTTTTATTTCTTCTGTTTCTTCACTTTCATTCCTGTTCCTCTTTCTTCCCTGTCCCTCTCTTTCATCTCCTCTACTCTCTCTTCTATCTCTTTTCTCCCTTTCTCTGGGAGACGACACAAAATGACCCTCAAGGGTTGACGTGTCGTTAAACCCCAACACAATCAAAAATCAGCACTTCATATTTTCAAAGATGTTTCGTTGCCTTACTAAAATAACTGAATAATGGGTGGGTACACACAAAATACTTTCCGCTGTGGAAACACTCTTTCATATCACCAAAGGGATTTGGGTTAATACATGCTCGAGGCCTCAGGTCTCATTCCAATAATGCCCCTCATCCATCACGAACGCTTGGATGAGGGGTCATTATTTTCATTTCGACCTTCGGCTCTCTCACATGTATGACATTAGCATCTTTAAAGTAAGGCAACAAACCAATCAACAAATAATGAAATACCAGCAGAATATAATGGTTTAACTGATGAAAAAGATTCCACTAACTTATGATCATACCAAATCAAAAAACACTTAAACTGAACATATAAAGACAACTAATATATTCAATGAGGAACTTTCCTTGAATAGTAATGGAGAAGTATGTCAAAATATGAATTAACTTTAAGTTCCAAACTAAGTGTCAAATATATCGTATAGACTAATATACAATTATGTGCTGAGTAATGGAAGATGGAAAGCTAAAAAACACTTTCTATTACGTATTTTTATACACTTTCAAGTCAATATCAAGAAACTCCAAAAAGTTGAGTTTCTTCTTCATCCTTCTCCTAATGATAATTATTTGTATATATTTTTTCCCAAACTAGTTACTTGAACTGGTATTTTGTCTGTCAAAATACAAACCATTCTTTCTCCAGACCATATCTAATAGTTAAACATGAAAAATTTTATGAAAAAGAGCTGAAATAAAATTACTTTTCAGCAGCTGAAATAAATCTCTGCTAAATAAGAGAACATATGAGGCTATACACTGTAATATGATTTTTCTGCCTTATAAGAAGGCTATACACTGTAATATTATTTTTCTGCCTTATAAGAAGGCTACACACTGTAAAAGAAAAAATTTCTGCCTAAAAAAAAAATTGCTCATGACAAATAATAAATTTGTATCAAGTAGAACACAGTATTTGATATGCACTGCAGATATTGCAAACTGATCTGCATAATAAGAATTTGCATTATTTTGTTCTTTGAACAGATAAGAAGATAGCATTCATTTTTAAATTATTCAGATAAAACTGTTTGTGTACGTTTGATAAGATCATAGATCATCTGAGTTTTACTAAGATCACATAATGACCTCTAAAAAGCACAGTTGCTGGTAAAAAACTGAGAAAAGTTATTTTTTCTTTTATAGTATTATTTATACACTGAACTTTCTAATTCAAATTTTCTAATTCAGATAATTTGATATCAAGCACCAAGTCTAAATGGTACTAAAAACGGTTCAGTTTACTAGCAATATAGAAATGCTAATAAAGCTCAATAAACTTAAAGTATAAAATCTAACAACAAAATATTAATTCACGGCTAACTGAGTAAATTGTATGTATGTAAAAAACTTAATGGCTGAAACAAAAGTTTCCTCAATAATGATTATTTAATGAGTACCCTGTTAATAAAGCCTTTGATCAGACACTCAACTGGTTATAGAAAACAATCATTCACTATGGCCTGTGAATGTTGGAGATAAAACGTTATATTTATGATAAAATTTTATGATAACAAAGTTCTACTTAAGGAACAAACAGTTGTACTGAGGCTGTAGATACAAATGAGGATGTAGACAGAACTACTTTTAAACCATGTTTTATGGTCTGACCCAGTTAAGCACAAAAAAGTCAAAGCTCTATAAAGAATCAGATGCTCGCTATTACTGGAAAGAAAAAAAAAATTTTGAGGTCTCAAATGGGGGAAAAGGCTTTTTATTCCATATAAAATTGCCTTTGTTTTTACCAACACCTTAAAAAAGACAAACTTTTTGAATATCCACTCTAAGAATTCAATCCACCTAATCAAGCATACAAGTATGGTATTTCCAAACTCAGATTGAAATTTGATATGCCATATCAACTTGCTTAAAAGTACACCATCTGTACTAAAGTGTGAATGTCAAGAAATTAAACTTATTCAGTGGCTATAGTTACTAGATAAACTGAATTCAAATATATTGGAAAAAGTCATTACTTACCCCAAATGAAGAGTTTATTCCAAAACACTAGATATTTTTCCCATTTCAGATGATATACTTACCAAACCAGTACTCTCATATTTTTCCTACAACTTTAATCAAACAAAGCTAACAGATGGTTTCTCATCGAAGTCTGTTTTCAACTGTTGCTTATATCATTTCAATTATGCAGGACTAAATCATTCTATTGAAAATTAGAATATATTGACAAACAGTTAAATAAGAAATCAAGTTCTTCACTTAAATATTTTGGGAACATGAACACTTATTGACTCTTTAATATGGAGGTTAAATACCACAGGTATCTTTTATTACTATATATATATATGGTCATAACCTTACATCACCGGGGCGTCCAACTGATATTGGCTTACAGTTGGGCAAGGCCTGCTATCCTTGTAGTGGGTAAGGGTAGAGGGGGAATGTTTTTATTTCTTCTGCTTCTTCACTTTCATTCCTGTTCCTCTTTCTTCCCTGTCCCTCTCTTTCATCTCCTCTACTCTCTTCTGTCTCTTTTCTCCCTTTCTCTGGGAGACGACACAAAATGACCCTCAAGGGTTGACGTGTCGTTAAACCCCAACACAATCAATATGGTCATAACCAGCATTGACCATAAATGGCTTTTAATTCATGAATTTGGCATGACACAAAGCAAAGGTACCAACAGTGCCTTACTTATCAATATACTCCAAAAATATATGGAACTAGCCATAATTTTCTATTGGATAAATAAAATTTGAACCAGCTATTCTTGAAACTCTATATAAGCACATGCTGTAAATTTTCATCAATCATTGGTTGTTATATGATTCTTCCCTTCAATTAAATCTTACTGACATAAGAGTCCATGAATCAAGACTTGTTCGGACAGTTTAAAAAACTGCAGAAACAGCTCTAATTTTGGCCGAAGTTTTGAGATAGAAGAAGTCAGCATTTATCCAAATCCAGAGAACTAAGCCCCAACAACCCACAAGGTTGAGGGAATGAAGTAAAGTGAAGAAAGCTATAATCCTGTCCTACTGACTCCCAATATTACCTGGCTTACAAGACATCAAAAATTGTAATAAAATACATATCAAGTTGCGTTACAGTCTATATATCACGACCATGTGACTGCATGCATGCTATCATGCTAAATTACAGAATCAAACTTGACATGATAGTTCTTATAAACTGGCTGTTCATATTCAACTGCTCTTGGAGCATTACCTTAGTATAAGAGTGTATTTTGCCTAATTTGACCACTCAATCAATGGTACACATTAA
Organism: Anodontia alba; assembly: GCA_964016985.1. Classification (NCBI taxonomy): domain Eukaryota; kingdom Metazoa; phylum Mollusca; class Bivalvia; order Lucinida; family Lucinidae; genus Anodontia; species Anodontia alba. The sequence goes on along the minus strand of OZ024822.1, from coordinate 117,716,151 downwards.
ATTTTCAATCAGACAGCAAAACATAAAATGGGGTTTAAATGACCCTCTAAAATTTCTATATGTGAAATGTAAATGACGACTTAAAATAAAGATCCCCCAATTAACTGAAGGCAAAATCCAATTAACATTTAAGGATTCAGAAGATTGTGTTTAAGCTAGAGGATTATGTATAGCTATGAAGGTGTTACCTTGAACAGTTCTGTTAATCATGGTCCAAGAGCCACTAAGACAGTCTATATTATTTTGAGCATCTTTATTCTTTCTTCTGTGTCAAAAAATGTATTCTGTGCATACTGAATGTGCATGACTACAAAATAAGCTCAAATGGGATATATTACATTCATCTCGTGTTATTTTTTGTTGGTATATAGATCTGGATAAGCCAGAATATAGGCATGGATATGCCTCTAGCAGACCATATCTAATTTTGTACAAAAAAGAAAAACTATTCCAAAATAAAGAAAAAGAAATTTTGATCACCAGCAACCTCCTGAATATGTGAAAAAATATAACCAGAATTTAAAAAAAAAAAAAAATCTAAAGCAGGATTTCTTCATTTTTTATAAATTCAGTTTAGCATTGGTCCTTTTTAGGCCATATAACTGTTTCTGGTCCTTTCTAGGCCACGTAACCATTTTCTTTCTAAGGTCATATGTTGAACTATAGCTCTGGTCCTTTTGAGGCCATACAGATCTTTTTGAGCTTATAAAGTTCTATGAACTAATGTACTGTACGAAAATTGCTTATGCAAATGTATATTTCAGCATAATTAATCAGAAGCATTATGGAATAAACATTATAAAAACTGATTCATTCTTTCATAGGAACCCTATGAATAAACTTTCTACAAGACCTTTAATTTATTGCTGCTTTTTCAGAAAAGTTTTGTTCAAACTCACCCAACTGAGCCTCCCTATAAATATCTATTATTATACATGGAAGGAGGCTTTACTATAATGTATCTTAAATTCATTTCATAATTTCTATATTTACTCTAAATAATGTAGTTTTACATAATGTTCTCTCCACTGAGAAGAGAACTTCCAAAACATGTTTTTTGTTTTTTATAAAACATGCATATACAATACTATGTAACCTATGTAACAATTTCTTGTAAGCCCATTATCTTCCTCGAAGACAAAGCTTTTTACAGAAAACAGCTTCCTATGTGTTTTCTCCTGGGGTGGGGAGGTGAGGTAAAGAAAACAAAATCCATAGTTTCATAGTCAACATGGAACATGGGAAAAAAGATTCAGCCATGTTTTATTGTGTAATACCCTTTATGTCATAAAGGTAACATTGTTCAGTAATTATCTCAGGGTTACTGTGTAACCAAGCCCAGTACTGTTCATAATACAATATAATTGACACAAGAACAATATCAACTGAAGAAGAAATAAAATGACTGCTTGCACTACGCGCTAAGCAAAGTAAAATATTTTATTATCAATAAAAATTTCACAAATTTCCAAATTTTACTGTGTAAAGAGCATCCTTCTCTGTCCCTTGCTAAGTTAAATATGAAGTGCTGATTTATTGTGTTGGGGTTTAACGACACGTCAACCCTTGAGGGTCATTTTGTGTCGTCTCCCAGAGAAAGGGAGAAAAGAGATAGAAGAGAGAGTAGAGGAGATGAAAGAGAGGGACAGGGAAGAAAGAGGAACAGGAATGAAAGTGAAGAAACAGAAGAAATAAAAACATTCCCCCTCTACCCTTACCCACTACAAGGATAGCAGGCCTTGCCCAACTGTAAGCCAATATCAGTTGGACGCCCCAGTGATGTAAGATACACAGCACCTTCGCACCACCCGACCACCCCCAATATGAAGTGCTGAACAATGGATACCTGGTTATATATGGCTCAGTCACATGGTATTACCATATATACTCCAGGTTTAAAATCTTTAAAAGAGCATCGAGGGAGTTCCTAGCCAGGTTAATTGCTAATGTCATACATGTGAGAGAGCCGAAGGTCGAAATGAAAATAATATCCATCCAATAAGAGCATGCTTTAACCCTTGTCCTGCTGAACCTGGATATACCCTGCCTTTGCAAACAGTGTAGATCCAGATCAGTTGGCTTCTGAAGAAGCCAACTGAACTGGATCTGCACTGTTTGCCATTAAGTATGTGAATTTATAGCAACAATTAGGATCAAATAATCTGATTGACTGAAAATTAGAAGTGGGTGTGGCATCTTAATTTATTCAGCAGGACAAGGGTTAAAAAAGATCAACAAAGAACTTCATTAGGGGTGTATTTAATGCTGCTTGTGTGCTATTTTCTGATTTTCTTATAAAAGCATATGTTGTTGACTTGTTAAGGCCATTCTAATGAGTACCAACAACATATGCTTTTATAAAGAAGAGGATATATGAACTTAGGCTGCTATCTGAAGAAATTGCTTGAATGTGTGCTTATATGGTATGTACGGTAATTAGGTTGAGTATGGTATTTGATTTTTTTATGTAGTACATTTTAGTCTTGTAAAGAGGGGGTGGACAGGGGGGTAGGCATTCCCCACTTCCCTCCCCCCTTACCCCCACTTCCCTCCCCCCTTTCCCCCACTTCCCTCCCCCCTTACCCCACTTCCCTCCCCCAAGCAAACTATTCCCTCCACTAATTCAGAATTTTTAATATCCCCGACGCTATAATTAAATTCAAACATGACTCTGCCATATACATTCATGCAGTTTTTGACCCCAAGCTATACCCCAAATTTTTGCCCCAAAATCGGTATTTCCTTAGCGTTTGCACCCCCTTTACAGAATAGCTAAAGATTTGCACCCTCCACTTCAAAAGTCTGCGTAAGGGCCTGCATATGAGGCTTATGGAAAATAGGTATCACAAGGTGGTGGGCCTTGATCCGGTCCTAAACTGGTCAAGAAAAAAATGTAGTGGGCCTAGGTCGGGCCTAAACTGATCCACATTGGCAAAATAACAGTCGTATTAATTACTGAAATCAAAAATCAAGAATACCATGTAAATCTGCATCTTCTTTTAATATTTTTGATAAGCATGGTCCCACACTTGAGGGGTCAGCGAGAACAATCATCCTTTTTGTGGTTTTCTCAAAAACTGAGAGTTAAATATCGAACGTGTATGGTGGTTGACAAAAACACGGACCACTTACGGACGCGGACTCGTGGACTTACGGACCTATTGACAATACACGGACTGCATAACAAAATACGGGCCAATTATTCACGGATCTCTTGACAAAGCAAGGACCTACAATTTACGGACCTGACAAAGCACGGACCTATTATTCACGGACTTGACAAAGCACGGAACGTTATTTAAATTACGGACGCCACCTATGATATATGGAAAAAAAATAGGAGTACTATCAAAATCTGAATAACGTGACCTTATGGATAACGTGACGTTACATTGTCATAGATGCCTACATGTACGTTGAAGTAATCCAATTGTACAGATTTTTGATACCCATTTTAATGATGTAGGTCTGCACTGGATTTGTTTCTCGAAATTCAACTGCGACGATGATGTTGTCAACTTGTATGATAGTGCAGGCGGTACTTACATTTCAACTGCCACTGAAATGGCAGTTGCAAACATGATGTTTAGCCCTATGCTGAAAATCTTTGTTAGACACATTAAATGCGCTGTACAAACGAATACAAATGACTATGGTTTTACACCATTGCAAATATGGTCAGCATCCTCAATGGAATTGATCCTAGTGGCATACCATATAGTGTCTCTAAAATGAGAGATCATCTTATCAAAGGACTTGAGAATCAAAACATAACAGTTTTCCCACACAGAAAATTATCAGTTGTGCTTCATTATTACTGTATAGGCTTTATCTGTGACACACAAATACACGCGCGCCTTCCGAGTAATTCATTACTGACCGTCCCGAGGCGGTAATTTCATTGTGGTACTTTTTGTTCAATGTTATGTAGTGTTTCACTTTCTAATGTTATTTTGTAGTTTTCAATTAAATGACCATGTTGTTGCTGCTACAGACCATTTACGGACCAATTTTCAGACCATAACTGACCGTTCACGGACCAAGGACTTTTCACAAACAATCTGATTGCTATAATGGACCGATGTACTATGTACCAATTACGGACTAATTATGGACTATTCACGGACCACGGATTACTCACGACCCAATTAGCGGTTAACTTTACTATATTTTGCAATTAATACGGACTATTCACGGATCACGGACACGGAATTTTTATTGGTCCTAAGTCGGTGAATGGTCCGTGTTTTGTCACCAGGCAACATATGATTGATTTGATTGTTGGGGTTAAACGACACATCAACCCTTGTGGGTCATTTTGTGTCGTCTCTCAGAGAAACGGGGAAGAGAGATAGGAGATAGTAGAGGAGATGAAAGAGAGGGACAGGGGAGAAAGGAAAATGAATGAAATTGAAGAAACAGAAGAAATAAAAACATTCCCCCTCTACCTTTACCTACTGCAAGGATAGCAGGCCTTGCCCAACTGTAAGAAAATATCAGTTACACGATACCTTTGCCTCACCCAACCACCCCAGGGCAACGTGTATATTCCGTGTTTGGAACCCTATCAGAAAATTCATGTTGGATCTTGAAGTATTTTTGTTGTTGTTGTTTTTTTTTTTTTTTTTTTTGTTTGTTTGTTTTTTGTTTTTTAACAGCGCAAAAGTCCTTATCCAACAATGAGCAAATAAAATGATTGTCTACTGCATATGGATAATTATTTCTTAAAATGTGGATTGCCACCGACAACGGCTATTTTGTGAAAGGAAGTAATCAACTAGAGATAGAAGGAAATCGGACGTAAACGAATTCAATGTAAACCATGGTTGGCGGCACACTCCTCGTCGGTGAAGTGAAATCAACGCCGGATTCATTGTAAATATACCTGAATTTGCTTCAATACGTCTATTTATATACTTCTGATACCCAGTTATTGCATTGAAGTACATAAAAATAGAGTAAAATCGGTAAAATACAACAAATTTTGGTATAAGCCCCGCCCCAAAATCTCCCTACCCCCGCCCCCTCTTCCCCCGTTCCCCGTTCCCCGCCCCCTCTTCCCCCATCCCCCACCCCCTTTATCCCCATCCCCCGCCCCCTTTACCCCCGTCCCCTGCCCCCCTTATCCCCGTATCCCCGCCCCCCCCCCTGTCCACCATCTCTGTAAAGAGCTAATTACTATATTTAATAACCCGTAAAGCCCCAAGTAAAACTTGAAGCAGCTGAAATTCTATATATATATTTTTTTTTTTTTTCATTTTGCAGTGAAAAAATATTGACATTTCATCTGAATTATCTGCCAAGCAGACAATTCACATTAAATGTCAAGACAATTTCTATGAAAAATATTAAAAAAAAGATCAGAATTGCTATCTACTGCAGTTGTGATTGGCACTTTTAAGGGTTATAACTTCCAAAAGCTGGCTTTTTGGAGCAGCTTATATCTGTTATCAGCAAAGAGTGCATCCATTAGATTATGAAGTATTTGCAGATATGAATATGTCATGCTGAATAAATTAAGATGCCAAGCCCACTTCTAATTTTCAGCCAATCAGTTTACTTGATCCAGATTGTTGATATAAATTCAAATAATGAACGGCAAACAGTGCAGATCCAGATCAGTTGGCTTCTTCAGAAGCCAACTGATCTGGATCTACACTGTTTGCAAAGGCAGGGTTTATCTGGGTTCAGCAGGACAAGGGTTAATGCTCAGCACTCTGAAAAAAATTTCAGCAGATGATGCATGAAAACATTTTTCTTATTTTTCCCAGAAAACAAGTTTTGACATTTCATGCAAATTATCTCCAATGTCAAATCTCGTTTACTGGGAAAAATTTGAAAATATTACAAATTTGTCATCTGCTGAATTAGCAAGGTGGTAACGGTGAAGGACAAAATTCATATAAAAGTCTTAAGTACTTGAAGTGCCAGTCACAACTGCAGCAGATGATATTTTGAAATATTTTTTGGCAAACAATTTCACATGAAATATCAAGATTAATTATCTCTGAAAAAAAAAAAAATAGAATGTCGTCTGGAACAACTTTTGCTTGGTGCATTAAGGGTTAAGAAAAATATCACTCCGAGAGTGCTAAAGGTATATGTTCTTTTAAAAAAAAGTCCAATTCATGGATTTTGGGGGAAAAGTGCGTGGGTGTTTGAAGTCAAAACAAATTCCTCAAGGCCTAACTAAAATGAACGGCAGTAAAATGTATTGCAAACTTGTGAAGGAGAATTCTATGGTATCTCTTGCTTCCATATTGATTTTGTGAATTAATTTCAGTAGATGTAAATCAAATAAGAAACAAGTTATTTATTCTTGAGGGATTCCATGGTCAAAAGATATGATACATCATAACTTGTGAAGATGATAGATCTGATCAAGTGATCAATATAGGTTTCAATGTAGGTTTCGCGTGGTAGGTTTCTGGAAGTCGATAGTCACAGTCATTGTCAGAGACTAAACTGTTTGCAACCTAAACACATTTTACAGCTGACCACATTTTGAAATATTTTTTTTTCTTATTTTTGCTACAAAATAGGGTTTGACATTTCATGCAAATTGTCTCCTATGGAGACAATTTGCATGAAATGCCAAAGCATATTTTCTGGGAAAAAAACATTTGTCATCTGCAAAATTCCCTGTCGATGTTGGGTGGTAAGGTTTGTTGCCAAATGAACTGTCTTGTGATGCCTAAATATCATAAATCAAAATTGGTTACAATTAGACCTTCCTAAGCATGGTGTTTAACACCTAACATGCTTGGTAAAAATTACAACAATTTGAAATATTTTTCTTATTTTTTCCAGTTGACAATGCATGCAATGTTTAAACCTATTTTCTGGGAAAAATAGGAAAAATATCATCAATTTGTCGTCTGCTGAATTGCTAAGAGTGGTAAAGGTTAGCCTAAGTATTGGGATAGACAGGCCTAAGCAAACAGGTACTCTCAGATGATAAGCCACAGAATGCTCCGTTTGGTCAGGGTCTCCTCATGAACTTTGTTTTCTGAATTTCTACTGAACTTGGCTGAATTTGTCTGAGTCGATTCTGAATCTGGGCTGAACACTTAATTGGTGGCTGAATCCAGCTGAACACAACATCCCTTTTCTGAATTTTTCTGAATGTGTGCTGAAACATGACTGAACTTTGGCTGAATAGTTCAGACAGATATTCAGAAAGATTCAGAATATGAAATTCGGCTGAACATTTCTGAACTGTTCAGAAATACTGCAACATAGAAATATATCTTCTGAATCTTTCTGAATTCTTGCTGAACTTTTCATATAAACAAATTGTTTCAATAACTAAAGTCAGAATCTATCTGAATTTTTACTAAGTATATACATGCATATTCATAAATGTTAATTAGATTGTGCAGTTGATGGCATGCCATTGCAAAATCCCCACGGTCAGTGCTAATGTTGCTAATATTGTGGATGGATGGGAGGAAAAATAATGTTGCTCTTGCACACCCTTACCATGAGGGGAAGGCATGTATAACAAATTCTTGCCAATGGTTTAGGAGGAGATAGCATGACAGATGAACAGACATTGACCCCACCAGAAGGTCAAATGAGGCAGAGTGAAAAATAAAGTTGGTCGATCTCGCACACCCCTACCACCCTAGAAAGTCATGTAGCAAGTTTTGGTTAAATTCTGCCAAAGAGTTTAGAAGGAGATAGTATGATGGACAGACAGACAGACGGATGGAGGTGTTTGCAATATCCCCATCACTAAAGCATGGGGATTATTGATATTGCTCCTCATGAACCTTACATTCTGAATTTTAACTGAATATGTCTGAATTTGTCTGAATCAGATTCAGAAAATTTGCATGAAATGCCAAAGCATATTTTCTGGGAAAAAAACATTTGTCATCTGCAAAATTCACAAGATTCAGCAGGAAGTCACATGACCACAGTGGGATTCTGGGAGCTTCCAATTTCAAGGTTGTTTTGCATAAGAAATGTCAGAGATGACAAAAGGCTCTTAGTTTAACTATTTCACTGTTCTTGTAAGTACATTTAGTTAGAAAATGGTAGGGTAACATGTAATAGTGATGAAGTTATGTATGCGCGGTGTATTTAAACAGCAAATATAAATGGTTCATCTAGTTCATCTCTCTTGCCAAAATATGCATACCCCAGCCACTTAGGTTAAAAGTATGAAATTGTTTACAAAATATGATGTGACTGTGTGGATAGACATGAAACAAATTTAAAAAAAAACAAAACAAACAAGCAAATTCCATGGGGAATTTATGCCCCCCACCTTATTTTTATTTGAGGTGTTAAAAATGGTAAAGTTAACCAGAGGACCACTGGTCCTGTATCAAATACCTAAGTATTGAAGCAGGAAACCAGTGATAAAAAATAATTTCAAGATTCTGAAAAAAACCACATGCATATCTTCAGACCATCCTTAAAGCACCTGTAAAGTTTCAAAAGATCAGCTTAAAACTGTGGTAGGAGTTTCGGGGTCAAGGTACCTACTCCCTATACGCTTCTGTAGTATTAGAACTCAAAAAATGTCTAAGTTAAAAATGCAGAAAAAGTGGTAAAAAATTATTTCAGGATTCTGAAAAAAACACATGCATATCTTCAAGCCATCCTAAAAGCCCTTGTAAAGTTTCAAAAGGATCGGACAAAAACTGTGGGAGGAGTTAAGGGGACAAGGTGCCTGCACCCTATACACTTCTGCAATATTAGAACTCAAAAAATGTCTAAGTTAAAAATGCGGAAAAAGTAATAAAAAATATTTCAGGATTCTGAAAAATCCACCTGTATATTTTCAGGCCATCCTAAAAGCCCACATAAAGTTTCAAAAGGATCGGCCAAAAACTGTGGGAGGAGTTAAGGGGACAAGGTACCTACTCCCTATAGACTTCTGTAATATTAGAACTCAAAAAATGTCTAAGTTCAAAACGTGTAAAAAGTAATAAAAAAAAATTTCAGGATTCTGAATAAACCACATGCATATCTTCAGACCATCCTTAAAGCACCTGTAAAGTTTCAAAAGGATCGGCCAAAAACTGTGGGAGGAGTTAAGGGGACAAGGTACCTGCTCCCTATATACTCCTGTAGTATTAGAATTCAAAAAATGTCTAAGTTAAAAATGTGGAAAAAGTAATAAAAAATTATTTCAGGATTCTGAAAAAAACACATGCATATCTTCAGGCCATCCTGAAAGCCCATGTAAAGTTTCAAAAGGATCGGCCAAAAACTGTGAGAGGAGTTAAGGGGACAAGGTACCTACTCCCTATACACTTCTGTAGTATTAGAACTTGAAAAATGACTAAGATAAAAATGCGGAAAAAGTAACAAAAAATTATTTCAGGATTCTGAAAAAAACACATGCATATCTTCAGGCCATCGTTAAAACACCTGTAAAGTTTCAAAAGAATCGGCCAAAAACTGTGGGAGGAGTTAAGGGGACAAGGTACCTGCTCCCTATACACTTCTGTAGTATTAGAACTCAAAAAATGTCTAAGTTAAAAATGCAAAAAAAAGTAATAAAAAATTATTTCAGGATTCTTAAAAAATCATATGCATATCTTCAGACCATCCTAAAAGCTCATGTAAAGTTTCAAAAGGATCGGCCAAAAACTGTGGGAGGAGTTAAGGGGACAAGGTACCTACTCCCTATACACTTCTGTAGTATTAGAACTCAAAAAATGTTTAAGTTAAAAATGCAAAAAAAAGTAATAAAAAATTATTTCAGGATTCTGAAAAAACCACATGCATATCTTCAGGCCATCCTAAAAGCCCATGTAAAGTTTCAAAACAATCGGCCAAAAACTGTGGGAGGAGTTAAGGGGATAAGGTACCTACTCCCTATAGCCTTCTGTAATATTAGAACTCAAAAAATGTCTAAGTTAAAAATGCGGAAAAAGTGATAAAAAATTATTTCAGGATTCTAAAAAAACCACATGCATATCTTCAGACCATCCTTAAAACACCTGTAAAGTTTCAAAAGGATCGGACAGAAACTGTGTTAGGAGTTAAGGGGACAAAGTACCTACTAAAAACTCGGAACCACGCACCACGCACCACGCGCCAAGCAGCACGCCCCACGGAAAACCAAAAACAGTGTCCCTCCACTTTTCTTCGAAAAGGCGGGGGACAAAAAACAACGTTTCAGCCAGTGGTCAAAAGGGGCTTAGGTTAGACTGAAAGGACTCATTATTTATGAGGTATGTGGCGGGAAATGGTGTTTCTCCATTGTAGACTAATTTCTGGTACATGTATCTTATATAATAAATATATCTGAATTCTAGCTGAATATTTCTGAATCATATCTGAATATATCTGAATTGTGGCTGAATTCTTTTGAGTTCCTGCTGAATATTTCTGAATCATATATGAATATTTCTGAATCAAAGCTAAATATTTCTGACCTATATCTGAACATTTCTGAATCTTATCTGAAAATGTCTGAACTTGGGAGTTTGAAAAATAGCTGAAAATGTCTGAATTATGGCTGAAATAGTCCCAATTTCAGCAAAGATTCAGCCATGAGCTCAATGTAGCAGTTCAGAAGTATTCAGTTAAAATTCAGCTAAAGTTAAGATAGCTGTTCAGCCAAAATTCAGCCATGGTTTTTCATGAGGGATTAGCTGCTACACTATTTGCCACGCATCATCCAGCAGATTTTAGACAAATTAATAGGTAATAAAACAGACTTCAAGTTTAGGACAAGAACAGTAGGCAGCTACCCTGTTCCAGGGTCAAAGCCAGGAACTCTATGAAGGTGAAGCCTGTTAATAAAATCTCTGGATGTCATCTAACAAGTTACAGGTAAAACTAAGGTTAAATTGCCAAATTTATGTTGAAGCCCAGGCTTCATAGCCTCCACCTGGCTACATGCCTGCTATTCCAATATTTAGACCAAATATGGTATGCTTCTGCTATACATTGGTCAAATCAAGTACACTGACTGGGAATTAGTGTGGTTGGCTTCGAATAGTAAAGAGTTAATCCCTGCATCAGTTTACCCAATATAAATGGTTTGAAACAGACATTACCCTGATGAGGGGATTTAGAAATAGGTTTATAAGATTCCAAAATGCAATACATTATGCAGTGTGGAACACTAGGCAGACACACAGCATTACCGTAACACTTAGCACTCCAGGTAAAATTTTCAGCAGACAACATTTTGTATTTTTCTTATACCCCATCCACCCCACATTCCCCTCCCCCCTCCCCAAACTCCTCACCATCACCACAAAAAAAAAAACAACAGGTTTTGACATTTCATGCAAATTGTCTCTGAAGGACATTTCATGCAAAGGAGACAATTTGCATGGAATGTCAAATCATGTTTTCTGGGAAATATATCATCAATTTGTCCTCTGCTGAATAATCATAGAGCATGGTAAGTGTTAAACATTCGGACACCTCACACTTACTGTACTTCTTTCAGTACGAGTCATTTGACTACATGTTGATGTTTCAAGAATTGCAAGCAGTGCAGACCCTGATCAACTGCTCTGGGTCTACGCTGCTTGCTCAGGCCTATCTGTCAGAATATTTAAGATACATATATAAGCAACCACAAACTAGTTACCTTTGCAAATGTTAACAAAACTTTCATTACTAAATACCATATATACCATATGTATTCAGACTGTGTAGACCCAGATGAGACACTGCAGAATGCAGTACCTCATTAGGGTTTACACAGTTTGCCACTCATCCAGCAATTTTTAGACACAACATCGGGTAGTCAATTCTAATTCTAGAACAAGTATGGTTAGGACTTGATGTGTCCAAATACTTAGGGTAAATACGGTCAGAGCAAAGTTTTAACCCTTAAAATGCCAAGAAAAACCTACATCTGAAAATGTCATCTGTTTATGTTGTCTGCTGAATATTCTTGCAAACTTTTTATACCTATTTTTGCATACAAGCAAACAGTGTGCACCCTGATCAGACTGCTCCTAGAGGAGCTGTCTGATCTGGGTCAACACAGTTTGCAAAAATGACTTTTAAAATCACAAGCAGATGACAAAGCAGACGACAATTGTTGTGAATGGCAGTTTAAGGGTTAAAATTTAGACACCTTACTGTACTTCTCCAAATATTTGAACAGCTCCATCTGACTACCTGGTGATGTGTCACAATAGCTCCTTTAAAAGCAGTTCTATCTTGGTCACACTGCCTGCTTAGGCTTATCTGTTACTCATATACAGCCACAAACTAGTATGAATAAAAGCTTCAACATTAATCAAACAAAGTACAAAGTACACCTTGTGAGCAGCTGAAGCCTACCAGCAAAATATGACCTTGACCTGCTTTTCATGCTTCATTGACTTAATTCCATGTTCACTCCATGCATTTAGGTCATTTTTGTCAGTAAAGTCTGTATACTTTGTCAGTAACTAAAGGACCTAGAGACTTAATGATGCCCACCTCTACAAGAGGTGGATAGGGACTTATTGCTTTCAAATTCGGATCCCGTTAATGTTAGTATTAACTTTGGCATTGGCATCATGGTTATGACAATTTCTTGTGTGCACAATATCTCTTGAACCTGTTGGCAAGTTTTCTTTAAACTTGTATGGCTATATCATCAGGACATGCACAAGAACTGAACAGATTTTGGTGACCTTAACTTTATTTTCAAGGTCACAGGTCTCCAAAAACTAAAATTTTATCTAACAAAAAAAAAAACCCCAAAAAACCCAAAAAGCAGCTTATATGCAAGGTATCACCTGAACTGAATGTTCAAAGTATATAACTACATCACTGTGACAGCATAAAGAGCTGTTTTTTTGGTGATCTTGATCTCATTTTAAGGTGGCATTTGATGAGTTCAGCAGTATGTTATCATATCTGGGTCAATGCAAATCCCTTGAAGAGACCTTTTCACTTAGCGAGTCTCATATATCAAACTAATAAACTGCTTTAATAACTAAAAATGTATTTTAGAAAGCTTTTTACACAGTAATAACAAAAGGATCATCAGGTCATGATTGCTCCCCTGAACCCTGAGACTGTCATGTTATATGGTGACCATCTTGATCATGAAACCAGGACCATTGGAATATAATTTCATTCTCCTATCCTACATAGGCTTCATATGAAATATAATTTTAATTAGCCTAGCAGTTTCTAAGAAAATGGACTTTAAAGTGACCTTTGGCCAAGGTCACTAAATGACCTTGACCTTAAGCATTCATAGTGATTGAAGTTGACGGCATTTTTCATATCACAACAAAATGCATTATTTCATCTTTTCCCATTCAAAAGTCTAAGGGACCAAATTTGACCATGCCATAAAATATGTCAAGGTCAACCCAGGGTCATCATTTATATAAACTTTGTAGTAATGGCTTCCAGATGTTACATACCAAGTTTCAAAGCAATCAGTTTATTGGAAAAAAGATTTTTTAAGGTTTTTACCATATATGGGCATGATGGCCACATTGATCATCTGACCTGGACCACATTAATATAATTTCATTCTCCCAACCCACAATGGCTTCCTATGAAATATAATTCTAATTAGCCTAGTAGTTTCTAAGAAAATGGACTTTAAACTATTCAATCTGTGTGACCTTTGGCCAAGATCACTAAATGACCTTGACTTTTTATCATTCATAGGGTTTGAAATTGGCTGCATTTCTCTAGCACATACTATAGTAGCAACAGAAAAAATGCATTATTTCAGCTGTTCCCATTAAAAAACTAAAGGACCAAGTCTGACCTTGCCATAAAATAGGTCAAGGCCAAACCAGGGTCATCATTTATATAAACTTTGTAGATCGAGTCCCATTTGCTACAGACAAAGTTTCAAGGCAATCGGTCTAGTGGTCCCAGAGAAGAGGTTTTTTTTTTTAAGGTTTTTATTATATACAGGCATGGCAGCCATCTTGATCATGTGACCTGGACCAAATATATAAACTCTCTTTTCCCCCTCTGTCTGAAGGCTGTGTATGAAATTTAATTGAAAAAGGTAGTAAAATGGACTTTCTCAAATTTTAGGACAAATATGATATGGTTTCAGAATATCTAGGGTAAATATGTAATATAAAGAAACAACAACAATAAAATTTATTCAAAAGCATAGTAACCACCTTCACCACTCTATGGTCAAATTCAGCAGATCACAATATGATGATCTTTTATCTTTTTCCCAGAAAACAAGCCTAGACATATCATTCAAATTTAGAAATGTGAAAGCCTGATTTCTGGGAATAATAACAAAAATCAAAATGTCGTCTACTGAAAGTTTTACCCAGCATGCTAAATATTAAAGTATTTATCCTAAATAGTAACATCTTGTAACTGCTTACTACTATACTTATACTTAGTACTTGAACAAGTCTTTTGTGAGTACCTTGGGATGTATCTAACCCTTGTCCTCCTGAATAAATTAAGATGCCATGCCCACTTCTAATTTTCAGCCAGTCAGATTACTCGATCCAGGTTTTAATACAAATTCAAATACTGAATGGCAAACAGTGCAGATCCAGATCAGTTGGCTTCTTCAGAAGCCAGCTGATCTGGATCTACACTGTTTGCTAAGACAGGGCATGTCATGTTCAGCAAGAGAAGGGCTAATGGCAAACATACTTTGATCAAACTAATTTATTGTAATTACTTTAAATACTGGGACACCTTAACCCTTGTCATGCTGAATAGATTAAGATGCCATGCCCATTTGTAATTTTCAGCCAATCAGATTACTTTATCCAAGTTGTTGATACTTAACTCACATACTTAATGGCAAACAGTGCAGATCCAGATCAGTTGGCTTCTGAAGAAGCCACCTGATCTGGATCTACACTGTTTGTAAAGATGGGGTAAATCTGGGTTCAGTAGGACTTGGGTTAAGTCATTTCCATTAAGTCCATTTCAATACCTGTTGATGTGTCTGAAAACAAACAGTGTAGACCCAGACCAGATGCCACATTCTGCAGCATCTGATTGGGTGTTCACTATTTGCTAAGGCCTGTCTGTCCAAATACTTAGGGAATATACTGTATCCTCAGGCATGTCTCTGAATACTTAAGCTTTGTTTACATGGGCAAAGTTTCTTTGCTAAAGTAGGTTTGTTAAAGAAAAGTGGAAGGTGTACATATTTCTCCAGGAAAACATGGAACTCATAAGAAGCACTTTGCATTTGGTGCACTTGGAAGATTTTCTGACAAGTTTTGAGACAACCTAGGGGAGCAAATTCTTTCCTTTTACAGTAGACCCTTTTTCATACTAGGGAGCAAACTTTTCTTTTAGAGTAGACCCCTATTAATAAGGGAAGCAAAAACAATTTGATAAGAGTTACCTCTCCTCAAACTGTCAATTCCAAGGGTAGCAAATTCTTTCCTTATAGGGTGAAGCAAAAACAATTTCACGGAGTTACCTCCCCTAAAACTATCAATTTCAAGGCGAGTGAATTCTTTCCTTTTAGAGTAGACCCCTTTTTAGACTAGGGAGCAATTTCTCACTATTTAGAGGAGATCCCTTTCAGAAGGGAGGCAATAATAATTTGACAGTTACCTCCCCTTAAAGAGTCCCAATAAGGTATCCAAATATTTAGGGTAATTACTGGTACTGTGCAATGTAAATGGTCCATATGTTCCATATATCTGCAACTGCAAAGGCTGACCTTCGATTTTACTCTGTTGGATATAGGCTGGGTGTCTAGTTAAAGGCTGGGGAAAAAAAAAAAAAAAATCAGCATGTCATTTGCTGTTGTAATTTGTGCTTTAACTCTTACCATGCTATGGGCAGACTCAGCAGATGACAAACTGGTGATATTTTTTCTTATTTTTCCTAGAAAATAGGATTTGATACTTCATGCAAATTGTCTCCTAAGGAGACAATTTGCATGAAGTGTCAAATCCTATTTTCTGTGAAAATAAGAAAAAAATATTTCAAAAATTAATGTTGTTTGCTAAAATTTTTACCCAGCATGCAAAGTGTTAATTAAGGGTTAAGAAATACCCATGACCATAACCACTGTAAATGGCAAATCTAAAAGTAGAAAGACGAAACTAGGTATAGCATCTTCCGATAAAACTTTCCATCATTTTAGGTCTGTAGCTATGTTTAACTGCAGGAGTACCAAATGCTCAAGATCAGGGTCATTTTTCAACCCAAACTTGTTGATATTTTTCTTATTTGCCCATGAAAACATTTGTTATGGTAAGGTTGTGGAATTATCAGATTGTATAACTTGTCCACGGACAAGTAAATGGCCAAAATCCACTTGTCCAACCAAGATTTGCTTGCCGGAAAATTGATATTTTTCTTATTTCTCGAAGAAAACATATGTTGTGGGTACTCATTAGAAGTGCCTCAGTGAGGCACTTCTAATGAGTACCCACAACATATATTTTCTTTGAGAAATAAGAAAAATATAGATCTCATACTGGTAGTCTTCTTAGCTAGAGCTATGAACCTTGTCCCAGGACAAGTGTAAATTGAAATTTCTTATTGTCCTCAGGGTAATTGGAGACTTGGTTGTCAAGTCAGGCATGGTATTTCCACAGCCCTGCTGATGGGTACTCCTTACAAGTGCCTTGTGGAGGTGCTTCTAATGAGTATCCACAACATATGTTTTCGTGGACAAATAAAAAACATATTGATCTGGATACCCTTCTTAGCTATTTCTGGCGTTAATAAGAAACAAAGTAGTTTGATATGGTACCAGAAGACCAGATATTTGCATTTTAACCCATGTCATGCTGAATAAGTTAAGATGCCGTGCCCACTTCCAATTTTCAGCCAATCAGATTACTTGATCCAAGATTTTGATACAAATTCACATACTTAATGACAAACAGTGTAGATCCAGATCAGTTGGCTTCTGAAGAAGCCAACTGATCTGGATCCACACTGTTTGCAAAAGCAAGACCAGGGTTAAGCAAAATCTGACAGGTAGAACAAAACAAGAGCTGTCGGAGGACAGCGAGCTCGCCTGCTGGGTACATTTTATATTGTAACATTTTTATCATTAAGCCATATAATATAGGTCACACTGACCTAGATGTATTTGTATGTAAATCATTTTGTCACTTAGATATAATAATCCAGGTATGACAATTCTCCATGAAATAGTAATAAAAATAAAAGGCAAAATCACTGAAGCATGAAATATAGGTCACAATGACCTAGATATAGTAAGTGGTCATTCATTGGGTCACATGGAACTAATATCCCAGGTGTGACATTTATCCAACAAATATTCAAGATATAAGGCAAAATCACTGAACCATGAAATATAGGTCACACCAACAGAGATATATTTTGACGTCAATAATCGGGTCACAAGGAACTAATATCCCAGGTGTGACATTTATCCAACAAATAGTATTCAAGATATAAGGCAAAATCACTGAACCATGAAATATAGGTCACAATGACCTAGATATAGTAAGTGGTCATTCATTGGGTCACATGGAACTAATATCCCAGGTGTGACATTTATCCAACAAATAGTATTCAAGATATAAGGCAAAATCACTGAACCATGAAATATAGGTCACACCAACAGAGATATATTTTGACGTCAATAATCGGGTCACAAGGAACTAATATCCCAGGTGTGACATTTATCCAACAAATAGTATTCAAGCTATAAGGCAAAATCACTGAACCATGAAATATAGGTCACAATGACCTAGATATAGTAAGTGGTCATTCATTGGGTCACATGGAACTAATATCTCAGGTGTGACATTTATCCAACAAATAGTATTCAAGATATAAGGCAAAATCACTGAACCATGAAATATAGGTCACAATGACCTAGATATAGTAAGTGGTCATTCATTGGGTCACATGGAACTAATATCCCAGGTGTGACATTTATCCAAAAAATAGTATTCAAGATATAAGGCAAAATCACTGAACCATGAAATATAGGTCACAATGACCTAGATATAGTAAGTGGTCATTCATTGGGTCACATGGAAGTAATATCCCAGGTGTGACATTTAACCAACAAAAAGTATTCAAGATATAAGGCAAAATCACTGAACCATGAAATATAGGTCACAATGACCTAGATATAGTAAGTGGTCATTCATTGGGTCACATGGAAGTAATATCCCAGGTGTGACATTTATCCAACAAATAGTATTCAAGATATAAGGCAAAATCACTGGACCGTGAAATCTAGGTGACCTTGACCGTAAAATGTAGGTCACCATGACCTTCACTCTCTTACACTTAAACTGATGTCACATAGTTAGCTGATGTATAACCAGCTGTGTCTATAACCTGTAGGCATATAAGATTTTACAAATGTGTCCTAGATTTTGACCCCTAGCCCCACCCCAAGGCCCACCCTGAGGTATGAACCCAGGGGTATGTTCTTTTGGAATCAAGACTCGTCCAGGTACCCAAATTCTAAATATGAATGCTCTATGAGGAGTGAAAGTCAAGATATAAGAATTTGAAAAACTTTAACACAGTATTACAAAGGTGTCCTAGATTCTGACCCCTAGCCCCACCCAGGGGCATGAACCCAGGGGTTTATTCTCTTGGAATCTCAGAAGACCCTCCAAGGTACCTAAGTTCCAAATTTGATGCCTCTGTGAGGAGTGACTGTTGAGATATAAGCATTTGAAAAACTTTAACACAGTGTGACAGGAACGGGAACGCAAACGCAAACGCAAACGCAAACGCAAACGCAAACGCAAACGTGGACGACCGGGGTGACTACAATAGCTCTCCTTGTACTTCGTACAGGCGAGCTAACGAGAAAAGATAAAAAAAAAAAAAAAAAAAACAGATAAAAAGTTTCAAATTCTTGGTATTATATACATTTGTACTAAGAAATTCTATTACATGTAGTATGAAAAATTTCTGGTTTCCAGCTTGACTTATCGGTCTGTAACTTTCAGCAGTGTGTCCGATTTCAGGTGTTTTGCTACAAATCAATTTTCAAACATGAATCTTTATCATGCAAAGTTGAAAAAACAAGCTCATATTAAAAAAAAAAAATCTATTATTTTAACATCTTCCACTTTTCTGAAACTTAAATGTCAATCCTTTTTAGGATTAATAGAATTTTAACAAGACAACTGCTAAATTCCACGTGTATACCCGTTTTCTTCATCTTAGTTCATTAAGGAGGATATTTGATCATTCTTGGATAATTTTCTCCATTTCTTCATAAAAACATATGCTGTGGGTACTCTGTGCTGTAGGTACCTCACTGAGGTGCTTCTAATGAGTTTCCATGACATATGTTTTTTATAGAGCAGTAAGAAAGATTATCCAAGAAATCACCAAATACTCCTCCTTAACAAGTCCTTTATCTATTTCCATATAGTCATTTATGACTATTACCTCAGTTGGGTGGGTGGCTAAATTAAGAAATTAGCTATTTGAAAAAAAAAATAAAATAAAAAAAAAAAAATAAAAAAATAAAAAAAAATATCAGTAATAAATAAATATCACTAGATTGGCCATTAACACTATGCATAAGCAGTTGTTTGTCAGAGGTATACTTAGATGCATAGCTCTAAATCACCAATCTAAATAAGGGCCTTGAACCTCTCTGCAGTCTTAACCCTTGTCATGCTGAATAAATTAAGATGCCATGCCATACTTCTAATTTTGGCCAGTCAGATTACGATCCAGGTTGTTGATACAATTTCACATACTTAATAGCAAACAGTGCAGATCCAGATCAGTTGGCTTCTTCAGAAAGACAGGGTATATCCGGGTTCAGCAGGACTAAGGTTAACATCCACCACAGAAGAGGGGAGACTGTTATAATGTGGTGATCCAAGGTGGAATAGTTCTGGGGAAAAACAAATTCTTCAGGGCATCACTATAAGCCTGGTACCTAGACTACTGTGTCTTGTTTGTTTTTAAAGTCCTTGTTTGTGCTCTGTCAGTAGTATTACCTATCAAGTAAAAGAAGCCCATGACAATTTTCCATATCTGCAAGATCAATTGCAGAGTTGTCTAAGTGATTTACCAGGAAATCCTCAACAAGGTTTGGACCACTTAATGACATATTACAGACATTATACCACTAATGAAGTAGAATTTACATCACTTAAGCTTCTAAATGGGTTAGGTACTAACATAAAGTACCTTAGACTCTGGTTCAGAGCAAAGGTACAGACCAGCCTGCATGTGTGGTCAGACTGGGCTCTTTAGTATTGGGCTAAAAAATTTGCAGACCTTGAAAAAAACAAAGCAAAAACACAGCAAACTAGGTATATCCTGACCTGAGTGCAAGGATGTGCAGACTGGTCTGAAACTTCAGTCTAACATTGCCTTTTGCAGGCTGAGCCACATAAACATATCATAATAACCCTAAATATTTGGACAGACAGGCCTCAGCAAGCAGTGTAGACTCAGATCAGATGCCGCAGAATGCGGCATCTGATCAGGGTCTACACTGTTTGTCATGCATCTAGCACTATTCTAAACAAATCAACAGGTAGAAAAAAAGACCATTTTTCAAATTTCAGGACAGGTACGGTAAGGAGTCAAGGTTTTTCCAATACTTATGGTAAATACGGTAACTCCAAATATAATATATTTTTTTTTTTTGAAAAATTATAGATACTTTTCTCAATTCTCCATGAAAATGTATGTTGTGGGGACTCATTAGAAGTGCCTCAGTGGGGTGCTTCTAATGAGTACCCACAATATTTTCATGGAGAAATAAGAAAATGTTATGAAGATGCGCCTCTTATCTTTACCTGAGACCCTGTCTTATCTAGAGCTATGCAGATAGGCTTAGAATTAACCATTGTGCTGAATAAATTAAGATGCTACACCCACTTCTAATTTTCAGCCAATCAGATTACTTGATCCAGATTATTGTTATAAATTCACATACTAAATGGCAAACAGTGCAGATCCAGATCAGTTGGCTTCTTCAGAAGAAAACTGATCTGGATCTACACTGTTTTCAAAGGTAGGGTATATCCGGGTTCAGCAGGACTAGGGTTAATTAAGCTACTACAGTGGTATAATGCTTACTGAAATACAGATAGTGCCACTTGGAGGGTAAAGTAAAGTTAATTCTCTGACAAGGCCACTAAGCCTATCTTTGCTTCCATAACCAGGGCCCAGTTTTTCAAAGCGTCGTTAGCTTAACGAGCTCGTTAAGGGTCATTTCGTTAACTATTTTAGCCGATTCAAAATACAATATTCTGATACTTTTTGCTGAAAAAATGTGAGTAGCTTAAGCTACTCACATTTTTTCAGCAAAAAATTTCAGCATATTTGTGTATCACTCGATGAAAATTTTAACGAATCGTTAACTAACGATGTCGTTAGCTTTGAACAACTGGGCCCAGTTGGCTAATCAGTCTTATGCTTGTGGACTAGTCCAATGGCTTCACAAAGGAGCAGATTTTGTTATTTTTGCTTTGTGTTCAGGTTTTATGGCCCAGTCAATGCATTCGGGTCTTGCTGAGTGTGGTCAGTGTACCTGGGCACACTTTTCCTGGGCAGATATAGTCCTCTGAGTAGTTAACCAGCACTTGTGCACATTCTTTTGCCAGAAACTGACACCTGCACTTCTTGAATCAGCAGAAGGGAGAGAATGACCATAAAAAATATTTCATGATCAATCTCCACGAAAGAATGTTGCCGGACCCGGCGGACTTCGAACCTGAGTCTTCCTGATAACAGTCGCACAAAAAAATGTCTTGTGTCACCACAATTATTGTTACTAATGTCCCAATTATTGATTATAATAATTGACAGCCAGTCACTTTTTGCCTTCATGACCAATATGACTACCAGTAATTTTTTTTCTTGGTTGACTAAAAAGGACCAATACGACTGAGTTTTCTTAGATGACTGAGTAGAAAATCTATTTTTAGTAGTTTGATTTTCCCATTTTTTTTATTTTTTCATAGTTAAATGAGTGTAACAGAAATAAAATTAGAAAACCACCAAGTGAGCAAGGATATCAAACACATGATTGTAGAGGTAAGTAGAAGGCAAGTTATTGCAGAGCAATCCATAGTATCCACCCGATGAAACATGCATCTAAAGTTAACCAGCTTAAGTCTTAACCATTAAAGCAAAATTTGTAGCAGACAACATTTTGAATTTTTTATTTATTATTATTTATTTTTCAGAGAAAATAAGTCTTGATGTTCGTTGTGAATCATTTAATAAGAAAGGAGGCTTATATATTAGAATAAATACAATAAGTTTTTGTTTTGTACTATACAATGTAGGTCAGAGGTCATGATATTGGTCATCTATAGGCATAATTATAGTACACAATACAACTAGCTTCACTTGGTGTACCTATACACTAATTTTTGTCAGCTAAGCCAAACTGTACAGATAATCCACAGTGGAGCCATTTAACTTTTACTACAGGTCAGAGGTCAAAATATAGGTCACAGTGACTTACTTGTGGTATGTGTCTTCTGCAGATGTGCATGTACTCACATAACAAATCTGATCAGCTTAGGCTGTATTGTAGAAGTGACAGATCTCGGTCTCAGTTGGATGCTTGTCAGACTGGTGATCAGGGGGTCATGGGTTCAATCCCTGACGTGTACGTCAACATTCTTTCATGGAGACTGATAATTCTTTTCCTTCCAGTGATTCTAGAAGGGCAACTGTCAATTTTCTGGTGAAGGGTGCACAAGTACTGGCTAACCACTAATAAAGGACTAAACTTGCCAAGGAAAAGTGTGGTTAAGTAAACTGACCAGCTCAACATGACCGTTACAGTGTTGGCTGGGTGGTTAAACTCCAAACCAACAAATACCTGATATACTCTGAAAGTTTTTGTTTTTTTGTGTGTAATATAGGTCAGGTCAAAAAACAGGTCATAGTGACCAGCTTATAATATGTGATATACTGTCTTCATTAGATGCACTTGCATGCTAAACTTAATCAGTGTAGGCCACAGACCACAGGAGATATACCTGAGAAAAGTGTTTTCAGTAATATAGGTCATAGGTCAAAAGACTGGTCAAAGTAACCTACTTATGGCTTGCAACACAACAAATTTACTAAATATACCCATATACAAAATTTGGTAAAATAGTACAGGAAAGCTGCACAGGAATATTTTTTTATTTTCTATAATGTTGTTCAGAGTTAAAATACAGGTCACACTGACCTACATATGTGATAAAATGTATTCCCTAGATATGCCCACACACTGAATTTGATCATCCTAGGCCAAACAGTAGAGAGAGATACCCATTTTCTGTTATATAGGTCATATAGGTCACAGTGATCTACTTATGATTTGCAACAAAAATATAAATGAAGTTACCAAAGAAGTTGAACCACAAGGAATATTTTGATAATTTGAGAAGGTAATGGGCTTGACAAATGACATGTTTTTCATTGACAGACATAGCTACAGATAAGAGGGGGTATCCACATAATATTTTTCTTATTTCTCTACAAAAACATATGTTGTGAGTACTCATTAGAAGTGCCTTGGCGAGGTGCTTCTAATGAGTACCCACAACAGACTAGGGTTAATTAAGCTACTACAGTGGTATAATGCTTACTGAAATACAGATAGTGCCACTTGGAGGGTAAAGTAAAGTTAATTCTCTGACAAGGCCACTAAGCCTATCTTTGCTTCCATAACCAGGGCCCAGTTGTTCAAAGCGTCGTTAGCTTAACGAGCTCGTTAAGGGTCATTTCGTTAACTATTTTAGCGGATTCAAAATACAATATTCTGATACTTTTTGCTGAAAAAATGTGAGTAGCTTAAGCTACTCACATTTTTTCAGCAAAATATTTCAGCATATTTGTGTATCACTCGATGAAAATTTTAACGAATCGTTAACTAACGATGTCGTTAGCTTTGAACAACTGGGCCCAGTTGGCTAATCAGTCTTATGCTTGTGGACCAGTCCAATGGCTTCACAAAGGAGCAGATTTTGTTATTTTTGCTTTGTGTTGAGGTTTTATGGCCCAGTCAATGCATTCGGGTCTTGCTGAGTGTGGTCAGTGTACCTGGGCACACTTTTCCTGGGCAGATATAGTCCTCTGAGTAGTTAACCAGCACTTGTGCACATTCTTTTGCCAGAAACTGACACCTGCACTTCTTGAATCAGCAGAAGGGAGAGAATGACCATAAAAAATATTTCATGATCAATCTCCACGAAATAATGTTGCCGGACCCGGCGGAGTTCGAACCTGAGTCTTCCTGATAACAGTCGCACAAAAAAATGTCTTGTGTCACCACAATTATTGTTACTAATGTCCCAATTATTGATTATAATAATTGACAGCCAGTCACTTTTTGCCTTCATGACCAATATGACTACCAGTAATTTTTTTCTTGGTTGACTAAAAAGGACCAATACGACTGAGTTTTCTTAGTTGACTGAGTAGAAAATCTATTTTTAGTAGTTTGATTTTCCCAATTTTTTTTATTTTTTCATAGTTAAATGAGTGTAACAGAAATAAAATTAGAAAACCACCAAGTGAGCAAGGATATCAAACACATGATTGTAGAGGTAAGTAGAAGGCAAGTTATTGCAGAGCAATCCATAGTATCCACCCGATGAAACATGCATCTAAAGTTAACCAGCTTAAGTCTTAACCATTAAAGCAAAATTTGTAGCAGACAACATTTTGAATTTTTTATTTATTATTATTTATTTTTCAGAGAAAATAAGTCTTGATGTTCGTTGTGAATCATTTAATTAGAAAGGAGGCTTATATATTAGAATAAATACAATAAGTTTTTGTTTTGTACTATACAATGTAGGTCAGAGGTCATGATACTGGTCATCTATAGGCATAATTATAGTACACAATACAACTAGCTTCACTTGGTGTACCTATACACTAATTTTTGTCAGCTAAGCCAAACTGTACAGACAATCCACAGTGGAGCCATTTAACTTTTACTACAGGTCAGAGGTCAAAATATAGGTCACAGTGACTTACTTGTGGTATGTGTCTTCTGCAGATGTGCATGTACTCACATAACAAATCTGATCAGCTTAGGCTGTATTGTAGAAGTGATAGATCTAGATCTCAGTTGGATGCTTGTCAGACTGGTGATCAGGGGGTCATGGGTTCGATCCCTGCCATGTACGCCAACATTCTTTCATGGAGATTGATAATTCTTTTCCTTCCAGTGATTCTAGAAGGGCAACTGTCAATTTTCTGGTGAAGGGTGCACAAGTACTGGCTAACCACTAATAAAGGACTAAAAAACTTGCCCAGGATAAGTGTGGTTAAGGAAACTGACCAGCTCAACATGACCATAACAGTGTTGGCTGGGTGGTTAAACTCCAAACCAACAAATACCTGATATACTCTGAAAGTTTTTGTTTTTTTGTGTGTAATATAGGTCAGGTCAAAAAATAGGTCATAGTGACCAGCTTATATTATGTGATATACTGTCTTCATTAGATGCACTTGCATGCTAAACTTAATCAGTGTAGGCCACAGACCACAGGAGATATACCTTAGAAAAGTGTTTTCTGTAATATAGGTCATAGGTCAAAATACTGGTCAAAGTAACCTACTTATGGCTTGCAACACAACAAATTTACTAAATATACCCATATACAAAATTTGGTAAAATAGTACAGGAAAGCTGCACAGGAATATATATATATTTTTTTTTTCTATAATGTTGTTCAGAGTTAAAATACAGGTCACACTGACCTACATATGTGATAAAATGTATTCCCTAGATATGCCCACACACTGGATTTGATCATCCTAGGCCATACAGTAGAGAGAGATACCCATTTTCTGTTATATAGGTCATATAGGTCACAGTGATCTACTTATGATTTGCAACAAAAATATAAATGAAGTTACCAAAGAAGTTGAACCACAAGGAATATTTTGATAATTTGATGAGGTAATGGGCTTGACAAATGACATTTTTTTCATTGAGACAGACATAGCTACAGATAAGAGGGGGTATCCACATAATATTTTTCTTATTTCTCCACGAAAACATATGTTGTGGGTACTCATTAGAAGTGCCTTGGTGAGGTGCTTCTAATGAGTACCCACAACATATGTTTTCATGGAGAAATATGAAAGATATCAGCATTTTTCTGATGGAAAAAGCGCCTTCTTTGTTGCTATGGACAGAGGTTCATTTTGTTTACAGAAGTGGACCTGTCGAGGTTTCTAATGGCTAAAGAGCAGTAATCAGCTGGAAAAAGGGTGAACACAGGAAAAGGAAAAGGGTTGTTTCAGCCCTGGGTCATTTCAGCCCTGAGTTGCTTCAGCCTTGTTCATTCTGCCTAATTTGATGGGTCATTTTAGCCTAATCCTTTTAGCAAGCCACAGTACCAGGGTAGGGATGAGTAGGCAGGGCTGGATGGAGTAGGTGGCTGGGGTACACTTCATTAGGTAATGGGAGTAGTAGGTATTGGTCGGTTAAGGTTGTGTCAGTTGGGTTAGGACAGGAAGATACCCAGTCAGGTTATGGTAAGTACATGTGCCCAGGTAGGTCAAGTAAGGTCAGGGTAACTATATGTCTAAGGTAGTTTTGGGCTTATTCTCTATCCAGGATGCATATCCTAGCCAGTACCACTCCCCACCTGAGTATCTAGGGTAGAATATGGCTTGGTATGTGGGTAGGGTCAGGCTGCTAAGGTGGGTACCATGGTAACAAGGGTAGGGTGGTTGGGGAGGTTGGCATGCCAGGCTCAGTGAGTGGTTTGTTATCCTGGATAAGGTGCCTTCTTTTCTCAGCACTTATCCACTTATGATACTGAAATATTTATCTGCCCCTATCCCTGATAGCTAGGGAATCCCACCATATTTCACCCCTACTCAACCACACTCTCAGCCTACCCTACCCTATCCTACTCTAGAATCAGCAGACTAATGACCTTTAAATTGAAGCAGGCTGAAATTCTAAAATTGTGAATACTGTAACAAAAACAATTACTATATAAGGGTAAATTCAGCAGAGGACACTGATGAAATTTTTCTTATTTTTCCTAAAAAATAGAGATCTGACACCTCAGGAGACAATTTGCATGAAATGTCAAATCTTATTTTCTAGGAAAAATAACAAAAAAATATTTCAAAATACTGTTTACTGAACATTTTGCCCAGAGTGCTATGTGTTAACATTAACGTGAAGTGGATCATGCACAAAATTTCTGAAATTCTGAAACTGTGGAAACTACAAGAGGG
This sequence comes from Anodontia alba, assembly GCA_964016985.1. Taxonomy (NCBI): domain Eukaryota; kingdom Metazoa; phylum Mollusca; class Bivalvia; order Lucinida; family Lucinidae; genus Anodontia; species Anodontia alba. The sequence goes on along the minus strand of OZ024822.1, from coordinate 117,689,043 downwards.
CCAAGATGGCCTTGTATCGCTCGCCTGATTACCAGACAAGTTTCAAGTCAACTGACTTTCGGTTCCAGAGAAGGAGTTCAATACACTTCCTACCAAGTTTCAAGTCAACTGGCATTTTGTTTAGGAGAAGAAGTTCAAATAGTTTTTCAAGATGGCAGCCATGGTGGCCATCTTGGATTTCCAATCAGAACTGTTCTAGCTATTTTTGATCTGCAAGTCATCCTGATACTTCCTACCCAATTTCAAGTCAACTGGCCTCTCGCTTCAAAAGAAGTTCAATATAGATTTTCAAGATTGCGGCTGTTGGGGCCATCTTGGATTTCTGATCGGAACGATTTCTGCTATTTTGATCTACAAATTGCTCCAATACTTCCTACCAAGTTTTGACTCAATTGACCTTTCAGTTTAGGAGAAGTGCAAAATAGATTTTCTTGATGGCTGCCATGGCGACCATCTTGGATTTCCGATCGGAAAGAATTTAGCTATTTTTTGTCTACAAATTGCCCCAATACATCAGTTTCGAGTCATTTGGCCTTTGGGTTCAAGAAAAGAAGCACAAAATAGATTTTCATGATGGAAACCATGGTGGCCATTTCTGATCTGCAAGTCACCCTGATACGTCCAACAAAGTTTCAAAGAAACTGACGTATTGGTTCAGGTGAGAAAGTTCTTGGATTTCCAAGCAGAAGGATTTTAGCTTTTTATTATCTGCAAGTCGCCATGATAATTCCCACCAAGTTTTAAGTCAATTGGCCTTTCAGTTCGGGAACTGAAGTGCAAAATAGATTTTGAAGATGGCTGCTTTCATGGCCATCTTGGGTTTCTGATGGAATGATTTTAGCTTTTTGTTTTTTTATCTACAGGTTGCCCCAATATTTCCTACCAAGTTTTTAGTCAATTGGCCTTTCAGTTCAGGAGAGGAAGGGCAAATAGATTTTCAAATTGACCACCACTGTGGCAATCTTGGATTTCCGATGGAAACCATTTTAGTTATTTTTGATCTACAAGTTGCCCCAATACCTCCTTCTAAGTTTAGAGTCAACTGGCCTTTCAGATTAGGAGAAAAAGCAATAAATATGGTGGCCATCTTGGATTTGCAATCGGAACGATTTTACCTATTTTTGATCTGCATTTGATCTGCAAGATGTCCCAATTCTATCTACCAAGTTTGGAGTCAAATGGCCTTTAGGTTCAGGAGAAGAAGTGCAAAATATATTTTCAAGATGGCAGCCACAGAGGCCATCTTGGATTTCCAATCTGAACTATTTTAGCTATTTTTGATCTACAAGTTATCCGAATGCTTTCTACCAAGTTTCTAGTCAAATGGCCCAGGGGTGTAGGATGAGAAGGCTTTTAAAACGAATTATTGATGCCCCATGATGCACAACGGACAACAGACATTGACTGACCACAATAGCTCACCTTGAGCACTTTGTGCTCAGGTGAGCTAATAATAGTAAGTCTATCCAACTCTGCATGCATTTCAGTCCTCTAGAATATGATTATTGATCTGAAATAGGAGATGACCCACAGTGGCAGTATTTTATCATTCACACTCCCTGATCTATTGTCATTTATCACCACCAATAAATGTACAGCCTGCCAGTTGCTGTCTAGAGCAAAGAAACATTCATTCAAACAAGATTGCAAGGCGCCATAAATACAAGTATGATACTGTGCTGTCTCGAGCAAAGAAACATTCATTCCAACAAGATTGCAGGGCACCACAAATAGGATACTGTAACCAGAGGATTTGGTAAGGAGTATTTATGATAATTCTGGGATAATTCTCTCCAGTTTTCCAAAAAAAAACAACATATGTTGTGGTACTCATTAGAAGTGCCTCAGTGAGGCACTTCTAATGAATACCAACAACTTATGTTTTTATAGAGAAAAAACATGTTTTTATGGAGAAATAAGAAAAAAATATCCTAGTACTGTGATAATTCTGGGATAATTTTCTCTACTTCTCCATAAGAACAGATGTTGTGAATACTCTTTAGAAGTGCCTCAGCAAGTTGTTTCTAATGAGTACCCACAACATATGTTTTTTATGGAGAAATAAGAAAAATTATCCCAGTACTTGATGATAATTCTGGAATAATTTTCTCCATTTCTTCATAAAAAATATATGTTGTTGGTACTCAGAACTCAGTACCCACACATATGTTTTTTATAGAGAAATTAGAAAAATTATCCTAGAATTATCATCAAATACTCCTCCTCAACAACTTCCTTGAGTAACAGATATCTTTATTATTTTCTCCACAAAACCATACATTTTGGACTCTCATCAAAATCACATGAGCACAGCATACAGGCAAGATCTTCAACACCAGAACAAAGTTCTCATGCAAAAATCAGAAAAAAAAATATCAATCATTACGAAAACACGCCTATTCAAATATATTGAAAATTTTACAACCAAAAAAGGGAAAATTTTCAAATAAAAAATTCTGATAATTTTCATATTCCTGCTCAAAACATAGATTGTGGGTACTCGTTAGAACCACCTCATCGAGGCGGTTCTAACGAGTACCCACAATCTATGTTTTTCAACAAAATAAGAAAAATAATGTAAACCCCTGTAAACCCCAGTTTTACTATATAAAAGTGGGGTTTAAGGGGGTCAAAATTATATAAGCTTGTTTTCGTAATGAAATTCATCTTCAAAACAACAACTTATCGGAAGCTGTGTCTAACACTATGCTATTTCATAAAAAGGAAATTGAAGTAGTGTTCATTTATCTACGGAGAAATGTCTGACTGCATTGGAGAAGAAACTAAAAGTATATCTGTTAGTCTACAATGATTACTAGAGGCTGTTAGACATGGCAGGAGACAAAGATTATATTTGATCTACTATGCTTGTGGTCTAGAAAAGGGACAAAAACAACTCTGTAAATCATTTTGTTTTGTAATATTCTATCCTCTAACTTAATGGCTGACAGTGCCTTTTGGGGCACAACATTTTGCAAAATGGTCTGGTAAATGTTCTAAAATCTACTATGCTTGTGATATAGAACAATGTAGAACAAGACTTGTCGCCAGACAGGATAGCTCACCTGATATTGCACGTTTGGTTTCTGGAAAATTCTAAGTCTGTGACCTTGATTTTGACATGATCTGGGGGGGGGGGGGGGGGGGGGGGGGGGAATGAATCAAATCGGTGATAAGTTTGTAAGAAAGTAATGAGTCTTAAAAATTTAAACAAAAATTTTAACATTTTTAAAATTCTAAGTCTGTGAACTCAACCCTATGGTGATGGTCATGAGTGCCAATGGTGCTGGTATAAACTTTGTGCCCAACTATAAATTAAATTTGTTGTTTGATTTACAAGTAATGAGGTCCTAAAAACTTTGATGTAAAATTTTAACATGAAAATTTTTACATGATTGTGACCTTGACCTTAACATGAACTAGGGGGTGAGGATGTAACTGGGCAAAATTTTGGACCAATATGTATCATCATACCAAAGATGAACTAAATTGGTGATAAGGTTAGGAAATAATGAGGTCTTAAAAACTTTAACGAAAACTTTAACATTTAAATTCTAAGTCTGTGACTCAAGGTCACAGTCATGAGTGCTGATGGTGCTGATAAAAACTTCTGACCAGTATCTATTATAATACCAAATAGAAACTAAATCCATTCTGTAGTTTAGAAGTAATGAGATCCTAAAAAACTTTGATGTAAAATTTTAACATGAGTCTGTGACCTTGACCTTGACATGACCAAGCATAGTGGGGATGGTACTGGGCAAAACTTTGGACCAATATGTATCATCGTACAAAAGATGAATCACATCAGTGATAAGGTTAGGAAATAATGAGGTCTTAAAAACTTTAATGAAAACTTTATTATTTAAATTCTAAGTCTGTGACCCCAACCTAAAGGTCATGGTCATGAGTGCTGATGGTGCTGATAAAAACTTTTGACCATGATACCAAATAGGAACTAAAGCCATTGTGTAGTTTAGAAGTTACGAGATCCTAAAAAACTTTGGCCTAAAATTTTAACATGAAACTTCTAAGTCTGTGACCTAGACCTTGTAATGACCTATGAAGGTGGGGAAGGTACTGCCTAAAACTTTGGATCAATATGTATCATCATACCAAAGATGAATCAAATCAGTGGTAAGGTTAGGAAATCATGAGGTCTTAAAATCTTTAACGAAGAAAATGTTAACATTTGAATTCTAAGTCTGTGACCCCAACCTCAAGGTCACGGTCATGAGTGCTGATGGTGCTGATAAAAACTTTTGACCAGTATCTATTATGATAAAGTCTGTAAATCGGTGGTAAGGTTAGGAAATAATGAGGTCTTGAAATCTTTAATGAAAATGTTAACATTTAAATTCTAAGTCTGTGACCCCGACCTCAAGGTCATGGTTATGAGTGCTGATGGTGCTGATAAAAACTTTTGACTAGTATCTATCATGATACCAAATAGGAGCTTAATCCATCATTTAGTTCAGAAGTTACGAGATCCTAAAAACTTTGAGGTAAAAGTTTAACATGAAAATTCTAAATCTGTGACCTTGACCTTGACAAGACATAGCATAGTTGGGATGGTACTGCGCAAAATTTTGGACCAATATGTATCATCATACCAAAGATGAATCAAATCGGTGATAAGGCTAGGAAATAATGAGGTCTTAAAATCTTTAACGAGAACTTTAACATTTGTGGACGCCGATGCCAATGCCAACCTCGACGGTACTATAATAGCTCTCCGTGAACATTGTTCAGGGGAGCTAAAAAAGACAAAAACATTCTGGTCATCACTTTGTTTTGCAGCATTCTATCATCTAACTTACTGGCTGACAGTGTCTTGTGGGGCAACATTTTGCAAAGTGGTACAATATATGTTCTAAAACATCCATTTCAAACAAGAATGACACAAGAAATTCCTTAAGGAAAGTGCCATTTTGCAAAGGGAGGCAATTAAATTGCTCCCTTTTACAAAATGTGTTTACTTCCCTTTGCTCAATTCATGTAGATACATGTAATGAATTTAACCCATTGTAGTCGGGAGATCCGTAAAAGGGTACGGTAATTGGCAAACAGTGCAGACCCAGATCAGATGCCATAGAACGTGGCTTCTGATCAGAGTCTCCACTGTTTGCAAATAGTTTAGCCATTTTTCTCTTGGAATGTGTAAATCTCATAGCTGGACTTACCTAAAACTGAAATTGGACTCTTCCAATATATTGTGTGGGAAAGTCTATTCAGTATACAATGGGTTAAAGTGATTGGATACACATTGTACTTTTTTTTTTATCATTTTGTAAAACTGAGAAAACTTCTGTGACAAAACACTTCTGTAAAGGTGTCTATTCTAAAAAGAAAAATTTTGCTCCCATTGGGAGCAAATTCTTTCTTTTCAAAGCAGACCCATTTTCAGAAGGGAGCAAAAACAATTTTGACAGAATTGTCTCCCTTGAAAGTGTATCCATTCCTCTTCAGTCTCATTATTATTTTCTGTTCAACTTTTTAGAATTATTACCTAGTCTCCAGCCAAGGCGATAATTTACCCTCATAACCTTAACCCTTGTCCTGCTGAATAAATTAAGATGCCACACCCATTTCTAATTTTCAGCCAATCAGATTACTTGATCTAGGGTGTTGATATAAACACATATTTAATGGCAAACAGTGCAGATCCAGATCAGAAGCCAACTGATCTGGATCTATACTGTTTGCAAAGGCAGGGTATATCCGGGCAGCAGGACAAGGGTTAAGTATTGGAACAGGTCCTGTACAAACCATGCAGACTCAGATCAGATGCTGCAGGATGCTGCATCTGATCAGGGTCAACACTGTTTGCCAATCATCCAACAGTTTTTAGACACATCAGCAGGCAGTCAAATGGATTTGTTCAGATATTAGGACAAGTATGGTAACCCATTATTATCTGGATACCTCTAAAAGGGTCTGAAACAGTGCAGACTCAGGTCTAAAACAGTGCAGACCCAGATCAGATGCCACAGAATGTGATGTCTGATCAGTGTCTCCACTGTTTGCAAATAGTTAAGTCAATTTTCTCTAGGAATATCTAAATCAGACAGCCTGACATACCTAAAATTGAAATTGGACTCTGCCCATATATATAGTGTGGATGAGTTTATTTAGTCTAGAATGAGTTAAGGAGTAAAGGTGTCCCAATATGTAGGACAAATATATTAACCCTTAAAACCCCAAGAAAACCTGCATCTGAAAATGTTGTCTGTTTATGTCGTCTGCTGCATCTTCTTGCAAACTTTTCAAACATACTTTTTGCATATAGGCAAACAGTGTGGACCCTGATCAGACTGCTCCTAGAGGAGCAGTCTGATCTGGGTCCACACCATTTGCAAAAATGACTTTTAAAATTACAAGCAGATGACAAAGCAGACGACAATTGTTGGGATTGGCACTTTAAGGGTTAAATAATTTGAGCAACAACATGAGAAAATGTACCTTCTGACATATGCCCTAATGAGGACTAAAATCAGCATGCTCTGTTGCAGTCTGATCTGTCTTTGTTGTCTACATGCCCTTTGCTATCCAAAATGTGTCCAGTCAACATTCTGATCAGACAGCAGTCCAAAGGTACATTTTCTGATATTGCAGTTCATTTTTTATATTTGCTTAAAACAACATGCACCACAACATGAGAACATATACTTTCAGACATGTGCATATCTCATAGGAGTCTTTACTAGGTGGAGAGTGAGGAACTCAATCTCATCTTTCAATGAAGATGAAACTGAAGCCACACTGTCTCAAATACAAACTTTTCAAACATACTTTTTGCATATAGGCAAACAGTGTGGACCCTGATCAGACTGCTCCCTAGAGGAGCAGTCTGATCTGGGTCCACACTATTGCAAAAATGACTTTTAAAATCACAAGCAGATGACAAAGCAGATGACAATTGTTGTGACATATGCCCCTAACAAGGACTGAAATCAGCATGCTCTGTTGCAGTCTGATCTGTCTTTGTTGTCTGCATGCCCTTTGCTATCCAAAATGTGACCAGTGAACATTCTGATCAGACTGTACACATGTCCAAAGGTACATTTTCTGATGTTGCAGTTCATTTTTAGCTCGCCTGTACGAAGTACAAGGAGAGCTATTGTAGTCACCCCGGTCGTCCACGTTTGCGTTTGCGTTTGCGTTCCCGTTCCCGTCACACTGTGTTAAAGTTTTTCAAATGCTTATATCTCAACAGTCACTCCTCACAGAGGCATCAAATTTGGAACTTAGGTACCTTGGAGGGTCTTCTGAGATTCCAAGAGAATAAACCCCTGGGTTCATGCCCCTGGGTGGGGCTAGGGGTCAGAATCTAGGACACCTTTGTAATACTGTGTTAAAGTTTTTCAAATTCTTATATCTTAACTTTCACTCCTCATAGAGCATTCATATTTAGAATTTGGGTACCTGGACGAGTCTTCTGAGATTCCAAAAGAACATACCCCTGGGTTCATACCTCAGGGTGGGCCTTGGGGTGGGGCTAGGGGTCAAAATCTAGGACACATTTGTAAAATCTTATATGCCTACAGGTTATAGACACAACTGGTTATACATCAGCTAACTATGTGACATCAGTTTAAGTGTAAGAGAGTGAAGGTCATGGTGACCTACATTTTACGGTCAAGGTCACCTAGATTTCACGGTCCAGTGATTTTGCCTTATATCTTGAATACTATTTGTTGGATAAATGTCACACCTGGGATATTACTTCCATGTGACCCAATGAATGACCACTTACTATATCTAGGTCATTGTGACCTATATTTCATGGTTCAGTGATTTTGCCTTATATCTTGAATACGTTTTGTTGGTTAAATGTCACACCTGGGATATTACTTCCATGTGACCCAATGAATGACCACTTACTATATCTAGGTCATTGTGACCTATATTTCATGGTTCAGTGATTTTGCCTTATATCTTGAATACTATTTGTTGGATAAATGTCACACCTGGGATATTAGTTCCATGTGACCCAATGAATGACCACTTACTATATCTAGGTCATTGTGACCTATATTTCATGGTTCAGTGATTTTGCCTTATATCTTGAATACTATTTGTTGGATAAATGTCACACCTGGGATATTACTTCCATGTGACCCAATGAATGACCACTTACTATATCTAGGTCATTGTGACCTATATTTCATGGTTCAGTGATTTTGCCTTATATCTTGAATACTATTTGTTGGATAAATGTCACACCTGAGATATTAGTTCCTTGTGACCCGATTATTGACGTCAAAATATATCTCTGTTGGTGTGACCTATATTTCATGGTTCAGTGATTTTGCCTTATATCTTGAATACTCTTTGTTGGATAAATGTCACACCTGGGATATTAGTTCCTTGTGACCCGATTATTGACGTCAAAATATATCTCTGTTGGTGTGACCTATATTTCATGGTTCAGTGATTTTGCCTTATATCTTGAATACTATTTGTTGGATAAATGTCACACCTGGGATATTAGTTCCGTGTGACCCAATGAATGACCACTTACTATATCTAGGTCATTGTGACCTATATTTCATGGTTCAGTGATTTTGCCTTATAGCTTGAATACTATTTGTTGGATAAATGTCACACCTGGGATAATTGTTCCTTGTGACCCGATTATTGACGTCAAAATATATCTCTGTTGGTGTGACCTATATTTCATGGTTCAGTGATTTTGCCTTATATCTTGAATATTTGTTGGATAAATGTCACACCTGGGATATTAGTTCCATGTGACCCAATGAATGACCACTTACTATATCTAGGTCATTGTGACCTATATTTCATGCTTCAGTGATTTTGCCTTTTATTTTTATTACTATTTCATGGAGAATTGTCATACCTGGATTATTATATCTAAGTGACAAAATGATTTACATACAAATACATCTAGGTCAGTGTGACCTATATTATATGGCTTAATGATAAAAATGTTACAATATAAAATGTACCCAGCAGGCGAGCTCGCTGTCCTCCGACAGCTCTTGTTTATATTTGCTTAAAACAACATGCACCACAAAATGAGAACATATATACTTTCAGACATGTGCATATCTCATAGGAGTCTTTACTAGGTACTATTTGGATTGCCAAGGATCCACGATTTCCTCTAGGAGCAGTCTGCTCAGGGTCCACACTGTTTGCCTGTATGCATAAATAGGTTTGAAAAGTTTGCAAGAATTTTCAGCAGATGACATAAACAGATGACATTTTCAGATGCAGGTTTTCTTGGCATTTTAAGGATTTACTGACCAATATAAATACCTTTGCAAACAGTGCAGATCCAGATGAAGTGGCTTGTAATGACCTGTCTTTGCAAACAGTGCAGATACAGATGAGATGGTTCGTAACAAGCCATCTCATCAGGATCTAGACTGTTTGCCATTCAGTTAGTCATTTTTGACTGATACCCCTATTTGCAATAATAGATGTGTTCAAATTCAGAGATGGAAGAGTCAATGTCAGCAACTCGTGAATGAAAGAGTTAACCAATGAACAAAAAAGCAAGTTTGAGATATTTCAACCAATAATTTGATCCAATTTCAGGAAGGGGATAAACAAAATTTTTAATATTCAATCTATGGACTGGAAAGTATTATTTACTACACATTTTAATATAGGAATGAATTTTATTTTTGTGCATTTTATCAATGTGATAAGGCCAGTGAATTAGGGGATAACTGCATTCAAATTTGTCATTTGGGGAGGTAAATCGGCGGTTTTACGGTCGGAAATTTCGTTTTACTGCGATGCTGACAAATACGGCAACGCTGATGCGTCGCCGTAAAACATAATTTGCGACCGTAAAAACGCCGATTTACCTCCCCAAATGACAAATTTGATGCAGTTATCCCCATTCTAATGCATTTATTCATTTTTTCTATTGAAAAAATGTATTATTTGCACAAAATGACAAGTGCTGTGAGCTGCGTAAAACCAAATGCCAGCCAATGAGAAGCGACGTTACGTGATGACGTTGGATTTGCGACAGTATATCGCAGAATATACCATCGCAAATTTTTGACGTTATCCAATCAGACGTCGCGTTACATACGCGAGTGCATTAGAATCACTCACAAACTGAATAAAGCCCATAAGGCTTTATATTAAGTTTGAGATTTTCCAGCATTTACTATTAACCCTTGTCCTGCTGAATAAATTAAGATGCCACGCCCACTTCCAATTTTCAGCCAATCAGATTACTTAATCCGGATTTTTGTTATAAATTCTAACACTTAATGGCAAACAGTGCAGATCCAGATCAATTGTCTTCTTCAGAAGCCAGCTGATCTGGATCTACACTGTTTGCAAATGCAAGGTATATCCGGGTTCAGCAGGACAAGGGTTAAAAAACCTCTAAGCATGAACTGAAATCTATTTCTAAACAATAAAAATGCCTAATAATATTATAGAGGAGTTTTTCCACTGAAGAATAAATGTAACATATCACTTTAAAAAAAACTTAACCTAAAGGTAAACCTCGGATGACGCAAGACGGCATGGACATCGCTATGTTAAAGGACAGAATTTTTCCATGAAAAGCCTGTTCAAAAATACAATTTATATAAAAAAACACTGGTTACTGATATGGAGACTGGTAAGTACATAGAAGAGGCTCAGCCACTGAAGCTACACCCGCCAAAAGTAAAAATAAATCAATTTTTACCCCAAAAAGCTACAAACTGCATAAGTGAAAAGAAAAATAATCAATTTTGGCTGCACAAGCTTTCAGCTTCAGGTGAGATAAGTATGCAACAAAAAAAGTCAGAGTTGTCTCTCTTGTACAAGACACACCTACTAGTCCTTATCTATGCCTCTACCAAATATTATCAAAATATTTCAAACTTTTAAGAAGTTATGAAGTGCACAAGAATTTGGCTTTGAAATTCATTCAGGTGAGATACAGTAACTAGAAAAAAGAACAGCGCAATTGTCTGTCTTGCATGTGAAACTCTTACTTGATCTGATATATGTCCCTATCAAATATTATCAAATCTCAAACAGTATGGAAGTTATGGCCTGCACAAGATTTCAGTTTCAGGGGAGATAAGTACATATTGAAGAAAGTGAGTGTTGTCTCTCTTGCATATGGCACCTCTTCTGGTACTTATCTATGTCTCTACCAAATATTATCAAAATATTTCACACCATTAAGAAGTTATGGAGTGCATATGAATTTGGCTTAGAAATTTGTTCAGAAGAGATAACTAGAAAAAATAACGAAGCAAGAATTGTTCTTCTTGCATGCCACACCCCTACTTGACCTGATATATGTCCCTACCAAATATTATCAAATTACTTCAAACAGTATGGGAGTTATGGCCTGCACAAGATTTCAGCTTCAGGGGAGATAAGTACATAACAAAGAAAATGACTCTCTTGCATGTGACACGTCTACTGGTCCTCTTCTTCATCACTATCAAATATGAAAGCAATCCACTGAAGAATAAAGGTAACATATAACTTTATATAAACGTAACATATAAAAACAGGTTAACCAAAGGTAAACCTCGGACGATGCCTGACGCCCACCCACCCGCCGGCCCGCCCGGACATTGCAATTTTTAAAGGACCAATTTTTTAAAAACCTGTCCAAAAATGTTTGCCAAATTATAAAATAAACAAGTTTTGAAGACATTTTCTTAAGTCAAATTTGGTTTCCTGTCAGCCTATAGGTTTTGTATTCTTGGCCTGATAGGTGTGAAAAAGTTACAATCATGGTTATAATTTTGTAAAACAAACAAGTGAGAAAACTGTTTCTACATATAAACTAGGTGAAAGAAACTAATTATGAGGGTCCAGCAAAAAGTTTTGAACAACTGGCCCACTTGAATTAAAGAAAATTGCGTACAACATCTTTTTCGAACTTATGGTTGTCTTGACAATACATGGGCGTTTTTGATCTTTTCGCTTCCATTGCTTATTATCAGCCCTTCTTTGTGGCTCAAACATGTGCACACAGGTTTCATCACCTGTTAGTAAATTAGAAATAACCCGACTATTACAGCCTTTGTATGTTTTCAAAAGTTCCCGGGCACATTTAAGGCGTTGTGTCTTTTGCTCCTCGGTGAGCAAATGAGGTACCCACCTAGCACAAACCTTTCTCAGGTCCAAACGCTTTTTCAGAATTGTTTGCACACTGCCTTCTGATATGCCAAAACACCTAGTTATATCTTTGACAGACAATCACGCATCCTGTTCGACCACAATCTTTACAGCAGAAATGTTAGCCTTGGTAACAGAGGTTTTATGCCTTCCAGGATGGGTATCATCTTCAACAGAAATTTCTCAGCTTTAAAAGCATTAACCCACCTAAAAACTGTGCACATTGAAATGGTCTGAGGTCCATATATACCATACAATTTATTAAATATCTGCTTTGAATCTATATTAAGCCTAATGCGGCATTTGATATAGCTACAAATTTCAGTCTTCTGGTCCATGTTCCAATGTAACAAATAAATTGGTCAGTGTATATGACTGCATCTATTTCGATTTGAAATAACTCGGTCAGTTGGAAAGCAATTTGCACAAAATAAACGGGTATCGTTAGCTATTCAACACACAATTCAAGTGCAGTGAAGCATTTTAAAATATACCTGGGATAAAACTAAGTAAGCCTATTAGTGACAGAACTTTTTGCACGACCCTCGTACTAGTAGTTAGTTAGGGTATTTTTGTGGATTCCCCTAACAGGTGTTAAAAGTTTCTATGTTTGCTTAAAACTTTGGAAGACTTGCTTTGATCAAACTTTAGTAAAATATGAAAAAATGAAAATAATTATTAAAACATGCAGTTTTTTATAAGTTGCAATATCATTACTATAAGTTTCCATCATTATTATCATGAATCAAAAATGTACATAATCATGAATCATGAATCATCATCATCATCATTATTATGGAAAACAATCAAGTTTCCAAGTTATTTGATACTCTCAGGTTATATAATAATAACAGCATAAGGTGCAATCTGACAGCAACCATTTTACAATTTTATGGCAGCGTAAATGTCTAGAGGAGAATCGAACATACTAAATACTTCACAAAACTAAAGAGTGGAGACTGAAGAGAGTAACAACAACCTCTTGTAATATTATACTATATATTATATTTTACACAATTTAATAGTACTACTATGTTAACAAACTGACCGACTTTTCATTCATTAAATTTGGTTGCCTAAATTTGACAATGATACAGATAACTCGTGGAAAGCATGCAAAATCAGAGTTGCTTGATTTAGCTTAGCTGTTTTCTACACAATTGTAGTTGAAACAACTGTGTAGTGCAGTTTTTGCTGTTGTTGCCAAAGTTTATGCTTTCCTTTGGATTGTAATCATCACGGTAGTTTATCTAGTTAGAAATATTATAGAATTAAAGCGTCATAGTCCTTCAGTCATTTAAACCTGTGCTTTTGTTCAATTAATCTCAGGACTCCAGATGGAATTAGCATAGGTATTCAATTTCAGATATATTTACTTTGCAAACCTTGCTTTGGGACAATTTGCATGAAATGTCAAATCTTGTTTCCTGGGGAAAATGAGAAAAAAATATTTCAAAATGTCATCAGCAGCAAATTTTACCCAGAGTGCTAAATGTGAAGCACTCTTGTCACATAAATTATACTTACATAAAAATCATATAAAGCAAGTAAAGTGCCATATCAACCAAGTGTTTTTACAGTAATGTAAAAACACTTGGTTGATATGGCACTTTACTTGCTTTACATGCTTTAAAATAAGGGATGATGTCCACAACAACAAGTTTTTACTAAAGGTGAAGTCTATGTTGTGATATGAAAACACACATTTTACTCTCAGTTATTTCACTGTAGGAAAAGGAGAATCTTATATCCATGTTCATTTCATATGATATTTATTAACCTGATCCAATAATTTGAATCTTTTGCTCCCTATTAAAGATTTGCAAATGTTATAAAGCATTACCTTTGCTTTTCACTTGGCAAATTCTGCAGACAACAAACTGATTAAACTTTCTTATTTTTCCCAGAAAATAGTCTTTGACATTTCATAGCATGAAATGTCAAGGCCTATCTGCTTGGAAATAAGAAAAATACTTGAAAATGTTGCTTGCTGAAAATTTTACCCAGCATGCTAAGCCTTAAAACTTGTTTAATAAATATCATTTGAAATTAGCACTCACACAAGATCCTCTATATGTATCCATCCTTGCAATGAAAGAAAGTGAGCTGCCTTTACAAGCTCACTCACCTTAATTAAATGTTTCGGCACAATTTCCCAATTTATTCCTCCATATGAAACCCCCAAAAAATCTAGCAATCTCAGACTGCTTCACAATTCTTAATAAGACAAATCTTGAAATCCATATTATTGAATCTGCACCAGTCTATTTCTATCGGCTAGGCAACAGGGGACACCAGAGACTGTAAAGCAGCTTCCAAATAAGCTTATTCCTAAAACCAATTAGATCACTCTTTCAAGTAATAAATCAACACAATGGATAAACTTTGATAATTTAGCAAAGAGCAAAAATTCATTAAATGCTTAGCACTCTGGGATAAATTTTCAGAAGACTACATATTGAAATATTTTTTCTTATTTTTCCCAGAAAAAAAGGATCAGACATTTCATGCAAACTGTCTCCATTGGGGAGAGTTTGCATGAAATGTCAGATCCTGTTTTCTGGGAAAAATATCACAAATTTGTTGTCTGCTGAATTAACCAAGAGAGTGGTAACGGTTTCAAAAACAAGAAGTCAAATTTTCTTCAGGCAATAAATCAAACTTTACAAATTAAAAGCAACCCTGTGGCTTATGTGACCTGCATAGCCTCAGCTCTGCTTCCCATCCATGCAGTCAGAACAAAGTCTATACTGTCTGTTAACAAAACGTACAGACTTAACAGTTAATGTAAGTGAACATTGTAGACCCTGATCAGATGGCACAGGTATGCATGGCTTACCTGAGTTAATGCTGGTCACCTTACCATAAGGTCGTTTTTACTGAATTCAAACTTTAAGCAAGAAAATTTAATTGGTCCCATGATCCGAAGACTGCCATTAATGCATAGCACTCTGGGTAAAATTTTCAGCAGACGACATATTTCCCCAGAAAACAGGTTTTGACATTTCATGCAATGGACAGAATATGCATGAAAGGTCAAATCCTGTTTTCTGAGAAAAACTAGAGCTGTCAGAGAATCTGACTATAGCCTCACTGCAGCTCTATTGGAGGAGAAATACACATAGTGTTGAAATATTTTGAATTCATCCTTACCAGGTAATACCACTGTAGGACATGGTAACATGGCATCCTAAAAGCTATCAAGGGATTTTAATCCATGAGTTATGGGCCCTTGACCCTGATTCCTGAATACATGATACATCAGCCCACTGTCCATGCATGTATCACTTTTTTCAAAGCCCCCAAAAGTGATACAAGTTCCATTGAAGTAGGACCACAAGCATAAAAGTTATTGAGCAAAATGCATTTTAATTGTTTGAAAACCTACCAATGGACATAACTCCAAGAGTTATGGACCCTTGGCCCCTATTCTGGTATACATGTTACATCCAGTCATTGTCCATATTGTCATGAGCTTTCAGCTTTCTAGCTTTCATAGTTCCTTAGAAATCTCTTACGAAAATTTTCAAGAATGGCAAAATTTGAAAAACCTATGAAGGGACATAACTCCATGGGCCCTTGGCCACCATTCTGCTATTACACCTTCCTTACCTTATAGACAAAGTATGGTATAAGTTTCATTGAAGCAGGACCACAAATATGTTATTGAAAACCTATAAAGGGACATATAAAGGCCCCTATTCTGGTACAAACAATACATCTAGTCATTGTCCATGCTTATACAAACTTTCAGCTTTCTAGCTTTCATAGTTCTTGAGAAATCTGTTACGAAAAATTTTAAGAATGGCAAAATTTGAAAACCTATGAAGGGACATAACTCCAAGAGTTATGGGCCCTGGGGACCATTCTGCTTCTACACCTCACTTACCTTAGAGATCAAGTGTGATATAAGTTTCATTGAAGTAGGACCACAAACATTAAAGTTATTGAGCAAAATGCATTTTAATTTTTTTTGAAAACCTACCAAGGGACATAACTCTAAGAGTTATGGACCCTTGGTGCTTATTCCAGTAAACACTATACATCCAGTAATTGTCCATGTTTATACAAACTTTCAGCTTTCTAGCTTTCACAGTTCCTGAGAAATCTGTTACGAAAATTTTCAAGAATGGCAAAATTTGAAAATCTGTGAAGGGTCATAACTGTAAGTTATGGGCCCTTGGCCATCATTTTGCCACTACACCTTGCTTACCTCAGAGACCAAGTGTGGTATTAGTTTCTTTGAAGTACTCCAAGAGTTATGGGTCCTTGACCACCATTTTGCCACTACACCTTCCTTACCTCAGGGACCAAGTGTGGTATTAATTTCTTTGAAGTAGGGCCATAAACATATAAGTTTCATTGAAGTAGGACCACAAACATTAAAGTTATTGAGCAAAATGCATTTTAATTTTTTTTGAAAACCTACCAAGGGACATAACTCTAAGAGTTATGGACCCTTGGTGCTTATTCCAGTAAACACTATACATCCAGTAATTGTCCGTGTTTATACAAACTCTCAGCTTTCTAGCTTTCACAGTTCTTGAGAAATCTGTTACGAAAATTTTCAAGAATGGCAAAATTTGAAAATCTGTGAAGGGTCATAACTGTAAGTTATGGGCCCTTGGCCATCATTTTGCCACTACACCTTGCTTACCTCAGAGACCAAGTGTGGTATTAGTTTCTTTGAAGTACTCCAAGAGTTATGGGCCCTTGGCCACCATTTTGCCACTACACCTTCCTTACCTCAGGGACCAAGTGTGGTATTAATTTCTTTGAAGTAGGACCATAAACATAAAGTTATTAAGCAAAATGCATTTCAAATTTTGAAAACCTAGCAAGGGACATAACTCCAAGAGTTATAGGCCCTTGGCCACCATTCTGCCATTACACCTTCCTTACCTTAGAGACCAAGTGTGGTATTAGTTTCTTTGAAGTAGGACCATAAACATAAAGTTATTAAGCAAAATGCATTTCAAATTTTGAAAACCTAGCAAGGGACATAACTCCAAGAGTTATGAGCCCTTGGCCATCATTTTGCCACTACACCTTCCTTACCTCAGACCAAATGTGGTATTAGTTTCTTTGAAGTAGGACCATAAACATAAAGTTATTAAGCAAAATGCATTTCAAATTTTGAAAACCTAGCAAGGGACATAACTCCAAGAGTTATGAGCCCTTGGCCATCATTTTGCCACTACACCTTCCTTACCTCAGACCAAATGTGGTATTAGTTTCTTTGAAGTAGGACCATAAACATAAAGTTATTAAGCAAAATGCATTTCAAATTTTGAAAACCTAGCAAGGGACATAACTCCAAGAGTTATGGGCCCTTGGCCACCATTCTGCCACTACACCTTCCTTACCTGTTGTGGTTAATCATAAGAATTGCTTCAACAAGGTGCTTCTAAACAGTATCCACCACAATCAAGTTTTTTATGGAGAATAAGAAAAATATGAAAGCTTCTAGCTCATCTGGAGCTATGCACTGGAAAAAAATGCCACAATTAACTTGCTTGCTAAATGCCAGTGCTGGGAATTGAACCTGGGCCACTCAACCAGCAGTTTTTAAGCCTAGTCCTGCTGAACCCACATCTGTCCTGCCTTTGCAAACAGTGTAGATCCAGATCAGTTGGCTTCTGCACTGTTTGCCATTAAGTATGTGAATTTATCTCAACAATTTGGATCAAGTAATCTGATTGGCTTAAAATTAGAAATGGGCGTGGCATCTTAATTTATGCAGCATGACAAGGGTTAAGCACATCAACAGGTAGTAAAATGGACTTGTGGGGTTTTAGAAGAATGGTAAGGAGTTCAGTTTTTTTTTGTTTTTTTTTTTTTGTTTTTTTTTGGGGGGGGGGTGGGGGGGGGTGGGGTGTGGTTGTGCAGACCTTTCAAGAATATTTCACTTATTTTGAGCCGATCGTTCATCAAAGGTGGGTGAAAATGGGAGAACCCGGGGAAAAACCATCTCACCATCTGTAAGCAGAACTTGGCTTTCCCACATGTGACCCGAGCGAGGCTCGAACCACAGTGGTGAGAAACTTAATGGATTAAGAGTCAGATCTCTTATCCAACAGGCTACGGGAGCCTGCAGGAGTTCAGGTCTGAGCATTTAGGGTAAATGTGGTAAAAGTGTTTGATGGGTATGTAACATCTGTTACCCAAGAGCATTTTTTGTTGTTGATTGATTTGGAGTTTTACGGTCCAGTCAACACTGTTAAGGTCATGTTGAGCTCTGATACTCTTCCTGGGCAAGCTTAGTCATGTAAGTGATTAACCAGTACTTTGTGCACCTACCTTCCCCAGTAACAGACAAATGACCTTCTTAAATCAGCTGAAGGGGATAAATGACTGTAGAAATGATTTCATGATCAATCTCCATGAAAGTTATGTAGCTGAGCTGGGATTCTAATTTGTGACCCCTGGATCTGCAATCAGCAGTGCTACAGACTGGGTTATGGAGCCTGGCTACCCAGGAGCAATGGGGATACAGTGCACTTCAATAGAAATAATTGTTGCAGTCCAACAAATCGAATTCTTCAAATTTTCTGTTATACTATCTGTGCTGGATTTTCAGTTAAATGTTATTAGTGCTGGATTTTCAGTTAAATCTTATCAGTGCCTGAATTTTCAGTTAAACCTTATCAGTGCTTGATTTTCAGTTAAATCTTATTCAGTGCTGGATTTCCAGTTAAATCTTATAAGTGCTGGATTTTCAGTTAAATCTTATTCAGTACTGGAATTTCAGTTAAATCTTATCAGGGCTAGATTTTCAGTTAAATCTTATTCAGTGCTGGATTTTCAGTTAAATCTTTTCAGTGCTGGATTTTCAGTTAAATCTTATTCAGTGCTGGAATTTCAATTAAATTTTATTTGGTGCTGGTATTTTCAGTTCAATCTTATCAATGCTGGATTTTCAGTTATATCTTATCAGTGCTATATTTTTAGTTAAATCTTATTCAGTGCTGGAATTTCAGTTAGAATATATTTGGTGCTGTATTTTCAGTTCAGTCTTATCAATGCATGATTTTCAGTTAAATCTTATTAGTGCTGGATTTTCAGTTAAATGTTATCAGATCAGTACTGGATTCTTTGTTAAACCTTATCAGTGCTAACTGATTGTTTATTGGTTCAAATAAAATTCTCAGTGAGGAGGGGCACATATTCTTCAAAACTTTCTTTTTTCTTTTTTACTGAACAGCCTCACTACTTTATGTCACATTTCTCACACTCAGCAAACACAGTTTGTTATCTCTGTCAGTATCATTCTTGGTTAGAAAAAGGATAATAGTCTTAGAATTCAGCTGACTTTATGCTCAGCATGCCAGGTAAAATTTTCAACAAACATTTTTTTTTAGATATTTTCTTATTGTTCCAAGAAAACAGGCTTTGACATTTTGTGCAGGAGACAATTTGCACAAAATGTTAAAACCTACTTTCTGCAAAAAAAATATCATCAGTTTGTTGTCTGCTGAACTAGCCCTGAGAATGGTAATTGCTAAATTTCCAAATATTTCACGAAAGAAGAAAGAAGAAATCAAGAGTTACCCTAATAAAGCCTCACAATCAGTTTGCAAAATAATACAACCAAAGATCAACTTAAACAAGTCACATAGTAAAATGGAATCCAAGTTATCGTATTTACCCTAAATACTCAGACATCTTAACTCATTACCATACTTGCGCTAAATGAATGAGTGCAAACAGTGCAGACACTGATGTGATACTGCATTCTACAGCATTTCATCTGGGTCTACACTGTTTGCTCAGGTGTGTATATGGTAAATATGGCAAGGGCTTAACCTAACTTCCTTCAATAAATGTGTAAAGCAAATGTGAAACAAAATGTGGCCTCAACCTTTACGAAATGTTTGTCACTTGGTCATGGGGAAGGTTAAAGGCATTAAAAGGAGAGGATCAGGCTCACCTTTAATATGCCATACCCATGGGCTCTAACTTCCCTTGCCCCTAGGACTGCAAGGTTATGGGACAGTTTTACTGTCTTCTTTATTATGCAAAGGAAAATCATTAGGCCATTCATCACTGAAATTCTATGAAAACCTTTTACAGACCCACAGCTCCAGATAGGGTTCATTTTTCAAACAAAAAGTCTTGATATTTTTCGTTTTCACAACAACTTATGTTTTTCAGAGAGAAATAAGAAGAAAAAAATATCTTTATCCTCCTAAACCACTTCCTATTATACTGGAAAAAAAATGAAAAAAAGTACTACAGATGTGTGGATCAACCACCATTTTCAAGACAGAAAAAAACAACAACATTTTTTCTTATTTCTTCATAAAAATCTATAGATTTAGATACTCATTATATGTGTAGGGAAGCAATTCTAGTGAGTACCCAAAACATTTTAATGGAGAAATAAGACAAATAAAAATTTGGGAAATGCACATTATATTTAGTGCAGCTGGTATTAAAATGCTTAATTGTAATGCTTTAGCATTCTGGGTAAAAATTTTAGAAGACAGTATTCTGTAATAATTTTCTTACTTTTTTTTCAGGAAATAGGCTTTGACAATTCATGCAAATTGTCTCCAAAGGAGACAATTTGCATGAAATGTCAAATCCTGTTTATGGAAAAAAATAAGAAAAGTCATCAATTTGTTGTCTGCTGAATTAGCCCAGAGAGTGGTAAAGGTTAATTTTAGATTAAAATCAAAATTATGTAAACAAATAAAATAAAAAATAAAAAAAACAAAGCAAGTGTAACCACAAACAATATGATTTGCCTAACTCTAGAGTTCTTCGCACCAAAGAAAAATAGTTCCATGTACCTTGTTCAATAGTTCTAGTGAATTAAAAACATTGTAGGAACTAAATCAACTGAAAGAAGCCAACTGAAACAAAATTGAAATGTCTCACCTTTTTTGCAGAATTTCCTGTTTTACTCCAACATCAGAAAGCAAAAGTTCCAATAACCTCAGACTTGTTCACAGATCTTAATGAGACAAAATCTTAAATCCATATTATTGACTCTGAGCCAGTCTACTTCTTTCCAATAGACACTATGGGATAAGAGAGACGTTAAAATGATGCCCAAATAAGCTTAGTTTGTATTCCGACACTACCGTAATCAATCCATCAAAATGATACAAAAATACTTTATCAATAACTGGAGGTTGTTTGATACTTTCGGCCAAAAATAATATTCAAGTACATGTTTTGACTAACACATGGAAATTTAGCCCAATCAGGGAGGTACCTCAACCCTTAAAGCTCCAAGCAAAATTTGCAGCAGATGACATTCTAAAATTTTCACTTTTATTTCTCAGAGAAAACAAGTCTTTACATTTCAAGTGAACAGTCTGCCAAGTAGACAATTCACATAAAATGTCAAGTAAATAAATAAATGAATACAATCTTAAAACACTGTCTGATGCAGCAGTGATTTGTGTTTTAAAATGAGCAACAAAAGTTTTAGTACAAAAAGTCCAAATGTTTTAAGTGTGTGGCCCTGAGAATGAAGTTTGGCATCAAAAACAAAATCAAATAAAATGTACTAAATCCAACCTAATTACTGCACTGTGTGCTCAGGTTTTTCAAAATTACTGGGAAAATGTGGTAAAATGTGTATCTGCCAACTAAGGACACACTTTGAAAAAAAGATCAGTAAAGGACTTATGCAATTTCTTTTCTGATTTTCTTTATAAAAGCATTATGTTGTGGGTATTCATTTGAACTGCACTGACAAGTCGATGAAATTTAAATTGGTACCCACATCATATGCCTTAATAAAAAAAGTAGATAAAAAGTACACAGGCTGTAATCTGAAGACTATGGAATTGCTTGACTGTGCACTTATAGGGGTAAGTGCAGTAATTAGGTCAAATACGGTAACTACTTACAAAATCAAATAACTACTAGTCAATCTAATTCAAAAGAAGACCTCAAAAAGAAAGGACTTTATTGAAAATTTTCAAGTCAATGACCTTCACACATGAAAACTTCAAAACACAGCTTAACCTTCACCACACTCTGGGCTAATTCCAAAGATGACTTATTGATGATATATATGTTTTTATTTTTCCCAGAAAATAGGCTTTGTATTTCATGCAATTGCTAAGTTCTCTCATTAGGATGTCAAAACCTATTTTTTTTTTTTTTTTATGCTTAGCACTTAAGAGTTAAGCTAATCCTTGTCTTAGAAAAATTTACAGAACCTGTAAATCAGGTTTCTGTTGCTAAATGCCAATCACTCAAAATGCAAACATTTGTATGGCTCTCTAATCGCAGCAGGTTATTAATCCTTAAAGCACCAAGCAAAATTTTATAGCAGACGACATTCTAAATTGTTTATTATTTTTCTGAGAAAAAAAGTCTTGACATTTTATGTGAATCATCTGCTAGGCAGATGATTCACATGAAGTGCCAAGTCTTATTTTCTCTGAAAAGTGACAAAAAAATTAGAATTGTCGTCTGCTACAGTAGCAGGTTATTAAATACTTTCTGATTTCTGTTTTTCACATGATGAAGATCAATAATAAAACAACTTTTTGTTCCGGCACTCAACAAGACGGAAACAACAAGGCATCAATCTTATTACATTTCCGTTTGTTACGTAATGACCATTACGCATGTGTTTATGGGCCGTAAGGCATGTTCATGTTATATTTAATAACGAATATAAGGGCCTATTTCTCCTATTACCTGTACGTTTCATTTGGTTTAACTTTAATTCTACAATACTTTATATAAAAGATAGGAAAAATATCAGGTTTCAACTTTAATCTGCTCTAAGGTCTTACAGCTTGTTAAGTAAGAAGTAAATCTTATATTTTTGGTAAAAACACATAAAAAGTGACAAGCGTAAAACATACATCTTCTGAATCAGATCAACAACCCAGATGTTCATTGACGTCATAAATGAATATTGATAAGGGTTAATAAGGGTTAAGGGGTAGGACTTGGCAGACGTAAGATGTCAAGTATACCAGTAATATTCCGTACAGGTCCGGGAGGGGAGGTCCTAGCTCTATTTTCAGAGCCATGATGTAATGGTCATGTGAGCAAGAGTATATAAGCTGTGCACAGTGCGTGGAGCGGGGTTAGTTAGTTGGTTACTCTGAAGTTAAGTCTTAAGTAGTCTGCAGTAGAGTTGGTTTTGTCCGAGAGTTGTAGCTTGTTGTAGTGAAAATAAAATGACATATTTAATCAAAAAAGCCTCTTGTTGCTGTTTTTAAGAGTGGACACTCAATGGCCGGATCCTAGGCTTAGCGGACGACTATGCAACACCCCTAATTTTTGTATGGTGCCGTAATCCAGAATGGACTTAACTAATTACTTAGTTAATTAACTTTCGTGTTCTTGAACGACTTTCGGAGAAGACATTCTCAAGTTTCGTGTGAAAGGACAGGGACATTCTTGACTGGGTAAGTCTTGATTTGTATTTTGTCTTTGTTTATCATTGAGAATGGCAGAAGCTGGTATAGCACAAGCTTTTCAAACTTTGGCTACACAGATGGGCAAAGTCTCAACTGCGTTGGGGGCCCAGGGTGTTAATCAAATTGTTACGCCATTCGAGGGGGAAGCTTCTAAGTTCAAGGACTGGGTTAAGTCCATAGAGAAATATGCTGTACTAACGAACCTGGGGGATGATGGAATTAAACGTGTGGCATATCAAGCTAGCCGGGGTCCAGCCAGTGACTTCATCAGACGATATCAGGACGCAAACCAGCAGGCTACATGGGCTCAAATGAAAGCTGAGCTAGCGGTCAGATTTTCAGAAGTGACCGACGCGCAACATGCTTTCATGTTGTTAAGGAAAGAAAAACAAAAGCATAGCGAGACCGTGCAGGTCTATGCTGAAAGGTTGTTAACCTTAGCGGAAGATGCTTTTGTGGGCCAACAAGGGGCACCCATTCAAAGACAGTTAATCGACATTTTCGTCGATGGGTTGGCTGAGGATCAATTAAAACTTAAGGTGTTACGGGAGAATCCTGCAACTTTGGAGGCTGCTGTAACAGGTGCAACCAACGAACAAAACTTACGCAAGAGGTTTAATTTGCGAACACGTCGTGAATATTATCCAGTCACTGATGATGATCGCATGGAAGTCGATTACTACAGACCTGGATTGCGTTGCTTCAAGTGCAACAGAAAAGGTCATAGGTCAAAGGACTGTAGGGTCAAACCGCGTGTTAACGCAGTAGAAAATCAGGCTGTACCTAAAACTTATAATGACCGGAAAAAGGATATGAGTTGCTGGTACTGTGATAAAAAGGGACACTTAAAGCATGAGTGTAGAAAACGCAAGGCAGATTTAGAGAGGGGTAAGCAAAATTCAGGACAAAACAGAAATCAAAGTAATCAGGGAAACTAGGGCGCTCCTCTCATAAAGAAGCCGGTGGGAGGAGTAAATTTAAAAATAAAATTCCAACTTTCAATATAGCGTTTACAGGAAGTCCAAACTCATGTTTAATTCAAGTAGGAAAAAATAAATTTAGGTCACTTGTAGATTCTGGAGCCGAGGTATCACTTATACATAGACGCGTATACAGGTTACTGAAAAATAAGCCAGCGCTTGTAAATAAAACTGCAAGACTGCAGTCAGTCAGCGGCGGAGCATTAAAAATTGACGGTTATGTTAACTTAGTTATAAAAATCGGGGATACCGAAATTGAACACGGGTTTTACGTGTCGCCGTCTATTAATAGAAATGTTATTTTAGGTAGAGACTGGCTTGTTCAAAATGGCGTTAGATTGTATTTCGACTTAGGATTTCTACAAGTTGGCAACAGTAAGGTTCCTCTCGAAGAAGATATTCATATAGCATCACTGGTTAGGTTAAAATCAAATACTGTACTCAAACCGCAAACTGCTTCTGTTTGTGTAGGGAAGGTCAAGGATAGTTATGAGTTACCTACTTCTCATTTGTATTCAGTTTCAGCTGTTAATGTTGGGTATATAAGTTCAGAACCTGGACTCATGGTTTCAAATTCTGTTGCTAGGTTAAGTAAGGGGAGAGCAATACCAATAATGGTGGTAAACAATACGAATCGAACTCTGCAGTTGTCTAGAGGTTGTGTTGTTGCAAAGGTTGAGACAATAGGTAAGGGAAATATTCGAAGCATAAATACGGTAATGAAAAATGCAAAGTCAAATACACATATTGATTGGAATTCAGATGTAGATGTGCCGGGTGAGCACAAGGCAATTGTTGTTAATTTTCTGAAAAGGCATAGGGACCTTTTCGCTACAAAAGATTCGGAATTAGGGCACACAGACACAGTGAAAATGAAAATAGAAACAGGGACACAACAACCAATTAAGTTGAGGCCGTATAGGACACCCATTCAAAATAGACAAGTAATAGATAAGGCTGTTGACGAAATGCTCGATGCAAATGTCATTCGTAGGTCAAAATCTCCGTGGAGTTTTCCAGTCGTAATAGTAGATAAGAAAGATGGGTCAAAAAGATTTTGTGTTGATTTTAGGAAGTTGAATCAAATTACTAAACCTAATTCTTATCCTCTTCCTTTGATTGATGATATTTTGGCACTTTTAGGAAAAGCAAAGTACTTTACTTCACTTGATTTGAAAAGTGGGTATTGGCAAGTGCTCATGGACGAAAAAGATAAAGAGAAAACTGCTTTCGCTTGTCATAGAGGTTTATTTGAATTTAATGTTATGCCTTTCGGGTTGACATCAGCTCCAGCTGTGTTTCAAGAACTCATGTCAATTGTACTTCATGGGTTGAGCCATTTTGCTACAGCATACTTGGATGACATATTGATTTACAGTGAAACTTTGGAAGATCATATGCATCATTTGCAGGAAGTGTTTGACAGGTTGCGAGAACATGGGTTAAAGTTAAAACTTAAGAAATGTTCATTATTGAAACTAGAGACAAATTATCTGGGATTTTTAATTAATGACAGAGGCATAAAGCCAGATCCTCTGAAAGTTGAAGCAATAAAGTCGTTACCTGCACCTACATGTGTAAGAGAAGTTCGATCATTCATAGGTATGACCTCGTACTATCGTCGGTTCATTCCCAATTTCTCAGAAATTGCGGAACCAGTCATTGCCTTGACACGTAAACATGCAAGATTCAAATGGTCTGAGGAATGCCAGAAAGCATTCGAATACTTAAAAGCAAGTTTGACAGTTGTACCTTTGCTGTCATACCCAGATCCGAATAAGCCGTACACTTTATATACAGACGCAAGTAATTCGTGTATCGGTGCGTGCTTGACTCAACAGTGCGACGATGAAGATGGCATTTTGCCAAATGTTAAAAATGAGAAACCAATCTATTATCTCTCCCATAAGTTAAGCAGGACACAATGTAAATGGTCTACAATAGAGAAAGAAGCATTTGCGATCCATTATTCATTACAGAAGCTAGATTATTATCTCCACAATTCTAGGTTTGTTATCAAAACAGATCATAAGCCCCTTAAGTATTTGTTAGAGTCTCCAATACAGAATAAAAAGATCCAGCTGTGGGCGCTGGGTATGTCCGGTTATAACTGCAAGATTGAATATATAGCAGGTACTGAAAATACCTGTGCTGATTTGCTTAGCAGAAAACCAAATGGTGAGTGCACTGACCCAATTTTAGAACCCTTTGAATTGGACATAAATAATAATACTTTTGAAGTAGGAATGATAAATTCCAATGAAATGGACCCAAAAGAATTTGCAAGTTGTCAGGTTCCTGAAAAAGAACCATTAGGAGTTCCAGAATGTGAGTTACCTGGTTTTAATATGGTACAAGAACAATCAAAAGACAGTGAAATTCTAGAGCTTAAAACAGTCTTGGCACATGGTGATCCATCCAAAGCAATTAAGCGCAGATATCTCATTGAAAATGACATTGTGTATTTCTTGTCTGACCCTGATGATAATCCAACGTTACGTTTGTATATCCCTGTGCAACTAAGACAGTTGGTAGTAAAACAATACCATGATGACAATGGTCACATGGGTGTTCAAAAGACGTACGATGCTATTCGTCAAAAATATTATTGGCCAAATTTATTTAAAGAATTGTATGACTATGTTTCGGCTTGTACCATTTGCCAAACAAGGTCTGCTCAAAAAGTAAAACCTCCTATCCAAGAAACGGATATACCACCGTACGCATTTGCAAAATTAAGTCTTGATTTGTCGGGACCGTATCCAAAAAGTTTGTCAGGGAACAGGTACATAATTGCTTTTGTTGACTGGTATAGTGGTTGGCCAGAAGCATTTGCAGTGCCAGATAAAACGGCAGAAACTATTGCACACTTGATAATAAATGAGATATTTCCTCGTTTTGGTTGTCCACTTGAACTGGTCACAGATAATGGTACTGAAAATTGCAATAAGGTTGTTAAGGAAACATTAGAAGTTTTGAACATTCACCATGTACGCACAAGTTATTATAGTCCTCAATCAAATAGCCGCGTGGAACGCCTCCATCGTACCTTGCATGACGTCTTAGCCAAGAAACTGATTGATGGTCAAGACACTTGGGACTTACACTTGAACCAAGTGTTAGCAGCCATTAGGTTCAATGTCAGTGAAGCGACCGATTATTCGCCATATTACCTTTTATATAATCGCGATGTCGTGCTTCCAATTGACAATTTATTAAAACCTAGACTTAAATATCAAGGTGAAGATCTCCATCAGATCTCATTACAAGAGCAACATAAGGCCTTTATGTTAGTTCACGGTAGGTTAAAGAAACAGAAACGTCGGCAAGCAAAGTATGCAAATAAAAATTGTAAGGACATACAGTTTAAGGTAGGGGATCCTGTATTTTATAGGAAACATGCTCGTACTGGTAAACTAGATATTAAATGGGAACCATTTTATAGGGTCATTGAGTGCAAATCTCCAGTTACATATGTAATAAGGAATCAGTTGGACGGTAGGACGGTTAAAGTTCATGCGAGACATTTAAAGTTAGCTAAGGTAGACGATTGGGAAATACCTAAAACATCCGAGGGTAGGCCAATTCGTAAAGCCGCGTATGTCGTACCTCCGCCTGATACAGATAAAAGTTCCTCAGATTCCTCAGAATCTGAATCGGTAAACCCTCAAATGAAACTTGCAGCCAAATACCGTCGCGAGAGGGAAGATTCAGATGATGAAGAAGACATTCCGTTGATGGAACTTGCGAAACGTTTGAAAGCGCGAGAATGTCGCGAAGCCGAAGAAAAGGCACCTATGTCGAGTGAAAGTAACTCGCCAAGTGATACTAGTGATACAGAATCTATGGGTACAATAGATTATGAACTATCAGACTCAATGTTAGTTGATCAGGTTAAGGCATTATCGGCAGAGACGTCTGTCGGAACCAAGCGTTTAGCTAAAGTAAAAAGGTCAAAAAGAG
Source organism: Anodontia alba (assembly GCA_964016985.1). Lineage (NCBI taxonomy): Eukaryota > Metazoa > Mollusca > Bivalvia > Lucinida > Lucinidae > Anodontia > Anodontia alba. Next base: position 117,660,572 of record OZ024822.1, on the reverse strand, counting down.
ACCGGGAAGTTAAGGGTAAGGTTAGGACCCTATTAAGCGCTATAGCGGAAATGTTTTAATTAAAATGGCTTCATATTGTGTAAATAAGTATTAAGGTTGACGTCAGCAGTACGTCGTGGCCAACATGGGCATATATAATTATCAATATTGGGGTATCAGTATTGACTGGGTGTATTATATATATGTACTGTAGGTTTTATAAAGGTAAAATGAAAAGGGTACATATTTTAACTTGCTGTAGAAGGCTAGCCATTCTCAGTGGTAATGAAACAAATGCGAATCCAGACGAACTAAATGGTCAAACCAAGGTGTCCTACCAGGGACGGGAAGAAACAGTCATGTTTCTCGGAAGCGATAGTTCTTCCGCACCGGGTAATAAAGACACGTCGCCGCATGAAGACGAAGGGATGTTACAAAGACTGTATCCGAACCTTCCTCTTGCCGGAAATAAACATTCGTCGTCGTCATAAACAAGTGTACATACGGACAAACTATGTTATTGTTAAAATAAGTAGTGTAGAAACAGTTGGTATATTTTCGCCAAGTTGTGGCTAAAAAAAAAAAAAACAATTATCCTTACTTAAAGTTCAATTATTTAGAAATGTATATAGAATGCAGGTGTTGGGACTATCGTATATCTAAAGCAACGATTTAGTCGGCTATAAAAGTAAAATAGTATGAAATTTTATCTATCGGAAAAAGATAGGCATTAATCAAGTCCAGCTTATTAACGGTATCCAAGTAGAAAATTAGTACGTTTATATTCGGGAATACAGATTAAAATAATGAGAACTACAGAACCTCTGTGGGAACTAGAATAAATTGACTTACGCTCAAACTTTAAGTCACACACATTTCAGAACTCAAACATACAGCACGTAAAGATCAAAACAGTGGAAAAAAAAATGGCAGTACCCACAGAAAACGATTTGGGAGTAAAGTTTGTTCTTAGCTCGGAAAAGTTTATTAGAGTCAGGGACTTATTGGAAAGTATCACTGAGGAGCAGAAAAGTGAACTAAACATTGATATATCGAACCCAGAAACCATACTAGCTAGGATAATTTACACAGAACACATGTACAGAAGACCTAGACCACAGGTCGACGTTGACAACCTCTCACTTGAACTGGACTCTGATTCTGACAGTGACATAAGGATACTGTCAGACATAGAGGAGCCGAAGGACGACGAGACGGGAGAAAATCAGAGGCAAGTCGAAACCCAGCCTCTACTTTCGATCGGGGCTAGAACATTCCTTCAGGCTTGTGAAGAAGCCTTCGGAAGGGCGGCAGCGGCACGACGTGAACGGGAAAATGGACCGGGAGTGGCAGATGATCAAGGGGAACCAGCCACTCCTGCGGTAGGTCCATCAGGATCAACAGAATACGGACCGGGGGTGGAAGATGAGAGGGAACCAGCCACCCCTGCGGTAGGTCCGTCGGAATTGTCGGGACAGGACAAAGAACAAGATTAAATATGTTATATAGCAAATGTAAATAGTGCACTGACAGCTAAATGTAAATATATATATAGTGCAGTGACAGCTAAAGTGCGAGTGTATATTTTTCATTCAAAATGTTTCTTTTGTGTTTAATGTGAAAAACCTTCTCATAGGAAAGAAAGGGTATGAGAGGATGACTAAGGTAATAAGGTTTGAATAAAGTTTTAATTAATAAGGTAATTTCTAAAGCATACATTTTGTAATTAGTGAATATTAATTGCATGTTTTCCTATTAAGTTCAATGATAACGATTATCATTGTGTCCACTTAGAAATATTCTACCACAGGTAGTATATTTCTTGTGTGGGGACGAATGTTACGTAATGACCATTACGCATGTGTTTATGGGCCGTAAGGCATGTTCATGTTATATTTAATAACGAATATAAGGGCCTATTTCTCCTATTACCTGTACGTTTCATTTGGTTTAACTTTAATTCTACAATACTTTATATAAAAGATAGGAAAAATATCAGGTTTCAACTTTAATCTGCTCTAAGGTCTTACAGCTTGTTAAGTAAGAAGTAAATCTTATATTTTTGGTAAAAACACATAAAAAGTGACAAGCGTAAAACATACATCTTCTGAATCAGATCAACAACCCAGATGTTCATTGACGTCATAAATGAATATTGATAAGGGTTAATAAGGGTTAAGGGGTAGGACTTGGCAGACGTAAGATGTCAAGTATACCAGTAATATTCCGTACAGGTCCGGGAGGGGAGGTCCTAGCTCTATTTTCAGAGCCATGATGTAATGGTCATGTGAGCAAGAGTATATAAGCTGTGCACAGTGCGTGGAGCGGGGTTAGTTAGTTGGTTACTCTGAAGTTAAGTCTTAAGTAGTCTGCAGTAGAGTTGGTTTTGTCCGAGAGTTGTAGCTTGTTGTAGTGAAAATAAAATGACATATTTAATCAAAAAAGCCTCTTGTTGCTGTTTTTAAGAGTGGACACTCAATGGCCGGATCCTAGGCTTAGCGGACGACTATGCAACACGTTGAATCCTCTCTTCTTCGTGAACATTTTCTCTCATCATATTTCTGCTGGTTACAGGTATTTTATGACACAAATAATTAACTCTTAAAGGGCCATGCAAAATTTGCAGCAGACAACATTCTAATTTTGTTTATTTTTCATAGAAAATAAGTCTTGACATTTCATGTGAATCATCTACCAATACTTATTTTCTGTGAAAACCATTTAAAAGGGTTGTCTGCTGCAGCTGTGTTTGGTGCTTTAAGGGGTCTGTCAAGATTCAAGTTTGTGGAATTTTATAGTCACATAAAGCATGACAGGAGAAGAAAGGAATGTGGGTTTTACATTGGTTATGGTTCTCACATTATAGAGTATTCCAAGCTGAAACTATCTGACTCCTTTTTCAATGATAGACCACTCTTGCAGAAAAAAAAACAAACTGGCTTTTCTGAAAAATGAATTCCTTCTCAAAGGAAAGACAACTCCCTTCTCAAAAGGGAATACACCCAGCAGGAGCAAATTCTTTCCTTTAAGAGCAATCCCCTTTGAAAAGGAAGGAAAATGCTTTCAGACTCGCAATCTCTCTTGGAGGCTTATCTATTCACCTAGGCCCAGTTGTTCAAAGCTAACGACGTCGTTAGTTAACGATTCGTTAAAATTCAAATCGAATGATATGCAAATATGCTGAAATTTTTTGCTGAAAAAATGTGAGTAGCTTTTGCAGTGCAAACGCTACTCACATTTTTTCAGCAAAAAATATCAGAATATTGTATATTGAATCTGCTAAAACAGTTAACGAAATGACCCTTAACGAGCTCGTTAAGCTAACGACGCTTTGAACAACTGGGCCCTAAACTGCTTGCTTACTGTCCTAATGGCTGAACATCTGAGTCAAGCTGCTCAAGCTGGGCCACAACAGAAGTGCTCTCTACCATGATACAAGTATTAGCTTTCACAAAAAGCTTGGTCTACGCAACACACAATGTGTGCTAAGCATAGGCCAAGCTTGTTTGTGAAAACTATTGGTAATACTTGGTTATAAAACACTGAGCAGTCCATGGAAAACAGCACTTACAGCTGAAGCAATAACAACTACTTAGACTGTCTATGCCCATGGGCATAGAGAATCATGCACAAAATATCTGGACACTGTAACTCTTAACCCTTGTCCTGCTGAACCCGGATATACCCTGCCTTTGCAAACAGTGTAGATCCAGATCAGTTGGCTTCTGAAGAAGCCAACTGATCTGGTTCTGCACTGTTTTCCATTAAGTATGCAAATTTACAGGAACAATCCGGATCAAGTTATCTGATTGGCTGAAAATCAGAAGTAGGCATGGCAATTTATTCAGCAGGACAAAGGACAAGGGTTAATCATACTTCTGTAAAACATTGTGCACGGCCATTTGATCATTAGGTCCTGGTGGTATTTTTAGAGGTTGACTGAATGGCATACAGGGCAGACCCAGAGCATACACTATTGGCTCATGCATGACTGTCTGAATGTTTATGTAAATGGATACACTGTCAAGGAAGGTCACTCTCATCTAAACTGATTATGTTCCCTTCTAAAAAGGATTCTACTCTAAAAGGATAGAACTGGTTCCCCTTGGGAGCAAAGTGGCAAATAATTATATCCAGTGACTGTATGTTATATAGTATATTAACCAGACAGGAAAGACCAACCATTTTTATTTGACATCGGCTGAATTTCTGACTTCCTTTTATGTCACAATACCAGTCTATAGTATCAAACATAAAGAAACTGCATGAGAAAGCTTTCCAATCTTGGCAAACGTTCCCAGTTTCTTCCTAAATCGTAGTTCTCCGATCAATCAATGACAATGCTAACACAATGGGTAGACAAAATGTTTCGCTCAGACTGAAATGGCTCACTTCTGACTTAATGGCAAACAGTGCAGATCCAGATCAGTTGGCTTCTGAAGAAGCCAACTGATCTGGATCTACACTGTTTGCAAAGGCAGGGTATATTCGGGTTCAGCAGGACAAGGGTTAAAAGTCCTTCAGGAAAGTTTTCAGGGTCTTTGTAGTGCTTTTTTTATCTTCCTCCAGAAAGATCTTCATTTCTCAATACTTACCTTAACTCTTAAAGTGCTAACTACTACTGCAGCAGACATTTTGGGGGGTATTTTCAGAGAAAAAAGGCTTGACATTTCATGTGAATAGCCTGCTAGCAATGTCTTATTTTATAGAAAAAAAAAATGCATATTTCAGAGAAAATAAGGCTTGACATTTCATGTGAATTATCTGTATAGTAGATGATTCACATGAAATGCCAAGTCTTATTTTCTCTAAAAAGTAATATATATATATATATATATATCAAACTGTTGTTGTTGTAATTAATGCTTTAATGCTTTGCATGCTGGGTAAATATTTTAGCAGACAACATTTAGAAATATTTTGCTGATTTTTTCAAGAATCTTACTTTCTACGAAAAATAAGAGAAAAAAAAATCCTTAGTGTTTTAATGCTTTGCATGCTGGGTAGAAATTTCAGCAGACAACATTTTGAAATATTTCGCTTATTTTTTCCAGAAAACAGGATTTGATATTTCATGCAAATTGTCTCGCATGAAATGTAAATCCTAATTTCTAAATAAGAAAATATTAACAGTTTTTCGTCTGCTGAATCTGCCCGTAGCATGGTAAGTGGTATGGTTTAATACTCCTCTTTTCTACAGCTGTAGCATAATTATGGCTTTTAAGACACGAGCAGGTAGATCACCTCAGTCCCAACATTCTATGAGGGAACAGTGAAGACCCTGGATATGCAGGTACTATACAGATGTCAGGCTATGGTTTTTGCTGCTTGGATGGGGTGGTCGGGTGTGGCGAAGGTGTCGTGTATCAATACGTCACCGGGGCGTCAAACTAATATTGGCTTACAGTTGGGCAAGGCCTGCTATCCTTGTAGCAGGTAAGTGTAGAGGGGGAATGTTTTTATTTCTTCTGTTTCTTCACTTTCATTCCTGTTCCTCTTTCTTCCCTGTCCCTCTCTTTCATCTCCTCTACTCTCTCTTTTCTCCCTTACTCTGGAGACAACACAAAATGACCCACAAGGGTTGACTTGTCGTTAAACCCCAACTCAATATAATTTTGCTGCTTGGAAGGTAGGTTTTCCCATGAAGTACTCCTAATCATTCAATATCAAAGTATTTTAATACACACCTACACCTTTGGCACCTTTAGCCTTATGAAGAAAATAATAAGTGGATGATAATTCCATAATTTTGCCCCTAAAACCTGGGTTTGGCATTTCATTCTAATAGGCTCTTACGATCATAGCCCCAGATAAAGTGCTTTTTCAGTCAACATTTTCTGATATTTTTCATATTAAATTTTCTCCATAAAAACATGTTCTGGGTACTCATTAGAAGTGCCTCATTGAGGCACATCTAATGAGTACCCACAACATGTCTTCATGGAGAAATAAGAAAAATATTAAGATTCCTTCTTATCTGAAGCTATGAAGTTATGATTAAACTGTCTCTTAAGAGATTATTTAATGGAACTCAAGGTAAAAAACAAAAAAAAAAAAAAAAACAACAAAAAAACTACTTTTGTAAAATGTGGCCTGAAGCAAGTTAAAGGGGAAAATCCCACCAAGTCCTCATTGATTGGTTACTCTAATTAATATGACAAGTCTGAAGCAGAAACTATAAGCATGTGGTCCTTTCTCAAGGAATTGATCAAAAATATCTTCCGACTCCTTTAACAATACATTTAACACCAGCAATTAGCCATAAAATGATTAAAGTACAAATATAACAAAGGATATTGATTAATAACTTTGGATTAATTTATTCTGGGTACGGAATTTCTATAGCATATGTAAACATAGCTTTCTCACTGACCTTGTCCTATCCTGATCCTTATGCTGTCAATTAATACTCTAAGTGAATGCTCCAATCCTTTCATCCCTACAGACCAATACAGACACCTTTGCAAATAGTGTAGATCCTAATGAGACGGCTTGTAATGAGCCGTCTCATTAGGATCTACACTGTTTTCCACTCTGTTCTTTATTTTAGACTGAAACCCCTATTTGCATCAGTGGACATGTCCAAATTCAAGGATGAAGAGTCCATTTCAGAAACTCAGGGCTGAAAGGGTGAAATGATTATTTTCATACAGCCTTACTTGCAGCATCATCACTTCATCACTTGTATCATAGTTCTAGATAAGAGTGGGTATCTGGTAAATAATTTTTTATTTTTCCACAAAAATAATTGTTGTGGATACTCATTAGAAAAGCCTCACTGAGGTGCTTTTAACCCTTGTCCTGCTGAACCCGGATATACCCTGTCTTTGCAAACAGTGTAGATCCAAATCAGTTGGCTTCTGAAGAAGTTTTTGGGCATTAAAATATCGTACGCATAACAAAACAATTGATGACTCTTGATTTTAATCTGTAGCTAAATTTAACCCTTGTCCTGCTGAATAAATTAAGATGCCATGCCCACTTCTAATTTTTAGCCAATCAGATTACTAGATACTAGACTAGCTCCTAGACCTTGATGTCATGTTTTATCACTCCTTGCTATAAGCTGATTCAAATTTATGTATGACATCTTGTATAGCCAGTCTCTAAAAGATATCTCCAAGATTAGTTGCTGCTATCAAAGAGGTGAGGCAAGCAGTAAGTAGTAGATGACCTTTAGTTCATTAAGTAAATTAATAATTATAATTGATTGATGAAAATAATATTGATATCCGACTAGTAGCTAGTCTAACTAGATACAGATTATTGCTACATATTCACATACTTAATGGAAAACAGTGCAGATCCAGATCAGTTGGCACTGATCTGGATCTACACTGTTTGCAAAGGCAGAATATATCTGGGTTCAGCAGGACAAGGGTTAAAAATAAATTGTGTTCTGTATTTTTTATATTATTATACTGATCAATTATTTCCAAGTATTTGAATAACGTCACTTTCCACTTATGACGTCATCACCATTAGGCTTAAGTGACGTCATTTAAATGGAGTCCAACGTTGAAAATGCCATGCAAAAATAGTCTGGCAATTTTTTGATGAAATATTTGTTAAAAATAGCCAAGCTAAGGTCAAGGACCAGTCAACATCACTTATGTCACTGCTGCCAGACAGCAAAAAATAGTCATATAACAAAACAATTGATGCACGCCACTGAGGTTAACATCAGAATTCGTGTTCATCTTGGCTTCGCCTCAATGAACTTCACTTTTTTGGGTTGACAAATTCTATGTTAACCTCAGTAGCATGCATTAATTGTATATTGTTCAAATTTTAGGACAAATCTGGTAAGGAGTTAAGATGTTCAAATATTAAGGGTAACTGCAGTATTTCTTATTGCTTAGAATGCTGGGTAAAAATTTCAGCAGAAGCCATTTTGAAATATTTTTCTTATTATTCAAAGTAAATAGGATTTGACATTTCATGCAAACTGGACAGTTTGCAAGAAATGTCAAATCCTATAAGATAAGTACATGTATCACATCAATTTGTCCTCTGCTGAATTTGCCCATAAACTGTAAGTGTTAAACCAGTTCAGAACATATTTTTCTAGCAAAACTAGAAAGATACATACTTATTCAAATTTTCTCCAAATGAGAAAATCTGAGTGATTGTCAAGCCCTTCTTGCAGGATAAAATCACTTTTATAGCTAGCAATTCTGTCCTGATCATGTTAAAGGTGAAAAAAAAGTTGTTCATTAACACAATAACACAAATATGCCATTCCGTGAGAAAATGTGTTGGGGGTAGCGGCATTATGTGAAATATGTGAACAGTATAGAGCGAGATCAGTCAGTGAAGCTGCACATCTATAAATTACATAATAGCCTATGTTTGTAAGCAGACAGCAAAGGCCCTGATCAGACTGTGCAGATGCACAGTCTGATCCGGGCCTTCTCTGTCTGCATAGGCCTTGAAGGCTCACTTTCATGACTAGGCTAAAACGTTGTTTAGCAAATACAGCCAGCATGAATAATTCACACATAGAATCATAAAAATTGAACTCAAATTGAAATAAAACAGTGATTTAGCACCAAATATCTAGTTAGGACAAAATAATGAGCCACAGCAAAAGAAAAAGGCCCGTGTTACATATACAGGCAAAAAGGGCCTACGTCAGCATTCATGCAGTCTGATCAGGGCGTTTGCTGCCCGTTACTGAAACACTGGATATTTTGGATTATATCAATGGACAGAGAAGGCCCAGATCAGACTGCACGAATGTGCAGTCTGATCTGTGCCTTCTTTGTCCATATATGCTATAAGGGTCCTTTTCTCACATTGTGGCACATTTAGGCTATGTATTAGAAAAACTTAAAATAAATGTCATGTGAATAGTGCCATCCTGATCAGCATGTGCATCAACAATCCACTGCCCGGCTACTATGCCTTCTACATGTTTTGGAAAGTCGTTTTTTGTGTGGCGTTTTACTCAGAAGAAGTAAATCTGCAAAGTTTGCAAAGTATTTGTCATAACTACCTATGCACCAAAAGTTCTATTCTATTTAGTGTTTTTCTTTGAAAAAAGAAAAAAAAAAAAAAAAAAAAAAAAGATGAAAATTTCCATTTTTCCCATAGAAAAAATGGCTGCAAGTTACACAAAAATCAAAGGGTATATATAGGTAGAATGGATGCAGGTTTTCAGCAAGTTCTGCTTATTCAAAATTTGTGAAATTTTTAGAGTATGGTTGTGGAACATCAATTATACAAAATCAAAGAAAAGCAAAAAATATTTTCTAATAAAAATTTTCTAAAAATCCAGTTTACTATAGAAATAGCAATGGTCAGACCAATTTTGGGCTGTTAATTTAAATTCATGATAAATATTTGAGACTAAAGCACAGAAACAGGAAAGAAAAATGGTTTCTGACAAGATATGGTCAATCAAAACAAAACCTTTTATCCCTTGTCATGCTGAATAAATTAAGACACCATGCCCACTTCGAATTTTCAGCCAATTAGATTACTTGATCCAAGTTGTTCATACAAATTCAAGTACTTAATGACAAACAGTGCAGATCCAGATCAGTTGGCTTCTTCAGAAGCCAACTGATCTGGATCTGCACTGTTTGCAAAGGCAGGGTATATCCGGGTTCAGCACGACAAGGGTTAATTTAGAATAAAATGCCAAGCAAAAAACATCTTTCCAAAAGATATCAAAAGTACAGTAATGCCTTTGTTGTCTAAATTCTAGAAACAGAAGACAAATAATGTAGAATGCACAGGTGAACACAGACAATAGTGTACAATAAAACCAACCTTTACCATCCCGAAACAAGGCAAATACAGAAAACTTCTCAACAAACTTCAAGCGACTGGTACTTTACACCTTTCACCTATTTCTTATTTGTAAATATCCAAAGCAAACAAATGAAAAATCATATTATTTATTTATGGTACTTTTAGCAACCTATCATATATCAAATATCTTGACTTAATCATTGTAAGGCTCTTAGATTTATTTGCAAACTTCAAATATGTCGAAAATGAAGACGGCTGAAAAATTCTACAACAGAAATGATAGGTCTAACTTAGTAAAGGGGTATCATGTAAATAATTTTCTTATTTCTCCCCAAAAATGTACCAATCATTGTAAGGCTCTTAGATTTATTTGCAAACTTCAAATATGTCCGAAAATGAAGACGGCTGAAAAATTCTACAACAGAAATGATAGGTCTAACTTAGTAAAAGGGGGTATCATGTAAATAAATTTCTTATTTCTCCCTGAATATGTATGTTGTGGGTAATGTGACTCTAGAAAACTATCATTAGAATTTAACCCTTGTCCTGCTGAACCCGGATGTACCCTGCTTTTGCAAACAGTGTAGATCCAGATCAGTTTGCTTCTGAAGAAGCCAACTGATCTGGATCTGCACTGTTTGCCATTAAGTATGTGAATTTATAGCAACAATCCAGATCAAGCAATCTGATTGGCTGAAAATTAGAAGTGGGTGTGGCATCTTAATTTATTCAGCATGACAAGGGTTAATATCTGTTAACCCTTAAAGCACTGAGCATTTTTGTAGCAGACAACATTCTAATCATATTTTATTATTTTTCAGAGAAAATAAAGCCTGACATTTCACATGAATTGTCTGCTAGGCAAAGAATTCACATAGAATGTCAAGCCTTATGTTCTCTGGAAAATTAAAATGTCATCTGCTACAGCTGTGATTAATGCTTTAACACTAAGGACTCTGAATAAAAGAAAAATCAGCAGATGACACTTTGAAATATTTTTCTTATTGTTCCCAGAAAACAGTATTTGACATTTCAGGCAACTGGAGACAATTTTGCATGAAATATAAAATCCTGTTTTCTGAGAAAAATTAAGAAAACATGATCTGAATAAGCCAAGAGAGTGATAAAGGTTAAGGGTCAATGTCAACCCAATTGCAAATGCCATTGCAAGAGCTCTTCTTTTACTTTCACATATGCAAGCTAAAAATTGGTAGGGTATCCCATTAACAACCAAGCATTTGTGTCAATTCAATTTAAAAAGAAAAGATCTAGCTGTTCTTCAGAAGATAGCATTCTTTTTCCTTTTCTGAAATTATCACCATATTTGGACAGACATGCCTGAGCAAACATACGAACAAATCCAACTAGCTGTTTGGTCAGGACCTAAACTGTTTGCCATTTAGCCAGCAATTTACAGCGGTCAACTGGACTCAAAATACATGTTTCGATGGATGGATGGACAGATGGATGAACAAATGGATGGAGGGGTGGATGGTGGGAGGGACATATGGACAAACAGATGGACAGACAGACAGACAGACAGACAGACAGATAGATAGATAGATAGATAGATACAGAGATAGAGAGAGATAGATACAGAGATAGATACAGAGGTAGATAGATACAGAGATTGAGAGATAGATAAAATCCATGTCTAGAGACACAGAGAGAAACAGGAGGAGGGAGGAACAAGCAGGCAGATGGGCAGGCAGGCAATCTGGTAGGCAGACACACAGTCAGGCAGGCAGACAGACAGACGGAGAGGCAAGTAAATCTGCAACACCAGAACAAGTACATTCAGTAATGATAATGATACATTACCAAGAGTATTGAAAACCCCTCGGTGCAAATTTTTTAAATTTTCTAAAATATCAATGAACTTATTCTATAGTTTAAATATTTTTGTTTTGTTTTTTTTTTTCTGGTGAAATGTTAGCTTTTTTTCTTTGTTTGGATGGATAATTACCAATCCACTTCACAATGAATCCTGCTAGGGACAAAAATAGTCTTTGATAATGAATGTAGCAGCCTCCCACGAGCTACAAACACAAGTTATACCCATAATAACTCAGAAAATGAGCTGCAGGCAGACAATGTGTTGCCAAAATAGACAGTATCTCACATGCCAAAGATGGTATCGCACATTAAAGCGCCAGATAAGAGGGCGTATCCCTCAGTGTATCCACATAATACTTTTCTTATGCCATGAAAACATACATTGTGGGTACTCATCAGAAGTGCCTCACGGAGGCACTTCTAATGAGTACCCACAAAGTATGTTTTCTTGGAAATACTAAGAAAAATATGAGTATTTTTCTATTGAAAAAGGTGCCTTATCTTGAATTATTACATGCCAAGGCACAATACAGAAAAAGCTGAAATTACAGCAATAACCATATTTGACTTCTTTTGGTATGAAATCATTTTCTGTGATCTCATCAAAATTATCTTTGAGAGACATATTTATGCATTAGACAGGCTTATGTCTCCCATGTGCCAAATCAGAAGGTGAAATTTTAGAGATAAATGATACACGAGAACCTCCTTGTTAGACAGTTCATTATAAGATGGTTTTGCATACAAGACAATTTAACGGTGGACCGCAAAAGAGTTGTATAACAAAAATGTATGGATTATATAGAAAACTGACCATAAATGGTCATTTTTCTATATAATCTATACATTTTATTTGGATACAGCATGGTTGTTTAGCTAATGTAGTTTTAATTTGCTTTGGATTCCAGCAATAGTGTTATAAGGAGGTTGTGGTGATTTAAAGGGGTGGTCGGGTGTGGCGAAGGTGTCGTGTATCTTACATCATCGGGGCATCCAACTGATATTGGCTTAAGTTGGGCAAGGCCTGCTATCCTTGTAGCAGGTAAGGGTAGATGGGGAATGTTTTATTTCTTCTGTTTCTTCCCCTTCATGCCTGTTCCTCTTTCTTCCCTGTCCCTCTCTTTTATCTCCTCTACTATCTCTTCTATCTCTTTTCTCTATCTCTTTTCTCCCTTTCTCTGGAAGACGACACAAAATGACCCACAAGGGTTGATGTGTCGTTAAATCCCAACACAATCAACCAACACTGACATTTTCATTATTTTGTGTGTGTGTGGTTTTTTTTTCTTTTTTCATTAGAAAACACAATTTTCAAGAATCATCTTATCAAAATGACTTGAGACAATTCTAAGGATATTCCAGAATAAATGTGTTCCAAAATGTAAGAAAATGTACCTTAGGTCATGTATATCCAGTGAAGACTTGGATCAGCCAGCACAACCATACTTAACTAGGTGCTCTTTTGGATAGCCAAGAAGCCGAGGTTTATTCAGATAGACAGCAAAGATTCTGATCAGACATCACAGATATGTGGGTGCACATGTCCATAGGTACATTTTCTAAAATTGTGGCCGATATGTTCTCTGAGAGAATTTAGATGTACTAGATGAGAATTTTGAAAAAAGGTTCATTCCCATTCAGAACAAAAGGATATTTTCTTGAAGCTTAACCCTTATCCTGCTGTTCACTACAACCCCTACCTTTGCAAACAGTGTAGATTTTGTTTGTGTTGAGGTTTTACGGCCCAGTCATGTCGAGCACGGTCAGTTTACCTAACCACACGTTTACTGGACAGGCTTAGTCCTCTAAGCGGTTAACCAATATGTGTGCACATTCTTTTGCCAGAAACCTTGAATCAGCAGAAGGGATAGAATGACTCCAGAAAATATTTCATGATCACTCTCCACGAAAGAATGTTGCCGACCTTGGCGGGGGTTGAACCCGCGACCTCCTGGTCTCCAGTCGGACGGCACATCCAACTGAGCCACCGAGGCCCAAACAGTGTAGATCCAGATCAGATGGCTTCTGAAGAAGCCATCTGATCAGGATCTACACCATTTGTCATTCAGTTTGTGAATTTGAACGAAAACATTATATGATGTAATCTGATTGGCTGATAGTCAGAAATGGGTGTGGCTAATTAAATTATTCAGCAGGATAAAGGTTAAAGCTGGGTAAAATTTTACATACCGAAATATTTTTCTTATTGTTCCCAGAAATCAGGGGTTTGTTTCCAAAGAAGACAATTTTCATGAAATATCATTTCGTATTTTCTGGGCAATATGCCTTTCCCTAAATTTGCCAGTACACAACAAAATTCTGTGATATTTTTATCAAAACATAGGGCTTGACATTTCAAGTGAATCATCTCACATGAAATACTAGGATCTATCACAAGTAAATTGGTAAAAAAAAGTAAAATGTCTGGTGGTTTTTGGGTTAAAAGATTATCTTCTTGTTTGTAAACAACAGCAAATCTTTTCTTATTTCGACTATCAATTCAATCTAAAACAAAGTCTTAAAAGTTCCAAATATTCCAAGAAGCAGTCAGAAAATCAATTTCCACTATCAAAAACTGCTGTGCCATCAATCCACCAATTGAGGGAGAAAGCCAAACATGCAACCAGATCGTAAACTCGACTATAAATCTAGCAGTCTAAGTTTCTTAAATGAAATTCCTATATTTGGAAAATTATAGTCTGTGCAATCAAAGAAGCAAACAGACAATGAACTAAAAAGTCAAAGCCACGTAGCTAAGTAGTGTATAACTCTTACAGTGCTAGTCACAACTGCAGCAGACGGCATCCTATTTTTAGTTTCGATTTTTCAGAGAAATAAATCTTGACATTTCATGTGAATTGTCTGCCAAGCAGACAATTCACATGAAATGTCAAGTTTTATTCTCTCTGAAAACATCACAATAGAAAAAAAACAACAAAACAACAGAATGTTGTCTGCTGCAAATTTGTTTAGCACTTTGTAAAGGATTAGTCCTAAAACACATATCATGAAATTATCAGACAAAAAATTTATATTTTTCCTTACTAAATTAGGGCTTGACATTTCATGATTTATCACCACTGGAGACAATTTCATAAAATGTCAAGCCCTATTTCTTTAAAGAAAAAAAGTTTTAAACTGTTGTCTTTAGCATTTACCATGCTATGGGCAAATTCAGCAGATGACAAATTGATGATTTTTCTTATTTTTTTTTTCCTACAAATTACGATCTGAAACTTTATGCAAATTGTCTCATCAGTATGCAAATTCTGACCTTATGAGACAATATGCTTGAAGTGTCAAATCCTAACTTCTAGGAAAAATAAGAAAAATATTACAAACTGCCATCTGATCCATTTTTTTACCCAGAGTGAAATTTGGTTTGTCTGCTTTGTTTGTTTGTGTTGAGGTTTTACGGCCCAGTCAACCCAATGGGGTCATGTCGAGCGTGGTCAGTTTACCCAACCACACGTTGACTGGGCAGCTTAGTCCTCTAAGTGGTTAACCAGTATTGTGCACATTCTTTCACCAGAAACTGACAACTGCCCTTCTTGAATCAGCGGAAGGGAGAGAATGACCGTAGAAAATATTTCATGATCAATCTCCACGAAAGAATGTTGCCGACCTCGGCGGTTTGTCTGCAAAGAAATTTAAAATCATTGTCAGCAGTCCTAGTATCATGTTGTGGAAGTGTCTGAATCTGACAGTTGTTGTTAGTGTTGTTCGGAATTTTAATGCTACCAGGCACACGAGGCATATACAGGCAGTGGCAATTGTTATATGTACATGTATTTGTACAGCCTTGCTTTCCTAGATCAACCATGCACACTTGGTGCTGCTGTCTGTCACCAAGAGCCACCCTGTCCACTTAATAAACCCAGGGCACGTCGAGTATGAGCTAGGAGTACTAATGGTCTGAAAATTATCTAGACCAGAGAGGGATTTGAACCCACAATGTCCCGCTTGAAAGTGGAGTGCTCTAACCACTAGGCCACCCAGCCCACTGAATGTGACAGTCAGAACTGATGCCCTTTTATACTGCTGCTTCACTGTAGTTTCATGTCCTAGATATACTGATGTGATGCTACCACTTGTCACATTACAAGGATATTGGTGTGACCAATACTAGTTCCTCTTCCTAATGTTGAGGGCCAAGCAAAAGAAAAGCTAATACACTGGAGCTTTTTCATAAATTCATTATCAGACATTTTTGGATATAAGAGGATATAAAGGTGGACCCCAAATGTATTATAATCCAAACCAAAATGTATAGATTATACAGAAAAATGACCATAAATGGTCATTTTTCTGTATAACCTATACATTTTGGTTTGGATACAACATGGTTGTTTAGCTGACATGGTTGTCACTTTGGATCCCAACACAAGTTTTATAAAAAGGTTGTGGTGTACCAGTTTTTAGAAAGTTTAGGTAGGACCCAGCTAGGGATCAGACCCGCAACCTATCGATCTACAGGCAGATGCCATCGAGTCACTCTGGTCAGTTAAAATTTGGTGCTGTGGCAGATGGCATTTTCAAATAGATTTTTTTTTTCAGAAAAAATAAGGCTAGCTAGATGGTTCATATAATTTTCAAACCTTATTTTCTCAGAAATATATTTTTAGAATGTTGTCTGTTACTGTCTTTATGGATTATTGTATTTATACTAAATTCTGGGACAACTTAAGTACTCCTTACCATACCAGTCCTAAAATTTGAACAACCCACTTTTTTACTACATTCGATCTCTGGGCAAATTCAGCAGAGGACTAAGTGACATTTTTTTTTATTTTCTTTTTTATTTTTCACAGGAAATAGGCATTGACATTTCATGCAAATTGTCTCAGAAGGAGACAATCTGCATGAACCCTCAAAGCCTAATTTCTGGGAAAAATAGCCAATCCCCCCCCCCCCCTCACCCCCCACCCCCCCCCCCCTCACCCCCACCACACACACACACTCAAAAAAAAAACAAAAAACTTCAGATTGTTGTCTGCTTAATATTTCACCCAGCATTCTGAGAGTTAAACACCTTTTTTGCATAATCATTCAAAACAATTAGTTTTTTTCATGGATGCAATTTTCTGTTTGAAAACGTCAATTACGGAATGAGATGTATTGAATTTCAGATCTTGCCTGAATGCTGGGCTTTCTGTGGGAACGGTTGCTAACCATTAAAGTGCCAAGCAAAATTTTTGAAAAAATATTATCAAATATTCTTTTTTTTCTGAGACAATAAGTTCTGACATTTTATGTGAATTGTCTGCTATTTTTTTTATTTTCCAGGGAACATAAGGCTTTAAATTTCATGTGAATGTCCACCAAACATGTATTGGAGAGTGAAGTATGATGTAGTATTGAGACGGAAGACGGAAGACTGATATTTGTGGTAAATACAGATCCCAAACGTCTTCTACTGAATTCAGTAAGAAGCAAATAATTTGTTAATGTTATACAGACAAACTTTGCCAATGATTTGTTGGAGAAAATCTCATTTTGGACTTACAATGATTTTCCTATGCTGGTCATTCCATAAAATGACTGTTTACTGACTGGCTGTGAAATTCTAAAGCATCTGTTTATCCTGATCTTCTACAAAGACATTCTAATCATAGTGGTCAGTATTCAGTGCCTTAATAATCAAGGCTCCAGATAAGGTACAGTTTTCAACTGAAAAGTATTGATATTTGTCTTATTCTTGCATGAAAACATATGTTGTGGTGCTCATTAGAAGTGCCTTGGCCAGGCACTTCTAATGAGTACCCACATGTTTACATGCAAGAATAAGAAAAATAGTATCTGGATATCCCTCTTGTCTGTAGCTATGAATAATGCATAGCATCTTGGGTAAAATATTTCAGCAGACGACAAACTGAAAATATTGTTCTTATTTTTCCTGGAAATAAGGTTTGACATTTCATGCAATTGTAGGAGACAGTTTGCATGAACTGTCAAACCCATCTTCAGAAAAAATAAGAAAAAGATAACATCATCAATTTGTCATCTGCTGAATTTGCCTACAGAGGGTTAAGCGTAAATAATCTTCAACAGTATTTTTGCAAATAGACAAAGATCTTATGGCATACATGGCCGGCACAGACCCTGATCAGTGTGCACATCTCTCTATCTGATCAGGATCTATGCCATTTGCCATGATAATGAGCAGATCATAACGAACCAGTAACTGGACAAGTCAAACCTTAAACAGACTTCTTGGATGCACAGAGTGGCCCAGGTCTATGCCGGATACCATGTCAAAATCTCAGTTTTAACTTGAAATGTCTCATC
Source organism: Anodontia alba (assembly GCA_964016985.1). Lineage (NCBI taxonomy): Eukaryota > Metazoa > Mollusca > Bivalvia > Lucinida > Lucinidae > Anodontia > Anodontia alba. The sequence goes on along the minus strand of OZ024822.1, from coordinate 117,642,710 downwards.
TAACATAGCAGAGGAAAATTGATCAAAGAAAATTAGGTACAATATCACAAAGCCATCCTTGTCTTTTTTTGCTTCCCTGGAGACCTATAACCATTTGATCAAACACTAACAAGTCTATAGATTACCTAATTCTACAGGGTTTAATACAATGTCACAAATTAGGTGCCTCTACTAGATCTCCATAATCTTTTGTGGATCCCAAAAGGCCTTAAATTGTCTGCTTGTGTAAATTTTCTTTTGTAACCACAACATTTTTTTTTTCATTTCCATCTTTCAGCAACACTAAGGAAAACTGTGCCTTATGCAGTGGCAACATCAGGCGTGGACCTAGAGGGCAGTAATTACCTTTTACCCCTCTCTGGGCAATTTCAGCAGACGACAAATTGGTGATATTTATCTCATTTTTCCCAGAAAACAGAATGTGACATTTCATGCAAATTTTCTCCATTGGAGACAAGTTACACAAAATGTCAAATCCTGTTTTCTGGGAAAATGTAAACAATAGAGGGCCTCATGGAAGATTAGCCTGTATTGTTGCTAAATGTGTAACCCTCTGAAAATTAAGGCCATTATTAAAAATAAGAAAAAATATTTCAAAATGTTGTTTACCCAGAATGCTAAACATTCAAGAGGAACAGTCAAATCCCCTGCCAAACCAGAAATAGTTTGTTTTTGCTGGGAAATTTGGAAAAATTTGAGACAGTTATGTAATTTTGCCCCATATTATCCAAATCAAACTGCCCTTCCTGAAAGGAGGATTCAAATAAGCCTGCACATCCAAGTTTTATAAGGGGGGCAACTTTTGCACCTTCCTGTTTGCATTCCTTTGCACAAAGTCCCTTCTGAAAAGAAGTCTATTCTAAAAGAAAAGAATTTGCTCCTTTTAGAGTAGACCCCCCTTTTCAGAAGGAAGGAAAAAACATTTTGACAGAGTTGCCTCCCCTGAACATATATCAATTCCCCTTTAACCCAGTGAAGACTTTAGACCCCTAGATCAGTAACTGGCAAACAGTGCAGACCAGATCAGATGCTGCAGAATGCGGCTTCTGATCAGGGTCTCCACTGTTCACAAATAGTTCAAACATTTTTCTTTAAGAATATCTACATCATATAGTCTGACATGCCTAAAATAAAAAATGGACTCTGCCGATATATAGTATGGGAGAGTGTATTCAGTCTTTAATGGGTTAAGCAGAAGTACTGGATCTTTTGCTATCCACATTACTCAAAAAAAAAAAAGACTGAGCAGACTGTGCAGAAGAACAGTCTGATCTGAGTCTTTGCTGAGCCCACATGACAAGAAGTTACATTTTCCCATATTGCGGGTTAACCTATTGTTGTCTGGAGACCCCTAAAAGGGTATTTGGCAGACAGTGCAGACCCAGATCAGACGCCACAGAATTCAAACCAAATTCTGAGGTCATTTTGTCATAAAGCCAGAAATATGAAGTGCATCACAGGTAAAAAAAAAAAAAACGTTTTTGTTTTTTTATTTTGAGCTTCAGACAAATCCATCAAAATCTATTAGATTTTCATAGTTACTACTCTGAACACTGGAAGTATGACAGACAGATTGTAGAATATGCTGTAGTAACCCTAAATATTGGGACACCTTTACTCCTTACTATACACCACAATCTCTTTATAACATGATTGTCGGGTTCCATAGCATAAACCGTGTTAGTTAAACAACCGTGTTATATCCAAACAAAAATGTATAGATTATATTGAAAAATGACCATTTATGGTCATTTTTCAATATAATCTATGCATTTTTGGGATCAATCTTTGAACTGTATTATATCCAAAACCGTGTTATAAGGAACCATGTTATAAAGAGGTTGAAGTGTACTTGCCCTAAACTATGAGCAACACCATTTTACTACTTACTGATGTGTTCAAAACCTGCTGGATGACTGTCAAACAGTGCAGATCCTGATTAGACACGGTTCTATGGCATCCGCCCTCAGTCTAAACTGTTTGCTCAAGCCATCCTTGGGTAAATATGGTAATACAGGAAAAACTAGAGAAAATGTTGACTGCAATAAACAAGAAATAAAAATAATTTATGGGCTATATAAAAAACAGTTCCATAATTACTTTTACCCTTAAAGTGCTAGGCAAAACTGTAGCAGATGAAATTTTAAAATTGATTTTGTTATTTTTCAGAGCAGTAAAGACTTGACATTTCATGTGAATTGTCTGTTAGGCAGAATTATTCAAACAGTGGATCAGTGGATAATACTGTATGATGATGTCCAACATCATTCAGATTTATTCCACCAGCGGATTAGTGGATAATACTGTATGATGAAGCCCAACATCATTCAGATTTATTCCAACAGTGGATCAGTGGAAAATACTGTCTAATGATGTCCAGCATCATTCAGATTTATTTTACCAGTGGATTAGTGGATAATACTGTATGATGAAGCCCAACATCATTCAGATTTCTTCAAACAGTGGATCAGTGGAAAATACTGTCTAATGATGTCCAACATCATTCAGATTTATTCCACCAGTGGATTAGTGGATAATACTGTATGATGATGACCAACATCATTCAGAGTTATTCAATACTGTATGATGATGTACAGCATGATTCATAATTCATTCATCAGTGGATTAGTGGATAATATTGTATGATGAAGTCCAACATCATTCAAAATTCATTCACTAGTGGATTAGTGGATAATTCTGTATGATGAAGTCCAACATCATTCATAATTCATTCACCAGTGGATTAGTGGATAATACTGTATGATTATGACCAACTTCATTCAGATTTATTCTGTTAGTGGATTAGTGGATAATATTGAATGATGAAGTCCAACATCAGTCAGAGTTATTCAATACTGTATGATGAAGTCCAACATCATTCATCATTCATTCACCAGTGGATTAGTGGATAATACTGTATGATGAAGTCCAACATCATTCAGACTTGTTTAATACTGTATGATGAAGTCCAACATCATTCATTGTTCATTCCCCAGTGGATTAGTGGATAATACTGTATGATGAAGTCCAAAATCATTCAGTTATTCAATACTGCACAATGACGTCCAACATCATTTATCATTCATTCACCAGTGGATTAGTGGATAATATGGTATGATGAAGTCCGACATAATTCAGAGTTATTCAATACTGTATGATTAACTCCAACATCATTCATCATTCATTCACCAGTGGATAATACTTTATGATGAAGTGCAACATCATTAAGAATTGTTTAATACTCTATGTTGAAGTCCAACATTATGCAGCATTATTGAAACAGTGGATTACTAGGAAATACTGTAAGATGATGTCCAAAATCATTCAGCTTTATTCCACCAGTGGATTAGTGGATAATACTGCAAGATGATATCCACTATCATTCTGAGTTATTCCACCAGTGAATTAGTGAACAATACTGCAAGATGATATCCACTATCATACTGAGTTATTCCACCAGTGAATTAGTGAACAATACTGCATGATGATGTCCACTAACATTCAGATTTATTCCACCAGTGGATTAGTGGACAATACTGTATGATGAAGTCCAATATCATGCACTAATTCAAACAGTAGATAACCGTAGTGGACAATACTGTATGATGATGTCCACCATCATTCAGATTTATTCCACCAGTGGATTAGTGGACAATACTGTATGATTATTAAGTCAAACATCATTCAGAGTTCCTCAACAAGTAGATTAGTAGACAATACTGTATGATGATGTTCAAAATCATTCAGAGTTCTTCCATCAGTGGATTTGCTGATAATACTGTATGATCATGTCCAACATCATTCACAGTTCTTCCACTTGTTGGTTAGTGGATTATAACTTATGGAGAAGCCAACATCATTCAGAGTTCTTCCTCCAGTGGACTAGTGGACAACACAATATGGTGATGTCTGATATCATTTAGAGTTATTCAAACAGTGGATTAGTGGACAATACTTTCCAATAATCTATGACATCATTCACAACTGTTATTAGTTGACAATATTGGCTAAGATTATAGCAATGCTAAATACATTGTAAGATAAATGAAAATAAGAGACCTATTAAACTTATGCTGATAAAACCTTCACAAAGGATCCATAAGGTGTCTGCAATAATTAGTGGCTGGCAATATTAGACAATTAAAGGTCGATAAACAATTATTGGTATCACATACATCATCAACCTTTCCCAGAGTTCTGTCAATACCAAAGTCATTTTCAAGCTATAAAAAGATCCAGTGCCATGATTACAGGCATGTCAGACAGTTAAAAACCCTTAAAGCGCCAAGAAAATCTGCATCTGAAAATGTCGTCTGCTTATGTCATCTGCTGCATCTTCTTGCAAACTTTTCAAACTTACATTTAGCATATAGGCAAACAGTGTGGACCCAGATCAGACTGCTCCTAAAGGAGCAGTCTGATCTGGGTCCACAGTGTCTGCAACAATGACTTTTAAAGTAACCGGCAGAAGACAAAGCAGACGACAATTGTTGTGATTGGCACTTTAAGGGTTAACTCTAAAGTGCCAAGCAAAACTGTAGCAGACAACAGTCTGATTCTTTAAAATTATTTTTCAATGAAAATCAGGCTTGATATCTCATGCTAGGCAGACAATTTACATAAAATGGCAAGCCTTATTTCTCTCTGGTCTCATCTGGTTCTACACTATTTGCTCAGGCTTGTCTGTCTGAATACACACAAGAAATACTGTAATATTATTCAACTCATTTATGTCAAGTGAACTCTTCTACAACAGCCCTTTGGACCAACAGCATTGGTGTCTGCTTACTTTTTTATTATTACTATATTTTATATATAGTAATTCGTGTAGTTAATGCAAACATGTGGATCCTTATCAGATACTGCATTCTACGGCATCTGATCTGGATCTGCTCTGTTTGCCAATTGCCCCTTTGACTTATATGGGTTAATTCTTTCACCAGTACTTTAAGAATGGTCCTATTTTCTGCTAGTTATATTTACTGGAAATGTCAAATTCTATTTCTGGGGAAAAAAATAAAAATATTTAAATTCTTTTATTCTGAGAACAAAGGTCAATATTAAAAGCACCATGAAATATTGCCTTGCAGATGATTCACATGAAAGATCAGGGTCTGTACTGTTTGCTATTCATCCAGCATTTTTAGACACATTACAACATAGTGAAATGGACTTGTTTAAATTTTAGGACAAGTATGGTAGGGAGCTAAGGTATCTAAAAACTAAGATAAATATGATAAAAAAAAGGTGATATACTATCAAGTTGATGGAACGCCATCACAACCCCGCGCCAGCCCCATCGCAATCGCATATCTCTGCACACATCAAAATTCCAAATGTGTTCCTCCTGTCCTCATAAATAGGGCTATTACCTGTGACAGCTTCAAGGTTTTAGCTCATAGAAAAAGCCTAGGAAGAGTTGTGTGACAATCAAAAAAAGGACCCAATATCCTACTTTTTGACCGCTGGTGACCCCAAGACGTGCCCCAAGGGGCAAAATGTTTGCACCACTGTATTCTATTCTTCATTACCTTTGATTTGATATGCAACATGACTGTTTGTACAAAATGGATTTTGGACCCTTTAGGGGCCACACGCCCTTGGCCCTGTCCCCAGGGGTTACATCAAAATTCCAAATATGTTCTCCAGTCCTCATCCATAGAGCTATTGCCTGTGAAAGTTTTGAGATTCTAGCTTAAATGGTCTAGGAGCAATAGTGTGACATTACAGACAGACGTATGGACATAGGATGGACGGATGAATGGGGGGTATCACAATATCCCCTCTTTTTCTTCAAAAAGCGTGGGATAATTACAACTCCGGAATATAACTTTGCCACCATGACAGACTTCTCCTTCAATTAACATTTAAAAAAAATTTCCTAAATTCAGCTGGTGTTAGAACTGAGGCTAAGCCAGTGCTTGGGGGCATATGCCGCCTTGCAAACTACAGTACTGAGACTTTATAAATTTAAGTCTCCAATTTTCATTCTGTTTCCAAAGGCAAACTTTTAGATTTTATTTTACCTCACTGCAGCTGTTGTTAACCCTTGTCATGCTGAATAAATTAAGATGCCACTCCCATTTCTAACTGTCAGCCAATCAGATTTCTTGATCCAGGTTTTTGATACATATTCACATACTTCATGACAAACAGTGTAGATCCAGATCAGAAGCCAACTGATCTGGATCTACACTGTTTGTAAAGGCAGGACATATCCAGGTTCAGCAGGACTAGGGTTAGCCCATTAATACCTGGATCAGGATATATCCGGGTTCAGCAGGACAAGGGTTAAGTGCCATGTGGTGGCCATAAAAGATCTCCCCATACTTCACCATAGTGCAGATTATATTTGTTGTTTGCTTTAGGATCACTGAGCCTATTTTGATTGTTTTAAAAATCAAATACTGCTTAAGCCAGTGCTAGGGAGCATATGCAGGCTGGCCTTTTTTGGTTAAGGAAAAGAAAATCAAAATAGCTTTTCAACATGTTTGCTGTGGCAGTTTGTTTGTGTTGAGGTTTTACTGCCCAGTCAACCCAATGGGGTCATGTCGAGCGCGGTCAGTTTACCTAACCACACGTTTACTGGACAGACTTAGTCCTCTAAGCGGTTAACCAGTATTGTGCACATTCTTTCGCCAGAAACTGACAACTGCCCTTCTTGAATCAGCGGAAGGGAGAGAATGACCGTAGAAAATGTTTCATGATCAATCTCCACGAAAGAAAGTTGCCGACCTCAGCGGGGATTGAACCCACGACCTCCTGGTCTCCTGGACTGCGCATCCAACTGAGCCACCGAGGCCGGCAGGACAGCATCTTGGATTTCAGACTGGAATAATTTTAGCTATTTTTGATCTACAAGTGACCCCGATACTGCCTATCAAGTTTCGAGTCAATTGGCCTTTTGGATAATGAAGAAGACTTTTGAAATAGATTTTCAAGATAGCAGCCATGGCAAACATCTTGAATTTCGGATCAAAACAATTTCACCTATTTTTGAACTACAAGTCACCCTGATGTTTTCTATCAAATTTCCAGTGCTGGCCTTTGGGTTCAGGAGAAAATGTTCAAAATAGATTTTCAACATGGCAGCTATGGTGACCATCTTGGATTTCTGATCAGAATGATGTTAGCCATTTTTGATCTACAGGTCACCCCAATACTTAACCTTTCAAGTTTCAAGTCATTCCGCCTTTCTGTTCATGAGAAAAAGTTCAAAACAGATTTTCGAGATGGTGACTGTGGGGGTCATCTTAGATTTCTGATCAGAACAATCTTAGCTATTTTTGATCTACAAATCTGATACCTCCTACCAAGTTTAAAGTCAACAGGCCTTCATGTTCAGGAGGAGAAGTTCAAAACAGATTTTCAAGATGGCAACCATGGCTGCCATCTTGTATTTGCAATTTTAATGATTCTAGCTACTTTTGCTCTACAAGTTGCCCCAATACTTCCTACCAGGTTTTGAGTCCACTGGCTTTCCATTCATGAGAAGTTCAAAAAAGATTTTCAAGATAGCCACTATGGCTGCAATCTTGTATTTCTGATAGGAATTATTTTAGCTATTTTTGATCTGCAAGTCAGCCTGATATTTCAGGCCTTTTGACTCAGGAGAAGTTCAGAATAAATTTTCAAGATGGCTACCATGGTGGCCATCTTGGATTTCCAATCTGAAGGAGTTTAACTATTTTTGATCTGCAAGTCACCCTGCTACTTCCTACTAAGTTTTGAGTCAAATGGCCTTCAAATTCAGGAAAAGAAGCTCAAAACAGATTTTCAAGATGGCCGCTGTGGCGTTTTCCAATCAGAATGATTTTAGCTCTTTTTGATCTGCAAGTCACCCTGATACTTCTTACTAAGTTTTGAGTTATTTGGCCTTTCGGTTCAGGAGAAGAAGCTCAAAATAGATTTTTAAGATGGCCACCATGGTGGCCATTTTGGATCTCCCATTGGAATAATTTTAGCTATTTTGATCTGCAAAAAGACACCCAGATACTTCCTATCAAGTTTCAAGTCAGTTGGCCTTTTGGTTCAGGAGGAGAAGCTCAAAATAGATTTTTCTATTTTTAGTGCTGGTGGCCAGCTTGTTCATTGGAGCAGAACTATTTGGTAGAGAGTCACCTAGGCAACATTCCTGTGAAGTTTGACTGAAATTGGCACAGGGATATAGGAGGTGTAGTAATTTAAAACAAATTCTTTATGCCACATGACACATGATGGACACTGACCGAACACAATAGCTCACTTTGAGTATTTCGTGATCAGGTGAGCTAAAAATGGGAGCTATTAATTTATGTGACTGCTGAAAGTGCCTCTGGATGGCAGAGAAAATCAGTAAGGCATTTAACAATTATGATCATCAAAAATTGTTCTGATTTACAGATCTTTACACATCTTTTAAACAATACTTCAAATCATTCCAGCAATACAGAAATTAATGTATAATCACAGACACATTACAAAACTGGCTATTTAGATGCTGTGTTAATTTGATGTAACAAAATGCTACACTACAATTTGTGCCATGCTAAGCATAAGGAGGGCTTAACCCTTATCCTGCTGAATAAATTAAGATGCCATGCCCATTTCTAGTTTTCAGCCATGAAATTACTTGATCCAGATTGTGGATATAAATTCACATACTTAATGGCAAACAGTGCAGATCCAGATCAGTTGGCTTCTTCAGAAACCAACTGATCTGGATCTACACTGTTTGCAAAGGCAGGACATATCCAGGTTCAGCAGGACTAGGGTTAACCCATTAATACCTGGATCTATTCAAAAGACACTGCCATCATGCAAATTCACACAATATTGTTCATGTACCATCAGGATATGTAGAACATACAAACAGACCCAGACTTTCCAAGAACTAAGTTAACCCTTGCCATGCTGAATAAATTAAGATGCCACACCCATTTTTAATTTTTATCCAATCAGATTACTTGTTCCAGATTGTTGATATAAATTCACATACCTGATGGCAAACATTGCAGAAACCAATTGATCTGGATCTACACTGTTTGAAAAGACAGGACATATCCAGGTTCAGCAGGACTAGGGTTAAGATTCAAGGTCAGATATTTATGTCTGCTCCATATCTTCTTGGTGGATTAGATTTATATTCTCAAATCCACAACTAACCATATCAGTTCAAGAAAAAGGTCAAAATTCAAGGTCAGCTGTTAGTCATAGGAATCTGTGTACAATGTGTATATGTAAACTTCTCAAGGAATTTTAACATAAATGTTCACCATATTATCTCTCTGTGCAGAATTCCCAGCTCTACCTTGCTGAAGGTCAAGGTAAATATTCAAAGTTTGTCATTTGAGGCTCATATATAATGTCTGCTCCATATTCTCTGAAGCCCTTGATGAATTACCAAGAAACCTTAATAGATTGAGAAACACAACCTGACTATGTCAGCCTAATGCCAAGATCAAATGTTGGTCACCAGAAACTATGTCCACTCCACATTTCCCAGACCTCGAGAAATTTTCAAGTAACATTTTTTCCACCATACTGCCTTTATATGCAAAATACATAACCCAGATATGTTGGTTCAAGCAAGTTCTAAATTCGAGGCCAAACATCATTCTGAAGCTGATATTTCTTGTCCGCTTCATATCTTCTAAAGGCTTTGAATTTTAAGTAAATTGTATTTGCTGTACAGAGCCAGAATCTGACCAAGTCAGCCCAAGGTCAAGATAAAATATTAGCAGTGTAAAACTATGTCCACTCTATATCTCCTAAGCCTTGAGTAATTTTCATTGAACTCATTGGTTCTGATGTGCAGAATAGACAACCAAACTAAGTCAGTTTAATGTCACAGTGGAAATCTGAGGTCAGAATTTTGTGGCCAATATCTTTTGTCTACTCCCTATCTTCTAAAGATCATGGTGGATTTGCATGAATTCTCTGTAAAGTGTTTATATCCTTGAGTTAATATGCATAAATTACAATATAACTATGTTGGATGAAGGTCATGTCCCCCTCTCCACCCACTAAATGGCAGCACCTTCACCCCACAAAAGAAGTGAGAAGCCAAATATTTTAGTATTTAAGAAAAATGTCTTTTAACCCTTCAAGCATCATACATAATTGTAGTAGACAGATTCTCAACTATATATTTGATATTTATTCTATGTGAACTGTCAGTCTTGCAGATGATTCACATGAAATGTTCAGCTTTATTTTCTCTGGAAAAAAAAATAGACTGTTATTGCCTTCTGCAGCAGCTGCTACTGGTGTGATTGGTGCTTAAGGGTTAAACGGATATACATACAACAAATAATTCACAGACTGTTAAATGATAGATTTAACATTAATTCCATGACAAAAATTTGCATATTTATTTAACTCTTTGAAATAAAATACCAGGCAAACTTCCACTTTCTCAGAGATGTCAGTATTAAGAACTCTTAAAGCACAGAGCAAAATTATAGCAGACACCATTCTAAACTTTTTTTTTTTTGTTATTTTTCCAAGAAAATAAGACTTTGCATGTGAATCATCTGCCTAGTAAGCAATTCACATGGAATGTTAAGCCTTATTTTCTTGGAAAAATACACAAAAAGTGTGTCTGCTGCACTTGTGATTAGCACTTCAATGGTTATGGAAAACTGCATCAACACTGATGGAATAACAGCAGTTCATCTAGTTTAATGCTTAGCACCTTGGGTAAAATTTTCAGCAGACAACATTTTGAAATATTTTTCTAAATTTTCCAGAAAATTAGGAATTGCCACTTGATGCAAACTGTCCCCTTTCAAGCATATTTTCTGGGAAAAATAAAAATATTTCAAAAATGTTGTCTGCTGAAATTTTTACCCAGAGTGCTGCGCATTTTAAAAATGTTCTAAAAACAGTTTTAACTCTTTAAAGATTGTTAATGAACTACATAAATCCAGATAAGACCAAGCATCCTGGTTTCATTTATATAAGGAAATCAACTCAGGGCTCCAGACAGAAAAGAATATTGTTCCAGTTTCTCCACAGAAAAAGGTAAGAGAAAAGTCCAGGGAGTGCCACTATCACAAACCGCAGCCCTTCTCAGACACCAAGAGGAAGAGGAAACGGACAAATCTAATAAAGCACAAATCGAACAAATGTACGAAAAGCACTAAGATTAGCTCTCTCTTCCCCAAGCGAGGTAATCGTAATGCTAAGCCTCCTTTTCAGAGCTACATACCGGCAGTTCCAGATAAGAGGAGTATCCAGATATCACCCGGGTAATACCAAAATCGCTACCTGTGTAAAGTTGCCGTCGACCAAGATATATGGTTTTCGACAGAGTAGTACGGATGTCGACAGAGGAATGACTTTGTTTGGATGCCCATTTGGGGTATGTCTCAATATTTTTGTGTACAGACTATTTCTTTAACCCGTGTCCTGCTGAATAAATTAAAATGCCATGCCCACTTCTAATTGTCAGCCAATCAAACTACTCGACCCAGATTGTTGACATACAAGGGATGTTCGAAATGAATTGCTTATTTCTATCTGGAGACTTCAAATTTCAAGTTAGCCCAAAAGTACTCATTTCATGCCCTTGAAGTACTCCCCGTGGCTAGAAATGCAAAGTTTCAGCCGATGTATCCACTTCTTGAAGGCGTCACGGTACGCTGATTTGGGCACAGTAATAAGGTACTGATGAATGGCAGAAGCTGCTTCAAATGTTTCCAAAATATGACAAAAAGCAGTTTGCCAATGATGAAACCTGGGTCCATTATTTTGAGCCCGTCAGAAAGGTTAGCAATAAGATCTGGGCCACTAAACACAGCAAACGCCCAATAATTGCCAAACGTTCTTTGAGTACAAAGAAGGTTTTGTATGCAATCTTCTTCTCTGGTGAAGGAGTCGCAATAAAAGTGCCAGTGAAAAAGGGCAAAAGCATCACCGGAAAGTACTACAAAGACGTAGAACTGAAGAAACTGAAAAAGTATTATCAGAAACGACGCCCTGCCACTGGTTTTAAACATGTCCGTCTTCTACATGACAATGCCCCAGCTCATACCTTCGCAATAGTTACGGCGTTTTTGAAGAAAGAAAAAGTAACTGTTTTGCCTCATCCCCGTATTCCCCAGACCTTGCCCCATGTGATTTCTTTTTGTTTCCAAAATTGAAAGCATTCCTTGCTGGACGGAAATACCAGTCCCGACAGGCACTTGGATCTGCCATTCATCAGTACCTTATTACTGTGCCCAAATCAGCTACCGTGACGCCTTCAAGAAGTGGATACATCGGCTGAAACTTTGCATTTCTAGCCACGGGGAGTACTTCGAGGGCATGAAATGAGTATTTTTGGGCTAACTTGAAATTTGAAGTCTCCAGATAGAAATAAGCAATACATTTCCAACATCCCTCATATATCTATTCTTAAAACTGTTTTCTGTTTTTGGTGGCTGGCTGATTGCTTGTTTTCACACTGAGAGGAATAAAACAGGGCAAACTTGAAAAATAAGCGATTCCTGGAAAATGTGTGGTACTTATTTGGTGTTATTACAAAAAGGAGGGCAGAATTATGCCATCTAATCAGGACTTTCATGGTCTGCTTATGGAATCAATAGATACTACAGAAGAAACCAATGGACAGCAAAGCCCCTTATGAGATTGTGCAGTTGAACAGGACAAAATTAATGAATCTGAAGGAATCTGTGCATTCATTTTACATATACTCAAAGGCACCGTTTCACTTGATGCAGAGAGAGAGAGAGAGAGAGAGAGAGAGACACACACACAGACAGACAGACATAGAAAGTCCATCATAAACAAAAGGAAATAATTACAAACAGCCCCAATCCCACAGCTGCTGCAAGGTCTGGAAAGCCAAACTGTCAGCCAAAGTGGAAGGATGCCCAAATGCAGAAAGCCCTTACACCCTCCAACTACCTCCAATACTCACAAAACGCCAATTCTCATGTAAAGTTTCCTTTAGGAACAAATTCTTTCATTTTACAGTAGACCCCTTTTAAGAAGAGACAGAACCCCATTTTGACAGAGTTGCCTCCCCTGAAGGTGTATATGGTCACCTTAAATAATGCTGATATATTTTTTTTTTTTTTTTGCTACTGATATTCATATAGGATTAATTCTTGTCATGCTGAATAAATTAACATACCATGTCCACTTCTAATTTTCAGCCAGTCAGATTACTTGATGCAAATTCAAATACTGAATGGCAAACAGTGCAGATCCAGATCAGATGGCTTCTTCAAGCCAACTGATCTGGATCTGCACTGTTTGCAAAGGCAGGGCATATCCTTGGGCATATCTAGGCTCAGCAGGACAAGGGTTAAATAAGCCAAGGTGGGAAAAATGATACCATTCTGTATGAGCAGACAATGCAGACCCAGGTTCAAATGAAGGGTACATTTCCAAAGCCCAAATAGTGTTATACTGGTCGTCCTGTCGGCCCACATATATAGGAGTTCAGCTAATCACACATCAAATTCGGGAATTATACCGAACCGGAAGGGGCTGTTGACATAGTAGTCGTGCATCTGATAACGAATAGAATAGAATGTTTTATTATCCAATGATAACCTCTTTTGGGTATAATGCATTTATGCCATAAAAAGGACAGTAGCAAACAGTATAGACCCAGATCAGAAGCTGCTAAATGCGGCGTCTGATCTAGGTCTACATTGTATTATATATAGAAATCTTTATAATACAGGAAAATATTTAAAAAAAAAAAGCAATTCGGACACCTTTTTTACCATGAAATGAACCTGTCCAAAGAGTATCTTTACTGGCATTCCATTGTCCAATTAGCAAATACTAGCCCAGGACTCCCCATTATGTGCAGTATAATCATCATAGGCATACATGCAATTGTTGAAGCTAAACAAAAGCTAATACTTGTAGAATTAATTTTGCTTTATTGGCCGTTGCTGATAAAGGTAACTGCACTATCATATTACTTCACTACTGGGATTATCAGAAAAGATGGCCTGATGTCATCATTCTACATATGGGTAACTCTCACAGGTACAAATCAATGGCGGATGGATTACACTATATAGAATACATGCATTCATCCAGGGATTTGCTTTAGTTTTCCAAGAGGGCTATTTTGTATAATTTTCTTTTTCCACAACTTGGATGACAATGCATTTTAAGATGAATATACTGTCAGATTCATATTAAAGTGATTTCATAAAATATGTGTGTTAGTTGATAAACACCAGTTTGTTGAATCGTACAATTATTCATATTCATTCCAGCAGTTATTATACAACTTCCTAATCTGCTCTTTGGTACAAAAACTACCATATTTAAAACGTATGCGTGCAAAAATAAAATTATTTCAAATTATTTTGCATTAAAAAATCTTCCAATTTGGATTAAGACTATTGTTTAATAGAAAGTTTCTATTAAGAAAAAATGACACTGACAAAGCGAACTACTATGACCTTACTTTGAAAATAAATATAACTTTGTTTATGTTTATAAAAAAAATGCATCCTTGTAGCTATTCATAATTTAGTCATTACATGTTTCTTGGTGCCAAGAAATTATGCTATTTCTCCATATTATTCGCCTTATTTCCATACATTTTCTTTGTATGTACTGACGATGTCACAGCCATCTTTTCTGATAACTGCAACAGACAGGTAAATAAGTCACCTATTCTTCAAGGATTAAAAATTATGTGACTTGGCCAATATTGAAATAATGTCTACAGACCCTGCAGAGGTTAACCCATTGTAGTTGGGAGACCCATAAAAGGGTAACAGAATGCAGCATCTGATCAGGGTCTCCACTGTTTGCAAATAGTTTAGCCATTTTTCTCTCAGAATATGTAAATCTCATAGCCGGATGTACCTAAAATTGAAATTGGACTCTTTCAATATATACATGTAGCGTGGGAGAATCTTTTCAGTATACAATGGGTTAAAAATTATTATCTGTTCTTTTACCTGTTTAGGCTCTTCAAAACAAATAACAACAACAAAAAAAAAAGAAAATAAAAAGATTTATTTTCTTTTTTTTTTTGTTGTGTTAACCCTTAAAATGCCAAGAAAATCTGCATCTGAAAATGTTGTCTGTTTATGTCGTCTGCTTGTTGTGTTTCTTATTTTTTTGTACATTTACTCTAGATGCTATTTATATAGACTCAGTTATTAAACAAGTCTATTGATTCTTATGTCTTTTTGGCCCGAACAAATTTCTGTTCATATTGTCTCCACAAACTGTTTATCTGAACAATTGATTCAGGCTACAAGATTTAACCGTTATCCCTCTTTGGGATAATTCAGCAGATGACAAACTGATGATCTTTTTCCCCATATGATAGGTTTGACATTTCATGCAAATTGTCTCACAAGGAGACAATTTGTATGAAATGTCAAATCCTGTTTTCTGGGAAAAATAAGAAAACATATTTCAGTATGTCAGCTGCTGAAATTTTTACCCAGCATGCTTAGTGTTAACCCTTAAAATGCCAAGAAAATCTGCATCTGAAAATGTTGTCTGTTTATGTCGTCTGCTGAATATTCTTGCAAACTTTTCAAACCTGTTTTTGCATACAGGCAAAGAGTGTGGACCCAGATCAGACTGCTCCTAAAGGAGCAGTCTGATCTGGGTCCACACTGTTTGCAAAAACGACTTTTAAAATCACAAGCAGATGACAAAGCAGACGACAATAGTTGTGACTGGCGCTTTAAGGGTTACCGTGCCATACAAATTTGTAGCAGACCACATTCTGATTTTTGTTTTATATTTTTTCAAAGAAAATAAGGTTTGATATTTCATGTGAATCATCTGTCTATCAGACAACTGACATGAAATATTAAGCCTCATTTTTTATGAAAAATTATTAAAAAAAAAAATAACTATAATGTTGTCTGCTGCAGTCATAATTGGTGCTTTAAGTGTTAAAATGTCAATTTTAATACAATGTAGAATTAGATGACTTCTTATTTTTGAAGAAAATAGTGCTTGGCATTTTATGTGAATTGTTTCCTATGTGAACAACCTACATGTTATGGCAAACCCTATTTTCTTGGACAAATAAGAAAAATAAACAAATGTTGTCTTCTGCTCATGTCCTTTCAGGCAAACTAAGGTTTAACACACAATTGATTATAGACTTCTTATTTTCAAGCCCTATCACAGCGTGCTGGGTAAAAAATTCAGCAGATGACATTTTGAAATATTTTTTTTCTTATTTTTCCTGGACAATAGGATTTGACACTTCATGCAAACTGTCTCCTAAGGAGACATTTTGAATAAAGTGTCAGATCCTATTTTCCAGGAAAAGTTAAGAAAAATATCACCAGTTTGTCATCCTTTGAATTTTTGCCTATAGCATGGTACCGGTAAGTGCTAAGAAATGATAGCCAATACTGAAAAAAGCTCTTTATCAGGCAAAAATTCCATCACTTTCAAACCAATGAGGTGAGATTCAAAATCAATGTTTATCCTAGAGTGAATGAAGGATGAGAAGATGAATGGTATCATAGGGTATGAAATGGAATAGGAGCAATGGGTGGAAATGCTACACGTAGCTCCAGATAAGAGAGGGCATTTATGTGTTTTTTATGCAGAAATAAGAAAAATATCAACACTTTTTGGTTGAAGAAATATCCACCCATCGAAATTAGACCCACCTGATTGAATGCGGTGAGTGTAAGCCAGCTATATAACAAGTGCATCAGTTCCGAGGAATTACGGTAGAAGTAAGCTAAATCAGAACAGGACGCACAAACAATAAAGTGTTTAGCTGGTCAGTATAGACACCCCAACAAATAATTTACTCTTACTCACAACTAAACAGAAAACCAAAAACTAGAGCTGAGAATTTATCAAAACTATTTTGTATACATCAAGCAATTTTACCTTAGAAAGTTATTTTTTAAAGATACTTCTTATGTAATATGTTGACAGTAGTTAGTAGTTTACCATATTTTATTTTTATCTTTATACATTGTATTTTTAATAGTTTTCAGTTTCATGTTACAGGTGTGCTAAACCCTAAAGAATGGAGTAGACCTAAATGCCTCAGTTCTGTTTTATCAACATTATGTTAATAAGTCTACGTAATCTCGACGCTCTCCCGTAATATATATTAAACAGAGTATGCGAGGGTTTTTATTATTAAGCGATTTTTCATAGATTGTATGAAATCTTTTTACTTTGGACAGAGCAACTGATCGTCTTTTTTACTTTGGACAGAGTAATTAACCATCTTTTTTTCTTTAGACAGAGTGTTTGGTCATCTGTTTTCTTTGTGTTGAACCATCTTTTATTTTAGATGAAGTTTTTTCTTCAAATAAAAAGTGAGTATATGATTAAGGTATATATGTAAGCCTCTTTTTATATTGACCAGTGCAGTGGCTCAATTGGTAGAGCATCCTCTTTATGTCTGAGAGGTTGTGAGGTTGATCCTTCGCCAAGTCATACCAAGACTGGTACAAACTGCTCTTTTTGTTTGGCCTCAGCATGGAGAAAATAGAGATTGGATCACATTATGAAAACATGTCTATTCAAATATATTGAAAATTTTACAACCAAAAAAGGGAAAATTTTCAGATAAAATATTCTGATCTTTTTCATATTCCTGTTCAAAACATAGATTTTGGGTACTCGTTAGAACTGCCTCGCTGAGGCAGTTCTAACAATTACCCACAATCTATGGGTTTTTTTTACAAAATAAGAAAAATAATGTTAAAAGATAGCCAACCATTCTGTCTGAAGTAAAAAGATGGTCAAACACTCTGTCCAAGGTAGACTGATGGTCAAACAGTCTGTCCAAGGTAAAGGGATGTCCAAAGTAAAAAGATGGTCCAACACTCTGTCCAATGTAAAAAGACAGTCAAACACTCTATCCAAATTTAAGTAAAAAGATGTCAAACACTCCATTCAAAGTACAAATATGGCTAAAAACTCTGTCTAAAGTAAAAAGATGGTCAGACACTCTGTCCAAAGAACAAAAAATGGTCAAACACTCTGTCCATGGTAAAGAGATGGTAAAATGCTGTCCAAAGTGAACAGATGTCAAACAGTCTGTCCAAACTAAAAAGATAGTCAAACACTCTGTCCAGGGTAAAGAGATGGTAAAATACTGTCCAAAGTAAACAGGTGTCAAACACTCTGTCCAAACTAAAACGATGGTCAAACACTCTGTCCAAAGTAAACAGATGCCAAACACTCTGTCCAAAGTAAAAAAGAATGTTGAATATTCTCTGTCCAAAGATGGTCAAATGCTCTGCCCAAAGTAAAAAAAATGTCAAACACTCCATTTAAAGTAAAAAGATGGTACAAGGTAAAGAGATAGTCAAATACTGTCCAAAGTAAACAGATGCCAAACACTCTGTCCAAAGTAAAAAAATTTGTTAAATACTTTCTGTCCAAAGATGGTCAAATGCTTTGCCCAAAGTAAAAAAAAAATGTCAAACACTCCATTCAAAGTACAAAGATGGTACAAGGTAAAGAGATAGTCAAATACTGTCCAAAGTAAACAGATGTCAAACACTCTTTTTAAAGTAAAAAGATGGCCAAACACTCTGTCCAACAAAAAAAGATGGTCAAACACTCTGTCCAAGGTCAAAAGATGCCCAAACACTCTTACCAAAGTAAAAAGATGTCAAACACTCTGTTCAAAGAAAAAAAATGGCCAAACACTCTATCCAAAGTAAAAAGATGGTCAAACACTCTGTTTAAGGTAAACAGGTGTTCAAATAATGTCCAAAGTAAACAGATGGTCATACACTCTATCCAAAGTAAAAAGATGTCAAACATTCTGTTCAAAGTCCAAAGATGTCAAACACTCTGTCCAAAGTAAAAAGATGGTCAAACACTCTGTTCAAGGTAAAAAAAAGGTCAAATAATGTCCAAAGTAAACAGATGGTCAAACATTCTGTTCAAAGTAAAAAGATGTTAAACACTCTATTCAAAGTAAAAAAGATGGTCAAATACTCACCCCAAAGTAAAAGGAGCAAAATGGTCAAACGGTCTGGTCAAGGTAAACAGATGAGAAAATACTGTCAAAAGTAAACAGATGTCAAACAGTCTGTTCAAAATAAGCAGATGGTCAAATGCACTGTCAAAAAAAAAAAAAAAAAAAAAAAAGATATCTAACATCCTGTCCACAGTAGACAGATGATCAAACACTGTCCAAAGTAAAACGACAGTAAACATATCATAAAAAGTTACAAAAAAAAAAAAAAAAAATCGTTTTAGCCTTGCTTTTCCTGCAGGTAAATGATTTGAGGCTATAACATTTATGCAGCTTCTGTTTGTGATGTCACTTAGTGATTTCAGAATACAGTCGACTCTCGTTATCTCGAATTCCAAGGGACTCTCTGAAATACTTCGAGGTATCTGTACCTCGACATATCAGATTTGCAAAATTGAGGAAAACAATAATTTGAACAACCACATTTGACAAATATATGTGTAATTGGACTCTTGAAGTTAGAGATAACTGAAAATAATTTGGAAAAGAGGAGAATTTGCTCTGTTGTTAGATTTTCATGTTAAGGCAGGGACCAGATTTTCACTTTGAGATAAGCGGTTATTCGAGATAAGCGAGTTTGAGATAACGAGAGGCAACTGTATATTAGACAAAGAGGCATATCAAACCTCACAGTAACTATCTCATAACCAGTATGATGATGATGGTGACACTCTATAAATCAGGGCCCAGTTGTTCAAAGCTAACAACATCATTAGTTAACGATTCGTTAAAATTTACATCAAGTGATACACAAATATGCTGAATTTTTTTGCTGAAAAAATGTGAGCATTTTTACATTTTTTCAGCAAAAAATATCAGAATATTGAGTATTGAATCCGCTAAAAACAATTAACGAAATGACCCTTAACGAGTTTGTTAAGCTAATGAAGCTTTGAACAAACGGGCCCAGGTTATGGATTAGTACCCTTCAGTTCCTTCACATCTGACAAATAGAGCAAAACATTTCAGTTTCACTCAATTAATTTGTGAACTGATTATTAAAAAAAAAAAAAAAATCATAGCTCAACATAAGAAACAACCAAAAAATATTGACAGAATTCCGTTTCTTACCAAGGTGCTTCTAATGAGTACCCACAACATGTTTTCATGGAGAAACAAGAAAAGTGTCCATACTATTTGATCAAAAAATCAACTTCTCTGTAGCTTTGTTCATAAATTCCTAGGTATACTGTTTTCATGGAGAAACAAGAAAAGTGTCCATACTATTTGATGAAAAAAATCAACTTCTCTGTAGCTTTGTTCATAAATTCCTAGGTATACTGTTTTCATGGAGAAACAAGAAAAAGTGTCCATACTATTTGATAAAAAAATCAACTTCTCTGAGCTTTGTTCATAAATTCCTAAGTTTTCTTTTTCACCTGACATACATGGAATGTTTACATACATCAATGAACGTCAACTTCACATGTCAGTGACTGCCCTTTCACAGCTTCTGTCATGGTGACACAGAACATTTGCATTCAGGCATGGCATATGAAAGAACATTACTGACATGCCACAACACTGGTGCAGGAAGATCAGCATCTTTTCTGGGTTTTTTTTATCATTTTTTATTACTTTAAAAACGTTTTGAGGAGTGGAAGAAAGACGATTCTGTGTGTGTGTACATCATGCACCATATTTACCCTAAATATTTGAATAGACAGGCCTAAGCAAAAGCTAAGCCATTACGAAAACATGCCTATATAATTTTGACCCCCTTGAATCCCACTTTTAAATAGTAAAACTGGGGTTTACAGGGGTATACATTATTTTTCTTATTTCTGCTCGAAAACATAGATTGTGGGTACTCACTAGAACTGCCTCAGTATATTTGAATAGGCATGTTTTTGTAATGTAAGGCCTGTAGCATCTGATCAGAGTCTACCCTGTTTGCTACTCATGCAGCAGCTTTTGACACATCAACAGGTAGTAAAATGGACTTGGGCAGTAAGATCAAACATTCCAGTAGGTGCACAACATCCTGTCCTTGATGCTGAATCAACCTTGTAATGACATTGTTTCCATGTTGTGTGCCTGATGGGATGGATATGCAGTATATCATTAACCTTTATCCTGCTGAATAATTTAATTAGCCACACCCATTTCTGACTATCAGCCAATCAGATTACATCATATAATGTTTTCATTCAAATTCACAATCTGAATGACAAACAGTGTAGATCCTGATCAGATGGTCTGGATCTACACTGTTTGCAAAGGTAGGGGTTGTCATGAACAGCAGGATAAGGGTTAGACCAGTATAAACAACCCCTCAAAGTTTTGAAGCATTTGGTAAAAATGAAAATCTACATTATGATCTGTGCATGAGCTGTCATGACTTCCTGATCAGGTGTCAGTTTTGGTGAGAAAACTGGATATCTTTTTATTAATTTTTAGTCAAAACTTATAAATCTTGAAATGACACTGTTTCTGAGGAAAACAGTGCTTTACCCTTAAAGCTTAGCATGCTGCATAAAAATTTAAGCAGACAGCATTTTAAGACATGTTTGGCATTTTTCTCAAAAAAAAAAGGCTTTGGCATTTCATGCAAATTGCCTCTTTAGGAGACAACTTGCATGAAGTGACAAAGCCTCTTTTGCGGGTAAAAATCATCAATTTGTCATCTGCTAAATAAGTGAGTAAGTGGTAAAGGTTAAAGCTCTAATAACAATGGCAGAAGGCACCATTGTTTTGTTGTTGTTGTTTTTTTTCAAGAAAAAAGAGGTGTAAGACTCCATGTGAATCTACAGGAATGAAATGTCAAACCTTATTTAAAAAAAAACAAAAAAAAACAAACAACAAAATCAACTACATAAAATACTACAATTTGCATGTCACTTGAAACGGTTACTGGAATGGTTCTGAAGTTATTCTGTTTATATTCAACCCATTTCCTAACCACATCAGGACAAAAAATAGTTCCACAGTTCCAAAATAAGAGCCAATTTGTCGAATAATTGCTCCAGATTTGGGATCAATACTGTAACATTGAAGCCAAGTAATCTGGGCAAACTTTATTTGTGGCTCCAGAGCTCCTGATAATACAGTATTCAGAATTTGGTTTATTCTTTCTTCAAAGCATACATTGTGGGTACTCATTAGAATTGCCTCAATTCTAATGAGTACCCACAATGTATGCTTTTGTGCAAACAAACCAAAAATAATTTCCTAAATTATCAATTACAACTTCGTCTTGCATATGGAGACTTCCACTGGAAAAATCAACTTTTTCCAATGCATAACTAGCGATAATCCATATAAACTTCTGCATCTGCGTAGCCCACAGAGACTGTGCAGTCTTGCTATGTACATTCTACAACAACCATATATACATGTCTGCAAGAGCAATAACCCATGCTAGACTTCACAGAGGTGCAGGCTGGCCTGGAGTTTCAAAATTCCCATGTGGGAAAATGATGGTTTTCCCTGCTGGAGTCTCATTTTCTTCTCATAATAAACCAGAAGTGTATTAGCTACGACTCAATACATCTTGTTATAATCTCATCCAACAATTTATCTTATGTCTCGGTAGAAATTAGTGTTTGCCGGGAACACTTTAGGAAGTTGTCCGTTAAGCATGCACCACTTAACTTGATTGGGCCGATATCTGGACAGGTTTAGCAGCTTCTAATGAGCTCGGAATTGAAATGCACTGTGAGAAAACCGTGATTTAATTCATAGCACTAAAGAAGTGGAGTGTCCAGAAAAATATTTTTTTTTAGTTTTTTAAAATATTTTCTTATCTTTCCACACAATGTTATTGGTGCTTGTTAGAAATACCTCGATGGGATGATACCAACCTAATTGCTACCTACTGTATTCAACCTAATTATCACACTGTGCGCTTAGGTTTTTCAAAAATGCTGGGAAAACTTGTGGTAAAATATGTACCTACCTATACTAAAGGTAAACTTTAAAAAATAAAAAAAAAATGCGAAGAATTTATCAAATAATGCTTATGCGATGTTTTTGTATGTTTTTTTTTTTTCTGACTTTCTTTATAAAAGCGTAAGTGGATATGTGTGGTAATTAGGTCGAATATGGTAATTATGTTTTTTGTGGGGAAATAAGAAAACTGGTCATAAAAATGGTCTTATCTAGAGCTATGGCTTATTACACATATTATTTGTTTGTTTGTGTTGAGGTTTTACGGCCCAGTCAACCCAATGGGGTCATGTCGAGCACGGTCAGTTTACCTAACCACACGTTTACTGGGCAGGCTTAGTCCTCTAAGCTGTTAACCAGTATTGTGCACATTCTTTCGCCAGAAACTGACAACTGCCCTTCTTGAATCAGCGGAAGGGAGAGAATGACCGTAGAAAATATTTCATGATCAATCTCCACGAAAGAATGTTGCCGACCTCGGAGGGGGTTGAACCCGCGACCTCCTGGTCTCCAGTCAGACGGCGCATCCAATTGAGCCACCGAGGCCGGCTATTAAACATATTAACCCATTTTAGTCTGGAAAACCCCAAAAAAAGGGTAATAAGCAAACAGTGCAGACCCAGATCAGACACCGCAGAATGTGGCATTTGACAAGGTTCTCCACTGTTTGCAAATAGTTTACCCATTTTTTTCCTCTAAATCACATAGCATGACATACCTAAAATTGAAAGTTGACTCTTCCAATACAAAATGGGTTAGTGCAGAGCGAAACCCCATACCTGACCAGACATCCAAACCTTACAGTATTTACCCATAGCTCCAGCTAATATTTTTTCTTAAACATATGGTGTGGATACCCATTAGAAATGCCTTGAAAGGCATTTCTAATGGGTACCCACAATATATGTTTTTGTGGAGAAATAAGAAACATATCATTACTTTTTGCTTGAAAAAAGTTCCTTATCTGGAGCTATATTTACCCTAAATACTTGTATGTCTAATCAAAAGGTGGCGTCATCACCCACCAGCAGGACCAATATGAATTTAAATTGCAAAGACATCTGAAAAATATTTGCACAGGGTCCCTGTCATTCACATACACTTTTAGACAAATCAGCAGGCAGTCAAATCATCCTGTTCAAATTTTTTAAGGACAAGTTAGGTAAGGAGCCAAGCTGTCCCAGTCCCTTTCTAGATACAGGTAATAGCCAAAAAGACTTGTTCACAATTTGTTTTTAGAGAAAACAGATATCTTCCCAACCTCAACCAACCCTATTCCCTTCCCCACCACCAACATTCTAAATTACATATCAACCTTGTTTGTTTGTGTTGAGGTTTTATGGCCCAGTCAACCCAATGGGGTCATGTCGAGCACAGTCAGTTTACCTAACCACATGTTTACTGGGCAGGCTTAGTCCTCCAAGCAGTTAACCAGTATTGTGCATATTCTTTCGCAAGAAACTGACAATTGCCCTTCTTGAATCAGCCTAAGGGAGAGAAAAACTGTAGAAACTATTTCATGATCAGTCTCCACGAAAGAATGTTGCCGACCTCGGAGGGGGTTGAAACCGCAACCTGGTCTCCAGTCGGACGGCGCATCCAAATCAGCCACCGAGGCCGGCCACATCAACCTTGAAAACAAGGCCAAGATAACCCAAATTTAATTAACTTGAAGACCATGCTTCAATGGTATATTCATCCATGCAAGTTTAATGAAAACTAGTGTGTTAAAGAAATATTGTGCAAACAAGAAACTGTCACTTCAATGCCGATTGTGAATGCTAACGCTAACAGGATCTGCACCAAAACAATATGTCTTTTACTAACCTCCAGTGGGGGGACATAAGTATGATTAGGAGTAAAGATGTCTGAATATTTGTGGTAAATATTGCATTTTAACAAGTATGTAACATCTATTTTCATCACTATCTTAGAATTTCATTAACTTTATCATTGCCCCCAACTTAATTTACGGTATCCTTTAAAGTGCAAAGCAAACTTGTAGCAGAAGATATTCTAATTTTTTTCGTACTTTTCAGCCTAGCAGATGATTCATATGAAATGACAAGCCTTATTTCCTCTGAAAAATAAGAAAAAAAAAACATTTGAAAGCATTGTCTGCTGCAATTGTTTAATTCAACACTTTGCATGCTGGGTAAAAAACTCAGCAAATGACGTTTTGAAATATTTTTCTTATTTTTGCTAGAAAATAGGATTTGACATTACATGCAAATTGTCTCTGAAGGAGACAATTTGCAGGATTTGACATTACATGCAAATTGTCTCTGAAGGAGACAATTTGCGTGTAATGTCAAATCCTATTTTCTAGCAAAAATAAGAAAAAATATATTTAGTTTGATGTCTGCTAAATTTACCAATAGCATGGTAAGTGTTCAGATGTGCTGATACAACTGAGCCCAATCACAAGAACATACAGGTTTTATACCAATAATAAGATCAGTCTGGCATCAATGCAATCTGACCAAAGGCTTTATGTTTCAAATATAAATTCTTAAGAATATTGCTGTCAATTTTGAAAGTTAAGAACAAAGAGCCTGAGCAGACTACTGGTACGAAGTCTGATCTTGTCCTTCATGGATGGTATGAGACCTTTTTTTCTGACTGCCTAGCTGAACTATCTGTAATTGATCAGAAAATCAACTTTCAAAGTCAAATTCAGGACACAATCTTAACAAATAAATTAACCCTTGAAGAGTCAAGCAAATTTGCAGCAGACAACAGTCACCATTTTTTTTTCTTTTATTATTCAGAGAAAATAAGACCCAACATTTCATGTGAATAGTAAAAATATCAAGTCTTATTTACTCTGAAAAATACCTAAAACTAGATGATCCCTAAAGGGATAAATGCCCCCGCTACTGCCAGTCTGGCTTTGCTAATTTATCATTCTGAACAAAAAGCAAAAAAAATATGATAAAATTACTGTTTAAGTAAATCAAGGGTATGTAACTCTAGCAATAATAATTTAACCAGAGTTCTGTGACCTTTACGCATATGCCCTTTGCTACAAGTTTAAAAACAGTATCTTGAAAACTGTAGAAGTTATGGATACATGAAACCCTACTATGCCATGTGTATGAGGCAAAATTTCTAAGTAAATTCCAGGTATGTAACTCTAGCGATAAAATTTTTTGTTTGTGTTGAGGTTTTATGGCCAAGTCAACCCAATGAGGTCATGTTGAGTGCAGTCAGTTTACCTTACCACACTTTTACTGGGCAGGCTAAGTCCTTTAAGGGGTTAACCAGTATTGTGCACATTCTTTCGCCAGAAACTGACAACTGCCCTTCTTGTATCAGCAGAAAGGAGAGAATGACCTTAGAAAGTATTTCATGATCAAATCTCCATGAAAGAATGTTGCCAACCTGGTGGGGGTCGAACCCGCAAGCTCCCGATCACCAGTCAGACACTCAACCAACCGAGCCATGGAGGCCGGCAGCAACAAAAATTTGATCAGAGTTCTGTGACTTTTATGCAAATGTCCAGCCTATATTCTTACTTTGCTGCAAGTTTCAAATCATTATCTTGAAAACTATAGGAGAAGTTGCAGAGACACAAACCCTACTATGCCATGTGCATAAGGCCATATTTCATGAGTATGTAACTCCAGCAATAAAAATTTGTCTTCTGTTACCTTTATGCACATGCCCAGCCTGTAGTCTTAATATTGTGCAAGTTTCAAACCAATACCTTGAAGAGACTAGGAGTTGCAGTGACACAAACCCTACTATGACATGTGTATAGGTAAATCAAGAGTATATAACTCTACCAATAATAACTCGATCAGAGTTCTGTGACCTATATGCACATGCTCAGTCTGTTTCCTTACTATGGTGCAAGTTTCAAACCATTATCTTGAAAATTGTAGACGGAGTTGTGAGACACAAACAGTAATATAAAGTGTGCTGTTTTAGGTGAATATTTTATATTTTCTTCTCCTTCATAGATCTAGATAAGAGGGGGTATTTACATATGTTATCTCCACATTTTATTAAAAAAGGGATGGTGATAGTGTTAACACCTCCATCCGTCCATATCCTCCTTAACCACTGGGCAGAATTCTACCAAATTTGCTACATCACTTCCACTCATGGTAAGGGTGTGCGAGAGCAACATTATTTTTCTGTGCATCCGTCCATTTGTCTGTCACACTATCTCCTCCTAAACCACTAGATGGAATTCAACCAAACTTGGTACATGACTTCCCCTCAAGGTAAGGTTGTGCGAGAGCAACATTATTTTTCCATGCATCCATCGTCCCTCCATCTGTCCATCATGCTATCTTCTAAACCACTGGGCAGAATTCAACCAAACTTGCTGCATCACTTCATGGTAAGGGTGTGTGAGAGCAACATTATTTTTCCATGCATCCGTCATCCGTCCATCTGTCAGTTACACTATCTCCTCCTAAACCACTGGGCGGAATTCAACCAAATTTGCTACATCACTTCCCCTCCAGGTTAGGGCATGTGAGAGCAAAATTAGTTTTCTGTCTGTCCGTCTATCCAGCAGCCATCCATCTGTCTGTCAAGCTATCTTCTCTTAAACCACTGGACAGAATTTAAGCAAACTTGCTACATGACTTCCCCTCATGGTAAGGGTGTGGGAGAGCAAGTCCATCCATCTGCCAAGCTATTAGAAACATTAGCAAAGAGGGTGGGGATTTGCTAAGGCATGCCATCGACTGCACATTCTATTTCTTTTCTTAATTCGCCATGAAAACACAATCATGCTTTGGAAAAATAAGAAAATTATCATTACTTTTTAGCTGAAAAAAAGTGTCTTGTCTAGAGCTACTGGTACGCTTCTTGAAAAAAAAAAAAAAAAAAAATCTGAAACTCTTCTGTAAATATTAATTAGACTTAAATCAAAGGCAGATAACCATGCAATGAAAAGCAAATGTGTCATAGACTGCTACTCATCATGATTATCCTTTCTAAGAAGTTTCATGGAATCTAAAATAAAACACCCAAACATGTCACTATGTCAAACTGACTGACTAATAGACAGGCTGAGGCAATGGTTCCTATATGGTCACTCTAAAATTTCACTTGGTTACATTCTTGCAGCTTGTTCAGTATCCTGGCTGATATCTGTCATGTCCTTCAAGGGCAGTAACTCTGACATGATAATATTTACCTTCTTTTCACTGGTAATGGCTCTTAAAAGAAGCAATTTTTTTTTTCCTTTAAGAGTAGCTTCTCACCCAAACCCCCAGTTTAGAAATAATTTAAGTACTAGGGAAGGAACTTACCATTTGTAAAAGTTGTCTCCCTTTGAAAAATGGTAGCAAAATCTCTGGTAGTATCAACCTTAATTTCTAGGTGCTAAAATGAGCTTGTTTGCTAAATTAATGTGTTTCAGACTACATAGGCAGCACCACAAAAAATGTCTCCGAGATCTGTGTGGACAAATAAGGCTCAAATCAGCTTGTGCAGCTTCACAGTCTGCTCTGGACCATCACCATTTTTTATCAGAATTATTGTATCAATTAGATCAATATACAGCAGACACCCTGACAATTATGTGCAGAATGCACAGCATGATCTGAACCTGTGCATTTTCCGCATGCTCAAAAAGGACACAATTTTGCTTGATGTGGTTCTTATATGAAGCTACAAAGCCCAAGATAAACAGAATATCCAGATGAATATTTTTATTTTGCCACAAAAACGTATGTTGGGGTGCTCATTAGAAGTGCCTCAGTGAGGCGCTTCTAATGAGTACCCACAACATATATTGTTGTGAAGAAATAAGAAAAATATCAATACTTTTTTGTTGACAAAACCACCTTGTCTGGAGTTATGGAAACAGTTGTCTTTTTTTACAGTGTCCCTAAACTGATCAATCACAGACATTAGCCCCTTGAAGATTCCCAATAATAAGCCGTTTCATAAACAGTCTTGTCTTTAATTGTAGTTTCGGGGAGAAATCTCCATGAAAATGATGGCAAAATCGCAAGCATCGAGGTAAAACTAATGCAGAATCAATTTTTGTGTTCTCTTTTCCCATTACTGATTATTACCCTGCAGCGGGCTGCAGTCAGCAGACAGATTTCTGATATATTTGTTATTATTTTTCCCTGGAAGTACAGCTTACAGTATTAACTCTTTCACCCCCAAGTTTCTGAAGTGGGCTCTTTCATCTTTGAAGGCTGCTGCTAATAGGGGTGCCAGTATAAGATCAAAAATAGAATGGCAAACAGAGTGGATCCAGGTGAGATGGCTCAATAAGAGCTGTCCCACATGGATCTACACTGTTTGCAAAAGTATGTTTTGGTCTGCAGGGCTGAAAAGGTTAACTCTCAACATTCAATTGACTGATTGTGTTGGGGTTTAATGACACATCAACCCTTGTAGGTCATTTTGTGTCATCTCCCAGAGAGAGGGAGAAAAGAGATAGAAGAGATAGTAGCAGAGATGAAAGAGAGGGACAGGGAAGAAAGAGGAACAAGAATGAAAGTAAAGAAACAGAAAAAAATAAAAACATTCCCCCTCTACCCTTACCTACTACAAGGATAGCAGGCCTTGCCCAACTGTAAGCCAATATCAGTTGGATGGGCTGGTGATGTAACATACACGACACCTTCCCACCACCCAACCACCCCCTCAACAGTCAAACATTTTAACTCCTTACCATACTTGTCGTAGAATTTAAATGTCCATCTAACTACCAGTCGGTATGCTTAACCCTAGTCATGCTGAATAAATTGCCACGCCCATTTCTAATTTTCAGCCAATCAGATTATTTGATCCAGATTGTTGATTCAAATTCACATTCTAACTGACAAACAGTGAAGATCCAGATCAGTTGGCTTCTGAAGAAGCCACCTGATCCGGATCTACACTGTTTGCAGAAGCAGGGTATATCCGGGTCCAGCAGGATTGGGGTTAAAAACTGCTGGATGAATGGCAAATGGTGTAGACTGAGGGTGTAGACTGATCAGTTGCAACATTCTGCAGCTTCTGATCTGGGTTTTCACTGTTTGCTCAATATCCATTAAAACAATGCCACAGGACTCAATATTACAATAACTGATTGAGCTAAACACTATTGTGAGAAATGAGAAAAATTACCCATTTGCCATCAGCTACTACTGATATATTCAATCTAATTATTGCACATATAACCCTATACATGCCTGCCAAATGAATGAATGCATAACCATCAGTTAAGAACATTAAACAATTAGAGCAACATCGGTTTGGCAACTCAAAAAGATAAACAAACCGCATTGTCTGTGTTTCATGAGCGATATAAATGTTTTGAGGAGATTATTTGAAAAACGGCAAATTACATTCAACAGTCCATTTATATCGGTGTCTGTGGAGTAAATCTAAGACTACCTACTTCACGCATATTGGCTGAATTATTTTTCGCATGCTGAAGGTGTACCCAAAGCCATAGAAAATGTGGAAATTCTTTAATTCTTTAATTTTGTGCTTTGCTAGAAGTTCAGCATATTATCACACACACACACGATAGACACATATGATTATTTGTGTTATGGATATTTTGCTTGTCAATGCAGCATTGTTGAGAAATTGCCATGGGAAGGGTAAAAAATGTGTGGTTATGCATTAGATCTAAATAAATAGAAACAAACTTACAGCTCTAATGTGTAACCACTCATTTTCGACCCTTACCGTGGCAATTTCTCAACAATGCTGCATTGACAACCATAACAAAAATAATCATGTGTGTCTATTATATGTGCATGATGATATGCTGAACTTCTAGCAAAGCGCAAAATTAAGTAAAGGACAATAAACACCATGAATTTCCACGTATTTTCTATAGCTTTCAATACACCTTAAGCACGTGAAAAATAATTCAGCCAATATGCTTGAAGGAGGTGATATGAGATTTACTCCACCGACGCCGATATCAATAGACTGTTGAATGTAATTCCCTGTTTTTCAAATAATTTCCTCAGAACATTTATATTGCTCATGAAACACAGAAAATGCAAAGTTTATTCATTTACCTTTTTTGAGTCATTGAATGCCTAAACGATGTCGCTCTAATTGTTTAACGTTCTTAACCGATGGTTAAGCATTCATTCGTTTGGTAGGAGTGCTGTAAGTGCACATTGAAGCAACTTCTTCAGATTAGAGCCAGTGTACTTTTATTTACCTCTAAACAAGCATATGTCATTGCATGATGGTACTCATTTTGAATTCCTTTGACAAGTCATGGTGACTGAAATGCATACCAATAACATATGCTTTTACAAAGAAAATCAGAAAAAAAATATCAGATAAGCATCAATGAATATGCCCCACATGAAAACTTTGACTCTGCTTTCTTTAAAGGGTACTCTTATTAGGTAGATACCATACTACAAGTTTTTTCCAGTATTGAAAAAGCACACACTGCAGTTAATAGACTGAATATGATAACTGGTAAGGGTAACCCTCTGCATGCTAAAGGTGAATTTAACAGGCAACAAATGGGTTATACCTTAATTCCTCACCAAACTTGTCCTAAAATTTGACCAAGTCCATTTGACTACCTATTTACTCGTATATGTCTAAACAAGAGCTTCGCAAGTAGTGCATTATACACCCATTTGCTAAGACAGTGGGGCCAACATATTTAAAGGAATTGTAACCAATGTACACTATGTGTATGGCTAAAGGATGGACAGGCAGACAAACAGGAATAGCAACTCTGTAATTAATAATTGCACCTATATTAAAACAATTAACATATTTAATATTGTTAGTATAAATTAAAAAAAAAAGCTTGCAGGATGAAGTGGCACAGATGTTGAGAAATGCAGAAGTCAAACAAGGGAAATAATTTATAAACTAAGTAAACTTGAGTTACCATTCTTGGTCCTAATGTATTCCTTTGGCAATATACACACCACCATTAAGTTTCATTAAAATATTTAAAGTGGTTGAGGAATTAAAGAAGAAAAAGAAAATTTAGTTATAGGGCAAATAATTCAGGACATAAGTAAGCCAGAGTTGTGGTTCTTGCTCATTATATATTGCCCCATTATTATATACATTCCTACAAAATTTCATTAAAATATTTTAAAGGGTTATGCCATTATGGATTGAATGAAAATAGCCTTAACAATTAATTTGCATATGGGTAGTTATGGGTAGTTATGAAATAATAATTAACAGTTCCGACCACTGGTGACTAGAAAGGGGGAGCAATCATTCTTGTACACGACATGTCCTCCTGACCTAATACATATCCTATAAAATTGCAGGAAGATATCCCCAAAGATTACTGATTTATGGAGCTTACAAGAATGTTGGGAAAAAATTATCACAGGGGCATAACTTGGAAACTAAGAAAGAGGGAACAATCATTCTTGTGCGCGACACATTGTCCTGACACATTGACACATTGTCCTGAACTAATACATATTTTCTATAAAATTGATATATAAAATATAAGATATTCTGAGCTGTTACTGAATTATGGAGTGTACAAGAATGTTTGGAAAAATTAATCAAAGGGGCATAGCTTGGAAAATAAGAAAGGGGGAACAATCATTCTTGTGCACGACACATCGCCAGGACCTAAAACATAATCCTATAAAGTTGCATGAAGAATCCCCAACAGTTACTGAATTATGGCACGTACAAAAATGCTTGGTAAAAAACTAATCAAAGGAGCATAACCTGGAAACTAAAAAAGGGGGAACAATCATTCTTGTGTGCAACACGTCATCCTGACCTAATACATATTCCTATAAAGTTGCATGAAGATATCCCTAATGGTTACTGAGTTATGGAGCATACAAGAATGTTGACGGATGATTCTGGAAAAAAATATCAAAGGGGCATAACTTGGAAACTAAGAAAGGGGGAATAATCATTATAATGTGTGACACATTGTCCTGACCTAATACATATTCCTATAAAATTGCATGAAGATATTCTGAACTGTTACTGAATTATGGAGCGTACAAGAATGTTTGGAAAAAATTACTCAAAGGGGCATAACTTGGAAACTAAGAAAGGGGGAAAAATCAATTTTGTGTGCAATACGTCATCCTGACCTAATACATATTCCTATAAAACTGCATGCAGATATCCTGAACGGTTACTGAGTTATTGGGTGTACAAGAATGTTGACGGACTATTCTGGAAAAAAATTAATCAAAGGGGCATAACTTGGAAAATAAGAAAGGGGGAACAATCATTCTTGTGTGCAACACATTGTTGTGACCTTATACATATTCCTATAAAGTTGCATGAAGATATCCCTAATGGTTACTGAGTTATAGAGCATACAAGAATGTTTGGAAAAAATTAATCAAAGGGGCACAACTTGGAAACTAAGAAAGAGGGAACAATCATTCTTGTGTGCAACACATTGTCTTGATCTAATATATACTTCTATAAAATTGCAAGAAGATATCCTGAATGGTTACTGAGTTATGGAGTGTACAAGAATGTTTACGGATAGACAGAGCCATGCCATAATACATCCGTTTTTTCAAAAATAATAAAAATGGCTGGACGAATGGCAAACAGTGCAGACCTGGATCAGACACCACATTCTGTGGCATCTGATCAATCTACAGTGTTGCCTGTCCCGTTACTTAGAGTAAATATGGTAGCCAACACTTTGCATGCCGGGTAAAAATTTCAGCAGATGACATTTTGAATTTTTTTTTTTTTTTTTTTTTTTCTAGATAACAGGATTTGACACTTCATGCAAATTGTCTCCTTGGGCAACAATTTGCACGAAATGTCAGATCCTTTTTTCTAGGAAAAATAAAAATACTATCAGTTTGTCCTCTGCTTAATCTGCCCATAGCATGGTAAGCATTAAGCCTGTTTTCTGAGAATAATAACGTTAGTTTCATACAGAAACTTAATCCTTATAGGGCTGAGCAAAATTGTAGCAGACAACATTCTAATTTTCTAAAAATTCTTTTCCATAGAAAATTATTTTCTCTGAGATAAAAACCAAAACCAAAACAAAAACAAAAACAAAAAAAAAACAACAAACAAACAAAAAATCAAAATATCATCTTCTGCTGCAGTTGTAATTTTGCCCATCCCTTCAAGGATTGTCTCACATCTGGAGTATCTTAACCCTTGTCCTGCTGAACCCAGATATACCCTGACTTTGCAAACAGTGTAGATCCACATCAGTTGGCTTCTGAGAACTGATCTGGGTCTACACTGTTTGCCATTCTGTATGTTAATTTATATCAACTATCTGGATCAAGGAATCTGATTGGTCAACAATTACGTGTAGAAGTGGGTGTGGCATCTTAATTTATTCAGCAGGACAAGGGTTAAGCTTCAGGTTAGTTCATTAAGGGTAATGGATACACCTGGTAGATTTTCTGCCATTTTGTTCAAGGGAGACGACTTGGTAATGTCCTGCTCCCTTTTCTGGGCACAAAGCCCTTTCCGAAAAAGGTCTACTCTAAGGCAGATTTTTGGCAAGCCCTTTCTGAAAAAAAGGTTTACTCTTAAAGGAAAGACTTTGCTCCCACCTTGGGAACAGTTCTTTCATTTCTGAGTAAACCCCTTTTCAGGTGGGGGCAAAAACAATTTTGACAGAGTTGTCACCCCTGACAGTGTATCCATTCCCATTAAACACAGACTTTCTTTTTTCTAAGAAAATACGTTCTGGGATCTCAGCAAGACCAATCTGAGATTCCAGTAGCTCTGGGTAAACAGTGTATCCAGATTAAATATTTTTTCTTATTTCTCCATAAAAATGTACATGTATGTTGTAGGCACTCATTAGAAGCACCTATATGAGGCCCTTCTAATGAGTACCCATAACATGTTTTTTTTATTTTTTTTTTTTTTTTTTTACGTTTTTATGGAGAGTAACTAGAAATTTGTTTACAAAACATTATGCCCCCATATATGTTTGTCCCTACAGAATAGAGTTAAAAAGGGATATAACTATCACAAAATGAACCCATTTATTTCCCAAAAGAATTCATCAGGTGATCTACTCCCCAGCCCCAGTAAGCTCACCAAGTTTCAAAGCCCTAGATCAAATAGTTATCAAAATATCGCTCAGAAAAAAAGCATGGCTAATGGATGGATAAATGGACCGACAGATCTGGTGAACAAGAAGTTGGGGGCATATGGGCACCTTATCAGGAGCTATACCTGTTAACCTGAAGACTCTGATCACACTGTGGGGAGTCACAGGCTGATCTGAGTCTTTGCTGGATGTATACATGTATTTAACCTTTACCACTATCTGGGCTAATTCAGCAGAGGACAAACAGATAATATTTCTATTATTTTTCCCAGGAAAAAGGTTTTGACATTTCATGCAAATTGTTTCCAATTTGCATGAAATGTCAAATCCTGTTTTCTGGGAAAAATAAGAAAAATATTTCAAAATGTCGTCTGCTGAAATTTTTACCCAGAGTGCTAAGTGTTTAAGGTCATTTTCTCATGTTGGGTGGTACATGTTACATATTGAGATCTCATCAGTGAGATGGTTCTAATAAGATGCAGACATATGAGCCACAACAGGAGAAAATGTACCTTATGACATGTTTGCCTAACAAAGACTAAAATCAGCCTGCTAGTCCACACAGTCTGATATGAGCCTTTGATATCTGCATGAAGAATCTTTGCATCCTTGGCTTTCCAAAGGTGCCCAAGGAAGAATGCAAATGAGTAGGCTGATATGAATCTTCACTGGGCACATGTCTGAAGGTATGTTTTTGACGTGACTCATATGTTTTCTTGGAGTAATAAAAATACCCTATTTTTATCTCTACAAATACCTTATCTGAAACTCTGACTCGTTTAACCCTTAAAGCTCTAAGTAAAATTGCAGCAGATGACATTATAATTTTTAATAATTATTTTTTCAGATAATATAATATGGCATTTCATATGTGTCATCTGCTAGGCAGAGTATTCATGTGAATGTATAGCCTTATTTTTTCTGAAAAAAAAAAAATGTCTGCTGTAGTTGTCATTAAATGCTTTAAAAAGTTAAAATTTACTTGTACTTAGTAGTTTAAGATTAGTCCTCTGTCCACAGAAATAAATCAACTGAATGTAAACAAGTCACACATCAACCAATAATGATGTCATACAAGGGTCAAGGGACACACACCTACCAATCTTGTTCCACATGAGTAACCTGACAGCCATTTTTGTTGATGTTAAATCAACAAAATCCTGTTTCAACACTCAATAAATTACAGTCCATAAATTTTTACAACACATCTTAACGCTTAGCACACTGGGTAAAATTTTCAGCAGACAACAATTTGAAACATTTTTCTTATTTTTCCCAGGAAACAAGATGACATTTCATGCAAATTGTCTCCACTGGAGACATTTGCATGAAATGTCAAATCCTGTTTTGGGGGGAAAATAAGAAAAATATTAATTTGTTATCTGCTTCATTAGCCAAGAGTGTGGTAAAACCGTCTGTTTACCTGTTATGGATGAAACTTGCTAGTGATATTTTTTCCTCATTTTTTTTCTCTCTGATAATACACATCTTCAAGGAAAATCAAGAAAATACATTAAAAAATGTCTAACTGTCTGTTACTTATTAACCCTTAAAGCGCCAGTCACAACAATTGTCGTCTGCTTTGTCATCTGCTTGTGATTTTAAAAGTAATTTTTGCAAACAGTGTGAACCCAGATCAGACTGCTCCTCTAGGAGCAGTCTGATCTGGGTCCACACTGTTAGCTGGTATGCGAAAATAGGTTTGAGTTGTTTGCAAGAATATTCAGCAGACAACGTAAACCTAAGACATTTTCAGATGTAGTTTTTCTTGGCGCTTTAAGGGTCAAGAATCTTTTCATTTTAGATTTAGCAGACAGCAAATTCCAATATTTTTCTCAGGGAAAAGGGCTCAACATAGCATGTGACCCACCTTCAGTGGACAATTCACTTGAAATGGCAAGCCTTCATTTCTTGGGAAATGTCGTCTGCTAATATTTAAGGGGAATGGATACACATTCAGGGGCAGCTCTGTCAAAGTGGGTTTGTCTCCTTCTGAAAAGTGGTTTACCCTAGAAGGAAAGAATTTGCTTCTCTTGGGATTAATTTCTTTCCTTTAACCCTTGTCATGCTGAATAAATTAAGATGCCATGTCCACTTATAATTTCCAGCCAATCAGATTACTTGATCTGGCTTTTTGATAGAAATTCACATACTTAATGACAAACAGTGCAGATCCAGATCAGTTGGCTTCTTCAGAAGCCAACTGATCTGGATCTACAATGTTTGCTAAGACAGGGCATGTCGTGTTTAGCAAGAAGGGTTGAGCATACCCCTTTTTTATATTTTTATTTTCTTATTTCTCCATGAAAACGTATGATGTTGGTACTCATTAGAAGCTCCTCAATTATTTTTCTCATTTCTCCATGAAAACATATGTTGTGGGTACTCATAAGAAGCACCTAGGTGAGGTGCTTCAAATGAGTACTCATAACATGTGTTCATGGAGGAATATAAAAATATCAACACTTTTTGGTTGAAAAAAAAAGTGCCTAATCTGGATCTTTGTCAAGATAAGTACCATATTCGACCTAATTACCGCACATGCTCCTATAAGCACACAGTCAAGTATTATTCCATAGTCTTCAGGTTACAGCCAGTGTAATTTTTGTCTACTTCTTTATAAAGGCATATGTTGTGGGAACCCATTTGAATTGCATCAACTTGTTGATGCAATTCAAATGAGTACCCACAATATATGGTTTATAAAGAAAATTAGAATAAAAAAAACACACAAAAACATCGCATAAGAATCATTAGATAAGTCCTTCACTGATCTTTTTTTTAAGTGTACCCTTAGTATAGGAGGATACATATTTTATCACAAGTTTGCCCAGTAATTGTGAAAAACCTGAGCACATGGTGCGGTAATTAGGTCGAATACAGTATATTCCAGACAAATATTTATCTTATTTCTCCACAAAAATATCTGCTGTGGGTACCCACAACATGTATTTTTGTGGTGAAATCATAGCTCCAGATAAGAGAGGGTATCCACATAATATCTTTCTTTTTACTCCACAAAAACATATGTTGTGGGTACTCATTAGAAAAAAAAAATCTTATCTAGAGCTATGAAGAACCCTAACTCACACTATGCAGCCAGCCAGTCCAATTAATTAACCCTTGTCCTGCTGAATAAATTAAGATGCCACACCTATTTCTAATTTTCAGCCAATCAAATTACTTGATCCGAATTGTTTCTATAAGTTCACATACTTAATGGCAAACAGTGCAGATCCAGATCAGTTGGCTTCTTCAGAAGCCAACTGATCTGGATCTACACTGTTTGCAAAGACAGTGTATATCCGAGTTCAGCAGGACAAGGGTTAAAGACTTGCTGCTCATAAGGAACAAAGCCTACTGTCCTTTCGACAACATCTCTCGGAAAGACAGATTTTGCTTGGCGTTTTATTTTAAATGAAAATATTTTGTTCTGATTGACCATATCTTATCAGAAACCATTTGTCTTTTCTGTTTCTGTATTTCGTTCTCAAATTTTTACAGTAAAATAAAATTTACGGCCAAAAATTGGTCTGACCTATGCAATTTCTATAGTAAGTTGATTTTTTGGATTTTTTGTCTCAGAAAATATCTTTTATTTTTCTTAGCTGGAATTAAATCATTGATGTTTCACAACAACATTGTGAAAATTTCAGAAAAAATGAACAAGCGGAACTTGTTGAAAATCTTCCTCCAAGTTACCTTCCCTACAGATTTCTGCATAATTTGCATTCATTTTTACTATGGGAAAAAGTGAAAATATTTGATTTTTTAAAAACCAATGACTATCTAATAAAATTTTTTCTGCATAGGTATTTACGACAAATGGTTTTGCATTAAATCATGGCAAAAGTTTACAAATTTACTTCTTCTGTGTAAAGCACCAAACAAAAAACGACTTTCTGAAAGATGTGGAAAGCACAGTAGACTGAATAAAAGCATAGACCCTGATCAGACTGCTCATATGTGCAGGTTAAGCTGGATCTTTGCTTTGGCCTACATTTTAAGATAAGTTTTTGTTTGGTCGAGACGTTAGATTTTCATTGAAAAAGGTGCCTATTTGAATACGAAATATCAAGAAATTAGTAAATAAATGATGCATGAGCATCTAAGTATGATAGAATGTCAATGTTTTCGGCATGCTGAACCTGGATATGTCCTTCCTATGCAAACAGTGTAGATCCAGATCAGTTGGCTTCTGATGAAGCCAACTGATCTGGATCTGCACTGTTTGCCATTCAGTATTTGAATTTGTATCAACAACCTGGATTAAATAATCTGATTGGCTAAAAATTAAAAGTGGATGTGGCATCTTAATTTATTCAGCAGGACAAGGGTTAAAGGCATGTAAATGCATTTCAAGCAGCGGCACACCAAATGCTTAGTATGTTGGGTAAAAATTCAGCAGGCTTAAAGAGTTAGAACATACCTCAAATGCATTGATATTACTTTTAAAGCATGTCAAGTGAAAAAAATGTAAAGAACATCTAGAGACACTTAAAAAGGAGCAGAAAAATGTGGGAAAAGCTTTTTCATTCTTCTTTTTTTCCTTGATTCTAA
The DNA here is from genome assembly GCA_964016985.1 of Anodontia alba. Taxonomy (NCBI): domain Eukaryota; kingdom Metazoa; phylum Mollusca; class Bivalvia; order Lucinida; family Lucinidae; genus Anodontia; species Anodontia alba. Next base: position 117,603,288 of record OZ024822.1, on the reverse strand, counting down.
TCCCTTTAACCCTATTATCACAAATCACAATTGCAGCAGACAACAATTTATCTTCGTTTTTGTATTTTCAGAGAAACTAAGGCTTGACATTTTATGTGAATTGTCTGCCTAGCAGATGATTTACATGAAATGCCAAGTCTTCTTTTCTCTGAAAAAAAAAATACTAAAATAAATTAGAATGTTGTCTGCTACAATTTTGCTAACAGTGCTTGACTGGTTAAATGCTTCTGAATGCTTCTGTAATTGTTTTGTTTGAATAGAGGTTTAAAAAAGGCTCTGTCAGAGGAGTTGTTTGGTAATATCTGATGATAATTCTGGGATATTTTTCTTATTTCTACAAAAAAACAAATGTTGTGGGTACTCATTAGAAGGGCCTCACTAAGGTACTTCTAATAAGTACCCACACCATATATATCTCCATAAAAACATATGTTGTGGGTACTCATTAGAAGTGCCTCCAAACATATGTTGTGGGTACTCATTTGAAGTTCATGTTTTTATGGAGAACTGGAGAAAATTATCCCAAAATTATCATCAAATACTCCTCCTTAACAACTCCTCTGCTCTGTTAACAATATTTCAGTAATATCTTAGTCCACACACAGAAAGCTGGAGAGAGAAAAGAATGGGATAGATTAGGAAAAGATCCCAAATTCTGATCTTGCTTCAAGTGAGGCAAGAAGCTTCCTGCCAAAAGCCAATAATGGCAGGGCTAACCCTGATTTTGCTTCAAGTGAGGCAAGAAGCTTCCTGCCAAAAGCCAATAATGGCAGGGCTAACCCTGATTTTGCTTCGTGAGGCAAGAAGCCTCCTGCCAAAAGCCAATAATGGCAGGGCTAACCCTGATTTTGCTTCAAGTGAGGCAAGAAGCCTCCTGCCAAAAGCCAAAAATGGCAGGGCTAACCTTGATTTTACTTCAAATGAGGCAAGAAGCTTCCTGCCAAAAGCCAATAATGGCAGGTCTCTCCCTGATTTTGCTTCAAGTGAAGCAAGAAGCTTCCTGCCAAAAGCCAATAATGGCAGGGCTCTCCCTGATTTTGCTTCAAGGGAGGCAAGAAGCTTCCTACCAAAAGCCAATAATGGTAAGGATAACCCTGAATTTGCTTCAAGTGAGGCAAGAAGTTTCCTGCCAAAAGCCAATAATGGCAAGGATAACCCTGAATTTGCTTCAAGGGAGGCAAGAAGTTTCCTACCAAAAGCAAATAATGGCAAGGATAACCCTGAATTTGCTTCAAGTGAGGCAAGAAGCTTCCTACCAAAAGCAAATAATGGCAAGGATAACCCTGAATTTGCTTCAAGTGAGGCAAGAAGTTTCCTGCCAAAAGCCAATAATGGCAGGGCTAACCCTGATTTTGCTTCAAGTGAGGCAAGAAGCCTCCTGCCAAAAGCCAATAATGGCAGGGCTAACCCTGATTTTGCTTCAAGTGAGGCAAGAAGCCTCCTGCCAAAAGCCAATAATGGCAGGGCTAACCCTGATTTTACTTCAAATGAGGCAAGAAGCTTCCTGCCAAAAGCCAATAATGGCAGGTCTCTCCCTGATTTTGCTTCAAGTGAAGCAAGAAGCTTCCTGCCAAAAGCCAATAATGGCAGGGCTCTCCCTGATTTTGCTTCAAGGGAGGCAAGAAGCTTCCTACCAAAAGCCAATAATGGCAAGGATAACCCTGAATTTGCTTCAAGTGAGGCAAGAAGTTTCCTGCCAAAAGCCAATAATGGCAAGGATAACCCTGAATTTGCTTCAAGTGAGGCAAGAAGTTTCCTGCCAAAAGCCAATAATGGCAAGGATAACCCTGAATTTGCTTCAAGTGAGGCAAGAAGTTTCCTGCCAAAAGCCAATAATGGCAAGGATAACCCTGAATTTGCTTCAAGTGAGGCAAGAAGTTTCCTGCCAAAAGCCAATAATGGCAAGGCTAACCCTGATTTTGCTTCAAGTGAGGCAAGAAGCTTCCTGCCAAAAACCAATAATGGCAGGCCAACCCTGATTTTGCTTCAAGTGAGGCAAGAAGCTTCCTGCCAAAAGCCAATAATGGCAGGGATAACCCTGAATTTGCTTCAAGTGAGGCAAGAAGCTTCCTGCCAAAAGCCAATAATGGCAGGGATAACCCTGAATTTGCTTCAAGTGAGGCAAGAAGTTTCCTGCCAAAAGCCAATAATGGCAGGGATAACCCTGAATTTGCTTCAAGTGAGGCAAGAAGCTTCCTGCCAAAAGCCAATAATGGCAAGGCTAACCCTGATTTTGCTTCAAGTGAGGCAAGAAGCTTCCTGCCAAAAGCCCATAATGGCAGGGATAACCCTGATTTTGCTTCAAATGAGGCAAGCAGCTTCCTGCCAAAAACCAATAATGGCAGGCCAACCCTGATTTTGCTTCACGTGAGGCAAGAAGCTTCCTGTCAAAAGCCATTTATGGCAGCCCTCCTGGTTTCAGCAGGAGGGTGCACCACCCTATCACCCACCTTTGTAATTGTACTTGAGCAAAAATACCTTTTTGCTGTCAATAAACTGGAACACATACTGTATTTGACCTAATTATTGCACTGTGTGCTTAGGTTTTTCAAAATTACTCTAAAAACTTCTGGTAAAATATGTATCTGCCTACTAAGGGTACACTTAAAAAAAAATCAGCATGGGACTTATTTGATGATGTTTATGCTATTTTTTTATTTTTTTTTTTTTATTTCCCTTATAAAAGCTTATGTTGTGGGTACTCATTTGAATTGCCAATGCAATTCAAATGGGTACCCACAATATATGTCTTTATATAGAAGTAGACAAAAAGTACACAGGCTGTAATCTGAAGACTATGAAATTGCTTCACTGTGCACTTATAGGGGTATGTGTGGTAATTAGGTTGAATATGGTATCTATCAAAATCAGCTGTAACAGATGAAATCTTGAGGTTGCTTGAGGATTTGTTTAGGAATAGCATCTGATGAAAATTCTGGGATAGTTTACTCAATTTCTCAATAAAAACATAATTATTATGTTGTGGATACTCATTAGAAGCCCCTTGCTGTGGCACTTCTAATGGGTATCCATAACATACGTTTTTATGGAGAAAATATAGTAGATAATGAGCCAAGCTCACCAACTTCGGCCATAGCTAATAATAATATAATGATGAACCATAGGTCTAGATAAGGGAGGGTATCCGGTAAATATTTTTCTTATTTCTCCACAAAACATATGTTGTGGGTACTCATTAGAAGTGCCTCCCAAAGGCACTTCTAATGAGTACCCACAACATATGTTTTTTTCTGGAGAAATAATAAAAATATCAATACTTTTGGATTGAAAAAAGCGCCTTAACTAGTGCTATGATATTATAGAACATGAGGATGCTGATTCTCTCTTACACAATACAACTAGTCATACCCAATGTTTGTACCAAATTTCAAAATCCTGGGTGAAGTAGTTCCTGAGAAATCTTTGATGAGAAATTTTATTGGCAAAAACGAAAAATGGACAAATACAGGGAATGATAAAGCATGCAGCTGCTGAATCTCTCTTACACAATACGAGTAGTTGTACCCAATGTTTGTATGAAATTTCAAAATCCTAGATACAGTAGTTCCTGAGAAATCTTTGACAAAAAAAATTATTGGAGAAAATGAAAAATGGACAAATATATGGAATGATAAGCACAAAGATGCTGATTTTATTTCTTATACAATACAACTAGTCATATCCAATGTTTGTACCACATTTCAAAATCTTAGGTGCAGTAGTTCCTGAGAAATCATCGCCACAAATTACCCTATGCAGTACATTGGAGTGAGAGATGGAAAAAAAGGAAAAGGTAAAAAGAAGGCAAAATAAATTTCAGCATAGTGGTTTTCTTTTATACAATAAACTTCAACCCTCTGTAGGTGCATACAAAATTTAAAGACTTTGGCTCTCATAGGAGCTGAGAAATTTTGTGATGAAAATTGGAGAAAAAGAAAACTGGACAAATAAAGGGAATGATAAGTGTGAGGATGCTGTTCTGTCTTACACAATATACCCAGTCATACCCAATGTTTGTATAAAATTTCAAAATCTTAGATGCATTAGTTCCTGCAAAATCTTTGAGGGAAGAAAAAGTTTACACACAGACACAGACAGACAGACAGACAGACAAACATTGTTACATTAAAGACAAAAACTATATACATGTACTTTGTATGCTGAGGTTATAAAAAGAAACATGATTTGACATTTAATGTAAATTAATTTTAATAAAATGTCAAAACCTGTTTTCTGGGAAAAATAAGAAACATATTTCAAAATGTTGTCTGCTGAAATTTTTACCCAGAGTGCTAAGCCTTAAGTTAACCCTAGTCCTGCTGAACCCTGATATGTCCTGCCTTTGCAAACAGTGTAGATCCAGATCATTTGGCTTCTGAAGAAGCCAACTGATCTGGATCTGCACTGTTTGCCATTAAATATGTGAATTTATATCAATAATCTTGATCAAGTAATCTGATTGGCAGAAAATTAGAAATGGGTGTGACATCTTAATTTATTCAGCAGGACAAGGGTTAACGCCCAGACAAGAACGGTTACTACCACCTAATTGGCTTACCTGTCCAATCTGTGATAAGCTATCCTCATTGAGCCAGTAAACTTCATCCATCTCAAATTCCTCATGAGACCTGTAGCAGCAGCACTTTTGATTTGTGCTGACAATGTCCGCAGAAGTGGTCAAAGTTGTGTGTGTTCATCACATTTCCTAGATCTCTTCAGAGAGACATACTGACATCTGAATCTAATAAAAATACAGAAAACAGCTAAGTTCACAATATCTATGTATATGTAGATATTTTTGACATGAAATTTCTGAACTCAAGTCACAAATTCTTAAGGCAAGTTTGCAGAAAAATTTTATTAGGTTTATTATACAAAATCCATTTTACATTATATACCAGGGCCCAGTTGTTCAAAGCTAACGACATCGTTAGTTAATGATTCGTTAAAATTTACATCGAGTGATACGCAAATATGCTGAAATTTTTTGCTGAAAAAATGTGAGTAGCTTTTGCGGTGCAAAAGCTACTCACATTTTTTCAGCAAAAAATATCAGAATATTGTATATTGAATCTGCTAAAATAGTTAACGAAATGACCCTTAACGAGCTCGTTAAGCTAACGATGCTTTGAACAACTGGGCCCAGAGCTCTACATAAATGAAGTGATAGTTTTCTCATTTCTCCATGAAAACATGTTGTGACCCAATGGACTTTGATCAAATTTTGCATATGCATTGAACTTAACCTGATCTAGGTTGGGATTGTTACGCATCAATTTTGGCAAACTATAATAAAATTTTGGCCTTTGGTTATTGTCAAAATTTGATTTCCACACAGTATCTTGGGAACAAAGTGATGGAATTTGACCTAGTTCCATCTAGAATTATGGGCAGTATTCTTCTCATGGCTGTTTGGCATCTCTTGTATAGAGCCACTTTATCCTCCTCCTGAGAAATCCTGAGAAGTTATCACTTCGTATAATGTTAAATTTTTTTTTAAAATGTTTTTCTTATTTTTCACAGAAAACAGTGTATCACACTTCATGCAAATTTGAAGTTAATGCTAAGCATGCTGGGTAACATTTTCAAATATTTTTCTTATTTTTCCCAGAAAATAGGCTTTTACATTTTGCGGAAGGTGTCTAGTTGGAGATAATTTGCACGCAATGTCATTTAAAGCCTATCCTCTGGGAAAACTGAGAAACAGATCATCAATTTGTCATCATCTGAATTTGCTTAGATTTACCGTATTCGATCTAATTACCGCACATACCCCTATAAGCGCACAGTCAAGAAATTTCATAGTCTTCAGATTACAACCAGTGTAGTTTTTTTTTTACTTCTTTACAAAGGCATATGTTGTGGGTACTCACTTGAATTGCATCGACAATGCCTTTGTAAAGAAAGCCTGAAAAATTCGCATAGTCATCATTAAATAAGTCCTTTTCTGATCTTTTTTATAGTGTATCCTTAGTAGATAGATACATATTTGACCACAAAAAGTGAGTGTGTCCTGTAAGTTTGGAAAACCTAAGCGCACAGTGCGATAATTAGGTCAAATACGGTAATTGTAACGGTTAAAACATGGAAATATAATATTTGTCCATGAAAATGTGCTGTTTGGTACTCCACAGAATTTCCTCAATGCTTAGCATGATCGGTAAAATATTTGAGTGCCAATATTTTGAAAAAAAAAAAAAAAAAAAAAAAAAAAAAATCATAGCTCTAGTATGAAAGAGCATTAGGACCACATATACTTTTATTTCTTTTGATAGGTATCTCAAAATTTTGACTTACTATCTCAAAATTTCGACATAATAAGTCAAAATTTTTACTTAATAACTCGAAATTTGACTTAATATCTTGAAATTTTGACTTATTATCTTGAAATTTCGACTTATTATCTCGAAATTCCAAAATACGATCTCAAAATTTTGACTTATTATGTCAAAATTTCGACTTAAGAACTCGAAATTTCAACTTAATAACTCAAAATTTCAACTTAATAACTCGAAATTTCCAGTTAAAGCTCGGATCAAATTGCACATCCGCGCGGTCTGATCTAGGTCTTTGCTGTGCACTCTATGGAAGGCTGGGATCATATATATCCTTTATGTGGCCGGTGAGGACTTTTATCTGGCTGCGCAGATGCGCAGGCTGATCTTGGTCTTTACTTGTCGCATTCTTGTGTATTGTGGGAATTGCTGTGCCCCGGATAACTTGCTTTATTATACATTGCCGCTATTTTTTGTGTGACGTCGCTGGTGTGGCGTCCCGCATCACGTTACGTTTTCACGCACGACGTCATCTATGTCTATTCTTTATTACATCTTGAAGAAGCCGTGATTGCGAAACGTTGATGTTCACAATATCTATGTACATGTAGACATTTTTGACATGTGAAATTTCTGAACTCAAGTCACAAATTCTTAAGGCAAGTTTGCAGAAGAATTTTATTAGGTTTATTATACAAAATCCATTTTACATTATATACCAGGGCCCAGTTGTTCAAAGCTAACGACATCGTTAGTTAACAATTCGTTAAAATTTACATCGAGTGATACGCAAATATGCTGAAATTTTTTGCTGAAAAAATGTGAGTAGCTTTTGCGGTGCAAAAGCTACTCATATTTTTTCAGCAAAAAATATCAGAATATTGTATATTGACTCTGCTAAAATAGTTAACGAAATGACCCTTAACAAGCTCGTTAAGCTAACGATGCTTTGAACAACTGGGCCCAGAGCTCTACATAAATGAAGTGATAGTTTTCTCATTTCTCCATGAAAACATGTTGTGACCCAATGGACTTTGATCAAATTTTGCATATGCATTGAACTTAACCTGATCTAGGTTGGGATTGTTACACATCAATTTTGGCAAACTATAATAAAATTTTGGCCTTTGGTTATTGTCAAAATTTTATTTCCACACAGTATCTTGGGAACAAAGTGATGGAATTTGACCTAGTTCCATCTAGAATTATGGGCAGTATTCTTCTCATGGCTGTTTGGCATCTCTTGTATAGAGCCACTTTATCCTCCTCCTGAGAAATCCTGAGAAGTTATCACTTCGTATAATGTTAATTTTTTTTTTTAAATGTTTTTCTTATTTCACAGAAAACAGTGTATCACACTTCATGCAAATTTGAAGTTAATGCTAAGCATGCTGGGTAACATTTTCAAATATTTTTCTTATTTTTCCCAGAAAATAGGCTTTTACATTTTGTGGAAGGTGTCTAGTTGGAGATAATTTGCACGCAATGTCATTTAAAGCCTATCCTCTGGGAAAACTGAGAAACAGATCATCAATTTGTCATCATCTGAATTTGCTTAGATTTACCGTATTCGATCTAATTACCGCACATACCCCTATAAGCGCACAGTCAAGAAATTTCATAGTCTTCAGATTACAACCAGTGTAGTTTTTTTTTTACTTCTTTACAAAGGCATATGTTGTGGGTACTCACTTGAATTGCATCGACAATGCCTTTGTAAAGAAAGCCTGAAAAATTCGCATAGTCATCATTAAATAAGTCCTTTTCTGATCTTTTTTATAGTGTATCCTTAGTAGATAGATACATATTTGACCACAAAAAGTGAGTGTGTCCTGTAAGTTTGGAAAACCTAAGCGCACAGTGCGATAATTAGGTCGAATACGGTAATTGTAACGGTTAAAACATGGAAATATAATATTTGTCCATGAAAATGTGCTGTTTGGTACTCCACAGAATTTCCTCAATGCTTAGCATGATCGGTAAAATATTTGAGTGCCAATATTTTGAAAAAAAAAAAAAAAAAAAAAAAAAAAAAAAATCATAGCTCTAGTATGAAAGAGCATTAGGACCACATATACTTTTATTTCTTTTGATAGGTATCTCAAAATTTTGACTTACTATCTCAAAATTTCGACATAATAAGTCAAAATTTTTACTTAATAACTCGAAATTTGACTTAATATCTTGAAATTTTGACTTAATATCTTGAAATTTCGACTTATTATCTCGAAATTCCAAAATACGATCTCAAAATTTTGACTTATTATGTCAAAATTTCGACTTAAGAACTCGAAATTTCAACTTAATAACTCAAAATTTCAACTTAATAACTCGAAATTTCCAGTTAAAGCTTGGATCAAATTGCACATCCGCGCGGTCTGATCTAGGTCTTTGCTGTGCACTCTATGGAAGGCTGGGATCATATATATCCTTTATGTGGCCGGTGAGGACTTTTATCTGGCTGCGCAGATGCGCAGGCTGATCTTGGTCTTTACTTGTCGCATTCTTGTGTATTGTGGGAATTGCTGTGCCCCGGATAACTTGCTTTATTATACATTGCCGCTATTTTTTGTGTGACGTCGCTGGTGTGGCGTCCCGCATCATGTTACGTTTTCACGCACGACGTCATCTATGTCTATTCTTTATTACATCTTGAAGAAGCCGTGATTGCGAAACGTTGATGTTAATACATGATAAAGATTATTTCGTGTTGGTGTTGATTTACTTTACCAAATTACTGACTTGATATCTTGAAATTTTGACTTATTGTCTCGAAATTTCGACATAAGATATTTAAAGGTGATTCTGCTTTTGCAATTCCAAACCTGGTAATCTCGTCAGGTGTAGCCGCTGGTTATGCACTCAAAATAAATACGTGAACTTCCGGCCATGACTTAAGAGACATCCAAATGTCAACAAACGGGTAAGTTCTGATTTATTGATTTTTCGTCAATTTCACAGACATATTTTAAAAAATCGGACAATGCTATTCCTAGCAACTTTCATTTCTACGTCGGAAAATATAGGTGTGGACTTGGAAAAAACAAACGGCTATTTTAGCTCACGTGAGCAAGGCTCAGGATGAGCTATTGTAATCACTTGCCATCCGTTGTGGTCCCTCGTCTGTCCATTCACACCTTTTAATGACTTCTCCTCTGTAACCCCTGGGCCAATTTTCTTCAAACTTTATGTTGAGCCTTCTGTTAAAAGGGGATTGAAAATTTGTTCAAATGGTCATGGTCTGTTAATCAAGATGGCCACCATGTCCATATATGGTAAAAGCACTTAAAAATCTTCTCCAGAACCAAGAAAGCTTTAAGGCTGAATCTTGGTATATAGCATCATGCACTCAAGGTCTACCGTTTGTTCAAATGATGACCTTAGGTTGACCTTTGACTTTTTCACGGCAAATTTGCATCCCCATGCATTTGTATGGGGAAAATATTGAAAAGTCATTTTCTCAAAATGTATCAAAGACTAATGGCTGAAACTTACAGTGAGTGATTAAAGTAGTAAAACATTTTAGTTACAATCAAAATTTTGTCCTCTGAGCGTTATCTGCACTTGCCCCTGGGCTATATTCATGTATATTGTATATTATTTAAATGGCTTCCTCTCTGAAATCGCTTGAGCAATTTTCACCAGATTTCACATGGGGCCTTCTATTGATAGGATATGGACAATTTGTTAAAATGGTTCCGTGACATTGAACAAGATGGCCACCATGCCCAAATATGTAATAACGCTTAAAAAATCTTCTTCTCCAGAACCAAGAGCGCTTTGGCCCCGCATTTAAAAACATACAAATTTTAGACCAAACCAGTTTCAAAATTTTCCATTTACATATAAACAATCAAACACCATGGAAGATTTTGCAAATGAGACAGTCTGTGTTAACAGGGTTTGATATGCCACGTTTGCATATACTTGAAGCTCTCAATTGAGCAAAATCATATAAAAGTTTCATTATACTGCCATAAAAATTGCTTTGTGATGTATAGGCTTTCTTGTACCTGTAAGGGTTAATGCCCCCATAAGGGGTAGTCTGCCACGTATGTCATATTCGACAGAAATATTTCAGTCCCCGGAACAAATCCTTGGGAAATTTAGCACCTTATGTATTTCAAAGTGGACGTGGGTTGCAGTACGTCTTATTTGATATGTTAAATAGGTATTTCATAGAATACCTTCATTTTGCACTGGAAAAAAGTCAAAACAGGAATATTGGACTACCCTTCTCCAGGTGAAATTGAAATAAAAATTAGCCGCTTGTTTTTTAAGCCCACACCTATCTTTTCCGACACAGAAATGGAAGTTGTTGGGAATAGCATCCTCCGATTTTTCAAAATATGTCTATGAAAGTTACTAAAAGTCAAAAAAAAATCAGGAGAGTGTATCTGTTTGTTGACATTTGAATGTCTTGTAAGTCATGCCCGGAGGTTCGCATAAAGATTTTTAGTGCATAACCAGCGGCTACCCCTTACGAGATTATCAGGTGTGAATTCCATTTAGGAGATCTTATGTCGAAATTTCGAGATAATAAGTTGAAATTTCAAAATATTAAGTCAAAATTTCAAGATATTAAATCAAACTTTCGAGTTCTTAAGTTGAAGTCTCGAGATAATAAGTTGAAATTTCGAGTTATTAAGTCGATATTTCAATTTCTTAAGTCAAAACTTCAACATAATTTGAAATTTCGAGATCTTATGCCCAAATTCCGAGATAATAAGCCAAAATTTCAAGATATTAAGTCGAAAGTTCGAGTTATTAAGTCGAAATTTCGTGTTATGAAGTCGAAATTTTCAACTTATCATGTCTAAATTTTGAGATAGTAAGTCGAAATTTCGAGATACCTATCAACAGAAATAAAAGTATATGTGACCCTAATGCTCTTTCATACCCTAGATAAGAGGAGTATCAAAATAATTTTTATGCTGTGGGTACTCTCTGGCACTTTTAACCCTTGTCCTGCTGAACCCGGATATGCCCTGCCTTTGCAAACAGTGTAGATCCAGATCAGTCTGCTTCTTAAGCAGCCAACTGATCTGGATCTGCACTGTTTGCCATTTGGTATGTGAATTTGCATCAACACTTTAGATGAAGTAATGTGATTGGTTGACAATTAGAAATAGGTGTGGCATCTTTATTTACTCAGCATAACAATGGTTAACAAGTACTGACAATGTATTCTTTCATAGTAAAATAAGAAACTAAAAACAATACTTTCTGGCTGAAAAAATGCACCATATCTAAAGTACGATTTTTTTTTTGTTGTTGTTCATCTCAGAAAAAAAAAAAAAAAAAAAAAACTGCCTTGACATGCCACGCAAATTACCTTCCCTATGACTTACATGCACATCATCTCATTATCTGGATAACACTCTTTCTGAAAAGCATGCAGCTGCTCTTAGTTTGATGTAAAATGCTACTGAGACGTGAATTTATATCAAAAGTACCTTCCTTAAAGACACATTTTGGATTGCATAACACCCTAATGACCATAAGGAGATTAAGATAAGAAATTCTTGGTGACTTTGGCCACCATTACAGGTAGGGGCCTGATAAGGGGAAATTAGATTTTATATCAGCAAAGTTTATGATGAAGACAGAGAAACAGATAAGCTGGACAATTTGGTGATAATTTGATGATTTTTTTTTTTCTGTTTATTCAATAAAATATACCTGGTTTTTATTCATTAGAACTGCCTCTCTCGGGCATTTCTAATGAAACCCACAACATATTTTATGAAGAAATACAGATATTTATGCATATATGCTAATTTATCACCAAATGCCCTCTTTATCTGTTTCTTTGGATCAAATACAGACAATTAGGAAGATAAATAGTATTTTATTTAGTTACATATATATATTGAAAAAGAGAAGCTTTTTGGCATAAAATACACATTTCTAAATTGTCTAAAAACTTTTTGACATATTCCATAATGTATTGTTTTACTGAAATGGAAATGGAATGATTGTGCAGTGTTCTTATTTACTTTAGAAAATAAATAATTAAATAACTAAATATTTTCAATTTTATATTTCTATTTCAGTTTATTTGTATTTTTTCACAATGCAAGAAAAAAACACGTTTGTATTTAGGAAAAAAACTATCAAAAATAAATAAATAAAAAAAAATAAAGTGATACAATTCAAATCAACAAATAAAATCAACAAATTAAATGCAAACTTTGCAAATGAATTTATTTGGCTCTAAAGTAACATATTGAATACTGCTCAATTTTATGAATTAACCCTTATAGGGCCCCACCTAAGGAAGCTTAACAGCCTTATAATGACTTCATAATCACTTAAGATAAGCCTTTGATGTGCGCTCCGTTATCAGGACTGTATATTGGGGGTGATCATGAAGGGGAGAGGTGGGAGGGGGCAGGGGGGTCGGAGGTCGGGGTCTAGCCAAAGAAGGAAAAAAATGTGTCTTTAAATATAAGAACCCCTCAACTCCTTACCACAACTATCTTAAATTTTCCATAGCTATAGATGGATAGGGCGCTTTTTTCTCAACCAAATAAGTATTGATAGTTTTAAATTTCTTATTTTTCCACTAATAAAACTTTCTTATTTTTCCACTAAAACACCTTCCCAATGCAAAAAACTGGAAGAAGTCCTTTTGATGGCACACAGTGTAGACCCTGATTAAACACCACATTCTGTGGCATATGATTTAAGCCTACAATTTGCACAGCCCCTGTCTGTACATATACTAAGGGTATATACAGTTACTGGATTTTTTTTTTTTTTGAAAGCCCAAGTAGTTTGCTAACCAGGTAGGTCAAGGGAGACAACTGCGTTATCAATGTAAAAGTTAAAAGGGATATGAGATCTTCGGGACAGTTCAGACACGATCAGATTATACATCTGTACAGTCTTATCAAAAACTATGCTGTCAATTTACAGAATCACTGGATAATATAGAATATACTTATTATGTAGAAAAGACCTTTATTAGATTATGGCTTAGCTTTCTGGTCTGAATCTTTACTGTGCGTCTGATCTGTGCGTATAACGCCAAAGGCCTCCTTTTCCCATGATAAGTTAATCAGCATATACGAGCCGCAACGCCAGAAAACGTACCATAGGCCATGAGCGCCCAGCAAAGATTTTGATCAGACTGCGCAGTTTGATCAGAATCTTCACTGGACGCATTTTGGATAGCAAGGATGTAAAGTTTATTCATGCAGACAACGGAGAACCTGACCAGTCTATGCGGATGTGCAGGCTGTTCTGAATCTTTGCCGGGTGCACATAGCCGAACGTACGTTTTCTGCCGTTGCGACATATATAATGATCAAAGTGGTAGGTAGGATTTGCCATTAAAACACGCACCTATGACTGGCTTCCAAAAGACATGAATGACAGCCTCATGACACAGAGACTTCATATTCTGGCAAAAAGCATGTAACAATCATTGGTGCCTGTGCATCTGCAATAACCAACACAGCATTATGAAAACACGCCTATTCAAATATACTGAAAATTTTACCACCAAAATATGAAAATTTTCGGATGAAAAATTCTGATATTTTTTCATATTTCTGCTCAAAACATAGATTGTGGGTACTCTTTAGAACCGCCTCGATGAGGCGGTTCTAACGAGTACCTACAATCTATGTTTTAGAGCAAAAATAAGAAAATTTCTACCCCTGTAAACCCCAGTTTTAATGTATAAAAGTGGGGTTTAAGGGGGTCAAAATTATATAGGCATGTTTTCGTGATGGACTATGTCAAAGACAAGTTCTGTGATGAGCTGGACTCTGTTATTTCTGCAACACCTCGTTTAGATAAGCGTGTCCTTCTTGGTGACTTCAAAGCCAACGTTGGCACATACCTACAGATTTGGGTCAGAAGGCATAGGCAAGTGCAATAGCAATGGTCCTCTACTTTTCAGGAAATGTGCTGATCGTGATCTGCTGTTCACCAAACCGCAATTAGACATCCTAAATGTACCCACGCTCCAAACACTGGAATCTCATTTACTATGTCCTAGTGCGGAGGAAAACAGACAGGCACTCCTTTTAAATACATTTGTTTTTAGATTATTCTAACTCCACAGTCTATGAAACTGCATAGGATTATTCTCTGGCATCTTATATTGCTGCGTTTTGTTGTGCTTTATTTGACTTAATTTTTCAATGTAGCACGATTTTACTATGCTGCACAAGTAATCTATCTATCTAACTATCTATCTATCTATCTAGTTGTACTGTAGACTAGCTACTAGTCGGATATCAATATTATTTTCATCAATCAATTATGTATAATTATTAATTTACTTAATGAACTAAGGGCCATCTACTTGCCTCACCTCTTTGATAGAACAACTAATCGTGGAGATTGTCAGAGACCAACTATTAGAGACTGGCTATATAAGATGCCATACATAAATTTGAATCAGCTTATTGTAAGGAGTGATAAAACATGACGTCAAGGTCAAGGAGCTAGTCTAGTTGTACTGCAACACTCCCTCGCGAGGATTACGTGCAGGATGATTGCGCGTCGTGAGAATAAAAGAAGATGAATAGTGAGATTAAAAAGGTATGATAGAGAGGTGCGGAAAACTAATGATATTGTTAGCTGTTCAAAATAGATGAGGTTAAAAGCAGGTCTGTTGTGTTTATGGCATTTGGTGGTCAAGAGACCAGACTGTCACACTGAACTGATTCAGTGTAGGCAGGAGCACAACATAAGGGGGAAGTCTATTCCATTGCCAGACAGCAAAAGGGAAGAATGAAAATTAAAAAAAAAAATAAATGAGGTATGGCTCTGACATATTGCGAGGGGTGGGATTGTCCATGACGTTGTGGTTCGCTGGAAGTATGTGGGTAATGGAACTGCAACTAGACGATTCATTAGTAATACCAAGTATTGTTGAGCTCTACAAAATGGTAAAGTAATAAATTTTAGTTTTATGGGTTTTCACAGTCTGGCCATTATATGCATGTACTATTGTCTTAGTTGTACTATATGTAATACAGTAGACCCTCGTTACAATGGTATCATTTGCGTCCATTGATGTTGCTATTAAAATGAATTTTCTGTTGTAAAAAAATCCTTAAAGGCAACAAAATGATACGTAAGAAAGAGCTTGTTTTATTTTTATTTACTCACAGAACATATTCTATGATTGTCACGTGATCGGACGAGCATTGGGCACGGTGACGATGGACTAGACGCAATCACAAGCAATCAGAGGATAAACACAACACTTTGTAAAATAAAAACAAGCATGTATTAAAAAGTTAAAAAAAACAAACAAAAAAAAACTATAATTAAAGTTCAAATTTCCATGTTCCAATTTCTATGTTCCGAAGCTTCCATAATCCACAGGTACTGTTAAACTTCATATCTGAAAAAACTGTTTATTTAATTATATTTTCATAATTAAATATAATATAAATTTGAAGTAATTACGTAACTTGTCCACGGATGTATCCTCCATGATATTTCCGGTTATCACTAACACTTGTTTCTATAGAACTTTGAACAAAACTTGCCGGAAAACATTTGATGGTCAATCATAGTGACAATAACAGTGGTGAAACAGATACATAAATGGATACGGATACGGGACCTGAAAATAAGTATCATGTCCTAGAACTCTCGATATCAAACATGACAAGATATTTCCTTATTAATTTCCACTAGATATACAGAGTGTGTACGCCAAATGTTATAAATGCGACAAGTCCGTTGCAATTGATTATTATATAGCAAAATCAGATCCTAAAACCACATGGACGCTGTTAATGACATATAATATTGTAAAAAAAAAAAATCAACACAGGCAGACACACAGTCAGAATATATCTGACACCCATATTAACTAATCGGAGGAATGGCATCTCGACGATTACACATTCTTACAGGAAGAACCCATGCGCCTTCCACTGTAAGAATCCCTTTAGAATGCTAAAGGCTAAAATAAATTATAACTGCCATTATACCACAATGATTACACGATCACATATCGTCCCCACGTAATCATTGGGTACAATATCAACATGCCATCGTCATAGCCTCAAACATGACTCCTTGCTGCTTGAGCCATTTCACCGTAAAATATTCTAGTAAACAGACTTGTGATTAAAATAAAAAGGACCTCTGTATATGTGTTCAAGGTGAATATAGTCTATGTCATTTGTGTAAATCGCGCTAATTAATGAATGTGTATGCAGTTAATATAACGCCTAACGGTAGCGTATTTTTACGCGTATATGTACGGTGTGTGCGGCTAACATAACGACATAACGCCTAACTGTGTCTTACATTTAAGCGTATATGTCTGGTATGTACATGTCAGATGAGAATATGTAATATCAAAGTACGGTAGTGCTATCATTGCGCCGATCCATTTATCTTATTCAAATAAAAATATTAATGATTGCATTCCGATCAGGGTCTACAGAACCTATCAGACTCAGCAGACTGATCAGGATCCATAGAATCGATCAAACTTAACTTCCCTATTCGGTTTATAGTTTACATACCCGACGCGGATTATTCATCTGATCAGGGTCTACACATATAACAAAAGTATACACATCTGATCAGGGTCTATCTACTTATCATGCCAGGTTTGTAAGTACGAATGATACATAAAATATAAAATCGCAACGTAGTAAAGCAATAAATTTACCTACTCGAATGTTAGCTGCGGTAAAGACGAGCAAGAATATTGCAAGAATAAAATTAAATAAATTATTACCATGGTCAGATTCCCCAGATACAACACAACATGAAGATTAGAAAAAGGAAGACAAGGATCAGTCTTCGATGAAATAAATTTGTAGTGTGTATTGTTCTATTCAACCCAGGGAACTTTTATAGTAATGTGGCACGTTTTGAAACATTGTGTCCACAAGTAATCCGTGAAATTCAAGATCTAAAAATAATATTCACAAGAATACCGTGACAGTCAAGATTTAAAATAACCTGTTCGATTGTCCAAACGGTGCAAAGTTTCACACAGTAACTGCTATAACTATGAAGTAAAAACATTTTTCTCTCGGAACGCTACAAAACTGCAAAATTACGACAGAAAATTGTCTCCCCTTTCAAAAGATAGCCTTGAGACGAAAATCAATCCCAGAACAGTGAAGATATTGATCACCAAACCTAGGTTCACTCGGAATATATAGTGTTCTGGTAACCGCTCAAGTATATAGACATAAATATCAAATACACCCTCAGCATAACTATCTCGTGATTACCGTAATACCGTAACTTGAAAGCTGAAGTGTACCTACTTGCTTAAAAAGTAAAACTGTCATCATAATCAGCGCTCCAGTTACAAATGCATTAATCTAACCTGGTAAATAAAAATCGATACAAACTTCTTTTTATACTATGTACATGTAAAATATATTCAAGATAAAACAGGGACGTGACAATGATGTTGCTATTAAAATGAATTTTCTGTTGTAAAAAAAATCCTTAAAGGCAACAAAATGACACGTAAGAAAGAGCTTGTTTTATTTTTATTTTCTCACAGAACATATGCTTTGGATATTTGTTAGAATTGCGTCACTTAGTCGATTCTAACAAATAAAAAATAGCACATGTTTCTCGGAGTATTAAATACAATATTATTATATAATTTCGAATTGATTGCCATCTCTTGAGAGAGGGTTTCGTGCCAGTCAAATTATCATTCAGTCATTGTTTCGAGCGTCGGTATGAAGAGACTTGACTGTACTAACATCGACAGGTTGTATGCAGTCATTGAACATGATCTTTGTATCGAGCGTCGGTATGAAGAGAGTTGACTGTACTAACATCGACAGGTGGTATGCAGTCATTGAACATGATCTAACTCATTAAAAGGAATCTGATGTTTCATTTTTTCAGTATGTTCCTCAACTCCAAAGTATCCCTTTTTGCAGAACACATTTGACTTGATAAAACAAAGTCTCTGATTTTCCTTCTTTTCTGTGTTCTTTGTGGCCAAAGGCAACGTTATAGATTTTATTTACTTCCCTGTGCTGGTGTTAAGTGCCCTGTGGCTGCTATAGAAAGGGGCGTAATAAAACCGAGTCTCCGATTTCTGTCCTTTTTTGTGTGTGTTCTAGTTGATGTTAAATGCAGGATGGTGGTAGTAAAAGTATCACCGTACATAAAGTATCCTAGCCTTTCTATGACAAACCTTTCCAGCTGTCCCCAGGATGTAAAAGCCCAGTGCTACAAGACGCTGGTTAGGCCCATCATCGACTATGCCGCGTCAGCAGGGGATCCACACACCACATCATGCATACAGCAGTTGGAGGCGGTACGTCGTGTAGCCCGGTTTGTGAAAGGCGACTACCATTCTACAAGTGTCACCGGATGGTGGTTCTATTCAGGACAACAGACAACACACAAGACATAACTAGATGATAATGATGATTTTAATGATGATGATGTTGATAATGATCAATGGTACATCTGTAAATATATATGAAATACATTTACTATCACACAACAACATAGCAAAGTATCAACTTTACTGGAGTATGTCTATATGGCGAATGCTTGCAATAACAATAATGAATATGATCCATACATGAAACAATACTGGATGCTAGAAATGACTAGATGAAGACATATATGATATTTATGAAATAAGATATTTATGAAAACTGAGTACGGATTTATGAAATAAGATCAAATGGACCATCTTGCAGTTTCAGTTCAAAATATATTTAAACTGCAAAACTTGCTAATTCCTTACCAAATCTTATTTCTATCTAATTAATAAACACTTAAAACAGACATACCTGTAAAGATGTATAAAACACATTTACTATCACACAGCAACATAGCAAGGTATCAACTTTACTGGAGTATGTCTACATGGCGAATGCACTGATCCATGCATTAAAACCTGCATAAAAAGTGATCCGTTTAGTACATAACGGTACATGCTGTACTAGTATTATGACTATTTGCGAGGGCGGGAGGAGATCTGTAAAGGGAAAGAGTTGAATCTGGGGAAACATCGGTACTTAACCTAATAAAAAATTAAACGAAGACATTAACACATTTCTTATATTTTATTTTATTGTGCAAAACCCGACCTATGACACAAATAGCACTTCCCAGATACAGGACCTGAACTTGGCCACCACTCCAACAAGACGCCAAGACGCCAAACATCACGAAAACATACCTATATAATTTTGACCCCCTAAAAACCCACTTTTATATAGTAAAACTGGGGTTTACAGGGGTATATATTATTATTCTTTTTTTTTGCTCAAAACCATAGATTGTGGGTACTCATTAGAACCGCCAAGCTGAGGCAGTTCTAACGGGTACCCACAATCCATGTTTTGAGCAGAAATATAAAAAAAATATCGGGGTTTTTATCTGAAAATTTTTGAGTTTTTGGAGATGAAATGGGAACAAGACAAATCATCGACAAGACAACTCATCGACACGGTTTTTGGAGACAATTCATCGACACAATTGAAGACAACTCATCGACACTTTTTGAAGACAATTCATCGACACATTATTATCTTGCAATTATACCCAAGCTGATAAAATGAAGACAATGTTTTAGCATTAAAGTGATATATTATCACGTTTATGATCAAAATAACGAATTTAGGATATTAATTCCATATTTTAACCATCATGAAATTGCATATGTAAACATCGAAGCTTCAGACGAGCCTGCTTATCCGCGCAGTCTGGTCAAAAGCTTCAGTGTTCGCTAACACAAGCTATATGTCAAGCTGAAACATCAGCCTAAAATAAGAAACAACATGGGTCTTGTCAGGGTTTCCATACAGGTGTTACAAATCGACCTGCTTAGTCTCATAAGCCTTTCAAAGGTTTTTGCATCCTCGTAATCATA
Source organism: Anodontia alba (assembly GCA_964016985.1). Taxonomy (NCBI): domain Eukaryota; kingdom Metazoa; phylum Mollusca; class Bivalvia; order Lucinida; family Lucinidae; genus Anodontia; species Anodontia alba. The sequence continues at coordinate 117,583,152 of OZ024822.1, read as the reverse complement.
CGCATGTACAATGAAAAGTTATTTACATGGCATTTTTAAGGAGAAAATAAAGAACCAAAGATTTTTCTTATTCTGCTCAAAACAAAACTGCTGCCCTGATATTAAAGTCCACTTTTACCCCTAGGTGGAATTAACCGGGGTCTTCATCACATAGACTTATTATCTCGATGATAATTCGCCGACACAATATATAAATCCTCGATGATCAGAATGGGGTATCTAAATGCAAATTGTACAAATTGTACAAATCTTGAGGCGCCGTTATCCTACAATTCTAGCAGTCGTTTTATAGTACAGTACCATGGCAATCAACCTCCTAAAAGCTAGAGTACATGTAAGTCTCAGTCGGACTTTGAGACAGCTCCCCGACAGTCAAAACTTCCAATTCAGGCATTACGAATACACGCCTATTCAAATATATAGAACATTTCACCACCAAACAACAGCAAGTTTTCAGATAAAAAAATCTGATATTTTTCATATTTCTGCTCTAAACATAGGTTGTGGGTACTCGTTAGAACCGCCTCGTCGAGGCGGTTCTAACGAGTACTCACAACCTATGTTTTGAGCAGAAATAAGAAAAGTAATGTATACCCCTGTGAACCCCAGTTTTACTGTATAAAAGTGGGGTTTAAGGGGGTCAAAATTATATAGGTATGTTTCCGTGATGTCTTGCGGTCATAACATAAAATTGCCTATTCAAATGCATTGATAAAAATTTGATGATCCAATTTGATATTTTTCTTATTTCTATTCAAAATTTCGATTATGGGTACACGTTTGAACCGCCTCAATGAGGCGATTCGAACGAGTACCCACAATCTATGTTTTAGAGTAGAAATAAGGAAATTTCGAATACCCCTGCAAACCTCAGTTTTACTATATAATAGTGGGGTTCGAGGGGGTAAAAATCACATAGGCGTTTTTTCGTCAGCAGCCGCATCATAAATGCTGCAAATTAAAAACCTTTCCGCATTCTGAGCACAATACTTGATTCTGAGACTGTTCTCTGAAAGGTAGGCTAGCTATTCACAGGTATGATCAATCAAATACAATGAACCACTCATCCATAATTAATCTTAATTACCTATGATTGCAAATTATATTCAAACAAATGTGTCGATGAATTGTCTTCAAAAAGTGTCGATGAGTTGTCTTCAATTGTGTCGATGAATTGTCTCCAAAAACCGTGTCGATGAGTTGTCTTGTCGATGAATTGTCTCGATTCCGATGAAATCCTCTATATATTTGAATAGGCATATTTTCGTAATGCTTGTGATGATGTACCACATCACCTATAGACTAGTGGGCATCCTGGCCTCCAGATTCTTACATCCTACTGGAACATATACAAGAGGGCACAGCCTTCGTTATTTGGTGCCGTACTGCAGAGCGGACGTCTACCTGCACTCCTTATTCCCGTCGGGCATCAGACTTTGGAACAGCCTACCAGAGTACATCGCCATGTCTGAGACCCTTGAGGGCTTCAAGAGGGGTCTGGCAAGTCTTCATTAGTCTGTACAGAACTGTTTTTAGAGATTTTAACCTGCACCAGTTGTTTTATCGTTACTTGTTTGCACCTCACCACAACCTTGTAAATAGTCCAAGTATGACAATGCTCCAGAGTGGGCCCTGTACTGTACGGGAAGCAAAAGAAGAAGTACGTCGTCATAGCGTAGATTCTGATCCTTTGGAACACTGAGCCCATTTCATTTTTACAGAAACAGAATTATGCTCAACTCGACGCTAGAAGGCATTGTAGCGTCGCATTATTCAATACTACGCATCCAGACAGTACTACTCCAGACCTCCTGGATAAAACATTGTATGCTGTTTTCATTTCCTCGCTCTGTGTGTGTGTGTGTGTGTGTGTGTGTGTGTGTGTGTGTGTGTGTGTGTGTGTGTGTGCCGTTGTGTGTGAGTGTCTCTCTCTCTCTCCAAAGGATCCTTTTTAAAAAAGCCTACTGAGAAAAAACTAATCTTTCCAGTTTTCATTTTAAAACATTAAAACATTTGTTAATTCTATGTTGCCCTGCTCCTTCTCTTAATTTACCATTGTTTTTCATTTTTAGCTATAAGTATGCTAAACCTTTTTATCTTATCTCTGTTCTTGCCCTTACCTTACCTTAAAGATCATTTTCTCTTGTCAAGTCACACACATACGCACGCACCCAGGCGCACATGCCTCGAGGCACATGCATGCATACGCGCACAATATCCGGAGTGTATTCTATTCTATTTAAAGAAAAAAATAAATAAATAATTCATTGATTTTTGGTACATTACGCTCCAATTTTGTGCATTGCGCTCTGTCTATTCCTCTTCCTGTTGCTGAAACAAGCTGCAGTTTCATTTTCATTTCAAAGTTTAGAGAAGTACAAATGTTTACCATTCAAAATCATGGGTAATGCTCACAGTGGCAGCGATACAGAGGACGACTCTAACATTCGCAATGTATGCGTACAATTGTTTTTATGTCATTGTACTTCAAGCAATTTTAATCGGCGTTTTTTTTTTCAGTGCTTTATCTAGTTCCGTTTTCAGTTTTCGACACCTATTGCTGACTTGTTTCACCAATTCCCGTATTCTCATTCTTTCTCATAGATTAGTACATCATGATATAAGCAAAATGACCATGTAAGGGTTAAGGAAAATCATCTGACATTAATGTAAATGGTGAAAAAATGGAAATAACATTTTTCCCCGACTGGGGTGTGGGGGGGGGGGGGGGGGGGGTCCATAGAAACACCCCAAAACCCAAAACACCCAAACCACCATTAAAAACCCCCAAACCAGTCTTATATGATAGGGTAGAGTCAGATAGGTTGCGCAGAGATATATCTAGTAAGTAAGAAAGGCCAGGGTTATGTACAGCACCCCACACTGCCAAGGTAACCACCCCAAACCTCATTATAGTGTGTTCATAATTGATTAAAGCACCCCAAACTGCCTTATTTCACCCCTGTATGACAGTGTAGAGATTGATAGTACCTTGCATTTCGCCCTGTCACATTAGACCTAAGGATAAAATTTTATCCTTAGTTTCAAGCTGGTACCGCACAAGATTATTACTAACCCTTTTAATAATGTACAAGTGACACGTGGAGGTGTGACCAGGACTTGCTGCAGTAGATACTTTTGTATCAATTATTTCGCCACCTCTTCAAAACCAAACTTTGTTATTAAGTATCTTCCCTGAAAAATAAGAAACAAACAAAACAAAAAAAAATAAATAAATAAAACTAAAAAATAAAACAGAATAAATAAATAAGGGAAGTCTTGCTATTTGGTTTTATTAACATGTTTGAGGCGGTTTGGGGTGGCTTGCTTGGCGGTTTTAGACATACTGTATTCTAGCCAGTTAACCTAAACCCACTTCAACACTACTAACTCATCTCTGTCTGACCCTACCATATCATACAAGAGTGGTTTGTGGGGGGGGGGTGGGGGGGGGGCGGTTGAGAGTGGTTTGGGGTGTTTCTATGGACCACGACTGGGGATCAAACCCGGTCCGCTCGACTTAGTCCTGCACTCTGCCACATCTCTATAAAAGCCGGCTTGTACCACAAGGCAGAACAAGTGTGTTATATACCTACACCCGGTGATATTCTCTCCCCTCCAACTTGAAATTCGTCCCTGAATTTCTAGGAGTCTAAGAATCACGTGAAATGAGACGCAAGGAGTTTTATGCACACATGTGCATTATTTATGTTGGGCGCCAAATGTAAAAGGGGAAAAAATGGAATTAACATAATATTTTCCCCTGACCAGGGATAAATGTAAAAGGGGAAAAAATGGAAATAACATTTTTCCCTGACCGGGGATCGAACTTGGTCCACTGGACTGAAGTCCTACACTCTACCACATCACTATAAAAGCCGGCTTGTTCCGCAAGGCAGTACAAGTGTGTTATATACCTATACCCGGTGACATTAATTAATCCCTGTATTCAAAAAGCATGTTTTCATAAAACTGAAAAATTCAGCAAAGTATGAAAACACTGTAGCATAGGTCAGAATCTTTACTGGTGATACGTCTAATGACATTCATTCACCAGGACCAGTGATATGGGAAGTTAGTCATTAAAGCAACAAGTCACAGGTACTTGTCCTTAGATATAAGAAATGCTTCTTGCTAGAGTGTTTTATCAGCCAAGGAAGTTGAGTAGTGAATGCTGGTTCCCTAGACTTGATGACTATGTATGCAGCCTGATGTGTGATAGACTGGAAACAGCAAAATATATATATAAATACTTGGTCGGAAACAGCAAAATAATTCATTGGAAAGTGAGATGCCTTGTTTATACTAGTTTGATACATGTGGATAAGGTATTTCAGCAAAAAACTGAGGATGTCTTTTCCACAAAAACATATATGTTAGTTAGTGGTAATTAGAATCAGCTCAATGAGGCAAATCTAATTGGTACCCTCAATGTATTTATTTTCACAATCATTATCATTTCATGTTATTTTCACAAAGTTTGTCATTCTTTTTTTTATAGTTTGATGAAAGTGGTTCTGAAAATGAAGACACTGGTAAGTTTATTTAGTGAGTTCTGAAATTTCCATCAGATACATCAAATATGGTTGACTCTGGTTCTCTGGAACACTGACAACTCAAACTACTGCTTGAGTCAAACTAAATTTTGGATAATGTTGGTTTTGCTTCATGTTCATTACATTTCAACTCCTGTTATCTTAAACTGCTGTTATTTCAAATTGAAAATTCTAGTCCCTTGGAGTTTGAGATAATGAGAGTCCACTGTTTATCAATTCAGTATTGTCAGGTACGTCCTGAAATTTTGTACGCCAAAGTTTCTGACAAAATGGCCTATGCAAACAGTGCAGACCCAGATCAGATTGCTCCTAAAGCAAAATTTAGGCCAAAAAAGTATAGAATAAAGCATTCAAAATTTTATGACATATACCACATTTACCTAACTTATAGAATGCTGTATGTGTAAGGTCAATGTTCATAACACCCTTACTACATACAGCCACTCAGTATACCTGGATCTTTGATTGATGTGGTTGAGATTTTTCGTAGTGTTCAAAGACCAGAAGACACTGATACCCAAAGTGTCTGATCAGGATATAGCTATTTGCAAGTGCATTATGTCGTTTTATTTATTATTTTTTTCTCTATCATTTTCATGTGTTTGGTGTTATTGTTTAGACTATGAACGACCAATCTTACAGGAAAAATAGTAGATCCACCTGCATGCAAGAGAAAATATAGATACGTGTATAAGGCCTAAAAAATGTTATGTTTCTGATTTTCCGATCGACTGTAAAAAAAAAAAAAATGCACCGACTGTAATTTTTTTTTTTTTTTTTTTTTTGCACACGAAAAAAAAAATCCACGACAGATCCAAATGCACAGAGCCAAGTCCGTGTTGATGAGGGGTACAGTGAAGAGTTTGAAGTGAAGGTTGGTGTTCACCAAGGATCTGTACTCAGCCCACTGCTCTTCATCATTGTGCTTATCACGAGAGTTCCGCTCTGGGGTCCCCTGGGAGGACCTCTATGCCGATGACCTTGTTATCATCACTGAATCGCTTGAGGAATGTGTTAGGAGGCTCTTGACTTGGAAAGAAGCAATGGAGAAGAAAGGACTGAGAGTAAATGCAGGAAAGACAAAGATCATGATCTGCGGTACGGGACTGGACCTCTTGCAGAGTTCAGGCGAGTTTCCATGTGCCGTCTGTCACACTGGAGTGGGCAGCAACAGCATCTTCTGCAATGGCTGCAAGCACTGGGTGCACAAGAAATGCAGTGGGCTCAAGCGCTTGAAAAATGACCCGGAATACAGATGTACATGGTGCCAGGGAACTGCACGCCCCTTGGAAGGCAGACCACAGAAGGAAGTCCAGGTCGGACCTGACAAGCTTGAGGTGGTAGCTTCCTTTTGCTACCTAGGAGACATGCTCTCAGCAGCAGGTGGCTGTGAACTCTCAACCACAACACATGTGAAAACCACCTGGAAGAAGTTCAAGGATCTGCTACCAGTTCTCTCTTCACACCACCTCTCTTTCAAAACACGTGGCCGTGTGTACAGCTCTTGTGTGCGGAGCACAATGCTCCATGCCAGCGAGACGTGGCCATTGACAAAGCCGAACCTCCAGCGTCTGCAGCGAAATGACAGGGCAATGATCAGACAGATCTGCAATGTCAGGCCGCAAGACATGGTCACCACCAGGTCCAATGAGCTACTTGTGCGGCTTGGCATTGAGGATCTGGACCTCATTCTGAAGGAGAGAAGACTCCGATGGTATGGACATGTGGAACACTCCAATTGTGCAGTCAAGACAGCCTTTGACATATAGGTTGATGGAAAGCGTGGGCCTGGGAGGCCCAAAATGACATGGAAGCAGCTGACAGAGAGGGATTGCAGAGGGTGGAAGCTCTCGGCTATCAACCCTCATGATAGATGTACCTAGAGATCTGGTGTGAGATCTGCCATGCGTGCAACAAGCCAGCTATCTTGAAGTGGGCCCACTGATGTGGATGTTGCCCCTGTACCTGCATGTTAATCAAATATCCGATTATGATGATATGATGAGATCCAGGACGATCCCAATTTTATATACATGCGTTACATAATTTGCCCATACCAATTTTCGGATATTGTCAGTCTTCATTGTTTGTTTATTTATTTCCAATATGGCTGCACCCTTACAAGCCAAACCAAGCACATTAGCGCAGTTTATTTCGAAGCATGCAGTCACATCTCGGCCTAAAATAGAATTAACACAGTGCCCCTTTATCATCGGTAATCAAAAATGGTAAAATATTCAGTAAGAGAAGGCAAAATATTTCCAGATTCTATTAAAAAAAATTACGGATTCACCATAATTTGACTTGGAAAAAAAAAAAAAAAGGAGAGAGAAAAAAAAAGTTGCCAACCTACCGACCCTATGGCAAATTGGTGATGAAATAGGAAACAGAACATTTATTTTTTTAGGCCTAATAAAGCATACCTCTTGCTTATTCCATGGTACTGCCAAGAGCACAAATTTTTGCAGGCTTTTTTTATGCTGGTATATTTTACAAATGATACAAAGGGAATTTACTTTTGTCCATAATTTTAACAAGGACCCAAACAATGATAATAATAAAATACCAATACACATGGAGTGAAAACAAAATGTGATTAATATAAGAGGTTTGAAGTAGTGGTCGGCTGATTAATTGAGTTTGTTGAGCATTGCTCATTTTTTTAATTTCTGAGTTGATGATGGGTACTTTTTCCATACTCGATTACTCGGTCCAGCATTTATCCGCATTTGAATGTTGCAGTTTGTTTTGATCGTTTGGGTTTTATTACTCCAACTGCATCCAGTCCAAACTTCCGAAATGGCTGCAAAAGAGATGATATTTGACTTTCCCTGTGAAAAAAAAAAATCGCTCTGTGGTGTTGAAGCACTTTGGCTTCCTGAAAGAGTGATGGTCCAGTTTCTAAGACTACCCTGGACATCAGCAGAGTCATCTGTCGCCACTGTTCCAAATCATATGCCTTCAATGGTAGGTAAATCGTCATAAATTATCCTGAAAATCATTGGTGACTTGCAATTACAGGGTTAGACAGACTTCAAGCTTCATCTGGAAAATCAGTATCCTTGGTTCCCCAGAACAGTTAAGTGCAAACTTTAGGGTTTGCTGTATTTAAAAGTATATCAAATATAGATAGAGGACCAAGTCATGCTAGTTACTGAAGATGGGTAGTATTTTTAACCAGTTTGAGTTTAACAGTGAACACTTAATAGAGGGATAAATGCTTTGAATGTCATTTATTCTGTCCGTCCACTAATTTTTCTTTTGATCGATTAATGATAGATTATCTGTCACTTACATCTTTCGATGATCGATCATGAAAATTCATCCCATTCCAACCACTAGTTTGAACTCCCGACTTGGAAACTTCTCAACTGTGCATGTTTCAGCAAACTAACCAGTTGAGCTATATTTAAATACATTTCAAAACACTGCAAAAGTGCATTCTTTTTCAGACGAACAGAGCAGGTAAACTTGAGGACACCGAGTGCCAAAAGTTTTTCCCGTAGCTGCCTGCTTTTATTGATCCTGGACTAGTCCAATATTAAAACTACATTGACACAACAGTTAACAAGCTTTAAATTAATCTGTAGAGCTATGTAGGTGGCTTAGTTCTTCCTTTGGAAATCTTAAGGGTTTTACAGATTGTGGTTAAAATCCCCTGGGCAAACAGTGTAGACCCAGCCCATGCCTGTTAAAGAGCAGTCTGATCAGGATCTGCAGTGTTTGCCACAAGTAATTTTGTGATATATAATTTTAAAGTTAATTGAACATGGTAAATTATATTTTCAGAAAAAGAGAATCAGACATTGACTGACTTAGAGTCATTGTTTAACCACACGGCACTGAGAACAATAGCAGCTAAAATCAAGTAAGTGTTATCTTTTAATGTGTTGACCATTTCACCCCCGGATTTCTGACATGGGCTATTTCAGCTCTGAATTTGGACACATCTGTTGTATTAAAGAGGGATTTCTGTCAAAAATCAATAACAGAATGGCAAACAGTGTAGATCCTGATGAGACAGCTCATTATGAACCATCTCATCTGGGTCTGCACTGTTTACAAAGGTATCTGTATTGGTCTTGTAGGGATGAAAGGGTTAAATATGACAGGACTTATCAAGGAAAAGTATTTGATGACAATTCTGGGTAAGTTTCTCCAGTTCTCCATAAAAACAAAACAAATTGTGGATATTCATTAATGCTAATTTTACACATACATATGATAAACTTATTAAGTAGCAGTGACATAGGAGTCCTGTTTTCTGTCTGATCGTCTGTTCATTCCGCTGCCCATCATCTACATAATCTAACCTAGTATAGAACTTTCTTCCAAACATACTCTTAACCCATTGTAGTTGGGAGACCCGTAAAAGGGTAATTAGCAAACAGTGCAGACCCAGATCAGTTGCTGTAGAACGCAGCATCTGATCAGGGTCTCCACCGTTTGCAAATAGTTCGGCCATTTTTCTCTAGGAATATGTAAATCTCAGCCAGGCGTACCTAAAATTGAAATTGGACTTTTCCAGTATATAGGGTGAGAGAGTCTATTCAGTATACAAGGGTTAAACAATGCACTTGCATGCATTGCAGCATCATTTTATGACATGACCTATTCCTTCTCAGTCTTTTAAATCAAACCTCTTCTACTATCTCTTCTATCTATTTTCTCCATTTCTGTGGGAGACGACACAAAATGACCCACAAGGGTTGATGTGTCGTTAAACCCCAACACACAGCACAAATTAAGTAGTTCATAATCACTGCTGTCATATTAGTTGTTTGATGGCTTCACAACATGGCCGCATATAGAAAAAATGTAGATGTAGGAAGAAAATAGGCCTGACATCAAATTATTTGTATTTTACAGCTTAGTTTGACTGTGTTTATGCATATTAATTTGTTTTAACCCTTGTCCTGCTGATCCCGCATATACCCTGTTATTGCAAACTGTAGGTCCAGACCAGTTGGCTTCTGAAGAAGCCAGAAGCCAACTGGTCTGATCTGAATCTGCACTGCTTGCCATTCAGTATTTGAATTTGTATCAACAACCCGGATTAAGTAAACCGATTGGCTGAAAATGAGAAGTGGGCATGGCAATTTATTCAGCATGACAAGGGTTAAATTGAGAGAATCCTTAATAGCTAAGTCCATAGCTCTAGATAAGGTGTGTGCTTTTTTATGCTCAGGATGAGCTATTGTGATCACTTTTCGTCCGTCGTCCGTCCGTCCATGCATCCGTCCGTTAAATTTTCAAACGACTTCTCCTCTGAAGCCCTGTTACGCCCTAGAGCGGTCAGGACGGTACCGATGGTGATTTCCTATTTAATGAGACTCCGGTTTGGGCTTTGCCTATACGTACCACTACACAGAAACTCTAACAACGTTAGATTTTATAACTTTTTTCTTACATATATATATACACAACATATAATAACATGAAATGACACTAATTAACTATTACTTACAAACACACAAAAATAACGGTCTTGACGTACCCCAGCTATACTCTTCGCGTCGGCTACGGTAGCTCAACACGGATGGTGACTGATATGTTTTACAATTTGACTAACTTGGTAGGTTAGCCAAATTGTTTAACAATATCAATACTACTCCACCCAAGTGTGCTGAACCCTGGGCCGATGCGAAGAGAATATGCTGGGTTATCTTCCGAATTCTTTATATGTTAATACGGGCCCTTTATATATTTTTTAACACTTTATAACATACTAGTTATTTCCTTTGAGGATGCTTTTTAATTAATTATATTTCATACTCATATCCTTAGTTGATAGAAATAATTTCTAGGTGATCTGGCGCCTTGGCGACCGTAATTTCACCATATTTCAACCTCGCCTCTATGGGCGTCTGCTAACAACACATCTTTAATTTCAACATTGCCTCTGTGGGCGTCTGTTAACAACACATCTTTATCTGTTGTTCAGGCTCTAAGGGCCTGTAAGTTGAATGAAGGGCTACAATAAAAAAAAAAGAACATAACAATTACTAGATAGACTTAACAATCACTAGATAGAATTACACCTCCATATGATGAAGCTTGCCGTATGACTACATATATATTCAATCAACAATGACGCTATACGTCGCCGGATGGTGTGACCTCTTTGGCGTCGCAGCTGAATCCTCGACGTCTATTATCGACGTCGCCGTGGCTCATCCGCGGCTTCAATCCAATTGTCGACGTTGGCGCAGTCAACAGCTAGTTATTACCAGCTCTCGGCAGCGTCGCTCCTCGACGTCATATGCAAAACTCCATATTATTACAATAATTGACATAACAGTAATAAATAAAATTAGGGACATGACATTTGAAATGCACACAGATAGCAACCAGAGCAAAGACATTTTATCCGCTCTACCTGCGATCAGGACATTTCACATCAGGGTCATGACACATCAAATGCCCATGGCTAAACTGACATTTCGATTGTCAACCTATTATTATGACATTTCAACCTTCTAGTATTTGGGACCCGACATTTGTACTGTCGACCCAAATGTCATTCACTAATAAATGTCAACCCCTAACATATCATATAATACATACAGCTTTACGGTATATTTCGTCTGCCGCATCAGGGCAAAAAAAATTGAGCAGACGAAAAAATATTTACAAATTAATGATTTTATCTTTAGTTACTAAATTATGTTGCCCGGTCCTATGTAACCTTGAATGCTTGCAATTTATGTGTTTTTAAAATTTAACAATAAAGGTTATTTTAGACTGCACGTACACTGGGCAGGCTTGGTCCTCTAGGCGTCTATTTGCCCATATTCCGTGCCGTCTTTCACGAAGAGGGCATAAATTACCTATATGCGTGTCTGTCATGCGTGTATACATGTCGCGAATTTGATGATAATCGCGATGCTCCTATGTGCTCATCGGTAAGTCCGGCTCTGCTCTGTTTACATGTCACCCTATATTTTGCGTCTGCCATAAAGAACCGATCAGATTGAATATACTGCAGTCTGATCAGCGTCCTTTATAGCCACATCATTCCAGAAAATGAAGACACCGACTAGACTGAATTTGCGCTTGAAAGGAAAGACCCCGATAAGACTGATTATACTGCTCAGCCTGCTCAGCGCCTTTCCCATACACCTCCTGCGCTGGGAAAAACCGCACCAGTCTGTAACATTTTTGCGCAACTGGTCAAGTATACGGGAACAAATCTAAACAATAAAATGCAGAACCGTACTACCATGCATCTGTTATACAGACCGTGTAATCAACATGTCGCAGGTTTTAAATCAGACAGTAATTCATTTCTGGCCGTTCAGACCTTGCAAATAAAACCTACAAACCGATGACTAACACTAAAATTATCAAAGGTAATAAATATTCACTCACCGTAATGAATCCCATACAGCTGAGAATGTGTCCTCTGACACTTCTGTTGTACAATTTCGCCCTTATGGGAATCATTTACGGTGGAGTTTATATAGGGCAGGTATTATGCCACCACATGGATTATACGCGTGTTACACGGGCAACCTGTGTACTTAAGTTATTTATGGTAACATCGCATGATGTTTTACTAGCTACATAGGGTTAAGGCGAAAATGGCCTTATGTAGGTGAAAAGGTACCCTACGTAAGAGCCGGTCTCGGTGGCTCAGTTGGATGCGCCGTCCGACTGGTGACCAGGAGGTCGCGGGTTCAACCCCCACCGAGGTCGGCAACATTCTTTAGTGGAGATTGATCATGAAATATTTTCTACGGTCATTCTCTCCCCTCCGCTGTTTCAAGAAGGGCAGTTGTCAGTTTCTGACGAAAGAATGTGCACAATACTGGTTAACCGCTTAGAGGACTAAGCCTGCCCAGTAAACGTGTGGTTAGGTAAACTGACCGCGCTCGACATGACCCCATTGGGTTGACTGGGCCGTAAAACCTCAACACAAACAAACCCTACGTAAGAAAAAAAGAAACTGTCCCCTTCGGTGTTCCCTTTCTGTGTCGTCGCAAGCCCCTGAGCCAATTTTGCTCAAATTTCATATGGAGCCTCCTTAGGTTGGGGAAACTAAAAATTGCTAAAATCATTGTGGTCCATTGACGAAGATGGCTGCCATGTCCATATATGGTAAACACCTTTAAAAATCTTCTTCTCCAGAACTGAGGATGCCTTGGGGCTGAATCTTTGCATAAGTCATCGGGGATGGGAGGTCTGCCAAAATTGCTAAAATAAATGTCGTATATTGACATTTGACCTTTTTACGGCAAGGTCAAGTTTGCTTCTCTATGCATTTGTATGGAAAAACCTTTAAACGTCTTGTTCTCCAAAACTGAGGAAGCCTTATGGCTGAACCTTTACATATATCATCGAAAACTGGAGGTCTACCAAAGTTGCTAAAATAATGGTCGTACATTGACATTTGACCTTTTTATGGTAAGGTCAGTTTTGCTTCCTTATGCATTTGTATGGGAAAAATGTTCAGAATTTCAAATGACTTCTTCTCTGGAGCCTCTGGGCCAATTTTGCTCAAATTTCATATGGAGCCTCCTTAGGTTGGGGGAATGAAAGAATGCTAAAATGGTCGCGGTTCATTGACCAACATGGCTGCCATGCACATATATGGTAAAAAAACCTTAAAAAATCTTCTTTTCCAGAACCGAGGATGCCTTGGGGCTGAATCTTTGCATAAGTCATTGGGGACGGGAGGTCTACCAAAATTGCTAAAATAAATGCTGTATATTGACATTTGACCTTTTTATGGCAAGGTCGCTTCCCTATGCATTTTTATGGGAAAAACCTTTAAAAATCTTGTTCTCCAAAACCGAGGATGCCTTGTGGCTGAACCTTTACATATATCATCGGAAACTGGAGGTCTCCCAAAGTTGCTAAAATAATGGTTCTACATTGACATTTGACCTTTTTACCGTGAGGTCAATTTTGCTACCTTATGCATTTGTATGGGTAAAATATTCAGAATTTCAAAAGACTTCTCCTCTGGAGCCTCTGGGCCAATTTTGCTCAAATTTCATATGGAGCCTCCTTAGGTTGGGGGAATGAAAGATTGCTAAAATGGTCACAGTTCATTGACCAAGATGGCCGCCATGTCCATATATGGTAAAAACCTTTAAACATCTTCTTCTCCAAACCGAGGATGCCTTGGGGCTGAATCTTTGCATAAGCCATTGGGGACGGGAGGTTTACCAAAATTGCTAAAATAAATGTTGTATATTAACATTTAACTTTTTTACTGCAAGGTCAAGTTTGCTTCCCTGTATGCATTTGTATGGGAAAAACCTTTAAAAATCTTGTTCTCCAAAACCGAGGATTCCTTGTGGCTGAATCTTTACATATATCATCGGAAACTGGAGGTCTACCAAAGTTGCTAAAATAATGGTGGTACATTGACATTTGACCTTTTTACCTTGAGGTCAGTTTTGCTTCCTTATGCATTTGTATGGGAAAAATATTCAGAATTTCAAACGACTTCTCCTCTGGAGCCTCTGGGCCAATTTTGCACAAATTTCATATGGAGCCTCCTTAGGTTGGGGGAATGAAAGGTTGCTAAAATGGTCGTGGTTCATTGACCAAGATGGCCACCATGCCCATATATGGTAAAAACCTTTAAAAATCTTCTCCTCCAGAACCGAGGACGCCTTGGGGCTGAATCTTTGCCTAAATCATCGGGGACAGGGGGTCTACCAAAGTTGCTAAAATAATGGTCAAACAAGTTTGCTTCCCTATGCATTTATATGGGAAAAAAAAATAAAAAATCTTATTCTCCAAAACCGAGGATGCCTTATGGCTGAATCTTTGCATATATTATTGGGAACATCTGCATGTCTGCAGTGGCTATGTCACTCAGGTGAGCGAACCGTTGCCCGTGGGCCTCTTGTTTTGTTTTTTTTCAACGAAAAGAAACTTATATTTCCTTTATTTCTCCACAAAAACTTCTATTGTGGGTACAACAATATATTTTTTTTGTGGAGAAGTAAGAAAAATATTTACCCAATATCCCCTCTTATCTAGAGTTATGTAAGTCAAATGTGTAAAACCGAATAAATAGATGATTGTCCATCACTGAAACTGGTTGACAATTTGCATTCTGAAATTAACTAATTTGGCAGTGGCTTAAAATAAGTGGGTTTACCAGGCTCAGTAAATTGCTTTCAAAACTGTTGCTTCCTTTGATTTTTATCCTTACCTGTTTAGCCAGTTTATCAAACTTTTAACCTGCTGAATTCAAATAGCAGACAACAATAAGCGGGTTTATCGGGCTCAGTCAATTACTTTCAAAACTGTTGCTTCCTTTGATTTTTATCCTTACCTGTTTAGCCAGTTTATTAAAGTTTTAACATGCTGAATTCAAATAGCAGTGACAACAATATTTTTCTTATATTTCACAAAAAAAAAAAAAAAAATAGGCTTGATTTTTTAATTCAGATTATCTCCTTCGAGACAATTTTAATGACATGTCAAGCTTGTTTTCCTTGGAAGATGTTATAGATAAACCATGGTTATTGTCGAGGTTTTGGGTATACTGTAAATTATACCATAGTTTGGTGACCTTTCACTGTCTGACCCCAAACGAGGCGGAGCCGAGTTTGGGTCAGACAGTGAAAGGTCACCAAATTATGATATAATTTACAGTATTCCCAAAACCGAGACAATAACATGGTTTATCTGTTATAACCAATGTATTGGACTGTTTTGTTTTTTTTTTTGGTTTTTTTTTCTTACAAAAACTATCCTTTTATTTATTTAGTATATCTTTTTCTACTTTTTTACTTTTATTTCTCTTTTTTTTTTTTATTTTTATGGTAAAGTGGTAACAGGCAGTCTGATGAAATGCTGTACCAGTTGACCTTGTGTGCTAAAAAGGATGAAACACCCCACCTTTTTTGAATTAAACTAACTGAGGTACTACTGCTAAAATCTGATTGGTTGCAATCTTGTCAATCACAAGAAATTACATCAGCATCTTAATTTGGTCAAACTTTGTTGCAATCTGGTTGGTCAGCTGTAGCTTTGGTCATAACAATATACTCCAGACAGACTGTCTGGTTTCATGTGTTTTATTCAACAAAAAATGTCATTTTTAAATAGAAAGTTGCTCAGTGCAGAAGTAAATTTGAAGTTCCTCTAACCTTTACCACTCTCTGGATAATATCAGCAGACAATATATTTGATGATACTTTCTTAGTTTTTCCAGCCAACAGAATTTGACATTTCTTGCAAACTGTCTCTAGTTGAGACAATGTACATGAAATGTCAAATCCAGTTACCTGAGAAAAAAAATAAGAAAACTATTTAAAAAATGTCATCTGCTGAAAATTGATGGTTAGCACTCTGGACATTTTCAGCAGACAACATATTGGTGATAGTTTATTTTTTTCCAATAAACATTTGACAATTGGAGACAATTTGCATGAAATGTTATTCTATTTTCTAGGAAAAAATACGAAAATGTTCAAATTGTCTGCTGAAACAAAATTCAACATACAACGTTTTGAAATATTTTTCTTATTTTTCCCAGAAAACAAAAACCTGTTTTTTTGGGGGGGACAATATCAACTTGTCATCGCCTGCAGAATTAGCCCAGAGAGTGAAAAAGGTTAAGGCGCACTGATGAGTTGACAGTCATTCTAAGTACACCTGTGAGATCTATAAATAAAACCATGGGTTAATTTCCACCAAACCTTATATAGTGCTTCTTCTCGATGTACTGACTCGGCAGGTACCTTGACCTGGTGACCTTGACCTATATTTTGCACTCCAGTGACTGACACATTTTACGTTGATGTTCGGTATCTCCTCAAATATAAGACCTACAACCACTAAACCTTGCATAGTGCTTCACCTCATTGCACTGGCTTGGCAGGTACCTTGACCTGTATTTGACACATTTTACGTTGATGTTTGATAACTCCTCAACTATAAGGCCTAAAACCACCATACCTTGCATAGTGCTTCTCCTTGATGTTCTGAATTAACTGGTACCTTGACCCGTGACCTTGACCAACACTTCATGCTCCAGTGACTTTTACACATTTTACATCGATGTTCCATTATCATTGGGTTGTATAATACGAAAAGTTAGTGCTGAAGATATAGCCATTAGAGGGAATGGCACTGGCTTGGAATACATGTGCCCCACTAGGCACTTTGTCTACATTTTTTCAACCCAGTTTTCCAACTAAGCACTGCTAAGAATGAAATAAACTTATTTAATAACCACGTTCTGATTGTGGCTCCTGTGACTTTTGCCCCAGCAGGTGTGATGACGCCTTCTGCGGAATTCTTGTAAAATACCTTTATATCATGACCCCCCAGAACTGCAGCCCAAGGTGCAGTACACTGAGGTAGAAAGCCACATAGTGATTTAGTGTGTTTTGAACAGGTTTATAAATACATGTACAGGTATTTGGCTAATGTTCTTAAAATAAACCAAACATGTGGAGCTGTGACACCGATTGTGCTAAAAATAGAGACATGTTTATCAAAATACTTACATTATCCATATAGCAACAGATAAGGCACTTTTTTCTTCAAAAAAATGCTGATATTTTTCTTATTTCTTCACGCAAACATATGTTGTGGTGCTCATTAGAAGCGCCTCACCTAATGAGTACCCACAACATATGTTTTTGTGAAGAAATAAGAAAAATATTATGTGGATACCCCCCTCTTATCTGTAGCTATGATTATTGCTGGCCACTATTGATTTGTAGGGCTATAGTATATATCAATGGACAGAGAATGTCCAGATCAGACTCCACAGATGTGCATGTTCGTCTGGACCTTTGCTGTTGGCATATGGTATAAAAACCTTCTCCATGTTCATAGCTCTTGATAAGGCGCTTTTTTCAACCAAAATGTATCTACATTTTTCTTATTTCTGGACAAAAACATATGTTGTGGGTACTCATTAGAAGCGCCTCGGTGAGGCGCTTCTAATGAGTACCCACAACATATGTTTTCGTCCAGAAATAAGAAAACTATTTACCCAATACCACTCTTATCTAGACCTATGCCATGTTGCACATCATATGTTTAGGGTAAATATGGTAAGATAACAAGAATTCCGCGGAAGGCGTCATCGCACCTGCTGGCGCAAAAGTCACAGGAGCCACAATCAGAATGTTGTTATTAAATAAGTTTATTTCATTCTTAGCAGTGCTTACTTGGAAAACTGGGTTGAAAAAAATGTAGACAAAGTGCCTAGTGGGGCACATATATTCCTGGCCCGTCCCATTCCCTCTAATGGCTATATCTTCAGCACTGACTTTTCGTATCATACAGCCCAATGATAATGGAACGTTGACGTAAAATGTGTAAAAGTCACTGGAGCATGAAATATAGGTCAAGGTCACAGGTCAAGGTACCTGCTAATTCAGCAGATCAAAGAGAAGCACAATGCAAGGTATGGTGGTTGTAGGCCTTATAGTTGAGGAGTTATCAAACATCAACGTAAAATGTGTCAAATATAGGTCAAGGTCACTGGGTCAAGGTACCTGCCAAGCCAGGGCAATGAGGTGAAGCACTATGCAAGGTTTAGTGGTTGTAGGTCTTATATTTGAGGAGATACCGAACATCAATATAAAATGTGTCAAAGTCACTGGAGTGCACAATATAGGTCAAGGTCACCAGGTCAAGGTACCTGTCGAGTCAGTACATCGATAAGAAGTGCTATATAAGGTTTGGTGGTTGAAGGCCTTACAGTTGAGGACATATGGAAGGGTGACGTAAAAGGTGTAAAAGTCAATGGAGCGTGAAATATAGGTCAAGGTCATCCAGTCAAGGTACCTGCAGAGTCCGTACATTGAGGAGAAGCACTATGCAAGGTTTGATGGTTGTAACCCTTATAGTTGAGGAGATATTGAACGCTGACGTAAAATGTGTAAAAGGCACTGGAGCGCAAAATATAGGTCAAGGTCACCAGGTCAAGATACCTGCCAAGTCAGTACATATAGGAGAAGCACTATGCAAGGTTTGGTGGCTAGAGGTCTTACACTTGAGGAGATCTGGAACGTTGATGTAAATTATGTCGAAGTCACTGCAGCCAAAATATAGGTCAAGGTCACCAGGTCAAGGTATCTGCTAAGTCAGTACATTGAGGAGAAGCACTTTGCAAGGTTTGATGGTTGTAGGCCTTATAGTTGAGGAGATATCGAACGTCGACGCAAAATATGTCAAAGTCACTGGAGCGCAAAATATAGGTCAAGGTCACCGGGTCAAGGTACCTGCCAAGTCTGTACATCTAGAAGAAGCACTATGCAACGTTTGGTAGTTGTACGCCTTATAGTTGAGAAGATCTGGAACGTCAATGTAAATTGTGTCAAAGTCAATGGAGCGCAAAATATAGGTCAAGGTCACTGGGTCAACATATCTGCCAAGTCAGGAGGTCAGGGAGATGTGTCATGCAAGGAATGATGGTTGTTGTAGAATTGTAGTTGATTAGAATACTAACTTTGACGTAAATGTCGAACTTCGACATAACAGAACTGTTAAGAGACAGACGGACAGACGAACGGAAAAGCGGGCACCTATGTCGCAAAGTCGGGAGGTCAGGGAGATATTTCATACAAGGTTTGATGGTTGTTTAGTCTTGTAGTTGATTAGAATACTAACTTTGACATAAATGTCGAACTTTGACATAACAGAACTGTTAAGAGACGGACAGACGGACAGACGAACAGACAGACGAATGGAAAAGTGGGCACCTATGTCACAAAGTCGGGCGGTCAGGGAGATGTTTCATGCAAGGTTTGATGGTTGTTTAGTCTTATAGTTGATTAAAATACTAACTTTGACATAAATGTCGAACTTCGACATAAATGTTGACAGACGGACGGACGAATGGACAGACATACGGAAAAGTGGACGCCTATGTTGCAAAGTCAGGAGGTCAGGGAGATGTTTCATGCAAGGTTTGATGGTTGTTTAGTCTTGTAGTTGATTAGAATACTAACTTTGACATAAATGTCGAACGTCGACATAAATGTTGACAGACGGACGGACTGACGGACGGACTGACGGACGGACGGACAGAAAATCGGACGCCTATATCGCACCCTGCTACAAGCAGGTGCGATAAAAAATCACATATTTGTTGTTGGCTCATCTCATGCTTAAGCATGTTATATTAGAGTTAAATTTCTGGTTTCTATTGTAGGGAAGAAATACCTGAAAATGTTATACAGCAACACCGTTACCAGATTATACGGTGGCTTGATGACCGGGAAGCAAAAAGTGAAGAGACAGTTACACTTGCCCAGTTCTGTGACATGTTGATGAATAAGCCTGGTGTGTCCAGAGAAGATGCCATAAGAGTAGGTTATCAGGATCTTGGATGGGGCATTTTTTTTTTTTTTTTTTAAACATATAGCTGTCATGATATAGGTCTTTCCAGAAGACTGTTGACATTTTCCAGTTGAATAGCGGCATTGCTCTATTCACTAAATAAGGAATGCACACCTGTATGATTTTAAATAGCTAGCACAGACAATGCTATACCTTATCTGGAATAATAATGTATATACATGTCTAAAGGTGCATTACAACAAGAAGAATCCTGCTAAATCATTTTATTCATTAAATGGAGAGACATTATTCATGAAATTATGGTTAAATAAGAAATTTTGTTGTTTTTTTTTTTTTTTTTTTTTGATGCATTAGTGTCCCGTCATCAGTATTTCAGTCATTTTGGAACAATTATAAATATAAATAAAGTATTGTAATGCTGATCAATCTAAACTAACGGTGCTTGCATTAAGGGAAATCTGGAAGTCAGAGACTCCCAAAAATTGCCCTGGGACTTCCAAAACTCAAAAATTGCCCTGGGACTTCCAAAACTCAATGCCAGGAAGTCTGGGACTCCCAACTTTTAAAGATATTTAGTCATTTATAACAAAATTTTAGAATGAATTTATGTGTTATTTAGCTTAAGAATGGCGGTTGTACTCCATGAATGAGAGTTTAAGAATATTGAGGTTGAATTTCTGAAAGTCAGGGAAAAAATTTGATCACCAGGACTTCCACATATTAGAGCTAGGAAGTCCTGGGACTTCCTGATTTTCACAGTTAGTGCAAGCACTGATTACTAACCTGACTTTCAAGCCTTATGAATCTATTGAGGTGAGATTTATACAAGTACGAGTTAATCTTCCTAGCATGTAAATATTGCATCGGTGGTATGGGAGATGTTATTACATGCATCAGTGAGTGGTCAGTGAGTGGTCAGCCTTAACAAAACTGTTTTCAAGATAATACAAAGTGCATTCGACCTTAGCGATAGTGGAATACTCTGGTCATACTTGTATGCCAAGTGGTATATAATTTTTGCTTTTCCATTCCTGCATTCATTCATAGATACGTGTGTTTTTTGTCCTTCTGTGGCATTTAAGCCATCATATTATCAAGGCCTGTTGATGAATAGATGCTGGCAGGGTGTATACATGGCCCACTGGTCACGTTGTCTAGTGTCTCCACAAAAATATTTTGTGGTTATTAATTAGAATTGCTGCATGGGGTCAATTCTAATGAGTGCCATTAACATACATTTTTATGGAAAAAATAACAAAAAATGTTATTTGAGAATGCTCCTAGTAACCTACAACTAGATAAAACTGTTTTCTCCAGGTTAATATTAAGGCAAAAACCAGAACAAACTAGTTTCCAGAGGTTATTATTTTGACAGATTTTTGACACTGGCCTTCAGGACAGCTAAAATGGACTTGAGTGATAAAATGAAATGAACTCATGTAAAAATGAAATGTACATGATTTTGAGTCAAATATCAGCCAATCACAGTTAAAACACATGTTCTCAAAAGCCAATCAGATTTCATCTTACAAACAGCTCTCTGGCAAGTGTCGTCTGCAAAATAAAAATGGTAGCAAACACAAGGGAGATTTGCTTCACTGAATTCAGAGGATTTAGAGAAAATTCTAACAGAAAAATACTCTAAAAGTACAAAAATGAGCACAGAAACTGCTGTGAAACTCTTCAGTGTGTACATGTACCTTAGAGAAAAGAAACTGCCTGAAAATTTCAAAGCTGTGTCTGCTTCAACACTGGATGACCAACTCTCAAGGTTCTTTGCAGAAGTGAGACAAAGTAATGGAGAAAAGTATAAGCAAACCACATTAACTGCCATAAGACATGGATTTAATAGACATTTACAGCTGAAATCTGCAGGGATGGAAATAGTCAATGGAAATTAGTTCAAGAAGTTTGAACAACTGTTCACTGCTGTAACAAAGGATTTAACACTTACCATGCCATGAGCAAATTCAGCAGACAACATTTTTAGATAGTTTTCCTAGAATATAAGAATAGACATTTCATTGCAAATTGACAATTGTCTTGAAATGTAAAATCCTGTTTTCAAGGAAAAATATGAAAAAAATATTTCAAAATGTTGTCTGCTGAAATTTCTACCCAACAAGCAAAGTGTTTAAGTGTAATGACAAGGGAGGAATCTCACACTGTCCCCCATAATAAAGCCAATGACTATCATATCTGTCTCTAATTTATTTATTTTGAAAGATGATTTTAATTATGTTAAATGTGGAGAACCATCCGAAATCCCTAGTGGTCAGCGTTCCCGACTTTGGATCCCGGGATCCCAGTTCCGAAACCCGCTAGAGGCAGAATTCAGCTCATGACTGTATGGAACCATTGCACAGAGTGATTTTATTATCACCCTTACCTTGTCTTGATGGCCTCGGTGGCTCAGTTGGATGCGCGTCGGACTGGAGACAGGAGGTCGCGGGTTCGACCCCAGCCGAGGTCGGCAACATTCTTTCGTTGGAGATTGATCATGAAATATTTTCTATGGCCATTCTCTCCATTCCACTGCTTCAAGAAGGGCAGTTGTCAGTTTCTGGCGAAAGAATGTGCACAATACTGGTTAACCGCTTAGAGGACTAAGCCTGTCCAGTCCAGTAAACGTGTGGTTAGGTAAACTGACCGCGCTCGACATGACCCCATTGGGTTGACTGGGCTGTAAAACCTCAGCACAAACAAAACCTTGTCTTGATATGGATAAAAAATGTTGATACGGATGTAAAACACCAAATCATGATGTTAAATGTGGAGGTTTGCCAACTTGAAGAGAGTACAGGCTTATAGAGGTGCCCCTGAATTTATAGTAACAATATATGTACAGTTTAGAGTACATAAGCCAAAGTTTAACCTGGTTCAGGATATTTTCTGTGTATTTCAGATGTAATTAAAACTTAAAAAATAAGTCTTTTTTTGTTTTTTTATAAAAACAGTTATTTCAGATTGACTTCAGTTTGGTTGATATCAGAATTTATCAACCCTCAATAGTGATATTCACCTCTGCCTTTTGCCTCAGTGAATATCACCTTTTCGGCTTATTGACTCATATTGACCTTGTCGAAGCCAGTAATTGTATAATATCAATATTTTTGGTTGGACACTACATCATTACTTTTTCAAAGAAACAGGTGGGGGAATATTGCTATGGGCTTATCCATCCATATGTATTGCTTTTGAGACCTCTCATATCTTTGGAACCATGTATACTAGGATTTTGAAATTTCATAGCTGCATTGCTTACTAAATATTAGCTGACCTGTATTTTTTTCTTTTCTGTCAGATACTTTGGGGGTGATCGGGTGGTGCGAAGGTGTCGTGTATCTTACATCACCTGGGCATCCAACTGATATTGGATTACAGTTGGGCAAGGCCTGCTATCCTTGTAGCAGGTAAGGGCAGAGGGGGAATGTTTTTATTTCTTCTGTTTCTTCACTTTCATTCCTGTTCCTCTTTCTTCACTCTTTCATCTCTACTGTCTCTTCTATCTCTTTTCTCCCTTTCTCTGGGAGACATGGCATAATGACCCACAAGGGTTGACGTGTCATTAAACCCCAACACAATCAAAATCTGTCAGATACTTCATGAAAGAGTTAGGCCCCTTTTCAGACTTAGGCATTTTAGAAAAGGAAAATCTTGTAAGCAAAATATCTAGAGAGCCCCTAGAGCTACTTTCATGAAATTTTGCAGGCAATCAGGGATCGTTCTGTAGATGACCTGATTAATTTTTGGTGAAATTCTTTATATATATGTCCAAATTATGCCCTTTTTTAAACTTAAGCATTTTAATGCTTTTGCAACATTTTGTCAGAGTTACATTTTATGCCCCTCTCCAAATTTGGCATTTTGTATGGTCAAGCACTTAGTTGGGGGCATAATATTTTACAAACACATTTCTAGTTTTCCATAAAAATCATATGTTGTGGAAACTCATTAAAATTGCCTTGCCTCTCCAGTCCATTTGGAATTAGTGCCCACAACACACATATATTCATATGAAGAATTAAGAAAAAAAAATCTTTCTGATGTAAAATCATACAAGATGAAACAAGATCTGAATTTCACTGTCAAACCCTTTTTGCAATTGTCATAGCACTAAATCATAAAGATGATTTGCTTCTGTATTACCTTTAATGCTCTGTTTTGTGGAGGGGTGGGATGTAGGAGTTGGAGACCCTTAGTGTAGGCACTGTGGTGTCTCATCTGTGCGGCTGGCCTCGGTGGCTCAATCAGATGCACGTTTGACTGTTGATCAGGAGGTCGCAGGTTCAATCTCCACCAGGTATGGCAACATTTTTCCATGGAGATTGATCATGAAATATTTTCTACCCTTTCCAATGATTCAAGAAGGACAGTTGTCAGTTTCTGGCAAAAGAATGCACAAGTATAAGTAACCACCCAGAGGACTAAGCCTGCTCAGTAAAAGACTAGTTAGGTAAACTGACCAGCTCAACATGACCTTAATAGTGTTGACTGGCTTGTAAAACTCCAACTCAAAACTCAAAAGTCTCATCTTGGTTAACACTATTTGCTGGAATTCAGAATTCAGTGCATTGTATGTAAACAACAGACCCCAAAACTATGCAGACTGGTTTGTACATGTTAACATTGGAGTATGAAAAAAAAAGTGTTCTGCTTCCCAGAGTTTGCCTCATTATGCCCCCAACTTTGAAGAAGTTTCGAAGGCATATTGCTTTGGGTTTATCTGTCCATTTGTTCATCCATATGTCACGCTTCTTA
Organism: Anodontia alba; assembly: GCA_964016985.1. Lineage (NCBI taxonomy): Eukaryota > Metazoa > Mollusca > Bivalvia > Lucinida > Lucinidae > Anodontia > Anodontia alba. The sequence continues at coordinate 117,558,541 of OZ024822.1, read as the reverse complement.
GTAAGCAAAATATCTAAGGAATCACTTGGATTAGGCTCAAGAAAGTTTGCTGGCAGTTTCGAACCAGTGTGTAGATGACCTGATTAAATTTTGGTGAATTTTGGATTACTTTTGTCAGAGTTATGCCCCTTTTCAACTTTGGCATTTTGTATAGACAAGCATAGTGTTTTACAAATACATTTCTATTTTTTTCATGTGTCTGTAGGCCTTTCAACAGTTTGACACAGATGGCAGTGGAGTGGTTGAGGTCAGTACGATCCTGTCGGCCATCAAGTTTATGAATGGCCCCAATATGATGGGAGAACTAGGGAAGAGTATTAGGATGTTACAGGCATGCTCTCTAACTCCAGGTGATACAATCAACCCTCTGTATAATGACATTTGATACAACAACATTTGTTATAATGATAATTTGACAAAGGAAAGCATCATGCATGTAAATTGTATTTAATAGTTCAAGAAACATATATGTCTTGGATATTTGTTAGAATTGCCTCAGTGAGGCAATTCTAACAAATATTCAGAACATGGTCTATGAGGTCTGGATGCTTGCTGCTTGCATTTAGGTTCTACATGTCTTGTAGAGCTTATATAGCAAGCTTTAGACCTTGAGCATTCTGCATAGAAGTAGGAACTGTGAAGGATATGTATTAACGGTGCATGCCCAATTTACCTTTTTGTATGGACGTGCTGCTATGTTAGAACTAGAGCTACTTTGACTGGATTCATAACTCAGCTTTTTGTGTGATTTGAAGCTGAATAAGAGGTAGTATCCATGTAATATTTTTTTATTTCTCTGAGAAAACACACTGTGGGTATTTATTAGAAACACCTAGGTGAGGCATCTCTAATGAGTACCCAGAGGAAAAATGTTTTTGTGAAGAAATCAGAAAAAAAACTAGCAGTTTTTTTGGTTGAAAAAATGCCTCATTTGGAGCTATGACCTATATCTTGGGAGCGGAGGAAGTTTCGAAGGTAAATGTCATTACAGCTTTCTGCTGTCCTTGATGATTGCCATTTTCTTTGACCACATGATGCCACCAGACTTTGCCGAAAATACCGATATGGCCAAAGATCTTATTTATTAGACGAGTCTGAATTTTCTGAGTTATTTTTGAATAAAAAGTATCTGTCTTATTACCAAGTTTTTATGGTATCCAGAGAACATCATTTATCTATCAAATAATCTTCAAGATAGAAGGCAAAATTGCTGGAATATACGTCACCATGACCTTCACCTCATGACACTGAGGTCCGATCTAGGACTTTCTGTGGTTAGATGTTGTTTTTATAACAAATGCATTAGAAGACTTTACAAATGTGTTCTAGATTTTGACCTCCAGTCCGACCCCTAGGCAAGAACCCTAGGGTCAGTATTTACAGTGTATAGAACCAAAGAGGACACTCATAGGCAATCATGTTACAAATATAAATGCTGTCTGACAAGTGACTGCTGAGATATTAAGCATTTGAAAAACTTGCATGTAAGCCTTAAACAGTGTGACATCTTTACAAATGTATCCTAGATTTTGACCTCAGCCCCACCCAGGGTGGTGAGGGGTGGGGTCAAGTACCCTAGGATCAGTGTCCGTGGAATCAAATATAAATAAATGCTTTTTGACAAGTGACTGCTGAGATATAAGCATTAGAAAAACTTGCATATAAAACTTAAACACAGGGTGACGTAAATTTATGTAAATGGGAAGAGAAATGCAGACAGCTGGGGTGACCACAATGGCTCCCCTTGTACTTTGTATAGGGGAGCTAACAATAGTTATATATGGTTGGTAATTTTGATAAATGCAAAATTATAATTACATGTACTAAGCAGAGTTTTCATCATTATTCAGGATTTGTCGATGTTTATTCAGAAGATAAAAATGCCGTCAGCCAGCATGCTGAAAGAATTTTAAAGGTAGGAAGAAATAACTTTTATACCACTTGTGTTTTATTTTTTGGCTTTAATTTTTTTTTTCATTTTTGTCCACTTTAAGAATGCTGCAGAACTCAGATCTCTGTGGTTTAAAGTATCTTTGTTTTACGGCCCAGTCAACCCAATGGGGTTGTGTCGAGTGCAGTCAGTTTACCTAACCACACGTTTACTGGGCAGGCTTAGTCCTCCAAGCAGTTAACCAGTGTTGTGCACATTATTTTGCCAGAAACTGACAACTGCCCTTCTTGAATCAGCGGAAGGGAGAGAATGACCATAGAAAATATTACATGATCAGTCTCCACGAAAGAATGTTGCCGACCTTGGCGGGAGTCGAACCCATGACCTCCTGGTCTCCAGTCGGACGCGCATTCAACTGCACCACCAAGGCCGGCAGGTTTAAAGTATCAGCATTTTTGTTATTTCTTCTGTCAGAGATTATCATGTCTTCATGAAAATAGGTACTCTTAGATCAGGGTTATGTAATTGCATGGATTCAGTTCTATCTACTTCTTTCAGAGGTCAAGAGGAGTGGTGTTCTTTTTCCATCACCATATTATTACATTGCTCCAGCTAGGATTTCAGGGCGGAGGGGTGCCAGATAGGGCACTTTTTGCGTGGTCATTCAAGTATGAGGACACCACGTGTCATGTGATGTGCTCAGTATCAACTCTGAGTAAAATTTTCAGCAGACAACATACTATTTATCTTATCTTTTCCAGAAAACAGGATTTGATATTTCATGCAAATTGTCTCCATTGGAATGCTGTTTTCTGGGAAAAATAAGAAAAAATATCATCAATTTGAAATTGCTGAATTAGCCCAGAGAGTGGTTTACATTAATATTGATAACTTTTTAACTTTGGTCCGGTTTGAATGAAATTTTCACCAAAATGTAGGGTTTGATGTCTGAAGTTGGAAGAAGCCAGTAGGCAGCTTTAAAAGGGCAGAGGGGCGGCAGAAATGGGCAAGAGGGGCGGCCCACCCCTCTGTATATGGCTAGCTAGAGCACTGTATTAGATAACCACTGATTCTGTTAGAGGGAAGCAAAGGCCATGAACTAAATGCAGGATCCTGGGCTTCCCTGCCTGCATATGCAATAAGGGCACTTTTCCCATGATGTGCAGTCAGAGATAATCCAGTGCAGATTTTCTTTTTTGGTCTTACCATTTATGATTCCTTGAGAAAGTTCAAACTTATTTTTGACTGCCAGCTTCTAAAGTTTTTTTTTTTTACTTGATTAATGGAAAAATTACAAAAAAAACAACAACAAAAAAAAAAACAACAAACAAACACATTCTCTGTCATAGCTCTTGATAAGGTGCTTTTTTCAGCCAAAAAGTATCTATATTTTTCTTATTTCTCCACCAAAACATATGTTGTGGGTACTCATTAGAAGCAGCTTGCCGAGGCACCTCTAATGAGTATCCACAACATATGTTTTCATTGAGAAATACCAAAATTGTTTATCTTATACCCACTCTTATCTAGACCTATGTTCTACGTATAAGCTAACATGAAGCTGTGATGTTTATATGTATTAACGGTTTCTCTGCAATTTTCAGTATCTGCTGAGAAACCGAGCTCCAAGTTCCAGCTTACCATTCCCATATCTGAATGGCTTCAACAATACTTCCAGTATGAGGCTCTCTGTGTTGAAAAACACCTTTAACAGCTTAAAAGATGCCAGTGAGTATATGTACTCTCATAGCTCTAGTGGGTACATCAGGTAAATATTTTTTCTTATTTCTCCACCAAAACATTTGTTGTGAGTACTCATTTGAAGTGCCTGCTGAGGCTTTTTTAATGAATACCACAACATATGTATTTTGGGAGAAATAAGAAAAATATCAGTACTTTTTCAGTTCGAATGGAGCTATGGTACACCATACGGACAACTTGAGATTGTATCAGCAACACTCCAGATAATAGATAGATTTTTTTTTTATCTAAATTGGCCGTGCCAGATAAATCTTCTTCAGGCAGATGTGGACAGCGGATGCCCAGATCAGCCTGGATGTCAGTGCAGTCTGATCAGGGTCTTCACTGTCCACTAATAGAATCTTTGGATGCTATAAAATATATCAATGGAGAGCAAATGTCCTGATTAAACTTAGTCCATGCATTGGATGAATCTGAATCTGTGCATTTTGCACATGCTTGAAGACACTTTTTGCTTGGCAGGGCTATATAATGTTTGGGTGCAAAAAATATCTGGATTCTATATCCGATATGGGGATGAAAAAAAAACAACAACACAGATTCTCCTACCCATCCTCTGATTGGTTTTTGCTGTGACATGTGTAAAATTACACTGGCTTTTTAACTTCATAATACATTAACCTATAGATAATGTGCTATTCTCTTCTGTTTTCACACCTTCCACAGAAAAAACGACCTTTCAATCGTTAATTAAAGTCTTAAACCAGAAGGTCTCTTAGGCAGTTACCTGTGTGACGTAACTCTTCCCGCTCAATTGACCACGTGTCAGTTTCTTTTCTGTGGACAAAGAAATTCAACAAGGATTATTTACCTGTGATAGAAATTTGGATTATTTCTTTCCTCACGGATAAATTTCTGTATCCTTGTGTTTCTTTTGTTTATTTATCACTCCTTTCACTTTCTGTGTTATTATTTAAAATTTTCAATTTTCGATTTCATGTATTTTTTGACTGGTCTTTTTCCACATGCGTTTTCGCGACTCTCGCTATTCGGCACAACGCTCGTGCGCGATCGGTTCGATAGTCGTGTTTATATATGCAGAATTTTTTTTTTGTTCTTTTCGTACCAGGTTATTCAGCAATTACGATATGTTTTTCCTGGACTTTTATTTGCAGAGATCTTCAGTTGGCTAAAGATTCTCATGGTGGAGAAGCTGATTGTAAAGAACTTGTCAACCCTTGATGGGTTATAAGACAATTCTTTACTGATGGGAGCCCCACCCCATATGGCTATACCGGGGTAAGACCCATCAAGGTGGCATCTTTGGGTACTTAGTATCCGATAAAGTCTAAGTCCACCAGTCACCAGTCACCGGTCATCCAGTCACCAGTCAACCAGGCACCAGTCAATCAGCTTCACCAGTCACCAGTCAACCAGGTGCCAGTCAACCAGTCACCAGTCACCAGTCATCCAGGTGCCAGTCAACCAGGTACCAGTCACCAGTCACCAGTCAACCAGTCACCAGTCAACCAGTCACCAGTCACCGGTCAACCAGGCACCAGTCAACTAGTCTCCAGTCAATAATTTAATTATTTTCTGGAAAGACTTAGTTTTTGACATATTTCACCGGACAAAATAGTCACGTATACTAACTTCCGGTCATTATGTCTAATTATTAAAAATTTTTCACCAGGCAAAGTATCAGTAATATTTCTGATACTTATACCCGGTCATATTATTATATTATTTCTGATTTTTCACCAGGCAAACTTTTACAGAAAGTGTCTGGTCAATTTTTGCCTAATAATTAATTATCATCGGGGGAAAAAGTTTCGAATACTTGTGCCTGCTCAGTTTTTCATATATAATCTCCCTTTTTCATCGGACTAGAGTTACGAATACTACTATCCGATCAATTTGTCAAATTACTTGTAACTTTACCGGGCAACAGTTAGGAATACTAGTGTCCGGTCATTATGTCGGGTAACTAGTGTCAAAATAGTGATCACTAATTCCCGAACAATCTATTATCGTTCATAGAGCTCCATTCATGTTTAAGTCAATGGATATAGGTTATTAAGTGAAATACATAGTAACTTTTCATACATAAAATTCTGTACAGTCTTTCCCGAATCAGACTAGAATCTTTAATATTCCACTGACTTATTATAGGAGTGTAATTCCATTAATATTTTAAATTAACTTATGTTTTATCTCTTTTATCCGCTAGAAAGAGTTAAACTTCCGATTATAACAAAATTTTTACCGGGCAGCAGTTCGTAGACTAGTGCCAGGTCATTCAAATTATGTTTTATCTCTTTCATCCGCTAGAAAGCGGTTAAATTCCGGCTCTAACGAAAATTTCATCGGGAGGCACTTCGTAGAGTAGTGCCAGGTCATTCTGACGAAATTCCACCGGGCAGTAGTTTCGTAGACTTTGTGTCGGATTACTAGTGTCCGAGTAGTAGTCACTAGTACTCGCTCAACATATATTTATTTATTAACCACTATAGACATGTATAGTCTTGGGTTATAGGTTATTGAATGACAGCGATGGGTTCTAATACCTAGTAGCCACTTATATTGTTGAATTCTGTCCAGTCACTTTTGAACTTGACTTAAATTCTATATATATATTTATTATTGAAAATGAATTAAGAATTATCGGTTACGATCAAATTCGCAATTCATTCACTAAGTGTAGAAGATACTTCCAGCTATAATTATATCTCTTTTATTCGCTACAAAGAGATTAACTTTTTACATATTCACCTTATTCGGCTCTAGGGCAAAGGTGAACTATAAAACTATCGTTATTTATAAGAAGAAAAATATACACGAAATCTAAAAATTTTTCTTCTTTCCTCCCTTGTTTTCTTCTACATGCTCCGATATGTAATCAGCATGTAATCTAAGGAGTAAATTGACAAGAAAGTAGCAATCGATCTTTTCTACTTTCTACTAATTTTTCATTCTTAAGATATCGGAAATTTACACCAACCAGATAAATAAATTAACAGTTTTATTTATTTATTCGCTACCTCTCTAGATTACTACGATTTAAAATTCTAGTTGAGGTACATATTTTCCTTTTGCCTTTTCTACATGGAAAATAGTTGATCTGATATGCTATTATTCTATTTTATACTATCTTTTGATTGGTTATATAAGAGTCTAGGTCAGTCGTGCTCTGTCTAAACTCTGCTATAAAATAATAAATAAGAAGAAAATCTTATATTTAGGCATAGATATAATTCGATACGTTCTTTACTTTGCCTGTTTTATTTTTTCTTCTGGGTCATTTAAGACTACGATAGCAATATACCAGATATTTTTGCCTCAGTAAGAATCTATTACGCCGAAGATTCTTCATATTGGAATAATAATTTTATTATGATTATAATTTCTAGACCCAATTAATCCTTGTATATTATAGGTCTACTTTATCTTATTGAGGAATAGTTTTGCTTCGACTAGCTCTATACCTCTAATATTTTATTTGTAACTAGAGTCCATGTCAATCAAAATTTTCTTGCACTTTGGTATTGACAATGGATACATATTTAGTAAAGGCATTAATTATTCAGTACGTGACAGATTATTATTGCCTAAATTAGATATTATATACAATACTTTCCTTTTGATATTTTTTTTATTGACTTTGTAACTATTCAGAAACTGCCAAAGTCAATCATTTCCTTCCTCTAAACTTACCGAAGCTCTAGATTATGTTGATATATATTTTTGATATATGCTTAGAGGTTAATTAACGAGAGTTTACCTCATAATAGCAGATATTATTATATTCATATTAATCAATCTATAGTCTAGGCTTAGACAAAAGGGAAAACATCCTTAATTACGAGCCGGTAAAGAATTAAGACACACTTAATTATCTCTTTACCCCTTCTTTATGTTTACATTCGTTAAAGGGATCATAGTAATTCTCGCTAAGAGTTCAAGTTCAGTTTGCGAATAATGCAAAGATTAATATCTTGATTTCCAGTCTGCATCAAAAATGGTCTATATATATATAGATAAATATCTTTTCCGAAACTGGATATTTATTTATTTTTCCACACAATAAGTCATTTCAAGACGTTTCGATGATTTTGAAATGCACTGTTTTAATTTATAATATAGAATATGTTTATATTAACTTCACAACTTAGTAAGTGCTGCACCTACGTTTCTGGTCAGATCTTACTTTTGTGATACGTTTTTGAACATACTGAAAGTTTCTCCGATTATACATTCGGTAAATAAACTTTCGAGTAGTATTTATGCTTTTAAACATTCAGATTATTTGATAATAGTTGGAGATAATATATTATACCGATATTTATATATCTATCTTCATTATTTATCTTTCTTATCTTACTTTTAAGTTAGATTGACCTTCTCGCTACGTTCCAGGTTTAAATCTAGCTAACATTGTGGACCAGTCACTTGTTTATTTCCTAAACAATATTTTAACATTTTCTCAGTATTCAGAGCATAACGACTTCATGAATACTTGGAAATAATTCAATTCTACGCTTGTTAAACTAAGCCTAAAACAAGCCCTAGTTTTTTAGAATGGATATTATCCTTCGATTCAGTTCATGGAGATACATCCTTTTAGATCCCATTATCTCTATTTCAATCATACAAAATTCTAATGACTAAGTACTCTTTTTCTACGTACGAATACAGAATATCGAGTCACTGTTGCTGCATATTGGTTAAAGATTAAACAAATTTTATCTTAAACCTATATGACGTTAAATTAATTATTATCTCTTTCATATACATGTTTTTACCCTTCCGTCAAGGATCGTGGTAATAATATTATTTTATTACTCTCTATGGTTTACGCATAGATCTCGAGAGTATATATATATGTATATATATTTTCTTCCTGAATTCATTTGCGAGTATGTAATTTGATATTTCAGGAATTACCAATTATGCAGACATAGATTTTATTCTATTAATATTCAATTCTAAAAATTTGATTGAATATTTATCTATAAAATTTCTTCGCAGTAATTTTATAGCGAGTTATATGTTTAATAATTCCTTGCTTAATAAATAGTTACGCTTAACCTTTTATTTATAGCAGGAATTTTGTTCCGTAGTATAATTTTAATTTAGTATTCATATATTTCTTACTATTCTTAAATATGCGTATAGAATAGTAATACTATCTCTTAACTTATAAATTAAGTGTTTTTTGAGATTATTAATCAGTATTATTGTATAATCTTTCTTCAGAGATTATCACACTATTACTTTTTCTTTGAGTCCTTCTCTTTTTATGAACATTTTGATTCGTCATTTCAAAGTGGATTTTTTAACATTTCTTGATTTCCATGATTATTTACTCAGGAGTACTTTTCATGGCATTCTTCTGGTATAGAAAGATTCTATCCAGCTTATTTATTATTGCTTAATCTTATCAATACGGTAAGATTTATCCAAACTATGACCGTCCTACAGTTAGCTGCGATCAACCTTATTCTTATCTCTCTTATTCTCTGTCAAACTCTTAAGTTATGATGTTGACAGTTTCTTCTTTATTATTTTGTCAGGACATCAAACGCTTTTATATGTCTATGACAAAACTAATTATCAATGGTTTAGGTTGTTTTTTCTTCCCAGCAGTTTTATGCAAACTCTGTATTATTTTATTGCTTGACTAAAAATTCGTAATACAATTAGTCTAGCAATAGTTTTAACCATTATGTTTGTCTATACCTTTTTCTTTTGATGGATAACTTAGTTATAGTTAAGTTAACTCCATCTACTTTTATTATCTCCCCTTCTTTAATTTGATCAAAGGGAAATAATTATACATTATGGTTATTTTAAGTCTGTGTCTGTTCATCGGAAACTGTCCTGTCGCTCCAATTAACAGAATCTAATTAGTTTATAATTCTAATAGCTTAGACTATTACAATTACATAGCTTCACATATCTAGAATTTTATCCAAAATATCTACATATGTCAGGTATCTATAGGAAACTCCACCGAGTAGACTTTTCCTTATTTATTCAAGACCCTACATAGACTACTTACAGTGTATGGTCTTGGCTTTTTGTTTTACAAATTTTGTTTTGAAAATATTTCTATATTCCTAGCTTACTTTGCGATGGAATATTTATGTTATGTCTCAATGACTCCTTTTTCTTTTTGAAGCCAATTGTTGTTTCCAAAAAAAAAAAAAAGAAAAAAAGAGGGGGGGGGGGGGGGTGGTGCGGGGGGGGAATGTTAGGTCTCTGAGACTTAAGAACTGGCTTCCTCTAGAGTCTACTATTATATATAAGGTTGTTAGATCATAACACCTTAAAGATATGCTATTTTGTGAATCTAGATCATTCTTTCTATTAAATATAGAATTAGAATGTATCTGATTCCTTAGAGTTTCCTGAGTCTTAACCAGAAGTGGTGAGATATTATTGGTGTTAGTATTAGGAGAGCACCTCCCTCCTATTCTGCAAATTCTAGCACATTATCTATAGGTTAATGTATTATGAAGTTAAAATGAAGTTTTTTAAAAGTAAAACATATTTTAACGAGTAATACTTAATCTATAGATAATCAATTATCTCCCTCCGCCCACCCTCGCTTATCTCTCCTAATTGTGTCTATTGTTTTACACATAAAAGAAACTGACACGTGGTCAATTGAGCGGGAAGAGTTACGTCACACAGGTAACTGCCTAAGGGACCTTCTGGTTTAAGACTTTAATTAATGACTGAAAGGTCGTTTTTTCTGTGGAAGGTGTGAAAACAGAAGAGAATAGCACATTATCTATAGGTTAAGTATTACTCGTTAAAATATGTTTTACTTTTAAAAAACTTCATTTTCACATAGGAGATAACAGAGATACCAGACAATGAAATTGTAGGTTAAAAAAAAACAAACAAAGCCTGAACCATGATGTGAGAAATTGTAGATGATGATGACATTTGTGCACAGTAAAGATTAGATCAGACTGCCAATCTACAGTCTGATCAGCCTTTGCTGTAGGCCTGAAGAGAGAGACCTTGGATCCTTGGCTAGCCACAAAGCGCCGAGTGAAGAGTGTAAGACATGTCATACCATATTTACCCTAAGTATTAGGACACCCCAATTCTTTACCATACTTGTTCTAAAACTTGAACAAGTACAATTTACCACCCAATGTGGCTAAAATTTGCTGAAAGAGTGGCAAACTGTTGACCCTGATTAGACGCCGCATTCTGCAGCATCTCATCTGGGTCTACACTGTTTGCTCAGGCCTGTCTGTCTTAATACTTACAGTAAATATGGTAATGTATATGACTTGACACACTTGGTAGATTTTCAATCATAATTTATCCGGGAGATAATTTTTGTAACTTCCAGTTTTCTTTCCTGCACATGAAGCCCCTTCTGAGATCTACGGTACTTTAAAAGGAAAGAATTCGCTTGCAAGGAGAGCAAATTCATTCCTTTTAGATTAGACCCCCTATCAGTAAGGAAGCAAATTCTATTTTGAAAGAGTTGCCTTCCCTAAAAGAGTATTCATTTCCCTAAAGTAATAAATCATGTAGCATTTAGGCTGAGAGCAAATTATAAGGAGTAAAGCTTCACAGCTGAATCATTGGAGGTACAAAAGTGTAACCATTAGGAACCAGTCTCAATGGAAAAAGTAAAAATGACAAAAACTAATTGTGATACATTTTGTACGCATGTTTTGAGAATTTGTGGATGCAGAAAAAACATGGGTAAATAGCATCCTGGCATAAGTACCCATAACATGGAAACATCCAAGTAGCCAAGTGGTGAGTGCTCCTAACTGGACCACAAGGTACCCCGGGTTTGAATCCTGCTAGAGGTGGAATTCAGCTTGTGAACTGTATGCAATCTTACATTGTCATCCTTCATTATCTCAGTATGACAAATAATGTTGAAAGAGCAGTAAAAAAACCAAATCATCATACCTGTAGCATATTTTTCTTTGCAAAAATAACAGTTTCTTTCTGAATACTTACATCTTGCATTATTGTTGTTAACATGTATTTGTAGCTAAAGGTCAGATGTCTGAAGCCTCTTTGTCTGATGGAGAAGAAGTGAGGCTATTAAATCCATGTTATAGTTCTCTAGAGGTGTCCACCAATCCTTCCGATGCCTATAGGTAAGACTAGTGCTATGAAATCCTAGTAGGGCAGCATATTAAGGGGAATGGAATACACTTGATAGATTTTCCACCATTTTTATAAGGGAGGTAACTTCTGTGACTTCTTATTTGTTTTATTGCACATAAAACCACTTCTGAAACAGGGTCTACTCTTACAGGAAAGATTTTTGTCCCTTTGGAATAGACCCCTTTTTAGAAGTGGACAGGCCTCGGTGGCTTAGTTGGATGCGCGTCAGACTGGTGATCGGGAGGTTGCGGGTTCGACACCCGCCAGGTCGGCAACATTCTTTTGTTATTTGATCTTGAAATATTTTCTCTCCCTTCTGCTGATTCAAGAAGGGCAGTTGTCAGTTTCTGGCAAAAGAATGTGCATAATACTGGTTAACGCCTTAGAGAACTAAGCCTGCCCAGTAAAAGTCTGGTTAGGTAAACTGACCATGCTCGACATGATTCCACTGGGTTGACTGGGCCGTAAAACCTCAACACAAACAAAGAAGTGGACAGATCCATCCCCTTTAAAATTGAATTGTGTGTTTTAATGTACAGGGCTGTCGAAATCATATCACATCTGTATACAGAGACTACTGAAGGGAATGCCATCAAATTTTGCACAAATATGAAAAAATAGTTACAGGATTCTTTGTATGCATGAATGAGATTGGAAGGTCTTGGTCATAGTTGCAGATAAAAGAACATCAGACTGATTTGGCTTGAGGAGAATTGATACAATTCTAAGGTAAGCAGCTCTGGCAAAATTATTTTACCTCCCATCTGAAAAATGGTCTACTCTAAAAGGAAAGAATTGCTCCCAAGGGGAGCAATTCTTTCGTTTTAGAGTAGACCCGTTTTAGAAGGGGTATGCTCAGAAGAGCAAACAGGAAGTCACTTGTAGAATATTTGGAAACCTGCCAAGTGTATCCAGACTCTTAAGGTAGGGCTGGGGCCTGTTCTTGTAGCTGGTGGTGGAGTAGGTGCTGTTTTAATTTATAATTATTTCCTCTGGTCTACGAAGTCTTTTCCTCTCTTTTTGGAGATGGCTCAGCATGATTGGAATGTTGTTGACAGGGCTGTTAAGCCTTAAGTCAAGTAATCATTTAAATGCTGCTATTCTAATGTCGGCTATTACAGTAGTTGATTCTATAGATATAGAGGAGTTGCTTTTTATACACTGCCACATGATAGTGGAGGGGTATTATGGTTTCATGTTGGTCATCCGTGTGTCAGTCCATCTGTCATATATCTGTCTGTCCATGTTTTCCTTTCCGGACTATAATGAGTAAATATCAGTTGATTTTCACCAAACTTGGTACATGTATTTGCTTTGATATTGTAGATATCAGGTTTAGGATTGCTAATGGGCAAATTTCGTCCAGTTATCTGCCCACCACATGATAGTGGTGGGGTATTATTATTTCATGTTTTTATTTTTCAATGAAAAAGCATAAATTATTTTTCTTATTTCTCTAAAAAAAACTTATGTTGTAGGTACTCATTAGATGTGTCCTGGCAAGCCATTTCTAATGAGTACACACAACATAGGTTTTTTGTGGAGAAGTAAGTAAAATATTTATCTGGCTATCATTTTATACATAGCTATGGTTTCATTGAACAAATCAGATACCGCAATAGCATATAGTTGGTATTCTCAAGTGACTCTGTTTAACTATCTAATCTGGGTCTGCTCTGTTGTTATTGCATGTCTGTTGAAATATTTAAGGTGTGTATGGTATATCTCATAAATGATGTAATTATTTCTGTTGGTTCTGTTTCTTGTCTTTCAGACTGACAAATGGTTTACCAAACACATTCTGGCAGTCTGATGGAGCAGCTAGATCACATTGGATTAGGTCTGTATTCTACTAGAATTAGACTTGCTGAAGTTGTCAGCTTTCAATTTTGTTCTAATTAAGTTCTTCATTTAATCATATTAAGCCCTAGCTCCATATATAACACTTTTTTTTTCAGCAAAAAGTATTGATATCTTTGTTATTTCTCCATAAAAACATGTGTTGTGGGTACTTGTTAGAAGCACATCATTGAGGCAATTCTAATGAGTACCCACGACATACGTTTTCATTGAGAAATAACAAAAATAAATTTCTGGCTACTCCTCTTATCTGGAACTTTTAATTTGACTATTCCTGAATGAAGGCCTGACAAAAATGTACCACATTTTACCTGAGCCCAGTTGTTCAAAGCGTCGTTAGCTTAACGAGCTCGTTAAGGGTCATTTCGTTAACTGTTTTAGCAGATTCAATACACAATATTCTGATATTTTTTGCTGAAAAAATGTGTCACATTTTTTATAGTGAAAAAATTCAACATATTTGCGTATCACTCGATGTAAATTTTAACGAATCGTTAACTAACAATGTCGTTAGCTTTGAATAACTGGGCCCTGTATGCAACTTCAGTACAGCATTTGCAAGACTTATTTCACAATAAATGCTTATGAACAGGTGGTGATTATATAGGATTCTGAAGAAAAAAATGAATAAAAGTACACCTATTCAAATTGCGATAAAATCCAAAGAAGTACAATGAAGATATTTTTACAAATACAGGAATTTAAAACAAAAAATGCTTCAACTCTCTGCGAAGTTATAAATATTATGTAAGGCTTGATTAGACATGAAATAACCTCATGGTAGGTTAAAGTTTGAAGAAGTGACAACAACTAAATATTTTCTATATTACTGCTGAATGAACATTAAGATCCTTCAGACAATTCCTTTTGTCAGATACACAAAACTGGTTTCTGTCCAGGGTATGGGACCACACACAAACCAGTGCAGTTTATCACACCCTCCTCACCTCCCCCCACCCCCCTCCTACAAACACACAGATTTCTGAGAATTGTGATGGCCAGATTGTTATAAGCCAGTTTTTCACTTCATATTTTGATCTAAGAGTATTTAAATCTTGCAACACTCTTTATTTTCTAGGTTACACATGCGGTCAAATGTTGTGATAAAAAATCTCAGTATTTCTGTGGCTTCATCTGACTCCAGCTACATGCCTGAGCAAATATCTGTTACAGCAGGTAGAAACACAAGAAATTTGAGAGAAATCAAAGATGTCAGAATTCCTAGGTGAGTACAGTTTGAGTTATGACACACAAAAAGAACCGAGGTTATAAAACTTTTTTCATGCTCAGCTAGGCTGAGCATGAAATTTGTCCTACTAATAAATCTCAAATTACTATCAATTGCAAATTCTTTCTTGCTAAATGTAGCTAAGCATGAAAATTTCTCTGCTAATAAATATGAAAATGCCAACTATTGTTGGCATTTTCATATTTATTAGCAGAGAAAATTTCGTACTCAGCTTAGTTGAGCATGAAAAAAGTTTTATAACCTCAGGCCCAGCCTCAGCGCATACTGTATTTACCATAAGTATCCAGACAAAGAGGCTGGAGCAAACAGTATAAGCTCAGTTATGATACTGCAGAAGGTGGTATCTGATCAGGGTCTGCACTGTTTGCCATTCATCCAAGGTTTTAGACACAACAGCAAGAAGTAAAATGGACTTGTTCAAATTAAAGGACAAAAATGGTAGGCATTTAAGGCTTCAGAATACTCATGGTACATACGGTAAGTATCCTTTACTTCCACTTTGGATTACATAGGCCAGACCATGCTAGAACATATCTTCAGGCATGTGCGTACAGTGAATGCCCTGATCAGACTGCGCATTTGCACAGTCTGATCAGGGCATTCACTGTCCACTAACAGAATCTTTGGCCACTACAGAATGTATGAATGGAGGGCAAAGGCCCAGATGATTCTTTGCGCATGTGCAGGATGATCCAAATCTGTGCATTTCATGCATGTTCAAGGGCGCTTTTTTGCTTGACGTGGCCTACTTGATGTCGTGTGCAATACATGTATATACAAGACACTTCTAATGAGTACCCACAACTTTTTTTCGTGGAGAAATAAGAAAAAATGCAGAAGCACTACTAATGAGTACCCGCAACATATGTTTTTGTGGCAAAAGAAGAAAAATATTTGATACCCACTCTTAACTAGACCTATGAATGATCTCTGAACAATATCAAACTTTTTGGTAAAGAACATTTTAAAATATATGGGCCACAATGTGAGAAACATATGCACCCAGTGAAGACTCTAATCAGCCTGTGCATATGTGCAGTCTGATCAGAGTATTCATTGTCCACAGCAAGAAACTTTGCATCCTTGGCTATCCAAAATGTGCTTAGTAAAGGTTCTGAGCAGATTGTACAAATGTGCAGGCTGACTTGAATCTTCACTGGATGCACATGTCTGAAGTTATGTTTTCTGATGTTGCTGCACATGTCGTAAAGTTGGGTAGTAATCATGTATCTGGTTACTTTAATAATCCACTCTAGCATTGTTTGGCAATAATTTGCAGAAAAAAAAATGACCTAATCTGTTTATTCATAGTTGATCAAATGCACTTCTGCTTCTGCTTATGCTTGAATATAGTGTAGGGCTTGTTACAGCATTGACACACCGGGGAGAGAGAGCTATGCTGTTTAGTAGCACTTGGAATGAACCTCTTTGAAGCCCTCAACTGTCTCTGCACGCACAATTTCAGTTTCCAATTGGTTCCATTCAACTACAGTCTTTACGAAGAACGAATCTTTCAACTGCTCAGTCTTAGAGTTTTCAACTTCACTGATCGTTTTCAACACTATGCCTTTCAGCAATGTTTCTGGCGATGTGATCCGTGAACTGTCTTTATTTGATTTGTCTTTTAGGTTTTGTTGTTTTAGAAAGGCATTAGGGGGTATAGCCGGCACTAGCCCCTTGACCACTTTGTACAGAAATACGAGTCTGTTGAAGCTGCATTGTTGTTCCAGAGATGACAGCTCAAGCATTTGCAGCATTCCTATAACACAACCTTCTTTGTGGATTCTATAATCACCAGTTATAAAATGGACAGCCTGTCTTAGTACACATTCTAATTTGTCGATGTCCTGTTGTAAATAAGGGTCCCAAATAATTGAGCCATAATCCAAGGCAGATCTAACCAGTGATAGGCAAGCACTTTTGCTTTTATCTTGAGGAAAACTGCGTAACTTCCGTCTCAAGAATGCTGATGTTGAATTTGCCTTTTTTGTGATTTTGGTTATATGAGTTCCATTTCAGATTGTCCGAGAGAGTAAGTTCGAGATAGAGGTTTTCATTTACTTGTTGAAGGATGTTGTTACAAAGGGTGTAGAAATGTGACGATTTGTTGTTTATACTCATAATGTAACATTTCTTTGCGTTGAATCGCATACCCCACTTGTTTGCCCATTTTTCAAGCTCTAGCATGTCCTTTTGCAGTTCAGCATGGTCCTTTTGTGATTTTATCTTCCTGTATAACAGGCAATCATCCGCGAACAAACAAACTTGTGATGAGACAGCTAATGGCAGGTCATTTATATGGTATAAGAAAAGCAAGGGCCCCAGTACAGTCTCTTGGGGTACCCCTGAGTCCACTGATACTTTCCCAGATGCCTCTCTGTCCACAACCACTTGCATGATCCTTTTTGTAAGGAATGTCCAAAGCCAATGATGAAGGGGTCCAGTTATGCCAAAGCTCTCTAATTTCAACAGTAATTCTTCGTGAGCGACGGTATCGAAAACTTTGGAAAAATCCTAAATTATTACATCTGTTTGTGAACCTTCAACATTATAGTGAAGCAACTAATTTAAAGTTACTAGTAGTTGCATTTCAGACAAGTAACCAGAATGAAATCTGTGATTGAGGTTCATCAAAATGTTACTATTTTCCAGGTATTAATAAACATTTACAAATGATATGCTCTAAAAGTTTACATGAAACTGATGTCAAGGAGACCGGTTGATAATTTTCTGCCAGGTGAACATCACCCTTCTTAAACACAGGTGAAATGGTTGCATTAGTCCAGTCTGTAGGTAACTCTCCACTGTCAGTGGATTTCTGAAAGATTTCACTGAGTCCTGGGGCTATGTGCTTAGCACACTGTTTTAATATGACATTTGAAATATCCAGTCCTATTGCTTTTGATGTGTTTATCTTTTGGAGGAGTTTTATGACACCAGCTACAGTGATTTTAAGTCCAGGCAGTTCAAACTTAAACAGTTTTGGCAGTATGGGTAAGATCCTTTTCCCCATTTTGTTGAACACTGAATAAAACTGTTCAACTAATATCTGGGCCTTAACTTTATTGTCACTATTCATATTTCCTTTCACTTTCAATGGGGCCACTCCTATGTTATCTTGTCATTTTGATTTTATATAATGCCAAAATGGCTTACAGTTATTATTTTCAAACCCCTCTTGAATTGTCTTGTTTACATAGTCTGTTTCTGCGCTTTTAAATTCCTTTTTGCAAAGTTTCTGATACTGTTTAAATTCGTTCCTCTGCTTTGATTTTTTGGCAGAAGGATAGAGCCTTGCTTTATTATGTGTCATTCTCTTTAAGTTTTCTATTAAACCACGGCACTGTATTTTTCTTCTTGAATTTGTCCATAGCTTCTTAGTATTCCAGTTTTGAAAATACTCCAAAGGTCTTCTATATTCACTTCATTTTTAGTCATGGAAATGATACTATTTGAAAGCTTTTCACATGCTTTATATATCTCCTCCCAATTTGCCTTTAAGAATAAGTAGACTTTCCTGGGCTTTTGTTTATTATAAACAGATTTTATGTCTGAGTCAGTCACTATCATAACATGATCACTAATTCCAGGGATACTTTGTGAATTTTTGACAAGGGAAGCATTGTCCATGAAAACTAAATCTGAAACATTTTCATTTCGGGTAGGCTGATTATGCACTTGTGTTTAATAGATAGGTCGATCAGGGCTTGTTGAACTTCTCGATCTTGTGCCTTAGGTCAAACTGTAAGAGTGTCCCAGCCTATACCCTGGCATTTAAAATCTTTGGCTAGGAGAATATGTTTGCTTTTATTACTTCCAGATAACTTTTTCAAAGATAAATCCAATTTTATTATGTCTTTAAGGTTCCTGTGTGGCATATAGAAAGATAATAAATACAAATCCTTGTTTGTTTTCATTTTAACTTTAGTCCATTCAATTTTACAATCTGTTAAGAGGTGTGTCTGTTCATCTGCTATTAAAGTCTTTCTCACACTAGTGAAAACCCCGCCTCTGTGAGACATTCTGTCATTTCTGTGGATGATGAAATGGTTTGGGAAGATCTATCTAGTTTTGATGGCATTTTTAGCAGGCTCTTTTCCTGGTCTGACACCTTTAAGCCAAGATTCAGTTCCACATATTAAATCTGGTTTTACATAAACCAAGGCTGCTGTGAATTCAGACTTATGCTCGCGTATACTGCAACAATTTATGGTAAGCAATCTTGGGATGTTTTCTTTGGTAAGAAGTTCATACTATGACTTTTAGAATTCTCAGTCTTACTATGACTTGTGCTGAACCCCAGTGAGGATTTAGATTTTGTTAAGCTGACTTTCCTTGGTTGTGGGCTACTGGTGTGGAGGGGGCTAAACAAGCCTGTTGAATCCAATGAATCAATTGATATATCCATTCCTGAAAGTGGTGAGAACATAATTATGGTGTAAAGTTTGTAGCTGCTGAAGGTAAAAGTATCTATGTTTACACTTTTGCATTTGCAGCAGAGCCAGGCCACACTAGAACATTCTAGTTATTCCATTTCTTTGGTACTTATGTCACCACATGACTTGTGCAACCACACTCATCACAACAGACTCCTTGATCAGTCCAGGTTACTGGGCATTCTCAGTATCCACATGGGAAAACCGATGCATTCCTAGGCCCCGGGTTGCATTCAATATCACCAGAAAGAATGATCAAAAGTATCAATGCACTGCACTGGTTTATCTTTGGGGCCTATGGGGTAAAAATATTGATGAATTCACAAGTTTTTGTTTCCTTGCAGGAAAGTTTCTGATAAGGTTCAGTCTCGGGGTTTTGATAGACAACACTGTAGCTAGTGACTTTCTGTCAGTGAAATCAGATTTTTCAGTCCTAAAGACAGTCAGGCAAATGACCAATATCAACAAAAATAACACCAGGATGTGAGAATCATTCAAGCTTGACCTTTTCATGGGGGCAGCCATCTTGAATTTGTGTAAACAGCACCTCGGTCGAGGGGCATTTGACCGGTTAATAGACAGTTATAGGCACATATATTATATCAGTACTGAGCAGTAATAATTTCTTTTGAGTTCCAAACAGAAAATTCTCTTGAAGAGTGAAAAGATCTATGTGTTTGCAGCTATTTTCCCCTCAAATTTTTGTCTTCTTTGGAAAAACAAACTACTTCCGTTCGCGCATGCTCTCTCCATGTATGCTTCTATAAACTTTACTTCTTTTTCAAGTCATGTCACAGGTGAAGTGGAACTGTTGAAGAATGCAAAGACTCATTATCCAAGTAAGTATTTTTGTTTTGCTGTCTCCCATGTAGTTTACCTATAAGCTGATGAATTTAAATAACGGTAGACAACATTTTAAAATATTGTTCACAGTAAATAATATTTGATATTAATCCCCAGGCTTTTCAAAGAAAAAGCGGGTATATTGTGATACCCCTGTCTGACTGTACGTCCGTATGTCCGTCCATACATCCGTCTGTAATGTCACACCATTGCTTCTAGACCATTTAAGCTAGAATCACGAAACTATGGTTAGACTGGAGGAACACATGCAGAATTTTGATGTAACCCTTGGGGGCAGGGCCGGGGGGTGTGGGGGGGGGGGGATGGGGTGGGGGGTGTGGGCCCAAAGGGTCCAAAATCCATTTTGTACATGCCCACAGGGCAAAATTTTTGCACCACTGTATTCTACCTTTCATTACCTTTGATTTTATATGCAGCATGACTATGTTTGTACAAAAATATTAGCATATATGCCATATTTAATGATCAAAGTTTTAAGGATACGTTATCTAATCACATCATTAGTTTTGAATAATTGGGCCCTGGTAAGCTAGGTAATTTCACCCGCCTTGACACTTGAAAAGCTTGATATATCCAGAATGCAGGAGAAAAGAAAAGTTTAAATTACATGCTGAAAAGGCTTAAACCCAATCCATGTAGGTAAAGAATCCTACACCACCATGTTGCTAAAGCCTGCTTTTAAGCACAAGTGTATTAACATGGAATGCTAGGTAAAGAATTGAGCAGATGACTTTTGATTCCACCCTTCCCACAATAGGGATTGATATTTCATACAGATTGTCTGACCATACATATATCACCATTATCTGGATACCCTTATGGAGCTATTCTGTCTCCTTTGTTTGAAGACATTTTGCATCAAATACTTTCTGGGTACATATGAAAAAAGAAAAATCTGTTGACTACTGAATTTACTAAGATATTGCTAAAGATTTATACACCTACATGTATGCATATTGTAAATACCCAGTCGAATATAGATGGTTCCTGGCACAGATCCTGACCAGTCTGCTCTGCTACTGGTCTGGGTTTTATTGTTCAAATACAGGAAGGTAATGGTTGACTTATTTATCCTTGCAGTTGTACAGATCAACATAAAGAGGTGTAGAAATGATGGCTGTGATACAAGAGTTCATGGGTTAAAAGCTGTTGGCTACAAGTAAGTGGATTTTTGTATGACATAACCCTTAAAGCACTAATCACAACTGCAGCAGACGATGAATTACAACTGCAGCAGACGATTTTTTTTGTTTTGTTTTTTTATTTTGTATATTTCAAAGAAAATAAGACTTGGCATTTCATGTGAATCATCTGCTTAGCAGATGATTCACATGAAAAGCCACGTCTTGTTTTCTCTGAACAAAGTTACAAAAAAAAGAAGAAAAAAAATCAAACTGTCTGCTGCAGTTGTGATTGGCACCTTGAAGGGTTAAAACTCAGTTTCTGATTTCGAGATGGGTATTATCTAGTATCCAGAAAAATATTTTTCTTTTTTTATATAACCTAAAAATATACTGTCACAATGGTGCTTCTAATGAGTACACACAACATATGTTTTTGTGGAGAAATAAGAAAAGTACCCATAGTTTTTGGTTAGAAAACATATCTTGTCTGAAGCTATGTATGATTGTGTTTGTAGTATGTCATGGGTAAATCTGTCTCTGAACATAGCAACAGCATGCCCTGGCCAGATTGCAGATGCGCACTGTTTGATCTCAGAGTGCACAGTCCACATAAATAATAGGAGAGGTTTTGTCGTCAGTCCGAGTGTATATACAGAGTTGGCCATCTTTGTATGGTATGCTTATTAGAAACAAGTGTGCCACACAAGTTGTTACATACACTTCTAATAAGTACCCACAATACATGTTTTCATGGAGTAATAGATAAATAGCAATAGTTTTTGGTTGAAAAAAAAAAAAGCCTTATCTAGAGCCTTGATAAAATTTCATAACCAAATTCTTGGGAATTTATTTTATTCCATAAATTAGTTTTATGAGTGAACAGTTGCAAAACAAAAAAAACTGAACAAATAATACTCAGTCCACATACATTAATATTTCACCTGTATTTTCAGGGTGATAAAAGAAGAAGGTATAAGTGTGGCAGACTCAGCGGCAACCTGGTTTCTTCAAGTTCTGGCATCAACTGTGACAGCGGCTATACCAGTAGCACCCATGTTACAGAAAAATATCCTTGATCACTCCAGGTATGTACATGTATAGTATTACAAGATTTGAGTAGGGTCAAAAAGGAAATCAGATATGACAGAAAAAAATCTGATAAAACGTGTGAATTGAATGTGCTTGAATATGCCTTTGTACATTATTTATCTGGTTAAACAGAAGACTTGTTAAGGAGGAGTATTTGATGATAATTCTGAGATAATCTTAATTTCTCCATTAAAACATGTTATGTGGGTACTCATTAGTGGTGCCTTGGCACTTCTAATGAGTACTCACTATACATGTGTTTTTGTCGCACCTGCGTGCTAACGCAGGTGCGATATAGGCGTGCCGTGACCCATCCATTTGTCCGTTTGTCAACAATTGACTTGTGAGCGCAACTCTTACAGTTTTTGGCCAATCATTTTGAAACTTCACAGATGTTTTGGCCATGGCGTGTAGATGTGCATATTGTTTGCTCATAATTCTCAGATTTTTTTTTCAACTTTTTCCGCTTTGTTAACTTAGTCAGTTTTTACCTAAAGCCTTTATAGTCAGTGGGTGTCTCGTGAGTGCAACTCCTCCTACAGTTTTTGGCCAATCATTTTGACACTTCACAGATGTTTTGGCCATGGTGTGTAGATATGCATATTGTTTGCTCATAATTCTCAGGTTTTTTTTCCAACTTTTTCCACTTTGTTAACTTAGTCAGTTTTTACCTAAAACCCTTATAGTTAGTGGGTGTCTCGTGAGCGCAACTCCTCCTACAGTTTTTGGCCAATCATTTTGAAACTTCACAGATGTTTTGGCCATCATGTGTAGATGTACATATTGTTTGCTCATAATTCTCAGATTTTTTTTTTCAACTTTTTTCGCTTTGTTAACTTAGTCAGTTTTTACCTAAAACCCTTATAGTCAGTGGGTGTCTCGTGAGTGCAACTCCTCCTACAGTTTTTGGCCAATCATTTTGAAACTTCACAGATGTTTTGGCCATGGTGTGTAGATCTGCATATTGTTTGCTTATAATTCTCAGATTTTTTTTTTTCAACTTTTTCCGCTTTGTTAACTTAGTCAGTTTTTACCTAAAACCCTTAGAGTCAGTGGGTGTTTAGTGAGCACAACTCCTCCTGCAGTTTTAGGCCAATAGTTTTGAAACTTCACAGATGATTAGGTCGTGGTCTGAAGATGTGCATATTGTTTGCACATAAATCTCAGCAGAGTTAGGGGCCCTTGATTTATGCCCAAAATTGGTTTCCGCTCAATATCTTTTGAAAGAATTGATAGATTAGGATCATATTTTGCATACATATTGTTGTTAACAATACCTAGCTTGGGATTGTCACATGACATTTTTCGTCAATTTTCAGCTGAGTTACTGGTCTTGATTAATGGGCAAAAATGATACCCGCTCAATATCAATATTTTGTGAAAAATGGACAGGTTTAGATCAAATTTTGCAAGCCAATATTCCAAATTTTCTACTTTGTCCATTTTTCTTACAAACTAACCCATCAGTTTCTTGAATACTGCAAAATAGATATTTTTTCAATACAAATAGGAACTTGTATGACTTAATCCCCGCAGGTGCGACATCGCTTTCCGCGGATTTCTTGTTTTATGTAGAAATGAGAAACTTTATCAAAGAATTACCATCGAATACTCCTCCTTAAGTCCTCTGGTTAATGCATATGCATCGTTGACTTTTTGAAATTCAAAGCTTCAAATATTGTTTGGCTGAATTGCACATATGGTGTGCAGTCTGGTTGGAGAATACACTGTATACATATTCCTTAGAATATATCTGGTCATGATTGGTTTGGACTTCATAATATTAATGCTTATCATTTTTTTTTTGTGGGCAATTTACTATAAGTATTCAGACAGACAGCCTTGAGTAAACAGTGTAGACCCAGATCAGACACTGCAGAGTACAAATAATCTTTATTTCTTTTTTCATTTTAATTAATTTTATCAAAAATTTGATTATTCCATATATAGTTAAATCCTAAGTTATCAAACTGTTTTTAACTTGATATGCCCAAGTGAAACTGATAAATAGAAGCATTCCTAGCAATATTGAAAGAAAATATGTATATTTATGAGATTACAGTAAATGTCCTAATCACACACCAAACTTTCTGATAAAAGAGCATATGCAAACAGTGCAGAGCCAGATCAGACTGCTCCCAAAGGAGTAGTCTGATCAGGGTCTACGCTGTTTTCCATTCCTCTGAATATTTTAAGGAACAACAGCATAAAAATCAAAATGTACGCCAAAAACGTATGATATAAAGTGTTCAAAATTTTAGGACATTTACCATATTATTGGTTTGAAGGATTTTTACTCAGTATCTAGTGTGCTTGGGCAACAGTTTAAGCAGTGTAAACAATGTAGAATGTAGCATCTGATGAGGATCTACACTGCTTGCTTCTAATCCAGCATAAAACTGCTGGATGGATTGCAAACAGTGTAGATCTAACCAAATCAGATGCCATGTTTTGCATCATCTGATCTGTGTTTAGTATACTTCTTTTGAAAGTCCATTTGACTACCATTTCATGTGCTTAAAAACTGTTGGACGAGTGGCAGACAGTGTAGACTCTGATCAGATGCTTCATTTTGTATCACCTGATCTGGGTTAACACGATTTGCTCAGGCCTTAAGGTAAATTCAGTACTTTATTTTGATAGACATATTTAAGACATTAGCAAATAATTTCCTATGATTTTTGTTTCAGAAACACTATGGAAAATATTCCACCTCTATCACTTTGTCCAGCGAGTGGAGACAAACCGAGGTTCCTCAGCAAGTTGGTGCTCACTGAGGTGGAAAAATTTCTCACAGATATAGCTGTGTAAGTATTAAACCTACTTGTTACAGTTTGCCAGATTTATTGGAATTAAAATTGTCAGAGGACCATTTGTACATATAGTTGCATAAAATTTGTTTAAAGTTTTGTTTGCTAACCAAATATTATTAAACAAATGATATTCTAGATAAGATGCTTTTTTTTTTAAAAAAGTATTGATGTTTTTGTTATTTTTATACAATAATGTGTGGATACTCATTAGAAGCACCTCACTGAGGCACTTATGAGTACTCAAAACATATGTTTTTATGGAGAAAAAGTAACAAAAATATTTCTGGATATATGCATTATTATGCATATTAGATGAGAAGCAGTGTTTCTGTTAATTTTTTACTTTTTGACTGCAAAAATTGAATACTAGCAGACAGTATTCCAAAATAGTTTTCTTACCTTTCCAACATTGGAGATGATTTACATTATTTAGAGTTATGAAGTTTGTATGCACATGGGATGTATGCATATGTGCATATGGCGCAGTATTTCTGTATAATCTGAAAATAGCAAAATAAATATAAGCAAACAAAAAATTTTAAACATTTTTTTATCTTTCCAGTATAGGAGATGATTATTTGAAATTCCAAGTCCTATTTTTGTGGAAAACAAGAAAAATATCACGATTCAGTCAGCTGCCAATTTTGTGATAGTGTACTAGGGTTTAAGTTTTCATATGTATTTTTTTCTACAGTCAGGAAAATCAGGTTTTACCAGATGGAGTACATCTGATGCTGGCTTTTAATCTTGCCCGGGGGCATGTTGGAGGACTGCTACGGACACTCAGATTATTGCAAGGTATGTAGGGATATAAAATTGGAGTAACCTTTTAAAATGTTTTAAGCTTTAAAGCTGTAAGCAAAATTGTTTCAAATGGCATTCTGTATTTTTTTAGCTCACCTGAGCTGAAAGCTGAAGGTGAGCTTTTGTGATCACTCACCGTCCGTCGTCGTCGTCGTCCGTATGTACGTCCGTCCGTCCACAATCTTTAAACAACATCTCCTCCTAAACCACTGATTGGATTTTGACCAAACTTCACAGGAATGATCCTTGGCTGGTCCTCTTTCGAAGTTGTTCAAATGGTTCTGGTCCATTGCATATCTAGGTCACAGGAGCTAAAAATAGATTTTTAACTAAAAACTTAAAAAATCTTCATGTCAGAAACCACCTGACCGATTTCAATATAATTTTGCAGAAATGTTCCTTTGATGATCCTCTACCAAGATTGTTCAAGCCATTCAGATTCGTCAAAAAACATGGCCGCCAGGGGGCGGGGCTTATTTTCCCTATGTATCTATATAGAAAACTTTAAAAATCTTCTTGTCAGAAACCACTGGACCGATTTCAATGTAATTTTAACTTCGTAATACATTAACCTATAGATAATGTGCTATTCTATTCTGTTATTCACCCCCTCTACAGAAAAAATGACCTTTCAGTCGTTATAAAGTCTTAATTCAGAAGGTCCCTTTAACAGTTACCTGTATGACGTAGTTCCTCCCGCTCAAATGATCACGTGTCAGTTTCTTTTCTGTGGACTTTGAATGTTCAAGGATTATTATTCTGTGTTAGAAAAAATGGATTAAAATTATTCTACACGGTTAAAATTTTTATATCCTTGACTTTCTCTGGTTCTATATTCACTCCTTCTATTATCGATCTTAGATTTCTTGTTTTCTCAATGTTAAATTTCTTCCTTTGTTTCCGCGTCAGTCGATGCATTTCGCCCGCGGCAACTGTGGCCATTTAAAAGCTAAATGGGATACACATTTATCTTGTCTAACTTGTAATTCTTGCACACGTATCTCTCCGTGTTATATTTGTAGTTCCTGGACAGAAAAAGTTTGGAACCTAGCAGAAAGAAGACGCCTTCATGCTACTAGAAAATCAGTTATGACGCAGAAGAGAAAACAGAAGAAATCAAAGAAATCCAAGAAGTCCCAGTCAGACATGTCTGACAACGGGACAGTTGATGGGAGCACCGCCCCTCATAGCTTTACTGCTCGGGGCAGGACCCATCAAGGTGGCAGCCTGGCGGACTTAGAGTCTGACCGGGCACTAAGCCCACCAGTCACCAGTCACCAGTCACCAGTCAACCAGTCACCAGTCAACCAGTCACCAGTCATCCAGTCACTGGGCAACTTATCTCCGTTCATCCAGTCGCCAGTCAACCAGTCACCAGTCAACCAGTCACCAGTCAACCAGTCACCAGTCAACTAGGCTCCAGTCAACCAGGCATGGGTTTACAGTCATTCCCGTATGACCTACAAACACAAATTCCGCCTGGTTATATTCCTATAAATGTGCCTGTACAAAGCTACGCTCCGTCCATAAGTAGCCATATTTCACAGGGTAGTGTCCACAGACTATCCAATGTCTTTATTCCTGGTTACGAACGTTCTAATAGACTAGAACTTCCTAATCCAGCTTCTTCCTCTAGACAGATTATTCCACTCGAACCTGATTTTTCGCAGGTCTCAGATCCGAGTGTAATGATTGAGCCTCCAAATTCAAATGATTTATCTATCTCCAGACCTTCAAGGAAGGATCAGTCTAAAAGAGAGCATAAATCTAAAAAGAGAAGAAGACATCGATCGTCCTCTTCTTCTATCTCTACTTCCAGATCAGACTCTTTGAGTTCTTCTCGGCGAAAGAAAAATTCAAAGAGATCTAAGCACTCTCATAAAAAGAGAAGAAGACAATCGATGACGCCTTCTTCTTCATCAAATTCCTCCCAATCTCAACTTGACATTGGTAGATATACAAGGGCTCATAAATCTCCCCAAGTTGTTCAAACGCCAACTCCAATACAACCTGAGGAGACTAATTTTAGTCAAATCACAAATCAACCTATTAATTACGATCAGATTCAGCCGAATCTCACTCAACAGAATAAGGAGTCAGATTCGGAAACTGAATCCGAAGTCTGGTCATTTGATCGTGCGATTAACGAGGTCTTCCGGCTTCTTCCTCCTGAGTTATGCCCCAAAACTCAGCAGGATCAAGCTCCATTAAAACCTCTCTCTGGGATCGAACAATTAATGGAGTCTCGTTCCACTCCATTACTTGTCCTCCCACAATCCAAATTAGTACAAAATACAACAAAATATATTCAAAATAGACTAGAATCGGACAAATGTTCAAGAGATTGGATTTGTCCGCAAAGCTTGGTTTCGGCTCTTGCTCCGACTAAATTCTACAAGAGCCAAAACCAATATTTGCCAACTGATAATATCCCTCAATTAGAAGCGGATGCGTCGCTCCTAGACATTTCTAATAAAGGAAGAGCTTCTATTCCGCTCAAGAATCTAGAAGCATGGGAAAGGAAGGCTAGAAAACTAGTCGCTATTAATTCTCATGCTGATCTATTTTCTTCAGCTGCCTTCCTTTCATTACAACAGGAATCGATGTCGGTTGCGGCCCTTTCCAGACTTCTGGAGGCCGTAGCCAAATCGATTAAACATGCTACTGCCATGTCTACACTTTTAACTACTGAATTATTCCAAGCTAGGAGGGACGCAGCCCTAGCTTCGTCTAAACTACTACTCGACAATTCCACATACGAGTTAAGGAACGCTCCTATTAACTCAAAATCCTTATTTGACGGCAGGATAAAAGAAATAGCTAAATCAAACTTCGAAGCTCAACAGCAAAGGTTTCTAGCTTCTACATCCATTCAGTCACAATCTCATTCTTATAAGCCTCCTTCGCAGAGCAGAGCTTTCAAGATACCTAAATATCCTGCTAAACAAACAACATCCAGACCTAAACCTACGCAGTCGTATAGGTCCAAAAATATTCCTCAAAGCTCATCTTCTCACATTAAGAAAGATAATATCAAGAGGACTGGTAACATCCGTCAGTTCCCCTCCTCTAAACCTGCCTCTTCCTCCGCAAGATTATGAAGGCCCGCCCTTTCCACTGCCTGCTCTTCCGCTCGCGGACATTCCAGTGGGAGGACGATTGGCCCATTTTGCGGAAAAATGGGAGGAAATAACAGACAACAAATGGGTCCTCTCTATCGTACGAAATGGATTCAGGATACCATTCATCAAAATTCCTCCTTTGTCATCTGTTCCGATCAGAATGAGTCAATCCTCCTCCCCGTTTCTCAGAGAAGAGATCGAAAATCTTCTCAACAAACGGGCAGTGGAAAGGGTACAGAATCCGGAAACTCCCGGCTTTTATTCCCGGATATTCCTTGTGCCAAAAAAGAACGGAAAGTTTCGTTTAATATTAGACCTGTCTTTATTAAACCGTTACATAGAGAAACAAGCATTCAAAATGGAGACAGTCAAATCGGTAAGACAAGCGATGAGACTCAATGATTGGGCTGTCTCCATAGATTTAACAGATGCATATCTACATGTGCCGATACATCGTCAATCCAGGAAGTATCTTCGTTTCGTACACGAAGATCAAGTATATCACTTTTCGGCCCTACCGTTCGGAATGTCCCTAAGTCCGTTAATTTTCTCGAAACTGATGGACGTTATTGCAGCTTTTCTACGCCAACGTGCCATATCAGTTTTTCCATACCTAGACGATTGGCTGATAAAAAATCTGATTCACAACCATCTGATTACTCAGACAAAGATTTGCATTCAAACTATTCAAAGCCTAGGTTTTCTGCCAAATCTCAAGAAGTCAGACCTCTTTCCTGCTCAGAAATTCACCTTCATAGGTATGGAATTTCTGACGCAACAAAATTTAGTCAGGGTTCCAGCGGATCATGTACAGAACCTAATTCTAACAATCAAGAAAATAATGTCAGCAAAACATGTATCGGCACGAACTTTCCTTTCTCTTTTGGGCAAACTCAGTGCTGCAGCAGACCTTGTTCTCCTGGGCAGACTGCACTTACGTCCTCTTCAGATGTGCCTGCTGTCAGTCTGGAAACCTCATATTCTTCCTCTCGATCACCCGATCTCGATAAACGGCATGATTCGATCTCACTTACAATGGTGGATAAACCCCATTCGATTTGAGACAGGGACTTCAATCCATCCTCCAGACCCCAAATTCTTCCTTTATACGGATGCCAGTCATTACGGATGGGGAGCTCATTTAGAGCCGACAACACTCCTTTCATGGTCGCTGGACAGAAAACCAATCCCAGCTCCATATCAATATGTTAGAAATGATGGCCATACGATTAGCACTGAAACAAGCCAAAACATTTATTCACCATTCTTGCATCATGATATCCACAGACAACACAACGGTGGTCTCATATATCAACAAACAGGGTGGCACTCATTCCCCCAATCTTTGCGTAGAAGTTTGGAAAATACTCAATTGGTGCCTGGAACAAGACATAGTTATCAGAGTACGTCACATCCCAGGCAAATTCAACATTCTTGCAGACCGCCTCTCAAGACTAGACAAACCTATCAAGACAGAATGGGCTCTGGATCAAACAGTTGCGAATTCAGTATTCCAGATGCTCAACTTCCCAAATGTGGATCTGTTTGCGACAAGATTCAACCACAGACTCCCATTATATGTCTCTCCAGTACAAGACTACAAAACACTAGCGATAGATGCCCTGTCCATGGACTGGAATCATCTTCATGCATATGCTTTTCCTCCTTTTATTCTGATACCTGCTGTTCTAGAGAAAATCCGACAACATCAGTGCAGAATAGTTCTCATAGCTCCGTTCTGGCCACAGCAACAGTGGTTCTCAGAACTTCTTCTTCTATTAGTGTCAGCTCCGATTCGTCTGCCACTAATTCCAAGACTACTGACTCAATCCAAAGGAAGATTTGTACATCAAAACCTCCCAATTCTCGACCTTCACGCTTGGGAGTTATCAAACAATCAATCAGAGATAAGAAATTTTCACAAAACGTTGCAGATTTTGTCTCCAGATCAAGAAGAGCATCTACACAAAAAGTCTACGATGCAAAATGGACCATCTTCTCTAATTGGTGTCATACAAAAAAGGTTAATCCGATCTCGGCCCCTATTACAGTTATAGCCGATTTCTTAATCTTTCTTTTTTCGGAAAAGAAATGTCAGATTAGTACTATTAAAGGTTATAGATCTATGATCTCTAACACTTTAAAATTCAAAACTGGTAATAGAATCGGATCTAATCCAGTTTTATCTGAACTTATCAGATCCTTTGAACTTCAACGACCAGTACAAAGATCTCTTACACCTAAATGGGACTTATCATGGGTTTTAGTATGTCTACAAAAACCACCTTTTGAACCTCTTGATAAGGCTTCTAAATTTCACGTTACTATTAAGACAGCCTTTCTCTTAGCTCTTGCCACTGCTAAAAGGTGTAGTGAAATACATGCTCTAGCTATGGATTCACAACATTTAAGATTTAATCAATCTGATGGTTCAGTTTCCTTGATTCTTAAATCTGGTTTTTTAGCAAAAAACCAGCTTCCTTCTGTTAAACCAGATCCTATTGTTGTTCCTAGTCTTGCTCGAATATGTAAATGGGAACATACTGACAGACTTCTTTGCCCCGTTAGGGCTCTGAAATTCTATCTCAAAATGACTAGCTCTTATCGCCAAAATAGAACTAGACTTTTTCTTCCTATTAAAGGCAATAAGGATATCTCTAAAGATACTATCTCGAGATGGATATCTTACACTGTTAAACTTGCCTATAGGAAACTCACTAAACGAGATATCTCTTTCCTTAAAATCAAAGCTCATGAAGTTAGAGCTCTTTCCTCTTCTTGGGCTTTCTTCGACAAAGTTCCTCTCAATGATATACTTCAAGCAGCGGTTTGGAATAGTTCATCAACTTTTGCCAAATTCTATCTCAGAGACATGTCTCAACAAGCACAGAATCTCCAAAGTTTGGGCCCCATTGTAGTGGCCCAAAAAGTGGTGGGGGGCCAACAGCAGTCAGCTATGGATGTGTAGACAACGTCAACAGCCCCCCTAGACCTGATGCTATACTAGAGAGGTACTAATTATATCTTTATTATATATATATGTTAACCCTGGATTACTTTATCCTTGGTTAAAGGATCTTATTATTGCCTTAAGCACTAATTATGTCCTCATTATATATATATAAAAAATAAATCCTTTTATTAAGCCTTAATTCAGAAGTTGGGACTAACTTATTAGGAGAAATCCTCCCTCCTATTCTACAGATTCTAGCACATTATCTATAGGTTAATGTATTACGAAGTTAAAATGAAGTTTTTTAAAAGTAAAACATATTTTAACGAGTAATACTTAACCTATAGATAAGTATTTATCGTCCCACCTCCCTTCCCTCGCTCCTTTCTCCTAATTGTGTATTGTTTTACACATAAAAGAAACTGACACGTGATCATTTGAGCGGGAGGAACTACGTCATACAGGTAACTGTTAAAGGGACCTTCTGAATTAAGACTTTATAACGACTGAAAGGTCGTTTTTTCTGTGGAGGGGGTGAATAACAGAATAGAATAGCACATTATCTATAGGTTAAGTATTACTCGTTAAAATATGTTTTACTTTTAAAAAACTTCATTTTGCAGAAATGTTCCTTTTGTGATTTTCTACCAAGATTATTCAAGCCATTTGGATTCGTCAAAAAACATGGCCGCTAGGGGGCGGGGCTTATTTTCCCTATATATCTATATAGAAAACTTTAAAAATCTTCTTGTCAGAAACCGCTGGACTGATTTCCATATAATTTTGCAGAAATGTTCCTTTGGTGATCCTCTACCAAGATTGTTCAGGCCATTTGGATTCGTCAAAAAACATGGCCGCCAGGGGGCGGGGCTTATTTTCCCTATATATCTATATAGAAAACTTTAAAAATCTTCTTGTCCAAAACCACTGGACCGATTTCAATATAATTTTGCAAAAATGTTCCTTTAGTGATCCTCTACCAAAATTTTTCAAGCCATTTGGATTCGTCAAAAAACATGGCCGCCAGGGGGCGGGGCTTAATTTTCCTATATATCTATATAGAAAACTTTAAAAATCTTCTTGTCAGAAACCACTGGACCGATTTCCATATAATTTTGCAGAAATGTTCCTTTGGTGATCCTCTACCAAGATTGTACGAGCCATTTCGATTAGTCAAAAAACATGGCCGCCAGGGGGAGGGGCTTATTTTCCCTATATATCTATATTGAAAAATGTAAAAATCTTCTTGTCCAAAACCACTGGACCGATTTCCATATAATTTTGCAGAAATGTTCCTTTGGTGATCCTCTACCAAGATTGTTCAAGCCATTTGGATTTGTCAAAAAACATGGCCACCAGGGGGCAGGGCTTATTTTCCTTATATATCTATATAGAAAACTTTAAAAATCTTCTTGTCCGAAACCACTGGACCAACTTCAATATAACTTGGAAGGAATGTGTCTTTGGTCACCCTCTTCCAGGGGGCGGGGCTTATTTTCCCTATATATCTATATAGTAAACTTTAAAAATCTTCTTGTCAGAAACCACTGGACTGATTCCCATATAATTTTGTAGAAATGTTCCTTTGGTGATCCTCTACCAAGGTTGTTTGAGCCATTTGGATTCGTCAAAAAACATGGCTGCCAGGGGGCGGGGCTTATTTTCCCTATATATAGAAAAATGTAAAAATCATCTTGTCCCAAACCACTGGACCGATTTCCATATAATTTTGCAGAAATGTTCTTTTGGTGATCCTCTACCAAGATTGTTCAAGCCGTGTGGATTCGTCAAAAAACATGGCCGCCAGGGGGCAGGGCTTATTTTCCCTATTTATGTATCTATATAGAAAACTTTAAAAATCTTCTTGTCAGAAACCAATGGACCGATTTCAATATAACTTGGAAGGAATGTGTCTTTGGTCACCCTCTTCCAAGTTTGTTCAAGCCATCATGATTTGTCAAAAAATATGGCTGCAAGGGGGTGGGGCTTATTTTCCCTACATATATATATATAGAAAACTTGAAAAAAAATCTTCTTGTCAGAAACCACTGGACCGATTTCAGTATAACTTGGCAGAAATGTTTCCTTTGTGACCCTTTACCAAGATTGTTCAGGCCGTCATGATTTGTCAAAAAACATGGCTGCTAGGGGGTGGGGCTTATTTTCCCTGTATATCTATATAGAAAACTTGAAAAAATCTTCTTGCCATAAACCACTGGACTGATTTCAATATAACTCGGCAGACATGTTACCTTGGTGACCCTTCCTTGGTGACCCTTTACCAAGATTGTTCAAGTAATCGTGATTTGTCAAAAAACATGGCCGCTAGCGGGTGGGGCTTATTTTCCCTATATATCTGTATAGAGAACTTTAATAATCTTCTTGTCAGAAACCACTGGACCGATTTCAGTATAACCTAGCAGGAATATTTCTTTCGTGACCCTCTACCAAGGTTGTTCAAGCTGTCATGATTCGTCAAAAATCATGGCTGCTATGTGGGCGGGGCTTATTTTCCCTATATATCTATATAAAAAAACTTTAAAAATCTTTTTTGTAAGAAACCGTTACACCGAATTCAATGTAACTTGACAGGAATGGTGACCTTCTACCAAGATTGTTCAAGCTTTCATGATACGTCAAAAAACATGGCCCCCAGAGGGGGCGGGGCTTATTTTCCGTATATATCTGTATAGAAAACTTTGAAATTCTTCTTGTCAAATACCCCTGACCGATTTCAATGTTGCTTTGGTGACCCTCTACCAAGAATGTTCAAGCAATCCTGATTTGTCAAAAAAACATGGCTGTTAGGGGTGGGGCTTATTTTCCCTATATATCTAGATAGAAAACTTTGAAAATCCTCTTGTCAGAAACCACTGAACAGATTTCAATTTAACTTGGTTTAACTTGGTAAACAGATTGTTCCTTTGGTGACCCTCAACCAAGTTTTTTTAAGGTGTCATGATTCGTCAAAAAGAAAAAAATGGCTGTTAGGGGGTAGGGCTTTATAGCAATATAAAACACTTTAAAAATCTTTTTGTCAGAACCACTGGACCAATTTCAATACAACTTGGCAGAAATGTTCCTTTGGTGACCCTCTTTCAAGATTTAGTTGTCATGATGTGTTAAAAAGAAAAAATCATGGATGCTGTGGTGGGGGGGGGGGGGGGGGGGGGGGTTGGTGGGGGGGGGGTGCAGGGCTATAAAATTTAGAGCAGTGAACTTGGCTGAAACTTCAACACTAATATAAGTATACAAATCTCTTTGCTTAGGTGAGCGATATAGGACCATCATGGTCCTCTTGTTTTGTATTTTCTAGAGAAAATAAGACTTGGCATTTCATGTGAATTGTCAGCTAGATAAATGAGTCACATGAAATGTCAAGTCTTACTTTCGCTGAAAACTACAAAAAAGTGAAATAAATAAAAATCAAAATGTCATCTGTTGCAGTTGTCATTAATGCTTTAAGGCTTAAAATATAAGTGTGATGGGTAAAATTTTGTGTGACTTTTAAACTATACTTTTGTTCCTATATTGCTGTACTCCTTGACCATTTTGTCCACTTCCACTGTACTCTGCTACCATAAATTCATGACCATGGACAGTTTGACCTCCTTACCAGCCTCCATCACTGTCCTATTTATTTATAAGATTTGAGCAGAAATCAACTTGTTCTACTGATATCTGTTACTGTAAGCTTTGATTCAGGGCAAGAGATAAGGGGAGTATCCGAGTAAAATACCCTAATGTTTTGAGCAAATACTCAATTATTTTCAAAAATTTGGGTATTGATACCCAATTGATTTTACAAAGTACCCAATTATTACCAAATTCAAGGGTGAAAATTAAAATTCCAAGACCAGAAATAATTACTATTTTATATTGTGATTACTGCACATAACAGGTGTTTTTATTCTTCATATGACAAATACTATCATAAAATTAATAAGGTCTAAAGAAATGCCATATTGTAAATACCTAAATCAGGCTTTTTTTGTGCTCTTTCTTTCTGTTTGATAAGTTTTACCCAATTAATTTTTATTTTGAGGTTATCTTTACTCAAAACAAAAAAATAATAATATGATTTTACCCAATAGACTGAATTTTGGTGGGGTTAAATACCCAAATGCCCCCAAAATTATCTGTTGCTCTTTTGATTATGAAAAGTATGTTCTCTGGCTAGAAAATCACAAAGCGTATCCTTTCAAGGCACTGAAAGAAGAAATGATCAAACAAAACACATTTACAATAACTTATATATAAGCTAAGAAGACCTGCAACAGAAGAATCACCTTGGAACAGTAAGCAAAACAACTACACCACAACCCCTGTATAACACTGTTGTTGGGGTCCATAACATAAACTGTGCTAGTTAAACAACCGTGTTATATCCGAACAAAAATGTATAGATTATATTGTAAAATTACCATTTATGGTCATTTTTCTTATGATCTATACATTTCTGGGATCTATCTTTGAACCGTATTATATCCAAAACCGTGTTATAACAAACCGTGTTACACAGACGTTGTAGTGTCCTGTGAAGAAAGACTACCCGTCAGTAAGGCCACTTCAGATTCCTCCATGAGAAATCCTTTATAGAATTGACTATCAGATTTGACCATGAATTGGCCCTGCCCCACTGACCTGTGTTGCCATCAGACTGGATGTCATTTGTAGGTTTTGCTCTGTGACAATGGCTCTTCCTGGACATCTTCTATTCTAGTTTGACCACAAATTTCTCTACTCCCACAAACTTGCATAAGACATTACCATGAATTGACTGGGTTCTATAGAGCAGTGGGTAGTGTATCTGACTGCAGATCCAGGGGTCGTAAGTTCAAATCCACATAACTTTCATGGAGATTGAGGAGATTGATAATAAAATCATTTCTATGGTCATTCTCCTCCTTCTGCTGATTTAAGAAGGGCAGTTGTCAGTTACTGGCAAAAGTATGTGCACAAGTACTGGTTTACTGCTAAGAGGACTAAATCTGTCCAGGAAAAGTATGAGTCGTTTAACTGACCGGCTCAACATGACTAACAGTGTTGACTGGGCCATAAGACTCAAACTCAAACTGACCACGAGTTGGTTCTACTCCACTGACCTACGATTGCCATCAGACTTGACCATGTATTGGCCAGGTTGCATCCGCCCACATTGCCATCAGACTTGATAGTGTTATATTGAAAATAGTGTGATAATGAAAAATGTTATAATGAGATTCCTGTGTATTATGTTAATAAATAACGCAGATTTTGATCAGATACATTTACATCTTTGCCCGCTAGTGGCGATTTTTGTTGTCTGCTGATAACATCTGCAAACAGTTTGGACCCAGATCAGGCCCGACAAAATGTCGGGCCTGATCTGGATCCAAATTGTTTGATATTCTGATGGAATTCCTGAAAGATTTTTTTGAAAAAGTTAATTTAAAAAAAAAAAAAAATCCACAGACAACGAAAAAAGCATGGAAAATTACCCAGCATGCAAAGAGTTAAAGAGACTGGATACATATAGCAGATTCTCTGCTATTTTTTGCAAGGGAGACAACTTTAATTAGATTTCTTACACTCAAAGTCCTTTATGAAAAGGGGCCTACTGTAAGAGAATTGTAGACCCCTTTTTAGAAGGGAAGCAAAATCAATTTTGATAGAGTTGCTTCCTCTGAATGTGTAGCCATTTTCCTTTATTGTAAATGTTACAGAACATACAGATTTGACATTCCCTTGTACAAAGCTGATGGCGAAGATGTACAAAGCCAGGGATATTTGTTGGGAAAGATCAGGTAATCCATTGTTAGTTAACAGACAGTTCTAATGGTAAATACAAGACATTTGTTGAGAATGAGCAAAAAAGCTGTTTTGACCCTTAATGTGCCAATTACAGCTGCAACAGATGAGATTTTGAAATTTTTATTTTTTATTTTTCAAAGAAAATAAGTCCTGATATTTCTTGTGAATCCTCTGCCTTTGGCAGATGATTCACATGAATTGTCAAGAATTATTTCTTTTCAGAATAAAAATAAAATAGATATGTCATCTGCTACAAATTTTGCTATACACTTTAACATTTAAATTTGAAAGACTATGAACTTGGGTGGTTAGGTGGTGCGAAGGTGTCATGTATCTTCCATCACCGGGGTGTCCAGCTGATATTGGCTTACAGTTGGGTAAGGCCTGCTATCCTTGTAGCAGGTGAGGGTAGAAGGGGAATATTTTTATTTCTTCGCTTTCATTCCTATACCTCTTTCTTCCCTGTCCCTCTCTTTCGTCTCCTCTACTATCTCTTCTATCTCTTTTCTCCCTTTCTCTGGGAGACGACTCAAAATGACCCACAAGGGTTGACGTGTGGTTAAACCCAAACTCAATCAATGTAAGACTTAGAAATATACAATTGAACCTCCACTAGATGATGAATATATTTTCTACAAGTCGACTATTAATCCATGATCAGTCGGTTTTACAAAACCTGTGATTGACAATGAAATTCTGGCTGATTCCCAACACTAGTAGTAATCGTAATCCAGTCTTTCCAACAATATCATTTGCACTCTTTTGTTAAGACATGCTATTTTTGTCAGTATGTATAGTGAACACTTTTTATATTAAGAGGAAGAGACTCAATTTTTAATAATTCCAACTCAACAGGCTTAGAATTATTTAGCGCAATATGATTGGCTGAGAGCAATTGGAATATTGGATTAATACAGTCGACTCTCGTTATCTCGAACTTCACGGGACCTGATAAAAATGTTCGAGTTATCAGTAGTTCGAGACAACCAAATTGTGACGTCATAGGTATGACGACTGTTCAACTCGCTGTTCACCAAACGTGCTTGGAAGGCACATGTATGTGGCAATTTAAATAATTTACGCGTACTTCAGTTTGCATTGTTACTGTTTGTTTTGGGAGATGCAATGGTTCTCTTGGAATAATATCATCAATAAATGTTGATAATAATAAATTTCAAACGTCTCTTGTTGTCTTTTAATACTCCTACAAATTAGGATTTCCATTTGAGCTATAAATAAATTACTGGTTTCCGGGTTATGTTAGCTATACGTTATGAACTGGTTTGGATTAGCTCCCTTCGCATAGACGACTCGATAAAGAGTTGACTGGTTTCTGCTTTTGCATAAAACGCTTACAATGTTAAGCGGCAGCTGTAAGCTAGTTTTGTTTATCTCCCCTGGCATAAACTAACCATCTCAGCGCGGCAAACTGTAGATCCTGCAGAGAAAGCTAGTTATGAACCATCTCATCTAGACCTACACTATTTGTGCGGGTATCCGTACAAGTCTACAGGGTCGGAAGGGTTAACATCGGTACCCACGTGTAAATCGTCTATTTGAGGCCGTGCACGACAACTCCTATTAGAAAACTGTGTGACTGTCAAAGACTCGGATCAGCCTGCACACCCACGAATTTTCCATTATTCGCATGAGCCTTATTTGGGCTTACCAAAGAGCACCGCCTGACCAGAGAGTAACAAGCGAAGATTCAGACTTAGCTAGCCTGATCAATACAGGCTGATCCGAGTCGGAACCTGTCGCACACTGACTTTTCTTGAAGACGCTATATCATTCAGGCGGACAGTACTCAATAGTGAAGAGCA
This sequence comes from Anodontia alba, assembly GCA_964016985.1. NCBI lineage: Eukaryota > Metazoa > Mollusca > Bivalvia > Lucinida > Lucinidae > Anodontia > Anodontia alba. The sequence goes on along the minus strand of OZ024822.1, from coordinate 117,518,865 downwards.
TATCTAAACAATAAATTAAAGAAACTTCGTTGATTAATCTTCCATAACACTATTCTGAGCTGCTTTTTATCTTACAAATCAATGACACGAGACGATGTTGAGCGCCGCGTGTCAAACCTGACTCGACACGCACGTGATTTCATAATTACGGATTTTAGACATTGTTTGTGTTGTTTGTAATTACCAGGACAAAGGGGAAAATTAAACTATTGATTTATTTATCAATGACCTATTATGATTTTCATTAACTGAGAGATCGGCAGCGCCGCATCTTACATTTTTTTTTCCTTCGTCATGGTCCAAGTTCGAGATACGCGGTAGTAAAAACTGTGAAAAATATATTCAGGGACTGAAAATGATGGACGAGATAGCCGAAGTGTCGACATAAAAGTAGTTCGACATACGCGAAGCTAAAATACAATAAATACATAGGGAAAATAATCGGGACTTAGAAATCAGTTCGACATAAGTGATAGGATCGAGATAAGAGGGGTCAAGATAACGAGAGTCAACTGTACTTCGATAAATCCAATATGCATGAATCAAGGAACTATTATCTTTACAAAGATTTTTAAAATGAGCTATTTTACCTAATTCTGGATGTAAATATGAACTAGGAGAAATTATATGAAGTTTTATGAATTTTATTTTTGTGGATTTTATCTGTGAGTAAATGCCGGCAAATCACTCACAAACTTAACAAAAAAGCTTTTCGAGGTTTTATACAGTTTGTGAGTGATTCGCATCAATTAACCCATAAAGCGCCAATCACAACTATTGGCGTATGCTTTGTCATCTGCTTGTGATTTTAAAAGTCATTTTTGCAAACAGTGTGGACCCAGATCAGGTGTCGTGTATCTTTCATCACCGGGGTGTCCAGCTAATATTGGCTTACAGTTGGGTTAGGCCTGCTATCCTTGTAGCAGGTGAGGGTAGAAGGGGAATATTTTTATTTCTTCGCTTTCATTCCTATACCTCTTTCTTCCCTGTCCCTCTCTTTCGTCTCCTCTACTATCTCTTCTATCTCTTTTCTCCCTTTCTCTGGGAGACGACTCAGAATGACCCACAAGGGTTGACGTGTGGTTAAACCCAAACTCAATCATTGTAAGACTTAGAAATATACAATTGAACCTCCACTAGATGATGAATATATTTTCTACAAGTCGACTATTAGTCCATGATCAGTCGGTTTTACAAAACCTATGATTGACAATGAAATTCTGGCTGATTCCCAATACTAGTAGTAATCGTAATCCAGTCTTTCCAACAATATCATTTGCACTCTTTTGTTAAGACATGCGATTTTTGTCAGTATGTATGGTGAAGACTTTTTATATTAAGAGGAAGAGACTCAATTTTTAATAATTCCAACTCAACAGGCTTAGAATTATTTAGCGCAATATGATTGGCTGAGAGCAATTGGAATATTGGATTAATACAGTCGACTCTCGTTATCTCGAACTTCACGGGACCTGATAAAAATGTTCGAGTTATCAGTAGTTCGAGACAACCAAATTGTGACGTCATAGGTATGACGACTGTTCGACTCGCTGTTCGCCAAACGTGCTTGGAAGGCACATGTATGTGGCAATTTAAATAATTTACGCGTACTTCAGTTTGCATTGTTACTGTTTGTTTTAGGAGATGCAATAGTTCTCTTGGAATAATATCATCAATAAATGTTGATAATAATAAATTTCAAACGTCTCTTGTTGTCTTTTAATACTCCTACAAATTAGGATTTCCATTTGAGCTATAAATAAATTACTGGTTTCCGGGTTATGTTAGCTATACGTTATGAACTGGTTTGGATTAGCTCCCTTCGCATAGACGACTCGATATAGAGTTGACTGGTTTCCGCTTTTGCATAAAACGCTTACAATGTTAAGTGGCAGCTGTAAGCTAGTTTTGATTATCTCCCCTGGCATAAAGGAACCATCTCAGCGCAGCAAACTGTAGATCCTGCAGAGAAAGCTCGTTATGAACCATCTCATCTGGACCTACACTATTTGTGTGGGTATCCGTACAAGTCTACAGGGTCGGAAGTGTTAACATCGGTACCCACATATAAATCGTCTATTTGAGGCCGTGCACGACAACTCCTTTTAGAAAACTGTGTGACTGTCAAAGACTCGGATCAGCCTGCAAGCCCACGAATTTTCCATTATACGCATGAGCCTTATTTGGGCTTACCAAAGAGCACCGCCTGACCAGAGAGTAACAAGCAAAGATTCAGACTTAGCTAGCCTGATCAATACAGGCTGATTTGAGTCGGAACCTGTCGCACACTGACTTTTCTTGAAGACGCTATATCATTCAGACGGACAGTACTCAATAGTGAAGAGCATATCTAAACAATAAATTAAAGAAACTTCGTTGATTTATCTTCCATAACACTATTCTGAGCCGCTTTTTATCTTACAAATCAATGACACGAGACGATGTTGAGCGCCGCGTGTCAAACCTGAATCGACACGCACGCGATTTCATGATTACGGATTTTAGACATTGTTTGTGTTGTTTGTAATTACCTGGACAAAGGGGAAAATTAAACTATTGATTTATTTATCAATGACCTATTATGATTTTCATTAACTGAGAGATCGGCGGCGCCGCATCTTACATTTTTTTTCCTTCGTCATGGTCCGAGTTCGAGATACGCGGTAGTAAAAACTGTGAAAAATATATTCAGGGACTGAAAATGATGGACGAGATAGCCAAAGTGTCGACATAAAAGTAGTTCGACATACGCGAAGCTGAAATACAATAAATACAAAGGGAAAATAATCGGGACTTAGAAATCAGTTTGAAAATTTTCAGAAAAAAAATTCTGATATTTTTTGTATTTCTGCTCAAAACATAGATTGTGGGTACTCGTTAGAACTGCCTCAGTGAGGTGGTTCTAACGAGTACCCACAATCTATGTTTTTTAGCAGAAATAAGAAAAATAATGTCTACCCCTGTAAACCCCAGTTTTACTATATAAAAGTGGGGTTTAAGGGGGTCAAAATTATATAGGCATGTTTTCATGATGTGCAGGTGAACTTTGGTTAGCTGTTGATAAGATGTTTTTTTACTGTCAAAAACACCACAACCTCTTTATAACACTATTGCGGGGATCCAAAGCAAACAGCAGTGTTAGCTACATAACTTTGTTGTATCCAAACAAAAATGTGTAGATTATATAGAAAAATGATGGTCTTTTTTTTATTATTTTGTTTGAAGACAAGACTTTTGGGGTCCACATTTAAACTGTCCTATATCCAAAACCATCTTACAGTGAACTGCCTCAGACATTCCAGTTTACAGTAGTATCTGTATTTCATTTCTCCATAAGTCATACATTAAAGTTATCCAAACCCTTTCCATTGGGGTTTGCAAAAAGATGAGCTATCTGGGGCTTCTGCAGTAGAGCTGCCAACTTTCACCAGGGCTTGAGTTCATTATCTGTCTACGGTAATCAGGAAAAAATCTTTTAAATATGGAGGCAGTGTCTTGACAGTGCTGAAATTTCATAGCCTGAGATGTTCAGTCTCATCTCAACAATAATTCACTGTGGTATTCATTAGAATTGCCTCAATGAGGTACATCTAAAGAAAACCCACAGTTTATGTTTCCATCAAGAAATAAGTATGAATTCACTGCATATTCTTCTTATCTAGAAGCATCTAGGTGACTGAGTGGTTAGTGCTCCCAACTTCAGTTCACAAGGTCCTGGGTTTGAATCCTGCTAGAGGTGGAATTCTGTTCATGACCATAGCAACAGATAGAGTGCTTTTTTCATCCGAAAATGCTGATATCTTTCTTATTTCTTCATGAAAACATATGTTGTGGTAGAAGCGCCTCTTATCTTGATTTAGGCCTATAACACATAGAACAATGTTTTTCCACATCAGAGCTATGTTATGTGATTTAGATCTATGTTGTGTGATTTTCAGGTCATCAGCTGCAAGTGACACTAGCAGGCTGTGATGGGGGATTTAACGATGAACAGTCTAAACCTGAAAATGTGTTGAGTGCATCATGGAAAGATTCTTCTCCAGGTATGACTTGTTGCTGTGTTGATCAGAAGCTGTTGTAATTATTAAGCACTGTATGTTTCCTAAGTATCTTGGCTGAGCAAACAGTGTAGACCTGGATCATAGGCCACAAAATATGGCATCTTATCTGGGTTTGCACTGTTTAGACACAGATATATTCAAATTTGAAGAAAAGTATGGTTAGGGGCCAATTTTTCAGAATACTTAAGGTAAATACCATATTTGGGCTCCTCATATTAAAAAGAGGTATGAGCCAACGCACGACAAAACCTTAAACTAGAATGCACAGTTGATGGTGTGCCATCGCAAATCCCCATGCTCTTTCCTAATGTTGGTAATAGCATGATGGACTGACTTGCTCTCCCACACCCTTACCATGAGGGGAGGTCGTATAACTAGTTTTGTTAAATTCCACTCAGTGATTAGAAGATAGCCTGATGGACAGATTGATGGACGCTGGACGGATGGATGGACGGAAAAAATATTTTGCTCTTGCACAGCCTAACCATGAGAAGAAGTGATGTAGCAAGTTTGGTTGAATTACACCCAGTGGTTTAGGAGGAGATAGTGTGTGGGACAGATGGACGGATGACGGACGCAAGGAAAAATAATGTTGCTCTTGCACACCCTTACCATGAAAGGAAGTGATGTAGCAAGTTTGTTGAATTCTGCCCAGTGGTTTAGGAGGAGATAGTGTGATGGACAGATGGATGAATGATGAATGCACGGAAAAGTTATATTGCTCTCGCACACCCTTACCATGAGGGAAAGTCATGTAGCAAGTTTGGTTGAATTCTGCCCAGTGGTTTTGGAGCAGATAGCGTGGCGGACAGATGGGCGGATGACAAACGCATGGAAAAATAATGTTGCTCTTGCACACCCTTACCATGAGGGGAAGTGATGTAGCGAGTTTGGTTGAATTCCGCCCAGTGGTTTAGGAGGAGATAGCATGACGGACAGATGGACGGACGACGGACTCACAGACGGACTGACGCATGGAAAAATAATGTTGCTCTTGCATAACCTTACCATAAGGGGAAGTGATGTAGCAATTTTGGTTGAATTCTGCTGAGTGGTTTAGGAGGAGATAGTGTGACAGACAAATGGATGGAGGACAGACGCATGGACGGATAGAAGCTCAGAAAAATAATGTTGGTCTCACACACCCTTACCATGAGGGGAAATGATGCAGCAAGTTTGGTAGAATTCCACCCAGTGGTTTAGGAGGAGATAGCGTGATGGGGGGGTGGAAGGACAGACAAATGTATGGATGCGTTAACAATATTCCTATCGCGTTTTTAAAAAAACGTAGGGATAATAAGACCTGTATGACCAGTAAAGACTCAGATCAGCCTGTACATCCACCCAGTATGGCAAGGGTTCTCAATGGATAGCCCGGAGGCTGTAGAAGGCACATGCGATGAGCAAAGACTCTGATCAAACATGCCTGATGAATCTGATCAGACTGCGTGGATGCACAGGCTGATCTGAGTCTTTGCTGGTTGCACAAGTCATGTAGGTTTTGTCATTCGCTGGCTCATTTCACATTTTATTGTTTTTAAACAAAAATATTTTTTGGGTACTTATTAGAATTAGATCACTGTGGCAATTCTAATTATTTAATACCCACTGTATTCCAGATTATTACCAAAATTATGTTTTAAGCTGGCACTTTGTTGCTTTGCGAGCATTGATGTTTTCATGTCACTTGTGGTATTAGAAAGTTGGGAGACATTGATGTGTTTTTGCAAGTATTTACTGGTAAACATCCAAATCAAGTTTCAAAATCAAGAGGTGTATGAGATTAGAGAAAAAAATCCTTCCTAAAAGAAGGAGAGAGAGAAAGACATGTATGTTTGAGCTATTGAAGCAAAACCAGATCTACAAAAATAATACTATGACAAAAAACAAAAAAAAAAAAATAAATAAATAAAAATTAATAATAAAAAAAAGCTATTAAAGGTGTACAGCAGTATATGTTGGAGATAGTGTGTGGTATTTTTGGAAAAAGAATTTATGATCTTCAATGTCAAAAAACGTACCTTGGGACATGTGCTCCCAATGAAGATTCAGATCAGACTGCACATTTGTGCAGTCAGATCTGAATCTTTACTGGGTACATTTTGGATAGCTAAGGATGCCAAGTTTCTTCATAGGGACAACAAAGACTCTGATCAGACTGCAGATGTGCAGGGCCCAGTTGTTCAAAGCTAACAACATCGTTAGTTAACGATTTGTTAAAATTTACATCGAGTGATACGCAAATATGCTGATATTTTTTGCTGAAAAATGTGAGTAGCTTTTGCAGTGCAAAAGCTACTCACATTTTTTCAGCAAAAAATATCAGAATATTGTGTATTGAATCGGCTAAAACAGTTAACGAGATGACCCTTAACGAGCTCGTTAAGCTAACGACGCTTTGACGCTTTGAACAACTGGGCCCAGATTGATTTGAGTCTTTTGTTGGTTGCAATGTTGTATATGAATGTTGAGATATGATCCCCAACATGAGAAAAAGTACCTTCGGACATGTGCACCCAGTGAAGACTCAGATCAGCCTGTGCATCCACTCAGTCTGATCATAGTCCTTGCTGTCTGCCTGAAGAATCCTTGGATCATCCTCAGAAAGCCTAGCAAAGACTGGTCAGGCTGCATAGATGTGCAGGCTAGGGTGAGTCTTCTTTGGGCATCCACATATGAAGGTATGTTATTTCATGTTGTGGCTCAAATGATATATTCCAAGTTGTATCAGGTTCTATGGACCACAAGACCAAGAACATTTCTGCAATTTATTCTGCCATCTGTATAGTCTCATCAGTGTCTGTAAAATATATATATATAAAATATAATTTGTAACGTATAAGGTATGTAAATTTACAAAATGGCGAGCAACTGGAGAGTATGGAAGCATTACTAAACAAGGACAGGTGAGTAAACTTTCACCATTGACCAAGCTACAGTTGATGGCCAAAATTAGAATAAATTTAGGATAAGGTCAAAGTAGGAATCCCTGTGACATGTTATTCTAATAAGTTACAAGAAATGCTTACCCTATGTATTTGGACCTGAGCAAGTAGTGTAAACCCTGATCAGATGTAGCAGAATGCAGTGTCTGACCAGAGTCTACTGTTTGCTACTTTATATCCAGTACTTTTTATATGCGTCATTAACTGTACTTGTTCAAATTTAAAGACAACTACATATGGCAAGGAGAAAATTTGTTGAATACTTAGGGTAAATATGGTCAGCAAATAAAAGTCAGAAAGGATTGCCTTTGGAAACAAAGAACACACAAAATCACAAAAATTGGAGACTCGGTTTGATTGAGTCACTTCATATGCAACACTGTAGTTTGCGAGGCTTCATACGCCCCCTAGCGCCGGCGTAAGTGGTGTTTGATTTTCAAAATAACCAGGATGGGCCCTCTTTTAGTTATTTAAAGTTGGTACTTTTTTTCAGCAGCATATGTGACAGAAGAAGGGAAAACAAAAGTGAACATGTTCTTCAAGACAGCAGAATATGTCCAAGTGACCAAAATAAGAATAAAAGTAAGTAACTAATTGTTATTGAGTTTGATCTGTTTTACATCAATTCAGGTCTCATGGAGGGTGAAGCAATCCTTATTCTGTACGCTTAACATTGATTCAGCCTGAACATCCGTAGCCGTAAGTTTCAGTAAGCATATTCACAGATGGTATTTTTTTAACCAAAATTTATGGATATTTTTCTTTTTTCTCCACAAATAGAGGTGCTTCTAATGAGTACCCACAATGTATGTTTTTGTGGAGATGTAAGAAAAAAAATTTCTGGATACCCCTTTTATCAGGAGCTCTTGAAAAGGCACTTTTTGGACATGTGTTTCACAGAAAAATCCATCCTTTAAACTAGTGATGTTTGAGTGGGCATCTGGCATCGGATGTTGTCCAAGGTTTACTTTTTGGTTAACCTTTTTCAAAGTTTGTTACCTTCATTCATCAATGGAAAAACCCATCCATAATGCCATTGGGCATTTTTTTTTTTTTTTTTTCAGCTTAAAAGTGTTGGTATTTTCCTTATTTCTTCTTGAAAACATGCCCACCTCACCAACCCTCATGAGGAAAGGTGGCTTCAGGATATAAGTGTACAGTTAAGATCTACATTCACACAGCTCTAGATAAGGCACGTTTTATCACACCTGCTTGTAGCAGGGTGCGATATAGGCGTCCGATTTTCCGTCCGTCTGTCCGTCTGTCCGTCCGTCTGTCAACATTTATGTCGACGTTCGATATTTATGTCAAAGTTAGTATTCTAATCAACTACAAGACTAAACAACCATCAAACCTTGCATGAAACATCTCCCTGACCTCCTGACTTTGCGACATAGGTGTCCGCTTTTCCGTATGTCTGTCCATTCGTCCGTCCGTCTGTCAACATTTATGTCGAAGTTCGACATTTATGTCAAAGTTAGTATTTTAATCAACTACAAGACTAAACAACCATTAAACCTTGCATGAAACATCTCCCTGACCTCCTGACTTTGGGACATAGGTGCCCACTTTTCCATTCGTCTGTCTGTTCGTCTGTCCGTCTGTCCGTCTGTTAACAGTTCTGTTATGTTGAAGTTCGACATTTATGTCAAAGTTAGTATTCTAATCAACTACAAAACTAAACAACCATCAAACCTTGTATGAAACATCTCCCTGACCTCCCTGGCAGGTACCTTGACCCGGTGACCCTGACCTATATTTTGCGCTCCAGTGACTTTGACATATTTTGCGTCGATGTTCGATATCTCCTCGACTATAAGGCCTTCAACCATCAAACCTTGCAAAGTGCTTCTTCTCAATGTACTAACTTGGCAGATACTTTGACCTGGTGACCTTGACTTATATTTTGGCTGCAGTGACTTTGACATAATTTACATCAATGTTCCAGATCTCCTCAAGTGTAAGACCTCTAGCCACCAAACCTTGCATAATGCTTCTCTTAGATGTACTGACTCGGCAGGTATCTTGACCCAGTGACCTTGACCTATATTTTGTGCTCCAGTGCCTTTTACACATTTTACGTCAATGTTCAATATCTCCTCAACTGTAAGGCCTACGACCATCAAACCTTGCATAGTGCTTCTCCTCAATGTACGGACTCCGAAGGTACCTTCACTGGGTGACCTTGACCTATATTTCGCCCTCCATTGACTTTTACATCTTTTACGTCACCCTTCCATATGTCCTCAACTGTAAGGCTTCAACCACCAAACCTTATATAGCACTTCTTCTCGATGTACTGACTCGGCAGGTACCTTGACCTGGTGATCTTGACCTATATTGTGCACTCCAGTGACTTTGACACATTTTATGTTGATGTTCGGTATCTCCTCAAATATAAGACCTACAACCACTTAACCTTGCATAGTGCTTCACCTCATTGCACTGGCTTGGCAGGTACCTTGACCTGGTGACCTTGACCTATATTTTGACACAGTTTACGTTGATGTTTGATAACTCCTCAACTATAAGGCCTACAACCACCATACCTTGCATTGTGCTTCTCCTTGATGTACTGAATTAGCAGGTACCTTGACCCGTGACCTTGACCTATATTTTATGCTCCAGTGACTTTTACACATTTTACGTCAACGTTCCATTATCATTGGGCTGTATGATACGAAAAGTCAGTGCTGAAGATATAGCCATTAGAGGGAATGGGACTGGCCTGGAATATATGTGCCCCACTTGGCACTTTGTCTACATTTTTTTCAACCCAGTTTTCCAAGTAAGCACTGCTAAGAATGAAATAAACTTATTTAATAGCCACGTTCTGATTGTGGCTCCTGTGACTTTTGCCCCAGCAGGTGCGATGACGCCTTCCGCGGAATTCTTGTTTTTACACAAAAAATAGTTATAGTTTTCTTATTTCTCTATGAAAACATATGTTGTGGTACTCATTAGAAGCGTCTCCTCTAGGCACTTCTAATGAGTACCTACAACATATGTTTTCATTGAGAAATAAGAAAAATATTATGTGGATACGCCTCTTATCTGGCGCTTTGCATTCATATGAATCACAACATGAGAAAATGTAACTTCTGTCATATGCACCCAATGAAGACTCAAATCAACCTGGGTATCCACGCAGTCTAATCAGAGTTTTTGTTGTCTGCATGAAGAAACTGCATCTTTGGCTATCCAAAATAAGCCCAGTGAAGTTTTTGATCAGACTGAAGGTTGATATGAATCTGCTGGGTGTAAATGCCTGAAGGCATGCCTGCCCACATATATATATATGTTTTTGCCCAGGTTTGTAAGGTCAGTGTTGAAACTGAAAGCAATGATAGAAATTTATAGAAGCAGAAGAAGAAAATATTTTATTAAGGGAATCAAATATACTTTTCTGCAATTTGTGTCAGGATGGAGACAACTTTTGTGATATCCTGTTTGTATTTCTGCACACCAATCCCCTTCAGAAAAGGGATCTACTCTAAAAGGAAAGAAATTGTATCCAAGGGGAGCAAATGCTTTCCTTTAAGAGTAGATGCCTTTTCAGAAGGGAGGCAAAGCCAATTTTGAAAGAGTTGTCACCCCTGAAAGTGTATCCATTCCTATTAAATACATTGACAAAAAACAAAACAAAAAAAAACACAAAAAAAAAACAATCTCCTGTGGATGTAACTTTTGAATTACACACACCATTTTTTGATTTGCAGGTAACTTCCGGTGTGAAAGGTGCTAAAAGAGGCCTTGTTTTTGTGTATAGAGACAGGTACAGTTGACTTTATCTTCCTGTTCATCTACCATGCCTTGCTGAAATAGACTTTTGTGTTTGGTGGTACTAAGCAACTTTTCTGTTTTGGACGCCTTTCAGAAAGTTGTTTTTGGCCAGGGGCTTGACTCAGAAAATATGAATTTACAAAGTTTATTCATTAAAATGCAAAATAATATGTCATAAGTACCTGTGCACCAACTGTTTTATTCTGTTCATTGTTTTGAAAAAATGCAAATATTGTCATTTTTAGCATGGTAAAATGCCTGCATATTATACATAACTTGCTAGGGTCAGGGTTAAGCAGTTTGGAGGCAGGTTTTCAACAGGTTCCACTTGTTCAAAGTTGATGAAATTTTCACAGTATTGTTAAAAATCATAATAATTTGAAACTAGCTTTAAAATGCTTAGCGCAAAAAAATTATTTTTCTTATAGAATTTAAAAAAAAAAAAAGAGAAAAAAAAAAATGAAGAAAAAAATGGTTTACTATAGAAAAATATTCCTGAAATGGCCAGGGAACTGCATATCCCTTGGATGGCAGACCACAGAAGGAAATCCAGGTTGGACCTGACAGGTTGGAGGTGGTAGCTTCCTTTTGCTACCTAGGAGACTGCTCTCAGCAGCAGATGGCTGTGAACTTTCAACCACAATGTGTGAAAACCACCTGGAAGAAGTTCAAGGAGCTGCTGCCAGTTCTCACTTCACGCCACCTCTTTTTCAAGACACATGGCCATGTGTACAGCTCTTGTGTGTGGAGTGCAATGCTCCATGCCGGTGAGACTTGGCCATTGACAAAACCAAACCTCCAACGTCTGCAGCGGAATGACAGGGCATTGATCAGACAGATCTGCAATGTCAGGCCGCAATACATTGTCACCACCAGGTCCAGTGAGCTACTTGCGCAACTAGGCATTGAGGACCTGGACCTCATTCTGAAGGAGAGAAGGCTCCGCTGGTGTGGAAATGTGGAATGCTTCAGTGGTGCAATCAAGACAGCCTTTCACATACAGGTTGAGTGAAAGCATGGGCCTGGGAGGCCCAAGATGACATGGAAGCAGCTGACAGAGAGGGATTGCAGAGAGTGGAAGCTCTTGGCTATCAACCCTTATGATAGACATACTTGGGGATCTGGTGTGAGATCTGCCATGCATGCAGCAAACCAGCTATCAGGAAGAGGGCCCACTGATATGGATGTTGCCCCTGTACCTGCACGTTAATCAAAAATCCGATTATGATGATATGAAATACATAGACCAGTTTTTGGTCAAGGCTTCCACACAGAAAAGAGGAATAGTTTATGCCATAAAAATATTGTCATTTACAACTAAATTTTTCATTTGGAATAAACTGCCAAGGCCGTGTTGTGGAAGGGACATTAGAAATTCTTTAAGTGGTCATTATTTTATAAAAAGCAGTGTCGCACGTTATTAACAGCCGTGCATTAACCGGCGAAAAGTCATGTATCAACAAGGCAATTTACGTGGTGTTAATGCACGGCTACGCAACTTTCAATATGATTGTACCGGGGCCACAGATTTGCTGCCGTTACGAAATGTGTTCTGCCCAGCCCTAGAATGAGCATAGTCCATGGAAATTACGTTCACCAGACATCTATGAAAAGGCGAAACAAAATAGTGCAAGAAATAACGCAAAATGTAGCAAATGTTTTCAGTTTTTATGCAATAATAGCGATTGAACATGGTTTTTCAATGCATTAACATACACCAGGTCCCAAGCAAGGTGTTGAAAACCGCAGCCTCTGGCCTCGGTTTTCAACACCTCCCTCGGGACCTGGCGAATGTTAATGCATGAAAAACCATGTTGGATCCCTAAATTAGCTAAGCTGGTATTCAGGAGATAATTGAGCCACAACATGAGAAAAGAGTCCTTTGAACAGTGAAGTCCCATTTCAGATCTCTAGATAAGACACAGTTTTCAACCAAAAGATATGTTTCTTATTTCTCCAAAAAAACAAAAACAAACATGATGTGGTAGTTTTTAGAAGCACCTTAGCAAGATACTTCTAATTAGAACCCACAATATGATTTCATGGAGAGAGAAGAAAATATTTATCTAAGTACCCCTCATATCTGGAGCCTGTCCCCGAGTTTATAGAACTTTTTTCATGCTCAACTCAGATGAGCATAAAATTTTCTCTACTAATAAATATGAAAATGCCAACTTTTACTAATAAATATGAAAATGCCAACAAAAGTTGGCATTTTCATATTTATTAGCAGCGAAAATTCCATGCTTAGCTATGTTTGGCAAGAAAGAATTAGCAATTGTTAGTAATTTGAGATTTATTAGCAGGACAAAATTCATGCTCAGCAGAATTGAGCATGAAAAAAAGTTTTTAATGTGCAGGAAAACAAAGTGGAAGTCCTAAAAGTTGTCTCCCTTGTTAAAAAAAATACATCTACCAAGTGTTGTTGTTGTTTAAGTCTCTTTAAACAAGAAGTATTTTGAAGGATAGTCTCTAGAGTCAGTTTGTATACATGTATTTTGTTCTTTTTTTTCAGCCAAGAGTTTAACCTTGATGAGCATATTGAGAGATTTCAAGGTTATGATACCTGGGCCAAAATGGAGTATGAGTTTAGTGTACAAGTCAGGTAAGTTGTTTAACCTTTACCACTCTCTGGACAGTTTCAGTAGATGAAAACTTGGTCGGCAACATTCTTTCATGGAGATTTTTATCGCACCTGCTTGTAGCAGGGTGCGATATAGGCGTCCGATTTTCTGTCCGTCCGTCCGTCTGTCAACATTTATGTCGACGTTCGACATTTATGTCAAAGTTAGTATTCTAATCAACTACAAGACTAAACAATCATCAAACCTTGCATGAAACATCTCCCTGACCTCCTGACTTTGCAACATAGGCGTCCGCTTTTCCGTATGTCTGTCCATTCGTCCGTCCGTCTGTCAACATTTATTCAAAGTTCGACATTTATGTCAAAGTTAGTATTTTAATCAACTACAAGACTAAACAACCATCAAACCTTGCATGAAACATCTCCCTGACCTCCCGACTTTGCGACACAGGTGCCCACTTTTCCATTCGTCTGTCTGTTCGTCTGTCCGTCACTTAACAGTTCTGTTATGTCGAAGTTCGACATTTATGTCAGAGTTAGTATTCTAATCAACTACAAGACTAAACAACCATCAAACCTTGTATGAAATATCTCCCTGACCTCCCGACTTTGCGACATAGGTGCCCGCTTTTCCATTCGTCTGTCCGTTCATCCGTCCGTCTGTCTCTTAACAGTTCTGTTATGTCGAAGTTCGACATTTACGTCAAAGTTAGTATTCTAATCAACTACAATTCTACAACAACCATCATTCCTTGCATGACACATCTCCCTGACTTCCTGACTTGGCAGATATGTTGACCCAGTGACCTTGACCTATATTTTGCGCTCCATTGACTTTGACACAATTTACGTTGACATTCCAGATCTTCTCAACTATAAGGCATACAACTACCAAACCTTGCATAGTGCTTCTTCTAGATGTACAGTCTTGGCAGGTACCTTGACCCGGTGACCTTGACCAATATTTTGCGCTCCAGTGACTTTGACATATTTTGCGTCGACGTTCGATATCTCCTCAACTATAAGGCCTACAACCATCAAACCTTGCATAGTGCTTCTCCTCAATGTACGGACTCTGCAGGTACCTTGACTGGGTGACCTTGACCTATATTTCACGCTCCATTGACTTTTACACCTTTTAGGTCACCCTTCCATATGTCCTCAACTGTTAAAGCCTTCAACCACCAAACCTTATATAGCACTTCTTCTCGATGTACTGACTCAACAGGTACCTTGACCTGGTGACCTTGATCTATATTGTGCACTCCAGTGACTTTGACACATTTTATATTGATGTTTGGTATCTCCTCAGATATAAGACCTACAACCACTAAACCTTGCATAGTGCTTCACCTCATTGCCCTGGCTTGGCAGGTACCTTGACCCAATGACTTTGACCTATATTTGACACATTTTACGTTGATGTTTGATAACTCCTCAACTATAAGGCCTACAACCACCATACCTTGCATTGTGCTTCTCCTTGATGTACTGATTTAGCAGGTACCTTGACCCGTGACCTTGACCTATATTTCATGCTCAAGTGACTTTTACACATTTTACGTCAACGTTCCATTATCATTGGGCTGTTTGATACGAAAAGTCAGTGCTGAAGATATAGCCATTAGAGGGAATGGGACTGGCCTGGAATATATGTGCCCCACTAGGCACTTTGTCTACATTTTTTTCAACCCAGTTTTCCAAGTAAGCACTGCTAAGAATAAAATAAACTTATTTAATAACCACATTCTGATTGAGGCTCCTGTGACTTTTGCATGAAATATTTTGTATACTATGGTCATTCTCTCCATTCCGCTGACTCAAGAAGGGAAATTGTCTGTTTCTGGCGAAAGAATGTGCACAATACTGGTTAACCACTTAGAGGACTAAGTCTGCCCATTAAAAGTGTGGTTAAGTAAACTGATAGCACTCAATATGACCCCATTCGGTTGACTGGGCTGTAAAACCTCAACACAAACAAGACAAATTGATGATGTCTTGCTTAGAAAGATTTCTTGAAAAATAGGAAAATACAGTTGACTCTCATTATCTTGAAGTTCAAGGGACTCTCTGGAATACTTCGAGATATCCGTACCTCGACATATTAGATTTGCGGAATTGAGGAAAACAATAAATCGACCAACCACATTTAATAAATGAATATGTAATTTGACTCCTGAAGTTAAGAGTATATTGAAAATATTGTGGAAAAGAGGAGAAATTGCTCCATTTCTCCTCTTTTCCACAATATTTTGATACCTGTTGTTAGATTTCCATGTTAGAACAGGGACCAGATTTTCACTTCGAGATGAGCGGTTATTCGAGATAAGCCAGGTCGAGATAACGAGAGTCTGCTGTATTTCAAAATATTGTCTGCTGATTTTTTTACCCAGCATGCTAAGTATTAACAGTAATTGTAATGGTTGCTTTATCGAATACCATATTTGATTGACCTATTACTGCAATGTGTGATTTGGTATTTCAAGATTACTGGGAAAGCTTGTGGTAAAATATGTACAGTCGACTCCCGACTCTCGTTATCTCGAATGCCAAGTTAGGTCTCGTTATCTCTGAAATACTTTGAGATATCAGTACTTCGACATACCAGATTTGCAGAATTGAGGAAAAACTAATTTGATTAACCACATTTAACAAATATATGTGTGATTTCACTCCTGAAGTTAGAGATATATTGAAAATATTGTAGAAAAGAGGAGAAATTGCTCCTTAGGAGCAATTTCTCCTCTTTTCCACAATATTTTTTACATGTTGTTAGATTTTCATGTTTAGGCAGGGACCAGATTTTCACTTGAAGATAAGTGAGGTCGAGATAGCGAGAGTCAACTGTATCTACCTACTAAGGTATACGCGTTAAAAAAATATCAGCAATGGACTTATTTGATGATAATTATGAGATTTGTTTTTCTAATTTTCTTTATAAAGGCATATGTTATGGGTACCCATTTGAATTGCATGGACAGCTTATGCCTTTATATAGAAGTAGACAAAAAGTACACTGGCTTTTACCTGAAGACTGAAATTGCTTTACTGTGCACTTATAGGGGTTTGTGAGGTAATAAGGTCGAATATGGTAATACCTGTTGAGTTATATGAGGCACTGCATAAAAAAAAAAAAATTACCTTAGAAATGCACCTAGCAGAAGACTCGGATCAACCTGTCCATCTGTTTAGTCTGATCAGTCTGCTTGGCTTTCTGTGGATAGCCATGATCCACAGAATCATAAGGATGACAGAGAAGACTGATCAGACTGTGTGGAGAGGCCAAGTGGTATGTGCTATCGACTTTGGATCACAAGGTTTCGGGTTTCTGATCTTCAGCACGACTGTATGGCACTTCATTGCACAGAGCTTTTCATTATCACCCTTCCATTGTCTTAGTATGACTTAAATAGTGTTGAAAGGGATGTTAAACAACAAGCCATCATCAGACTGTGAGGGTGTGCAGGCTGACTGGTTTACTGGGTGCATGTGTCTTGGTAGATTTTCATCTGCTCATAGCTGACCTCTTACAGCAGCCAGTTATCTACAGCAGCTGTCGACTGTTACAATTATATGGATTTTGTGACTGTTGTCACTGACTGTATCCAAAACAAACACACTATAAACATTTGGCATTCTTTGAATAAATTAACTCAAGTAACTTTTTTTTTTTTTTTTATTTCAAATAATTTTATTGAGACATAAGAATCATTTATCTTAAAATCATACCTGATCTACATTTTGATTCCGTTTTGACCAAAATCAGTCATGCATGGAGAGAGGTATGAGTGAAATAAGTTGTATCAAGGGGACTAAACTGTTTAATTAAATATCTAATTATTAATATGGTAAATGTCCTAAAATTTTGAACATTTTATTCGATACTATTTTGGTCTAATTTTGCTTTTTATGCAGCATTTTCTTAAAATACTTAGTGGAATGGCATACAGTGTAGACTCTGATCGGACTGCTCCTTGATCTTGGTCTGCACTGATTGCAAATGTCATTTTGTCAGACACTTTGGTGTATGAAATTTTTAGGACATTTACCATACTCAAATACTTTGTGAATATATTTGTCTATAAATCAGTCAAAACATTCAGGACTAATATCATTCAGATTCTTATTATGAGAGATAAATTATTAATCCTGATCACAAACTACATCTTCCAAATAAACACTACCTGCTAGGATGACTTTATACTCATGGAGAAGTTACGTATTATCTCAGCGATTTTACTGTGTAAAGTGTAGGAAACACAGGTATGTTTTACATGGAAAAGCCCCCATAATGGCTTGATTCATTTCCATATTTTGGGTTATCCTGTCATAGTGCAAACATCGCCAGTGGAAGGAAAAAAGCAGTTAGGGTTCAGGGATATGTTAAGAGAAATATGAATGGAATAATCTGCTTGAATCATTTGTTTGACCAAAACTTACTTTTTCTAAAGTCTAAACAAGTCCATTTGGCTACATGGCAATAAAATGAAAACATTCTGACGAAATGACAAACTGTGTAGACCCTGATCAGACTGTTGTGGGTCTAATCTGTTTGCTAAGGAATGGCTTTCCAGATATTTAGTATAATAAATATAGTAATAACAAGAGTGGATCTTTTTATTTCAGAAGTGCTGGTATAGCTGGAAAGCCTGACAATCCTGTGGCATATTTTGTCTTTGACGATGACTGGTAAGTATATGAGCTTGTTGTCTGTGAGGAGAAAAAATGTGTCTGAACCACATTAGAATTGTCAAAATGAATCTAATCAGAACTCTCTATAAGAGCAGTATCTATTTAAATGTTTTTTTATTTCTCAAAAAACAAAACAAAAAAACATGTATTGTGGGTACACTGTAGCAGTGCCTTGCATACTCATTAAAATCCCCTTGTTGAGGCACTTTTTATGAGTATCGAAGAAGAAGAAAAATATCAATACGTTTGCCTGAAAAAAGTGCCCAATATAGAGCTGTGCATACAACTGACCCAAACATTGTTTAAGTAGAGGAATAAAACAATTATTTTTCATTCATATAGAACAAATATGTACATTTTGTATTGACTCAGTTATTTGACCATATGCCTATAACTACCTTCACATACAGTCTCTGTTGCCACATAGCTCTAGATCAGAGAAGTGGATAAAAGTAGTCAGATAGATATTTTTTCTTATTTCTTCATGAAAACTTGTTTGTGTGTACTCATTAAAATTGTATCACAAAGACCATTCTAATAACACAAATTACATAGGTTTTCATAGAGAAATAAGAAAGAAAAATGTTGATAAGTTTTGGTTGAAAAACAAAAACAAAAATCCTTAACCCTTATTCTGCTGTTCACAACAACCCCTACCTTTGCAAACAGTGTAGATCCAGATCAGATGGCTTCTGAAGAAGCCATCTGATCAGGATCTACAGTTTGTCATTCAGTTTGTGAATTTGAATGAAAACATTATATGATGTAATCTGATTGGCTGATAGTCAGAAATGGGTGTGGCTAATTAAATTATTCAGCAAGATAAGGGTTAATTAGAGCTATATATAACCTTTGCAGATATTTTTCCTTATTTTTGTACATAAACAGTTGGTTCAGCATCTCATTGGGGGGTGGTCGGGTGGTGCGAAGGTGCTGTGTATCTTACATCACTGGGGCGTCCAACTGATATTGGCTTACAGTTGGGCAAGGCCTGCTATCCTTGTAGTGGGTAAGGGTAGAGGGGGAATGTTTTTATTTCTTCTGTTTCTTCACTTTCATTCCTGTTCCTCTTTCTTCCCTGTCCCTCTCTTTTATCTCCTCTACTCTCTCTTCTATCTCTTTTCTCCCTTTCTCTGGGAGACGACACAAAATGACCCTCATGGGTTGACGTGTCGTTAAACCCCAACACAATAAATCAGCATCTCATTAAGATTATCATAATAACTCAAATTATTGGGGCTGACAGACCTGAGCCGTGTGGACCCAGATCAGATACTACAGAACATGGCATCTAATCAGGGTCTACACTGTTTGCCACTATCCCAGCATTTTTTTTTTATACACATCGGCATGTAATGAGAATGAAAATGACTTGTTCAAATGTTGAACAACTATGGTAAGAAGTTGGGGTATCCCAATATTTAGGGTAAATACAGTACATTAACCCTTGTCATGCTGAATAAATTAAGATGCCACATCCACTGCTAATTGTCAGCCAATTAGATTATTTTCCATAGGTTGTTGATACAAATTCACATACTAAATTGCAAACAGTGCAGATCCAGATCAGTAGGCTTCTTCTGGATCTACACTGTTTGCAAAATCCGGGTTCAGCAGGACTAGGATTAATCAATATGAGCCAGAAAACAAAGCTCAAAGTCATCCATGGGTAGGACCTGATTCTCAGAGGTCGAAAAAGTTCAAGACCCAATCCTTAGCCATTAAGGTGATGGCTACTGTTTTGTGGGATGCCAGATGAGTAATTCTGTTGGACTTTTTGCTATTAAAGGGAAATATACTATGCAAACCTACTTGACTAATTGAGAATTGCAATCCATGAGACATGGTGGAGTAAACTCTCTAAAGGAATTCTTCTTTAGCAAGACAATGTAAGACGCCACAATTGTGTGGGTGCTGCAGAGTGAAACGGGCATGAAAAAATACTGCACACCACCTAGTCGCCTGATTTGGCATCGAGTGGACTTAAAAAAAAAAAAAAAAAATATCTGAAGGCACGATGTCAGGTGTGATGAAGAAGTCATGGCATGGTTGGGGAATGGGTTAACAAAAAGGGCTTTGATTTCTTCAGTTCTGGTAAGATGGCTCTGTAACACTATTGGGCCAAATGTAACATGCTGGTAATTACAGTCAAACCTCAATAACTCAAACCTGTATTGGTACCATGTAACTTGTTCTAGACATGGGTATTTTGAGCCACTGAGGGTTAACCTTAACCCTGGTTCAAGAGGCAAATCGATATAATTTAGGGATGTCTTTTCGATCCTCTATATAATAATGATATGTTGTGTCTACTCATTAGAATTGCAATGAGGCAATTCTGTTTGAGTACACACAACATACATTTCATAATAAAATCAGAAAAAAATCCCTAAAATGTCCATAAATATCTGCTTTCTTGGGCCATGGAGAATTTCCTAGAGACTCAAAAACAAGTTTTAATTAGCCATAGTAAACAAACCATCATTTTTTGAGTCCTTGAGGTTTAACTGTACATAGAAAAAGAAGTTGATCTGGAACAGAAGTAAGGTTGGCTGGTTACTTTCTGACTTACTCTGGTGTTTCCATGAAAGATATTAAGAACAATATGTTAGCATATTTTTCCTGAAAAAAAAAAAAAAAAAAAAAGCAAATTATCTGGAGGTGTGATGCATTAAGCACATGTGTTGTTTGATATAGCTTACATGTATTTTTATTTTTCAGTGATGAAATAGAAATTCCAGCTCAATGGCATCCAACTGGTCAGGTAGGTGTGTTTACATTTGGGCTACTTCTTGAGAACACTAACCTTATTGAATAAACAATCAAGTGGCACTGATCAGTGAGTGCGTGTATGCAGTACCAGTTGAGGCATTCATTTTTCCCTGCTTAGATTTGTATTGTAGATATAGTCTAAAGAATAGAAGTTCTGATTAGACTGCAAGACTTTTTCAGCTGATTGAGATGTTCATTGAATATGATGTAAAGCTAGTTTACTCAGTGACTAAATTGTTAAATAGAGGCTAATGCATCCTGAGTTTAAAATACAGGACATATTTCCTGAGAGATTTGCAAATCTGATAAACAAACAAGTGCATTAGAACAATATTTATGCCCCCGCCTATGGCCGACAGGTGTATAGTATTTACCTTTTTTGTGTGTGTGTCTGTATGTATGTGTCTATGTGTGTGCGTATCATGTCCAGTCCATAACTTTGTTATTCCATGATGGATTTTGAAATTACTTGGAAGAAATGTTTACCATCATGAGACGATGTGTCCCGCTTAAGACCCAGGTCTGTAGCTTCAGGGTCAAGGTTACACTTAGAGGCCAAAGGTCAAAAATAGGTCTCGTTTTCGTGTCCGGTCAGTAAATTTGTCATTCCTTGATGGGTTTAGAAATTACTTGGCAGAAATATTAACCATCATGAGACAATGTGTCATGCACAAGACCTGCCTGTAGCTACAAGGTCAAGGTCGCACTTAGAGGTCAAAAGAAAAAATAGGGTCAATTTTTCATGTCCAGGCCACAAGTTTGTCATTTCTTAGGTGTTGGCATCTGCAAATGTTAAAGTATTACGTTAAAGTTTTTAAGACCTCATTATTTCCAAACTCTCGGATGGATTTTGTTCATGTATGGTATGATGATAGATATTGGTCCAAAATTTTATGCAGCACCATCCCCACCCCTTCACATGACCGTAAGGTCAAGGTCAGGGACTTAGAATTTTTATACCCTGCCACTTTCGGCCACAGGATAGTGGCTGGGTATTATGGTGTACGCTCCGGTGTCTGTCTGTCCATCTGCACTTGTTTCTGGATAACTCCTACAGTTTTCATTGGATCTGTTGAAACTTGATGGACAGTTGGACCATATGGTGGTACAGGGCATATTGTTTCGAGGTTACAGTACACAAAATTTTGATAGTTATTACACTTTTTAAAATTTTTTTTTGACTTGACTTTGTTTCTGGATAACTCTATCTACAGTTTTCATCCTATCGGGTTGAAACATGGTGGACAGTTAGACTATGAGGTGATGCCACGCATATTGTTTCATAGTTACAGTATACCAAATTTTGGTAGAGTTATAGCTCTTTAAAGATTGTTCAAACATGATTTCATATTAAAAACATGATTGTTTTCTTCGGATTCTGTTTTATAACATTTTGTGAAGTTGTGCCATCTACACTCATTACACGGCATAATAGTGTTCTAAAGAGAATATTAGATTCTCGCTCTAGAGAAAATATGTAGTGAATCTTACATTTGTGGTCATTTCAAACGGAATTTATGAAATGGACCTTTGATGAGTTCCATAAACTTTGTATGAAATGACCAGGAAAGTAAGATTCTGTTCATCATATGACTTTTAAACTGTAGTTTTTGGCTGGTTTTCTACAGGAAGCACAACTTTGTCACAGAACGCATGATGACGTTATGTGCCATTAACCTAGTGTTATGTAATATGTGTTCATACTTTTTTGAGTTCTGCCTGCTATTAGCATGGTGCAATATAAGGATCTGGTTTTCCATCAATCCGTCCGTCATTCAGTCAACATTTGCATCAACTCTAATTTTGACCCTAATGGTCAAGTTCATTTCCCAAGAACTATAAAGGCTACGGTGATGATACTTGGTATAAGCATGTATTTAGGGATCACAGACAGTATCTATATTTGACCTCGACCTATATTTCACGGTTAACCAACTTTGTAAATTTATGTGGCGCGACATAGCCTTTGGCAGAATTCTTGTTAAGACATGATGTTATCCACTGAATAATAGCAATGTTGTATGATAAATCAAATTTCACAATGAATTGTCTTCAATAAAGATAATTACAAAGTTCAACAGACTACTTGAGGATGAATAAAATATAAAAATATTTGATTTGGAAAGAAAGTTGGTCCACAGTATAATTAATGTGGTATGTTATTTCTTGTCCTGCTGAACCCAGATATACCCTGCCTTTGCAAACAGTGTAGACTAGATCATTTGGCTTCTGAAGAAGCCAACTTATCTGGATCTACACTGTTTGCCATTCAGTACACAAATTTATATTAACTCTTATCCTGCTGAGCCCGGACACCCTGCATTTGCAAACAGTGTAGATCCAGATCATTTGGCTTCTGAAGAAGCCAACTGATGTGGATCCACACTATTTGCCATTCAGTATGTGAATTAATATCCACAATCTGGATCAAGTAATCTGATTAGGTGGGTGTGGCAACTTGATTTATTCAGCATGACAAGGGTTAGCAATCTTGATTAAGTAATCTGATTGACTAAGTGGTTATTTGTTGATATCATAAAGTGGAAAGCTGAAAGAATATTGTGTACAAATACTCTGGATACATATGGTGCCTTTTCTTGCAGTATATCTTAGTGAAGTTCCTGGAGCCTAGACAGGACAATGCTGGGAAGATTGGTATTGTGGGAGTCAAGTTTTTTGGATTCGTTAGAAAACCAGTACTTGTTGAGGATACAGTCATTGTAAGTCCAGTTTTCATTGTCAGAGGTTCCATCTTTGCTGGATGAGAGTAGAGGGACTTAATGAGATTTTTTTCTGGAGTAGACTGTGCTTCTATGCAGACAGATCTAGGCCTTTGCAGGTGATACACATAGTACTCAAACTTCCTGGAATTTTTAGAGTGAAGACCCAGATATGGATATGGAGATGGAGTTTGCTCTGGATCTCATCACGAAAACATGCCTATGTAATTTTGACCACCTTAATCCCTACTTTTATATAGTAAAACTGGGGTGTACAGGGGTATACATTATTTTCTTATTTCTGCTCAAAAACATGGATTATGGGTACTCGTTAGAACTGCCTCGCTGAGGCAGTTCTAACGAGTACCCACAATCTATGTTTTGAGCAGAAATATGAAAAATAGTTTTTTTATCTGAAAATTTTCAGTTTTTGGAGGTAAAATTTTCAGCTTTTGGAGGTAAAATTTTCAAAATATTTGAATAGGTGCATTTTTGTAATGCATCATCATATGTGTGACATAACACAGGTAAATAGATACTCTTGAAAGATTGTGCCACCATTTTGCAAAGGGAGACAGCGCAGACAGGAAATTGCCGCCTTGGTATTTTAAACCTTTCAAAATAGGGCTGCTCTAAAAGAGAATTCTCTCTATTTCTAGATGGAGCAAATTCTGTCCTTGAAGCTTAAATGAGCCAGCACACGACAAAATCTACAATAAGACCTGTGTGACCAGCAAAGATTCAGATCAGCCTGTACATCTACCCAGTATGGCAAGGGTTCTTGTTTGGATAGACCAGAGGTTGTAGAAGGCACATGCAGTAATCAGTGGAGACTGATCAGACTGTGCGGATAGCTGGATATGCAGGCTGATCTGCGTCTTTGCTGGTTGCACAGGTCTTATTGTAGGTTTTGCCGTGTGTCAAATAACAATGATAGATGAGGGTAATAGTTCCATGTCAGAGTTATTTCCTTTTATGGGCCATCCATTATCCTTAACCCTTGTCCTGCTGAATACATTAAGTTGATATGCCATGCCCACTTCTAGTTTTCAGCCAATTAGATTACTTGATCCGGATTGTTGCTATAAACCCACATACTTAATGGCAAACAGTGCAGATTCTGTAGAAGCCAACTGATCTGGATCTACACTATTTGCAAAGGCAGGGTATATTGCAGGACAAGCAGGACAAGGGTTAAGAAAATCTCGGGGAAACAACTGTTGACTTATTGTTTGTATGTGAGTTTATATTTTTAGGAATGAGGTGTAAAACTATAGACAGACTGGATATTCAGAAGACAATTTTATTTTTGCTCTAGAAAAGTATGTTTTGGGTACTCATTAGACTTACCTCACTAAAATCGTGCTGTGGATATTCATTTGAAATGCCACATCTTTATATAAAGCTGTTTTTATATAACAAAAACACTTATCCTAGATTATCACCAGAACTGTTACCTTATCCGGTTCTGTGTTGTTAGTATCTGAGAAAATTAAAATTTATTACCGGTATATAGTGTACCTTGACTGCTTTACCCATTTATGCCTAGTGTCCCATAAAGGGGACATTGTCAAACAGTGTAGACCCAAATCAGACACCACAGAATGCAGCATCTGATCAGGGTCCACACTGTTTGCATTAAATACAGGAATTTCTATAAAACGTGGTAATAATAAAAACTAGAGCAAGTCGATGGCACGCCATTGCATATCTCCACGCCAGCACCATCACATATCCCACCGCACATCAAAATTCCAAATGCGTTCCTCCAGTCCTCATCCATAAGGCTATTACCTGTGACAGTTTCAAGGTTCTAGCTCAAATAACCTAGGAGGCGTTGTGTGACAATCAAAAAAAGGACCCAAAATCTTACTTGTTCACCTCTGCTGACCCCCAGATATGCCGCGGGGGCAAAAGTTTTGCACCTCTGTATTCTACTCTTCATTACCTTTGTTTTGATGTGCAACATGACTATAGATTTTGGACCCTTCAAGGCCACACCGCCCCTGTCCCTGCCCCAGGGGTTACATCAAAATTCCGAATGTGTTCCTCCAGTCCTCATCCATAGGGCTTTGTCAGGCCTGTGAAAGTTTCGAGATTCTAGCTTAAATGGTCTAAGAGCAATGATGTGACATTACAGATAGATGTACGGACAGACGACAGGACGGACAGATGGGGGGTATCACAATATCCCCACTTTTTCTTTGAAAAGCGTGGGGATAACTAATCAGATACCCCTTCTGTTGGAAATGGACTGGTCCCAAGAGTGGAGGTATAAGAGTCTACCCAGCATACATGGGTTGAGGGCTTAGGGACTGGATACTTTTGGCAGATTTTCACCATTTTGTACATGTGACTGTGGTTGCTTTCATGCACCTAGGGAGCAAATTCTTTCCCTTTGAAGTAGACCCATTTTCAAAGGTTCTTATCACATTGCTTCCATTTCTTTTCTAGGTAAAACACCCTCCTAATGCTGAGAAGAAGCCCACTTGTACTAGTCTTGAGATAATCAAATATGTCAGTACTTTCCTGGTGGACATTGCACAAGATCAGGTAGGAAAGATGTAGTGTTACTTACCGTACATTAAAGTCTCACTGTGGAAAAGCTGCTATTTTTTGCACATGTGAACAGTGAATATTTAACCAAGCCTGTGTATTTGACTTCTTAAAGAGTTGTTCTGACAGGAGGAGTAATGGTACATCTGAGATAAATCTCTCCAGTACATTATAAAAGCATATGTTGTTATACTCATTAGAAGTACCTCTTTGAGGCACTTCTAATAAGTACTCAATGTATGCTTTTATGGATAAATAAATTATCCAAGACTTATCCCCAAAAACTCCTTAACTCCATTGCTTGGCATCTGCACCTGCCTTAAGTTTAATAGTTTTCTTCATATGATCATAAAAAGACTAGTTGTTGAAATCCAGGAGCCTTGGTGAGCTTTTTTATTTGGAGCATAAATATATCAATTTTATAACCCTTTTCTCCATGAAAATGTATGAGATCTCATTGAGGCAATATTCATGAAATCCTGCATAATACTTTCATGAGAAGGTAAGAATTAAGTAAGAATACAGTAAGAATGAATATGACACAGCATCAGAAAAGGTACCTTTGGACAGGCCTGCCCAGCAAAGATTCACATCAGCCTATGCATTTGCTCAGTCTGATCAGAATCTTTCCTGGGCACATTTTGGATAGGCAACAATGTAAAGTTTTTTCACACAGACAAAGAAGCATCCATAAAGTCTGGCCCCGAGGTTATAAAACTTTTTTCATGCTCAGTTCAGCTGAGCATGAAAATTTCTGTGCTAATAAATATGAAAATGCCAACTATTGTTGGCATTTTCATATTTATTAGCAGAGAAATTTTCATGCTCAGCTATGTTCAGCAAGTAAGTATTTGGATTTGTTAGTAATTTGAGATTTATTAGCAAGACAAATTTGATGCTCAGCTGAGTTGAGCGTGAAAAAAGTTTTATAACCTTGGGGCCTGATTTGAGTCTTCATTTGGCACACGTCAGAAAGTACATTTTCTTGCGTTATGGTTCATACATTTTTCTAAATACTCTGGGCCCAGTTCAAAAGTAACGATGTCCTTAGTTAACATATTGTTAAAATTTTGATCATTAAATATGGCATATACGCTAATATTTTTGCTGAAAAAATGTGAGTAGCAAAAGCTACTCACATTTTTTCAGCAAAAATACTTGTGAATTAGATGTTGTACTTACTAGAACAGTTAACATTTTGACTACTAACAAGCTTGTTAAGCTAATGATACTTTGAACAACTGGGCCCTGATTTATAATGGATAATTTCAATGATTTTTTAGGCTCAAAGGAAGGGATTTTCTGCTCGACCTGAATATCTGGATTTCTCGGATGTTCCACTGGACTTGTTGTGTGATCTTTATCATACATTCAAAGCAAGGTAGGTAGGGGCTGTAAATGTCCCGAACTCTCCAGACACATTTTCTTCTGACAAAAGATCTTTTTCTTTACCTTGGTCCTGCTGAACCTGGATATGCCCTGCCTTTACAAACAGTGTAGATACAGATCAGTTGGCTTCTGATCTGGATCTGCACTGTTTGTCATTATGTGAATTTGTATCAGCAACCTGGACTAAGTAATCTGATTGGCTGACAATTAGAAGTGGGCATGGCATCTTAATTTATTCAGCATGACAAGGGCCAATTATGTGTGAAAGCATACATTTTGGCTTCTCATCAGAACTATCTCAGTGGGAACATTTGGATGAGATGCCACATATTTTTATACCCCACCACACAATAGTAGCAGGGTATTATGATATCATTTGTCATCAGTCCATCCGTCCGTCCGTATTTTTAGTTTTGGATGTTAACCTGAGTAAACACTAAACGTCAATGGTTTTTACCATGTGCGTTGATATTGTGGAGATCTGGTTAGGGATGGCTAATTGGCAAATTTCGTCAATTTTTGACAGAGTTATCTGCCCTCGACAGGATAATGGCAGCGTATTATTGTTTCAAGCTTTTATTGTGAACAAGTAATTCTTATGGGTTGGTAGTAGGGTGGCGGTAAGAGTGCTGTATTTGCAGCAATGAGGGAAGGGGTGTGTGTTTGTTTTCTTCTGTTTCTCAGCTGTCATTCATTTTCTTCATCCTTCTCTGTTACTCACTTCCCTCTCCTCTTCTAGCTCTTCTATCTTTTTTCTACCTTTTTCTAAGAGACAAAATAGCCCACCAGGATTGATGTGCCATTAATCCATGTCGAGTGGACTCTTCTACCATAACTATTTGGACCAGTCTCTTTCAAATAGAGGTGTCTGGCTAGTTTTTACATGTTTTATAGACACTCAGAAGTGTAATGCAAACAGTGTAGACCCTGATCAGATGCTGCATTCTGCAGCATCTGATCTGGGTCTACACAGTTTGCCATTGTCCCTTTTATGGGACTTAGGCATCAAAGGGTTAAACAAGAGCTCAAACAAAATTCTGCTGGAATGCTGCAACACATGTTTTGTGGACAGTTAATTATTATGATTTCACAACATTTTTATAGATTGGTTAATTCTGATGGAATGCTGCCAGAACACATTTTTGTGGACAGATAAATTTGAGATGTAGCAGCATGTTTTTGTGGACAGATAATTCTGTCAGAACTTGCTGTCAGAACTTGTTTTTGAGGACATGTAATACCTGTAGGATGCTTTGAGAAGGGAGGTAACTACTTTCAACCTAAGTATTTGGACAGACAGACCTGAGCAAACAGTGTAGACCCAGATCAGATGCCGCAGGATGCCACATCTGATCAGGGTCTACTCTGTTTGCCATTCATCTGGCAGTTTTTATGCTTAACAACAGGATGTAAAATGGAATTGTTGAAATTTTAGGACAAATATAATAAGATGTTAAGGTGTCAGAATATTTAGGATTAATAGTGTAGAAAGCTGTCTCTTTGGAGTGTATCATATGTGAGAACACTGAAGGCCTGATTCAGTTGAGCCTACATGCAGTCTGATCAGGGCCTTGGCTTTTCATGCAAAGAACTTTTGGCTTCTGAAAAGTATACAGTGAAACCTCAGTGACTCAGACACTGATGGCTCATTTACCTTGGATGATTAGAACTCGTTTTTGAGTCACTATGAAATTCTTCCAATGGCTCAAGAAAACAAATATTTAGGGAAATTTTCTTATCATAAAATTGTATGTTGTGTGTACTCATTAGAATTACCTCATCAAGGTGATTGTACTCATTAGAATTGCCTCATAGAGGGAATTCTAATGGGTGCACTCAACATACCATAATTGTATAAAAGATCAAAAAGACTTCTAAATTATTGCCATTTACTTCCTGACCAGGCGCCATGATTAACACTCATTGGCTTGAACTACCCATGTCTCAAAAAACATTTCCATGTTCCCAAAGATGTTGGAGCCATTGTGGTTTTACTGTACTGACAAAAGGCAAATTTCTGTGATCCTGTTTAGATGATACCAGCTCAATTAATGTGTTCATTTGTTGACAGGGATGATGAAAAGTGGAAGGACTGTTCATTGCAAGCTCTACAGATGGTTTACTGTCTCCTGCCAGTTTTTTCTTCCCTCACTGGGGAGAGCAAGGTGAGTAGGTCCCCGCATAGGAAAACTTAAGTTGGCATGTGCCAACAGTGAATGGAAAGCCAGACCAGTCTGCACTTACACTCAGTAAAACAAAAGTTATCACTCTTTGCTTACACAATAAAACAACCTTGTATAATACATACATGAATAAGGCAAAACATGAAGATCCCTTATTCCATATGAGAACATTGAAGACCCAGATCAAACTGCATGATAAGACCCATTTAACAGGGTGGGTCATAGATGGTGAGACCAGACTGTGCAGATGCATTTTAGGTCAGGATCTGCAATACTTCATGTATGGCTATTTGTACCTTACCCCCCAAGCTCAGGCTATTTCCATTACAGAAGTGCATGTAACGACAGCCAGTCACAAAATAACATTGTATGAAGATACCAATTTAGGATGTCAGAAAACTAAATTTACAATTTCTGCAAACACAGTTGTTTTGTTGTTTTTTTTTTGTATCTTTTTTTTTTTTTTTAAAAAAAAATTTCTAATGCTCATTTTAAACATATTAGTGCAATTATTGACCCTCACGTTTTTGACATGTCATTAAATCTGAAATTACAATTTTGTATCATCCTGATTTTGTTTAATGAAGAATATACCAATGGGTATGAAATTACAGGAACAGCTACATGTATTATATTACCCCTGGCATCTAAAAATGTTATGTTTCCCTGAAAATTTCCAAAAACTTGCAAACCCATCAATTGCTATTGTTCACATATGACATGGCAAAAGATATTGGTCCACTGTTTAATACAGTACCACTTACACCCCTGTCCAAGGCCTGGAGAAGCATCCAGCAGGGCCCAGTTGTTCAAAGCATCGTTAGCTTAACAAGTTCATTAGTGATCAAAATGTTAACTGTTCTAGTAAGTACAATATCCAATTCACAGGTATTTTTGCTGAAAAAAATGCGAGTAGCTCATGACTGTATGACACTGCATTGCACAGAGTCTTTCACTATCACCCTTCCATCATCTCAATATGACAAAATAATGTTGAAAGGGACATAAAACACCAAATCATCACCATCAAGGCCTGGAGTTTCGGGCCATAGACTTAGAATTTTCTGAAAACCATACTAAGGATTTATGATAAGAATATTTGACCGAAGCTTTTTTGCAGTATGATCCATACCCTACACCCCTGTCTGTAACCTAAAGATGAAAGGTACAGACTAATAATTTACATCCTAACTTTTAATGTTGAAATTTTTAAACATTTCTTTCCTGAATGACTGGGATCCATTAGGCTCTGCACAGTGTCTGCACCCTCATTTCTGTTTGCTGTCAGAATCTAAATATACAGCAGAACTTCAGTGACTCGAACACACTTGTTTTGTTTGTTTGTGTTGAGGTTTTACGGCCCAGTCAACCCATAAGGGTCATGTCAAGGGCAGTCAGTTTACCTAACCACACTTTTTCTTGGGTAGGCTTAGTCCTCTAAGTGGTTAACCAGTACTTGTGCATATTCTTTTGCCAGAAACTGGCAACTGCCCTTCTTGAATCAGAGAGAAGATGGCTTGTTTACTGTGCCTGATTTGAACCTATTTTGAGTCTCTAGGAAATTCTTCCAATAGCTCAATAAAACAAATATTCAGAGATAGTTTAGGGAAATGTTTTTATTTTGTCATGAAAATGTACATTGTGTGCACTCATTAGATGTGCCATCAAGGCAATTCAAATGACTACACACAACATTCCATTATTTTAAAGAAGATTGAAAAGACATCCCTTAATTATCCCTATATGCCTCCTGACCTTATGCTATGATTAACCCTCAGTGGCTCGGAATACCAATGTCTAGAACTAATTTCCATGACCCCTAAGATGTTTGATCTATTGAAGTTGCTCTGTATTAACCTTTGTCTGGCTGAATAAATTAAGATGCCACGCCCACTTCTAATTTTCAGCCAGTTAGATTACTTGATCCGGATTGTTGCTAAAAATTCAAATACTTTATGGCAAACACTGCAGATCCAGATCAGTTGGCTTCTTCAGAAGCCAACTGATCTGGATCTACACTGTTTGCAAAGGCAGGGTATATCAGGGTTCAGCAGGACAAGGGTTAAATGGTGTAAAACCTGAAAAAATGCTCTGTATCTTTGCTGTTTATGTGTATGTCTATACTTTGTGTATACTTTCCAGGTGTCGGCAGAAGCCTTGTTTCAGCACCTTTGTAAGATAGTAGATAGTCCCGAGGTTGACCAGACCAGTAAGTTATACAGACTCAGCAAACAACTCATTATAGATGGTGAGTGCCAAGGATTAAGGAGAATTGATACATTTTCAGGGGGATACAACTCTCTATCAGGGTTGTTTTTGCCTTCCTTGGATAAAAAGGGGTCTACTTTAAAATGAGAGAATTTGCTCCCCTCCAGAAGAGGCTTTGTGTGCAAGAAAGCAAACAGGATGTTACAAAAGTTGTCTCCCTTGTTAAAATGGTTGAAATACTGCCAAGTGTATACAGTGCCCTTACATTAATTGCTGTTGATATAAGGGGCTTTTGGGAATGATGTTTATGTATAGTGTATATTTACATGTGTACCATGTATTGTTCTGTCACTGGCTGATCTGAGCCTTCACTGCCTGCCAGACATAGCTCATATACAAACTATGCCAAGACTAGACAGGAGTATATCCAGGGTCAGCTCAGATGATGATAACCTCACCCAGACAACACTTACCTTCTCCGCATTTACCAGAGATTAATGCATGCCTTGACTGTACTGATAACTAAATGCTTTATTAACCCATTGTAGTCAGGAGACCCATAAAAGGGTAGTTGGCAAACAGTGCAGACCCAGATCAGGCACCACAGAACGTGGCATCTGATCAGGGTCTCCACTGTTTGCAAATAGTTTAGCCATTTTTCTCTCAGGAATATGTAAATCTCATAGCTGGACGTACCTAAAATTGAAATGGGACTCTTCCAGTATATAGTGCGGGAGAGTCTATTCAGTATACAATGGGTTAAATCTTGCTTACCTATACTCATAGCTCCAGTTAAGGTGCTTTTTTCAGCCGAAGAATATTGATATTTGTTTTTCTTATTTCTCGATGAAAACATATGTTGTTGGTACTCATTAGAGGTGTCTTGGTGAGGCACTTCTAATGAGTATCCACAATATGTTTTTGTTGAAAAATAAGAAATATATTATGTGGATACCCCCTCTTATCTGTAGCTATGTATACTTATGAAGAGTGTACTTAAGTAATGTATCCATTGTCGGCTTTAAAATTCTATCCTTTCAGGGGCTGCGGTATTTTTCTCAGACAAAGAAACAAGGAAGAAACAGTTGTTCTCTATGATGCAGAAAGTGGAGGTAAGATTATTGAACACAGGTCCTTTGAGAAATAAGACTGCATCCAGTGGAAAGATGTCTTCAGGCATATGGGGACAGCACAGTCTGATCAGGGTCTTCGCTATCACAGAATCATGGATGGGTGGTGGGGTGAGGGAGAGGACATATTAGTATTTTTTCTATTTCTGCAGTCATTCGCTTTTTCTCTTATCTCTTCCATTTCTCTCTGACTTTTCCTCAACTAGCTTTTCTGTCCCTTTTCTCCCACTTTCTGCAAGATGACACAGAGTGACCTACAGTGATTGATGTGTCATTAAACAAGAACTCACCCCCCCCCCCCACCCCCCCCCCAACCCCCAAAATATCATGGAAAATTGGAAAATTATAGAATGTATGAACAGAAGAGGCTAAAGATGCTGAAACTGTGCAGCTGCACAGAACAATCTAAATCTGGGCCCAGTTGTTCAAAACTAACGATATCGTTAGTTAACGAACCATTAAAACTTTGGTCATTAAGTATGGCATATATGCCAATATTTTTGCTGAAAAATGTGAGTATTTTTTCAGCAAAAATACCTGTGAATTTGATAGTGTACTTACTAGAGCAGTCAACATTTTGACCACTAACAAGTTCGTTAAGCTAACAACCCTTTGAACAACTGGGCCCGGTATATTTTAGGATGCTTGAAGACACCTTTTGCCTTGAAGCAGCCCATTAAAACCTTGTTGATACTGGTAATGTTCTTGTCCCATAGTGTTGTGCATTTTTGCTTTGACTTCAGACCCAATTAGAACCATTGAATTTTTTGACATCATAAATGCAAGAGCATACAGGTGTCCTTTCTGTGTCACATCTTCACTTCACTGTGTCTTGGTTAAAACAGAAAAAATATGAATATATGACAAAGATTCAGGAATAGTGTGAAGTTTCCCAAGGATTACATAATGTTTTATCACATTCTGAGTTGTTGCTTCCCTACTAGCTCATTTGAAAAGGTGACTGTCTGAAAAGATGATGGGGCAAAAATGTTACATTTGCAGTTTCACTCTTTCTAGTGTATAGAAAGGGAAAAATAGTCTAGACCAAATTGTTGAGCATCTTTGGGACATATTCACAGAGCATAGGGCCAGCTCTGCCTGTTTTGGCAATCTGACTCTTCTTGCAGTCAGCATGTTTAGACATTCTAATCATGAGATTCACTGTCCACTGGAAGAATCATTGAATGCTGTAAAACAGATGGATAAAGCATAGCTTCAGATAAGGCACTTTCTTTTCAACCAAAAATTGTTTATATTTTTCTTATTTGTCCATAAAAACATGTTGTGGGTACTCATCAGAAGCGCCTCACTGAGGCACTTCTGATGAGTACCCACAGCATATGTTTTAATGGAGAAATAAGAAAAAATATTTTTCTGATGCCCTGTATAGTAAAGGTTTTTTTCTCGTATTTCAGACCTTATCAGAGACCCCATCAGTGATGCTAGTCTTTCAGTCCCTATGTCAGTTCTTCAGTGCAGTGGATCCCAGAGGTCTCCTAGATCTTCCTAAAACTCCCTCAGAGGTTTGTATAACATACTTTAACCCAGTTATGTCAAAAGTTTCACAAAGTGGTCTTCAACAAACAATTTAGATCCAGATCAGATGCAGGCTGAACATGATCAGGGTCTGCATTGTCAGCCATTATACTACACAGAAAACCCTAGTACTGTAAACACTCCCAATTTAAGCAATACCGGAACTTCTCTGCCTTTCCTGTACTTTATGTAGTAAAACCCCGGAAACAGCAGCTGCCTCTTGTATGGGTATAGAATTATTCTTAGGCATACCATGTATGTGGAAAATGTAGTTTGTGAATAAAAATATGAATGTCTTTCAGCTATAAGTATCTGAATGATTAGCATGTTCTGGATGAGTTATAGACAAATATTCGGGTATTACTAACTTAAACATTCGGGCATGTTAACTCCTTACCATACATGTCCTGAAATCTTAACTCTTTCGGTGCCAAATTTCAGACGACATTTGTCGTCTGCTTTTCTTTTTTAACAACCTATGGCTTGAAAAGAAGTGTATACGTAAAGTTGAAAGACTGAATGTCAAACAGTGTAGATCCAGGTGAGACGGCTCATATGAGCCGTCTCATCTGGATCTATGCTGTTTGCAAAAGCATTTTATTATCGCCTGTGGCAGTGAAAGAGTTAACTACCTATTAGTGTGTCTTTAAACCACTGGATGAGTGGCAAACAGTGTAGACCAAGATCAGATGCCAGATTCTGTGGCATTGGGTCTTGGTCTACACTATTTGCTCAGGTAGAGCTCTCTGAACACTTATGCAGATATGATACATGTATATACTTACTACTGGTATGGAGAAGTGCCCGTAAGAGTTACTTCCCCAGGAAAGTGTTTTCATTCTCCTTAAGTGAAAGATTTATTTCTTCAGAATTTTGACCCATCTCCAGTATTAGAAGTAATGGAGACGATGGTAATGGTGACATTCCATGAGTTCAGCCTGGTGGTTCAGACAGGGCGGACCAATGAACAGTTGATACCATTGCTACAACTGGTCAGCTCCCTGCAGACATCATTGTTGTCATGGGCGTGGGGTCAAATGACAGAGAATGGAGATGCCATGAAGCCAAAAGGAATACAAATGGCCACAGGATGTAAGTGCAAGAAATTGTCCATACTATTAATATTTTGCTTTATTTATCATAGAAACCAAAACAAACCCCACTCAAAAAAAAAAAAAAGAAAAGTAAAGAATTGGGCCCCATTACTTTATAAATGTTTAGCGTCAATGTCAGGTTCATACTATGTTTATTAAGTCCTTCATAAAGCTGTAAGACAAAATGTCGGATGGAAAAAATAGTTTATGTTGGTGTTGTCTACATTTTAACCCTTGTGATGCTGAATAAATTAAGATGCCACGCCCATTTCTAACTGACAGCCAATCAGATTACTTAATCCGGAACGTTGGCATAAATTTACATACTGAATGACAAACAGTGCATATCCAGATCAGTTGGCTTCCTCAGAAGCCAACTGATCTGGATCTACACTGTTTGCAAAGGCAGGGTATATCTGTTCAGCAGGACAAAGGTTAAAAATTGCTTTATTTATTGGAATAAATACACACTGTTTTGGCTTTAAAAAGGGCCGTCATCAAAGTGACCAGCCAAGACACTAATCAGACTGTGTATAGGCACAGACCGATCTGAGTGTTGTCTGGGTGCACATTTCTGGAGATACATGTTTTCACATTGTGGCTCTTTTATTACTGATCATTTTTGTTTTCCAGATACTATACTTGTTGCACAGAAGGCAGCTGATGCCATTAAACTTTTACAGAACAAAGATGTTGAAACACTGGTAAGTTGAAACATTTATATGTCTCTTGAGCATTCAATAATATTTATATAATGGTAGTTATACAAACTAATTTTTAGCATGTTTACGCACCTAAAGTGCGCCACCTATCTTTTTTTTTTTCCTTGTGCATAATATAATCTGTGTGTCTACATGTATCACCCAGAATCAAGGACACCTCCACTATGCAGATGGATGGACAAGGACAAACAGTATATATTCACTAAATTGGAGGTGAGTGATAACGTACATTTGTAAAATGCCTAATTTTTTTATCTACGTCTTCTGAGTTTCTAGATTGATTGATAGACTATGTCAATACACCCTTTTTACAACAGCCACTTTTGGAAAAGCACGAAACTGGCCATTAGAGAGAGTTTGCTTTGTGGAGAGATTAAATATGTAGTAAAACTCAGAAAAGTTGCTATAATAGGAGGTGGCTGTTGTTGAGAGGTGACTTTTTTATGGAGTTTTAACTGTAGTTGATACTTAGGGACATAGACATGTAAGCTCCTGGTCCAAAGTTTTCTTAATTGCAAGCTTCTATCACCTCAGTGTCCTAAAGGTTGAAGTTATGGACTTAGTGTTTCATATCATGGCCAAGTGTGTTAGGTGAGCTGTGTTGTTGTGCAACAGGCTTTGTTCCTAGAATGTGCCAGTTGTCAAGAAATAATATCAGTTGTCAGTATGAACTATGTTGTAAACTTGTTAGGTGTCAAGGACAAAACTTTGCCCCGATTTAAACTGTACATGAATTTTGTGAAAAATAACAGCAACAACAATAAAAAACAAGGAAAACCAACAACAACAAAAAAAAAACAAAACAACTCTGATTATATTTTTCTCTGCTTTATTTTTTGCAGGAGACCTTAATACCAAAGATAGAGACATCATTTCTTGGTTCAGTTGTGAGGCAAATGGTAAATGATTTTGGATATCCATTCTTATTCATACAGATACCAGAAAGCTCAATTTTGTCTTTGGAATGATATTCATGAAGAAATAATGACCAGTATAATGAATATATGTGTATGTACTATATGTATGAAAAGTAATGGAAAGACATCAGACGTAGTTAGTTGGCACTTTTAAAACTGTCACATGACTGGAATTTCAAAATGCCTTTGTGTCAGCAAGAGTCAGTCATCTGACCAGGTCTTCCAAACTGCTGGTCAGTTGTTTCTAGCTGATCTGGAGCTTTATGCCATGGCCTATTGTCTATCATCTATCATCCTTCCATCTGTCTGTCCTTTGTCCACAGTTTTCACATTTTCGATATCTTCTCCTGAGTGGTGAGTCAGATTAAGCTGAAACTTGGTGGGAGGCAT
Organism: Anodontia alba; assembly: GCA_964016985.1. Classification (NCBI taxonomy): domain Eukaryota; kingdom Metazoa; phylum Mollusca; class Bivalvia; order Lucinida; family Lucinidae; genus Anodontia; species Anodontia alba. Next base: position 117,481,183 of record OZ024822.1, on the reverse strand, counting down.
TGGAGAGACATGGAGATTCAGAACTGCTAAAATTGTTCCATTCCAATAGTCAAGATGGCCGCCATGGCAGCCATCTTGAAATTCTTCAAACAACATCTCCTCCCAATTCGTAGATTGGATTGAACCCTAACTTGATGGGAGATGTCAGAGCTACACAGAGATTCAGAATTCCTAAAATTGATCTTCTAATATCCAAACCACATCTGCTTCCGAACGGTAAGCCAGATTAAGCCGAAACTTGGTGAGGGGCATGGGGAGACAGGAAATTCAGAATTTTTAAAATCATTCCTTTACAATATCCAAGATGGCCACTAGGGCAGCCATCTTGAAATTCTTCAATCAACATCTCCTCCCAAATTGCCCAAATTGTTAGTTGGATTGAGCCAAAACTTGATGGGAGGCATCAGAAAAACATAGAGATTCAGAATTGCTAAACTCATTCCATTCAGATATCCAAGATGGCAGCATATTGAAAATCTTCAAACGACATCTGCTTCTGAATGGTAAGTCGGATGAAGCAGAAACTTGGTGGGAGGCATTGGGGAGGGGGAGATTCAGAATTGCTAAAATCGTTCAGATCAGATATCCAAGATGGTTGCCACATTGGCCATCTTGCAATTCTTCAAAGGACATCTCCTCCCAGACCATAAGTTGGATTGAGCCAGAGCTTGATGGGAGGCACATAGAGGTTCAGAATTGCTAAAATTGTTCTGTTCCAATATCCAAGATGATACAGCGGCCATCACGAAAATCTTCAAACTACATCTGCTCCTGAATGGCAAGTCAGATTGAGCCAAAACTTGGTGAGAAAAAAAGATGACATGGAGATTCAGAATTGCTAAAATCATTTTGTTACCATGTCCAAGATGCCCACCATGGCAGCCATCTTGAAAATCTTCAGTTGTTATTTGCTCCCCACTGTAAGTCGGATTGAGCCCAAACTTTGTGGAAGGTATGCCAGTATGCCAATATGCAGATAAAGAATTGCTTACGTCATTCTGTTTTAAGTCATTCTGTTTTAAGTCATTCTATTCCCATATTCCCCTTGGTATGCTACTCACCCAGGCCTAGACCTTCTGCTCTGTGCTAGATTTGCTCCTGGGTCATGCTCTGGAGTGGGGCTAGGTGTCAAAATGTATAACAGATCAGAGTGTTTGAAAAATAGTTGTTGAAATTTATGCATCCAGATGTTGTTGCCATATGGGCAAAGAGCAAAAGGTGGGGATATTTGTGTACTTTTGACACATTTCTAGTTGATTTTAGACTGAATCCCCAATTTGCATCAGTGGACATGTCCAAATTCAAAAGATGCAAGTCCATTTCAGAAATTCAAGGGTGAAAGGGTTAACTATTTTTTCTCTTTATAGATGTTGGTGATGTCTTACATGTGTACAAACTTGAATTCATCCTCCAGAGTCACTCTGCTGAAAAATCTACAGCCGTTAAACCAAGAGCTTGTAAAACTAGCTGCTCTCATACCATCTGTTTTTCCAAATGTAAGTCTAAGTCAAGATAAGGAGCTACGTCAACTCAAAAGGGTGCTTAACACTTTGTATGCTGGGTAAAACATTTCAAAAGATGACAGTTTGAAATAGCTTTCGTATTTTTACAGGGAAATATGGTTTGATATTTCATGCAAATTGTCCTAAGGAGACAATCTGCATGAAATATCAAATCCTATTTTCTGACCAAAATAAAAATCCAGTTTGTTGTATCCTGATAACCCACTACCCAGAAAGCACAAAAGGTAAAAGAATGTGTGAACAGTGATAGTCCAGATTAACTTGTGCTTCAAGACTTATCTAGGCCTATGCCTGTTTTTTGCAAATAAATGTTACAATTTATATTAATTCTATAAGCTGCAGCAAAATAATGATACAGGGCCCAGTTGTTCAAGGCATCATTAGCTTAATGAGCTAGTTAATGGTCAAAATGTTAACTGTTCTAGTAAGTATAATATCTATTTCACAGGTATTTTTGCTGAAAATAAATGTGAGTATCTTTTTCAGCAAAAATATAAGGGTATTTGCCATATTTAATGATCAAAGTTTTAACAATATATTAACTAACATCATCATTAGTTTTGAACAACTGGGCCCAGGTTGGATGTGCAGGCTGAGCTGAGTTTAGCTGTTAAAACTCTTGTTTGCTTGATTGCCTCATGCATATATATTTCTGATACCTGTTGTTTTAAAACTGAACTTTTTAGCTATTTTTTCAAGTTAAATGATTTGTAAAAATCAAGAAAAACCTAATTTTGTTTTAAGGGTTAAGGAGGATTAGTTATGGGTTTAAGTTATGTATATAGTTTAAGGGTTAAGGAGGATTAGTTATACTTTCAGGTTTAATGAAGGTCATTTATGTCTCATATGAAGGTTATTCCTCTTGTAAGACCTTCATTAAACCTGAAAGTATAACTTATCCTCATTAACCCTTAAAACAATGTTGACAGAAAACTACATTAGTTTGTTACTGGCTCCCAGTGATGGCTATTAACATTCATCACATGGTTAGCTAGACCTGTGCTTTGTACTGTCTCTATGGAGCCATAGGATGTCATCAGGTGTCTGTACCCATGCAAATGAGGTTTGGGATGGGTATATAGAGCTCATCAGGTTGGTTGGTTTGTCTCTTCAAGAGTGTGATTTGCCAAGGTGCAGCTCCTATGGAGAGCTGAATATAAGGCAAACTTGAAATACTTTTATACTAAATGCAAACACTGAAATATTGTTGACCACGGCATAAAAGCTCATCCCAACATCAACAGCTATCAATTTTCATCTTTGATTCATAAGTATAAGTATAAAATGTGAATTTGTTAGATGTAAACAGGTTTTTCCAACAAAACATTTGGGCCGCAACATCAAAAAATGTACTTCCGGACATTTGAAGATTCAGATCAGCCTACACACTTGTGCAGCCTGGTCAGAATCCTTACTGGTGCATTTTAAATAGTCAAGAATGCAAAGTTTCTTAACCCTTGTCTTGCTGAATAAATTAAGATGCCACGCCCATTCCTAATTTTAAGCCAATCAGATTACTTGATCCAGATTGTTAATATAAATTCACATACTTAATGGCAAACAGTGCAGATCCAGATCAGTTGGCTTCTTCAGAAGCCAACTGATCTGGATCTACACTGTTTGCAAAGGCAGGGTATATCCGGGTTCAGCAGGACAAGGGTTAATGCAGACAAAGAAGACTCTTATCAAACTGCACCAATGTGCATGCTAATCTGAGTCTTTGTGGGGAGCACATATCTGAAGGTACCGTATTCGACCTAATTACCGCACTGTGCGCTTAGGTATTTCAAAATTACTGGGAACACTCAGTTGTGGTAAAATATGAATCTACCTACTAAGGGTACACTATAAAAAAATAAGAATAGGATTTGTTTGATGATGATGATGCGATTTTTTCTGATTTTCTTTATAAGGGCATATGTTGTGGGTACTCATTTGAATTGCATCGACAAGTCGATGCAATTCAAATGAGTACCCACAACATATGCTTTCATAAAGTAGTAAAGAAAAAGTACACTGGCTGTAATCCGAAGACTACGGAATTTCTCGACTGTGCGCTTATAGGGGTATGTGCGGTAATTAGATTGAATACGGTATGTTTTATGATGTTTTGGCTCATTTGTGACTACAGATTGTCTTATATTTGAATGTTTTATTTTATTCTGTCAGATAACTAGTGATCATTGGCAGAGTGTACAGACAGAGGACATAGTTCTTAGGACATGGGAAGTTGAGTCAGCTCATAACTATGAAAATAGTATGCACTTCACGCAGGTAAGAAAATGACAGGTAATCACAGACAAAGTAGACAGAAAGAAGACATAGTTCTGAGAACATGTATAGGTTATTGAATAGTTTTAAATTTCAAACCATTATTCAAGAAATTTTAAACTGTGTAATAACCAATTTGTTGCAATAATCACCATGACCATATCTCACAGATGCCATGATGAGACTGGCTTCAGTGTATACGGATCATGTATTTAATCAAGGATATCATTTCATTTAATGGCTTATTGCGAAAAGGGAGGCTGAATTAGAATTAGCCTGTAACTGTGAGAATAGAGTGCACTTCAACATATGTAAGAATGGCAGTTAGTGAATGATTATGGGCCAAGTTTACAGACAGAACATGGGAGATACATGTGCTAGTAATTGAAAAATGGTAAGAAAAAAATGCAGTTATTGAATTGAGGGTTGAGCGCAAGACTAGCGTAAGTCAGATGGTTGTTTTTCCCCAAACCTAATCTCCTCACCATGAAGGCGTTATGAAGATTACAACATTTCTTTCTGTAAACAATGAAAATTTAGGTGCCATTGCTTGTATGAGCAATGGCACCTAAATTTGCATTGTTTACAAAGGGGTCCAAGTTGCCCCTAAACAAGGGTTTCAAAAATATGTTTGAGTTACCATAGTCTTGCGCTCAACCCTCGGAATGATCCTTGACAAAATGTACAGACCAAAGGTATAGTCATAAGAACAAAGGAAGCTGAATCAGTCTATAATTATGGCATGCGCTTTAACACAGATAAGAAAATGGCAGGTATGAATGATTTTTGGCAAAGCTAAAGACAGAAACAAAGAAAAAAGGGAAAAAACAAGGGGATTTTTCTTCTTTTGTTTTCATCCAAGGTAAGGGACAACAAGGCCAGATTTTTATAAAATTCTTTTAACTATGGTTTTATTTTATTTTTTTTTTTTTGTTATTAAAATGCAATAAGTGGGTACTCACTGGAATTGCCCATATGACTGGTTCCTGTATGTACCCACAGGATATGCTTTGGTGCAAAATCTGCAGGGTGATTCAATTGAGTACCAGCAAGATATATTTTGACATAAAAATAACAGAATTCTTTTTTTTTTTTTTTTTTGATTGCACTCTCTACAGTAAATTTTCAGTGACTTGAACACCGATGATTGGTTTACCATGGCTGATTTCAACTCGTTTTTGAGTCCCTAGAAAATTCTTGTGATAGTTCAAGAGAACAAATATTAGGGATATTTTAGGATTTCTGGGAATATTTTAGGGTAATGTTCTTATTTTATCTTGATAATGTATGTTGCTTATTCTCATTAGTATTGCCTTATCAAGGCAATTCTGATGAGTACACTCAACATTCCATTATTTTATAGAAGATTGAAAAGGCAGTCGACTCTTGTTATCTCGAACTCCAAGGGACTCACTGAAACACTTCGAGATATCCGTACTTCGACATATCAGAGTTGAGAGAGTGAGGAAAACAATAAATTGAACAACCACATTTAACAAATGAATATGTAATTTGACTCCTGAAGTTAGAAATATATATATAAAATAATGTGGAAAAGAGGAGAAATTGCTCCTGAGGAGCAATTTCTCCTCTTTTCCACATTATTTTGTTACCTGTTGTCATAGTTTCATGTTAAAACTAAATTATCCTCATTTGCCACCTAACCCGTCAGTATGTTTAACCCTCAGTGATTCACACTACCCATGTCTAGAACAAATTTCCCTGATCCTAAAGTTATTTGAGTCATTGAAGTATGATAGAAGCTATGAGAACAAAACTTTGCTTTACAGGTCTTCTGTTGTCCAGGTGCTAATAAATTCATGGTGGAATTTGACATAAGGTGTGAAACAGAGAGGAGGTATGTACTTGAATACCAGTTTGAAATAAAATTTGGTTTCCACTTACATGACCATACCACCAGTGCAGATCCAGATCTGACTCCTCCTTTAGCATTTCTGTCTGAATATTTTAAGTAAATATGGTAAAACATATACCACTATTGATGCAATTATAGAGAACCCCAGTGGATTTAGACTTTCATTTGCAAATGGATTAAGCTGTCTTTTTGTATATGGAAGCTCAAATGTGTTAAACTTTGATTGAACGTTTTTTTTGGCTGTCTATACATTTGTGAACATGGATCACAATAGATCACTGGAAGACAGCAAAAAATATAACATTCTAACCTCGCATTTTCCTCCCCACCCTAACACATACAAATATTAGTTTATTATATATTTAGCTCTAAGCGACAAAATAAAATGGAATAAAATAAAAATTAGAATGTTGTCTGCTTCAGTTTTATTTAGGTTAAAAATTTATCTGGACACCCCACCTGTCTAGAGCTCTGACCATATTATCCTTTCCAGGTACATGTATAATCACAACTGCAGCAGACAACATTTTCATTTTTTTATTTTTCAGAGAAAATAAGACGACATTTCATGTGAATCATCTACTTGATGGATGGTTCACATGAAATGCCAAGTCTTATTTAGTCTGAAAAAAAAAAAAAAAAAAAAGAATGTCGTCTGCTACAATTTTGCCTAGCACTTAAAGTGTTAAAAAATTATCTAGATACCCCATTTACCTAGAGCTATGGCCATATTATCATTTCCAGTTATAATCACAACAGCAGACGACATTCTAATTTTTTATTTTTCAGAGAAACTAAGACTTGGCATTTCATGTGAATTGTCTGCTCAGAAACTAAGACTTGGCATTTCATGTGAATTTTCTGCTGAGCAGACAATTCACATGAAATACCAAGTCTTATTTTCTCTGAAAAATAATAATAATGAAAAAAGATTTGACAGACATCTGCTAAAATATTGCTTAGTGCCAATCCTGAGCTGTGGCCATATTATCATTTGCAGGTATGATTATCTGGTGTTTACTGATGCGAAAGGTCAGCAGATGAAGTTTGATCAGAAAGTAGGGAGTCCTAAGTGGCCCAAACAAGTTCAGTTCATAGGACCACATGTTCATTTCCTCTTCCACTCTGACAGCAGCAATACAGAATGGGGATACAAGTTTAAGGTATGTCATATTTGGACAGACCATTCCAGTGGAACACTTTAAAGTGAATGATGAATCTGATACAATTTGCTGCCATGTTACAAGAAAGAGAACTTTTAACTTCCTGTTTGCTTTTCTACACAACGAGCCCCTTCTGAAAGGCACTACTCTTAAAGGAAATAATCTGTTCCCTTTTGGAGCAGATTCTTTCCTTTTAGAATAGACCGCTTTTTCAGAAGGGAGGTAAATAATGTGTAGTCATTCCCCTTAAGATCAGTGGGGACACCTGAAAAAAAAAAAATGTTGCAGCTGTTTTGCAAAGGAGACAACTTGCAGACAAAATGTTGCCTTCTTAGTATTTGAAAGTTTTAAAACTAGAGACTGCACTGTAGGGGGGATGAACTTACTCAGAGAGAGAGCAAATTCTTTCCTTTAAGAGTAGCCCTCAATGGGAAATGAAGCAAATATTTCCTTTTCAGAGATTTTCCTTTCGGATGTAGCCACTCCAATGAAACTATATTGACTGTGAAGATCAGACCAGTTCATACATACATAGTTGTCTTCAGAGGCTCTGTGCTGTTATCTAAACAGTTTTTAGCTGACCTGTAAAAAATTATAGTAGAACTATAGCAATCACCACAGCGTCGGCATCTGTGTTGGAATCGGCGTTAGTTAATATTTTTTGTTAAAGTTTTTAAAAGGCTATCTTTCTGAAAACCTCCTGAACCACTGAATGGAAGCAGTTCATACTTGCCATGATGTAAGATACTGGTCTTAACTTTTATGGTATTTTATCCTGACCAACATTAGTGTCCTTGAGGTCAAGGTCATAAACTTAGACAAAATTGTTTTTGGTTAAAGTTTTTAAATGGCTGTATCTTCTGAACCTCTGGGTGGCAGTAGTTCATGACTAGTGTCCTGATGTTAGATACTGGTCTGAAACTTTGTGCTGTACCATCTGGACCCACATGAATGACTCTGAGGTCAAGGTCACAGAGCTTAGAAAAAATCATATTTAGAGGCAAAGAATGATTCTACAGCATTTATTAGACCCTAAAGGTAAAATCTGTGAAAATGGGAGAAATGGGCAGGATGGCAACCTGGTCTGGACCATTGCTGTTTGACTTTGTGGTAGGGTACCATACTGGACTAAAGTTTGAATTTTATACCCTTCATATTAAGTCAGTTTTTGCTTCTCCTGCTTACCCTAAATATTTGGATACTGTATCTCCTGAACATATGTGTACTGGTCCTTAAAATTGAATAAGATAATATGACTACATATATGTCTAAAATGGTTCTTACTTTCAGGTGACAGCAAGGGGGAGCCCTGATATGCCTTTATGCTGGCCTTTTGACCTACAACTGTGTCTCATTAAACTGTTGGGGCTTCTCTGTGGTGCAACACTGAATGCTAATCCAGGTAAATACATGTACAGTAAATGCCCCAAAATTTCAAACACTTTATATAATATTTTTTTGCCTGAATTAGTTGCTTTATGTGTTTGTTTCACAAAAAGAAATACAGTCGACTCTCGTTATCTCGAACTCCAAGGGACTCTCAAAAATACTTCGAGATATCCGTACTTCGACATATCAGATTTGCAGACTTGAGGAAAAAATAAATCGAACAACCGCATTTAACAAATGTAGATGTAATTGGACTCTTGAAGTTAGACATATGTTGAAAATATTGTGGAAAAGAGGAGAAATTGCTCCTTTGGAGCAATTTCTCCTCTTTTCCACAATATTTTGTTACCTGTTATTAGATTTTCATTTTTAAGCAGGGACCAGATTTTCACTTCGAGATAAGCGGTTATTCGAGATAAGCGAGGTCGAGATAACGAGAGTCTACTGTACTTGATAGAATGCAAACAGTGCAAACCCTGATCAGACTGCAGTCATTTAGTCAGGAAAGTTATTGTACAATGTTTAAGGACACTGACCGTACTTCATTTCATTGACCTTAGCTTAGCATGCTGGGTAAAAATTCCAGCGGAAATTTGGAAATACCATTTTTCTTAATTTTCCCTGAAAACAGGCTTTGGCATTTCATGCAAACTGTTTTACTTATTTTCATAGTTGTAGCTAAGAGAGGTATTCAAATGATGAGCTGTTGTGGGCTATTGTGATCACTTGCCATCCATTTGTCCACACCTTTGAACAACTTCTCAGAAACCACTGAGCCGTATTTCTTCAAACTTCATGTGGAGCCTTCTGTCAAAAGAGGGATTGAAAATTTGTACAAGGCACATTAAGATGACTGCTGTGCTAATATGGGTTAAAAACACTTAAAAATCTACTGAGGCTGAATCTTCGTATATAACATTGTGGACTTAAGGTCTACCAAGTTTGTTCAAAAGATGATCTGAGGTTGACCTTTGATATTTTTACATCATGGCAAAAGTGTCCCTATACATTTTATATGGGGGAAAAATTCTAAAAATCCTTTCTCAAAATGTATTAAAGACTAATGGCTGAAACTTACAGTGTATGATTAAATTTTGTCAGTATCAAAATTTTGTTCCTGGGGGTTATTTGGCTTGCTCCTGGGCTATAAAAAACCGATAATGCCAGCCTTGGTGGCTCAGTCAGATGCGTGTCAGACTGATAATCTGAAGGTCACGGGTTCGATCTCTGCCAGATCCGGCAACATTCTTTTGTAGAGATTAATCATGAAATATTTTCTATGGTCATTCTACCCCTTCCGCTGATTCAAGAAGGGCAGTTGTCAGTTTCTTGTGAGAGAATATGCACAAATACTGGTTAACCACTTAGAGGACTAAGCCTGCCCAGGAAAAGTGTGGTTAGGTAAACTGACTGGCTTGACATGACCCTAATGGGTTGACTGGGCCATAAAACCTCAACTTAATCAATCATACACATATGAAATCATGTAATCTTTAAATGTCTTCTTTTCTGAAATGGCTTGACCAATTTTCACCAGATATCACATGAGGCCTTCTGTCAAAGGTATAGTGACACTTTATTCAAATGGTTCCATACTATTGACCAAGATGGCCACCATGCTTATATACAGTGAACCTTCATTACAACAACAGCATTTGTTCCAAAAGATGTTGCCATTATAATGAATTTGCTCTTGTAAAGAATCCTTAATGGACAGAATGATATGTGAGAAATACCTTGTTTTATTATTATTTCCTCACAGAACATATGTTTTGGATATTTGTTAGAATCGCCTCACTGAGACGATTCTAAAAAATATCCAAAAAATGTGTTGCTTGAAGTTTTAATGCAATATTCTTGCATAATTTCTAATTAACTGTCACCTCTTAAGCGAAGGTTTCGTGACATTCAAATTGTCATTATAATGAGTTTTGTCATTGTATCGAGTGTCGGTGTAACGAGGGTTGACTGTATGGTAAAAGCACTAAAAAATCATCTCCAGAACCAAGACAGCTTTGAGGCTGAATCTTGGTATGTAGCATCAGGGTCTACCGAGTTTGTTCAAATGATGATCCTATGATGATCTTTGATCTTTTTATGGCAATGTTGAATTTGCGTCTCCATACATTTATATTGGGAAAATCTTGAAAAATCATTTTCTCAAAGAGTAAAAGCTGAAACTTACAATGTTTGATTAAAGTAGTAAACCATTTTAGTTACAATCAAAATTTTGTCCCTTGGGGCTATCTGCCTTTGCCCCTGGGCTATATACATGTATGAGATTATGTAATCTTTAAACTTCTCTCAAACTGTTTGACCGATTTTCTCCAGATTTCACATGGGGCCTTCTGTTGAATGGGTATTGACACCATTGAACAAGATGGCTACTATGCCCATATATATAGGAAAACACTTAGAAATCTTCTTCTCCAGAACCAATAAAGATTTTAGGCTTAATCTTGGTATATAGCACCAGGAACTCAAGGTCTGTTAAATTTGTTCAAATGATGATTCTGGGATGATTTTTTACCTTTTTATGGTCGGGTGGTGCGAAGGTGTCATGTATCTTACGTCACCGGGGCGACTGACTGATATTGGCTTACAGTTGGGCAAGGCCTGCTATCCCTGTAGCAGGTAAGGGTAGAGGGGGAATGTTTTTATTTCTTCTGTTTCTTCACTTTCATTCCTGTTCCTCTTCCATCCCTGTCCCTTTCTTTCATCTCTTCTACTATCTCTTCTATCTCTCTTCTCCCTTTCTCTGGGAGAGGATACAAAATAACCCATAAGGGTTGACATGTCATTAAACCCCAACACAATCAATTGACCTTTTTATGGCATGTTCAAATATGTGTCCTAGTTGCTATGGCAATACTGGAGGAAAGTCTCATGACATCTGCAGATATGCAGTGGCTGTTTTACTCAGGTGAGCAAATCATGGCCCATGTGCCTCTTTGTTCCTTATTCCTCTAGAAAAAACATACATTTACAAAGAAGTTGGAGGGGCATATTGCTTTTGGGCTGTCCATCTGTTTGTCTGTCCATTCATTATAGTTTTCTTGTCAGCAAGATATCTTGATGACAATTTGAGCTAGGGTTTTGAAATTTGGTGAGTTGGGGCTTGGGAGTAGATCACCTGATTAACTTCCAAAAAAAAAAAAAAAAAAAATGGATTTATTTTGTGAGAGTTATGTCCCTTTTAACTTTGTGATTTTGCAGAAACAAGTATATAGTTGGGTCTTAGTGTTTTACAAACACACATTTCTGGTTAAAATTGCCTCAGCATTGTATTTCCCCATGAAAATATGTTGTGGATACTCATTAGAAGTACCTCACTGAGTACTCATTACGTACTTTTTGTGGAGAAATAAGAAAAATATCAATAATTGGTTAAAAAAAATGACTGAAATTTTCTAGTATTACCTCGAGATCAGCTGATGGAACTTGAAGAAGTAGCTGAACAGGATATTTTACGCAGTGAGCTGTGGACAACATTATTCAGGGGAGGTTATATGATTGGAAAACTTCAACGATCTCTTTCTGGAAGATATGTAAGTAGAGGGACTAATTGGTTTGCTTTTTTTTATGCATTTTGTTTTTATTTCATAATAAATTATCTGTCTAAAGAAGAAATTTAACTTTCATCATGCTGAATGAATTTATGTAATAGCTGGTACTGTTTAAAAGTGAGGTGCATCAGCCTTTGCTGTCTGCTTACAGAATCATTGACAAAGTATAGAAAATAGACTAGTATAAATTGATGTGTAGTAAAGGTTTTTACCACTAGTCCAATGTAAAGTGCAACAAGCAGCCTTTTGTGGACCCTTCAAAGTTGCTCCCTTAACTGTTAGATCAGATACATGTATATTCAATTAATTGATTTCTGTTTGCTGTGAATAAAACTGCTAGATGACTCACAAACAGTGTAGACTCAGATCAGATGCAGCATTTTGCTGTCAGGACTGTCTGTCAAAATACGTAGGGTAAATATAATACTATGTTTACTGCTTTTCTAGGCATCAGAAGATACAGGCACTGTGTTAGAAGCTCTCTGGGCTATGATCAACGGAGATGAAAAAGCGGTTAATTTCTTGAGCAGGTAAGTCTGTTACAGGCAAAATTTCTGATATGGTCATTTTCTTTGATGGTATGTGTTCAACCTGTGCTCAATACCCACAGCCCTATGACAACCATTTAATCAAGCTCTCAAGTGAAAAGAAAAAAGGTCATGATCAGTGGGCTGCCTGAATTTTTGCTATTAACAGCATTAATCTGGATGGCATTTGGCTGAAAATACTACAAACTCTAGGAAGATGTGAAAATGGCTGCGAAGTGGTGAGGATCGTTGCCATTCTACATATAGAAAGTTACTGAATTGTCAAAACATTTCCTTAACCAACAAGCTAATTTTGAAATATACTGATAAAGTTAGCCAGGGAAGCCTGCAGTCATGGAGCATGTGACAAGACACAACAGCATTAGTGGCAATAACAGACATATGGTAAATGACCTAAAATTTCGAACACTTTATTACATACTTTTTTTTTTTTTGCATAAATTTTGCTTTTTATCCAGTTATTTCTTAAAATAATTAATGGAATGCTAACAGTGTAGACCCTGATCAAACTGCTCCTTCAGGAGCAGTCTGATCTGGGTCTACACTGTTTGCATATGCCATTTTGTCAGCATCTTTAGTGTATGAAATTTTAGGACATTTACTGTACTAACAAATAGGAACTGTAACAGAGGAACCACCCTGGAATGCTTTGAAGTCTCTCTCTGAAGGCATCAACATGGCAAATATATGGCCCTCAGATATGACTTCAGACTTGTACTGTAACAGAAGGATTCAGACCACATATGTTGACAATGAAGATCCCTGTCAGCTGGTGCTTCCACACGGTCTTATGGCTTTTATTTCCATATTAGTCTTAAGTTTCCAGTGAGTCTGTAAGTAGACCATGAAGACCCTGATCAGATTGCTCAGATGTGTCAGATTTACACAGTTTCTTTTGTGAATTGATTTTCTCATAACAGTCCAGGAGACAATGTACAGTCAAGTGAGGAAATGTCAATATATAAACTAAGCAGTTACTTCCCTTACAAAAATCCAATAGGTATTACTATAGATTGTCATCCTGCAAAATTATCCAACCCTTAGAAAATTTACTTTGAAGTTGTAGTCCCCTGAAAATTAATAACTTGACAGCCATTTTGAGGACATTAATTTGGCATATAAGTGTATGTTCTCTTCTGTCAGCTTTTTCATTATGCTGAGGTCCCTGTTTTGCAGGACACCACAATATACATGTAATTTATGCACAGTTTCTTCTTAATTGGTATATTGTAAATGTCCGAAAATCTCATACCCCAAAATGTTTGACAAAATGGCATATGCAAACAGTGCTCCAGTCTCATCAGAGTCTACACTGTTTGCCATTCCACTAAGTATTTTAAGAAATAACTGCATAAAAAGCTTAAGTTAGGCCAAAAACGTCTTGAATAAAGTGTTCGAAAATTTAGGGCAATTACCATATTATGACCATTTTATAGGATAAAAGAGCACAGTAAAGGCTTACAAGTTGGTGGAGAAAGTGTAGATGCAGCCGTAACAGCTGTTTTTGCAGCCTTAGTGTGGCACACACAGCAGCTCAGAGATGATCTGGAAAAATTTGGTAAATATAATACAGCAGTAAGTGTTATGCAAAAGGATGCTTTTGGACTTCTGTGGTCACCAAAGTCCCTGATTAGTATATGCAAAAGTTCAGTCTGATTAGGACAATTGCTGTCTGCTAAAAGACTCAAGAATCATTAACTGTAATCATCTGCGTGGCTGAGTGGCTAGTGCTCTTTACTTCAGATCACAAGGTCCCGGGTGCAAATCCTGCTGGAGGCAGAATTCACCTCATGACTGTATGGCCCATTGTTGCAAAGAGCCTTTCATTATCACCATTCCTTTGTCTCAGTATGATCTAAATTGTGTTGAAAGACCAAATTATTGTCAGTTTAAACTATAGATTACATGTTGATCAAGCCAGACTCAGTAGAGCAGTCAGTAGCATTTCTGACTGCAGATCCAGGGGTCGGCAGTTTGAATCCCAGCTTGACCAAATAATGTTCATGGAGATTGATTGTGAAATAATTTCTGTGGTCATTCTCTCCCTTTTGCTGATTCAAGAAGAGCACTTGTCAGTTACTGGCAAAAATAGGTACATAAAGTACTGGTTAACGGCTTAGTGGACTACGTCTGGAAAGGAAAAGTGTGAGTAGGTTAACTGGCTGGCTCTAGATAAACTTAATAGTGTTGATTGGGCCATAAAATTTCAAATCGGACAAACCAAACATGTATATCAAAACCCATAGAGGCTTTGATCAGGTTGTGTGGTTTTGCTGACTGTACTGTTTGCAATGTTAAAATCAATTTGATCTGGGGCTGATGTGTGAATATTTAATTACAGCATACCATAATAACCCTCAGAAAAATGGGACAGGCATGAGCATGGGTATGACATGGTGTCTCAGTATTTTGGGTAAAAACAGTAGTGTATTGATTTTGCAAGGTTCAAATGTTATGTGTAAAAACACCAGGATCAGATTGCACTGATGGTTAGTCAAGACTGGGCCCCACTGTTTGCATACAACATATGGCAAGTTTTGTCACAATATTACTCACAATTTTCTTTCCATACAGCAAGATTGTGAGCTTCCCTGTTTGCATATGGGATATGATATAGTGCATGATGCATCTTTATCTTTCAGTACAAAATGATTGTGAGGGTCCAATCTCTGATGGATTATATCAGGCATACAGTGCTGCTGAGTCTGTGAGAATGCCTGTGATTAGCCAGAGACAGAAACAAGCTGTAGAAGCTGATGAGAAGATGAAATTGGAGGACAGTGATCCAGGTATATAGCCTTTTTATAACCCACCACACAACTGTTATGGTTTTACGGTGGGCATCTGTGTTCCTGTCCGTCAATGGTAGGTTAGTCCATTTGTATTTTTATTTCTGGATGATAACTTGAGTAAATATCAGTGGATTTTCACCAAACTGGGCATGTGCATTGATATTGTGGAGATCTGGTTTGGGATTGCTGAAGGGCAAATTTCATGAGTTTTTGACAGAGTTACCTGTCCACCACATGATAGTGGCTGGGTATTATTGCTTCACGCTCGTTTTATTTTGTATGGGTAAGAGGTAGCAGGTGTGGGGTTTGTAATTAATTTTCTGCACATCACAGGAAATGCTACAATATGGTACACCACATTCTCCATAAGACTGACGTATCCTGATAGCTTCTTTGACTTGTCTTGAGTCTCAGATTATTCTCCATGTCAACTACTTTTGCCCGCTTCCAATTGTTGATATTGTTAGCCTTAGAGATATGATCTGTTACTGCACTTTTTGTTGTACCTGTGTTAGCGCGAGTCAAAAAACAGAGTTACCTCCCTTGGAAAATTCTTCACTCTCCTTAATGATTTTTATTTACAGCTACCATCTGTAAAGACAAGGCTCTATACTTACTTAAATTTGCTGGTTTGACAAAAATACAGCTGAAGCAAGAGGTAGGTGTTTCTGAGTGGAGAATTGTTGAAAATTACCATATTTACCCTAAGTATTGGGACTGTCAGACTTGAGCAAACAATGTCGACCCAGATCAGCTGCTGCAGAATGCAGCATCTGATTAGGGCCGACACTGTTTGCCATTCGTCAAGTAGTTTTTAGACAAATCAATAGGTTGTAAAATGTACTTGTTCAAAATTCAGGACGAGTATTGGAAGCTGACTGAAAACTTAGGATAAACCTGGTATAGGGTTTTCATAGCTCCAAATAAGTAGTCACAGAAATGAACCATATCTTAAAAAAAGGTTCCATATTGCATGCTATATATTAACCTTACTTACTTTAACTCCTTTAATACCATACTTGTCATTACATTTGAACACATGTCCATTTTTACTATCTCTAAACCCTTGTCATGCAGAGTGAATTAAGATTCCACTCCCACTTCTAATTTTCAGCCAATCAGATTACTTGATCAAGGTTGTGGATACAATTTCACTTACTTAATGACAAACAGTGCAGATCCAGATCAGTTGGCTTCTTTAGAAGCCAATGATCTGGAGCTACACTGTTTGCAAAGCAGGGCATATCCAGGTTCAGCAGGACAAAGGTCAGTGTGTTTCAACAATGGTGGAAAAGTGGCAAATAGTTTAGATCCTGAGCTAGTCTTCAAATCATTCTGATATATGATTTTAGACATCTTTTCCCAATCACTTTGGCATTTGTAAAAGTTTTATAATAAATTGTTGTAAAAGCTCATGTATCAGATAGATAGAAGTTCTTTTTGTATTGTCCAATTGAAACCTGTGAACCGAAATCTGTTATAGCAACATCTCTTATGTGATCCAGTTCTACAAGTCTTGATAATTCTGTCATTTGGGAGTGTCTGATCTGTTTTTATTAAGGGGGCATGATACAGTTTAAAGATTTTAGTCAATTTTCTTTTAAAAGACTTCCTATTTGCTTTTAGGCATAAGGGGGTCTACTCTAAAAGAGAAGAACTTGCTCCCACCTGGGACAAATTCTGTCCTTTTAGATTAGACCCCTTTCCAGAAAAGAGGCAAAACAGCTTATCAGAGTTACCTCCCCTGAAGTTGTATCCATTCTCCTCAACCCTTAAATTGCCAAGAAAACCTGCATCTGAAAATTTCATCTGTTTTATGTTGTCTGCTGAATATTCTTGCAAACTTTTCAAGCCTATTTTTGCATACAGGCAAACAATGTGGACCCTCTAAGCGGAGCCAAAACTGTTTGCAAAAATGACTTTTAAAATCACAAGTAGATGACAAACCAGATGGCAGTTATTGTGATTGGCAGCTTAAAGGTTTAATAATTTTGTGTGTTCTGTTTTTAGTTGATGAGAACCAGATCAGCAAAGCAGATGAAAAAACTCTCAGCAAAGAGGACAGATAGATTTGGTAACAAAGTAAGTTATGTAAACTTTATTTTTATCTTATCCTGTTTTGTGTTATTTCCAAGTTAAATTTCTTTTAACATAATTATAGGACTAAAACATACTTATGCCAAATCAAAGCAGAGGGTAAGAACTCTGGGATAAATGTATATGTGGTAATATCTGGTATTTAGGGAAAAAACACTCCTTATTATTCCAGGATACTGACACCCAAAACAACATTATTAAAATACTATCTTTTTTATTTTAAGACTAGAATAGCTTTGTAAAAAACAACATGACTGATCTGTGGACAATTACAGACGCTGATTTGAAACTCCAAGAGGCCACACCGGACGCCCCGGTGACTTGTGAAAATTAAGCTATGTTTTGACAGCAAGAGTAGCAAAATATTTAAATTTCCTTCCAAATAAAGCTGCCATATCAAAGCAAGTAGTCAACCCCCTTTTCCTCTTCCAATTTAAATCTTATTTCATTCCAGCTCTGATTCCTCCTTATATATTCATATATAAAAATGGGAGTTGATTTCCAATTTTGCTCCTCCAAACCAAACAAATTCCTCCGAAACCACTCCTCAAAATATACACACATTCTACAAAATCAAAAATCAGGGTTGTGCGAGTGATGCGTACAATAAAGTATTCCGAGCAACACTCAATCCCCCTTGTAAAAGTTTTAATGATCGTTGGACTGGAAACCCACCCAGGAGGTTTCACTTAGGCAGAGAATCCTGCTGAATGGCCATACCTGAGGGGCTTACCCAGCCCAACGTTTATGCACCATATCACTCCAAGCCTGGTTATCAGAAGATAATTCTCCAGATTCCAGAACATGAAGTGAACAGTGAAAATGCATTTAGGAAGAAATTCTGCAAATCACCAGGACACCCAACCAATGGCCGCTAGAATTCCGCCACAGCAAATTTAAACATAAAATTATTATATAATATCTATTTAACTGCTGTACCACATTAATATATTGTTTTGACTCAAATGACCCTCGTGGGTTGACGCATGGTAGGATCTTAATTCACCATTGTTATTAGGGAAAAACTGAATTAAAGCAAATTGATGCACTTTCAGGGGAGACAACTTTGTCTTCCAGAATATTCAACAGTATTGTTATTAAAAATTGGTGGAGAACAGCGAAAAAATAATTTTTGATACAAAATTAAAAAAAAAAAAAAAAAAAAAATTAATGGTAAATGTCCTAAAATTTTGTACACCAAAGTGCCTAACAAAATGGCATATGCAAACAGTGTGTATAGACCCAGATCAGGGGTCTACACTGTTTGCCATTCCACTAGGTATTTTGAGAAACAACTGCATAAAAAGCAAAATGTGGGCCATAAAGGTATGAAATAAAGTGTTCGAAATTTGAGGACATTTATTGTACTATAAAAATTGCTTTAAGGCAGACCAGTGTTTGGCCATAAATTTAATTTTAGGATTAATATTTGAGAACAAAGCAGTGAAAGAGAAACGGTTCCTGATAAGATAAAGTCAGAACAAAGTGTTTTGCATTTTAAATAGAAATGCCAAGCAAATAAAATGTTTGATCAAGTGATGTAGAGCAGGCCTCGGTGGCTCAATTAGATGCGCCGTCCGACTGGAGACCAGGAGGTCGCGGGTTCAACCCCCGCCGAGGTCGGCAACATTCTTTCGTGGAGATTGATCATGAAATATTTTCTACAGTCATTCTCTCCCTTCCGCTGATTCAAGAAGGGCAGTTGTCAGTTTCTGGCGAAGGAATGTGCATAGTACTGGTTAACCGCTTAGAGGACTAAGCCTGCCCAGTAAATGTGTGGTTAGGTAAACTGACCGCGCTCGACATGACCCCATTGGGTTGACTGGGCCGTAAAACCTCAACACAAGCAAACAAACAAACAAGTGATGTAGAAGGGACAGTACTGTACATATTGTAAGTATTCGAACACCTTAAGTCCTTACCATACTTGTCCTAAAATTTGAACAACTCCATTTCACTACTCGTTAATATGTCTAAAATATTGCTGGAAAAGTGGCAAACAGTATAGACCTTGATCAGATGCCGCATTCTGGGGCATCTGATCTGGGTCTACACTGTTTGCTCGGGTCTGTCTGTCCCAATATTAGGGTAGTAATGGTAGTTGTTCTGTGTATTTTCAGATTGATGGGTCAGAGAAGTACCCATCATTTCGACTTGTGTTAGAATTTGTTCAAGATCCTGCTTGGAACACAGAAAGGTAATTCATTTTCTTATTTCAGTTTGCACATTTAAAACAGATAAAAAAACAAACAAAAAAAAACAGGCTAGTGAAGTTTGAGAAGGGTGTATATTGAATTCATTATGTCAGTCGGTGTGTCTTTTTGCTGAGAAAACTACTTCTGGTCTGGCATGTGGTGAGCAAGAGATGTTAGAATGTCTGTCCATTCATAAGAAAGTCTGTGTATCTGTCCATTCATCTGTGGCTACTTTGGAAACACATCTTTCACTTTGTATCTTGGCTTTCATATGTGCCCATGCACGCATCCTACCAGTCCAGGTGACCTCCCACAAAACAAGGTCACTGTGGCCTACTTTTAAGGAAATATTTCACTTGGTCAGGTTTCTGGGGTCACACTTGCATCTAAGCTTCCACAGGTGCCGGCCCCTGCAAACTTCATCAGTTCATGTATCCCGCCACCCCAGGTGACCTCCCACAAATCTAGGTCACTGTGGTCCTGCAAAAAAATTGACACCTGGTCAGATTTTCTGGTTCAGACTTATATCCACTCATGAGTGATGATTGAGAAACACAGTAGAAAAAATATTATTTGCTAATTTTAACCCATTTCAGTCGGGACCCCTTCCCCTCCACCCACTAAAGGGTAATTGGCAAGCAGTGCAGACCCATATCAGATGCCCTGCAGAATGTAGTGTCTGATCAGGGTCTACACTGTTTGCATTAAGTACAGGAATTTTTGTAAAACAGAGTAATAATAAAAACTACTCAGACACCCTGCTGTTGGAAATAGACAGGTCCAAAGAATTGTGGTAGAAGAGTCCACTTGATATAGATGGGTTAAAGTGTCATTTGGTGAAGGCTAGTTCTCTGTATTTCAGGGTCCACAATATGCTGCAGGAGAGGTCTCAACATGCTCAGGCAGTAGCGGATGTATATATGATTGCCACAGAGATTGTGAGATTACTTTCTGATGAACACCCTTTCCAGGTACCTGTCATGATCTCTTTCTAACTATTAAAAGGGGTACAGTGAACCCTCATTACAATGACAGCATTTGTTCTCAAAATTGTTGCCATTGTAATGAATTTGCTGTTGTAAAGAATCCATAATAGACAGAATAATATGTAAGAAAGGCCTTCTTTTATTCTTATTTCCCAATAGAATATGTTTTGGATATTTGTTAGAATCACCTCTCTGAGGTGATTCTAACAAATCCAAAACATATGTTGCTTAAAGGTTTTATGCAATGTTTTTGCATAATTTCTCATTCACTGTCATCTCTTGAATGAAGATTTCATGACATTCAATTTGTCATTATAATGAATTTTGTTGTTGTATCGAGTGTCGGTATAAAGGGGGTTGACTGTAATTTTGTTTTTTTGTAATGTGTGAGTGCAATTCCTTTTGTCAGTCATATAGAGAAGATGACCTCACGCTATACCATAATTAATATATTTAGCCTTAGTATTTGTACACCTTATCACCTTACCTTATAAGGGCAGTTGCCAGTTTCTGGCGAAAGAATGTGCACAATACTGGTTAACCACTTAGAGGACTAAGCCTGCCCAGTAAACGTGTGGTTAGGTAAACTGACCACGCTCAACATGACCCCCATTGGGTTTACTGGGCCGTAAAACCTCAACACAAACAAAAAAACCTTATTTGTCCTAAAATTTTAATATCCATTTTACAGCCTTTTGATGTGTCTAAAATACTGCTAGAAAATTGGCAAACAGTGTAGACACTGATCAGGGCTGATGTGTTTGGAGATGTCATAAGGTCAGTTTTTAACAAGAAAGAACAAAAGAAAGAAAGAAGGAAAAAAATAAAATAAAATACAATGACAGAGTGTACATTCTTTATCAGATGCAAAACTCATACCATGACCTTTTGCAGAATTTTTTTTAATTTTCTTAGATGAAATCTAGTACTAGTTACAAGGCAACATTTGTATAAAATTCTTCTTAGAATCATTTAGGGAATAAAATAATCCTATGTAAAAAAAACAAAAAAAAAAACAAAAAAAAAAAAAACAAAAAAAAAACAACAACAGAATCTCACGAAAGGGGTATTTGGTGACAATGCTTGGATATTTTTTCTTATTTCTCTATAAAAACATGTTGGTACTCATTAGAAGTGCCTCAGTTTTTCCGTAAAAACGTATGTTGTGGATACTCATTAGAAATGCCGTTGAGGTGCTTCTATATAGTACCCACACAATATGTGGATAACTGGAGAAAATTATCCCAGATTTATCATCTGATTCTCCTTAACAAGTCCTCCTTTGACTTAG
Organism: Anodontia alba; assembly: GCA_964016985.1. NCBI lineage: Eukaryota > Metazoa > Mollusca > Bivalvia > Lucinida > Lucinidae > Anodontia > Anodontia alba. The sequence goes on along the minus strand of OZ024822.1, from coordinate 117,459,486 downwards.
GTTTTTTTTGTTTTTTTTATCAGATTTTAGTGGTATTGTTCCTACAAGAAATGCTATGTTTCCAAGATGGATTTGCCAAACATTACGCTGAGGGATTTGACGGCTGTGGATTGGAACAAGAGGCTAAAGTTCGCCAGTCATTCTACACTCTGATCCGTAGACTCACAGATGCATACCATAAATTTAACAGACATGAGCTGGATAAGTAAGTCAGTTCAAGCCTTATACAGTATTGTAAGCCAACTGTAATTCTTGTTGAGAAAATTTTGTTGTTCCTTGATAACACTGTAAGTCCTTGAGAACATATTTGAGGAATATAATTAGCTTGCTTCTTCATGTTGATAAACTTTTTATTTTAGGATATTTGTAAATATTTGTATGACAGGGGTCCCACCCATCAGGGCCTGCAAAATAGATGGGCTGCCTGGTGCCTCTATGGCAGAGCTGCAAGTAATTTAGGGTATGACATGAATTAGTCATTTGATCAGGTCAGGTAATTCAGAAACAACATGACATTGAACCTCATCTCAGTGGATCAGTTCTTTTTGTAACAAGAATCATGATGTAAAAACATGTAAAAAAACATATCAACACAATGTCTTGGAACATGAAAAGTATTAATAGCTCCAAATAAGGCACTTTTTTAAGCCAGGAAGTAGTCATGTTTTTCTTATTTTCCATGAAAACATATATTGTGGGTACTCAGTGGGTGCCTCCCCAAGGCACTTCTGATGAGTATCCACAACATATGTTTTTTGTTGAGAAATAAGAAATATTTATCAGGGCCCAGTTGTTCAAAGCTAACGATGTCGTTAGTTAACGATTTGTTAAAATTTACATCGAGTGATACGCAAATATTCTGAAATTTTTTGCTGAAAAAATGTGAGTAGCTTTTGCAGTGCAAAAGCTACTCACATTTTTTCAGCAAAAAATATCAGAATATTGTATATTGACTCTGCTAAAACAGTTAACGAAATGACCCTTAACGAGATCGTTAAGCTAACGACGCTTTGAACAACTGGGCCCTGGACAATCCTTTTATTTATGGTATTGCACTTTAAAGTGTTTAGGATGACCTTAACTTATAAAGTGCAAAGCAAAATTTGTTGCTGACAACATTCTAAAATTTTTATATTTTTTTTTTATTTTTCAGAGATAGTAAGTTGAAATTTTGTGTGCCAAACAGACAATTCACATGAAATGTCAAGACTTGTTTTTTTTTTTTCTGAAAATAATTTGAAAAAAAGCTTAAGTTTCGATTGGCATTTTAAGGGTTAATAGTTATTGTTTAATTTGACAGGAAGGTCCATGCAGCATATGACTACATCCAAGGCTGTTTACTACATCTTTTAGACATGCAGTGGCAGGTAAGCAAAATTGAGCTTGATGTGTAAAAAATATCTTATTATGCAGTAATTACCCTAAATATTTGGACAGGCAGACCAGAACAAATAGTGTACGATGGTGAGTCAATAAGTAACCAGCCTAACTTATTTCCGGTTGAGATCCACCTCTTCTTTTTCGATGTAATTGCCCTCTAGTGTGATGCACTTAGACCAACGGTGTTCAAGTGCCATCAGCCCAGAACTGAAAAAGTCAGGGTTCTTTCCATTGACCAACTCCTCAACTGCCGTCACGACTTTTTCTTCAGACCGGAAATGAAGTCCACGGATATCCTTTTTCAAGTTTGGGAATAGGAAGAAGTCGCTAGGAGCTAGATCAGGCGAATAGGCATTTTTGGTATTAATTCATACCCGTTTCGCTCTACAGCATCCATTGCAACTTTGCAAGTGTGGACTCTCGCGTCGTCCTGTTGCAGCAAAACACCTTTAGAGAGTTTACCTCGGCGTTTTTCACGGATGGCGGTTCTCAGCTGGTCTAACAAGTTTGCATAGTACACTCCAGTTATTGTACTTTTCTTGGGTAAAAGTCCAACATAATAACATCTTTTGCGTCCCAGAATACTGTGGCCATCACCTTGCCAGCAAATGGTTGCGTCTTGAACTTCTTTGGCCTCGGGGACTCAGGCCCTACCCACCGATGACTCTGAGCTTTATTTATCTGGCTGATAATAATGAACCCAAGTCTCATCTACAGTCACCAGACGCAAAAGAAAATCATCTTCTGACCTAAAACGCTTCAACAAGGCGCTGCATACTGATGCTCTGGTTGCCATTTGCTCATCGCTAAGGTATTTGGGGACCCAACGGGCTGTTAGCTTGCGCATACCTAAAAAGGATCATGTAAGATTGTTGAAATGCTACCATGTTAAATGCCTAATGCCTGCGCTATTTCTTCCACCTGAATTCGCCTATCAGTGTATACCAGATCCCGAACTTTCTTACACATTTCTTCGTCGGTGGCATCCAGTGGGCGTCCAGACCTGGCTTTGTCTTCTAAAGACGTTCTACCGCATTTGAATTCCCCTGCCCAGAATTTAACCTGAGCATAAGATGGCGCAGAAGACCCATAAACATTGGCTAACGCGCCGTGTATTTCCTTGCCTGTTTTACCTTTTAAATACAAGTATCGATTTACAGCACGGTACTCAACTTTAGATGAAAAGCACGCCTTTGCATCACTAGCCATGTTTGACATTCAATATCTTATTAAAGAATGACTCGATACGTGTGCAATTTTGTACCAATGTATAAAATCGTGACCGTCTCGGTTTATGGGAAATGGGATAGGCTGGTTACTTATTGACTCACAATTGAACCTGGTGTCTGATCAGGGGCTAGACTTTTTGCCACCCGTCCAGCAGGTTTTCAGACACATCTATAAGTAATAGACTTGTTCAAATGTTAGGACATGAATAGTAAGGTTCAAATGTTAGAATATGAATAGTAAGGAGTCAAGGTGTCTCAATATTTTGGGTAAGTAATACAGTAGAATACAATACAGGGATCTTGCCACAGCCAACTGAAATATTTTGATTTGTTTTTGAATTTATATCAGGACAGTTTTAGGCTTAAGGTGAATTGGAGATCACCATGGCAGAAAAGTATTTTTTGCTTCCCTTTCCAATGGGGCTACTCTTATGGTAAATGTCCTAAAATTTAGAAGTTTCAAACATTTAATTCCATACTTTTTTGGCCTAAATTTTGCTTTTTAGCTCACCTGAGCACATAGTGCTCGGTGAGCTATTCTGATAGGCCAGTTGTCCATCGTCCGTTGTCTGTCAACAATTGACATCTCCTCCTAAACAACTGGGATAATTTGGACCAAACTTCACCAGAATGATTCTTAGGAGGTACTAACTGAAAGTTGTTCAAAGATTTGGAATGCAAGCAGAATTCTGGTTGCCATGGCAACAAATAGATGAAAATTAGCAAAAACCTTTAAAAATCTTCTTTTCTGAAACCAGAAGGCCCAGGTCTTTGATATTTGGTGTGTAGCTTCACCTAATGGACCATAACCAAAGTTGTTCAAATTATAGCCCTGGGGTCAAAATTGAATCCATCCTAGGGGTCACATGTTTTACTTAGACCCTTATAGGGAAAAACCTTTAAAAATTTTCTTGTCTGACACCAGAAGGCCCAGGTCTTTGATATTTGGTATGTAGCTTCACCTATTGGACCATTACCATAGTTGTTCAAATTATAGCCATGGGGTCAAAATTGGCCCCGCCCTAGGGGTCACATGTTTTACATAGACCCTTATAGGGAAAAAAACTTTAAAAAATCTTCTTGTCTGAAACCAGAAGGCCCAGGTCTTTGATATTTGGTATACAGCTTTGTCTTGTGGACCTCTACCAAGATTGTTCAAATTATAGCCCTGGGGTCAAAATTGGCCCCGTCCTAGGGGTCACATGTTATACATAGACCCTTATAGGGAAAAACCTTTAAAATCTTCTTCTTTGAAACCAGAAGGCCTTTGATTATATTTAGTACACAGCTTTGTCTAGTGGACCTCTGCCAAGATGTTGAAGTAATAGCCCTGGGGCCAAAAATGGCCCTGTTCTAGGGGTCATATGTCATACATAGACCCTTATAGGGAAAAACCTTTAAAAATCTTCTTGTCTGAAACCAGAAGGTCCAGGTCTTTGATATTTGGTATGTAGCTTCACCTAATGGACCATTACCAAAGTTGTTCAAATTATAGCCCTGGGGTCAAAATTGGCCCCACCCTAGGGGTCACATTTTACATAGACCCTTATAGGAAAAAACCTTTAAAAATCTTCTCGTCTGAAACAAGAAGGTCCAGGTCTTTGATATTTGGTACACAGCTTTGTCTAGTGGACCTCTACCAAGAGTTCAAATTATAGCCCTGGGGTCAAAATTGGCCCCGCTCAAGGGGTCACATGTTATACATGGACCCTTATAGGGAAAAACCTTTAAAAATCTTGTCTGAAACCAGAAGGCCCAGGTCTTTGATATTTGGTATGTAGCTTCATCTAGAGGACCTCTATTAAGGTTATTCAAATTATAGCCCTGGGGCCAAAATTGGGCCAACATGTTTTACATAGACTAACATTGGGAAAAACCTTTAAAAATCTTGTTGACTGAAACCAGAATGCCCAGGTCTTTGATATTTGATATGTAGCTTCATCTAGTGGACCTCTACCAAGATTGTTCAAATTGTAGCCCTTGGGCCAAAAATGGCCCCGCCCAGGGGCCAACATGTTTTACATAGACTAATATAGGGAAAAACCTTTAAAAATCTTCTTGACTGAAACCAGAAGGCCCTTTAATATTTGATATGTAGCTTCATCTAGTGGACTGCTACAAAGGTTGTTCAAATTATAGCCCTGGGGCCAAAAATGGGCCCGTCATGGAGCCACTTGTTTTACATAGCTTTATATTGGGAAAACCTTTAAAAATCTTCTTGTTTGAAACCATAAGGCCCAGGCCTTTGATATTTGGTACAGAGCTTTGTCTAGTGGACCTCTGCCAAGATTGTTAAAATTATAGCCCTAGGGCCAAAAATGGTCCTGCCCAGGGCTCCGCATGTTTTACATAAACTAATATAGGGAAAACCTTTTAAAAATCTTCTTGTCTAAAACTGGAAGGCCCAAGTCCTTGATGTTTGGTATGTAGCCTTGTCAAATGGACCTCTACCAAAGTTGTTCAAATTATCGCCCTGGGGTAAAAAATGGCCCCGTCCTGGGGCCCATTTGTTTAACATAGATTTATATAGGATGGCCCCATTCTAAGTATTGACACAGAAATAAGACAAAATGCCATAGATTATCATTACCCATGCCCATGACTTTAAGGTCTACGAAACAGACTTTGAGTTTTTGTGTCATAACTTTTATGTTAAAATATTTAGAGAGCTCATATTTTTCTAACAAAAGATGGATTTAGTTAATATTTGGTTTGATGTTAGCTATCAATCCAAAGTATCCAAATTCCCCTCTGTTTGTTTGTTTATTCATTTATCCATTTGTCCCTCTGTTCATCAGGCCTTCAAATGCCATAAGAGGGGCTGATTTTCCATAAAAGTTAACATGCATACATTGCAACTTTTGCTTTGAAAGACTTCTCGTCTGACACTGCTGGACAGATTTTTCAATAATTTCACAAGAATGTTCCTTGGGTGATCATCTACCAAAATTGCTCAAAACCTCCTGCTCTGCTAAACAAGATGGCTGCCAGAGCTAAAAATAAAAGAAAAAAAACTAAGGCATCATGGGATCTTGCTTCTGTCAAGCACCAGCCCCCCATTGCCCTTGGCCTATAATACTGTACAAGCCAACATGCTTTTATCTGTGCCAAGCACCATCACATTCCTCCCAAGGCCTGTATAACACAGTTCTTAAACCTCCAGCCTGTCATCTGAAAACATTCATTTTCAACAAATTTTAAACATACATAGTTCTATGAAGAGAAACCATAGTCTTTTAGAATATACTAGAGACAATGGCACTCAGGTGAGCGAATTAGGGCCCTGTGGGCCCTCTTGTTATGCACTTGTTTCTTAAAATAGTGGAAAGGCGAATCCTGTACTCTGAAGGAGCAGTCTGAATTGAGTTTGCACTGTTTGTATATGCCATTCTGTCAGAAACTTTGGTGTACAATTTTAGGACATTTGCCATAAAGAAAAGAATGTGATCCCAGGGAAATGTGGATAGCAGAAATTTCACATGAATTGTCAAGCTTTCTTTCCTCTAAAAATACAAAAATATTTCAGAATCTTGCCTGCAACAATTTTGAATGGCACTTTAAGGATTACTTATGATAAAAAATTTTGCCTGTTTTCTTTTACAGCCATATGACTTGTCATTTGTATCTGAAGTGAAGCTACCAGACCTGTTTTCTGGTGTTGCCAAGGAGACAGTGAAAATGCGTGATTGTCGTCTGGACATGCAGGATGAAGCAGAAGAATTAAAAGACTATGAGAAACACATGAAGTGGTTTGATGAGTGTAGTGGCGGAAATTTTGTGAATTGGTACAAAAATAAGGAGGATCTATGTGAATCAGAGAAAAAGGTAAAACATTAACCTTTAAAGCACCAGTCACAACTGCAGCAGATGACATTTTGATTTTGATTTTCTTTTTTCAGAGAAAACAAGTCTTTACATTTCAGGTGAATTGTCTGCTTAGTAGACAATTCTCATGAAATGTTAAGACTTGATTTCTCTGAAAAAAATTAAAAAAAAAATTTAGAACTTCTACAAATTTTGCTTGGTGTTTTAAGGGTTTATATATATATATATATATATATATATATATATATATATATATATATATATATATATATATATATATATAAGTTGGGAGAAGGAGCATAACATCTAACAAAAAATCTTTTTGATAGCACTGGATCCAGAAAGGATGCTGAAATGATAGGCATTAAACTATATGTTGAGAGTTAATCATTAACAGTGCAAATGATTTGTTTACCTGAGGCCTTTTGGCTTTCGCCTTCTTCAGAGGTTTTTTATTTTAAAAAATAACATAAAAATATAAAATTTATGAATAAAAGATTATGCCCTTTTCGGGCCCATGTTATCTGGCCCGCTGTGGTTTGATAACTGATCATGTTTAGATGTATGTGAAATGTAAACAATACACTTAAACACAGCATGCAAAAAGTATAAAGCTTTTCTTCACTATCAACACAATGTGCAAAATGTATAAAGCTTATCTTTACTGTCAACACCACTGTGCCCATATACACAATGTATACAATGCACATAAACCTTACACCGAAAGGGATTCACCAGAACATGATTTCTTCAATCACGCCACACTTTGTTGCTTCGACCATAACCCGGAGTGGACAGATCGAACCAGGAAAGCAAGAGAGAACTATTGGATCTGACGTCTGAACACTGTGTGGCCATATGGGATCAACAAGGGAGACCAGTAGATGGAATCATCATTCCTAAGTCAGGGCATGCAATAGCTTACATTTTGTTCATGTGATTTTACATAAGTTGGGCCCATTTACCTTACATATTGGTGAAAAACACTCAGTTTGGTGTATCCCTTTCGGTGTAAGGTTTATGTGCATTGTATACATTGCGTATATGGGCACAGTGGTGTTGACAGTAAAGATAAGCTTTATATGTTTTGCGCATTGTGTTGATAGTGAAGAAAAGCTTTATACTTTTTGCATGTTATGTTTACGAGTATTGTTTGCATTTCACATATATCTAAACACAATCAGTTATCAAGCCACAGCAGGCCAGATAACATGGGCCCGAAAAGGGCATAATCTTTTATTCATAAATTTTATATTTTTATGTTATTTTTAAAAATAGAAAACCTCTGAAGAAGGTGAAAGCCGAAAGGCCTCAGGTAAACAAATCATTTGCACTGTTAATGATTAACTCTCAACATATATATATATATATATATATATATATATATATATATATATATATATATATATATATATATATATATAATATAACGTATATATCAGGGCTCGGGAAAACCGGAAAAATAGCCGGTCTGGACCAAAATTAAGAATTCTGGACCGATTTCAAACACCCCAAAACGCTAATAAATCGGTCCAACAGGTTTGTGCCTTGAACCCCATTTTTCCCCAACCAACCAATTTTCATGAATCAATGATGTCTAAAAAGTCACAAACGGTCAAGTATTGCCAAACTGACAACGTCCGCGCACTTTTTAAATGCGATATTATGGTAGTTAAAAGGCTCTAAATGGTCATTTGACATGTATATTGGAGAGACAGCTGAATAACAGCAACCTACCGCAGCACAAATTAATTACGTCATTATCCAAACATTGTCAAAAAATCAACACTCCACTGACCTTTGTGCGGTAAACAAGCGATAAACACGAATCATCAGTAACGGTAGTCTGATAATTAATCCGTTTGTGTGACAGGTGTGAATACACTGAGGCTGCAAAACATCCAGGTGCAGTTGGCATGTCCAAAAGATCAAAGGTCGCTTTACTGAGAGTGATAAAAGAATGCACCGCTTGAACACACCCGTTTTCTTCCTCTTCTTTTTTGTTTTGATCAACACGGTTTGTCGGTCCCAGATTTGATAAATTAATTCCCAAACGTGTACGTCCTGATCAGATGTCACATACAAAGGCTTCTGATCTGAGTATTATTGATTGCTTCTTTTTTTTTTTGTTGTTGTTGTTGATTGCCGTAACACGCGAGTATAATTCAAGGTAGATTTCACGGTAAAAATAAGTAATGCACCACTTGCGCTGGACAAGATTGGTCAGTGCTTAAAATTTAAGCAGTCTGATCAAATCTTGAAACATTGAAAACTGCAAAACCGCCTGTGGCGCAGGCCTTTTTTATTAGACCTAATTAGGTCCATGAAAGTCGTTTCGTTCCGTCTCTCCTGTTTCCCGCCGTCTTCGCGCTTATACAAGACGGGAATCAGTTGTTTATAAATAGTTTAGGAAAACCCTGCCGAGGTGGAAATAACAACAAAACCGTTTTTTTTTTTTTTCTTTCTTTCTTTTTACATACCTGACTGTATTTATTGATGACGCCAGCTTTGATCATGCTCCTTTTACCCGGACTTCCGTCATATAACGAAGTTGAGGTGTATTATTTAAAAGGAGTTATAGGACTGCCAATTGTCATTAGTTTTCGTGACAGGGGATATATACATATTTTTTTTTTTTGAAATGGGCTCATTGATGACGTCATCGTCATCGGCTGGACCGATTCAGATTTCAAAATTTCCAGAGCCCTGGTATATATATCAGGGCTCGGGAAAACCGGAAAAATAGCCGGTCTGGACCGAAATTAAGAATTCTGGACTGATTTCAAACACCCCAAAACGCTAATAAATCGGTCCAACAGGTTTGTGCCTTGAACCCCATTTTTCCCCAACCAACCAATTTTCATGAATCAATGATGTCTAAAAAATCACAAACGGTCAAGTATTGCCAAACTGACAACGTCCGCGCACCTTTTAAATGCGATATTATGGTAGTTAAAAGGCTCTAAATGGTCATTTGACATGTATATTGGAGAGACAGCTGAATAACAGCAACCTACCGCAGCACAAATTAATTACGTCATTATCCAAACATTGTCAAAAAATCAACACTCCACTGACCTTTGTGCGGTAAACAAGCGATAAACACGAATCATCAGTAACGGTAGTCTGATAATTAATCCGTTTGTGTGACAGGTGTGAATACACTGAGGCTGCAAAACATCCAGGTGCAGTTGGCGTGTCCAAAAGATCAAATGGTCAAGTCTTTCCAAACTGACAACGTCCGCACACTTTTTAAATGCGATATTACGGTAGTTAAAAGGCTCTAAACGGTCATTTGACATGTATATTGGAGAGACAGCTGAATAACGGCAACCTTCCCCGCAGCACAAATTAATTACGTCATTATCCAAACATTGTCAAAAAATCAACACTTCACTGACCTTTGTGCGGTAAACAAGCGATTAACACGAATCATCAGTAACGGTAGTCTGATAATTAATCTGTTTGTGTGACACGTGTGAATACACTGAGACTGCAAAACATCCAGGTGCAGTCGGCGTGTCCAAAAGATCAAAGGTCGCTTTACTGAGAGTGATAAAAGAATGCACCGCTTGAACGCACCTGTTTTCTTCCTCTTTTTTTTTGTTTTGATCAACGCGGTTTGTCGGTCCCAGATTCGATAAATGAATTCCCAAACCGTGTACGTCCTGATCAGATGTCGCATACAACGGCGTCTGATCTGGGTATTATTAATTGCTTCTTTTTTTTTTTTTTTTTTTTTTTTGTTGTTGATTGCCGTAACACGCGAGTATAATTCAAGGTAGATTTCACAGTAAAAAGTAAGTAATGCACCACTTGCGCTAGGCAAGATTGGTCAGTGCTTAAAATTTAAGCAGTCTGATCAAATCTTGAAACACTGAAAACTGCAAAACCGCCCGTGGCGCAGGCCTTTTTTATTAGACCTAATTAGGTCCATGAAAGTCGTTACGTTCCGTCTCTCCTGTTTCCCGCCATCTTCGCGCTTATACAAGACGGGAATCAGCTGTTTATAAATAGTTTAGGAAAACCCTGCGAAGGTGGAAATAACAACAAAACGGTTTTTTCTTTTTTTTTTTTTTTTTTTTTCTTTCTTTTTACATACCTGACTGTATTTATTGATGACGCCAGCTTTGATCATGCTCGTTGTACCCGGACTTCCGTCATATAACGGAGTTGAGGTGTATTATTTAAAAGGAGTTATAGGACTGCCAATTGTCATTAATTTTCGTGACAGGTGATATACACGTATTTTTTGTTTTGGAAATGGGCTCATTGATGACGTCATCGTCATCGGCTGGACCGATTCAGATTTCAAAATTTCCCGAGCCCTGATATATATATATATAAGACTATAAAGTACAGAAAAGAAGTTCTGATAAGCTGTATTGAATAAACTTACCAGACTGAGGCAGCAGGATTTCTGTAACTTTTCCTATATGTAAAGCAGAGAAATTCATGACATTGAAAGTTAAGGATTTCTTCTTTAGTTCAATGATAAGACTGGGTATGAATCTTTTTGTTCTGATGAAATTTTAATAATGTTAATAGACGGAATCTCTTTCATTGCCATGTGCAAAACTAGTGATTTGTTAATCTAATTTGGGTGCCTGAAGTGGTGTCTAAAGTCCTGAGACAAATGGCAAACAGTGTAGAACCTTCCTTTTGGAGCAGTTTGAGCTGCATCCACACTATTTGCTTAGGCCTGTCTGTCAGAGTACCTAGAGTCAACACGGAGTACTTAAGCACTTTTTTATGCCCCCAACTTCAAAGAAGTTGGAGGGGCATATTGCTTCTGGGTTGTTCGTCCGTCCGTCCGTTCGTCACGCTTTTTGATGCATAGCATAACTTTAGAACTGTGAATGCTACTGTTTTGAAATTTTTTATATGGATTCCTCATGAAAAAATAGCTGACACTGTTTTTTTCTTGACAGGATTATGCCCCTTTTCAGAGTTATTGCCCTTTGAAAAAATATGGATGCAATCTTGTCAGCAAAATATCTCAACAACTATTGAAGCTAGAGCCTTGAAACTTGATGAATGTACTGGTAGTGATGAGTAGACAACCTGATTAACTTTTGAAGAAATTTTGAAAAATACTTCTTGAATTATGGCCCTTTGTAATTTTGGGCATTTTTACCTTGTCAGCAAAATATCTCGAAAACTGTTAGAGCTAGAGCCTTGAAACTTAGTAAATGGATTTGTAGTGATGAGTAGATGACCTGATTAACATTTGAAGAAATTCTGAAAAATACTTCATGAGTTATGGCCCTTTGTAATTTTGGGCATTTTTAACTTGTCAGCGAAATATCTCAAAAACTACTTAAGCTAGAGCCTTGAAACTTAATGAATAGACTGGTAGTGATGAGTAGACAACCTGATTAATGTTTGAAGAAATTTTGAAAAATACTTCTTGAGTTATGGCCCTTTGTAATTTTGGGCATTTTTACCTTTTCAGCAAAATGTCTCAAAAACCGTTGGAGCTAGAACCTTGAAACTTAATGAATAGACTGGTAGTGATGAGTAGACAACCTGATTAACTTTTGAAGAAATTTTGAAAACTACTTCTTGAATTATGGCCCTTTGTAATTTTGGGCATTTTTACCTTGTCAGCAAAATATCTCAAAAACTGTTAGAGCTAGAGCCTTGAAACTTAGTAAATGGATTTGTAGTGATGAGTAGATGACCTGATTAACATTTGAAGAAATTCTGAAAAATACTTCTTGAGTTATGGCCCTTTGTAATTTTGGGCATTTTTTACATTGTCAGCAAAATATTTCAAAAACTGTTAGAGCTAGAGCCTTGAAACTGAGTAAATGGATTTGTAGTGATGAGTAGATGACCTGATTAACTTTTGAAGAAATTCTGAAAAATACTTCATGAGTTATAGCCCTTTGTAATTTTGGGCATTTTTACCTTGTCAGCAAAATATCTCAAAAACTGTTAGAGCTAGAGCCTTGAAACTTAGTAAATGGATTTGTAGTGATGAGTAGATGACCTGATTAACATTTGAAGAAATTCTGAAAAATACTTCATGAGTTATGGCCCTTTCTAATTTTGGGCATTTTTAACTTATCAGCAAAATATCTCAAAAACTACTTAAGCTAGAGCCTTGAAACTTAATGAATAGACTGGTAGTGATGAGTAGACAACCTGATTAACTTCTGAAGAAATTTTGAAAAATACTTCTTGAGTTATGGCCCTTTGTAATTTTGGGAATTTTTTTTATTGTCAGCAAAATATCTCAAAAACTGTTAGAGCTAGAGCCTTGAAACTGAGTAAATGGATTTGTAGTGATGAGTAGATGACCTGATTAACTTCTGAAGAAATTCTGAAAAATACTTCATGAGTTATGGCCCTTTGTAATTTGGGGCATGTTTACCTTGTCAGCAAAATATCTCAAAACCCGTTTGAGCTAGAGCCTTGAAACTTGATGAATAGACTGGTAGTGATGAGTAGACAACCTGATTAACTTTTGAAGAAATTTTGAAAACTACTTCTTGAATTATGGCCATTTGTAATTTTGGGCATTTTTACCTTGTCAGCAAAATATCTCAAAACTGTTAGAGCTAGAGCCTTGAAACTTAGTAAATGGATTTGTAGTGATGAGTAGATGACCTGATTAACTTCTGAAGAAATTCTGAAAAATACTTCATGAGTTATGGCCCTTTGTAATTTGGGGCATGTTTACCTTGTCAGCAAAATATCTCAAAACCCGTTTGAGCTAGAGCCTTGAAACTTGATGAATAGACTAGTAGTGATGAATAGACAACCTGATTAACTTTTGAAGAAATTTTGAAAAATACTTATTGAGTCATGGCCTTTTGTTATTTTGGACATTTCTATCTTGTCAGCAAAATATCTCAAAAACTGTTAGAGCTAGAGACTTGAAACTTGGTGAATTGATTGGTAATGATGAGTGGATGACCTGTTTAACTTTTTTGTAAATTCTGAAAACTATTTCATAAGTTTTGGATCTTTGTAAATTTGATCATGTTTCCTTTGCCAACAAAATATCTAAAAAACTATTGAAGCTGGGGCCTTGAAACTTGATGAATAGATTGGTAGCGATGATAGATGACCTGATTATGCCCCCAGTTTTGAATGAAGCTGATGGGGCATATTATTTTGCCTTCATTTGTCCATCCGTCTGTTTGTCCATTCGTCATGCTTTCTTGTGCATGCCATGTCTTAAGAACCCTGCATGCTAGGGTTTTGAAATTTTATATTTGGGTTCCCAATGAAAAAATAGCTGATCGGTATTTTTTTTCTTGTCTTGCATGTTTGTTTAGAGTTATGTCCCTTTGAAGAAAATCAGAATTAAATCTTATGAGCAAGGTATCTTGAAAAGTATTTAAGCTGGGTTCTTGAAATTTGATATAGTGAGTGGGAATTATGTGTAAATTACCTGATTATATTTTGAGAGAATTCCGTGAAAATATTATTAAAGTTACAGCCCTTTGCAGTTCTGCGCATTTGACCTTGTCGAAAAGTACTTAATCTAGGGTCTTGAAATATTATATGCTGATTGGGGATGATGTGGAGATTACCTGATTTGTTTTTTAGGGAAATCCATGAAAAATTGATGTAGTTATGGCCCTTTGTAGTTCTAGGATTTTGACCTTGTCAGTAAGATATCTCAAAAAGTATTTAAGCCAGAGCCATGATATTTGGTATACTGATTGGGATCACCTGATTAAATTTTGAACCAATTAAGTGAAATGTTGGAGTTATGGCCCTTCGCAATTTCTGACCATTTAATGTCGTTGCTTTATTGTGTATAGCATAAGTTAAGAACCATGTATGCTTATGTTTTGAAATTTCATATTTTGATTCCTCATGAAAAAATGGGTGACTCGTATTTTTTTCTTATCCCAATTATCTCCTATTTTAGAGTTATTTCCCTATGATAAAATAACATTGAAATCTCATATATTTGTACTGTTCATGGCACAGCAGTGTTGGAGTCAAGCAGTGTTAGAGTCAGGCAGTTGGGGGCATAGTGTTTTACAAACACCTGCTCTAGTTCTTTTGTCACTTGCTATGATTTCAGGCTATACAGTTTGCTTAGGCCTGTCTGCCTGAATATTTATGGTATGTTCTAATTTCAGGCTGTACAGATGTTTATAGCAAGGTTCTGTGACCTGTTGGAGGTGGAAGTAAACTGTGATGGCTGTAATGTAACTCTGCCAGGGAGAAGGTACAGATGTTTACAATGTACTGACATGGATCTGTGTACTACTTGCTATTCAGGTGAGCATTTCTTTTATTGAAATTTCCTGTAAGTGTGGTCTCGGAGATAAGTATTTTTATGTCCCCAACTTCTTTGCATATTGCTTAGGGCTTGTCCATCCATCCGTTCATCTGTTCTGTCCTTTTGTCCATCCGTACAAAATCTTGTGAGAAAGGTATCTCAAAAACTGTTTGAGCTATGGCTTTGAAACTTAGTGAGCTTATTGGTAATGATGAGTAGATCACTTGATTAACTTTTGGAAAGTAAATAATTGGATTAAAGAGTTATTTCTAATTCTTTTTTTTTTTTTTTTTTTTCATGCTTGATACAAAATGTAGACTTTAAATTGCACTTTCCAGAAGACAGTGTGTGGCCAGGCTGTAAGTAGGCCCTTGTGACAGTCCAGAGCTCAAGGGGATGAAAAGGCAGTTTGGAAAAATTTCTTTATTTTTACTTTCTGTCTGCCATTTCTCATTCTTCTTTATTTCTCTTTCAGTTCTTTGAGTCAGTGTGGGACCTTCAGGTCAGTGTCCTAGACTTAGAGACGTTTGATATTATAGCTTCTGGCAGGTTATGATGGTACTGCTGACTGACAAGTTGCCATTCAGGGCCCAGTTGTTCAAAGCATCGTTAGCTTAACGAGCTCGTTAAGGGTCATTTCGTTAACTGTTTTAGCAGATTCAATATACAATATTCTGAAATTTTTTGCTGAAAAAATGTGAGTAGCTTTTGCACTGCAAAAGCTACTCACATTTTTTCAGCAAAAAATTTCAGCGTATTTGTGTAACACTCGATTAAAATTTTAACGAATCGTTAACTAACGACATCGTTAGCTTTGAACAACTGGGCCCAGATTCTATCATGTGTCAGCTCTTGCTTTATGTGTTGTTTTCTTTGTTTTTTATTTAGGTGGAGTGAAACCTGAGAAGCATACAGATGACCATGACATCATACATTTAGTGTGAGTACTCAATTTATATACTGTCAGACCTGTAGTAAAGCTTCCCTCCATTAAACAAAAACTTGTCTTTAGAGGTAAAAAATGCTATATTCCGAAGTTTTATCCAAATATAAATGTACCTATATTAAGCAAACACCTTTTTCTGTAAGCAAACAATGTTAGCCTTTTTTCCTGGGTGCTTGCTTAACTCATGTGTAATGATATAACCTGAATTCAGAAGTGATGTTTTGGCTTGTCTTAGCTTATTTTATCATGTTGGTGTTCATTTATTCCAATTCTTGAAGAACTGTGGAATGAATAGCTCCAGACAATTTATTTGATAAAAAAGTATCAATATATACTTCTAACTTCATGAATGCATGTTGTGGGTAGTCATAAGAATCATCTTGGAGAAGCAACTTAGCATGAGTGCCAACAACAAATTTTCATTTAGATATATATGAGCATCAACATAGAAAAAATGTACGTTGTGACATTTACCCAGCACAGGTCAACTTATGCATTCACACAGTCTTATCAGAGTCTTCACTGTCCACCTGTTGACTTCTTGTATATTGGCTGTTCACAGAAGCCTCAGGTCAAATTCAAAGGGTACATTCTCTCATGTTGCAGTACATGTATTGATACTCTTTAGATCGCTTGTCTAGAAATACACATTATGAATACACACCTATTCAAATGTATTGAAAATTTTACAACCAAAAAAAAGAAAACTTTTCAGATAAAAGTTCTGATATTTTTCATATTTCTGCTCAAAACATAGAGGCGGTTCTAACGAGTACCCATAATCTATGATTTTGAGCAGAAATAAGAAAAATAATGTATACCCCTGTAAACCCCAGTTTTACTATATAAAAGTGGGGTTGAAGGGGGTCAAAATTATATAGGCGTGTTTTCGTAATGAGTATTATCCATTTCAGGTATAAGTGTAACAAGTGCCAAGCCTTCATTGTGGGGACCCGGATACATTGTAATGTGTGTGAGGATTTTGATTTATGTCATGGGTGCTATCTTAAAGAACATTTGCCATCTGGGTAAGTTGCATAAAAACTTCTGTTGGCTTTGTGTCTTTTGAAGATTTTCACCTTTATCATGCACTCTACTTCAGACTGCCTTGGTGACAGAGCAAACTGTTATGGTAGTACTACAGTCGATTCTCTCTTTATCTTGACTTCGCTTATCTTGAATAACCACTTATTTCGAAGTGAAAATCTGGTCCCTGTTTTCAACATGGAAATCTTACAACAGGTTACAAAATATTGTGGAAAATAATTCGGTGCAAAAATTTTCTTTTGAATATGTTTATCTAGAGCTATGGAAGTCTTCAGCAGACTATGGACAGTTGTCAGTTTCTGGCGAAAGAATGTGCACAATACTGGTTAACCGCTTAGAGGACTAAGCCTGCCCAGTAAACGTGTGGTTAGGTAAACTGACCGCGCTCGACATGACCCCATTGGGTTGACTGGGCCGTAAAACCTCAACACAAACAAAACCAGACTATGGTTGTGCAGGCTAGCTGTTTTTGTGTGTGTGTGTGTGTGTGTGTTTTTTGCTCACTTGAGCATGAGGTGCTCAAGGTGAGCGATTGAGGTCATCCGTTGTGCGGCATCAACAATTGCTTAAAAAGCCTACTCCTCCTACACCCCTGGGCAAATTGACTCAATACTTGGTAGGAAGCATCAGGGTGACTTGTAGAACAAAAAAAAGCTAAAATCGTTCCAATTGGAAATCCAAGATGGCCGCCATGGCAGCAATCTTGAATATCTATTTTTCGCTTCCTCTCCTGAACCGAGAGGCCAATAGACTTGAAACATGGTAGGAAGCATCAGGGGGACTGGTAATATCGTTTGGATCGAATAGCGGCCATCTTGAAAATCAATTTTTTGCTTTTTCTCCTGAACCAAAAGGCCAATTGACTTTTGGTAGGAAGCATCGGGGTGTCTTGTAGATCAATAATAGCTAAAATCATTCTGATCAGAAATCCAAGATGGCTGCCATGACTGCCATTTTGAAAATCTATTTTCTGCTTCTTATCCTGAACCAAATGGCCAGTTGACTTGAAACTTGGCAGGAAGCATCAGAGTGACTTGTAGATCGAAAATAGCTAAAATCCTTTCGATCAGAAATCTAAGAGGGCCGTCATGGCAGCCATCTTGAAAGTCTATTTTTTAGCTCACCTGAGCTCTGCTCAGGATGAGCTATTGTGATCACTTTTCGTCCGTCGTCCGTCCGTCCGTCCGTCCGTCCGTCCGTCCGTCCGTCCGTTAACATTTTCAAACGACTTCTCCTCTGAAGCCGCTGAGCCAATTTTGCTCAAATTTCATATAGAGCCTCCTTAGGGTGGGGGAACGAAAAATTGCTAAAATGGTCGCGGTCCGTTGACCAAGATGGCCGCCACGCCCATATATGGTAAAAACCTTTAAAAATCTTCTCCTCCAGAACCGAGAATGCCTTGGGGCTGAACCTTTGCAGGAATCATCGGGGACGGGAGGTCTACCAAAATTGCTAAAAGAATTGTCGTACGTTTACGTTTGACCTTTTTACGGCAAGGTCAAGTTTGCTTCCCTATGCATTTGTATGGGAAAAACCTTTAAAAATCTTCTTCTCCAAAACCGAGCATGCCTTATGGCTGAATCTCTGCATATATCTTTGGGAACAGGAGGGCTACCAAAATTGCTAAAATAATGGTCGTACATTGACATTTGACCTTTTTACGGTAAGGTCAATTTTGCTTCCTTATGCATTTGTATGGGAAAAATGTTAAGAATTTCAAACAACTTCTCCTCTGGAGCCTCTGGGCCAATTTTGCTCAAATTTCATATGGAGCCTCCTTAGGTAGGGGGAACAAAAGATTGCTAAAATGGTCACCGTTCATTGACCAAGATGGCCGCCATGCCCATATATGGTAAAAACCTTTAAAAATCTTCTTCTCTAGAACCAAGGATGCTTTGGGGCTGAAAGTTTGCATAAATCATCGGGGACAGGAGGTCTACTAAAGTTGCTAAAATAATGGTCATACATTGACATTTGACCTTTTTACGGCAAGGTCAAGTTTGCTTCCTTATGCATTTGTATGGGAAAAAGCGTTTAAAAATCTTATTCTCCAAAACCGAGGATGGCTTGTGGCTGAATCTTTGCATATATCATCTGGAACGGGCGATCTACCAAAGTTGCTAAAATAATTGTTATACATTGACATTTAACCTTTTTACGGCGAGGTCAAGTTTGCTCTTGTATGCATTTGTATGGGCCCCATACATTTGTATGGAAAAAATGTTGATAATTTCAAATGGCTTTTCCTCTGAAGCCTCCGGGCCAGTGTTGCTCAAATTTCATGCGGAGCCTCCGTGGGCAGGAGAATGAAAGATTGCTAAAATGGGTATGGTCCATTGATCAAAATGGCTGCCATGCCCATATATGGTAAAAACCTTTAAAAATCTTCTTCTCCATACCCAAATAAGCCCTGGGTCCTAATCTTTGCACAAATTATGGGGGACAGGAGATCTACCAAAATTGCTAAAATGATGATTCTATGTTGACATTTGACCTTTTTACCTCCAAGGTCAAATTTGCTTCCCCATTCGTATGGGCCATATACATTTATATTGAAAGTATCCAAGCGACTTGTAGATCAACAGTAGTTAAAATTGTTCTGATTGGAAATCTAAGATGGCCATCATCTGATTTATATTTATAATATTTCCCTGCCACTGTGTTGTTTACATGTATAAAATCATGATTCTTCAGAAACCACTTAGCCAATTTCCACCAAATTTCACATTGATCCTTCTGTTGAAATGTGATTGATAGTTTATTCAAATGATCATGCTCCATTGACTGTCAGGCCCATATATTCTTCTTCAAAACTAAGAACTGCTCAAATGATGATATTTTCATTAGTTGTGATGATAGGATTGGAAAAATGTTGCATAACATCTGCATGTCTGCAGTGG
This sequence comes from Anodontia alba, assembly GCA_964016985.1. Taxonomy (NCBI): domain Eukaryota; kingdom Metazoa; phylum Mollusca; class Bivalvia; order Lucinida; family Lucinidae; genus Anodontia; species Anodontia alba. The sequence continues at coordinate 117,439,908 of OZ024822.1, read as the reverse complement.
CTATGTCACTCAGGTGAGCGAATCGTGGCCCGAGGGGCCTCTTGTCATTTCTTTTCCTGAACCGAAAGGCCAATTGACTTGAAATTTGGTAGGAAACATCAGGGTGACTTGTAGATAAGAAAATAGCTAGAATTATTCCTATCAGAAATCCAAGATGGCTGTCATGGCCGCCATCTTGAAAATCTATTTTTTGCTTCTTCTGAACCGAAAGGCCAATTGGCTTGAAACTTGTTAGGAAGCATCTGGGTGACTTGTAGATCAAAAAAAGCTAAAATCATTCTGATCGGAAATCCAAGATGACCGCCATGGCAGCCATCTTGAATATCTATTTTTCGCATCTTCTCTTGAACTTAAAGGCCAATTGACTCGAAACTTTGTAGGGAGCATCAGTGTGACTGGTAGATCAACGATAGCTAAAATTGTTCCAATCGGATATCCAAGATGGCTGCCATTGCGGCCATCTTGAAAATCTATTTTTTTGGCTTCTTCTCCTGAACCGAAAGGCCAATTTACTTGAAGCTTGGTAGGACGCATTGGGTTGTCTTGTAGATCAAGTATAGCTAAAACTGTTCCAATTGAAATCCAAGATGGCCGCCATCTTGAAACTCTGTTTTTCCCTTCTTCTCCTGAACCAAAAGGCCTACTGACTTGAAAGTTGTCGGCCTCGATGGCTCAGTTGGATGCGTGTCTGACTAGAGACCAGGAGGTCACGGGTTAGACCCCACTGAGGTTGGCAACATTGTTTCGTGGAGATATGATCTTGAAATAATTTCTATGCTCATTCTCTCCCTTCCGCTGATTCAAGAAGGGCAGTTGTCAGTTTCTGGTGAAAGAATGTGCACAAGTATGGTTAACCGCTTAGAGGACTAAGCCTGCCCAGTAAACGTGTGGTTAGGTAAAATGACCGCGCTCGACATGACCCCATTGGGTTGACTGGGCCGTAAAACCTCAACACAAACAAAGACTTGACAGTTCGTAGGGAGCATCAAGTGCCACCAAGGCAGCCATCTTGAAAATCTATTTTTCTCTTTTTCTGCTGAACCAGAACTTGATTGGAAGCATCAGGGTGACTTGTAGAGAAAAATAGCTAAAATCCTTCCAATCTGAAATCTGAGATGGCCTCCATGGCTGCTATCTTTGAAATCTATTTTGCGCTTCTTCTCCTGAACCGAAAGGCCAATTGACACTAAACTTGGTAGAAAGCATCAGGGTGACTTGTAGATCAAAAATAGCGAAAATCATTCCAATCAGAAATACAAGATGGCCGTCACAATTGCTCTCTTGAAAATCTATTTTGAACTTCTCCTGAACAGAAAGACCCATTGACTCGAAACTTGACAGGAAGTATTGGGATGACTTGTTGATCAAAAATAATTCTGATCGGAAATCCAAGATGGTCACCCTAGCAGCCCTGTTGAAAATCTATTTTGAACTTTTTCTCCTGTACCAAAAGGGTAATTGACTCGAAACCTCATTGGAAGTATTGAGTTAGATCAAAAATAGCTAAAATCATTTTGATTGGAAATCCAACATGATTGCCATCTTGAAAATCTATATTGAACTTCTTTTCTTGAACTGAAAGGCCAATTGACTCAAACTTGTCTGGTAATCAGGTGAGCGATACAGGGCCATTTTGGCCCTCTTGTTTTTTTTTTGCACATAGGAAAATGCTGGTTGTCTCTCACTGAGCTTCATTTTTTGTTTCAGACATTCAGCCTCACATGACGTGACCAAATTTCCACTGATGAAATGTAAGTTTACTCTTGGTTAAAAACATCAAGACAAAATTATGTTTGAAGTCAAGTGGGAATTTAAATAATGCAAAGAATTATTTGGAAGTTCTGTTAAATTTTAACTTCACAAGCTGGAAGCTGCCTGAATATTGTTTTGTTAAAATGTTGAATCAGTGAAGCTTTTGATCTGCTAAAAGCAAAATTTGCAGTGGACATGATTTTCCTAGCAGATATGGATTGGCTTCACACATACACTCACATGCATGCACATACATAGAGCATTGTTATAGTGGTAAGTATTACCAACCAGCAAGGTTGTACAAATGCACACTCACATTGTCACCTGAGCGCAAAAAGTCAGTAACTCCCATTAAAATTTATAAGGAGTTACTGACTTATAGCGCTCAGGTGAGGACTGGCATACACTGAAAAGGTCTTAAACCTTGCACACTACCACCACCGATATAAAGTATAGTAGAGCTTGGAAAACTCAAAATGGCAGGAACTTACATTCACTTTAAAGTATCAGGATTTTGAAGTTACTAAGTCTTTTTATTTAGCTAGTTTAAGCAATGCCCTTACTTGTTTGTAACCTAATTTTCACATCTTGAGAAAGAAATGCCTTGTATGGAAAGGTTGTCTGTTCTTCAAAGTATATAAGAAGATGAAAAAGAAATGAGCAGTTTCTCTCCATGCCTTTAAAAGTCACAGAAAATAAGCTGAGATTACAAAATCTACATTTACAAGGCAAGATATAATTACATGTAAAACTAGGCTGTATATCAGGGAAAAGTGAGATTAACTGATGAAAAAAAAATATCCACAAAAAAAAATGAATTGCGTTTGAGCCAGCGCATGACAAAACCTACAAAATGGCATGTGCACCCATCAAAGAGTCATATCAGCCTGGGCATCTGCCCAGTCTGATCACTGTGCGCTGAACGGGTAGCTAAGGACCCAAGCTTTCGTCATGTGGACAGCGAAGACTCCAATTAGACTGGACGGATGCCCAGGCTGATTTGAGTCTTTGCTTGGTACCCATGCCATTTTGTAGGTTTTGTCATGTGCTGGCTTGTTTGTTTTACAACATTTTGTATTTTCAGCATAATTGGATGGCAAAGGTCTACATCATCACTGCATCCGAACAGTCTGATCACAGCCTTCTGCTGCTCAGTCACAAATCATGTTTATCATGGCTAAGGTTGGGAAGATATAAGCTTGGGTATCACAATAAAGAAGGGAAATTCCAATGCAACACAAAGCTTGTTTTTAAAACTAGCATGATCATTACCTCTGAGTTCTGAGTTCTAACACGGTTAAAGATTTTAAAACCTCTTTCTCTCAAAATAAGCAAACACCCATGCTGATCTTGACCAGCACACTTTGCAATACTTTTCACAACTCTTATTGTCTCTGTTATGTTATTTCTTAGTGAAAACATCCCAAGACACAGACTCCTTGATTCAAGCCTATATACACCAGCATGTTTGGATGTTATTTACGTTACTGGCAATCTCCATGGGTGATGTAATTTACAACAGTGAAGGCAACACGTCGCTGTCGGTGGATCAGGAGTATACAAGTTTGGCAGCACATTTACAGAATAAATGTATCAGTATATCCACCTACTGTCTACAACAGGTGCCGGATGATGCTGAAGGTATTTTATCTTAACTCTGAACCCTTTCACCCCTGAGTTCCTGAAGTGATCTCTTCTGTCTTTGAATTTGGAGAAGTCTGTTATTGAAAATAGGAGTTTCAGTCTTAACTGAAAATAGCAGAATGACAAACAGTGTGTAGATTGTGATGCGGCAGCTTGTTATGAGCCCTCTAGTTTGGATCTACACTGTTTCCTTAGGCTTCTGTGTTGGTCAGCAGGGTTGTAAGGGTTAAAGCACGAAGCAGAATTGTAGCAGACAACATTTTTTTTTTTTATTTTATTTTTCAGAGAAAATAAGGCTTGTCATGGCTTGTCTTTTCATGAAATGACAAGCATTATTTTCTCTGAAAATTTTTTTTATAAAAAATCAAAATTGCTAGAGTTGTGATTTGCACTTTAAGGGTTTATGTTTTGAACACTGAAATTGCTACTGTAGTAATTGAAGTCCTCAAGGGAAAAAAAAAAAAAAAAACAGAAGAAAAGACAAGATTTGAACCATAATGTCTGTGCATTTGGTTCAGATCATTGTTCATTAACAAGAGAAATGGTGTCATAAAGAATATGCAAAGTGTGCAGATTCAGATCATCCTGTGCATCCAGACAGTCTCATCACATAGCTCCAGATAAGACACATTTTTACTACCAAAAAGTTCTGGGCCCAGTTGTTCAAAGCTAACGAAATTGTTACTTAACAATTCGTTAAAATTTACATCGAGTGACACGCAAGTATGCTGAAATTTTTTGCTGAAAAAATGGGAGTAGCTTTTGCAGTGCAAAAGCTACTCACATTTTTTCAGCAAAAAATATCAGAATATTGTATAATGAATCCGCTAAAACAGTTAACGAAATGACCCTTAACGAGCTCGTTAAACTAACGACGCTTTGAACAACCGCGCCCTGATATTTTTCTTATTTAACCATGAAAACATATGTTGTGGGTGAATACCCACAACATATGTTTTCATGGACAAATAAGAAAAATATTTTGTGGATACCCCGGCTTATCTGGAGCTATGTCGTCAGTGCCATTGTTATCTGTTAAGTACCAACTGAACATTTCCAAGACGGATTTCTAACAAATATCTACAATATATTTTATTTCAAGACGGTTAAAATAAGAACAAAGAATATGTTGAAATAACCTTTATCAACTCTTCCTGAGTGTTTTAACAAAGTAATAACTATTCACAGTGTTTAACATACACATAAAATAATTTGTGGCGTAAAGGTTGCAGATCAGTGGTTGGAAATTCGAAGAGATGCAATCAATAAGGAGATGCTTTCTCATCTTTTTATCCCACTGGTTTCTACATAGAAACCACCGCAAAGCAACACGGTGTATACACATGATGCTTGCTAAACAACATGGTACATACACATGCTGTTCTATTAAACAGCACACCGCAAAGTATCACGGTACAGACACATGATACCCGCCAAAACAAAACTCCGCAAAGCATTCCGGTATGTACACAGAATGCCCGCTAAATCATATACACCACCGCTGAGTAAATGGTACATACACATCTACCAGCAAACTGTTGGATGAGAAAGCAGCTCCCAAATATATAACAAGATTTCAGTCAGAATCACATCCCTTCGGAATTTTCCGCCACACAAACCAATAATTTGGTTTGCCCCAAAATTCCACCGCAAACAAAACTGGTGTTCACAACTGATCCTGCAGAGCCTCCCGAATGTCTAACATTAAAATATCAGAACCAATATCAGATAGATGTACGCCATCTGGTTTATATAAGCCCGGTGTGTCAGATGTAATTTCTGGATGATCAATAAAGACCCCCCTACCATTGTATTTTATAAAGCGACGAATCACTCTATTAATGAATTTTCGTTTGGATTCCATTTTGTCTGGAACCTGTGTTCCTGACCATACAATACAAGGCAACATAGCAGAAACGAAAATGGCACTGCTAGTGAATGTTTGAACTAGATTACTTAAGTCATCCTTCATATTATGGATCAAGACCACCCCTTTCTGATAAGCTAAGTCATTGGAACCAACATGAACCACTATTGCCTTTGGAGCAGCATTATGGAGAGCAGCATACTGAATCTTTGGTAGAAGCTGTTGCCATTTCATGCCGCCCTGACCCATCCACTTGACTTTCTGAACTTTGGAAGCGCCAACCGTACTTTCAAGCTGCCTGGTTCTGGCTCGGGCTGCTAATCTATTTATGTAGGAGTCCCCTACCAACCATACATCTGGAAATCAAAATTTATGATGCAAATTATCAATAGGGCTAAGGAGCAATGAGCAAGTCCGCTTTATAGTCTTATGTACTTGAGAAATGAATTGGACTGCCATCTGCCCATTTTCTTGATAGTCTCATACGATACGCCTTTGCTGGCTAACCACGAAGCGGCCCCAATACGGAAGGAATGCGTTCTGAAATGTGTTGTTGGTAGATTCAGAGCAGTTATAGCTTTATTTAAAACTGCCCCAAATTGATATCTTGTAAGAGGTTGCCCATTAATGTGACAAAAAAGATATACTGATTTGTGAGGTCTAATTTTGAGAAACGCTTCCATGGCCAATAATGGACATTCTGTAGATTCAATAGCTGGAATGTCAATTATATATGGTTTTCCTGTTTGATTGCATTTGGCCTTACGCTGGCGGATTCGTAAAATATTTTGCCCAGCTTTGGTGGTACATAATACATCAGATACTTGCAATGGTTGATCAGGTTGCTGTGACGATGTAAATACCAACTCACTAACACGGAACAAACCAAAAAATGCCAAACGGTAAGCTGCTCTAAATAAAAGTGTTTCATACTCAGAAATGCAGATATTCCCCAAAATTTTACAAATAGCAACCAGAGTATTATACATAATTGGCATACGGTTATCAGGATTGGCTCTAAGACGCTTGTAGCCTTCAAGCATTTTTGAAATGGCAAAAGTGGAAGTGTTATCAAAATTATGGTTAATTTTATGTTGAAAGCTAATAGCAGATATGTGCATGGCAGCTGTTGATGGGGCATAACCATTGTGGAAAAGATAAGTAATATAAGCATGAATATGAGTTTCAGGTACTGGCCACTGCAAAGGGAGAGCATAATTAGATCTAAAAGTTGAAAAGTTTGCCAATGCAGTAGCATATGCATGACGGGTATTAACTGACAAACTTGCAGTCACAAGCTGGTGGGCTCCTGATTGAAGACGCTCCAAAGATGGTCTGGAACAGGCTCTGGCTCTGGTTCGGCTTCTGGGGCCAACTGTCGAAAGCGATTCATCTGCAATCGAGATAAACTGTCCGTCACGGCATTCCGAGAAGTTGATAAATGTTCCGCTTTGAGAACAACATTCAGCTGCAAACATTTTAATGTAATGATTCTGACCAAGACCATGACATACTCTGCCTTTGACGTTTGCGAATTCAAGATATGAACAACTGCCTGATTGTCACATTTGAATAGAATCTTTTTGTTGCTGAGATGCTGACCCCAGATTTCAAGAGCAACAAAAATGGGGAACAATTCAAGTACTGTAATGTCATCAGTAATACCGCGGTGAAACCATTCAGCAGGCCACAGACCATATGTCCATTTTCCCTGAAAATAAGCTCCAAAGCCTTTACCATAACTTGCTGAACTGTCCGTAAACAAACATAAGTCAGCATTTGACAGCCAAAACCTGTCATGAAAGACAGAGACACCATTAAACGATTTGAAAAATGTCAGCCATGTTTGCAAATCTAACCTCATTGCCTTGGAAATCCGAATATGATGATAAGGCTTTGTAATACCCCTTGTAGCATTTATCAGCCGGCGGCAAAAAGGACGACCAGGAACGATAGCCCGGCACATGAAATTCAGTGAGCCAAGAAGAGACTGCATAACCTCCAGTGTAATACTGGACTTATGTAATATTTCTTCAATAAGACTTTGTAGTTTCATAATTTTGTCCTTTGGAATTCGTACCTCCATAAGAATTGAATCAAGTTCAAATCCCAAGAAAATGATGATTGTTTGAGGCCCTTCTGTCTTTTCATCTGCAACAGGCACGCCCATTTTTCCACAAGTCTTGAAAAAGGAAGTCATAATTTCTTGACAGTCAGTTGTGCCAGCTTCACCCCCAAACAAAAAATCATCCAAGTAATGTTCAAGTTCACCCACTGTGCATGATTCTCTTACAGCATAATGTAAGAAATGGGCAAATTTCTCCCATAATGCACATGAATATGAAAGTCCAAAAGGTAAGCAACGGTCAAAGAAGTATTGACCATCAAACATAAAACCTAACAGGGGAAAATCATCTGGGGAGATAATCATTAGGCGAAATGCATTTTTTATATCAGCCTTGCCTAGCAGAGCACCTTTTCCCAATTTCTGAATCATTTTAACAGCTTGATCAAATCTAGTATATTGGACACTGCAAAATTCAGGGTCAATATAGTCATTGATTGAATCCCCCTCTGGATATGATAGATGGTGTATTAAACGATATTCACCTGGCTGTTTTTTGGGTACCAAACCCAGAGGAGAAACCCTAAAATCAGTGAAAGGTACAGTTTGAAAAGGGCCAGCAACTCTTCCTGCTTCCAATTCTTTCGTGATTTTTTGCCTGACAATATCAGGGGCTTTATTTGCTGAAGGTAAATTTTTTGATATGACCAATTTTCGAGGACCTTCAAAGTTAATGTGAAAGCCATTTTTAAACCCATTTTTCAACTCTTCCGCTGTTTGTCTGTCTGGATATTCTTGCAATTCCTTCTCAAAGGCAGATAAATCTACAGGAGTGGAGCCGAGCTCAAATTTATTTCCGTTTGAATGGACCACGAAAGGAGGACCTTTGAGTGTGATCTATTTCAGTGTTCTTATTTGCAGTGAATGCATTCTGTTGTAAATTTTGACTGTGTCTGGGACATTGGTTTTCAGAATGGTCCCCCTTACATGCCAAACAAACATGAGAAAATCTACAATTTTTGAAATAGCATTTGCCTTTGTTATAATCAAAACATACGCCAAGTGCAAGACGAGACTGATTTGAGTGGCCAGCAAAGCTAGGCTTAGATTGAAAGGTAGTTGTTTCTAGCTTGTTTGTGTTTGTCATTAATTTAAGCCACAAATCTGAATAAATTTTATTCCACGGCTCCTGTTTTAAAGCTTGCCTTGTCCTAAATTCAGCATCATATTCTCGCCATGCTAAATTTTGACACCTGCTTTCAGCCTCTCTGATGGTGCTCAGGTACTGAATTAATTCAAAAACTTTATCCTGATACTTTTTCAAATATATAGTCATGAATATTAAAAAAGCATCTGTCCACTCCCTGATATTGGTTATTTCTTTTAATACTTTAGGGCGTGTTTGAATTTGGCCATGTTCATTTATAAATAAATTACCAGATTCCTCCCCACGCCTTTTTTGATTTTTCTTTAACAGAGAAACCAAATTTATATATTCATTTTTCCATATCTTAATACAAATATCTTGCGGAACATGCATCACAATATCATCATCAGCACAACGTACATCCGGCATCTGAAAGTCAGACTGAGTGTTTTGTGCAATTGTTTGTGCTAGAGGGGTCCCCTGAACCCCCAAAGCACTAGTCCAAGTATTTAACATACTGGACCCTGTAGCATTAATCTCAGGTGAGTATGACACTTGGTTACCTGACTGTTGAACCCCGCCATCACCACATAACCTTACAATTTCTGGTGTTCCTGTTGCCCCCGGTTGAGGGCATGGCTCATTTGCTGCTGTTTGTTGCTGATTTTGTTTTGCTTGGCCCCTAGCCTGACCCTTCCTAGCCCTCTTTCTAGGTGGCATGATTATGGAGGCACCAAGATAATCTCAAAATTGGGCTTGAAATGTTCAAAAAGTTGAAAAATTTGCCAAAAAACTGGACTGAAAACTTTTTCCTTGCTGCAGCAATCAGCTGTCGTCAGAAAGAGGCTGTTGCACTGGGACCCAGCTGTGCAAAACACTTTCAGTATGTCTACATATAAGCCTGGAACCAATCCTTTACAGTGCTCAAAGGACATGTGTACTGAAATGACCTTACAAGTTGGTACAGTAATCAAAGTACTGAAACAACCCAAATTACCAAAAATGCGAACTGGACTTACTATTTTAATGCTGAAATAAATGGAGCCTATTGTAGATCAATATGCTGTATTATTATAGTAAACTGCAGAAAGTGATTCCAAAGTTATCATCAAACATTTCTCCTTAAGAACTGCTTTGCCACTCTGATAGGCATTTGCATATCTGCAAAGCTGTCTGGATGTATGCTGTTCAGTCATGTTGAAAGATTCCTTTCAAATGTGTGTGTACTATATTAACGCCAAGTGTTCAGACACCCCAACTACCTACCATATTTGTTCTAAATTGTAAAGAAGTCCCATTTTACTAATGTTGGGAATCTGCCGGAATGTCGTAGTCGATCATCGGTTTTGTAAAATCAACTTATCATCGATTATTAATCTACTTGTAGAAAATATATTCACTTAATTTAGCCCTCTTCCAGGTACTTATTTATTGCTCCAGGTCAATAAGAGGGGTATCTGGATAATATTTTTCTTATTTCTCCATGAAACATGTATTGTGGGTACTCAATTAGAAGCACCTCTGCAACCACAACATATGTTTTCATGGAGAAATAAGAAAAATATCAGTACTTTTGGATTGACTTTTTTAAGGCTATTTAATCAAATTTTTTTCATTTTTATTGATCACAAATCTAGAATGACCCAAATAGGGAGCTTTGAATTTCATTTTTTTATAACTTACCTATAAAAATTAAATGTGAGAAAAAAGAAAAGCTTCTAAAAATAGAATTTTCAGATTAGTCGACTAAAAAACCTCTTTTCGATCATCAGTCACAATTGCCAAAAGTGACTGATAATTGATTATAATCGATCATCAGTAGCAACACTACTGATTTACTACCTGTTCATGTGTCAGAAATGCTGATAGGGGAGTGACAAACAGTGTTCACCTGGATCAGATGCTGCAGAATGTGGCATCTAATCTGGGTCGGCACTGTTTACTAAGGCCTGACTGTCCTAATACTTAGGGTAAATAAGGTGGCCCTTATGTATGTTTCTTTGCCAATGTCTAGGCTGATTTTGGCCAACATGCTCTGAAATGCTTATCACATCTCATATTTCCTCTCTAATGTTACTTATAGTGAAAACATTCCAAGACACACTCTCATTGATTCAAGCCTATATTCACCAGGGCCCAGTTGTTCAAAACTAACAATGTCATTATTTAACATATTGTTTAAACTTTGATCATTAAATATGGCATATACACTAATATATTTGCTAAAAAAATGTGAGTAGCTTTTGCATTAGCAAAAGCTACTCACATTTTTTTCAGCAAAAATACCTGTGAATTAGAAATTGTACTTTAATACAGGTACTAGAAGTGTTAACATTTTGACCACTTATGAGCTTGTTATGCTAACAATGCTTTGAACAACTAGGCTCAGCATGTTTGGATTTTCTTGTTCACATTTCAATTCTGTTCTGTTATATTTTTTACTTGTTAATTTCAGACAGTAACAAGAACCTAGTTCTAGGTGTGGAGCAGTCATTAGAATGTCGACAGGAAGAGGCCTTCTCAATTCACTCTCAGGAGAGAATTATGGGATTGATAGGAGCAATGATCCCACATGATGCAAATGTAAGTTAATCCTTAAAGTGCAGATCGCACCTGCAGCAGATGATATTTAGATTTTTTTTTTTTTTTTTTTTTGTATTTTTGTATTATTCGCAGTAAACAAGATTTGCTAGACAGATGATTCACTTGAAACACCAAGTCCTATTTTCTATGACCAATAATAATAATAATAAAACAAAATAGAATGTCTTCTTCTGCTGCAATTTTGCTTAGCACTTTAAGGATTGAAAGAAATTGGAAGCTGAAAAATAGTTCTGCTTGCTGAATTGAAATATTAACAAATGACATTTTAAAATGTTTGTACACTGCAGCGCCGTTATAGCGCGGTCGTCGGGATCCATGAACGCCGACCACGACTTATCCGGTCCACGCTCTACCGATCTCGGCAACCCCCACCCCCTATTTTGCATGCATGATAGCCGTTTCCTCCTGTTATTATGAGATGTTACGTATTGCACGTATTTTATAAGTTATATTGCATGTTGTTTATGTTTGTTTATTGTTGAAACTTTGTGCATGTACCTTGTTTGATATCCGCTTCATTGTTTTTATCCAGTGAATAATAAATTTGTAAACTTTAAAATGTTTGTTGCTCTTTTATGACCAAGCACCCCTAATCAAGGGAACTAACTGCAACAGTCTTGCGGTATGTATAGCTTCAACTGTACCGCTAGACCAAACAGCGAAAATGGCCAATAAATAAAAACAAATAAATAAATTGATAAATAAATAAATGGTGGCAGAGACCTTCAAACATATGATGATGCGCAGGCTTGATTTTTTAAACCGCGCTGTCTGCATATGTTCGTTTTTTGTTTTTTTTTTGTTTTTTTTTCCTGCTTCCATGTCCGCTGATAAAGAAGTTTGTTGTAACTTTCCTCTGAAGTGCTTTTCTACGTACCTGCTGATGTTCCTGAGGTTTCTGATCTTAGTTGCTGTTTCGCACTCGTCCAAAAAAAACAAACAAATAAATGATGGAAGAGAACTTCAAACGTACGATGATGTGCAGGTTGATTTCCGAATCGCGTTGTCTGCATATGTTCGAAGGGCTCAACCCGTTTAGATTTTTTTTTAAAGTTTCCTTTCATGTCAATCATCGGCTGATGATTCACATGAAATGTCAAGACTATTCTCTGAAAAAAGTAAAAGTAAAATTGTTTTCTACTGCAGTTGTGATTGGCGCTCTAAAATGAAGTTATACATTTTAACTCTTGGGCATTTTTTTTTATGTCGGCAGCTCATCTATATGAACCGCCAATCACAACTGCAGCAGACAACAATTTTGACTATTTTTTTTTTTTTTTTTTTTTATTTGCCACATAAAACAAGTCCTGGCATTTCATGTGAATCGTCTTGGCAGACAATTCACACGAAATGTCAACACGTTTTCTCTGAAAATAGGGAAAATAAATTAAGATTGTCGTCTACCACAAATTTTGCTTGGCACTTTATGGGTCAAATGTGTTCACAAACTAGGATAACATCAAAGGATTTTTCTGCTCGGGTTTCACTCATAAATGACACGAGATCATTTACCGTTACTGTAGGCAAGATCAAAGAGCTGATTGACTAACCTTTAAAGCGCTAAGCAAAAAATTGTAGCAGACAACATTTTGAATTTTTTATTTATTACCATTTATTTTTCAGAGCATCATTCAAGTCATGACGTTTCATGTGAATTGTCTGCTTGGCAGATGACTCACCTGAAATGTCGAGACTTTATTCTCTGAAAAAATAAAATAAAATTATAAATAAAAATATTTTTCTTTCTGCTGCAGTTGTGACTGGCGCTTTAAGGGTTAAACTTTTATTGGTCACCAGGTAGATGAATGAAAAATATGACACCTATTTTGTGTCTGAAATAGCCAAAAGGCAAAATACCGATGACAACTTTGGTAAAACAGAATGTGTAAATCCGCGAGACTAACGATCTTTTTGACTGCTGAGTTCCGCGGAAAAAGGGCAAAACTTTCAAAATTGGGGAAAAAACTGCACAAAAAATGGGAGCCACAGACCAACCGCGTTATAACGGTTTCCGCGTTATAAAGGACCGCGTAATAACGGCGTTGCAGTGTATATCTTTACCCAGAATACAGGGCCTGAAGTTTCTTAGAATGCATTATTTGACTGTTTTATCACACATACTGCAATACGCACAGTCAGGCCATTTCTGAGTATTTACTTTAATATTTCTGTAATTTTATCTATGGTAAATGTCCTAAAAATTTTTACACCTGGGAGTGTGACAAAATGGAATATGCAAACAGTGCAGACCCAGATCAGACTGCTCCTGAAGGAGCAGTCTGATCAGGGTATTCACCGTTGGCCATTCCACTAAGTATTTTAAGTAACAAATGCATAAAAAGCAAAATTTAGGCAAAAAAGGCAAAGAATAAAGTGTTTGAAATTTTAGGTGAAGTTTTTAATTATATTTCAGGCTGCTCTGAGTGGATCCAGTTACAACTTTATGACAGAGGACTTCTTAAAGCTCCTGTTTAAAATATCAAGGTATTTTCTTTTTTTGTCAGTGCATCAGTGGATTACTTACTGGAATGTGTGTTTCTGATTTCACCCTCAGAGCTCAGATAAGAGGAGTATCCAGATAAATGATATTTTTGTGTCACCTGCGTAGCATGGCAGACTCATAGGGATCATGTTGTCCATCGGTGTCGTCGTCGGTGTTGTCGTCTTTGGCAGCATCTGCGTCATCGGTGTTGTCCTCACACTTTTCATTTCAGTTCAATAACTTTCGAAAGGGATGTATTGATTTCATTCAAACTTTGCAGAACTTTATATCACCATAAAATACAGGTCAAGTTCGATATTGGTAATCATCCGCCAAATTTTGGCTGAGTTATGGCCCTTTTTAGCTCACCTGAGCCGAAGGCTCAAGGTGAGCTATTGTGATCACTCACCGTCTGTCGTCGTCATCTGTCTGTCCGTCCGTCCGTCCACAATCTTTAAACAACATCTCCTCCTAAACCACTGATTGGATTTTGACCAAACTTCACAGGAATGATCCTTGGTTAGTCCTCTTTCAGAGTTGTTCAAATGGTTCCGGTCCATTGCATATCTAGGTCACAGGAGCTAAAAACAGATTTTTTAACTAAAAACTTAAAAAATCTTCTTGTCAAAAACCGCTAGACCGATTTCAATATAATTTTGCAGGAATGTTCTTTTGGTGATCCTCTACCAAGAATGTTCAAGCCATTTGGATTTGTCAAAAAACAGTGCCACCAGGGGAAGGGCCTTATTTTCCCTATATATCTATATAGAAAACTTTGAAATGTTCTTTTGGTGATCCTCTACCAAGATTGTTCAAGCCAACTGGATTCGTCAAAAAACATGGCCGCCAGGGGGCGGAGCTTATTTTTCCTATATATCTATATAGAAAACTTTAAAAATCTTCTTGTCAGAAACCACTGAACCGATTTCAATATAATTTTGCAGAAAGATTCCGTTGGTGATCCTTTACCAAGATTGTTAGAGCCATTTGGATTCGTCTAAAAACATGATCGCCAGGGGGCAGGGCTTATTTTCCCATTATATCGATTTAGAAAACTTTAAAAATCTTCTTGTCAGAAACCACTAGACCGATTTCAATATAATTTTGCAGAAGTGTTCCTTTGGTGATCCTCTACCAAGATTGTTCAAGCCATTTGGATTCATCAAAAAACATGGCCACCAGGGGGGCGGGGCTTATTTTCCCTATATATCTATATAGAAAACTTTAAAAATCTTCTTGTCAGAAGTCACTGGACCGATTTCAATCTAATTTTGCAGAAATGTTCCTTTGGTGATCCTCTACCAAGATTGTTCAAGCCATTTGGATTCGACAAAAAACATGGCCGCCAGGGGGCAGGGCTTATTTTCCCTATATATCTATATAGAAAACTTTAAAAATCTTCTTGTCAGAAACCACTGGACCGATTTCAATATAACAAGGCAGGATTGTTTCATTTGTAGCCTTCTACCAAGATTGTTCAAGCTGTCATGATTCGTCAAAAAACGTGGCCGCCAGTGGGTCAGGGCTTATTTTCCCAATATATCTATATATAAAACTTTAAAAATATTCATGTCAGAAACCACTGGAGGGATTTCTACATAACTTGGCAAAAATGTTTCCTTGGGTGATCTTCTACCAAGATTGTTCAAGCCATCATGAGTTGTCAAAAACAAGGCCGCTAGGGGGCGGGGCTTATTTTCCCTATATATCTATATAAAAAACTCTAATGATCTTCTTGTCAGAAACCACTGGACCGATTTCAATATGACATTGCAGAAATGTTTCTTTTGTAACCCTCTACCAAGATTGTTCAAGTCGTCATGATTAATCAAAAGACGTGGCCGCCAGGGGGCGGGACTTAATTTCCCTATATATCTATATAGAAAACTTTAAAAATCTTCTTGTCAGAAACCACTGGACGGATTTCATTATAACTTGGCAGAAATGTTTCCTTGTTGACCCTCTACCAAGATTGTTCAAGTTATCATGATTCGTCAAAAAACAAGAAACAGAAATGTTTCTTTTGTAACCCTCTACCAAGATTGTTCAAGTCGTCATGATTAATCAAAAGACGTGGCCGCCAGGGGGCGGGACTTATTTTCCCTATATATCTATATAGAAAAGTTTAAAAATCTTCTTGTCAGAAACCAGTGGACTGATTTCAATATCACTTGGCAGGAATGTTTCTTTGGTGACCCTCTACCAAGACTGGCGGCCATGTTTATTGACGTATTGTGAGGGCGTGAACAATCTTGGTAGAAGGTCACCAAAGCAACATTCCTGCCAAGTTACTTTGAACTCCATCCAACGGTTTCTTGCGAGAAGATTTTCAAAGTTTTCTATATAGATATAAAGGGAAAATATGCCCCGCCCCCTAGCGGCCATGTTTTTTGACAAATCATGATGGTTTGATGGCTCCTGAGGGAGCAGTCTGATCTGGGTCTGCACTGTTTGCATATGCCATTTTGTCAGTAGTTTGGTGTGCAAAATTTTAGTACATTTACTGTAGATGATCATAAAGGAACAGAAAATATAAACTACACTATAGTGAAGTAAAAGGAGACAACTAACACCAGCTGTAGTGAAGATAAATACATTTTAAATTATCATTCTTTTCATTTGATTATGGTCACTTTTTGATAGCTATGTATATATTACTTTGGAATTTAGTCACTCAGAGTCAAAATTAGAAACAGTATCTTTATCTGAGCATTCTTTTCAGGGGACAAAGTGGTCATGAGGTGAACACCCGCCATCTTGCCATGGGATTGCTGGGATTATTGCTCACAAGATGTCCAGTGCAGGTATACATATGACATTTCTTATATCTAGTATTATATGGTAAAGTCCTAGGTTTGTACAAACAAAATGGCATATGCAAACAATGCAGATCAAGATCAGATTGCATTCCATTGCTTTAAGAAATAATTGCATTAAAAGCAAAATTTTGGGCCAAAAACAGTAATGAAATTTTGGGATATTTACCACACACAGAGTAGGTCAGCATTGTCCTTTTAATCTTTGGTGTGCTCTAGGCAATATTGGACTAATAGAATATGCTTTATTTTTTCCTGTAAAATAAAGTTTGTCATATCTTTGAGAAAATGAACGAAATGTCTATGTCCTATTTTATGGGAAAAAATATGTTTTCAAATGTTCCCTGCTACTAATATTTAAATCCATTAGGCTAAAACAAACTAGAACTTCAGATCTTTTTTTTTTTTTCATAAGAATGTTAGTATCCATGTTTATACCCCCTCAAAATTGTGTTTATGGAGGGGTATACTATTTTCACTTCTGTCTGTCCGTAACATTTTTCTGCCAAAGGGTGAAAGCAGCTTTGAGATATTTTCTGTTTTCCAGAGAACATGTGAAGAGTGTATTGATGATAATTCTGGGACACCTCCAGTTTTCAAAAAAATCTTATAATAGATACTCATTTGAAGTGTCTTCCCAAGGTGCTTCTAATAAGCACCTACGTATACAACATACGTTTTGTTTTCATGGAATATGAAAAAAGCCTCCCAGAACTATGGTAACAATACATTTAGGTCTTTTTATTTGTTTATTTTTTATCTTAAATTTAATTTTTAGAACATTTTTTTGGTCACCAAATACTATTGCTTAATAAGTCCATTTCGTTTTCTTTATTTCAGGTAGCAGATAGCTCGGTAGAAGCAACTGTGGAAGATGGGTCAATGGAGGGATACAAAACAATCAAATACCTATTCACCTTTGGTGCAGCATGTCTAGAAAAGTTAGCTTTTTGTATTATACTTAGCTGACAGTGATTTTAAAATTAGTTCAAAATATTTAAGAACAGTTGTCTTATGATCATATATGTTATTTTCATTTGTCAATAGAACAAATAGTTTGGTTGCTGTGGTAATGAAAAACGTCAGGTAACATTGTATTCCTCCACAATGCTTGATTGTCGTATATTAGCAACATAGAAGAATATATCTGTTTTATCAACATTTTCACAGATTAATCTTTTAAACTGCTTGTGATATATCAGTGTCCATGGTGTTTGTAGTTAGCATAAAATGAAAAAAAAAAAAAAAAAAAAAGTAGAAAAAAATAATAGTAATTAAGAAAAAGAAAATAAGTAAATGAAATAATATACTTTTTTTGATCATTTACATGTATATTGCAGTTTTATTGAAGGAAAATGAAAACACAAATCTGATCTAGAAAATTTGTCAAAATTTCTTATACCAAGCATTTTTTCACTGCAAAAATTAGTACAGTTATTGCATATTAGTACAGATAGTGTGTATTTATTAACTTATTGATACACATGAAGTCTCATAAATATTACTTGAGGTAATTTCTATTTGTAGGAGTGGACTAGAATGGGCTTGTTCTGTAGCAAGGATCCTGCAGCGTTTATGTATCTCACCAGAATGGAAACTGGTTCTTCATCATCATCTCACAAACTGTGTACAGAATATTGCTCTTGTGAGTATGCTTTAACATGTAGAGCACCAATCACAACTGCAGCAGAAGATTAATTGAAATATATGATTTTTAATTATTTTTTTGATACATTTTTTTCTCAGAGAAATAAGGCTTGACATTTGCATGAAATATCAAGCATTATTTTGCTATCTGCCACAATTATGCGGGGCACTTTAAGGATTAATATAAAATGTGTACAAACAGATCCAGAGAAGGAGATTATTCAGAAGACAGTTTGTTAGGTTTGGCTTCCCATACATAACCTGTGGGTACTCCCCGGATTTGCCTTGACGAGATGATTCCAGTGAGTACCACAAGATCTGTTTTGCTGCCAAATATAACAAATTATTGCCTTATCTGGAGCTCTGTGTCCATGTGACCTGTCAGTCATTTCAACAAATTAAGCTTTTTATGGTTACCATGACATTAGGAAATAAGAAGACAATATGCACAAAATGTCAAACCGTACTTTATGGGAGAAAATAAAGTAAAAATATCATCAGTTTTTATGTGCTGAATTTAGAATATCAGTTTTTATGTGCTGAATTTAAAATATCAGTTTTTATGTGCTGAATTTAAATATCATCAGTTTTTCATCTGCTGAATTTACTCAGAGAGTGTTGAAAGTTAAATGCTATCTGCTAATATTTTAATTCCACTTTGTGGGAATCAACAAGCTTACCTGCAACCATTATATATGCAAATTAATTGCGTCCTGAATAAGTTTATTTATGCTTTTTTTGCAAAAGGTAGTCGAAACCTCAATAGCTGGAACACCAATGACTAGTTATCATGGCTAATTCAAACTTGTTTTTGAGTCCCTATGAAAATTCTTCCAATAGCTCCAAAAAACAAATATTTAGTGAATTTTCTTATTTTATCATGAAGCTGTATGTTGGGTGTACACATTAGAATTGCCTTATCAAGGCGATCCTAATGAGTCCACTCAACATACAATTATTGCATAGAAAATCAAAAAAAAAAAAAAAATCCCTAAATTATCACTATTTGCTTCTTGACCTAGCATCATATTTAACCCTCGAAATACACATGTACCCAAATTTGTTTGAGCCATTGAAATTTGACTATATATGTTTAAGTGATTAAAATTTCAGGGCCCAGTTGTTCAAAGCGTTAGCTTAACGAGCTCGTTAGTGGTCAAAATGTTAACTGTTCTAGTAAGAACAATACATGTATCTAATTCTGAGTTATTTTTGCTGAAAAAATGTGAGTAGCTTTTGCAAATGCAGAAGCTACTTACAGTTTTTCAGCAAAAATATTAGCATATATGCCACATTTAATAATCAAACTTTAAATGATATGTTAACTAACTACATCGTTAGTTTTGAACAACTGGGCTCAGTTATGATCAGTATACCTCTAAGGTGTGTGCTTCAAATTAAGTTAACCCTTTCAGCCCTGTAGGCTAAGACAGTAACTTTGACAAAAACTGAAGTTCCATATGAGAACCCTGTCATTAGGATCTATACTGTTTGCTATATTTTCTTGAATTATGACTATTCACAATAATGAGCATGTCCAAGTTCAAAGATGGAAGAGTCCACTGCAGAAGTACTGGAGTCAGATCCTTCATTCTGTGGCATCTAATTTTGGGTCTACACTGTTTGCAAATGTAATTTTTTGAGGATGCTAGGTGTAAAAGGGTTAATGACTATCCTGGGGTCCTAACTGAGAAGATAAGGTAAAGTCTGATTAGAAAAAACTTTGCGGTCTCTTTCAGAAACCAGAGCTGTCATCAATATTTGCTATGTTTGTTATGGCTGGATTTCCAGAGGTGAGTATTTCATTAATAGGACACAATGTGAGAAAAGGGTTCTTATATGTCACTTTGTTGGTCATTTCACTTGCATTTTATGCCCTCACCGTGTGTTAGCTGAGTCAAACAAAAAGTGGGGGTAGTGTATAAACTAACTTAGATCATCCTTTACATCTGTGCAGTCTAAAATAGGCTGTTGCTATTAATCTTTGGATACTCGTAGCTCTAGGTACAGTCAGACGACATAATTGTTTGCTACTTTGTAATGTCCCTATTAAAATCAATGTATTTCCATATTTTTTTTATGCCTTCAGTGAAATTATTAAAGGCTACAATAAAAAAAAAAAAAAAAAAGAGAGAACAAAAAAAAAACAAAATAAATAAAAGCATCCAAATTGCAAAAACCAACATAATTTCAAGAGGTCTGTAAAAATTGTACCTTTGGACATGTTTGTCATTCACAAAGTCTGAGTCAGAGTCAGAGTCTGATGTGCCTGAAGAACTGAAGAAACCTTGCACCCTTAACTATCCACAGAGCATATACAGGCTCAAAGGGTAGGTTTCCTGACATTGTTGTTCAGTTCATTTTAACCCTTGTCATGCTGAATAAATTAAAATTCCCACTTCTAATTTCTAGCCAATCAGTACTTGATCTCAGTTTTTGTTAGAAATTCCCATATTAAATGACAAACAGTGCAGATCCAGATCAGTTGGCTTCTTCAGAAGCCAACTGATCTGGATCTACACTGTTTGCTAAGACAGGGCATGACATGTTTAACATGATGTTAAGAGACAATCTTTGGAAAAGAATAAACATATACTTCCTGTCACAGAGTACAGGGTAATCCAGAGAGATACTTTTTTTCTTATTTCTCCACAAAAACATCAATTCTGGATTCTCTTTTAATAGAAATATCTCTTTTGAATTTCTAATGAGTACCCAGAAACATATGTATTTATGGAGAAATAAGAAAAAATATCATTAATTTTTGTTTGCAAAAACACCTTATCTGGAGCTCTGCTGTTATCAGTCATTTGCATATTTGTACTGACAGCCTGCTGAAGGTGAACTGCTTTTGAAAGTCTGTTTATTATTTTCAGGTTTTAACAACAGGAACTCTTGTCTCTTACAATCATACTGGCGTGGAAGTTAAAACTGGTGTGGTATTAAAACACTATCCAGACAAACACAGCACTTTGGTCGTAGATGTCAAGTCACGGAAAAGACATACGGTAGATTGAGCATCCCTAATTATATGAAATATTTGAACTCTGTACTTATCCTAAAACTTTATTGAGTCCATTTGAATACCAGGCAACTAACAGGATTCCTGTTGGACTGATAACTGTCCAATAAAGGTTTAATCTGGGCCCAGTTGTTCAATGCTAACGATGTCGTTAGTTAACGATTCGTTAAAATTTACATCGAGTGATATGCAAATATGCTGACATTTTTTGCTGAAAAAATGTGAGTAGCTTTTGCAGTGCAAAAGCTACTCACATTTTTTCAGCAAAAAATATCAGAATATTGTATATTGAATCTGTTAAAACAGTTAATGAAATGACCCTTAACGAGCTCGTTAAGCTAACAATGCTTTGAACAACTGGACCCAGAATGCTAACTGGAAATATGTGTAAATGGTCCCAGCTCAGTGGCAGACAATGCAGATCTAGATCCAGTAGGAGCTGTTTGACCTGGTTCTGCACTGTTTGTCCAGGTATATCTGTGTAAATATTTTGGATAAATATGGTAATTGAGACAAGAGGCAATGGCTTTCTTTATAATGCTAAAAGCAAAGAGGTACATGTGGGTATAGTTTCAGATCCAACAAAGGACTAGACCAGTCTGCATATCCTTTGTTATTACCTCTTGCCAGTAGCTTCAAATTTTCTCATGGCAAAAAGCAAAAACCCATATACACTACATATACATCTATATACATACATATACATATACTACACAGATATACAGACATCCAAACCATGGCTGTTTGCATTTGCATATGTGTGCCTAAGACTTTTATTTGTGATAGCTTAACTTTAATTCAACCTTTAAAGCATTAGTCATAACAGAAGAAGCAGATGAAATAGTATTTTATTTCTGAGAAAATAAGACCAGACATTTCATGTAAATTGTCTGCTTGGCAGATGATTCACATGAAATGTCAGGCTTATTTTCTCTGAAAAATAGAATAGATATTTTAGAATGTCATCTGCTACAATTTGATTGGCCATTTTAGGGTATTCTGTTTTCCAATTAACTGCGTATTCTGCCTTTCAGGTGCTTGACAAATATATTGACTGTGTTTCCATGACAACTGAAGTGTGGGATTCCAGTAATATTGTAGTCTTTCTGCATATTATCAGAGAAATTGTTGATAAGAAAAACAAAGGAGGTGGGTATTATTCCACTAGACATTAGCACTTGAAATTGGGGCTTTGAGCGTGCAAAGACCAAGTCAACTATCAGGATTATCTATGTAGTCTTATCAGGCTCTGTTGAGTTAAATAGCAAACAGTGCAGATCCAAATCAGATGCAACATTCTTTGGCATCTGATCTGGATCTACACTGTTTGCCAGAAATCCATTTTATAAAACATTAAGTGGATCAACTCCATAAAAATGGTCACATTGTTGCTATCCTAGATAAAGAGTATTATTTACAGTAAAGTGGTTAGAAATCCTGAACTGCTTTACTTACTCAGCTGTTTCAGTAATAATAATCTTCTGAGTACAAGATTTAAGGTGATTAAGGCTAGTTTTTTTTCTACCCGTTTTACAAGTGGGAATAACTTTTGTGACTTCAGGTTTGCTTTTATGCACATCAAACCCTTTTTGAAGGTTTGCTTTCATCAAACCCCTTTTGAAGGTTTTCTTTCATGCACATCAAACTCCTTTTGAAGGTTTTCTTTCATGCACATCAAGCCCCTTTGAAGGTTTTCTTTCATGCATATCAAACACCTTTTGAAGATGCCTACTTTAAAAGGAAATAATTTGCTCCCAATGGGAGCAAAATCTTTCCCTTTAGAGTAGACCCCTTTCAGCAGGGAGGCAAATACATTTTTTGACAGTTACATCCCCTCAGCTTTAATTTTATCCATTACTCCTTAAGATTAATGATTTGAAAAGGAGATTCTCAACACACAGCCTAAAACATATAGGAGAACCTGTGCAAACAGGGTATATTTTGAACAGCTAACTTAGGAAACATTTTATCAGGATAAACTTTGCATGGAAACATTTCAGCTTTGATCTGTTTGGTACATCTGATAAGGATGTACAGTTACCCCAAAATGATATTTTGACTTTTTGGAATAATTGATAAGTCTGAGTCCAGTTTTAATATATTTGCATGAAACATCTACTACTGTTGTGGCCTGCTTTTAGGGATATATTACAGTTGAACCTCAATAGCTCGAACACCGATGGCTTGTTTACCATGGCTAATTCGTACTCATTTTTGAGTCCCTACGAAATTCTTCTGCTAGCTCAAGAAAACAAATATTTAGGGAAATTTTCTTATTTTATCATAAAATTGTATGTTGTGTGTACTCATTAGAATCACCTCATCAAGGCGATTCTAATGAGAACACTCAACATACAATTATTGTGAAGGAAATTAACAAAAATCCCTAAATTATCGCTATTTGCTTCCTGACCTGGCACCTTGATTAACCCTCAGTGGCTCGAACTACCCATGTCTCGAACAATTTTCTATGGTCCCAAAGGTGTTTGAGCCATTGAAGTTCGACTGTATTTAGGTACAATTCTTCTTTGATTTGCAGACAATAGTCTTGTTGTTGAGGACTTGTGGGTGCTCTCCCTTGCTCTGAAGTTGTTACACAACAGTTTGAAATCCGTGGACAATTGTGCCATTGAGGACTTGTATACTCCAGACTTCATACAGTGCCTTGTGTCAACTGCTAGTAAAGGCACAGGCTTCAGTCAACAGTGGCTGTTGAAAGATCTTGAGGTTTGTATGAATATTTTTTGCTACATTCTTTCGCTTAAGCATATCGTCAGGACTTTAGTATATCAAAAAAATTAATGAGCCTCTCTGTATAGAAATCAACCTTATATCAGACCAGTATTGACCCAGAGCAATTGTTAATAGGTCCTTAAAATTCCATGCCTTTCGTTAGCTAACAGTAATATATAGTTCGTCTGTCATTACTGACAATGACCAGTCTTAATCACATGCGAGAAATGCTACTGTTTGTGTGTTCTAAGATGGCTGATTAGACCGATTCTAGCTCTAAACTGTCTGTTGCAGATAGAACAACAGAGGTCGGAGCAAGACAGCTCTATTGGTGATGCCTAAGCTGTGGCTTTGCGCTGTGCATGTTTCTGCTCGGCTTCGCTGATTCTTTTTGCCTCATATTCACTAGCGCCTCTTCTGATCAGGCCTCGCCACTTTTCTCAGTCCTGTGCAGTTTGTTCCCATGACTCTGTTGGTATGTTGAAATCTTTGAGGGAGGCTTTCAGGGTGTTTTTGTATCGCTTCTTCTGACCACCATGGGAGCGTTTGCCCATTTCTAGTTCTCCATAGAGGATTTTCTTTGGCAAACGTTCCTCAGGCATCCTGGTAACATGGCCTGTCCATCTTATCTGTGCAAGTTTCAGAAGAGTATGTACACTCTGCATCCCTGCCCTTTTCAGGACTTCTGTGTCTGGAATACTGTCTTGCCACTTAATCTTTAAAAGTTTTCTAAGGCAGCTTGCATGGAAGTGGTTCAGTTTTTTGGCGTGCCGTTGGTAAAATGTCCACATTTCACATGCATACAATAGTGTTTGCAGCACCACAGCTTTGTAGACTTTCAGCTTTGTGTCAAGCCTGATTCCACTTCGACCCCAAACACCACCACGTAGTCGGCCAAATGCTGTGCTGTTGATAAACCACCTTGGTCTTTTTTATGCTGATTGTGAAGTCAAAGTTGTCACAGGAGTCAGATAATTAATCTACACCTTTTTGCATCTTCTCTTCTGTTGGAGCACCCTTTGCCATGTCATCAGCAAAGAGGAACTCATCTAGCACCTCTTTCTGCACCTTGGATTGGGATTGCAACCTTCTTAGGTTGAAAAGCTTCCCATCAAAGCGATACCTACTAGGTATACCTTTGTCAACATGGTAGAGAACATCATGCTGAACAGAGTTGGGGCTAGTACACAGCCTTGCTTGACACCATTTGTCACAGGGAATGGATCAGAAAACTCACCATCATTTTGGACCTGTGCAAGCATACCATCGTGGAACTGCCTCACCATTGCTATGAACTTGGTCTGACAGCCAAACTTTGCCATAATTTTCCAAAGACCCTCATGACTGACTATATCAAATGCTTTGGTAAAGTCAACATAGGTCATGTAGAGGTCCATGTTCTGTTCCTGGCAGACAGTGTAGAACCTTTTCAAACTGCATGGCTGTGCAGGCTGGCTCTATTCTGGTCACATACAAGGTTGATTTCTGTTTGGAGAGGCTCAAATAGAAAAAAATATTTATATGAAAATTTCTATAGAGGTTGAATTCTGGAAAAAATGTATTTTGGAGGACAGGAATGGAAACAACACACTTTTGGATAATGCAAGTTTTTGGAGTAATATTAGTTTCCCTCTGTTTCAGAAGATTCTAGAAAGAAGAAATGAAATATCCATTTTATGACCAGATTGAGTTTAGAAAGTTATGGGAGACTGTGAAAAAAGATATGGGGATTGGAATACTGTTTCTCAAACCTTTGGGAACAATGTACTGTCAGTTGAGATATTTTTCAGAAACCTTTATACCCTGCCAGTGGCAATGTATTATGTTTTCCCCACTGGTTGTCCATGTATCTGTACAATAGCCAGTAAAACAGTAAATGGATGGTGAAGGCCCTGATGAGACTGCATGAATGTGCAAATTGACCTTGACTGTCTGCATAAGGCTCTTGACGCTTGCATGCTGGGTAAACTTTTCATCAGACAACATTGTGAATTTTTTTTTATTTCTCCCAGAAAATAGGCTTTGATGTTTCATGCAAATTGTCTCCGAAGACAGTTATTTGCATGAAATGTCAAAGCCTATTTTCTGGGTGTTTCTGGCAAAAGAATGTGCACAAGTACTGGTAAACTGTTTAGAGGACTAAGCCCGCCCAAGAAAAGTATGGTTAGGTAAACTGACCAGCTTGACATAATCATAACAGTGTTGTTGGGGTGGTCAGGGGTGGCAAAGGTGTCGTGTATCTTATGTCAATGGGGCGTCCAACTGATATTGGCTTACAGCAAGGCCTGCTATCCTTGTAAAAAAGGGGGAATGTTTTTATTTCTTATGTTTCTTTACTTTCATTCCTGTTCCTCTTTCTTCCCTGTCTTTCATCTCCTCTACTATCTCTTCTATCTCTCTTCTCCCTTTCTCTGGGAAACGACACAGAATGACTCAGGAGGGTTGACATGTTGTTAAACCCCAACACAGTCAGTCAATCTTTATTAATAGTGTTGACTGGGCCATTAAACTCCAACCAAACCCAACCCAACTCAGCCTATTTTCTAAGAAAAATGAGAAAAATATCATCCATTTGTCGCTGATTCAAGAAGGGCAGTTGTCAGTTTCTGGTGAAAGAATGTACACAATACTGGTTAACCGCTTAGAGGACTAAGCCTGCCCAGTAAACCTGTGGTTAGG
Source organism: Anodontia alba (assembly GCA_964016985.1). Classification (NCBI taxonomy): domain Eukaryota; kingdom Metazoa; phylum Mollusca; class Bivalvia; order Lucinida; family Lucinidae; genus Anodontia; species Anodontia alba. Next base: position 117,413,450 of record OZ024822.1, on the reverse strand, counting down.
TAAACTGACTGCGTTCGACATGACCCCGTTGGGTTGACTGGGCCGTAAAACCTCAACACAAACATATCATCCATTTGTCGTCTGCTGAATCTGACCAGAGAGTGATCATGTATGGTTTGCCTTCCTATTTCCAACAGGTTCTCTCTCTGATGCTATACACCCATGAAGGTTGCCCCACTCACATCAAAAAAGCTCCCAGTCAGGCATCTGTGGATATTCCCACCAGTTTCAAGGAGGTGTTAAAAGCAGCTGCTAAATCACCAAGCCGAGACAATGATAATGATTCTGACTCCATGTTCTCTGATTCATCGTCGTCAACAACGTCAGATGCTGGTCTGAGTGTGCCAGAAGAATCCTCGGACATATTTGATGAAGTGGATGAAAAGACTAAGCTTATGTTTAAGGTGAGCCATTCAGTTTTAATATATGAGCCAGTACACACCAAAACCTACAATAATACCTGTGTGACCAGCAAAGATCCAGATCAGCCTGTACACCCACCCAGTATGGCAAGGGTTCTCGTTTATCCCTCTTTGGATAGTCCAGAGGCTGTAGAAGGCCCATGCAATCAGCAAAGACTCTGATCAGACTGTGCAGATGCACAGGCTGAACTGAGTCTCTGCTGGTTGCACAAGTCTGATTGTAGATTTTGTCATGCACTGGCTCATTTCATAGTTCTAGATAAGAGGGGTATCAGGTAAATTCTCACTGAGGCACTTCTGATGAGTTTTCATGGAGAAATAAGAAACAAAAACAACAACCAAACCTCTTAAAGGAAAGAAATTGCTCCCAGGGGACCAAATTCAGGGAAAAAATTATTCACAGGGCAGCAAATTCTTGCTTTTAGAGTAGCACTATTCTAGAGGGAGCAGAATAATCCAGGTCCGAATTATTTCCTTTGGAGATGTATTCTTTCATCTTAACTGACTTCACCATTACTCTGTAGTAACTTTAATATTCATGTATCTAATACTTATCAACATTCGTACCCACGAAGCATCCTTGTTGTAGAGCGGCTAGCTCATTACTTAGGTTCCCAAGATCTTAGATTAAAATCCCCCCTGAATCTCTATGACTTAAATAAGGTTGAATGCGACATAAAAACGCCAAATCATCGTTATTATTCTTACCCAAAAATTGAACAAGTCTATTTACAGTAAAACCTTGAACACTGATGGCTCGTTTACCATGGCCAATTCGAACTCGTTTTTTAGTCCCTACGAAATTCTTTCGATAGCTGAAGTAAACAAATATTTAGGGACAATTTCTTATTTTACCATGAAATTGTATGTTGAGTGTACTCATTAGAATTGCCTCATTGAGGCAATTCTAATGAGTACACTCATCATACAATTATTTATAGAACTTCAAAAATTATCTACATTTGCTTCCTGACCTGGCGCCATGATTAATCCTCAATGGCTCGAACTACCCATGTCTCGAATAAATTTCCATGGTCCCAGAGCTGTTCGAGCCATTGAGGTTTTACAGTAACTACTTGATGTTCTATAAAGTGCAGATAGAATAGCAAACAGTGCAGATTCAGATCAGACAGACCATGTATGTATTGATTGGGGAACTGTAGCTATAAATAAAGTGCTTTTTTCAACCAAATATGTTGAATTTTCTTATTTTTCCATTGCAACATAGGTTATGTGTACTCATTAGAAGTGCCCTGGGATGTCCTTCACTGAGCCCCGATAGCATATGTTTTTGTGTAGAAATAAGAAGGGTATCAGAGGTGACTAGGGAAGTTGCTGCTGTGAACACACGCACATGCACACGCACACGCACACACACACACACACACACACTTTTGTGAAGAATTAAGAAAAGTAATCAGAGTTTTCGGTTGACAAAAAAAAACAAAAAAACAAATCATCATACAAACATCTGTGCGAGTCCTATAATACTTTGTTGGGAAGTAAGAGCTTATTAATCTGGGCCCAGTTGTTCAAAGCGTCGTTAGCTTAACGAGCTCGTTAAGGGTCATTTCGTTAACTGTTTTAGCAGATTCAATATACAATATTCTGATACTTTTTGCTGAAAAAGCTACTCACATTTTTTCAGCAAAAAATTTCAGCATATTTGCGTATCACTCGATGTAAATTTTAACGAATCGTTAACTAACGATATCGTTAGCTTTGAACAACTGGGCCCTGGAATTATTTCTGTTGACCTTTTTTTTTTCAGGCATTACATAATGATCTGAATCTACCAATCTCTGTTCTGAGGGTGATCTATGACATGAATGATAGAAATCCTGATGCTGTGGTTAAAGCAATATTGGAAAAGTAAGTTAGTGCTCTAAATAATTTGTTTTTCCTTTAAGAAAAAAAAACACACACAGGTGCACAAACATGCTCTTCCCCCTCCCCCTCCACACACACATACCTCCTCAGCTGCCTGATTCCAAGATATACATGTAGACTTATAAGTACTTATGGAATAATACTGAATAAAATTTGATATTACCCAAATAGCTTTTTTTATTTAATCAAGATTGTAGTTTTTGGTGCTTTTATTGCAGGACATATCAGAACATTTACATTATTTGTTTTCTACAGAGTCCAAATTCTGTTTATGCAAATAACCATATCTCTGACCAGTGACTATACAGCAGCTTTTGCTGTTCATTAATATTCATATGACTTGCTTTATTATGACTCACCCTATTATTATTGCAGTTTTGAAGGTGTTGCTGCCACCCCAAAAGAAATGGTGAAAAAATTGACAGAAAAATGGTTAGTGATGGTAATTTCTATCCCACTACACATATACTTCATAACATTTTTTTTTCTTTTTTTTTTTTCATCAGAAAATAGAATTAGGCATTGCCATATTTATCCTAAGTGTTTGGATTGGAGCCTGAGCAAACAGATTTGATGTGCAGAATGCTGCATCTGATCTGATGAGGGTCTTTTCTTGTGATTCATCAAGTAGTTTCAGACACAAATCAGCAAGCTGCAAAAGGGATTTGTATTTGGGCAGACAGTCCAAATTTAAGAAGTATCATGCAGGGTTAAGGTGTCCCAATATTTAAGGTAAATCTGATAATATAGGATTATTGCACTGATATTGGTGAATATTGTCCCAAGTTGGAATATCGAAAATGCTTTATTTCAAGACGGTTAAAATAAGAACAAAGAATATGTTGAAATAACCTTTATCAACTCTTCCTGAGTGTTTTAACAAAGTAATAACTATTCACAGTGTTTAACATACACATAAAATAATTTGTGGCGTAAAGGTTGCAGATCAGTGGTTGGAAATTCGAAGAGATGCAATCAATAAGGAGATGCTTTCTCATCTTTTTATCCCACTGGTTTTTACATAGAAACCACCGCAAAGCAACAGGGTGTATACACATGATGCTTGCTAAACAACATGGTACATACACATGCTGTTCTATTAAACAGCACACCGCAAAGTATCACGGTACAGACACATGATACCCGCCAAAACAAAACTCCGCAAAGCATTCCGGTATGTACACAGAATGCCCGCTAAATCATATACACCACCGCTGAGTAAATGGTACATACACGTCTACCAGCAAACTGTTGGATGAGAAAGCAGCTCCCAAATATATAACAAGATTTCAGTCAGAATCACATCCCTTCGGAATTTTCCGCCACCCCCAATCAGCAACAGCTAGATTGCATACTAGACTGGAATGTTCCTGCCCATGAGTTATCCAAATAATCCACAGATTTAAAAACAGCTTAGTCTTTCTGATATTGCAATTTATACTTAACACTCATGTATCTGATGATACACTGTAGAACATTAAAGCAGCATAATTGTCTTTCACCAAAATATAACACCATTACTTAATCCACCAGGCAGGAGAATGAAAGGACATGGATGACTGTTCTTTCTGAAATTATAAAAGAAACTGGGCGGCAGTATCCTACCACAAAATAATGACAAACATTGACATAATTATTTATTTTAACCATCTGAAATAATACATAGAGCTACTGTTCTTTAGCTGCAATACTAAATGGTTATTAGTGAATTAAGAATAAAAATTGGGAGGGAGGGCGGGAAAACTTTTTCCTTGTTGCAGCAATCAGCTGTCGTCAGAAAGAGGCTGTTGCACTGGGACCCAGCTGTGCAAAACACTTTCAGTATGCCTACATATAAGCCTGGAACCAATCCTTTACAGTGCTCAAAGGACATGTGTACTGAAATGACCTTACAAGTTGGTACAGTAATCAAAGTACTGAAACAACCCAAATTACCAAAAATGCGAACTGGACTTACTATTTTAATGCTGAAATAAATGGAGCCTATTGTAGATCAATATGCTGTATTATTTCAAGACGGTTAAAATAAGAACAAAGAATATGTTGAAATAACCTTTATCAACTCTTCCTGAGTGTTTTAACAAAGTAATAACTATTCACAGTGTTTAACATACACATAAAATAATTTGTGGCGTAAAGGTTGCAGATCAGTGGTTGGAAATTCGAAGAGATGCAATCAATAAGGAGATGCTTTCTCATCTTTTTATCCCACTGGTTTTTACATAGAAACCACCGCAAAGCAACAGGGTGTATACACATGATGCTTGCTAAACAACATGGTACATACACATGCTGTTCTATTAAACAGCACACCGCAAAGTATCACGGTACAGACACATGATACCCGCCAAAACAAAACTCCGCAAAGCATTCCGGTATGTACACAGAATGCCCGCTAAATCATATACACCACCGCTGAGTAAATGGTACATACACATCTACCAGCAAACTGTTGGATGAGAAAGCAGCTCCCAAATATATAACAAGATTTCAGTCAGAATCACATCCCTTCGGAATTTTCCGCCACACAAACCAATAATTTGGTTTGCCCCAAAATTCCACCGCAAACAAAACTGGTGTTCACAACTGATCCTGCAGAGCCTCCCGAATGTCTAACATTAAAATATCAGAACCAATATCAGATAGATGTACGCCATCTGGTTTATATAAGCCCGGTGTGTCAGATGTAATTTCTGGATGATCAATAAAGACCCCCCTACCATTGTATTTTATAAAGCGACGAATCACTCTATTAATGAATTTTCGTTTGGATTCCATTTTGTCTTGAACCTGTGTTCCTGACCATACAATACGAGGCAACATAGCAGAAACGAAAATGGCACTGCTAGTGAATGTTTGAACTAGATTACTTAAGTCATCCTTCATATTATGGATCAAGACCACCCCTTTCTGATAAGCTAAGTCATTGGAACCAACATGAACCACTATTGCCTTTGGAGCAGCATTATGGAGAGCAGCATACTGAATCTTTGGTAGAAGCTGTTGCCATTTCATGCCGCCCTGACCCATCCACTTGACTTTCTGAACTTTGGAAGCGCCAACCGTACTTTCAAGCTGCCTGGTTCTGGCTCGGGCTGCTAATCTATTTATGTAGGAGTCCCCTACCAACCATACATCTGGAAATCAAAATTTATGATGCAAATTATCAGTAGGGCTAAGGAGCAATGAGCAAGTCTGCTTTATAGTCTTATGTACTTGAGAAATGAATTGGACTGCCATCTGCCCATTTTCTTGATAGTCTCATACGATACGCCTTTGCTGGCTAACCACGAAGCGGCCCCAATACGGAAGGAATGCGTTCTGAAATGTGTTGTTGGTAGATTCAGAGCAGTTATAGCTTTATTTAAAACTGCCCCAAATTGATATCTTGTAAGAGGTTGCCCATTAATATGACAAAAAAGATATACTGATTTGTGAGGTCTAATTTTGAGAAACGCTTCCATGGCCAATAATGGACATTCTGTAGATTCAATAGCTGGAATGTCAATTATATATGGTTTTCCTGTTTGATTGCATTTGGCCTTACGCTGGCGGATTCGTAAAATATTTTGCCCAGCTTTGGTGGTACATAATACATCAGATACTTGCAATGGTTGATCAGATTGCTGTGACGATGTAAATACCAACTCACTAACACGGAACAAACCAAAAAATGCCAAACGGTAAGCTGCTCTAAATAAAAGTGTTTCATACTCAGAAATGCAGATATTCCCCAAAATTTTACAAATAGCAACCAGAGTATTATACATAATTGGCATACGGTTATCAGGATTGGCTCTAAGACGCTTGTAGCCTTCAAGCATTTTTGAAATGGCAAAAGTGGAAGTGCTATCCAAATTATTGTTAATTTTATGTTGAAAGCTAATAGCAGATATGTGCATGGCAGCTGTTGATGGGGCATAACCATTGTGGAAAAGATAAGTAATATAAGCATGAATATGAGTTTCAGGTACTGGCCACTGCAAAGGGAGAGCATAATTAGATCTAAAAGTTGAAAAGTTTGCCAATGCAGTAGCATATGCATGACGGGTATTAACTGACAAACTTGCAGTCACAAGCTGGTGGGCTCCTGATTGAAGACGCTCCAAAGATGGTCTGGAACAGGCTCTGGCTCTGGTTCGGCCTCTGGGGCCAACTGTCGAAAGCGATTCATCTGCAAACGAGATAAACTGTCCGTCACGGCATTCCGAGAAGTTGATAAATGTTCCGCTTTGAGAACAACATTCAGCTGCAAACATTTTAATGTAATGATTCTGACCAAGACCATGACATACTCTGCCTTTGACGTTTGCGAATTCAAGATATGAACAACTGCCTGATGTCACATTTGAATAGAATCTTTTTGTTGCTGAGATGCTGACCCCAGATTTCAAGAGCAACAAAAATGGGGAACAATTCAAGTACTGTAATGTCATCAGTAATACCGCGGTGAAACCATTCAGCAGGCCACAGACCATATGTCCATTTTCCCTGAAAATAAGCTCCAAAGCCTTTACCATAACTTGCTGAACTGTCCGTAAACAAACATAAGTCAGCATTTGACAGCCAAAACCTGTCATGAAAGACAGAGACACCATTAAACGATTTGAAAAATGTCAGCCATGTTTGCAAATCTAACCTCAATGCCTTGGAAATCCGAATATGATGATAAGGCTTTGTAATACCCCTTGTAGCATTTATCAGCCGGCGGCAAAATGGACGACCAGGAACGATAGCCCGGCACATGAAATTCAGTGAGCCAAGAAGAGACTGCATAACCTCCAGTGTAATACTGGACTTATGTAATATTTCTTCAATAAGACTTTGTAGTTTCATAATTTTGTCCTTTGGAATTCGTACCTCCATAAGAATTGAATCAAGTTCAAATCCCAAGAAAATGATGATTGTTTGAGGCCCTTCTGTCTTTTCATCTGCAACAGGCACGCCCATTTTTCCACAAGTCTTGAAAAAGGAAGTCATAATTTCTTGACAGTCAGTTGTGCCAGCTTCACCCCCAAACAAAAAATCATCCAAGTAATGTTCAAGTTCACCCACTGTGCATGATTCTCTTACAGCATAATGTAAGAAAGTGGCAAATTTCTCCCATAATGCACATGAATATGAAAGTCCAAAAGGTAAGCAACAGTCAAAGAAGTATTGACCATCAAACATAAAACCTAACAGGGGAAAATCATCTGGGGAGATAATCATTAGGCGAAATGCATTTTTTATATCAGCCTTGCCTAGCAGAGCACCTTTTCCCAATTTCTGAATCATTTTAACAGCTTGATCAAATCTAGTATATTGGACACTGCAAAATTCAGGGTCAATATAGTCATTGATTGAATCCCCCTCTGGATATGATAGATGGTGTATTAAATGATATTCACCTGGCTGTTTTTTGGGTACCAAACCCAGAGGAGAAACCCTAAAATCAGTGAAAGGTACAGTTTGAAAAGGGCCAGCAACTCTTCCTGCTTCCAATTCTTTCGTGATTTTTTGCATGACAATATCAGGGGCTTTATTTGCTGAAGGTAAATTTTTTGATATGACCAATTTTCGAGGACCTTCAAAGTTAATGTGAAAGCCATTTTTAAACCCATTTTTCAACTCTTCCGCTGTTTGTCTGTCTGGATATTCTTGCAATTCCTTCTCAAAGGCAGATAAATCTACAGGAGTGGAGCCGAGCTCAAATTTATTTCCGTTTGAATGGACCACGAAAGGAGGACCTTTGAGTGTGATCTATTTCAGTGTTCTTATTTGCAGTGAATGCATTCTGTTGTAAATTTTGACTGTGTCTGGGACATTGGTTTTCAGAATGGTCCCCCTTACATGCCAAACAAACATGAGAAAATCTACAATTTTTGAAATAGCATTTGCCTTTGTTATAATCAAAACATACGCCAAGCGCAAGACGAGACTGATTTGAGTGGCCAGCAAAGCTAGGCTTAGATTGAAAGGTAGTTGTTTCTAGCTTGTTTGTGTTTGTCATTAATTTAAGCCACAAATCTGAATAAATTTTATTCCACGGCTCCTGTTTTAAAGCTTGCCTTGTCCTAAATTCAGCATCATATTCTCGCCATGCAAAATTTTGACACCTGCTTTCAGCCGCTCTGATGGTGCTCAGGTACTGAATTAATTCAAAAACTTTATCCTGATACTTTTTCAAATATATAGTCATGAATATTAAAAAAGCATCTGTCCACTCCCTGATATTGGTTATTTCTTTTAATACTTTAGGGCGTGTTTGAATTTGGCCATGTTCATTTATAAATAAATTACCAGATTCCTCCCCACGCCTTTTTTTGATTTTTCTTTAACAGAGAAGCCAAATTTATATATTCATTTTTCCATATCTTAATACAAATATCTTGCGGAACATGCATCGCAATATCATCATCAGCACAACGTACATCCGGCATCTGAAAGTCAGACTGAGTGTTTTGTGCAATTGTTTGTGCTAGAGGGGTCCCCTGAACCCCCAAAGCACTAGTCCAAGTATTTAACATACTGGACCCTGTAGCATTAATCTCAGGTGAGTATGACACTTGGTTACCTGACTGTTGAACCCCGCCATCACCACATAACCTTACAATTTCTGGTGTTCCTGTTGCCCCCGGTTGAGGGCATGGCTCATTTGCTGCTGTTTGTTGCTGATTTTGTTTTGCTTGGCCCCTAGCCTGACCCTTCCTAGCCCTCTTTCTAGGTGGCATGATTATGGAGGCACCAAGATAATCTCAAAATTGGGCTTGAAATGTTCAAAAAGTTGAAAAATTTGCCAAAAAACTGGACTGAAAACTTTTTCCTTGCTGCAGCAATCAGCTGTCGTCAGAAAGAGGCTGTTGCACTGGGACCCAGCTGTGCAAAACACTTTCAGTATGCCTACATATAAGCCTGGAACCAATCCTTTACAGTGCTCAAAGGACATGTGTACTGAAATGACCTTACAAGTTGGTACAGTAATCAAAGTACTGAAACAACCCAAATTACCAAAAATGCGAACTGGACTTACTATTTTAATGCTGAAATAAATGGAGCCTATTGTAGATCAATATGCTGTATTATAGACAAAATTCTTTGAAATTTTTTTTGTCTGAACGTAATTCTTATAACAGTGCAAAATTGATGTTACAAAAGTGATATCATTTTTGCACGAGTGCGATATTGTGTCATATAGTGGTAACATTGAAAGCATCCGAATAAGCATGCAATATCAAGTAAGCATACCAATATCATGTGGTATCAGTACACTTATTCCTTGGAGTTTTTCACATATTTTTAATCATTCAATAGTTATAGATAAGAAAGATGAATATCCCTGGAGATGTTTTGAGTAATCTGCAAAGACCTGTTTTAAGAGAATAAATAAGAAAAAAAATGTCAGTCCTGTATTTCTTGTATGTCCTGCTAATTTTGTTTGCTAAAAATTAATAATTCTGTATTGAAAATAAAAATCTACAAATAACAAAGGTGTAGACTAGCCTCTGTATCTGCAAAACTTTCATAATCTCCTGTTCACTTTAAAACTATGTGTCTAAAAACTATGTGGATGACCATTGAAGCACAGATAATGTGATAAATGGAGGAATAATTTTTAATGAGTTTTTTATTTTTGCACCAAAATGTGTCTTGTGGGTACTCATTGGAATTGCTCAGCAATTCTGATGAGTACCCACAAGATACTTTTGAGGTGCAAAAATGGTGCAAAAATGATGACTAAAGAAAGTGGAATATTTTTACTATACTGGTTGCTCTAACACTGAAACAGATTCACTTATATAACAGTTGTGTACTATTTTTAATACAGGGAGACAATCCGTAAAGCTCAGAATCCTGAGGCACTTTTAGCATCTGTGATATCGGAGAAAGTGATAGATACAGGCATTCATTTCCACCCCAGTCTCAATCAGGGAGAGAGGTATGTTCATTTCTTATAGTGTTTAATGACTCAGCTTTGTGCTAAATGAGAACTACAAGGTCCTGGCCAGCCTTTTATGGCTGTATTCTTTTGCTACATAGACAATCTTAAAATTTGGACATTAAAATGAATTTTCTGCCATCTTTTTTCTGATGGAGACAGGAATTTTCTTGAAATACAGTTCATTGCTACAATTAATTTGCTGTCTATTGCTGGAGGAGTTGTGGCAGTAGCTTATATAGTTTTGCTATGGGAATTGCCCTTGAGGTAAATTTATAGACAGAATTTTTTCATATAATAGTTAAACATATTACAAGCAGGCAATGCTGTCTTTTGACGTCTTTCTAATCTCTATTTCATTGACAGAACATTAGAAAAAGCATCAGAGGAAACAGCAGTAGACACTCAGAGACTTATCCAGTGTCCTGATAACGACGTCCAGGATGAAATAATCAAACAGCGGCGTACAAAAAGTGCTGATCTCCTAAAAGTAGAACTGGAAAAACATGGAAAAACAGGCACAAGGGAATATCTAGAGAAAGTCAATATGGCCATGGCTGTCCTGTATGCAAGACAAGTGTTAACCAGTCTTCTTGCACATTGGCCAGAATATGGTCACGTGATAAATTCTAAGTTGCTAGGCTGCAAGGAGATACAGCAGATACCCTGTGTGCTGGATTTACTGAATAAGACAGAGAGCAGGGAAAACTTCCATAAGGTAATAAATGGAAACCATTTTTTTTTTACTTTTATTATATACTTTTAATACTTAATAGCTTTTCCTGTTTTAAAAATATATATTTAACTCTTTCCTCACTCATGGCGACTTTTGTTGTCATGATAACCTTTGCAAACAGTTTGGACCCAGATCAGGTCCTACAAAACGTCTGACCTGATCTAGAGCCAAACTGTTTGACACTCTGATGGTATTCCTGAAAATTTTTCTTTAAAAAGGTAATTTTAAAAAAAAAAGTCCACAGACAACAAAAAGCATGCAAAATTACCCAGCATGCAAATAGTTATTGCTATTCTTAAAGTGTTTCTGCAAGACATTTTTGGACAGGTTTTTAAAAAAAAAAAAAAAAAAAAAATCCTTTAAAATAGCAATGTCCGGGCTGGCGGGCATCAGGCGGGCATCGGGCGGGCGTCCAGCATTATCTGAGGTTTACCTTTTGGTTAACCTTTTGAAAAACCTGTCCATAATGCAGTTAGGGGTTTTTCTTGTTTGATTGAATGTAAAAGGCAGCAGATGCCCCAAAGCTACAAAAAAAGAACAAAAGCTACAAATGAATGAAATAAAATAAGTGCATAGAGCTAGGTAAGGTGAGAAGTAAAAAAAACACTTATCTCAATACCCTTCATGTCTAGAGCTGTGACATAGCTCACTAAGCTGTACTAATGGTCTGTAAATTTCATTTTGTAGGTTTCACTGTGTTCTATTTGATAAACATCAGGAAGATTGCCTTTGTAAACAAAGAACACACTACGGTTTAGAAAATGGGAGTCTCTGTTTTATTGAGACTCTTCATAAGCAGTAATGAAGATTGCAACACTGCTTACACCCTCTAGCGTATATGAGAAGAACTCCATTTTCAAATATACTACAAAGGGCCTAGTGATCCCAAAGGAAATGAAATATAATCTGCACTATTGAGTTGGAAGAAGGGAACGACACACTTGGTAGATTTTCTACTGTTTCTTTTTGTTTTGAGACTTCGTGTTATTTTGCTTCCACACCAAATCCTTTCTGAAAAGGGGTCTACTCTATAAAGAAAGAATGTGCTGCCCAAGGAAGGCTTACCAACATGCCCAAGGAAGGCCTACCAACACATTCTGAACTGGGGTCTATTCTAAAAGGAAAGTATTTGTTCCCAAGGAGACCCCCTTTTAATAATAGAAATAGAAAAACTTTTAACAGGGTTGCCTCGCTTTAGTTCTGACTCCAAAGAGGCTTTTGTCTGTGACAATGCGGCAAACATACCTCTCCCTTCCTCTGATTCAAGAAGGGCAGTTGTCAATTTTTGGCAAAAGAATGTGCACAAAACTGGCTAACCACTTAGAGGACTAAAGTAAAAGTATGGTTAGGTAAACAGATCACGCTTGACATGTCCCAATTGGGTTTACTGGACCATAAAATGTCAGCACAATCAAATGTACCTTCATTGTATATGCAGGCAGCAAAGGCCAGGACCGAATATGCTTTTGCAGTATGATCAGGGCCTTTGCTACCCCTTTACAGAATCATTGGAAACTATAGTACATATTAACCCTTGTCATGTTGAATAAATTATGATGCCACGCCCACTTCTCATTTTCAGCCAATCAAGTGGCTTGATCCCTATTGTTGCCTTAAATTCGCATACTGAATGACAAAAAGTGCAGGTCCGGATCAGTTGGTTTCTCAAGAAGCCAACTGTTCTGGATCTACACTGTTTGCAAAGGCAGGGTTTTTCCAAGTTCAGCATGACCAGGGTTAATGGACACAGAAAATGCTCTCATCAGTTTATGCATATGCACAGGCATCTCTTAACCTTTATTTTATGTTTATTTATGGCATAAAAAAGGGCCCAATGTCTTACATTGCATCATCCTCGGTAACCCAGGTGTGACCCATTACGTTACACTTCATTCATCACCCCTGGGACAACTCGCTTACGTTTCTTCGTCCTCATGAATTATTAATGAGGGCATCTGATTGGTGATCTCAGTTTCAATGTCAGCATACATCACCTCAAGATATTATAAGCCTTATTTGAGCGGTTCACCGCGAGATCGACCTTCAAAAGAAAGACAACTAGGAAAAAAAATTGTTTGAAACAGACTATAGCTCGTCCTAGTTGTCCCCCCTACCAAGAGTCCTGTTTCTAGGTGACCAAGATCGGGTACCAGTCACGCACTGGTTCCCTTCCGTCCACGCCACCGTAAGCAACCAATCAGGACGCGCCAGGTATATTCCCGCCAAAGCACGCACCAAGCGTGCGGCACGCCTAACGCATGCGGTAGACATTGTTACTATAAAGGGTAGACGCAAGGTAGAAAACATCACTAGTTTTTGGTCGCTTGCGAGGTCAGCACCTTCTGTATAGATTATGACGTTTGGATTTGGAAAGAAGTATTTTTCGCTACAGATAAGTCTGTATCTTTATTTTCACTAAAGCTTTTCTTTGCAGCCCGTATCAGTAGTAAGATGTTGTGCATTAATTGCAAGCAAACTAAACTTCCGGCAGACAGCCTTGTTTTATGTGTTAGATGTTGCGGGTGTTCGCAACTATCTCCTTGTGCCAGGTCTGCCAATTGGGCTTCAGAGATCTGGGAAGAATTATCCCACTTCCCCTCTTATGTATCTTCTGGTCGGGAGCAGGCTCAGGGATTCCCTTCTAGTACTCTGGTGAATAATTTTCAATTGAACTCTGGGCCTGCTCCAGATTTGGAAAACAGACGTAGGGGACCCCAGGTCTCCGTTACCGTCACTGGTAATGAATGCTTGACTAGGGGACCTCGCCCCGCCCCCAGCGATGCTTCCCGACGGAAGGCAACGCAGGGGGCGCTGGCGAACCCCTGTTCTGGCGGAAATTCCGAACCTAGGTACCTGCCGGGTTATCGTACACCTTATAGGTATGTTAACTCGGCGGCCTTTAATACGGCGGGCAGATTCCCAAGTAATGTAACTGTGCCTTCCTCTCAATTTTCTTGGCAGGAAGGCGCAGATCAGGGGGCCTTTTATTGGCCATATTTTTATCCCTGGGGTTCTTGCGGTGGCTTTAGTGGGTATGATTATTACCCCAACTTATATTTGCCCTGTCCCGAAGCCATTCCTAGCTCGTCCAGTTCAATTACTAAGACTGTTTCCCAGGAGAATGGTTCTCTCCCTTTAGTTGCTGGCAGTCGTACCACACCAAATATCCAGGTTACAGGATCTGTTTCTCATACTACTCCTGCGGTGAATTCATTTAGGAATCCAAAACCTATTCAAAGTGGTAAGGCCAAAGTATCTCTTTCCACTGTGCCTACTATTAGTAAGGCTTCTCAACATGATAATACTAGAGCCATTCCGACTTGTTCGGGTATTATGTTTCAGGAAGGTTCATTTTCAGATTCTTTAATAGCGCAACCAGTTATTGGTACTACCAACTTGGGTAGAAGTAGAAATAGTAAGAATAGACTGGGTACCTCTTCCACATCATCTGCTCTTCCTTCAGTCAGGGTAAGTCATAATGTTAATGAAGCCTTCGGGCATTTGTATACGGAGGTACAGAATAGCAGCAGGGTTCCATTGGCTGACTATTCATCTGTAGGCGCACTGGGATCTGTAGAGGACGATGTCCCTATAGGTCCTAGTGTTTCTGCAGTCAGACCTTCTGTGACTATTCCTGCTTTGAGCAGGGATAGTTCTTTAGGTCTTACAGCTACGCCATTGAGGGTAACCAACCTCTCACGTAGCACCCCTGACATTGCCTCAGCCATATCCCAGGCAGTATTGAGGACTCTATCAGGGTTGGGCAACTTGGCTTCATCAGTGGATCTCCCTTCTGTTGCTGAAGAAGGGGAGGGGCAAACTTTCACGGGTCAGTCTGGATCCACTGGCAATGGTCGCGACCATGTTCGGACCATTAGCCAAGACCCCCGGGCTCCATATCATGAATGTGATTATGTCCCGGACCAGGCTCTGTCAGAGAGTTCATTAAGTCCTTCTCAAAAGAGCCAGTTTCATGAGCCTGCCACAAACTACCATGAGACACTGGAGGAAGTTTTCTCCCTTTTGGGAGACCTTTGCCCCAAGGCTGACCAAACTCAAGACAGCGCGCGAGTCCAATCCCTGCTTGAGTCTATTTTGGACCAGCCTACTTCCTCCAGGTCAACACTTCCACAATCCTCAACAGTGAATCAGTTGATGGGGAAGCTGTTTGACAACACCGCAGAGGCTAGAAATAATCCAAATTGGTATGTACCTAAGAAAACAATTGATTACCTTACTCGACCTCATTCTTACGCTTGTCATACGGAATTTTGGCCGAGTAAGATACCCACCCTTGATGCTGACGCTGGCAGGCTAGGCATCTCAGTGGGCAGATTCTCCTCTTTACCAGTGGCTCATTTAGAGTACCTGGAGCGGTTAGCAAGGAGAGCGGTGGCCATCAGTTCACATTGTGATTTTTTTGGTTCGGCTGCATTTCAGGCCCTCTGCGCAGAGCATGTTGACCCGGATGTTCTGCGTAGTCTACTTCTAGCAGTGAACCGCTCTGCTAAGCACATCATGGCCCTAGGCCTATCTATGTCTGCTGTACTGTTGCATCAGCGCCGTAACGCTGCTCTAAATACATCTAATTTACTTTTATCTCATAACAAGGACAGTCTTAGAGCAGCTCCTCTGAATTCTTCCTCTCTTTTTGGGGGTAAAATAGAGGAAGTTTTCAGAGCAAGTCTAGACGATAGACATCATTCCCTCCTGAGAACAAATTATTCAGGAGTATCAGCCAACAGAAAGAGACCTTCCTCCTCTTCTTTTAATTCAAATCCAGCGAAGAAGTCTAGGTGGGAACCAAAAGCTAGCCGGGTTCCCACTTCCACTTCTTCTTCGTCTGCTGTCTCTTTCAAACGGTTTCGATCCGCCAAAGGGGGCCATGGTGGATCATCTTCTTTCAGGGGGGTCCCTGCTAGGAGGAGTAAATGACATCATCAGGGCCCTTCCATCTGCACCTCATCCTTCTCTTCCAGTGGGAGCTCGTTTGTTAAATTTTGTGGAGGCTTGGTCAGCCATAACTCAGGATTCCTGGGCCCTTTCTATTCTCCGGAGGGGCTACAGGATTCCTTTTGCAAGGGAACCTCCACTGTCGTTGTGTCCAATTCTGTTCCCTGTAGCTCAACAACATTTAAATCACTTGAGGGAGGAGGTGCAGATTCTACTGGAAAAGAGGGCTGTAGAGATTGTGAGAGATACCAGCTCTCCGGGTTTCTACAGCCGGATTTTCTTAGTGAAGAAGAAAACCAGCCGTTTTCGTCTCATCATAGACCTATCATCGCTCAACAAAATGATGAAGGTAGATCACTTTCAGATGGAAACTGCGGCCTCCATTCGGAGAGCTATTCCTCCAGGGGCTTGGGCGGTTTCTATAGACCTTATGGACGCATACCTCCATATTCCTATTCATCCAGCGTCTCGCAAGTACCTGAGATTTTCGCTAGAAGGCACTATACACCAATTTCGGGCGCTTCCATTCGGAATCTCAACAGCGCCTTTCGTTTTTACAAACTTGATGGAGATTGTGGCGGGACATATTCGATCTCTACGACCCAACATTCACCAATATTTCGACGATTGGCTTGTCCATCGTCTTTCGCAGGAGTCCCTACTGTCCGACCTTTCACTAGCTTGGGAAATCATTACAAGTCTGGGTCTAATACCAAATCCCCTGAAATCAGACCTAGTTCCATCTCAGGACTTCGTGTATGTAGGAATGAGGTTCCTGACTCACATTGGCATTGTCAGAGTTCCAGAAGAGAGAGTCAACAAAATTCTTGTCCTGCTATTTCGGGTTCTACAGGTTCAATTCATTACCGCCCGAGAATTTTTGTCCATGTTGGGATCACTCAATGCAGCAGCAGATTTAGTTCAGTTAGGTCGCCTTCATATGAGACCTCTTCAGTTCCATCTTCTGGCCAATTGGAAACCTCACCGCGACAGTTTGGTCCAATCTATTCCAATATCCCATTCATGTCATGTAGCAATCAAGTGGTGGATGAATCCTTCCATTTATGTGGCTGGAATTCCCCTTGTTATACCAGCCCCAGATTTCCATCTGTTTTCAGATGCCAGCCATTCGGGCTGGGGCGCACATTTAGAACCCCTAGGTCTAGAGGTTCAGGGACTGTGGGATGTTGCTTCCCAAGACCTTCACATCAACAATTTGGAGTTACGAGCAGTTTTCCTAGCACTCCAACATTTTCAGAGTCACATTTACAATTCTTGCATGATGGTAGCATCAGACAATTCATCAGTAGTGGCTTACCTCAAGAAGCAAGGGGGGACCCACTCTCCATCTCTGTGCATGCTAGTATGGGAGCTTCTTTACTGGTGTCATCATCGGAATATTCACATTCAAAGGCATATTCCAGGGAAATTGAATGTTTTGGCAGACAGCCTGTCTCGCCCAGACCGAATTCTCCCCACCGAATGGTCTCTAGATCGGGAGATAGTTCACCAAATTTTCAGTCTTTGGGGTACTCCTCAGATAGATCTTTTCGCCACCAGATTAAACCATCTTCTGCCCCTGTTTGTTTCTCCAGTACCGGACCACAGGGCTTGTGCAGTGGATGCTATGTCACTAGAATGGAAAAACCTATTCGCATACGCATTTCCTCCATTCAAACTTGTTCCCCTGGTTCTAAACAAGATAAGGGATTCCAACAGTCGGTTCATTCTCATAGCCCCAAGTTGGCCTCAGAGGAGCTGGTTTTCAGTCATTTTGAGTCTCATAATAGACTTTCCCAGGGAACTTCCGATTCATCGGGGTTTGGTATCACAACATCAGGGAAAAGTACTCCATCAGAATCCAGCTATGTTGCATCTTCACGCTTGGAAGTTGTCAGGAGTCAAATCAGAGGTAGACACATTTCTGAATTCGCTACCCAGTGTATCTCTCAATCCCGCAGAGAGTCTACGCTCAAGGTCTACTCTGCAAGGTGGAAGATATTCTCGGATTGGTGTTTGCAAAGGGAAGTTAATCCTGTCGATCCCGCTTTAAATGATTTGGTAGATTTTTTTTGCTACCTTTTTGACACCCTGAAATTATCGGTAGCTTCTATTAAAGGCTACCGCTCCGCCATCTCAAATACACTGAAATTTTCCAAATCAGCAGACTGTACGGCGGACCCAATCATTTCAGATCTTATTAAAGGTTTTGCCCTGAGAAAACCGGTTTCCAGATCTCTTATGCCCAAATGGAATTTGACTTGTGTTCTTTGGTCTCTTAATAAAGCTCCTTATGAACCGCTAAAGACTGCTGACATCAAATACATCACGTTTAAAGCAGTGTTTCTTCTTACATTTGCGGCAGCTAGAAGAAGAAGTGAGATTCATGCTCTGTCAATTGAGGAAGGCTGTTTTAGGTATGACCGCAACTCGGATTCCATTACCCTCCTCACACAACCTGGGTTTTTAGCAAAAAAACAGCTTCCAGAGTCATTACCAGAACCTATTGTTATTCCAGGTCTTTCTCAGTTTTGTGGTTCTGATACGGATGATAGACTTTTGTGTCCAGTCAGAGCTGTTAGAGCTTATTTGTCCAGAGTGAAAGCTAAGAGATTGGGAAGGAAGAGACTGTTTTTACCACTGAAGGGCTCTAAAGATATTTCACCTTCCACTATTTCTCGTTGGATCTGTGACGTTATCAAACTAGCTTATGCAGATTTATCATCTTCGGATCTGTCATTCATGAAAATCTCGGCTCATGAAGTTAGAGCTTTGTCTTCGTCTTGGGCTTATTGGAATTCTGTCGCCCTTGAGGATGTGGTAAGGGCTGCATTTTAACTTCGTAATACATTAACCTATAGATAATGTGCTATTCTATTCTGTTATTCACCCCCTCCACAGAAAAAACGACCTTTCAGTCGTTATAAAGTCTTAATTCAGAAGGTCCCTTTAACAGTTACCTGTATGACGTAGTTCCTCCCGCTCAAATGATCACGTGTCAGTTTCTTTTCTGTGGACTTTGAATGTTCAAGGATTATTATTCTGTGTTAGAAAAAATGGATTAAAATTATTCTACACGGTTAAAATTTTTATATCCTTGACTTTCTCTGGTTCTATATTCACTCCTTCTACTATCTATGTACTTATTTTCGAAATATCGATCTTAGATTTCTTGTTTTCTCAATGTTAAATTTCTTCCTTTGTTTCCGCGTCAGTCGATGCATTTCGCCCGCGGCAACTGTGGCCATTTAAAAGCTAAATGGGATACACATTTATCTTGTCTAACTTGTAATTCTTGCACACGTATCTCTCCGTGTTATATTTGTAGTTCCTGGACAGAAAAAGTTTGGAACCTAGCAGAAAGAAGACGCCTTCATGCTACTAGAAAATCAGTTATGACGCAGAAGAGAAAACAGAAGAAATCAAAGAAATCCAAGAAGTCCCAGTCAGACATGTCTGACAACGGGACAGTTGATGGGAGCACCGCCCCTCATAGCTTTACTGCTCGGGGCAGGACCCATCAAGGTGGCAGCCTGGCGGACTTAGAGTCTGACCGGGCACTAAGCCCACCAGTCACCAGTCACCAGTCAACCAGTCACCAGTCAACCAGTCACCAGTCATCCAGTCACTGGGCAACTTATCTCCGTTCATCCAGTCACCGGTCATCCAGTCGCCAGTCAACCAGTCACCAGTCAACCAGTCACCAGTCAACCAGGCAGCAGTCAACTAGGCTCCAGTCAACCAGGCATTGGTTTACAGTCATTCGCGTATGACCTACAAACACAAATTCCGCCTGGTTATATTCCTATAAATGTGCCTGTACAAAGCTACGCTCCGTCCATAAGTAGCCATATTTCACAGGGTAGTGTCCACAGACTATCCAATGTCTTTATTCCTGGTTACGAACGTTCTGATAGACTAGAACTTCCTAATCCAGCTTCTTCCTCTAGACAGATTATTCCACTCGAACCTGAATTTTCGCAGGTCTCAGATCCGAGTGTAATGATTGAGCCTCCAAATTCAAATGATTTATCTATCTCCAGAACTTCAAGGAAGGATCAGTCAAAAAGAGAGCATAAATCTAAAAAGAGAAGAAGACATCGATCGTCCTCTTCTTCTATCTCTACTTCCAGATCAGACTCTTTGAGTTCTTCTCGGCGAAAGAAAAATTCAAAGAGATCTAAGCACTCTCATAAAAAGAGAAGAAGACGATCGATGACGCCTTCTTCTTCATCAAATTCCTCCCAATCTCAACTTGACATTGGTAGATATACAAGGGCTCATAAATCTCCCCAGGTTGTTCAAACGCCAACTCTAATACAACCTGAGGAGACTAATTTTAGTCAAATCACTAATCAACCGATTAATTACGATCAGATTCAGCCGAATCTCACTCAACAGAATAAGGAGTCAGATTCGGAAACTGAATCCGAAGTCTGGTCATTTGATCGTGCGATTAACGAGGTCTTCCGGCTTCTTCCTCCTGAGTTATGCCCCAAAACTCAGCAGGATCAAGCTCCATTAAAACCTCTCTCTGGGATCGAACAATTAATGGAGTCTCGTTCCACTCCATTACTTGTCCTCCCACAATCCAAATTAGTACAAAATACTACAAAATATATTCAAAATAGACTAGAATCAGACAAATGTTCAAGAGATTGGATTTGCCCGCAAAGCTTGGTTTCGGCTCTTGCTCCGACTAAATTCTACAAGAGCCAAAACCAATATTTGCCAACTGATAATATCCCTCAATTAGAAGCGGATGCGTCGCTCCTAGACATTTCTAATAAAGGAAGAGCTTCTATTCCGCTCAAGAATCTAGAAGCATGGGAAAGGAAGGCTAGAAAACTAGTCGCTATTAATTCTCATGCTGATCTATTTTCTTCAGCTGCCTTCCTTTCATTACAACAGGAATCGATGTCGGTTGCGGCCCTTTCCAGACTTCTGGAGGCCGTAGCCAAATCGATTAAACATGCTACTGCCATGTCTACACTTTTAACTACTGAATTATTCCAAGCTAGGAGGGACGCAGCCCTAGCTTCGTCTAAACTACTACTCGACAATTCCACATACGAGTTAAGGAACGCTCCTATTAACTCAAAATCCTTATTTGACAGCAGGATAAAAGAAATAGCCAAATCAAACTTCGAAGCTCAACAGCAAAGGTTTCTAGCTTCTACATCCATTCAGTCACAATCTCATTCTTATAAGCCTCCTTCGCAGAGCAGAGCTTTCAAGATACCTAAATATCCTGCTAAACAAACAACATCCAGACCTAAACCTACGCAGTCGTATAGGTCCAAAAATATTTTTCAAAGCTCATCTTCTCACATTAAGAAAGATAATATCAAGAGGACTGGTAACATCCGTCAGTTCCCCTCCTCTAAACCTGCCTCTTCCTCCACAAGATTATGAAGGCCCGCCCTTTCCACTGCCTGCTCTTCCGCTCGCGGACATTCCAGTGGGAGGACGATTGGCCCATTTTGCGGAAAAATGGGAGGAAATAACAGACAACAAATGGGTCCTCTCTATCGTACGAAACGGATTCAGGATACCATTCATCAAAATTCCTCCTTTGTCATCTGTTCCAATCAGAATGAGTCAATCCTCCTCCCCGTTTCTCAGAGAAGAGATCGAAAATCTTCTCAACAAACGGGAGTGGAAAGGGTACAGAATCCGGAAACTCCCGGCTTTTATTCCCGGATATTCCTTGTGCCAAAAAAGAAGGAAAGTTTCGTTTAATATTAGACCTGTCTTTATTAAACCGTTACATAGAGAAACAAGCATTCAAAATGGAAACAGTCAAATCGGTAAGACAAGCGATGAGACTCAACGATTGGGCTGTCTCCATAGATTTAACAGATGCATATCTACATGTGCCGATACATCGTCAATCCAGGAAGTATCTTCGCTTCGTACACGAAGATCAAGTATATCACTTTTCGGCCCTACCGTTCGGAATGTCCCTAAGTCCGTTAATTTTCTCGAAACTGATGGACGTTATTGCAGCTTTTCTACGCCAATGTGCCATATCAGTTTTTCCATACCTAGACGATTGGCTGATAAAAAATCTGATTCACAACCGTCTGATTACTCAGACAAAGATTTGCATTCAAACTATTCAAAGCCTAGGTTTTCTGCCAAATCTCAAGAAGTCAGATCTCTTTCCTGCTCAGAAATTCACCTTCATAGGTATGGAATTTCTGACGCAACAAAATTTAGTCAGGGTTCCAGCGGATCGTGTACAGAACCTAATTCTAACAATCAAGAAAATAATGTCAGCAAAACATGTATCGGCATGAACTTTCCTTTCTCTTTTGGGCAAACTCAGTGCTGCAGCAGACCTTGTTCTTCTGGGCAGACTGCACTTACGTCCTCTTCAGATGTGCCTGCTGTCAGTCTGGAAACCTCATATTCTTCCTCTCGATCACCCGATCTCGAGAAAAGGCATGATTCGATCTCACTTACAATGGTGGATAAACCCCATTCGATTCGAGACAGGGACTTCAATCCATCCTCCAGACCCCAAATTCTTCCTTTATACGGATGCCAGTCATTACGGATGGGGAGCTCATTTAGAGCCGACAACACTGTCCTTTCATGGTCGCTGGACAGAAAACCAATCCCAGCTCCATATCAATATGTTAGAAATGATGGCCATACGATTAGCACTGAAACAAGCCAAAACATTTATTCACCATTCTTGCATCATGATATCCACAGACAACACAACGGTGGTCTCATATATCAACAAACAGGGTGGCACTCATTCCCCAAATCTTTGCGTAGAAGTTTGGAAAATACTCAATTGGTGCCTGGAACAAGACATAGTTATCAGAGTACGTCACATCCCAGGCAAATTCAACATTCTTGCAGACCGCCTCTCAAGACTAGTCAAACCTATCAAGACAGAATGGGCTCTGGATCAAACAGTTGCGAATTCAGTATTCCAGATGCTCAACTTCCCAAATGTGGATCTGTTTGCGACAAGATTCAACCACAGACTCCCATTATATGTCTGTCCAGTACAAGACTACAAAGCACTAGCGATAGATGCCCTGTCCATGGACTGGAATCATCTTCATGCATATGCTTTTCCTCCTTTTATTCTGATACCTGCTGTTCTAGAGAAAATCCGACAACATCAGTGCAGAATAGTTCTCATAGCTCCGTTCTGGCCACAGCAACAGTGGTTCTCAGAACTTCTTCTTCTATTAGTGTCAGCTCCGATTCGTCTGCCACTAATTCCAAGACTACTGACTCAATCCAAAGGAAGATTTGTACATCAAAACCTCCCAATTCTCGACCTTCACGCTTGGGAGTTATCAAACAATCAATCAGAGATAAGAAATTTTCACAAAACGTTGCAGATTTTGTCTCCAGATCAAGAAGAGCATCTACACAAAAAGTCTACGATGCAAAATGGACCATCTTCTCTAATTGGTGTCATACAAAAAAGGTTAATCCGATCTCGGCCCCTATTACAGTTATAGCCGATTTCTTAATTTTTCTTTTTTCGGAAAAGAAATGTCAGATTAGTACTATTAAAGGTTATAGATCTATGATCTCTAACACTTTAAAATTCAAAACTGGTAATAGAATCGGATCTAATCCAGTTTTATCTGAACTTATCAGATCCTTTGAACTTCAACGACCAGTACAAAGATCTCTTACACCTAAATGGGACTTATCATGGGTTTTAGTATGTCTACAAAAACCACCTTTTGAACCTCTTGATAAGGCTTCTAAATTTCACGTTACTATTAAGACAGCCTTTCTCTTAGCTCTTGCCACTGCTAAAAGGTGTAGTGAAATACATGCTCTAGCTATGGATTCACAACATTTAAGATTTAATCAATCTGATGGTTCAGTTTCCTTGATTCTTAAATCTGGTTTTTTAGCAAAAAACCAGCTTCCTTCTGTTAAACCAGATCCTATTGTTGTTCCTAGTCTTGCTCGAATATGTAAATGGGAACATACTGACAGACTTCTTTGCCCCGTTAGGGCTCTGAAATTCTATCTCAAAATGACTAGCTCTTATCGCCAAAATAGAACTAGACTTTTTCTTCCTATTAAAGGCAATAAGGATATTTCTAAAGATACTATCTCGAGATGGATATCTTACACTGTTAAACTTGCCTATAGGAAACTCACTAAACGAGATATCTCTTTCCTTAAAATCAAAGCTCATGAAGTTAGAGCTCTTTCCTCTTCTTGGGCTTTCTTCGACAAAGTTCCTCTCAATGATATACTTCAAGCAGCGGTTTGGAATAGTTCATCAACTTTTGCCAAATTCTATCTCAGAGACATGTCTCAACAAGCACAGAATCTCCAAAGTTTGGGCCCCATTGTAGTGGCCCAAAAAGTGGTGGGGGGCCAACAGCAATCAGCTATGGATGTGTAGACAACGTCAACAGCCCCCCTAGACCTGATGCTATACTAGAGAGGTACTAATTATATCTTTATTATATATATATGTTAACCCTGGATTACTTTATCCTTGGTTAAAGGATCTTATTATTGCCTTAAGCACTAATTATGTCCTCATTATATATATATAAAAAATAAATCTTTTTAATAAGCCTTAATTCAGAAGTTGGGACTAACTTATTAGGAGAAATCCTCCCTCCTATTCTACAAATTCTAGCACATTATCTATAGGTTAATGTATTACGAAGTTAAAATGAAGTTTTTTAAAAGTAAAACATATTTTAACGAGTAATACTTAACCTATAGATAAGTATTTATCGTCCCACCTCCCTTCCCTCGCTCCTTTCTCCTAATTGTGTATTGTTTTACACATAAAAGAAACTGACACGTGATCATTTGAGCGGGAGGAACTACGTCATACAGGTAACTGTTAAAGGGACCTTCTGAATTAAGACTTTATAACGACTGAAAGGTCGTTTTTTCTGTGGAGGGGGTGAATAACAGAATAGAATAGCACATTATCTATAGGTTAAGTATTACTCGTTAAAATATGTTTTACTTTTAAAAAACTTCATATTGGCGTACAAATAGTACCTTTTCTTCATTTTACCTTAGAGATTTGGCCCCAATTAGGCAGGATACATCGTCATTGGGACCTCTCGTGGCGGCGCAGTCTATTACTGGCTGCCATCGTTCTGTATCTTAAGTCTCTTCACAGTATTTTAAGCCTGCTTGAATCCGGTGTGAAACTTTTCTTCAAAGGGTCTGTCTTATTCTTCTCAATCAATGGATATTGGATTTCGACCCGCAAGCATACCTACAATGTAAAAATATTCCCCTAAAAATACTATGAATTACCAGGGGACTGCTGAACTTCACCGGATTCCAGCATGGGTGAGTAGAGATTTATATTATTTTTATTATTACCTGCCCACCTATGCTTATTATTCAGGCTTATAATATCTTGAGGTGATGTATGCTGACATTGAAATGAAATTTTTAAAGTAAAAATAATTTCAATTAAAGCATACTCACCTCAAGATATTATCAAATGTCCCTCCTCCCACCCTGCTTTCATTGTTAAATTTTATTGCTCCCAAAAAATAGGGATGTTTTCTACCTTGCGTCTACCCTTTATAGTAACAATGTCTACCGCATGTGTTAGGCGTGCCGAACGCTTGGTGCATGCTTTGGCGGGAATATACCTGGCGCGTCCTGATTGGTTGCTTACGGTGGCGTGGACGGAAGGGAACCAGTGTGTGACTGGTACCCGATCTTGGTCACCTAGAAACAGGACGCTTGGTAGGGGGGACAACTAGGACGAGCTATAGTCTGTTTCAAACAATTTTTTTTCCTAGTTGTCTTTCTTTTGAAGGTCGATCTCGCGGTGAACCGCTCAAATAAGGCTTATAATATCTTGAGGTGAGTATGCTTTAATTGAAATTAATTTTACTTTAAAAATTTCATATTTCCATGAGAAATTTTAATCTATTTTTATCTGGCGTACTCAGCAAATAACGTCATCGTTCTATGTTTGTTTTGCGAATATCCAATCATATCGTTCGTTGCAATCCAGGCATGGTATTAATTGCTGACGAAAACGTTTATCAGGTTTTCCTGAGTTATTTTTAGTAACGGAAGAAGAACAAATGAATCTTCCGCAGAAGAGAGTAGCGCTATGTTAGCGACATTTTGATTAGCTATTGAGATATTCCCCGTTGTTATGAATATTCATAGAAAACGACGTTTCGTCAGTCAGTTGTCCCAGGGGTGATGAATGAAGTGTAACGTAATGCATCACACCTGGGTTACCGAGGATGACATTGCATATCATTTCAATATCAGGTGATAAAGAACTTGGTGCAGCATTCAGAGACAGAAAGCCTGGTACCTATAGCTCGTACAGCATGTCAGTTTATGGAAGAAGTTACACTGTCGGTGGTGACAAAAGAATCAGCACACAATTACAAGGCAGAGGACATCACAGTACAGACCATACAGTTGCCAGGAGCATCTTTCCTTACTGTCACATTTGATAGCAAGTTAGTATTTTTGTTCTGTTTAGGAAGGTCTTACTAAGTCTGCAAGACATAATAAGGGCATATCTATTAGACAGGTCATCCATAACTCCAGATAAGATGGGGTATCAGAACGTTTCTCCATGGAAACATGTTGTGGGTTCTTATTAGATGTGCCTCACAAAGGTGCTTCTAATAACTACAGTATGTTTTTCTGTGTAGAAATAAGAAAATATAAACTTTTTTGGCTGAAAAAGGGGTCCTATCTAGAGCTATGTTAATATTCTATGTTAATCTTGCAGAAGTAAAACTATTTGTTCACATTTTGGAGAGTTAAATCACTGAAAACTGCTTTTGAATAGCCTTTTCCTTTATGATTTCATGGAAACATATGTAGTGTTGTATTCAGATAAATATATATTTTTATCCATATATTGCTGTGAAACTTCTGATTCATTTTTAGAATAATAATACTAATAATACTACTTTAATGAGGAAGCCTAGGGTCCTCTTCATAGCATATAAGCATAATTTTGTAGTCATTGACAATATATAAAAAGCATAAGCAGAAAACTTTTTCAGGATAGATTTGCTAGCCATTCTGAACTGTACAAGTGAGCTAGCTACGAGGGTCATGCAAAACATTCTGTCACTAATAGGCTTCCTTAGTTTTATCCCAGATATATTTTAAAATGCTTCACTGCACTTGAATGGTGTGTTGAATAGCTAACGATACCCATTTATTTCTTACAAATTGCTTTCCAACTGACCGAGTTATTTCAAATTGAAATAGATTCAGTCATATACACTGACCAATTTACTTCTTACATTGGAACATGGACCAGAAGACTGAAATTCATAGCTATATTAAATACCGCATTAGGCTTAATATAGATTCAAAGCAGATATTTAATGAATTGTGTCGTATATATGGACCTCAGACCATTTCAATGCGCACAGTGTTTAGGTGGGTTAAAGCTTTTAAAGCTGGGAAATTTTCTGTTGTGGCCTAAAATTTCTGTTACCAAGGCTAACGTCGCTGCTGTAAAGATTGTAGTCGAACAGGATGCGCGATTGTCTGTCAAAGATATAGCTAGTTGTATTGGCATATCAGAAGGCAATGTGCAAACAATTCTGAAAAAGCGTTTGGACCTGAGAAAGGTTTGCGCTAGGTGGGTACCTCATTTGCTCACTGAGGAGCAAAAGACACACCCCTTAAATGTGCCCAGGAACTTTTGAAAACATACAAAGGCTGTAATAGTCGGGTTATTTCTAACTTGCTAACAGGTGCATACATGCCATTAGCTGCTGACAGAAATCTGTGAGATTTTGTAAATTTTTAGGGGAGATTTGATGAAATTCTGTGAGATTTTTATGAAAACCACTTTCA
The DNA here is from genome assembly GCA_964016985.1 of Anodontia alba. Lineage (NCBI taxonomy): Eukaryota > Metazoa > Mollusca > Bivalvia > Lucinida > Lucinidae > Anodontia > Anodontia alba. The sequence goes on along the minus strand of OZ024822.1, from coordinate 117,385,693 downwards.
AGCTTACATAAGTAAGTTAAAAGCTATTATTTTAATGAATTAAGCTTGGGATAGCCATGCTAATTTCTGTTTTATTTCTAGTTCTTCAAAAAATAGCTTATTAAATGGTATGAAAATTCTGTGAGATTTGAAAATCTTATGGGAAACGGGGTCCAGAAGGGCCAAAATTCTGTGAGATTTTGTCTCACAGTGTGAGGTATGGCATGTATGCAGGTGATGAAACCTGGGTGCACATGTTTGAGCCAAAAAGAAGGGCTGATAATAAGCAATGGAAGCCAAAAGATAAAAAAATGCCCATGTGTTTCCAAGAGAACCATAAGTTCGAAAAAGATTTTGTACGCAATTTTCTTTAATTCAAGTGGGCCAGTCATTCAAGTGCCTTGTCCATCTGGTCATACAATCACTGGCCGATTCTACAAGAATTCTGTACTGAAGAAAGTGAAAGAGTTTTACATTAAGAAATGACCAAGCAAAGGATGGTCAGGAGTCTACCTTTTACATGACAACGCCTCCTCTCATAAGTGTGAGGTTGTTAAGTCTTTTTTGGCTTCTGAAAAGGTGAAAGTTTTAAACCATCCACCTTATTCACCTGACCTGAGTCCCTGTGACTTCTTTTTATTTCCAAGGCTTAAGAAAATGCTTTCTGGAAATAAGTATATGTCTAGAAGTTCTCTTGGCAGCGCTTTTTATCAGTCTCCAACAGATACCAAAAGAAGACTATTTATCTGCTTTTTGCGACTGGGTAAAAAGGTTACAAAAATGTGTTTCAGTAAAGGGGGAATACTTTGAAGGTTTGTAATAAAAATATGTTTGATAAAACGTAGCACTGAAGTAATCCGAACCCAGTGACAAAACTTTTTGCATGACCCTCGTAATTTTACGCTTTCAGGAATGCAATTTTAAATCCAGGGTCCGGTTGTTCAAAGCATCGTTAGCTTAACGAGCTCGTTAAGGGTCATTTCGTTAACTGTTTTAGTGGATTCAATATACAATATTCTGATATTTTGTGCTGAAAAAATGTGAGTAGCTTTTGCACTGCAAAAGCTACTCACATTTTTTCAGCAAAAAATTTTTGCGTATTTGCGTATCACTCGATGTAAATTTTAACGAATCGTTAACTAACGACGTCGTTAGCTTTGAACAACTGGGCCCAGAATAGTCTAGAGTATTTCTATAAATTTCATAATTGGGTTTGGTACATACAGGAGATTTTCAGATGCTGGTCTTTGATTATATTCTTCATGTGTAAATTGAAAAGGTCCTATAAATAAGGGGGTGAAAGGCTGTGCATGATCTTAAACATTAAAATTGCCTTTTGGCATTATTTTTTTTCCTTGAAAAGTCCTCCATTTTAGCTCAGAAAACATTTCATTAAAGGGTGTATCAATTGGTTGGTCTGAAATGGATCTTGCAGCTCCATTTTGTAATTTTACTACAGAATTAATAAGTTCAACATTAGCATTTCACCAAATGGTTCAACAATAGTCCAGGTTGGGGAGTATGTAGCTTTCTTAGTGGCATTGAGAGGTATGCTTTATTCTGTTGAGTAGGTATAGTAATAAGTTATATTTTTTGTTGCTTCTACTTGGGAAGTCCAAGATAGTGTAATGTCAGTATGAACACCAAGAAGTTTTTCTCTCTCCAAAACCTGTATTGATTCCTCGGCAACCTCCAGAAAGGAGGGTCTGACATTTTTATGTCCCCCAACCTATGGACACGGCAACAATTTGAGTTTGGTGCGGATTCTGTTGTTGGCCTTGTCGTCAGCATGACAATTTCTTGTCTCCACAATATCTTACAAACCAGTGGTCGGATTCTTACCAAATTTTCATGGATATAAAATTGGGACATAACAAGGAACTTATTAGATGTTGGTGACCTTGACCTAAGTTTCAAGGTCATAGAAAAACTGGAAATTATGGTTGGGGGACATGTGTTTTCTCTGAAAACATTCTTGCTAGTTTTATTTACTCCTTGTTTAGATGAAATGAACATAGCTTTTGTTTTGGGAACACAGAGTTTTATATAATTATTGCACCATGTATGGAAATTTACCAAGTCAGCATTAAGAAAGTAACAGACAGAAGCTGCTGATGGACCTAAAATATACATGCATATGCATAGTGGCATCATCTGGTTAGAATCAAATTTAGGATGCTGTGTAAAAATTTTAGAAGAAATTCTGAAATATTTTTTTTTAGTTTTTTTTTTTTTCCAGAAAATAGGCTTTGATATTGCCTGCTAATTGTCTTTTAAGGATACAATTTGCCTGCAATGTCAGAGCCTATGTTAGAGCCATCTTAAGTTGGTTGTCTTCTGAATTTGCCCTGAGAGTGGTAATACATATAGTTAAGTTTTTTTTTTCCTCAAGATATTATTAGGATTGCCTTGCCAAAGCATTTTGAGTCAAAGATTAATGGAAATTATCTTTTGAAGCCTCTGTATATATAAGCCTTGAGATTTTCTTGTAATTGTAGATGCTCAACTCGAGAGGAAGAAGATGAACTTACATTTGCAACATCTAAAGATTTCCAACAAGACAGACATGTATTCAGTGGATCGTCTCGAGGACAGTGGAGCAGCTTTCAAGTTCCTGGTAAGATTGTAGGAGAGCATCCTGGGTTCAGGTTTTGGGAGTAGGGATCAGATTATGTAGTTGGCTTCATTAAAATGGCTTTAAAAGTGTACAAGTATTTTTTATACCCCCGACATACGAAGTATGTGGGGGTATATAGTTTTCGCTTTTCCGTTCGTCCATTCGTTCGTACGTACGTTCGTTCTCGTTCGTTCGTTCGTCTTTCCGTCACAGGGTCAAAGTTTTTGCGTTAAAGTTTATAAGACCTCATATTTTGAAGACCCTTTGATGGATTTTGTTCATATATGGCATGATGGTAGATATAGGTCTAAAGTTTTTATCAGCACCATCCCCACCCCGGGGTGACCTTGGGAACAAGGTCACGGACTTTGAATTTTTGTAAAAAAGTCACAGGGTCAAAGTTTTTGTGTTAAAGTTTATAAGACCTCATATTTTGAAGACCCTTTGATGGATTTCATTCATATATGGCATGTTGGTAGATATAGGTCTAAAGTTTTTATCAGCACCATTCCCACCCCGGGGGTGACCTTGGGAACAAGGTCACGGACTTAGAATTTTAGTAAAAAAAGTCGAAGTTTTTTGTGTTTAAGTTTATATAGCTATATCATCAAGACCCTTCAGGAATTTCATTTATATTTGACATGTTGGTAGATGTCGGCCTAGCATCTTACTCCGCATGATCCCCACCCTGGATGTGACCGAGGTCAAGGTCACGAACTTAGAATTTTCATATAAAAGTAAAAATATTTGCGTTTAAGTTTATATTGCCATATCATCAAGACCTTTTATTAAATTTCATTATCCCCTAACTGAAAGGTTGAGCTGATATAGCTATCAGCAAGGAATCTGTTCGTCTGTCCGTCAGTCCGTTGAAGTATTATTCGTTCATACTTTTTTTTTTGTCTTAGGGTCAAAGTTTTTGCGTTAAATGTTATAAGAACTCATATTTTGAAGACCCTTTGATGGTTTTCATTCATATTTGGCATGATGGTATATATAGGTCTTAGGTTTTTATCGGCACCATCCCCTCCCTGGGGGTGACCTTAGGGTCAAGGTCACAGACTTAGAATTTTCATAAAAAAGTCAAAGTTTTTTGTGTTTAAGTTTATATAGCTGTATCATCAAGACCTTGAGGAATTTCATTTATATTTTACATGTTGGTAGATATCAGCCTAGCGTCTTACTCCGCATGATCCCCACCCCGGGTGTGACCGAGTTCAAGGTCACGAACTTAGAATTTTCATATAAAAGTAAAAATTTTTGCGTTTAAGTTTATATAGCCATATCATCAAGATCTTTTATTAAATTTCATTATCCCTTAACTGAAAGGTTGAGCGGATATAGCTATCAGAAAAAAATCTTTTTGTCTGTCCGTCCGTCCTTTGAAACATTATTTGTTCATACTTTGTTCATATTTTGAAGACCTTTTGATGGAATTCATTCATATTTGGCATGATGGTAGATATAGGTCTAAAGTTTTTATTAGCACCATCCCCACCCCAGGGGTGACCTTGGGGTCAAGGTCATAGACTTAGAATTTTCATAAAAAAGTCAAAGTTTTTTGTGTTTAAGTTTATATAGCTATACCATCAAGAACCTTTGAGGAATTTCATTTATATTTGACATGTTGGTAGATATAGGATATGACCTTCAGGTCAAGGTCACAGACTTAGAAATTTCATATAAAAGTAAAAAAAAATTGCATCTAAGTTTATATAGCTATACCATCAAGACCTTTTGTTGAATTTTATTATCCTCCTACAGAGAGGTTTAGGGGATATAGCTATCAGCATGGAATTCATCCATCCTACAATCTCCAGAGTCAAAGCTACATATTTTGTGCTCGTTAAAAACTGGCGGTAGCACTCTTCGGGGGTATACGTGCCCTGCTGGGCACTTTGTTTTTTTTGGTAGCTGAAAACTTCAGTTATCCAAAGCATTTCTGATGTTCTCAATGGAAGTATGAGGGATGGGGTAGGGGTCATCTTAATCTCTCAAATCCCTCTAGATCTGTCCTTGATCGTTTCTGATGTTCTCATTGAAAGTGAGGGGGATGGGGTAGGGGTCATCTGAATCTCTCAAATCCCTCTAGATCTGTCCTTGATCGTTTCTGATGTTCTCATTGAAAGTGAGGGGGATGGGGTAGGGGTCATCTGAATCTCTCAAATCCCTCTAGATCTGTCCTTGATCTTTGTTCCTGAGTTGCAGAATCAGTAGATACTGTAAATATCAGACTAGTCACAGACTGTGTCTAGTCACTTAAAGATTGTTCTTTTTTTTTTTTTTTTAGTACACTGTATTTCATTATATCTTATTCAATTTTCAGGGGACACAATCTTTTACAAGTTCTCATGTGAGAGTGGTCGCTCAGATACTCACTGGGGCTTCAAGTTCACAGCCACTGCAGGGACTAGAGACAGCTTTGAAACAGGATATATTATACTGAATGATGTACTTACTTCTCACCTTGCCATGTAAGTATTTGAGGTGCACATTACGAAAACACGCCTATTCAAATATATTGAAAATTTCACCACCGAAAACTGAAAGTTTTCAGGTAAAAATTCTGATATTTTTCATATTTCTGCTCAAAACATAGATTGTGGGTACTCATTAGAACTGCCTCTGCAAGGCAGTTCTAATGAGTACCCACAATCTATGTTTTTGAGCAGAATAAGAAAACTAATGTATACCCCTGTAAACCCCAGTTTTACTATATAAAAGTGGGGTTTAAGGGGGTCAAAATTATATAGGTATGTTTTCGTGATGAGAATTTTTATTTTTGTTTTGTCAGCTGGAAATAGTTGGTATGCATTGAAGTAAATGTTTTAGTAAGCGTGACCTTTTAGGCCAATACTACCTGGCAAAAAAGCAAAAAAAAAAAAAAAAAAAAAAAAATCTGATAATAATAAAAACAACAACAAATAACTAAATTAAAAAAATGAACAATTTTGCTATATTTCACAAGTTAGTAGTCAAGCTGAACATCTTTAAACAATATAGAAGCCCAAATTAATACCTATTCCACTCATTTTTCTTACTCAGTCACAGTAAAATATTGGCTCTTGCATAATATCATTTTTGATGATTGTTGACTTTCTTATATTTTTGATCCAACAGCAACTTCACAGAGCATATACATGTATGTTAGGATAAGTTCAGAGCAGTCCTTTATAACAGTCATTGGTGTCTGGAATGGCATAGAGTTATAAGTAAATAGCATTGTGACAGGCTAAAGGCTTTATAGCTTGTCAGTCAAAAGGTATTAATCATAGCTCCAGATAAGGGGGTATCAGGAAAATGCTGTGGGTACTCATAAGAAGTGCCCACAACATATGCCTTCATGAAGAAATAAGAAAAATAGGAACACTTTTTGGTTGAAAAAAGCACCTTACCTGCAGCTGTGTATTAATACTTTTCTTATATTTCCATGAAACATGTTGTGGGTACCCATTTAACGGAAACATGTTATGGTTGAAGTGACTCCAGTGAGTACATACCATGTTTACAGTCATTCTCTCCCTTCCACTGATTCAAGAAAGGCAGTTGTCAGTTTCTGGCGATAGAATGTGCACAATACTGGTTAACCGCTTAGAGGACCAAGCCTGCCCAGTAAATGTGTGGTTAGGTAAACTGACCGCGCTCGACATGACCCCATTGGGTTTACTGGGCAGTAAAACCTCAACACAAACAAACATACCATGTTTATCCTAAGGCACCTAAACTCCATGCCATTCTTATCCTATTCTTTTAACCATTCCCTTTGACTTCTGTTGATGTGTTTAAGGTCTACCAGATCAGTGGCAAATAGTGTAGACCCTGATCAGAGGCTGCATTTTGCAGCATCTATACTGGGTCTACACTGTTTGTGCAGCCCATTCTCTCCATGTAACTAAATGTAAATATAGTAGTTCTTTTTATGCCCCTGCCATTCAAAGAATGGTGGAAAGGGCAAATAGTGTTACCCGTCCGTCCGTCCGTCCATCTCTTTATCCGAGATGGCGTTAGCAATTTGCATTCAAGTTTTTTAGGCATTAGCAATTTGAGTTTAAGTTTTTCAGGTGGGGGCATCTGTTTCCTTTGGACACATTTCTAGTTTATTCAAGTTTTAGGCAGCTGCTCTTGTAATTTTTCATGTGTACTTCCAGGTCTCTTCCTCTGAGTGAACTGTGGACCAGTCTTGTATATGTGGCCAGCAAACAGACAGGAACACAAAGATTGAAAACAATACAGTTGTTGCTAAAAATAGTTCAGACTCAGCACAGGTAATGATGATTTCTCTCTGACTGTACTCAGTTGACAAAACTCCTTGGAGATTAGTTGAACCTCAATGGCTCGAACATCTTTGGGACCATGGAAATTCATTGGAGACATGGGTAGTTCGAGCCACTGAGGGTAATCATGGCACAAGTTCAGGAAGCAAATAGTGATGATTAGGGAAATCTTTTAAATTTTCTACACAATGATTGTATGTTGTGTGTACTCATCAGAATTGCCTCGATGAGGCAATTCTGATGAGTACACACAACGTACAATTCCATGATAAAATAAGAAAAAATCCCTAAATATTTGTTTTCTTGAGCTATTGGAAGGATTTTGTAGGGACTGAAAAAAGAGTTTGAATTATCCATGGTAAATGAGCCATCCGGGTTCGAGCCATTGAGGTTATACTGTATTATAGATGAAATGATTACGGTAGTTAATTGTTTACAAAGAGTCATCGGTTAATGCTTCCTTAAACCTGTACTTGCCATCGTTATTTAGCTGACCTTGTATGGAATGTGTAGTAATTTAGGAAGATATGTGAGGTACTATTCTTAAGGTGTACCTGCAATGCTTCTCTATTTGCATATGTTTTATGCATTCTGTCTTTATACACATAATGAACAAGTAAAAATCAAATACTTGAGTTTATGTTTAAATGTTACTGGATCCTCTTATTTCTTCATTAATAAAAATGCAATGTTTTTTAACCCTTGTCATGCTGAATAAATTAAGATGCCATGCCCACTTCTAATTTCCAGCCAATCAGATCACTTGATCTGGGTTTTTGATAGAAATTCACATATTTAATGACAAACAGTGCAGATCCAGATCAGTTGGCTTCTTCAGAAACCAGCTGATCTGGATCTTCACTGTTTGCTAAAACAGGGCATGTCGTGCTCAGCAAGAGAAGGGTTGAATACTCATTTGAAGGCTGATTTTACAAATTTACAGAAAACAACAACAACAACAACAACAAAAAAAACAAAAAAAACAACAACAACAAAAAACATTGCTGTAAACAACTGGTAAGACAGAAGTATATTGTTATGATCTGGCTGCATACGTGTATACATGGAGTGTAATACATGTCGCAGGAGGCATTTAATGATGTTGAAAAATATTAAAACAATGAATTATTTTGTTTCCATGATAGACAGATGTTTTTAACATTTACAAAGAAGACAGAAATGCAATGTCAAGGCATATTACATCAGTGCCTCAACATTATAAAACAGGCCCTTACGGCATATGCAGACAAAGAAAGCCAAATCAGCCTGCATTTTTGTGCAGTCTGATTAGAGCTTCATGCATTTATGTAGTCTGATAGAATATATATATAGAAAGCCATTATCTGACTGAAATCTTCAGGCTGAGCTGAGTGAGCCATCACCAACCCAAATGTCAGAAGGTACATTTTATAAAGTTGTGGCTGAAATAATGGTACTATTGTTATACTTCTTGTTTTACAGGAATAGTGACAGTCAGCAATTGGGGATTGATCTGGCCCTCTTAAGGCCCCTGTATCAACTGTATATCAACATGACAAAGCAGGAGTCAGAGCCTGGTTCCATACTGCCCCCAGTGACAAGGGCACTGACAGAGCTCTTCCTCCAGGTGGAAAATCTTGCCATTGTAAGTCCTTTTGTTATAGTTTTTGTCCCCCGCCTTTTCGAAGAAAAGCGGAGGGACACTGTTTTTGGTTTTCTGTGGGGCGTGGTGCATGGTTCCGAATTTTTAATAGGTACTTTGTCCCCTTAACTCCTCCCACAGTTTTTGTCCAATCCTTTTGAAACTTTACAGGTGTTTTAAGGATGGTCTGAAGATGTGCATGTGTTTTTTTCAGAATCCTGAAATTATTTTTTATCACTTTTTATAGAGCATGTACCTTGTCCCCTTAACTCCTCCCACAGTTTTTGGCCGATTTTTTTTTAAACTTTACATGGGCTTTTAGGATGGCCTGAAGATATGCATGTGGTTTTTTCAGAATCCTGAAATAATATTTTACCACTTTTTCTGCATTTTTAACTTAGACATTTTTTGAGTTCTAATACTACAGAAGTGTATAGGGAGCAGGTACCTTATCCCCTTAACTCCTCCCACAGTTTTTTGGCCGATCCTTTTGAAACTTTACAGTTGCTTTAAGGATGGTCTGAAGATATGCATGTGGTTTTTTCAGAATCCTGAAATTATTTTTTATTACTTTTTACACGTTTTGAACTTAGACATTTTTTGAGTTCTAATATTACAGAAGTCTATAGGGAGTAGGTACCTTGTCCCCTTAACTCCTCCCACAGTTTTTGACCGATCCTTTTGAAACTTTATGTGGGCTTTTAGGATGGCCTGAAAATATGCTGGTGGATTTTTCAGAATCCTGAAATAATTTTTTATCACTTTTTCCGCATTTTTAACTTAGACATTTTTTGAGTTCTAATATTACAGAAGTGTATAGGGTGCAGGTACCTTGTCCCCTTAACTCCTCCCACAGTTTTTGTCCGATCCTTTTGAAACTTTACAATGGACTTTTAGGATGGCCTGAAGATATGCATGTGGTTTTTTTCAGAATCCTGAAATAATTTTTTATTACTTTTTCCGCATTTTTAACTTAGACATTTTTTGAGTTCTAATACTACAGAAGCGTATAGGGAGTAGGTACCTTGACCCCATAACTCCTACCACAGTTTTAAGCCGATCCTTTTGAAACTTTACAGGTGCTTTAAGGATGGTCTGAAGATATGCATGTGGTTTTTTCAGAATCTTGAAATTATTTTTTATCACTGGTTTCCTGCTTCAATACTTGGGTAATTGAATGGTCCTCTGGTTAACTTTACCATTTTTAACACCTCAAATAAAAATAAGGCGGGGGACATTAATTCCCCATGGAATTTGCTTGTTTAGCCCTAATTCTGCTGAAACTGGATATGTCCTGCCTTAGCAAACAGTGTAGATCCAGATCAGTTGGCTTCTTCAGAAGCCAGCTGATCTGGATCTGCACTGTTTGCCATTAAGTATGTGAATTTATATCAACAATCTGGATCAAGTAATCTGATTAGCTGAAAATTAGAAATCGGTGTGGCATCTAAATTTTAATCAGCATGGCAAGGGCTAGGTACTACATTTACCCGAAATACTTAGACAGTGTAAATCTTTACCATACTTCTCCTAAAATTTAAAAAAAAAAATGTCTATTTTAGTACCTGTGGATATGTCTTAAAAACTGCTGGATGAGTGACAAAAGGTGTATCATGATCAGTTGCCATGTTCTGCAGCATGTAATCCAGGTCATACACTGTTTGCTTAGACTTGTCCATCTGAATACTTTGATTAGATAGGGTTCCTGTTAATTGGTCCATTTACCATTTGGATATTTGTTTCATGTGCTAAAAGAATGAAAAATAAAATAAAAAAAAAAAAAAAAAAATGAAAACTCTTTTGGGAAGTCGATTGTAATGTAAACTATTTTTTTCTTATATTCAATGTGGCATATCATAACAAAAACAAATCTCTTGGAATGTTCACACAGTGCATACCATGATCATTCTGGTTAGGGCATGTGCAGTTTGCATTATGAAATCTGTATGGTCTAAAGATCATTTACTAGGCAGAATTGGCTTAACAAGATGATGTTGTTGTACCTTTGATATTGAAAATTAACAGACTGTTAGGGTCCATCAGTTCAGATGTCTAACTGGCATAAATACAGTGGAAAGATATACAAGATACTATAGTTTGTAAATGTGAATGAAGAATTTTGTGGTAACTGCTTATGTCTTCTGTATTGTAAAGCGCCTCCAATAACAGTTCAAGTGCTAATCACAGCTGCAGCTGATGACAGTTTGATTTTTGTGAGTGTATATTTTAGAGAAAATAACGCTTGACATTTCATGTTTATCATCTGCATAGCAGAGGATTCACATGACATGCCAAGTCTTATTTTCTCTGAAAAATAAAAAAAATTGAATGTTGTCTGCTACAATTTTGCTTTAAGGGTTAACATTTTTAGCATGTCTTGATTAAGATTTTGCTTTCCTGAATTAGATATTTCTCTTCTATAGGAATGGAATATAGTGACAGAGTACCTGGTTTCAATGCAAGATCCTAAAGATCTACGAATGGCAGTAACCCAAGTATGTATACCTTTCTTATTAAACCTTCAATAAACTGTAAATGTACAAATTTTCATATAGATTATCTTTATTATTTTAATAAATAGCTCTACCATCTTTAGGACATATATAGGCCAAGAGAGTGCTAAAGGATAAAATGTTGTCTTAAATTTAAATTAACCCTAGTCTTGCCGTACTCGGATAGGTCCTGCCTTTGCTAACAGTGTAGATCCAGATCAATTGGCTTCTGAAGAAGCCAGCTGATCTGGATCTGCACTGTTGGCCATTAAGTATGTGAATTTATATCAAAAATCTGGATCAAGTAATCTGACTGTCTGAAAATTAGAAATGGGAGTGGCGTCTTAATTTATTCAGCAGGAGAAGGGCTTAGCACATTAAGGCTTAATCCTTGCAGAGTACACCACAACCTCTTTTATAACACTATTGTTGGGGTTCATAGCATAAACTGTGTCAGCTAAACAACCGTGTTATATCCAAGCAAAAATGTATTGATTATATTGAAAAATGACCATTTATGGTCATTTTTCAATATAATCTATACATTTTTGGGATTCATCTGGGACCCGTGTTATATCCAAAATCGTATTATAACAAACCGTGTTATAAAGGGGCTGTAGTGTACTTAGAATGGGCAGTAAGACAATAAAATATTGACATGATGAAGGAAAGGTGTATTGTAATGTTGGTGGACAGTAGAGGCCTAGATCAGCATTTACTATTGATTATTGAAGGTCTTTTTCTGTTTTTTTTTTTGTTTTTTTTTTTTGTGTTGAGGTTTTACGGCCCAGTCAACCCAATGGGGTCATGTTTGTTTGTTTGTGTTGAGGTTTTACAGCCCAGTCAACCCAATGGGGTCATGTCGAGCGCGGTCAGTTTACCTAACCACACGTTTACTGGGCAGGCTTAGTCCTCTAAGCGGTTAACCAGTAGTGTGCACATTCTTTCGCCAGAAACTGACAACTGCCCTTCTTGAATCAGCGGAAGGGAGAGAATGACCGTAGAAAATATTTCATGATCAATCTCCACGAAAGAATGTTGCCGACCTCGGCGGGGGTTGAACCCGCCCAATGGGGTCATGTCGAGCGCGGTCAGTTTATCTAACCACACGTTTACTGGGCAGGCTTAGTCCTCTAAGCGGTTAACCAGTATTGTGCACATTCTTTTGCCAGAAACTGACAACTGCCCTTCTTGAATCAGCGGAAGGGAGAGAATGACCGTAGAAAATATTTCATGATCAATCTCCACGAAAGAATGTTGTCGACCTCGGCTGGGGTTGAACCCGCGACCTCCTGGTCTCCAGTCGGTCTTTTTCTGTTCACTGACAGAGTTGTAGTAGAGAACCATGTCTTCCTGTTTCATCCTGGTGAAATTTCTTTTGATAAGTATCAGTCTATATTCTAGGGGCTACAGAAAGTGGTAGCTGTAAGTTTGGTGATTGGATATAAAAATCAAGCTACAGATGCAGTAATTGCAGCTCTCAAGAAAAAGAAATCTCAGGAGTCCGCAGGAACGGAAGCTAAAGCTGCAAAATAAACAGAATCTAATGACTACCTGGTGCCATTATAGATCGAGAACAGTCTGTGACTTTGGAAACTTGACTTGCTGCAGTAGTCTGTGTAATACCATTTATTATTTGAGTGCATTGTGAGAAAGTGTACTTAAATGAAGCCTGCCCTTTGAAGACCCAGATCAGTCAGTTTGCAGATTTACATAATCCCATCAGAGAGAGTCTTCTTAACATATTTAGAGAAGATTTGTATTCTTTACTACTTACATACCACCCAACAAAGCTAGTGATTACTGCATGGATGTATAGGCTGATCTGAGCTTTCGCTAGGCACACCCGTCATGAAGTATATTTTCTTGTGTTTTAGTCTCAACAGTATCCAAATTCCACTGTTATGTCATATTATTAGTATTTATTAGTACATATACCTGTATTTAAAATCATGTCTATGGAGAAAGACTGTAAAAAGTTAAGGAGATACAGTAAAACCTCAATAGCTCGAACACCGATGGCTCGTTAACCATGGATCATTCGAACTCGTTTTTGAGTCCCTATGAAATTCTTCCGATAGGTCCAGAAAACAAATATTTAGTAACTGTTCTGATTTTATCATGAAATTGTATGTTGTGTGTACTCATTAGAATCACCTCATTGAGGCAATTCTAATGAGTACACTCATCATACAATTATTGTATAGAAGATAGAAAACAATTCCCTAATTTATCATCATTTGCTTCCTGACCTTGCACCATAAAATAACCCTCAGTGGCTCGAACTACCCATATCTCGAACAAATTTCCATGGTCCCAATGATGTTTGAGCCAATGAAGTCTGACTGTAGATTGTAAAAAGTTAATTTCAAGTATAGTATTAGCTAAGACATGTTTATGGAATAGGAGGCTGAAGTCTCACCATAGATACTGTTTGTTAACCCTTAAAAGGCCAATCATTACTATAGCAGACATTCTGATTTTTTTTTTTTTTTGTTTTTCAGAGAAAATGTAGCTTGACATTTCAAATGAATTGTCTGCCTAACAGACATTTCATATGAAATATCAAGCCACATTTTCTCTGAAAAATAATAATAATAATTTAGAATGTCATTTGCTACAATTTTGGTTGATGCTTTAAGGGTTAATTATGCCTCCTGTGGAGGAAGATACAAATAGGTCTGATAATAATAGATACTCACAAGAAACTTAATTACCCTAATATTTGTACGCTTCAAATCTTAACACTATTTTCCTTCGGATTTGAATGTCTTTGGATATGTACCCTTTAGAAATAGTTTGTTCTGCGTACAGGTTTGCTAATACCTTTCTGTCCAAGTATTAGGGTAAATATGGTGTTTATTGAACATCAGTAAACAATATTTTACCACAGAAAACTTAAATTGATAATGCTTTATGAGAAAATATTCTTTTAACATAAAAAGTGTTATATACTTACCACTGAAAACTGTTAAAATAGACAGTGCTACACAAGATACTGATTATCCATCACTGAAATAATATTTTCTACCTTAGGAAACTGTTGAATTGATAGTTCTACAAAGACGCTGATTATTTGTCTGACACTGAATTGTAATACTTTTTACCACAGAAAACTGTTGTATTGATAATTGCATATGAGGATCTGTCCATTCAACTTTGACAAGTAATATTTAGTCATTTATAGCCGTACTTTTCTTATCTTAAACTTTGCATGTATATCTGACTACTTTTTTTAAAAAAAAAATCTGTTTGACTCCCTTCTGATATGTAGAAAAACTTCTGGCTGAATAGGGGTGGTTGGGTGTGGCGAAGGTGTTGGGTATCTTCCATCACCGGGGCGTCCAACTGATATTGGCTTCCAGTTGGGTAATGCCTGCTATCCTTGTTGCAGGTAAGGGTAAAAGGGGAATGTTTTTATTTCTTCAGTTTCTTCACTTACATTCCTGTTCCTCTTTCTTCCCTGTCCCTCTGTTTCATCTCCTCTAGTATCTCTTCTATCTCTTTTCTCCCTTTCTCTGGGAGACGACACAAAATGACCAACAAGGGTTGAGGTTTCGTTAAACCCCACCCAATACAAAAACCCCAACACAATCAATCTGGCTGAATGGCAAACAGTGTAGTCCCTAAACAAAATGCTTCTTATGAGCAGTTTGATCATGGTCTACACTATTTGCTCACTGCTCAGACATGTTTATCTGGAAATTTAGGTTATACATGTAGACTTGTACAATATATTCGTTATTTTTGTAATTGTTACTGAGTATTTTACTATGTATATTTATTGTTTTGTTTAATTATGAAATATCAATTGTTAAGAATTGTTTTGTCAGTAATTTTGTTTTTATCATCTTTATGATCATGTCTTAATACTTCAACTAAAGTTGGTCAGATAGTTGCTGAGCTTAGTGAAATTTCTGGGTGTTTTTTAGACTGTGTTTCCATGTGGATATGTATGCTACAGTTTATTTCAATGTACCAAGTTCTGTATTTATCCAAAAATATTAGGACACTTTAACTCTTTTCCATACTTGTCCAAAAGAACATGTGCATGTACTACTTGGTGATGTGTCTATATATTGCTGTTTGAGTGGCAAATGGTGCAGAAAATTGGGGTGGTAATGTCAAACCCTGTTTTCTGGAAAACTACAGAAAAATATGTCAAAATGTCTTCAGCTGAAATTTTTACCTAGCATGCACAGTAGCATTATGAAAACGTACCTATTCAAATATACTGAAAATTTTACCACCAAAACATGAAGATTTCAGATGAAAAATTCTGATATTTTTCATATTTCTGCTCAAAACATCGATTGTGGGTACTCGTCAGAACTGCCTCAATGAGGCAGTTCTAACAAGTACCCACAATCTATGTTTTGAACAGAAATAAGAAAAATAATGTATACCCCTGTAAACCCCAGTTTTACTGTATAAAAGTGGGGTTTAAGGGGGTCAAAATTATATAGGCATGTTTTCGTAATGTTTAACTGGGCACATCTCTATAATTTGCCTTGGTAGAGCTAAAGAAGGTCAATGTTTGTAATAGAAACTATGAAATGGCATGTACAATTTGACAGGTTTTACGGTACAAGTGAAGACAGTATTTAAAACCAGAATTAGAACTAATGTATTTACCCTAAGTATTAGGACAGACAGGCCTGAGCAGACTGTAGACCCAGATTAGATGGCAAAAAAAAATGCAGCGTCCAGTCATGGTTCTACTTTGCTATTCACCCAGCAGCTTTTCAAGTTGACTCATCAGTGTATAATAAAAGAACTTGTTAGAATTTTGGGATAAGTATGGTAAGGACTTCAGGGTAATAAGTACACTCACAGGAGTCAACTCTGTCAAAAGTGTTTTTGCCGTCCTTCTAAAAAGAGGTCTGTTCTAAATGGAAAGAAATTGCTCCATCGGAGCAAATTCTTTCTGTTTAGGGTAAACCCTTTTCAGAAGGGACTTGGTGTGCAGGAATGAAAACAGGAAGTCACAAAAGTGGTCTCACTTGTAGAAAATGGTGGAAAATCTGATACTCTCAACGTGTCCCAATAGTTATGGTAAATACAATATTACAGGCAAGTACATTTCAGTTTACTTTTTGAACATCCCATATGTCTGTTGCTGAGATCAATGACATGTTAAATTTTATATTCCTAACAACTTTATAAATTTTACTTTGAAATAAAAACAAAACCTGTGATTGTTTGTTCTATTTTTTTATGCTATTTTTCTGCCAGATGAGGAAGAACAAATAGAAAAATGATGTATAATGTTTTGTGTTTTTCTTTTGTTTTTTTACCCTGCCACTGTGTGGCAGGAATATTTTGTCATCCCATTTGTCGATCCCATTTGTTTATCCTTGTTTCTCATCTGATAAATTAATATTTATTTGTGGATTTTAGTATCCGGGATTAGGGTCTGGGGTTATTATGGGGAAGGTTTTTCCACCACCTGTTTCAAAGGTGATAACTTTTGTAACTTCCTGCTTGCTTTCCTGTGCTTTTCTGAAAATGAGTCTACTCTAAAACATTACGAAAACAAGCTTATTCAAATATATAGAAAATTTCACCTCCAAAAACTGAAAGTTTTCAGATAAAAAAACTCTGATATTTTTCATATTTCTGCTCAAAAACATAGATTGTGGGTACTCGTTAGAACGGCCTTGGTGAGGCGGTTCTAACAAGTACCCACACTCTATGTTTTTGAGCAGAAATAAGAAAAATAATGTATACTCCTTTAAACCCCCATTTTACTATATAAAAGTGGGGTTTAAGGGGGTCAAAATTATATAGGCATGTTTTCTTGATGGAAAAGAATTTGCTTTTCTTTTAGAGTAAAGAACTTTTCAGAAGGGAGGCAAATACAATTTGGATTGCGCTTCCTTCCCTGAAAAGGTGTCCATTCCTTGTAATGAGTAAAAGCTGTTAATATTTGAAAGTAACTGTCCTTTTCTATGTCTAAGAAATTGTTTTTGGCCTCTAGTTCTTTTACTGTATAAACAATGTGGATATAGCTTCATAACTATTGTGACCAAAAGACAGTTACTTTTTCAGTTCTTGAGTTATCCGCCTTGATAGGTCTAAAAAAAACAAAACAAAACAAAACAACAAAAAAAAAAACAAGAAAAAAAAAACAAAAAAAAAACAAAAAAAAAAAACAAACAAACACTTAAGCCAGTAATCCCTTTACTGTATTAAATATCTGGATGATACATTACAGATATAAAGATGATTCAGGGTTACATATTGTGGCCGAGGATTGCTTTTCTGGCTATTCAAATTATTGAGTTACCTGTCGTTGATTCTGAAAGTGAGCTTTGGCTTGTGATTTCTTTGCTACTTACAGTATCTGGCTGAAACATCATCGATATATAGCAGAATGAAGATAATATATGGGCTAAAGAATATAAATCAGGCTGTCCCAATTTTTGTTGCCCTTGTCAATGTCTGACAAATGTTTTCATTGGCTTTTAGTTCCTCTATTATGTCCTCAAAGAGCTGATTAAATTTTGGTGACCTTGACCTAATTTTCAAGGTAGAAAAATTGAAAATTCTTGGTTGGGGTAATTTTCACTGGAAACACCACTAGTTTATGAAATACCTGGATGAAACCTCGTACATACATGTATATATAAGGCTTAAGGCTACATATTGTGCCAGCCACTCTGACTGTACCAGTTCCACAGTCCTTGATGTATCCAGAAAGGGGAGTTTGGCTTAGAATCCCCTTATTTTTCACAGCATTTGGCTAAAACTTTATTGATATAGTTGTATAGAAGACTATTACAGAGAGTAGCTAAGGGATATAACTGTCTCATTCCAGGGGCTGTCTGCAATTCATACATTCTATGTTATGAAGTTGCTGTGTTTGAACCAAATAATAACGAGCTTAAGCGACCTGCGAAGCAGTTCGCCGTCTGCGAAACAGGTGGCGATTCTGCCAAGATCTAAGTTCGGAAGCTCGAAGGAGAGACGAGAGCCTCAGCTGTTACTACTAATTTCAGAATTGGTTAGATTTTCATGCAGCATCTTGACAAAGTTGAAAATTGGTTGTCAAAACCAACACTTTACATCATTGATTGGATGTAAATATCCATTTCAGGTGTGGCATAAAACCATCAGAATCATTTTCACATGTCAAACAATGACCACAAGAAAGGAAATGAACCAAATATTTCTTACTTTACTTCATAAACCTGTCATTCAAACTTCAGGATCACTTCTTTCTTGACAAAAATAATGCTAAACTAGAGCTGGTGTTTGTAAAACACTACGCCCCTAACACTGCCTGACTTTAACACTGGTTGATTCCAACACTGCTCGCCTATGATGGTAACAACAATACGAAATTCGAGATTTCAGAGTTATTTTATTAAAAAGGAAATAACTCTAAAACGGGATATAATTCGGACATGGAGAAAAAAAAAAAAAAAAAAAAAAAAAAACAGGTCACCTATATTTTCATGAGGAATCCATATATGAATTTTCAAAACATTCGCATACATGGTTCTAAACTTATGCTATGCACATGAAAGCAACAAGATTAAATAGCCAGAATTGCAAAGGGCCATAACTCAAACAAAATTTCATTAAACTGGTTGAAAATTTAATCAGGTTATCTCGTCCTCAGTCCCATTCAGTATACTAAATATCAAGACTCTAGCTCAAACACTTTTTGAGATATCTTGCTAACGAGATTTCAATTCATTTTATTACAAGGGAAATAACTCTAAAATGGGGGATAATTGCGATAAGAAAAAAAAAATACGGATCACCTATTTTTTCATGAGGAATCCATATATGAATTTTTTAAACATTAGCACACATGGTTCTAAACATATGCTATGCACATGAAAGCAACAAATGGCCAAAAATTGCAAAGGGCCATAACTCCAACAAAATTTCATTAAATTCGTTGAAAATTTAATCACGTGATCTCCTCAGTCCCAATCAGTATACCAAATATCAAGACTCTAGTTCAAATACTTTTTTGAGATATCTTGCTAACGAGATTTCAATATTTTATTAAAAGGGCAACAACTCTAAAACAGGAGATAATTTGGATAAGAAAGGAAATACGGGTCACCTATTTTTTCATGAGGAATGCATATATAAATTTTCAAAACATTAGCATACATGGTTCTAAACTTATGCTATGCACATGAAAGCAACAAGATCAAATAGCCAGAAATTGCAAAGGGCAATAACCCCAACAAAATTTCATTAAAGTCGTTGAAAGTTTAATCAGGTGATCTCCTCCTCAGTACCAATCAGTATACCAAATATCAAGGCTCTATCTAGGTCAAATACTTTTTTTTAGATATCTTGCTAACGAGATTTCAATGTTATTTTATTAAAAGGACAATAACTCTAAAATGGGAGATAATTCGGATAAGAAAAAATACGGGTCTCCTATTTTTTCATGAGGAATCCATATGTGAAATTTCAAAACATTAGTATACATGGTTCTAAACTTATGCAATGCACATGAAAGCAACAAATGGACAAAAATTGCAAAGGGCCATAACTCCAACAAAATTTCATAAAAAAAGTTGAAAATTTAATCAGGCCGGGTGATCTCCTCCTCAGCCCCAGTCAGTATACCAAATATCAAGACTCCAGCTCAAATACTTTTTGAGCTCTCTTGCTAACGATATTTCAATGTTATTTTATTTAAAGGACAATAACTCTAAAATGGGAGATAATTCGGATAAAAAAATACGGGTCACCTAATTTTTCATGAGGAATCCATATATGAATTTTCAAAGCATTAGCATACCTGATTCTAAAGTTATGCTATGCACCAGAAAGCGTGATGAACGAACGAATGCATGCACGAACGAACGAACAGACAAGCCAGAAGCAATATGCCCCCCAACTTTGAAAAAAGTTGGGGGCATAAAAAGTCAGAAGCTGTGTGTCATTTAATACAAACAACTAATCACCTGTCATGTCAAGGGGCTTTCCTTTAGATGTAGTGTAATTAGGAAAGTCTAATAAATTCTGAAATTAGTAGTATGTACTCTCTAATGCAGTGTGAGGCAATAGAATTAAACCGTAGCCGTTACCACTCTCTTGGCTAATTCAGCAGGCGACATTGATGGTATTTTTCCAATGGAGACAATTTGCATGACATGTCAAAACCTGTTTTCTGGGCAAAATATTTACATTGTAAATATGTGACATAACTGTATGTCGTCTACTAAAAATTTTACACAGTGCTGAGCGTTAAATCCGAATATCAACCCACAATGTCGAAACGAAGTTATTACGCGGTACGTTTTTGCGGGAACATTTCAGGCTGGAGCTTCACTACTGGCAGGGTGATAACGAACAGCGATTATCCGATTTCAAAAATGCGAGTGCTGGTCTGTGTATTTTTTGCATACTGTGTATTATGTAGCAGACGTCATTCTATTTTTATATTATTTTCCGATAAAATGAGACTGGATTTTTCATATGAGTCGTATACAGACGATTCAAATGAAACCTCAAGTCTTATTTTCTCGAAAAAAAAGTGCCGTCTGCTGTAGTAATGATTAGTGGTTGATGTTTTACTATGATTTCAGAAACTGATGGAAACAGAGACACAAGCACCACACATCCATTGAATTATGTAGTGTTTATGTAACTTTATTTTGCGAGTTTATTTAAAGATTGACGCTGTAGTTTGTAGCATTTATTTTGTATGTTACTTATTTTTCGCAAAAAACAACAACAAAATAAAAAAAAAAAAAAAACTGTAAATAACAAATGACGGATATGTATGAAATTACAGAACAAAAAATACATGTACTATTATCTTACACCTGTCTATGGTCAACCTGACAGAATATTGAATTAATTTTTAACTAAATGACGTAATAGAGTACAATGTTCGTCATTCAGATAAAAAATAATTAGTATTCTGTCAGGTTGACAGTGCACCTTTGCCATATTTAGGTGTTTTACTTAACTTTTACCCCTCTGGGCAAATTCCGCAGTCCACAAATTGACGAGATTTTTCTTCTTTTGTTTTCCAGAAAATAGGCTCGTACATTTTTCTTGCAAATTGTATCCTTAGAGACAATTTGCATGAAATGTCAAAGCCAGTTTTCTGGATAAAAAAAAAAAAAAAAAAAAAAGAATAAAATATTCCTAACTGTCGTCTGCTGAAATGGATACAGTCTGCCGAATTTGATATATCGTTTTTGATGTATTGGTCGACACACTGCTCAATGACTTCCTGTTTCAACTCCGCTCAACCATTTTTTTCCCCATTTAATCAATAAGAATAACATATGTCATCACAAAAATAATAAAATACATGGCATGACAAACTAATTCATTTTCAGCCCTTCATTTTATTCATCTCAAGAATATGGTTGTAGAATCAAAAATACTTGAAAATGGGATAATTTTATTGTAATTCAGAGAAAAAAGAACACTCTAAAACGAAAGAATTTGCTCCCGACTGTTTTTTCTTATTTAACCCATTAGAGGTATGTCAGGCTATATGATGTAGATATTCCTAAAGAAAAATGGTTGAACTAGTTGCAAACAGTGAAGACTCTGATCAGACGCCGCGTTCTGCGGCGTCTGATCTTGGTCTGCACTGTTTGCCAGTAACCCGTTTACAAGTCTCCACTCTTAAATGGGTTAAGAGGAAATCCCTCTCCAGATGCCCGTGGTGTCTGATATGCATAAAGTATTTGTATCTATTAATTCAATTTCTGTTCTATATAAAACCATTTTATACAGATGATAGTTTCTTCCGACATTCATGATGGAAGATTTTGTTTGGGCATCCGGGCATTTAATGATGGGCTAGCGAGTTAATGTGTCGCCAGTTACGGTATAATCATCGTAGCGTAGACCACGACTTAGCTGTGTATACGTGTATGAACCGGCCACGCACAGCATTCACTGCATGATTGCCTGTACACCAAGCAAAGACTCAAATCAGCCTGCGCATCCACACATTCTAAACAGAAGCTCTGCCGTCCGACGGTCTAGAGAAAGCTTGTATCTATCAGCCTACGCATTGACGTGACGTCACCTTAACGTCGATGCAACGTCATGCGTCATGACGTTGCATCGACGTTGAGGCGTTGTTGTATAAACGTCACGTGCCTGCTGGGAATCTTGTAGGGCATGCTGCGCTCCGCCTCATGTATGACGTATCGATCTACAAAAGGGGGCCAGAAGAGGAATTAGTCTACGTTGTTTGCCGTAGTTTATTCCATTTTATGATACAAATGGTCAATATATTTCTATAGTATCCAGTGGAATTCTTTTTTCCTCTCTCTTTTTCTAATACCGTGCTAGAAATAGTTTAATCTGATCAATGTCTCCGTCATAGTTCTGTTTCTGCCTTTTTGATATAGTTATGACAACTAAGCTTCAGCGGGGTTCCACATAAACGCTTACTTTCTTTGATTGATTGCGCTAGTGTTGCTAAGTCCGTTAAATCATGATTAAGCGGTCTATTTGGGTAGTCAAGAATAAGAAATGAGAAATTAAGGTATGTAATCATGGCAGGAAATGACATGTTAGTGTCTTCTAATGTTTCCTGATTACATCCAAAAGCATTCGCCTGAAAACAAGGAAATGATATAAAAAGGATTCAAGCCTTCGATGTCTAAACCATAGCTGTGTCCTTTTTCGTATCAGTCATTCAAATAGAAAACGACCTTATATAACATATGCGACTAGTGGAGACTCGGGTCTGATCAGAGTCTACGCTGGTCGCTAATGCAACAGTGAGTGGAGCATTCTGCAACCATCCCTGATCAGCACTGCTAATATGTACAAACTTATTTGGGTCTACGCTGATTGCATCTGTGTTAAGGTAGATTTCACATAATAAAACTGCGTGAAGTGATTGTGGCTTTCCCTGGGTGTCGCCATATACAAGGGGGCATTTTTCCCTTTTAGAGAAGCTCCCCTTTCGGAAGCAGTACTAAGGGGAATGTTTTCAAATTTCTCCAGGAGTGTGCGTAAGGGTGGGCGCGGGAGGGGGGGGGGGGGCGGGGGGGGGGGGGAAGGGTGGAAGGGGAAGGGGGAGTGTGTGGAGAGGGACATAACAAGTTCAATACCTCTGGATGTGACACAAATTTCAACCAGTGTCGAAACGCTTCTCATTGTTCCAGAAAACCATCAACAGAAAACCATCAAATATATGCTGCTTTTTAGAATTGCCTCGGTGAAACAGTCCGAATTAGTATCACAATATATAATTTCTTGAATAAGACAAAAATATGAATTTCTCTTAGCTAGAGCTATATACACCCTTCATACCCTCACGAGTCAAGACGACACCACTTTTCTTTGGATTGTGACAAATGAGTATACCATTCTGCTTCGGGTTGTACGCAGAATCTTTCCGCAGACCCCTTTCTATTGGATAAGTCTAAATATGCCTGTAATTCAAGATTACAAATAGTTTACGTATAATGTATGTAGCTAAAGCTGCTACGGGTAACAGAGTCCGAAAAGACTAGTGTGCATTTCATTGGTCCCCGCTTTAAACTGAAATGTCGTAAGAGGTCAATTATTCACTGGAACAGTGTGTGCTAACTGAAATAGAGAATTTTAAGAAATTCCACGTCGAAACGACATAGCTCTGCGTTGCATGACGGGAGTAACTGTAGTCGGCCCGAGTAATGAAAGCTTAACGCACTCCTTACGTGACAAATGTTACAACGATTTAACTTGCATTAGTTTAAGAGCTTCAAATATTAACGAGTTCCGATTTATGTCCAAGTTATTGTGTCGTGTTTCCTGGTTCAGTTCTGGTTACATTCTACTTTGCTGCAACACTGTACATTATATTTTGGTTCGATTTTCCTATAATTTTCTAAATCTCTTAACGCTACATTTATGCAAAATGAAAATAATCGAATACGTGTCTCAATAACCCAACGCATTGTTAAAGTACAATTCTACACGGTTTGCCAAAGACCATTTGTCGGACATTATGCATTGCTATTGCTGCACTCTAAAACCCAAAGCACTAAGAATGTTGTTTGGGGCGTTTGCCTGTAGGCCTCTAGAACTGATTAGAATTTACGCTGAAATGAAAAAAGCCGCGCTTAAAGAGTATATGCAAATTTATTCGTAAAATGTAATCTTAGAGCCGAAAGCAAGGCATGTGCCTCCAAGGAGTTCAACAGAAAAAAAATGACAGAAAGACAGTTTTAATACTGAATCAAAATCAGGATATCGGGTATCGAAAAAGGCTTCATTCTTTTTATATGGACAAGATTAGGGATAAATTTTATTCAGTACTTTCACTTTTGTTCAATATTATTTATAGATTCATAATAATGCAGCCATTTCGGAACTGGATATCCTTTTTTCGGTGTTGAAATATTTTTTCAGTGTCAAAAGTCATATGTAAATTGTAATGCCATATTTATAAAGTCATTTTCGGTATCCGATACCCTTTTTTTTGTGTGTTTAGTAGGATCGTAGTTGGGGTTACACTTTTTACCCAACGCTGTAGACTTTGCGCGTTGGAGCGCTGTGGTGCAGTGGTAAAGCGTCGGACTCGAGATCGAGAGGTACCGGGTTCGATCCCCACTAACTGCAAGTGTTGTTTCCTTGAGCAAGAGACTTTATCCACATTGCTTAGTACTGGTTTCTACCCAGGAAAAAAAGAGGGCCACATGGAAGATTAGTACTAGATTACTAAATGTGTTACCCTCTATAAATAAAGTCGATTATTATTATTATTATTATTATTATTTTACTGGAGTATTCATAAGTATTCGTCCGCCGATATTGTATTCAATATGATTAAAATCTTATTTATTCAAAAGTTTGAAGTTTTCTTTGGATTCGTTTATTTATTCGCTTATTTATAAACATCAGCATGTATGCGGGTAATATGATTGACTGCATAACTGAGGCTTATCAGCGTTAGCAAGGAACCATTTATTAGGTAGCTATTAGGTCCGTAGTATCAGGAAAACGGATTGTCGAAATGTGATATGTTGAATCTGATGGTATGACATATACCCAATAAAATAATTTAAGGGTCAGTTAGTGCAATTTTCCATATATGCAAACTTTGACCGAGTCTATGGGCAAAACCACAGAAGATATTGAAATATTGGTGATTGTTTCTTTAAGTGGAGCCCGAAAAGGAGTGTTTTCAACAATAAATTTTGAAATGAAAATTTTCATTTTAAAATTCGTAAAAAATATTACTTTTTACCCCAAAATGGAAAAAAAATGACATTTGAACATGATAAGTAATGTCCTGACTTTAACTGTGAATAAATCATAGAGAAGGCTTTAATTTCAATCAAGAAACCCGCATTTTCCTACAGGTACCATCTGTAGCTTATTCATTGTCTATGGGGAATCATCGAGCAATTTTAGCCTCTTAAAGGGGTGACCTAATTTTCTGGCCATATCTGTGCGTTTTTTACCCCTAAGAAAGGGAGTTTGCAAGATGGTGTTTGGGGTAAATCATTGTTTTGACTAAAAATAGAAAATTTCAGATATTCTGAAAAAAAAAAAAAAGACATTTTGGGGGTAAAAAGTCATTTTCAGAAATTCCCATTTTTCTCAGGATCTGTAAGGCTGACAATGTTCGCGCGATTGACACTTTGGTAGCTGAACATATTGCTAACATGTTTAGCTTATTGAAATCGGCTTGCAAATAGCAGTATTGCCCACAGAATAATTTTAACAACTGACTGGTCACATTTGAATGTTAATCAAAGGGAAACTGAAACTGGTGACCCTTTAATTATTTTATTGAGTGTATGTCATACACGCAACTGTCCATGGTGAGGGAAAGTGTAGAGTGTTGTGGGAGAGGGTCAGGCCTTTTTCATGCAGAAAGTTGGGGTTTGATGCAAGTAAATTTTTTTTCTTAATACATTTTGCAGCATTGCTTCGAACGGGTAAGACTGAGTTCGAGTGTGAGACAGCATAATATTTTGTAAATTGACATAGATGATTTGAAAATCTGGGCCCAGTTGTTCAAAGCGTCGTTAGCTTAACGAGCTCCTTAAAGGTCATTTCGTTAACTGTTTTAGCGGATTCAATACACAATATTCTGATATTTTTTGCTGAAAAATGTGAATAGCTTCTGCACTCACATTTTTTCAGCAAAAAATTTCCGCATAAATGTGAGTAGTTTTTGCACTGCAAAAGCTACTCACATTTTTTCAGCAAAAAAATTCAGCATATTCGCGTATCACTCAATGTAAATTTTAACGAATCGTTAACTAACGATGTCGTTAGCTTTGGACAACTGGACCCTGATCAGAAATAAACTACAGCGTACAGAGCTTGATCAGACGCCGCGTTCTGTGACGTCTGGTCTGGGTCTACACTGTTTGTCTAGGCTTGTCTGTCCCAATAGTTAGGGGAAATGCGGTATTTTACTTCATGTGCATTTGTGTTAAGATCTTTACATGTAAGTAACATAGTGTCTCTCGTGCACAGCGCAGGAAAGTGGCTCTTATGCCAATAGATGACACAAATCAGCAT
The DNA here is from genome assembly GCA_964016985.1 of Anodontia alba. Classification (NCBI taxonomy): domain Eukaryota; kingdom Metazoa; phylum Mollusca; class Bivalvia; order Lucinida; family Lucinidae; genus Anodontia; species Anodontia alba. Next base: position 117,359,224 of record OZ024822.1, on the reverse strand, counting down.
ATACATAGACAAAGGCTGATCGGAACATTCGCAGCCCACATATCACGTAGGGACCTATTTGTCACTATGCGCGAAGGTCACATCACGAAAACATGCCTATATAGTTTTGACCCCTTTAAAACCCACTTTTATATAGTAAAACTGGGTTTTACAGGGTATACATTATTTTTCTTATTTCTGCTCAAAACCATAGATTGTGGGTACTCGTTAGAACCGCCTCACCGAGGCGGTTCTAACAAGTACCCACAATCTATGTTTTGAGCGGAAATATGAAAAAAATATCAGTTTTTTTTTTTCTGAAAATGTTCAGTTTTTGGAAGTGAAATTCTCTATATATTTGAATAGGCTTGTTTTCGTAATGTTTATTCTTACATATGTCTTTTATCATAATTCAGTCTCTTTACCAAGTTTGTCGTGCCAACTCGTATTTCCCCACAGACTAATTATGGAAATCTATGACGCTGCCAAAACTGCTTAATCTTATCATTTATGGTCGTTTCCAAAAGACATTTCATCCAGACCGTGAGAAAATGTATCCTACTTCACAGAATATATGCATAAAAGAATCAATTCTATTTCCAGTCATGGATCAGAAGGTGGCATGACAATTAAAATAGTAAATATAATTTGTCTGAAAAGATTGCAAATCATATGCATTTACATTCGTATATACCAAACAACAAAATGCTTGAATCTGATGATTATCATACTACCATCACGAAAACATGCCTATCTAATTTTGACCCCCCTGAAACCTCACTTTCATATGGTAAAACTGGGGTTTACAGGGGTATACATTATTTTTCTTATTTTACTTAACAACAAAGATTGTGGTACTCGTTAGAACCGCCTCGGTTCTAACGAGTACCCACAATCTATGTTTTGAGCAGAAATATGAAAAATATCAGAATTTTTTATCTGAAAATGTTCATTTTTTTGGTGGTAAAAGTTTCAGTATATTTGAATAGGCATGTTTTCGTAATGATCAGGGGCGTAACCAGGAACTTTATAAAGACGAAGCCTGCAATAGAAAGCCTGAAATTTTAGCCAAGGCATAGCATTTCCTATAAGATTGCATGTGCGCCCAGCGAAGACTCAGATCAGCCTGTGCATACACGCTTTCTAAGCAGAAGCTATGTCGTTCTTTTAAAGAAAGCTTGGATGTTTGGCTAATCAGCCGCAAAGCAATGACTCAGATCAGCCTGCGCATTTGCACAGGCTGATCTGAATCATTGCTTAGCGACATGTGTAGGAAATAATGTGCCCCGGCCCTTTTGATGTAATCTGAACAAGTTTAAGGTGAAAATAAGGTTAAATTGCCAACCTTATGCTGAAGCTCTGGCTTCATAGCATCCACCTGTCTACGCGCCTGTACATACGTTTGTATAAGATATGAATATAGAGGCACTGAAACTGGTTCTAGTGTTATTTGTTCCTTGTGTGGCCTTGTGACTGGTCGCTATGGGGCTTTTTTCATGTTTGTCCTGTTTGATATTGTCCTATTGTTGTGTTTGGTGGATCCCATCACGAGAACATGCCTATATGATGTTGATCCCCGTAAACCCCACTTTTATATAGTAAAAAACTGGAGTTTACAGGGGTATACATTATTTTTCGTATTTTTGCTCAAACACATAGATTGTGAGTATTCGTTAGAACCGCCTCTCCGAAGCGGTTCTAACAACACATAGATTGTGAGTACTCGTTAGAACCGCCTCTCAGAGGCGGTTCTAACGAGTACCCACAATCTATGTTTTGAGCAGAAATTTGAAAAATATCAGAGTTTTTTATCTGAAAATTTTCAGTTTTTGGAGGTGAGATTTTCTATGTATTTGAATAGGCTTGTTTTCGTAATGATGTGTGGCATTATGATCACCTCGTTGGGAAAGAGGGAGTTGATTACTTTGCATTTCTTTAGTTTGTTAATGCGTGCTGTCTGGCATGTTTTGATCGCTCTTCTTTTTGATGTCATTGGTAGCCTGTTTAATAATCGTGACTCTTTCTGGATATCTGCATTACTTTTTTATTCGGTAAATGCACCACATATATTATCTGTCTTGGATAAAACTGATATGACACAGACACACGCACGCACACACACATATGCGTCCAGTGACGAATCAAATTTTGCGCACCCGCTCTATCTGTTCAGTCTTTGCATGCTGTTATGTGGCTAGCCCAGGATCCAAGGTATCTACAGGCGGACAACGAATGCTTTGTTCAGACAGAACAGACGGCTGATCCAAGTCTTCCTTTGGGCTTATATGTTCGTTTTCTCCTGTTGTAGCACATTCTGTACAAGCTTTTGTTTGGCAGACGTCCGTTTTGTCATCACCATGAGTTTATTTTACTTTGCCTCTATCCATGGTATTTTGGCACAGTTTTCGGTTTTATGACAGTATAATTGCCTTTCTTTTTTGCGACGAAATAGTATTGACCTGTTCCTATTTACCTACCAAAACATATGTTGTGATGTGAATCTCGTTAGGATAGCTTTGTTGAGACCATTCTGATAAGCTCCAAATCATATGTTGTGGACAAATGAACTTATTAGCGCCTCTTCGAAACACTTTCCTTTTGACTTGAGCTACAGCCAACATAGCATTGTTTTGAATTTACAATGGTACTAGCAGTGTCATAGATTTCCATAAGTCTCACATATGCGTACATTAACCCTAAAAGCGCCAATAACAACTTTAGCACACGGCACTTTGAAATATTTTGTAAGATAAAATAAGGCTTCACATTTCATGTGAATCGTCAGCCTAAATGAAGTATCAAGTCTTATATTCTCTGAAAAAAATAACAAAAGCTTTTTTAGAATGTTGCCTGTTACAAATCTGCTTAGCGCTTATAAAGGTTGAAAAAATGCTTTACTATAACATAGTGATGCCACCCCGCAACAGCCCGCCTCTGTCTTTGTAGCTCGCGACAGAGACTGGCTCCAATCTCAAGTAAAAGTCATTATAGTTATAATCTTATTTGACAGGCTATAACCACTAAAATAAAACCAATATATGTTAATATTAATGAGATCTCACTATCAGAAGAGAATTTAGTAAAGAAGTTTGATTTCGTTTTGTTATTTTGGTACAGACAATGCATGTACTCATCGTTTAATTCAATAGGCTAATTCCAGTCAACTCACGGCATTCAAGGACAGCTCTGTTAGGGCGTATATCAAATGCGCGACTTTGAAACCACTACAGTGTTTAAAAGCGCGAAAACTTGCAGTATCATTTGATGAAAAAATGAAATAAAATAAATTTAAAAAAAATAATCGTGCAATCGTTTAAAAAAATACGCGCATCTGATATCATCACGAAAACATGCCTATATAATTTTGACCCCCTTAATCCCCACTTTTATATATTGGGGTTTACAGGGGTATACATTATTTTTCTTATTTCTGTTCAAAAACATAGATTGTTGGTACTCGTTAGAACCGCCTCGCCGAGGCGGTTCTAACGAGTACCTACAATCGCCGAGGCGGTTCTAACGAGTACCTACAATCTATGTTTTGAGCAAAAATATGAAAAATATCTGAATTTTTATCTGAAAACTCAGTTTTTTGGTGGTGAAATTTTCAATAAATTTGAATAGGCGTGTTTTCGTAATGATATTGATTCGCGCACTCGTAAGTTACAGCTATGTTACAACGTAAAATGTATAAATGTCTACATTTTGTTTTTACAGGAAAGACAGTTACGTTTTAGCTGGATAAACCACTGTTGGGAAACCAGTCATCTGTAAACATAACGAAAACACGCCTATTCAAATATATTGAAAATTTCACCACCAAAAACTTAAAGTTTTGAGATAAAAATTCTGATATTTTTAATATTTCTGCTCAAAACATAGATTGTGGGTACTCGTTAGAACTGCCTCGGCGAGGCGGTTCTAACGACTACCCACAATCTATGTTTTTGAGTAGAAGTAAGAAAAATTATGTATACAACTGTAAACCCCAGTTTTACTATATAAAAGTGGGGTTTAAGGGGGTCAAAATTTTATAGGCATGTTTTCGTGATGCATTTAGATTTTTGTGTCATGCCGTGACGGTCGGCATAGTTGACAGTACAGTGATTTGTCTTATACGGACGGATAGACAGATGACAGTAACAAAAATAATACATCTCCCAGATGGGGAGACATAATTCAACCACAGACAGTAACGGAAAATGTAGAAATTTCTACGTCAACGCAAAACATAGAAATTTCTTCATATGTGTTGTAACACATTTGAGATCAGTTAGGTCATATCGTAGCACGCAGCAATAAAACTTTTTTCTGAATGCTCAGACAAATCATAAGTTCCTTGATTTATCCAGGGAGCAAAATATTCGTTTAGCGTAAAATCAAAAGCAACTCTTGATTTCCTTGGAGATATTAAAAGTCAAGACTAAGTGAAGATGAGTCGTATTGTCTACAAGAAATAATGGTTACACGTCTGTTATGTTCTAAATCTCTCACGATCTAAATGTCTAAAATAGTTCTTAAATGCTTACAGTTACTTTATCCCGGTAGGAATTTACTTAAGACTTGATCTGTTTTGATAAATAACCTTTTAACCTTCACTACTTTATGGGCAAATTCAGCAGACGACAAGTTGATGATTTCTAATTTTTTCCCAAGAAAACATGCTTTGACATTTCATGCAAATTGTCTCCTAAGGAGACAGCTTGCATGACGTGTAAACATCTATTTTTCTAGGATAAATAAAAAGTATTTTAAAGTGTGTTCTGTTGAAATTTTTTACCCATCATGTCAAGCTTTAAAATGTCTTCATTCAGTAGTCTTATGTCCCCTCAGCATAGATAACGTTGTATTAACCCATTTTAGTAGGATGCCCACCAAAAGGTAATTTGCAAATAGTGGGGGCCCTGATCAGACGCCGCATTCTGCAAAGATTTGCTTATAGTTTAACCATTTTTTATTCGGAATATCTAAATCACATAACCTGGCATACCCATTAAGGCAGGTGTCCCGCAAGGTTCCATTTTAGGACCTTTACTGTTCTTAATTTACATTAATGATATAGTTCTAAATGTTAATTCAACTGTTCGACTATTTGCAGACGATACCAGTCTATATCTTATTGTGGATAATCCAACTGAAGCTGCTAGATGTTTAAATTCAGATTTAGAACTTATGTACCAATGGGCTGAAAGCTGGTTGGTAAAATTTAGTGCAAATAAGTAAGAAGCTCTTCTAATTTCAAGGAAAACAAATAGGCCTTTACACCCCCAACTCTTAATGAATAACGTACCAATTAAAGAAGTTTCTTATCACAAACATTTAGGTATATTTCTTTCCAGTGATGGAACTTGGCATGATCATATTAATAGCATTACTAGTAAAGCTTGGTTAAGGGTTAACTTAATGCGTAAGCTTAAATTTCTTTTAGACAGAAGGTAATTAGAAATTATATACGTATCTTTCATACGACCACTTTTGGAGTATGCGGATGTCGTGTGGGACAACTGCACATTATATGAAGTTAATGCACTTGAGAAGATACAACTGGAAGCAGCTCGTATAGTAACTGGAACTACCAAACTTGTATCCTTGGAAATGTTGTATAAGGAAACGGGATGGGAAACCCTTGAGGTCAGACGTTCTAAGCATAAATTGTGTTTGTTTTACAAAATCAGTAATAATATTTCTCCAGAGTATCTATCTTCGTTAGTTCCACAACCTATTGAAAATACTACTCATTACGGTTTAAGGGACGCTTCTAATATACGGCCACCACTAGCGAGAACGCAGTTATACTATAAATCGTTTCTTCCTTCTACCATAAGATTATGGAATGATCTGTCCCCTGAAACGAGAGACGCACTTACTCTTACGAGTTTCAAGTATCAAATGAATAAGAACATACAGAAACCACCTCGATATTTTACAGTTGGTTTTCGATTTGCTCAAATACAACACACACGTCTTAGAACTTCTTGTAGTTCTTTGAACCATCACTTGTTTTCTAAAAATATAATAAACGACCCATACTGTCTATGTGGTTCAGTTGAAACCACCAAGCACTACCTATTCGAATGCCAGAGATATAGTCAACTACGTCAGGAAATGTTAAACGAGATATCAAAATACTGTACGCCTAGTTTAGATTGTTTACTATTTGGGGACGATCATTTAAATCATAGTTGTAATTCTGATGTTTTTATGGCTGTGCAGATGTTTATATTTGAAAGTAAACATTTTAAGTCTTGAGAAACTCTCTCTCTCTCTCCCTCTCTCTCTCTCTCTTCGTTATATGTACATGTATATTGGTTTGAACTCAAATTTGGAAGCATCACTCATAGTTATTTCTTTGTAAATGTCACCGGTTGATTGTAATTTTATGGTTTATTGGGAAACACATTCGTATAAGCCTTTTGGCTTCTTTCTGAGTCCCATTACTTATTCTCAATATTGTATGAATATATGTAGAATTAATTGAAATAAATATGTTTAAACCAAAGTAAAATGATCATTAGAACTTCCTGGACGCCATTAGGCGTATAAATCTAACAACGATATTACCACCCTTTTTTTACCGTAGAGCGGAACACCTCAGAGAGAGAGAGAGAGAGAGAGAGAGAGAGAGAGAGAAACAAGACAAAACTGATTGCATTCGACAGACAGTCTTTGAAATTACTGTCAAATAACGAATTCTAGAACAAAAGAAATGAAAATAGGTGCACTAGTACACACAAAAAAGACAAGGATACCCGGATTGAAAAGAAAACAATTGTTTGAGGAGTTTCTCTTCTCAGACGAACAATTAAGTATAGCTGATATCGGCATAAGGTTGTAAATATGTGAACGCATTAATGTGACATTGCAAGATACCAGGATTGGAAATAGAGCAAATTGCTTATGGAGTTCCTCTCCTTAGACGAACAATTAAATGTAGCTGATAACGGCATACTGGACGTATTCATGTGACATATCAAGATGCCAGGATTGGAAATAAAGCAAATTGCTTTTGGAGTTCTCTCCTTAGATGAACAATTAATTGTAGCTGATAACGGCACAAGGTTGTAAATATCTGGACGTATTCATGTGACATATCAAGATGCCAGGATTGGAACCAAAGCAAATTGCTTATGGAGTTCCTCTCCTTAGATGAACAATTAATTGTAGCTGATAACGACATGATAATGTCATGAGCATAACTCGTTCAGTTTTGATCGGGTCTTCCAAAAACTTGCAGATAAGGGGGGCCATGGATGAAGTCTTGAATGAATTCGTAAACTGTCCAGATCAGATTATCTTGCAGTTACATCCACTTGATTCCTGAAAAAAGTCTCTGTTTGGTTTTGTCATCAGTATGACTCGTTCAGTTTTGATCGGATCTTCCTGAAACGTGCAGAAAGTTAGACATGGATGAAATCTTGGACGAATTCATAAATTGTCCAGATCAGCTTATTTATTTGAGAGTTACATCCTCTTGATTGCTGAAAACACCTATTTTCAAACATGTCCAGCATAAATCCTTCAGTTTTGATCAGATCATCCTGAACTTTACGCATACAACATCGGGTTGAAACTTGGTGGACAGTTAGACCTTGACGTGATAAACACTTATTGCTTTGAGGTTAAAGTACACCAAATTTTCATAGAGTTATCACTATTTTTTAAAAGATTTTTCAGACATAACTTCGTTTTCAGATAATTCCTTCTACAGGTTTCGTCGCATGAGGTTGAAACTTGGTGGTCAGTTAGACTATGAGGAGGTACAGCGCATATGTTTTCAAGGTATCAGTGCAATTTTGATAGAGTTATAAGTCTTTAAATAGAGTTATTATTCTTTAAAATTAGTCCATACATGACTTCATTCCCTGTCAGCTCCTTCTACAGTTTTCATCTCTCAAACGAAAAGATATCTGATAGTAAGACCGTGAGGTGGAGCAGTGTTTAGTCTACTGAGGTTACAGTACACCGAACATGAAGAACATTTTGTTTTAAAAATATGTTAGAATTTTATCCCACGGATTGACGCATAATGGTGACATTGTGCGACACAGGGCAGCTTTATGTGGAATGTTTTTGACTGCTAAAAAGCCCTCAGTAGTAAGCTTTCAATTTTGATAGGATATTCTTGTATATGTGGAGGTCATGGATAAATTTTCAAAAAGGTTTGATTTCGAAAATGTTTGAAAACCTACACAAGCTGATACAACTTTAGGTCCCTTGATTGCTAAAGACACCTATAATTAACCTTGTTTGCTGCATAGCTCCATCAAATTTATCAATTTGATATTCCCTATTAAACTTGCAGATGAGTGGGAGAGGCATGGATATGTTAAGAGTTGTGACCTCGAGATTAATAAATGTTGTAGACATGGAGTGACTGACCTATTTTTCAGCACAAGTGAGCATTAAGGACGACCGTGACTCTCTTGTTCTTTTTTCCCCTAGAAAATTAGAACTTACATTTCATGTGTATATTTATATTATTATTATTATTTTTTTTTGGAAAAAAAAATAAGCAAAATATTTACAGATGTATTTTGCTGAAATCCAAATTTAGTGTATAAATGGTTAAAACAGAGAAAATATTTCAGCTCAAAAGTTTGACCATCGCAGTAGAATACCATTTAATAAACTGTTATATCCTCTTATCAATGGTACATATACGTACAAATCAATCATTTCATGCCAAATTTTAACAGAATTTGAATTTGGTGCCTGTATTCTGAAGTAAGTCCCTAATTCACTACAGCTAAAAGACTACAAAAGTATGTTAATAACGCTCAGCATTATGGGTAAAAAATACAGCAGACAACATTTTAAAATATTTTTTTCTGGTTTTGCCCAGAAAACAAGTTTTGTCATTTTATTTAAATTGTCTTAATGGATCGCTCACCTCAGGAACAGTTAGCTGAAGGTATGAATATAATTTGAAACTCCAAGTGACCATCATATATGTTTTTGCCGTTGGTTTCATCCAATGCATACATAGTTACTCGTAACACAAACACGTCCTTTGTTTGAAGTTTTTTTATTTGTTTTTTTTTCAGATGTCCCTAACTGATTGGAAATATATGTTGTCTAAGACACCTGAGGAGATTTAGTTCTGTAACATGCCTGTCCTGATTACCAGCAACTTTGATTAAGATTCGACCAAAAATGAACGGGCTAGCATGGAGACGCCATTTTCCCATTAAAATTAAGTCGCTATCATCAACACAACATTTTCCTAGTCTATGGGACACTCAAGGGCGGGTAACTATCATGCCAAACTGCGCTTAAATCAAACTTGTCTAGGATTTTATGTCTGTCCCTGTTATCTGCAAGTTTGATGAAGATCCAATCAAAAATGAAGTAGCTATCATCCGGACAACATTTTCACCATTGTATGTCTAAAAAAGACTAAATGGCAAGTAACTCTCATGTGAATAGTCCGATCTGACCCAAAAATTAAACTCGTCCAAGATTTATGGCTGTCCTTATTATCTACAAGTCTGATGAAGATTCGATCAAAAATGAAACCCGTCACGGAAACATATCTATATAATATTGACCCCTTAAACTTCACTTTTATATAGTAAAACTGGGGTTTACAGGGGTATACATTTTTTTTTATTTCTGCTCAAAACATAGATTGTGGGCACTCGTTAGAATCGCCTCGGCGAAGCGATTCTAACGAGTACCCACAATCTATATTTTGAGCAGATATTTGAAAAAAAGTTAGAAATTTTTATCAGAAAACTTTCAGTTTTTGGTGGTGAAATTTTCAATATATTTGAATAGGTGTGTTTTCGTAATGCCTATCATCCGGACAAAATTTTGCTGTGGGCCCTCAAGGGCAGACAACTCTCATGCCAATAGTCGAAACTGGGCCAAAGTCGAACTTATCAGAGATGTATGTCTATCCTCATTATCTGCAAATTTGGTGACGATCCCATCAAAAATGAAGTCGCTATCGTCCAGACAATATTTTCTCTGTTATATGTCTTTTGGAGAATAAAAGGGCAAGAAACTCTCTTGTGAATAGTCCGATCTAACCCAAAGTCTGACTGTTCAGATTTTAATGCTACCAGGCAACTGTCACATAGAGGCAGTGTCTAACCCACGTCGAACTCAACCAAGACTTTTTAGCTGTCCTCATTACCTGCAAGTCTAATTAATATTCGATCAGAAATGAAATCGCTATCGTCCGGACAATGGCTTTGCTAAAAAGAGAGTAACTCTCATGTGAAAAGTCAGATCTGCCGCCAAATCGAAATCTTCTAAGATTTTATGGCTGTCTTCATTACCTGTAAATCTGACGAAGATTGATCAAAAATGAAATCGCTATCATCCGAACAACATTTTTCGAAGTCTATGGGGCCCTCAAGGGCGGTTAACTCTCATGCCAATAGTTGAAACTTGGCCAAATTGAACTTGTCCGAGATTTTATATCTGTCCTCGTTATCTGCATGTTTGATGTAGATCCGATCAAAAATGAAATCGCTGTCGTCCGGACAACGTCTTCCCCATAAAATGTCTATGGGAGACTAAAGGGCAAGTACCTCTCATGTGAATAGTCCGATCTGTCTCAAAATCGAACTTGTCCAAGATATTATGGTTGTCCTCATTATCTGCAAGTCTGATGAAGAGCCAATCACAAATGAAATCGCTGTCATGCGGACAACATTTTCCCAAGTCTTTGGGGCCCTCAAGGGCAGATAACTCTCATGCCAATAGTGGAAACTGGGCCAAAATCGAACTTATCAGAGACTTATGTCTATCCTAATTATCAGCAAATTTGATAAAAATCCCATAAAAAATGAAGTCGCTATTGTCCGTACAATATTTTCCCATTAGATGTCTATGGGAGACTAAAGAGCAAGTAATTCTCATGTGAATAGTCCGATCTGTCCCAAAAAATCGAAGTCGTCCAAGATTTTATGTTTGTCCTCATTACCTACAACCTGATGAAGAGTCAATCGAAAATGAAATCGCTGTCGTCCGGACAACATTTTCCTAAGTCTATGAGGCCTTCAAGGGTGGGTAACTCTCATGCCAATAGTCGAAAGTGGGCCAAAATCGAACTTGTCCAACTCTCATGTGAATAGTCCGATCTGCCCAAAAATCGAACTCGTCTAAGATTTTATGGCTGTCCTCATTACCTGCAAGTCTGATGAAGATACGATCAAAAATGAAATCGCTATCGTCCAGACATTTTTCCGAAGTCTATGGGGCCCTCAAGAACGGGTAACTCTCTGGACCCCCAAAAAAATAGTTGTCATAGATTTTATTGCTGTCCTCATTACATGCAAGTTTGATGAGGATCCGATCAAAAATAAAGTAGCTATCGTCCGGACAACATTTTCCCCATTACATGTCTTTGGGACCTTATATGGTTGCCGTGGAAACCAAAGTTCCGATCAGATCTGCCTTAAACCTAATATAGTCAATCCCCCACCCCAATGATAGTACCTGTGAAAGTTGATTAAGATTGACAAATTGGCCTGACATATTCTTGTTCGAAAGTGTTGACAGATGCATGGACGCACTGACGGACAGACCATACCATACTATAAGCTCATTTTATGAGCCTTCGGTTCTGACGATTATCCTTTTCTCGTCTGCTGAATTAACACAGAGAGTGGTGTGAAGTTTAAACACATTTGATGTAATAACATTAATATTACAACCCCTAAAATTAAGTTGGACAATAAACTACAGAGCACGTGCACTTGTCTACTTGCGAGCATTAGCTTAAAATTTTTCAGATGTATCCATTCAACTTTAAAAATGCGAGTTGCACATAACCGGATAACAATGCGCATGCCAGCATTACTTTCTCGAAGACAGGTTTCACCGTGATGCAGCTGAAATTAGAAACAAGAAATAAGACACAAGTCAGGCAGCAATAACTTCTTGTGATAAAAATCAAAGACTATCCTTACATCTCCACGTTCTAAGAAACAAATTAGTTCCGATGAATATTATCATTGTCTATGAAGTCTAATTTGTCTAACAAACCGTTGTTACGCTTAGCACTCTGGGTAAAATTTTCAGCAGACGACATATTAAAATATTTTTCTTATATTCCCCAGAAAGCAAGGGTTGACATTTCGTGCAAATTGTCTCCAGTGGAGACAATTCACATGAAATGTCAAATCCTGTTTTCTGGGAAAAATAAGAAAAAAAATCACCAATTTGTCGTCAGCTGATTTAGCCAAGAGAGTGAAAAAGGTTAATCAGATCATTATCAGTAATTCTGCTGGTAATTGTCTTTGTTTCTGACTTATGGCGCCATTTGAGACGAACGGCTGTCCAGTAAAATGTCGCTTTACACGAGACACGATCTTCACGACTCTGAACGTTTCTTTGGGAACCAATACTATTCAGAAGTATGCTGAATTGCTCGACAGTTATTTTCGTTTACAATAAAATGCCGCTATTAAGGTCACTCAAAATTAAGACCACTCCGCTATTACACCTATTCAAATATAAAGAAAATTTCACCTAAAAAAAACTGAAAATTTTCAGATGAAAAACTCTGATATTTTTCATATTTCTGCTCAAAACATAGATTGTGGGTACTCGCTAGAACCGCCTCGGCGAGGCGGTTCTAACGAGTACCCACAATCTATGCTTTGAGCTGAAATAAGAAAAAAATGTATACCCCTGTAAACCCCAGTTTTTACTATATAAAAGAGGGATTTAAGGTGGTCAAAATTATATAGGCATGTTTTCGTGATGAAGAGCAGCCTTTGCCAGTTCAAAATGGTTTCTTCCTTATTATTTAATATTAACCCATTTATTCCGTGTGGACTCTTCTACCTCACATTTTGGACAGGTCCATACCTTATTTTAAGGAGTATCTACATTTAATTTATTTTTTGTTGTGATTATTTTTACAGAACTGTCTGTATTTAATGCAAAGAGTGTAGACCCTGATCTGAGTCTACACTCTTTGCCAATGTCCCTTTTATTGGATACTAGGTATAAATGGGTTAAGACCGCCCTATTAATAAGACCACTTTTAGGCAGTCCCATGTATATTATATAAGATGTCTGATATATTAAATCAGACATCTGATTTAGAAAATAAATAGTTAAACGGCATGCTGGCAAGCCGTTTTACCATCTATTATGCAAACAGGTATTTTATATATTGTATTCGGATATTTTTGATAGGATATAAGATATCTAATATAGGATATAAGATATCTGAATTGGTATATCAGATATCTTATATCAGATATCTTATATCCTTTATAAAATTTCTGATATTTCATATTAGATATCTTATTTAATTCCACATACAAGATATCTTATTTACCATGTAAGATATCTTATGTGTTAAATAAGATATCTGATATTTTAATATAGATATCTGATATACTGATAAGATATCTGATATACTAAATGAGATATCTTATTTAATTGGATAAATGAAATATCTTCTTTAGTAAATAAGATATATCCTATATAAAATATCAGATATAGCATATCAGATATCTTATATAGCATATCAGATATCATATGGCAATTAAAATAACTTATTTAGCATATCAGATATTTAATATAGGACATAAGGTATCTTTATTGACATATAAGAATTATTATTTATATAAAGTATCTTATATAATATATCAGATATCTTTTATAATATATAAGATATCTTATATATTATATAAGATATCTTATATATTATATAAGATATCTGATATATTAAATCAGATATCTTATTTATAGAATTAATAATAAAATGGCTTGCCATACGTATTGAAGGTTTTGTCGTGAACAGGTTCAAATATAAGTGAAGATATCCAGGAGATACCATAGACACGAAGCACAACCTTCCCGAGGCGCCACAGAAGAACAGATTAGGAACAAATAATAAAAACAAATACCACGCATGAAACCACCGACGCACAAAGACGAACTGCAACAGTGGAAAACTAGTTGGGTGGGTAGGGGCAGTTGTATTCGCGTGAAATCTCACCCTAACTTCAGCTCCAACTTACAAACATGTTCGGTCCGCATAGGGACGTCCTTTACCTCATCTTTGAATCATCACAGTGAAACACAAACGTTCGGAGATGAAACAATGGCGATCTGAAGCCAAAACACAAGAAAACCACAAACAGGACCACACTGGGTCCGATCACAGATATTGATAGTCAGGCACTGACCATCTGAAACAGATTGGGGAAACATTACGAAAACACGCCTATTTAAATATACTGAATATTTTACCACAAAAAAAAAAAAAAAAATGAAAACTTTCAGATAAAAAATTCTGATATTTTTCATATTTCTGCTCAAAACATAGATTGGGGTACTTGTTAGAACCGCCTCGTCGAGGCGGTTCTAACGAGTACCCACAATCTACGTTTTTGAGCAGAAATAAGAAAAATAATGTATACCCCTGTAAACCCCAGTTTTACTATATAAAAGTGGGGTTTAAGGGGGTCGAAATTATATAGGCATGTTTTCGTGATGATGTCGTCTTATTCAAGATATACTTTCTTCCAGAAATGGTACATCTATCGCATAATTGGAATTAATTGTAATAGTGCATATCTATTGATTGATATTTTAATGATAAGCACTTGACCGACTCAAGGGTAGCGCTCAGCTGGGTATAATACTTCCATTGTCTGATTTACATCCGATATTCCACAACAGCTGCAGTGTGACATCGGATATTGCAAGATCTTAAGTAACGCTTAGCATGCTGGGTAAAAATTTCTGCAGACAATATTTATTTTTTATTTTTCTCAGAAAAAAAACGTATTTTTTTTTTACAGTTCAGCCAAATTAACGGACAATTTGCATGAAATGCCAAAACCCGTTTTCTGAGGAAAATGAAAGAAATTCCATCAATTTGTCATCGGTTGAATTTGCCCATAGCGCGCTAAGTATTAATAAAGGTATTTTTATTGTACCGTTTTGCCATACGACAGCCCGTATTGATATTGAAACACGGATATGGACGGATTCAGATTTCCTGTTTATTTCTCCAGGCTGCAGATTGATTAGTGCTGCAGGTCATGCAGTATATAAAATAAAGAAATGTCGTCTGCAGTCTTTGCTAATATTAAAGGGAATGGGTACACTTTCAGGGTAGAAAATTTTGTTAACCTTTGTAATGCTGAATAAGATGCCACGCCCACTTCTAATTTCCAGCCAATCAGAGTACTTGATCCGGATTTTTGATAGAAAGTCACATATTTAATGACAAACAGTGCAGATCCAGATCAGTTGGCGTCTTCAGAAGCCAACTGATATGGATCTACACTGTTTGCTAAGACAGGGCAGTTCGTGTTCAGCAAGAGAAGGGTTAAAATTAGTTAGCCTCCCATTCTGAAAAGCGGTCTACTCGTAAAGGAAAGAAACAGGGAGCAGCTCCTTGTTTTTAGAGTAGACCCTTTTCAGAGGGGGTTTGGTGTGCAGAAAAGAAAACAGGAAGTTAGAAAACTTGTATTATGTAGTACCCATGTATATATCCTACAGTAGCCAATGATTCTTTAAGCGGACAGCGAAAAACCTGATGAGACTGCACGGATGCGGCTAGTAACAACCGAGGGTTGTTAAACGAATGTAATAGTTGTTGTAATTTTGTACTTTACATGGTCATGGAATTCAATAACCATTACAAATGAGAGTCGTTAAGAGAATATAACAGTTTGTAATCTGTTTAGAGAATGTTCATTTGTATTCTGAAATTATTTAGCTAATAACTTCTGAAACTGCCGCACTTGAAATTTATTTTGTATGTAATACAGTTAAAAAAATGTTTGTCACGCGAGTTTCTCAGATGATATTTTACAAAATCACTATACATAAGACAATATAGAATAAGACATTTCACAATTGTTTTATAAACTAAAGAGTCAGAATCTCATATTGTAAATGGATGCTGATGTAGCATGTCCAAAGTTCTGTCAACTAAGTTACCATCTTTGGGTCCTCAAACATCTTTGCACCGTCCATGCACGAGTTTAACAATACGATCCTTAACTCACTACCCTTTACGAGATTAGTAAAGGAAAATACTGTGAAAAGGGTGCATTTTTGCTCTCAGATTTTACAGCAAAGGTATACAAGATATTTGCGGTTACATCTGTCTATTTATTATAAGTGACATTCCATACATGTACAGGGGACTGGTTCCACTTGGTAGATTAACCGCATTTTACAATGCATTACGAAAACACACCTATATAATTTTGACCCCCCTTAAACCCCACTTTTATATAGTAAAACTGGGGTTTGCGTTATTTTTCTTACTATGCTAAAAACATAGACGAGTACCCATAATCTATGTTTTGAGCAGGAATATGAAATATATCAGAATTTTTTATCTTAAAATTTTCCTTTTTTAGTTGTAAAAATTTCAATATGTTTGAATAGGCGTGTTTTCGTAATGGGAAACAATTTTTGTGGCTTGATATATTGGAAATCAAGTTCCACAAGCCGGGGGTTGGGGATGGGGTGGGATGGAGTCGGGGAGGGGTTGGGGAGGGGTATCTCGTCTCAATGAAATAGAGACTCTGATTTTCGTTTTTTTTTTATATGTTTAGGGTTTCCAAGGGCAACATTCATAGATTTTATTAACCCCGCGCCTTTCGAAGAAAAAGCGAGGATATTGTGATATCCCCGTCCGTCCGTCCGTCTGTAATGTCACACCATTGCACCTAGACCATTTTAGCTAGAATCTTGAAACTTTCACAGGCAATAGCCCTGTGGATGAGGAGTGGAGAAACAGATTCGGAATTTCATGTAACCCCTGGGGGCAGGGCCAGGGAGTGTGGCCCCGACGTGTCCAAAATCCATTTTGTACAAAGATTATCATGTTGCATATCAAATCGAAGGTGATGACGAATAGAATACAGTGGTGCAAATATTTTGTCCCGGGGGCATGTCTTGGGGTCACTAGAGGTCTAAAAGTGGGATTTTGGGTCCTTTTTTTTTTATTGTCACCCAACTCCTCTAAGGCTTTTTTGAGCTAGCACCTTGAAACTGTCACAAGTAATAGCCCTATGGATGAGGAATGGAGGAACACATTCGGAATTTTGATGTAACCCCTGGGGGCAGGGCCAGGAGTTGTGGCCCCGAAGTGTCCAAAATCCATTTTGTACAAACATAGTTATGTTGCATATCAAATCGAAGGTAATAAAGAGTAGAATACAGTGGTGCAAAAACTTTTGTCCCGGGGGCATGTCATGGGGTCACTAGAGGTCAAAAAGTAGGATTTTGGGTCCTTGTTTTTGATTGTCACACAACTCCTCTTAAGCTTTTTGAGCTGGAACCTTGAAACTGTCACAGGTAATAGCCCTATGGATGAGGACTGGAGGAACGCATTTGGAATTTTGATGTGCTCGGAGATACGCGCTGGCGCCGGCGCGGGGATATGCGAGGCGCGCCATCGACTTGCTCTAATTCTGTCTGCGTTCCAGAGCATCAAAACATTTCTAAAATAATTTTTTTTAAAGGAAAAGAATGTGCTCCCAATGCTACACAGTTGCTTGCCCTGAAAGTGTATGCATTCCACAACCAATTTTATGTTTTGGTCATTAGGCATAGACAGGTCATGACGAGGACTTCAGAGAACTAATGCAATGCTACAATAAACATTATACTAAATTTAATGGTCGTTAAAGGCAGATCCACGTACAGACATAACAATTATTGAAATTTGTTTTGAGTTCGACGAATTAAATGAAGACAGGTCACGAGAAAAGGCTTATATATCATACTCGAAGTCTAACCAGGATTTTCTATTCTGATCGTCCATATGTTCTTCAGTACCTGAATATTCCATCGCGAAAACATACCTATATAATTTTGACCCCCCTTAAACCCCGCTTTATATAGTAAAAGTGGGGTTTACAGGGCTATACATTATTTTTTCTTATTTCTGCTCAAAAACATAGATTGTGGGTACGCATTATGTGGTTCTAACGCGTACCTACAATCTATGTTTTGAGCAGAAATTTGAAGAATATCAGATTTTTTTTTATCTGAAAATTTTCGTTTTTTTGGTGGTAAAATTTTCAGAATATTTGAATAGGCGTTTTTTTGGAATGCTGTAAATGTTCTGATCAGCTGTGCAGTGATGCCCAGGTTTATTGGTGTCCATCAAAGGCTTATACAGTCGAACCTCGATAGCTCGAACACCGATGGCTCGTTTACCATGGCTAATTCGAACTCGTTTTTGAGTCCCTACGAAGTTCTTCCGATAGCTCAAGAAAACAAATATTTAGGGAAATTTTCTGATTTTATCGTAAAATTGTATGTTGTGTTAACTCATTAGAATCGCCTCATCGAGGCGATTCTAATGAGTACACTCAACATACAATTATTGTGTAGAAAATGTGAAAAAAAAATCCCTAAATTATCGCCATTTGCTTCCTGACTTAGCACCATGATTAACCCTCAGAACCACCCATGTCTCGAACAATTTTCTATGGTCCCAAAGATGTTCGAGCCATCGAAGTTGGACTGTAATTCTATTAACGGGGCTATCAGCTCCCCATGCAACATGTTGTGTGCGGGTTCCTATTGTCTGATTGTCTGCTGACTGAGATTTTATCAGGAATACAATCTAGTCCTTTTAGAGAAACTGGTATGATGATACCTTTCTCCTCTGCAGGACTTCCTTAAATGATTACAGAAATAATAATTACACATGCCAGTTGCACAGTCAAAGAAAAAAATCAACAGACGACATTTTGAAATATTTATGTGATTTGTTCTAGAAAACAGGGTTCGACATTTCATGCAAACTGTACAGTTTGCATGAAATGTCAAACCCTGTTTTCTGAAAAAAATATCATCAAATTGTTGTCTGTTGCTTTTACCCTGAGCGTGATAAAGATCAAACGAAACCATCTCTTAATCTGATATTAACATGGAGCTAGGGCTATACAAACCCTTTAACCCTTGTCCTGCTGAACCCGGATATACCCTGCCTTTGCAAACAGTGTAGATCCAGATCAGTTGGCTTCTGAAGAAGCAAACTGATCTGGATCTGCACTGTTTGCCATTAAGTATGTGAATTTGTATCAACAACCTGGATCAAGTAATCTGATTGGCTGTAAATTGGAAGTGGGCGTGGCATCTTAATTTATTCAGCAGGCCAAGGGTCAATCACTGCTGAAGCAGCCAGAGATTGATATGGCACTGGCACTTTCCTCCTGTAAGTCGTTTCGATGGTCATAGCCCCGTTAGTAGAATTATAAGTCTCTGTGTCCATGCATATTGTAAAGACGCTAAGCTTATAACGAGGGTCCAATAAAACCAATATATGTAGCGCACTAGAAGTCAACGAAAGGCTATATGCAAGTCTCCGATTCTGGATATGTTGATGACCGCAAAAGTCATGATCAGAATGCGTAAATGCACAGGCTGGTCTAGAAACTTAATGTTTTTATTTGCCGTGAACTCGGCGAGGAAAAAAATAAATAAGGGACGTCATGAGAAAAGGTATCTTCGGGGCATACGCGAATTGTAAAGATCCAGATCAGCTAGCGAAGCCATGTGCTTGTAGTTTGATCAAGGACTTTGCTATTTTAACCCATATAAGCCTAACGTCCCTGAAAAGAGACATTGGTAAACAGTGTAGACCCAGATCAGATGCCACAGCGTCTGATCAGGGTCTATACTGTTTGCATTAACTTTCTATATTTCGATATTTCTGTAAAACGTGACAATAATAAAAAGCTAACCAGACACCCCTTATGTAGGAAATGAACTTATCCAAAGAGTTCAAGTTAAAGAATCCACTCGGCATAAATGGGTTAATATTCTACAATACCCAATTTTTCAGTAGGCGGACAGCAAAGGTCCTGATCAGACTGCGCAGTTGCGCAGTCTGATCAGGACTTCGCTGTCCGCATATGTCTCAAAGATTCGTGAGGAATAGACTCTATAAACTTAATGCTTTCGTCCAGATTTTTCTATTTTATAATTGGGTATTTGTTTCTTTTCCGCATAAATATTGTCGCAAATAGAGAAAGTTTAAACAAAAATACGTTTTTGTTTGTATTTAGTTACTCACGTTATCTCAAACACTGCTAACTCAAACTAATGCTTAAATCAAACTGTTTTTGGATGATGTTGGTTTAGTTTTGCTCTATGTTCTTTACAGTTCAACTACTGTTATCTCAAACTGAAAATTCTGGTCCCTTGGAGTTTGAGATAACGAGAGTCCACTGTAGTTGCATCTACGTACAGCGCATCTCGTAATATACAAACTGCGCATGCGTGCTAGTACATTTAGTAAAATGTTGGTTTTTACACCGCCGGAGTCTCGTTCTTGATTGCGAGTGTGACGATAGTAGCACAATCTGCTATCGCCATTATGGAACGCTAATGAAGGGAAATTGATATTGCTATGTTATGGGAAAGATTGAAATATTTTACCATGCAACACGTAAAGCTCACATTTGGAGACAAGAAACTGAATGATCGTTAACGGGCATAACGGCTCTATTCTCAAATGCCACTTCTGAGGTGACTACGGACTTGCATGTGACATTTTCGAAAACAAAAAAACATGAAGAGGACAAATTATTCAATAGCGAGCAAATGGATACGAAACATAGCACAATAAATATTGAAATAATAATAATAATAATAATAATAATAATAATAATAATAATAATAATAATAAATATGTATTCGTTAATAAATTGCCATGTGGAATGAAAACTCATAATTCATTTTATTTATTATACCTGCTTTACTTCGTTTTGACTTTCTGGCTTTAATGTATAGACCAGTTTAAACACTACGTCACACAATCAAAACATTCGGAACCCCACGGTCTTTAATGGAGAGCCTCGTTCTGGTTTGGACGGCAGAATGTTGTTGTTTACGTTTATATGGAAAATTAACCGGCCAATGTTTTTCAGAAAAATAAAGAAGCTTTCTTTCGTCAAAAGTTTATTTTCGTAAGAGGTTCTCGTCGATGATCATTTAAATGTCATAAACACAAATATTAACACGTATTTTATCTGTCAACTAGCTAAAACTAGGCGATAAAATGGCCAATATTACGGCTGCGAGCGTGCCTGCTGATATTGGAAAATATCATTGGAACAGTTGTACATGTATTTATTTTAGTAAAAGCAGTCAAATTGCTTCTTAAATCTGTATTTTAAATTACTAGATAATATTAACGATCGAATATTAACCAAAACGACTTTATTGTCCAAGTAAAAGTTGGCTTGAGTCAACTGGTATCAATGGAACCGGAAACGTTATTGCCATCCACAATTTTTAGTCATTTGGCATAACATTGTAATCACGTGATCAGTAGCCCGGATAAAAACAATGTTATTAAAAAGGTCTATAATGGCAATGATGATCAAGCAAACAAACAAACAACAAAACACGATAACAGGACAAAGAAACTTAGTCAATACCACGCCACTGAATTTGTTTAATACAGGTTTTGGTCGTTTGGTGCAGCATGCGTCGTCGTTATGAAAGAGCGGAGATAAGTATCAATTAATTGAAATGGGACAGACTGCATGCTTAGTTTTAACCCAGTCATAATTGATGACTGTACTTTCCTCTTTAAATGCACGACGGCGTGTCGGAATGAACGTTAAGTTAGCATCTGGTTCACGGTTCATTATTCACGGTTCAGGATTCAGCGTATGGTTCAGTATTCAGGATATTATTCAAAATACGAGCTGCAGCGTCTGGTTCAGGATTCAGCGTATTATTCAAAATACGAGCTGCAGCGTCTGGTTCATTATTCAGGGTATTTTTCAAAACACGACCTGCAGCGTCTGGTTCAGGATTCAGCGTATTATTCAAAATACGAGCTGCAGCGTCTGGTTCATTATTGAGGGTATTTTTCAAAACAGGACCTGCAGCGTCTGGTTCAGGATACAGCGTATTATTCAAAATACGAGCTGCAGCGTCTGGTTCAGGATTCAGCGTATTATTCAAAATACGAGCTGCAGCGTCTGGTTCGTTATTCAGGGTATTTTTCAAAACACGACCTGCAGCGTCTGGTTCAGGATTCAGCGTATTATTCAAAATACGACCTGCAGCGTCTGGTTCAGGATTCAGCGTATTATTCAAAATACGAGCTGCAGCGTCTGGTTCAGGATTCAGCGTATTATTCAAAATACGAGCTGCAGCGTCTGGTTCAGGATTCAGCGTATTATTCAAAATACGAGCTGCAGCGTAGGGTTCATTATTCAGGGTATTTTTCAAAACACGACCTGCAGCGTCTGGTTCAGGATTCAGCGTATTATTCAAAATACGAGCTGCAGCGTCTGGTTCAGGATTCAGCGTATTATTCAAAATACGAGCTGCAGCGTCTGGTTCAGGATTCAGCGTATTATTCGAAATACGAGCTGCAGCGTCTGGTTCATTATTCAGGGTATTTTTCAAAACACGACCTGCAGCGTCTGGTTCATTATTCAGGGTATTATTCAAAATACGAGCTGCAGCGTCTGGTTCAGGATTCAACGTATTATTCAAAATACGAGCTGCAGCGTCTGGTTCATTATTCAGGGTATTTTTCAAAACACGACCTGCAGCGTCTGGTTCAAGATTCAGCGTATTATTCAAAATACGAGCTGCAGCGTCTGGTTCAGGATTCAGCGTATTATTCAAAATACGAGCTGCAGCGTCTGGTTCAGGATTCAGCGTATTATTCAAAATACGAGCTGCAGCGTCTGGTTTATTATTCAGGGTATTATTCAGAACACGACCTACAGCGTCTGGTTCAGGATTCAGCGTATTATTCAAAATATGAGCTGCAGCGTCTGGTTCATTATTGAGGGTATTTTTCAAAATACGACCTGCAGCGTCTGGTTCAGGATTCAGCGTATTATTCAAAGTACGACCTGCAGCGTCTGGTTCAGGATTCAGCGTATTATTCAAAATACGAGCTGCAGCGTCTGGTTCAGGATTCAGCGTATTATTCAAAATACAAGCTGCAGCGTCTGGTTCAGGATTCAGCGTATTATTCAAAATACGAGCTGCAGCGTCTGGTTCATTATTCAGGGTATTTTTCAAAACACGACCTGCAGCGTCTGGTTCAGGATTCAGCGTATTATTCAAAATACGAGCTGCAGCGTCTGGTTCAGGATTCAGCGTATTATTCAAAATACGAGCTGCAGCGTCTGGTTCAGGATTCAGCATATTATTCAAAATACGAGCTGCAGCGTCTGGTTTATTATTCAGGGTATTTTTCAAAACACGACCTGCAGCGTCTGGTTCATTATTCAGGGTATTATTCAAAATACGAGCTGCAGCGTCTGGTTCAGGATGCAGCGTATTATTCAAAATACAAGCTGCAGCGTCTGGTTCATTATTCAGGGTATTTTCCAAAACACGAACTGCAGCGTCTGGTTCAGGATTCAGCGTATTATTCAAAATACGAGCTGCAGCGTCTGGTTCAGGATTCAGCGTATTATTCAAAATAAGAGCTGCAGCGTCTGGTTCCGGATTCAGCCTATTATTCAAAATACGAGCTGCAGCGTCTGGTTCAGGATTCAGCGTATTATTCAAAATACGAGCTGCAGCGTCTGGTTTATTATTCAGGGTATTATTCAGAACACGACCTACAGCGTCTGGTTCAGGATTCAGCGTATTATTCAAAATATGAGCTGCAGCGTCTTGTTCATTATTGAGGGTATTTTTCAAAATACGACCTACAGCGTCTGGTTCAGGATTCAGCGTATTATTCAAAATACGACCTGCAGCGTCTGGTTCAGGATTCAGCGTATTATTCAAAATACGAGCTGCAGCGTCTGGTTCAGGATTTAGCGTATTATTTAAAATACGAGCTGCAGCGTCTGGTTCAGGATTCAGCGTATTATTCAAAACACGACCTGCAGCGTCTGGTTCAGGATACAGCGTATTATTCAAAATACGAGCTGCAGCGTCTGGTTCATTATTCAGGGTATTTTTCAAAACACGACCTGCAGCGTCTGGTTCAGGATTCAGCGTATTATTCAAAATACGACCTGCAGCGTCTGGTTCAGGATGCAGCGTATTATTCAAAATACGAGCTGCAGCGTCTGGTTCAGGATTCAGCGTATTACTCAAAATACGAGCTGCAGCGTCTGGTTCAGGATTCAGCGTATTATTCAAAATACGAGCTGCAGCGTCTGGTTCATTATTCAGGGTATTTTTCAAAACACGACCTGCAGCGTCTGGTTCAGGATTCAGCGTATTATTCAAAATACGAGCTGCAGCGTCTGGTTCAGGATTCAGCGTATTATTCAAAATATGAACTGCATCATCTGGTTCATCATTCAGGGTATTTTTTAAAAGAGGCCAGGGTATTATTCAGCGTATGGTTCATGCTTCAGGGTATTATTCAAAACACGACCTGCAGCGTCTGGTTCAGTATTCAGCGTATTATTCAAAATAAGAGCTGCAGCGTCTGGTTCAGGATTCAGCGTATTATTCAAAATAAGAGCTGCAGCGTCTGTTTCATTATTCAGGGTATTATTCAAAAATGGTCAGGATATTATTCAGCGTATGGTTCAGTATTCAGTGTATTATTGAAACTACGACCTGCAGCGTCTGGTTTAGGATTCAGGATATTATTCAAAATACGACCTGCAGCGTCTGGTTCATTGTTCAGGGTATTATTCAAAACACGACCTGCAGCGTCTGGTTCAGGATTCAGCGTATTATTCAAAATACGTGCTGCAGCATCTGGTTCATTATTCAGGGTATTATTCAAAAATGGTCAGGATATTATTCAGCGTATGGTTCAGTATTCAGGGTATTATTGAAAATACGACCTGCAGCGTCTGGATCAGGATTCAGGGTTTTCTTCAAAATACGAACTGCAGCGTCTGGTTCATTATTCAGGGTATTATTCAAAACACGACCTGCAGCGTCTGGTTCAGGATTCAGCGTATTATTCAAAATACGAGCTGCAGCGTCTGTTTCATTATTCAGGGTATTTTTCAAAACACGACCTGCAGCGTCTGGTTCATGATTCAGCGTATTATTCAAAATACGAGCTGCAGCATCTGGTTCATTATTCAGGGTATTATTAAAATATGGTCAGGATATTATTCAGCGTATGGTTCAGTATTCAGGGTATAATTGAAAATACGACCTGCAGCGTCTGGTTCAGGATTCAGGGTATTATTATGAAATGTGCAGGGTATTCTTCAGCGTCTAGTTCGATATTCGGCGTATTATTCAGGGAATTACTCAAAATACGACCAGCGTATTATTCAGCGCCTGGTTCAGGACTCAGGGTATTATTCAAAAAATATTCCAGGGTATTATTCAGCGTCTGGATTATTAAAAATTGGCTAGGGTATTATTCAGTGTCTGGTTCAGTATTCAGTATGCTAACATGTTTAAGGTTTCAGCGTACGCAGTTAAAACTGATGTTTATGCTACATGTTCTGTTTTATTTGGCAATCGCCATTAATTCTTGAATTACCTTCGTATATAGGTATAGGTTTAGTTATGAGTATATGCATCAGCGATAAGTATTGTTGTAAAATTTATAGTGATAATGCATCCGTAATTGGTGCATCTGTAAAAGCCATTTTTGCCGACGCTTATGTTTTTATAAGCGTAGCTTGATAAAGTGTTGAAAATCCGTGCTCGATATATGAACTTTGAAAACAAATCAAACGTAACGATTTCCGATATTTTTTATTGACTCAGGACTAAATCAAAGGTTCAAAATTTAGTTCCGGATTTCAATATATGCCAGTTCAAGTTTGAGTTCACGATGCATGGTTGAAATTAGGATTCAAACTGAACAAAACCAGAGTTCAGTCCATGATTAAGGAAACACTACAAGATTCTAAATTTAGTGTAGTTCTTGATTCAGTCTACGGGGCTGGATTCTTAATTAATCAGTTCAAGATTTGGTTCGTGGTTTGGGATAAAGTTCAGAGTTCAGTCAGTGTTTCAGTATTCACTTTAAGCTGCAAACATAATCACATAATTATTCAGTTAATATAATTTTATGCAAGTCGTCCTTTCACGATACCATATTATAGACTTAGTTCCTCATTTCCTCGAACTGTTTGCTCCCTGTCTCTTGATCTACGTCGGTTGATGTGTGCTCTGAGAGGGATGTGCTTCGCTTGCCGGGTTTTGCCAATCAGCTGTTTCGGTTTCACACTTTTGAGGTTTAGATACACTGACGACGTTTTAATAACAGAAAGCCTCAGTGTCACTAAACATGGTATAGTTGCGCTTATATTGCAAACCACTGTGTCGGTATCTCTGCTGGTGGATGTTTCCTTCGTCCCCTAGGATATCATCTGCTCAGAATCAGTTCCTAAGTGCTGATGTTGATACTGCGGTGTTAACGTCAGTACGTAAGTACTGAATTAAATTACTGTATTATACCTTAACATTTGCAGTAGTACACATTCTAAATTCTTCTAAAACTAAGCTTGATTTGTCATAGTGACGTGTATCTTAGCGGATTTGTTCGCCATTTTTTGGGGGTTGAGTTTACATGTTGCAGGTCTCGCTGCCTGGGACACTCTCCTTGCTGATGCCCGGGATTGCCGTGATGCGTGGGCCATGCTGGCTGAGGTGGCACGGTGGCGGACGCTCTTTAATCGATCGGTAGGCGTCTCTTACCTGATGTCTGCGGTTGGACTTTCTCATGATTTACGTAGATTGATGTATGCTCGAAGGGGGATGTGCTTCGCTTGCCGGGTCTTACCAATCATGATTTTCGGTTACAAACTTTTGGGCCTCTGTGTCACTAAATTTGGTACAGCTACGCTTATATTGCTCTTGTTTGACAGCTAGTGGAGTCTGCCAACCATGGAAATACTAAGGATCTAAGTAAAATAAGAACTTATGATAGTTTATATATATATTTCTTTTGACAAACCGCAAACTATTGTGGTGTACATAACAGGCATACGTAAAACCAGACAGATGGACGAACAATCTGGATAAAGTAATCTGATTGGCTGAAAATTTGAAAAGGGTATGGCATCTTAATTTATTCTTAATTTTGTTTTCAGGTAAAAATAAAAATATCATCAATTTGTCATCTGCTGAATTTGCCTATAGAGTGGTAAAGGCTAGATAACCATAAGTTCGGACTGAAAAAAAAGTATGGGACACAAGCTTTACTTAAAATTATTGATGTCAGGAAGTTACAAATACTATAACGGAAGATAAGCAATTATGAGAAATTGCCTACCTTGGCAAAATTGGTAACTTCCTTACAGTAGCAAAGCCTGTCACAATGGCTACAGATGACATTCTAAGATTTTTGTTAGGAGAAAACAAGTCTCAACACTACATGTAAATCCTCTATTAAGCAGACAATTTACATGAAATATCAAGAAATATAAAGAACAATTCTGATAGTGCCTCAAGGGTTAACAATTCTTTTTTCTGTCCAAATATTAGATAATCTATGATAATATCACTGCTGCATAGATCTTGTTCTGTCCTGGTTTCCATGGTTGTGTCAGTGTCCTGAAGTTGCAACCTGAATGGATTTCAATAAATAGCTGCCATTGTCTACCAAATAGGTTGCAGTCGCGTAGTTTAACTTCAACGCTTAGCATGCTAAGAAAAAAATTCAGATGAAGTTTTGAAATTTTTTCTGATATTCACCAGAAAATTGGTTTTGGCATTTCATGCAAATTGTGTCCAGAAAATTTGCATGGAATACCAAATCTTGTTTCTCTGAAAAATCAGAAATATGTCCTCAATTTATCATCTGCTAAAATTAGTCCAGAGAGAGTGGTAAAGGAAGGTTAAAATGATATTTTAACCTTATACCTTTTTGCACTTAAACAGCAATAAAAAATGCTTTTTATTTTCTCATCTGGATCGACACTGTTTGCACAGTATCTGTTTTGATCTGCAGCGATGAAAAGGTTACGGTGAACAGAGATACATCTTAACACTCACTTCCCTTTCAAAGGGAGACCATTCCAGCGGAACAGATCCTTTCCTGGTTTATAAATCCCTCTTCAAAAGGGGGCTATTCTGATCAGAAAATATGTTCCTTCCATTTAGAGTAGCCCTGTATGAGAAGAGAGGTAATTACTTTCTCGCCAAAGTTGGCTCACGTGGGCTCCCTTGGAGATGCATCCAATTAACTTGAATGAACCTGGTCGCTGACATCGAGATCCACAATAGGGAAAAATTCCTTACTGCGAACAGCCAAGAAAAAAGCCCTTACCTAACCCTAACCCTAACCCTAATCCCTGTCCAGCCCCTACTCACCACACCCCTATCCCCTAACTTTATCACTAACCCTAACCCTAGCTGAAAATCATTAGAATTAACCGCAACCCCTAAACTAACCGCAATACTTAGCCACGGCCTCTAACCCTGGCCCCAGCCCAAAACCCTCACCCTGCCGAACCCTAACCCTAGCTACAAAACACTGCAATTAACCACAACCCTAGAATTAACCCCAAGGCTCAGCCTAAGCCGTTAGCCCTAGCCCCAGCCTCTACCCCTGTCCAGCCCCTACTCACCCCAGCCCTAACCCCTAAAGCTAACCGTAACCTATCGCTAACCCTAACCATAACCCTAGGTGAAAATCATTATAATTCACGCAACCTCTAAACTAACCGCAACTCATAGCCACCGCCTCTAACATTAACCCCTAACACTAGCCCCAGCCTCTGTCCAGCCCTACTTACCTCAACCCGAACCCCTAATCCTAACCCTAACCTATCAGTAGCCCTAACCCTAGGTAAAAATCATTAGAATTAACCGCAACCCCCAAACTAACCGCAACGCTTAGTCACCCTGGCCCCAGCCCAAAATCATCACCGTGCCCAGACTAACCCTAACCCTAGCTAAAAACACTGCAATTAACCGCAACACCAGAAATAACCGCAATGCTCAACAGAAGCACCTAACCCTAGCTCCAGCCTCTAACACTACCCATGTCCAGCCCCTACTCACCCCAGCCCTAACACTTAACCCTAACCCTACTCTATCACTAACCCTAACCATAGCTGAAAATCATTAGAATTAATCGCAAGCCCTAAACTAACCGCAAAACTGCAACAGCATCTAACCCTAGCCCCAGCCTAAAACACGGCCCAAAACACTAACCCTGCCCAGCCCTAACCCTAACCCTAGCAACAAAACATTGGAATTAACCGCAACCCCAAAACTAACCGCAAGGCTCAGCCAAAGACGCTAACCCTAGCCCCAGCATCTAACACTACCCCTATCCAGCCCCTACTAATCCCAGATCTAACCCCTAACCCTAACCCTAGCTCTAACCCATTTAAAATAAACCACAACCATTAAACTAACTGCAACTCATAACCACAGCCTCTAACCCTGGTCCCAGTCCAAAACACTCACCCTGCCCAGCCCTAACCCTAACCATAGCTACAAAATATTGGAATTAACCACAACGCCAAACCAACCGGAAGTCTTAAACACACACTCACACTCCAGCCCCAACCCCAAACACACCCTGCATAGCCCCAAGGTTGGGGCTACCTAACCCTAGGGTTACCTTGACCTTAACCCATCCTAGAAGACGTCAGAATAAACCGCAGCCCCTAAACTAACCGCAACCTTTAGCAGCAGCCTCCAACCCTAACCCCAGCCCCATACCACTGACAAGCCCCTACTACCCTAGCACTAACCCTAACCCTAACCCTAACCTATCACTAACTCTAACCCTAGGTACAAAACATTAGAATTAACCGCAACCCCAAAACTAACCGCAAGTCTTAGACACACGCTCTCAACCTAGCCCCGGCCCCAAACACTCACCCTGCATAGCCCCTGGGTTGGAGCTACCCTAACCCTAGGTTTATCCTAATCATAACCCTAGTTAAAAGACATCAGAATTAACCGCGACCCCCAAACTAACCGCAACCTAAAGCCTCCAAACCTAGCCCCAGCCCTAACACTCACCCTGTCAAGCCCTTACTACCCTAGCTCTAACCCCTTACCCTTACCCTAACCCCAGCCCTAGGTATGAAACATTAGAGTAAACCACAATCCCAAAACTAACCGCGTCTCAGACACACCCTCTTGCCCTAGCCCCAGCAGCAAAGACTCTCCCTGCATATCCACAGTGTTGGGACTACCCTAACTCTAGGGTAACCCTAACCCTAGCTGCAAGGCATCAGAATTAACCACAACCTCAAAACTAACCGCAACCTTTAGTGGTAGCCGCCAACCCTAGCCCCAGCCCCTAATACTTACCCTGTCAAGCCACTACTACCCTTGCCCTAACCTGAAACCCTAACCTTAACCTATCACTAACACTTACACTGACCCTAGCTGCAAAACATTAGAATTAACTGCAACCCCAAAACTAACCCCAAGAGACACACACTCACCGTAGCCTTAGCCCTAAACACACACCCTGCAAGCCCTAGGATTGGGGCTTCCCTAACCCTAGGGTAACACTAACACTAGCTAGAAGACATCAGAAGTAACCACAATCCTCAAACTAACAGCAAGTCTCAGTCGCATCCTTTCATCCTAGCCCCAGCCCCAAAGACTCATCCTACATAGGACCTGGGGTTGGGGCTACCCTAACCCTATCCCCAAAAAAGGTAAGAGAAAAGTCCAGGGAGGGCCACAATCACAAACCGCAGCCCTTCCCAGACCCCAAGAGGAAATAGGAAACCGACAAATCTAAATAAGCACAAACCGAACAAACGTACGAAAAGCACTAAGTTTAGCTCTCTCTTCCCCAAGCGAGGTAATCGCAAACTAAATGGACTGAAAAACACAAGAACAAAATGACACACGGAAAGACATACAACAAATCGCCTCGTAGAATAAACCACAAAGCAACAAAGAGTAAGACTAACACCGGGACCACCGCCTTAGAACGGTCGGTAGAGCAAACCACCGGGGGTGGGGGGTGGGGGTGGGGGTTTAAAGCACTTTTACAGCTAGCCAACTTCACCCTGGGTCCCTGGGGGGGGGGGGGGGTTGGGGGGGGGGCAGGGGGGTGGGGGGGGTTTAAAGCACTTTTACAGCTAGCCAACTTCACCCTGGGTCCCGATGCTACTCTTAATACAGAAATACATAAAAATTCGGTTCGCATAAAGGCTCCCAACGCAGTCCATGCATCAAAGCGAAAACATAAAAATCAAATTAATCGCTATAATAAACAAAGCCGAGTACGCATGGCTAATTCTACTGTATGCCAGAGTAAATGAAAACCAATAGTTGAACCACGGCGGCCAACCCAAAGAGATATCGTCAAGCCCCAACCCACTGGTTAAAGTTTTATGACGAGGCCGTCATTGTCTGAGGCATCAGAATTAAACGCAACCCCAAAACTAGCCGAACCCTTCAGCGGCAGCCACCAACCCTAGCCCCAGCCCCTTACACTAAACCTGTCAAACCCTTACTACCTTAGCCCTAAACACTAACCCTAACCCATCACTATCACTAACCATAGCTACGAAACATTAGAATTAACCGCAATACCCAAAACTAACCGCAGTCACACCATCTCACG
This sequence comes from Anodontia alba, assembly GCA_964016985.1. Classification (NCBI taxonomy): domain Eukaryota; kingdom Metazoa; phylum Mollusca; class Bivalvia; order Lucinida; family Lucinidae; genus Anodontia; species Anodontia alba. The sequence continues at coordinate 117,327,807 of OZ024822.1, read as the reverse complement.
CTAGCCCCCAGCCCCCAAACACTCATCCTTATAGCCCTAGGGTTAGGACTACCCTAACCCTAGGTTTACGCTAACCTTAACCCTAGCTACAAGACATCAGAATTAACCGCAAACCCTAAGCTAACCGCAACCTTTACCTATCACTTACACTAACCCTAAACCTAGGTACAAAACATTAGAAGTAACGGCAACCCCAAAAGTCGCAAGTCTTAGATACACCATCTCACGTTAGCCCCAGCCAAAACACTCATCCTGCATTGCCCTTCGGTTGGGGCTACACAAACCCTAGATATATCCTGAACCATACGCTGAATAATACCCTGGCCACTTTTGATTAATACCCTCAAATAATGAACCAGACGCTGCAGATCGTATTTTGAATAATACGCTGAATCCTGAACCAGACGCTGCAGCTCGTATTTTGAATAATACGCTGAATCCTGAACCAGACGCTGCAGCTCGTATTTTGAATAATACGCTGAATCCTGAACCATACGCTGCAGCTCGTATTTTGAATAATACGCTGAATCCTGAACCAGACGCTGCAGGTGGTGTTTTGAAAAATACCCTGAATAATGAACCAGACGCAGCAGCTCGTATTTTGAATAATACGCTGAATCCTAAACCAGACGCTGCAGGTCGTATTTTGAATAATACGCTGAATCCTGAACCAGACGCTGTAGGTCGTGTTTTGAAAAATACCCTGAAAAATGAACCAGACGCTGCAGCTCGTATTTTGAATAATACGCTGAATCCTGAACCAGACGCTGCAGCTCGTATTTTGAATAATACGCTGAATCCTGAACCATACGCTGCAGCTCGTATTTTGAATAATACGCTGAATCCTGAACCAGACGCTGCAGGTGGTGTTTTGAAAAATACCCTGAATAATGAACCAGACGCAGCAGCTCGTATTTTGAATAATACGCTGAATCCTAAACCAGACGCTGCAGGTCGTATTTTGAATAATACGCTGAATCCTGAACCAGACGCTGTAGGTCGTGTTTTGAAAAAATACCCTGAAAAATGAACCAGACGCTGCAGCTCGTATTTTGAATAATACGCTGAATCCTGAACCAGACGCTGCAGCTCGTATTTTGAATAATACGCTGAATCCTGAACCAGACGCTGCAGGTCGTGTTTTGAATAATACCCTGAATAATAAACCAGACGCTGTAGCTTGTATTTTGAATAATACGCTGAATCCTGAACCAGATGCTGCAGCTCGTATTTTGAATAATACGCTGAATCCTGAACCAGACGCTGCAGGTTGTATTTTGAATAATACGCTGAATCCTGAACCAGACGCTGCAGGTCGTGTTTTGAAAAATACCCTCAATAATGAACCAGACGCTGCAGCTCGTATTTTGAATAATACGCTGAATCCTGAACCAGACGCTGCAGGTCGTGTTTTGAATAATACCCTAAATAATAAACCAGACGCTGCAGCTTGTATTTTGAATAATACGCTGAATCCTGAACCAGATGCTGCAGCTCGTATTTTGAATAATACGCTGAATCCTGAACCAGACGCTGCAGGTCGTGTTTTGAATAATACCCTGAATAATGAACCAGACGCTGCAGATCGTATTTTGAATAATACGCTGAATCCTGAACCAGACGCTGCAGCACGTATTTTGAATAATACGCTGAATCCTGAACCAGACGCTGCAGCTCGTATTTTGAATAATACGCTGAATCCTGAACCAGACGCTGCAGCTCGTATTTTGAAAAATACGCTGAATCCTGAACCAGACGCTGCAGCACGTATTTTGAATAATACGCTGAATCCTGAACCAGACGCTGCAGCTCGTATTTTGAATAATACGCTGAATCCTGAACCAGACGCTGCAGGTCATATTTTGAATAATACCCTGAATAATAAACCAGACGCTGCAGCTTGTATTTTGAATAATACGCTGAATCCTGAACCAGATGCTGCAGCTCGTATTTTGAATAATACGCTGAATCCTGAACCAGACCCTGCAGGTCGTATTTTGAGTAATACGCTGAATCCTGAACCAGACGCTGCAGGTCGTGTTTTGAAAAATACCCTCAATTATGAACCAGACGCTGCAGCTCGTATTTTGAATAATACGCTGAATCCTGAACCAGACGCTGCAGGTCGTGTTTTGAATAATACCCTGAATAATAAACCAGACGCTGCAGCTTGTATTTTGAATAATACGCTGAATCCTGAACCAGATGCTGCAGGTCGTATTTTGAATAATACGCTGAATCCTGAACCAGACGCTGCAGCTCGTATTTTGAATAATACGCTGTATCCTGAACCAGACGTTGCAGCTCGTATTTTGAATAATACGCTGAATCCTGAACCAGATGCTGTAGGTCGTGTTTTGAGTAATACCCTGAATAATGAACCAGACGCTGCAGCTCGTATTTTGAATAATACGCTGAATCCTGAACCAGACGCTGCAGCTCCAATTTTGAATAATACCCTGAATAATGAACCAGACGCTGCAGGTCGTGTTTTGAAAAATACCCTGAATAATGAACCAGACGCTGCAGCTCGTATTTTGAATAATACGCTGAATCCTGAACCAGACGCTGCAGCTCGTATTTTGAATAATACGCTGAATCCTGAACCAGACGCTGCAGGTCGTGTTTTGAAAAATACCCTGAATAATGAACCAGACGCTGCAGCTCGTATTTTGAATAATACGCTGAATCCTGAACCAGACGCTGCAGCTCGTATTTTGAATAATACGCGGAATCCTGAACCAGACGCTGCAGCTCGTATTTTGAATAATACGCTGAATCCTGAACCAGACGCTGCAGCTCGTATTTTGAATAATACGCTGAATCCTGAACCAGACGCTGCAGGTCGTATTTTGAAAAATACCCTCAATAATGAATTAGACGCTGCAGCTCGTATTTAGAATAATACGCTGAATCCTGAACCAGACGCTGCAGGTCGTGTTTTGAATAATACCCTGAATAATAAACCAGACGCTGCAGCTCGTATTTTGAATAATACGCTGAATCCTGAACCAGACGCTGCAGCTCGTATTTTGAATAATACGCTGAATCCTGAACCAGACGCTGCAGCTCGTATTTTGAATAATACGCTGAATCCTGAACCAGACGCTGCAGGTCGTGTTTTGAAAAATACCCTGAATAATGAACCAGACGCTGCAGCTCGTATTTTGAATAATACGCTGAATCCTGAACCAGACGCTGCAGCTCGTATTTTGAATAATACCATGAATAATGAACCAGACGCTGCAGGTCGTGTTTTGAAAAATACCCTGAATAATGAACCAGACGCTGCAGCTCGTATTTTGAATAATACGCTGAATCCTGAACCAGACGCTGCAGCTCGTTTTTTGAATAATACGCTGAATCCTGAACCAGACGCTGCAGCTCGTATTTTGAATAATACGCTGAATCCTGAACCAGACGCTGCAGGTCGTATTTTGAATAATACGCTGAATCCTGAACCAGACGCTGCAGGTCGTGTTTTGAATAATACCCTGAATAATGAACCAGACGCTGCAGCTCGTATTTTGAATAATACGCTGAATCCTGAACCAGACGCTGCTGCTTGTATTTTGAATAATACGCTGAATCCTGAACCAGACGCTGCAGCTCGTATTTTGAATAATACGCTGAATCCTGAACCAGACGCTGCAGGTCATGTTTTGAAAAATACCCTGAATAATGAACCAGACGCTGCAGCTCGTATTTTGAATAATACGCTGAATCCTGAACCAGACGCTGCAGCTCGTATTTTGAATAATATCCTGAATACTGAACCATACGCTGAATCCTGAACCGTGAATAATGAACCGTGAACCAGATGCTAAATTAACGTTCATCGTGTATCGGATCTGACGGTGCCGACCAAAACCTTTCATCAGAAAAGGTTTGATGCCTAATATTATATCTTTGTTCGGGCCCTCAGAGGTTCAGCATCGGGGTGACTTGTAGATTGAAAATAGTTAAAATTGTCCCGATGGGAAATCCAAGATGGCCGCCATCTTGAAAATCTATTTTTCGCTTCTTCTTCTGAAACGAAAGGCCAACTGACTTGAAACTTGGTAGGAAGCATCGAGGTGACTAGATTAAAAATAACTAAAATCGTTCCGATGGGAAATCCGAGATGGCCGCCAAAGCCGCCGTCTTTAAAAATCTATTTTTCGCTTCTTCTTCTGAATCGAAAGGCCAGTTGACTCGAAACTTGGTAGAAGGCATCGGGGTGACTTGTAGATAAAGAAATTAGCTAAAATCGTTCCGATCAGAAACCAAGCTGGCCGCCATGGCCCTATATTGGAAATCTATTTTTCGCTTCTTCTCCTGAACTGAAAGGCCAATTGACTCGAAACTTGGTAGAAAGCATCAGGGTGACATGTAGATCAAAAATAGCTTATATCGGATATCGGACATCCAAAATAGCCGCCGTGGCCGCTATCTTAGAAATCTGTTTTGACCTTCTCCTGAATCGAAAGGCCAGTTACTCGAAACTTGGTAGGAAGTATCTAGGTAACTTGTAGATCGAAAATAGCTAAATTTGTTCTGGTCGGAAATCCAATATGGTCGCCACAGTAGCCATCTTGAAAAACTATTTTGAACTTCTTCTGAACAGAAAGGCCAATTGACTCGACCCTTGATAGGAAGTATCAGGGAGATTTGTAGATCAAAAATAGCTAAAATCATTCTGATCAAAATCCAAGATGGTCACCCTAGCAGCCATGTTGAAAATCTATTTTGAACTTTTTTTTTTATTCTGAAACAAGCGCGGAGGCACTTCTAATGAGTACCAACAACATATGTTTTCATGGAGAAATTAGAAAAAATATTACCTTAATTAATACCCCTCTTATTGATCTGGAGCTTTGAATAAGTACCAAAAAGAGGACTGAATTAAGAGTGAATATATTTTCTATAAATCGGTCTTTAGTCGTGATCAGTCGGTTTTACAAAACCGATCATCACGAAAACACGCCTATATAATTTTGATCCCCTTAAACCCCACTTTTACATAGTAAAACTGGGGTTTATAGGGGTATACATTTTTTTTCTTATTTTGCTAAAAACATAAATTGTGGGTCTTCGTTAGAAACGCCTCGCCGAGGCGGTTCTAACGAGTACCCACAATCTATGTTTTGAGCAGGAATATGAAAAAGTATCGGAATTTTTTATCTGATTTTTTTTTTCTTTTTTGGTTGTAAAATTTTAAATACATTTGAATAGACATGTTTTCGTAATAATGTAGGATCACTACATAGCAACCGAATAGAGAAATGATCTTACGCACTTGACAAAGATTACTTAATGAAAGTAATGATTTACGAGGGACAGACAAAAGGTCATGATAAAAGTCAATAAAAGTGAATCAGAACTCATCCAATTGTAGCTCGTATAATATAATGCAACAGCAATTTTGAATTGTTACATAGGGCAAGGTCATTTTGCCACGTGTTAACAGCAAAGCCCCAGATCCGCCTAGTCAACCACACAGCCTTTGATGTTTGTCGACATGCACAATACAGTAGTTAATGATTCTGTTATTGGACAGCAAAGGCCCTGACCAGACTGTGCAAATGTGCAGACTGATCCGTGTCTTCGTTGTCTGCAAATGCGCTAAAGCCTGTGTTCTCACGGCATGACCAAGTTATGCTTTATTCCTTTTTTACACTACCATATTCTGGCGCTAGAAAATGAAAAAAATGCCAATAAAGCAGCTGTTTTCGTAACCGTTAATACTGACATTTGAGCCGGGGCATTGCATTTTCTTCAAGATTGTGTATGCACCCAGCGAAGACTCGGACCAGCCTGCGCTCCCGTGCAGTCTGATCAGAGTACTTGCAGGTCATTCTGTGGAAAGTTAAGGATCCTAAACGTGTTCATGCGGACAGCGAAGACCCCAATAAGATTGCGCGGATGAAAAGAGATCTGATCTAAAAGGAAGGAATTTGCTCCCACGGGATGTAAATTCTTTCCTTTGTAGGGTAGATCGCTAATCAGAATGGGCTTGATCAGCAGGAAAGTAAACAGGAAATAATAAAAAAATGTCTCGCTTGTAAAAATGGCAGAAAATCTGCCAAGTGTATCCAGTACCCTTAACCCTTGCCTTGCTGAATGAATTAAGATGCCACGCCCACTTCTAATTTCCAACCAATCAGATTACTTGATCCGGGCTTTTGATAGAAATTCACATATTTAATGACAAACAGTGTAGATCCAGATCAGTTAGCTTCTTCAGAAGTCAACTGATCTGGATCTACACTGTTTGCTCAGACAGGGCATGTCATGTTCAGCAAGAGAAGGGTTAAAATCGGTTATTATAGAGAGGCAGCTGTTGCAAAACTGTGGTTGTTCAAGTGAAGTGTTGTTGCACTACCATTACACGAGATTAGTTGACAGAAGTTTCATCACGTCGTGACGTCGCCGTTTAAATCAATGCATTTCTAGATTTCTACAACAATTATTGTCGCAAAACTCCGACAGTTGCTGCCATAAAAATTTCACCAACTAAAAGACAAATGCTTTTTATTTCGCAATAAATAATATTTACATTAAATAAGAATTTTTGCTTGTTTCTTTTACTAACTATTTCAACATACATGGAAATTAGAAAGTCGAATTTTCGGGAACTTATCGTTGACGTCAATGGGAATCATGATTGTTAAAAGTTCAGCTTCAAACGCGTGTTATTGCAAAACAAAACCTAGAATTTTTCTTAACATTTTATTAATTTTACTGTATATGTATATTAATTTACTTACCATCCCTGCGCGTTTTGAAGAAGTATCTTCAATAACTGTGCGAAAAGAAATTAAAAAAAAAAAAAAAAAAAAAATCTGGAAAGGCATCGATTTAAACAGCGACGTCACAATGTGATGAATAATTTTGTATTTACTTTTTGCACTTACATTTTAAACTAATTTATTCCTAATTTAATCCTATTCTTGCTAAGGGATGGAGCAACAAAACATTCTTGTTAAATTCATGATGCATCGGAATTCCCTAATGACACGAAATTCATGAAAAGCGCTCTGGGAACACATTTCCCCACGATTGGGCTCAGACTATTGAACATTGTTGTTCACGTTACGGTAATTAGAATCTCTAGAATCTCCCTATGTAAGTTGCATTGTTTTGAGTATCGTAATTATATGCATCTGCAATATTTTCCGCTGTATACATATTTTCTGGTTACTTATTTGGGCAAATAGCTGTTGAGGACTCGTCCGTATTTTGTTGCAATTTTAAGATGGAGTTCTGTTCCTCGACGGGTAAGATCTCATTTAGGCCTTGTCAAGCAAAAAAGTGTCTCCGAACATGCACAAAATGCGCAGCAGATTCAGATCGCCCTGCGCATGCGTAAAGTATCATTCGGGCCTTTGCTCTCCATGCATGAAATATGCAATGATTCTGTTAGTGGACAGTTAATATCCTGATTAGACTGCACATGATCTGGGCCTTCACTGTCCCCATATGACACGAAGACGCGTTTTCGCGTGGCGCAGCCCAAAATTTTAATCCAAAAAAATCTGGGCCCAGTTGTTCAAAACTAACGACGTCGTTATTTAACGTATCGTTAAAACTTTGACCGTTAAATATGGCATATATGCTAATATTTTTTGCTGAAAAAATGTGAGTAGCTTTTGTAAAAGCTACTCACATTTTTTTTTCAGCAAAAATACGTGTGAATTTGATATTGTACTTACTAGAACTGTTAATATTTTGACCACTAACGAGCTCGTTAAGATAACGACGCTTTGAACAACTGGGCCCAGAGCTTTTCAATGCAATGCAACAAAATTGCTGTATCCTTATCGAAGATGAAAAAATGAGACAAATAAAAAGCAAACACCCTATAATCAAAAGTAAAAGACAACCATCAAGATTAAGGAAATTATTAACTTGTGCAAAATATCGAAACGTCAGTGAGCAAACAAAAATAGCTGATGCGGCCGACCTGCTGCGGAACATGTAACAACATAGAGGTTGGCCAGGAATTTGTTTTCTAGATGCGGTAAAACATTTAAGTTCACAACAAATATGACATTCGGGGTCAAAAGTGTTACCTGTACGATGCCATGGTGTGGATGTTGAGAAGAGTTACATAGGAGAAACAAGTGACACACTTCGTCATCGCTACTCTGTACACAGACACCAAATCGTATACAGCACATTACGAAAACACGTCTATTCAAATATATATGAGGGCGTGTCAATAAATAACCAGCCTATACAATTTCCTATGGACCGAGACGGTCACGATTTTCATGCTTTGTTTCAATATATATTTTGTACATGGGTACAAAATTGCACACGTATCGAGTCATTCTTTAATAAGATATTGAATGTCAAACATGGCCAGTGATGCAAACGCATGCTTTTCATCTAAAGTTGAGTACCGTGCTGTAATTCGGTACTTGTATTTAAAAGGTAAAACAGGCAAGGAAATACACGGCGAGTAAGCCGATGTTTATGGGTCTTCTGCACTATCTTATGCTCAGGTTAAATTCTGGGTAGGGGAATTCAAACGCGGTAGAACGTCTTTAGAAGATGAAGCCAGGTCTGAACTTCCACTGGATGCCACCGACGAAGAAATGTGTAAGAAAGTTCGGGATCTGGTATACTCTGATAGGCGAATTCAGGTGGAAGAAATAGCGCAGGCATTAGGCATTTCACATGGTAGCGTTCCAACAATCTTACATGATCGTTTAGGTATGCGTAAGCTAACAGCCCGTTGGGTCCCCAAATCCCTTAGCGATGAGCAAATGACAACCAGAGTATCAGTATATGCAGCGCCTTGTTGAAGCGTTTTAGGTCAAAAGATGATTTTCTTTTGCGTCTGGTGACTGTAGATGAGACTTGGGTTCATTATTATCAGCCAGAGAATAAAGCTCAGAGACGTCAGTGGGTAGGGCCTGGGTCCCCGAGGCCAAAGAAGTTCAAGACGCAACCATCTGCTGGCAAGGTGATGGCCACAGTATTTTGGGACGCAAAAGGCATTATTATGTTGGTCCTTTTACCCAAGAGAAGTACAATAACTGGAGTGTACTATGCAAACTTGTTAGACCAGCTGAGAACCGCCATCCATGAAAAACGCCGAGGTAAACTCTCTAAAGGTGTTTTGCTGCAACAGGACAACGCGAGAGTCCACACTTGCAAAGTTGCAATGGATGCTGTAGAGCGAAACGGGTATGAATTAATACCACATCCTGCCTATTCACCTGACCTAGCTCCTAGCGACTTCTTCCTATTCCCAAACTTGAAAAAGGATATCCGTGGACTTCATTTCCGGTCTGATGAAGAAGTCGTGATGTCACTTGAGGAGTGGGTCAATGGAAAGGACCCTGACTTTTTCAGTTCTGGGCTGATGGCACTTGAACACCGCTGGTCTAAGTGCATCACACTAGAGGGCAATTACATCGAAAAAGAAGAGGTGGATCCCAACCGGAAATAAGTTAGGATGGTTACTTATTGAGTCACCCTCGTAGAAAATTTCACCTCCAAAAACTGAAACTTTCAGATAAAAAAAAAATATATAAAATCTGATATTTTTCATCATAATAATATGTACCAACCCCAGTTTTACTATATAAAAGTTCGGTTTAAGCGGGTCAAAATTATATAGGTATGTTTTCGTGATGAATAGAAGAAAGTTGCTGGATGTGCAGGAGAAATTACGGTATTTCCATTGTATAAACTGAGAATTGAGAATTCTGTAATACATAAATTAAAAAATTCACAATTTATAGAAAGATTTTACATTTAAAGAAGATTTTACATTTTATAGAATATAGATTAAAGTAACCACATTTTATAGGAGATTTTACAGTATTTCCATTGTATAAACTGAGAACAGAGAATTCTGTAATACATAAATTGAAATAATCACATTTTATAGTAAGGCTTTACCACTATCTTGATTAATTCAACAGACGACAATTTGATGACAATTTTCATATTTTATCCTAGAAAACAAGATTTGATTTCATGCGAATTGTCTTCTAGGAGACAATTTGTATGAAATGGCAGAACTTGCTGACTGGCAAAACGAAAAATATTTCAACATGTCTGCTGAAAATTTACCCTAAGCGTTAAACAAAACGATTTAATAATAATCAGTTGTTGTTTTTCCATTGACGCCGGGCTCGAGCCCGGCGTATCTATTTGAGGTTGTTTTTGTAGCTATGGATGGCGACATGTAATTATGTATGCGGGCTAGAAAACAGATGATCGTAGTTGATTTTCTTTTTACATAGCCCTGATAACGTCTATAATGTTTTTATCGTTGAGTATTGCGATAATTTATATAATTACAACCTTTCATAAATTATAACATTTTTTCACTATACTACGATCTATAGGGAGCTAAGTAATGCATGACAGATTAATTTCCCGGCGTATTGATGCTTTGCATCAATGTTTTCTTGTGTATTATCACTATACTTGTAACGTCATTGCTACGACGTTAACGCTACTTATTTTCATTTTCTGATGATCTAATATCATAGTAAACGCGTTGAAATTAAACGATGTAAGAGAAGGCTATACCATATTTAGTCTGCTTGTCTGTCTGTCTGTCTTGCTGTTTGTAGTACGTTTTAGAATCACTTTAAGTATGCATTGTATTAACATACCCTGTTTTTCTGATGGATCAAATTCAGAGAGAGAGAGAGAGAGAGAGAGAGAGAGAGAGAGAGAGAGAGAGAGATCCAAGAAAAAGGCAAATCAATAAAGGATGTTCCTTTATATAGTTCTACGGTTTCATTAATCAACTCGCTTACAGTAGTCATTAAATGCTTGGGTGGCTTTAAAAGGCTGTCAGTTGACATTACGAGTAATGCCACTCAATATTGGAAATCCTTGCTGACAATAATCAACTTCCTGGCTATAAATATTGTCAATTGCAGTACCACTGGAGGAAAAACGAACCTTTTCTTCCTGCGAACAGCAAATTCAGACCATCCACACAGAAAAGCCTAGGAATTGTTCGTTACTTAAAACTTGGCTGTAGTAAAAAAAAACAAAAAAAAAAAAAAGAAAAAGAAAAAACGCGGCTCATTGAATCAGTCTTCGCTGTCCGCTTGATGCATCTGCATAGCATGGGGAGTCTATAGACATTACGAAAACACGCCTATTCAAATATATTGAAAACTGCACCACCAAAACTGAAACTTTTCAGTCAAATATTCTGATATTTTTACATATTTCAGCTCAAAACATAGATTGTTGATACTCATTAGAACCGCCTCGCCGAGGCGGTTCTAACGAGTACCCACAATCTATGTTTTTGAGCAGAAATAAGAAAAATAATGTATACCCCTGTAAACCCCAGTTTTACTGCATAAAAGTGGGATTTAAAGGGGTCAAAACTATATAGGCTTGTTTTCGTGATGAGCGAGCTGCGAAGACCTTCCTGAGTACCATATTTTTCAGAATTATTCGGACAGTCCTTAGCAAACAGTGTAGACCCAGGTCAGACGCCGCAGACCGCGGCGTCTGACCTGGGTCGACACGGTTTGCCACTCATCCAGTAGTTTTAGACACATCAACCGTTAGTGGAAGGGAAGCGGACGTACGGCTGTCCGCTTTGTTTTCTGTTTTATTCCATTGTTCTGATGCTAGCATTAGTGTCTGGCAATGTGATCACCTCGTTGGGGAAGAGGGCGCTGGTTTGTATTAAACGTGGGTCATAGTTCGTTTCATGTGTCATATGTTCTTGTCCTGATGCTAGCATTTCTGTGTGTCACTGTGACCATATCGTTTGGAAAGACGTGTGTCATAGTTTGTTCTATGCTTGCATTGCTGTGTGTCAATGTGGTCATATCGTTGGTCGTTTTGTGAAATTTTAGTTTAGTTTAACGTATTTTTTGCAAATTCTACAATGCATTTGTGTTGGGCGACAAGTTTGACGAAGATTGTCACATCACGAAAACATACCTATATTATTTTGACCCCCTTAAAGCTCACTTTTATATAGTAAAACTCGGGTTTACAGGGGTATACATTATTTTTTCTTATTTCTGCTCAAAAGCATAGATTGTGGGTACTCGTTAGAACCGCCTCGGCGAGGCGGTTCTAACGAGTACCCACAATCTTTGTTTTGAGAAGAAATATGAAAAATATCAAAATGTTTTATCTGAAAATTTTCATTTTTTGATGGTAAAATTTTCAGTATATTTGAATAGGCATGTTTTCGTTAGGGTTGAATTTTAATCAGAGCTGCAAATGAAAAGCGTCTAAAAGGATTAAACGAACAGAAAACCCACATCAACACCGCTTTTTGCGTGAATCGGTTTAATACCAAGCGCGCTGGGCAAACATTTAGAAAACGGCATTTTGAAATGTTTTTACTATTTTACCAGAAAATACGCTTTGACATTTCATGGCAAAGCTTGTATGCCGGGGTAAAAAGTTATCAATATGCCGTCTGCTTAATTTGCTTAAAGAGTAGTTAAGGTTAATTTACTGAAATGTCGTGTCGCAGTCGTTTACTGTGCTCTGTGAGAATCCAATTTACTTAATCTTTACCATTCTCTGGGCATATTCAGCAGACAACAAATTGATAATATTTTTTTCGTATTTGTCCCCGGACAATAGGATTTGACATTTCCTGCAAAATGTCTTATTTGGAGACAATATGCATGAAATGTCAAATCCCTATTTTCTGAGAAAACTAAGGAAATATTTTAAAATTTCGTCTGCTGAAATTTTTACCCAGAGTGCTAAACGTTAAATAGAATAGTACGACGGTTGTGCAATAGCATTTCTTGATAGGTATCAGAAGTTCATTTCTTTGGCATATTATTTCAGTGAAATAAGATCTTAATTGTCTTCTCCACTGGACCACACATAAAGCTTTGGAAATTATACGGGACACAGACCTAATTGCAATATAGAGGTGTCTTAATTAATCAATAACTCCGACATCTCATCTTAATATACATTTCAAGCGATTTGATTGGTTGTAGGAAAATGTTTTACACTTCAATAAAGTCCAGGGCAGGAATCCGTCGGATCTATTTTCCTAATGCCGTCTCAAAAGAATGACGTTTTTGGTAACATTTATAACATTTTCATGACAAAGTTGGAATTACAAGGAATGAATAATTACTTTTTCGGATTTTATCGATGTGTAAACTCCGGTGAATTACTCTTAAGCTTAATATATAGCCTTCGGGCTATATTTAGATTGTGCGTGATTCGCCGGAGTCAACACATCGATAAAATCCGCGAAAATAATTCATTCCTAAAGTAAATAAGGATCGTGACATGAGAAAACGTACCTTCTGATGTGCGCCCAACAAAGACCAGGGATTGGAAACTTCGAGCCCCGAGATAAAAAACTTTTTTCATGCTCAAAAAATTTCACTTGGTCTTAAAAATAGAAATACCAAGAAATTAAAACATTTTTCACATCAACTCAGCTAAGCTTGCTCAGCTGAGTTGAGCATGAAAGAAGTTTGAAAATTTTGTCAGCATTCTAAGATTTATGAACAAAACAAATTTCATGCTCAGCTGATTTGAGCATGAAAAAAGTTTTATAACCTCGGGCCTGGATTAATCCTGATTTCAGGATTGCGAACTTTCATTTCAAGCATGAAATTTCACTTTTACCTATGTTCATCATTTAATGTTAAAAAGTAGTTATTTGGGTTCATATATGCCTGAAATAACTTTATAAAATAATTATTGAACTAATTATCAGTTGCATAGCTCCAGATAAGAGAGGATATCCACATGATAATTTTCTTATGTCTCAATAAAAAGTATGCTGTGAGTACCCACAACATATGTTTATAGAGAAATCAGAAAAATAGAAGTAGATTCTGGATGAAAAAAAGACAACTTATCTGGAGCTATTAATTATTTTATTGTAACTTCTTAGTCCTACCTGGGGAAACTATTTCAATTTTAGGGCTTAATTTATATTTAGATTTCAGGATTGATTATTAGCGACTGTCCCCACCCCTGAAAGATTCAAACCAAATCACCATCTCATCCGCACAACATTACGAAAACACGCCTATTCAAATATATGGAAAATTTCACCGCCAAAAAAAACTGAAAATTTTCAGATAAAAAACTCTGATATTTTTTCATATTTCTGCTCAAAACATAGATTGTGGGTACTCGTTAGAACCGCCTCGCCGAGGCGGTTCTAACGAGTACACACAATCTATGTTTTATGCAGTAATAAGAAAAATAATGTATACCCCTGTAAACCCCAGTTTTACTATATAAAAGTGGGGTTTAAGGGAGTCAAAATTATATAGGTATGTTTTCGTGATGCTGATCACAGTCTTCGTTGTCCGCATGAAGAATTTTGTATCCTTGGCTATCCAAAATGCGCTCTGTGATGATTTTGATCAGAATGTGCGCATGCGCAGGCTGATCTGAATATTTGCTGGGCGCATATGCCCGAAGGTACGTTTTTTGTTTTTGACATCATAAGCTTCCTAAACATTTTATCTATTAGAATTTCATAAAACAATAGTATTCTGTTGTGCAAACCGTTGATTTTTCAAGAATGAAGGTTTACCTAAAAGAACGACATTTTATGTACCAAGCTTGATTCCCGGCTTTTACCTCATATTTTCTTTTCGTTAAAACTGCCGGAATGCTCATCTGGTTTGATTCTAAGATTATATTCAGCTCTGTATGAATTAAAAATAACAGTAAAATTTCAATGGGTCGAACACAGATGGCTCATTTACTGTGGCTGATTCGAACTCGTTTTTCAGCCCCAATGAAATTGTTTTCTGATAGCTCAAGAAAACAAACATTAAACATAGTAGCAAGCCCTCAATGTAATTGTGGCTCTGCAAGCGAAGACATCCAACACTACTTATTTGCTTGTCTACGGTATAATGATCAAAGAAACAACCTAACAGCCTCTGTCAACTTTTTACCGAATTTAACATATTAACACATGGAAATTCTGAACTTGACACTGATTCAAATGTTAAGAAAAATGATGTAGTGCTGAAATACATTAACGATACCCATTAATTTATAAAACCAATGGGCTTCGAAGTCAGACCCTGCGTGGGATGCGGTGTGCTGTCGCATATTGGAGGAACTTGCAAGACTCTTATAATATTGATTTAACATGTTTTATATAATCACTGTTGTACCATTATCATTTAATAGGGAGAGGACTACCTGATGTTGATACAACTTTTGTCTCATCCCTTTGTGTGTTTTATTACAATAAAATATGTTTAATCTGAAGCAAACATTTAGGAATATTTGAGAGAAATTTCATTTTATCATGAAACTGTATGTTGTGTGTACTCATTATACTCAGCAAACCATTATTTTGTAGACAATCGAAAACACATCCCTAAATTATTCCCGTTTGCCTCCTGATCTGACGTTATGATTGACCCTCAGTGGCTTGAATTACCCATGTCTGGAACAAATTTCCATGATACCAAAGATGTTTGAGCCAATGAAGTTCGATTGTAGTCAACATTTAGCAAACCACTATGACTCTTCTGGCCAGATTTAGCAGATGAGGCCGAAATGATACCAGTCAGGCATGACATCGCATCACGAAAACACGCCTATATAATTTTGACCCCCTTTAACCCCACTTTTACACAGTAAAACTGGGGTTTACAGGGGTATACATTACTTTTCTTTTTTTTGTTAAAAAAATAGATTGTTGATACTCGTTAGAACCGCCTTGTCGAGGCAGTTCTAACGAGTACCCACAATCTGTGTTTTGAGCAGAAATATGCAAAATATCAGAGTTTTTTTTATCTGAAAATTTTCAGTTTTTTGGAGGTGAAATTTTCTAAATAT
The DNA here is from genome assembly GCA_964016985.1 of Anodontia alba. Classification (NCBI taxonomy): domain Eukaryota; kingdom Metazoa; phylum Mollusca; class Bivalvia; order Lucinida; family Lucinidae; genus Anodontia; species Anodontia alba. The sequence continues at coordinate 117,312,012 of OZ024822.1, read as the reverse complement.
TTGAATAGGCGTGTTTTCGTAATGGGAAAGACGTATGCACGAATATGTCTGTAGCATCCAGAATGGATTTTGCTTTGGTACATAGATGTTACATTTTTAATAAAATGGGGGAAAATAAACAAAGTCGGGTCAACATAATATACGTTATCTTAATTGTAGTTCGTATCATTCATGATTTTTTATGGCTTACATTGAATATTAATCTCTGAATCAATTCAAGATTTGTGCGCCAGTACATCAGTATTTAAGCCAGTTAAATACAGTCGAACCTCGTTATCTCGAACTCGCTTATTTCGAATTACCGCTTATCTCGAAGTGAAAATCTGGTCCCTGTTTTAACATGAAAATATGACGACAGGTAACAAAATAATGTGGAAAAGAAGAGAAATTGCTCCTAAGGAGCAATTTCTCCTCTTTTCCACATTTTTTATATATATATTTCTAATTTCAGGAGTCAAATTACATATTCATTTGTTAAATGTGGTTGTTCAATTTATTGTTTTCCTCACTCTCTCAACTCTGATATGTCGAGGTACGGATATCTCGAAGTATTTCAGTGAGTGCCTTGGAATTCGAGATAACGAGAGTCGACTGTAGTAAATAAAGTTTAGAATGGATACACTTTCAGAGGGAGCAAATTCTTTCCTTTTAGAGTAGACCCCTATTCAGAAGAGGCATGGTGTGCAGGAAAGCAAATAGGACAGGAAGTCACAAACATTATCTCCCTTGGCGGGTATTCTGCCAGATACATGTATCTTTAGTCCCTTTAAACAACTGTTTAGATCGCTATAAGTTTGAATTAAACAGATCAGAGGCTATAAGCGTTCTTTCGAAGAGGAATTTAAATAAAAACAAAAAAAAAAAAAAAAACTACATATATTCAAGTATTAGCTTCTTCAAAAAGTAAGCGGATCGTTTAGCTTCAACAATTGCACGTACGCTTATGACGCTTATATCGCACATGATGGCATCATGAAAACATGCCTATAAAATTTTGATCCCCTTAAACCCCACCTTTATATAGTAAAACTGGGGTTTACAGGGGTATACATTATTTTTCTTATTTCTGCTCAAAAACATAGAATATGGGTACTCGTTAGAACCGCCTCGGAGAGGGGAAGCGGTTCTAACGAGTACCCACAATCTATATTTTGAGCAGAAATACGAAAAATATCAGAGTTTTTTCTCTGAAACTTTTCAGTTTTTGGAGGTGAAACTTACTGAATAGGCGTGTTTTCGTAATGGCATATGTATCAAGATTCATTGAACTAACCTAAATGACTACAGTTACTTTCTGAGTTTTGGTTCACTCCGAACTGTCAAATTTACCTCTGATGTGTACACAAATAATATATGCCACACACTTTGTTTCTTGACAGTTACTATTATCCTGCGAGTTTTTCAACATTTTGACTATAGCATGCCACTAGATAGGGAATTCCGGGCTAGTTTTAGCTGATTCGACAATGGAATGCTTTCATTTTAATGCCAGTAAAGATACTCTTCGGAGAGGTTTATTTCAGACTTAAAGGGTGTTTGAACTGCTTTTTTGTATTATCATTTATTATAGAGCGTTCTGAAGCTAATATAGACATAGATCAGGCGCCGCGTTTTGCGGCGTCTGATCTGGGTCTATACTGTTTGCAACTGTCGTATTGGGTGCTTGGCATAAATGGGTTAAAAGTTTACCCGAAAGAGGCCATAACTGAATAATGAAACATTCTATTCTATTCCTTATCATATGCGCGACTACTATGTCAACAGTCTTGGTAGTTACTGACGCTTAACCTGGGTTCGGTATTTGATATGTGATTAGCATAACTCCTATAAAAGCGGCTCGCCGAGGCGACCCGCAATGAATAATAACCGTCCCAATTTTAGAACACCTTTCCTTTTGTAACTTGATCGGCGGTGCTAATCGCCAAAAATAGAAACCGAAATTAATCTCCTACCCAGCCCACCTCGACCGACCGACCGACCGACCTGCGGAATACAGTCACCTACACGGTCGCATACCCGCCGAGAAATAACAAAACAAAATTAATTCAGTTTAAAAAAAAAAAAAAAAAAAGAACCATAAAAAAACCGCCAAAACAACAACAACAATAACAAACAAACAACAACAAACAAACAAAAACAAAACAAAAACAAACATTTCTGAAACTTTGCCTAGTAATGTGTGCGGAGAACAGCGGGTTTATATAACATAGACCTGTTAAAGGTTTGCCGTCTGAGAGTATCTATATAATGTTTTAACCCTTTCACCCCCGAGTTTCTGAAGTGGACTCTTCCATCTTAGAATTTGGGTTACAAATATGGATATTAGTCATAAATCCAGACTAAAATAGCAAACAGTGTGGATCCAGATGAGACGGCTCATTATGAGCCGTCTTATCTGGATCTCCACTGTTTGCAAAATAATCCGTCTCGGTCTACAGGGTCGAACGGGTTAAAAGGTCCGATTTTCATAATTTTCCACCAAAAGCCATCACGAAAACACGCCTGTATAATTTTGACCCCTAAAACCCAACTTTTATATAGTAAAACTGGGCTTTACAGGGGTGTACATTATTTTTCTTATTTTGCTAGAACATAGATTGTGGGTACAATCGAGGCGGTTCTAACGAGTACCCACAATGTATGTGTTGAGCAAAAATATGAAAAATTATCAGATTTTTTTTATCTGAACATTTTCCTTTCTCGATTGTAAAATTTTCAGTAAATTTGAATAGGCGTGTTTTCGTAATGTTTGTTTAGGTTTCGGTCTATTCAAGGACAAGGGTGCCTTTTGCTTTATAGCAATTAAGATGGATCCATGATTGAGCAGCATGTGACTACCATCCAAAGTCTTGACCAACCAGTTGATAAAATTCCTCATTGTATGGTTTGAAAAATTGTTTTAATTTATCTATTGATTCCATATCCACATGTGAATGCTGACGACCTTTTGAGCTATTAAAACACTTCGTCTCTGGCCTACCCTCGTGCTTTTTAAGACAAGGAAATCCTTTAGTTTCATTGAAATAGAAGTGTTCATCAGATATCACACGCTTGAGGTTTAGAAAATCTGTAACTTTTAGAACTTCTTGAGCAGGGTTTGATATCAGGTTCTCACCACTCACAAAATGCATTTGGGTTTTTGAAAAGTATTTCAACCAGTGGTGTATGTGTCTTATATAAATTCCTGTCTTAATAGCAGACCAGTTCTTGTGAACGCCACCTGATCCATTCTTGTGAAATGCTTTTTCTGTAAACGTTTCGGTAGTTGTTGGACCTTTACTTGAGCCTTGCGTAAAATCCGAGATTGCCCGAGTGACAGGGTCCCTTACAACAATGACAAGTTTAATATCTTTTGACATATTAGCAATGCGAGCAGGTGCTTCTTGTGTAACAAAATATCTTGGCGTCTTTTCCATTGTAATCTGACCTTCGATGGCTGGCGGCATCTTCTGCCTGGAAAACACAAAGTAAAGGTATCATGTTTTATTATCCATAAACAATTTAAGCCGCGGATTTTAATAATGAACACATTTGTGTATAATAAAACACGGCATTTGCATGAATTCAAACTACCGACAGTAGAACGCAACGTCTGCCGCCAGCTTTTCTTTTTTTTTTTTAAATCGATTTAAGCTCTAGTTACACAATGTAAAATGCAACACCGCTTCTCAGTCTTTGCCCCTTTTGGTCCTTTAACCCTAGTCATGCTGAATAAAAAAAAAAGATGCCACACCCACTTCCAATTTTCAGCCAATCAGATCACTTGATCCAGGTTGTTGATACAAATTCAAATACTTAATGGCAAACAGTGCAGATCCAAATCAGTTGGCTTCTAAAGAAGCCAACTGATCTGGATCTACACTGTTTGTTAAGACAGGGTATATTCGGGTTCAGCAGGACTAGGATTAAATGATTCTGGGAATGCATTGTAATAAATATCGCCGACAATCTGAATTAATGTCCCAATATAATGTTAGTTTGAAAACATATCTGTTAGAACCTGAATTTTATGGCGACTTAGTTTATACATTCAGTAAGATTGTTGGCAAAACTGATTTTTCGGAACAATCTAAAGAGAAAGTCACTCGTTGCAACATGGATATTTTGCGGCAAACTGCATGCATGGTTGTTAACCCAATTAAGGTTGATAAAATTTTGTTTTCTTTTGTAATTGCACGACGGTTCCGTCCTCAGGTCGTTTCAGAAATGCCTGTGGCCTTACTGACCGTTCCAAGGAGGTTTCTCTGAATCTGAACATTGCATTTCTTCTTTGTTCGTGCGTGGGTGGTTACATGTGTGACGTTTGTTTTGACATTATTTGTTCCTCATCTCTCCTTCATTTGATGCATCGCAAGGGCTGTGCTGCATGATTGTGACATTTCCTGGGCATCTTCTCTTATATCTTTATATTGTCATAATTACGTGTAAAAATACAAACCCTAAATATTTGCAATAATAATGTATATGTATGTTTATGTATAAAGCTTCTTTTAGACATGTATGAAGTATGCGAGTATGATTGAAGTTTGCTTCAAGATTTTGATTAATATTTCGAAATGATCAGAACTTCATTAAATATTCATACGGCAGCACATTGACAAGGGTTTTGAAATCTTTAAACGTCATTAAGGTTTTTACTTTTTATTCGATATTGATCTAGTATGCATCAAAATGCATACTTGTCAAGATCTTTTATCTCAGATACTTTCTTCGGCAACGCTGCCTTTCCTTTCAAGTCCTGGTGATCAATACTCATAAGTGATTAAATATTTTAGCAATATGGCTCACTAAATAAATAAATGTGTCCAGCGCATTGACATAGCCAGAATGGAATCATTTTTACGCACATCCAGAAAGCGTCTAGAAAATTCTCACTAGTATCACTTCCGAAGATATAGGAGCTGATCTTAAAGGAAAGAATTTGCTCCCAGAGGGAGCAACTTCTTTCCTTTAAGAGCAGCCTCTGCGATTAAGAAGGAAAATGTTTTATTTTAGATGATCTCTTTATATTAAAAATGTTTAAATTTTATGCATATGTATAATGTGTGTAATGAGCGCTACGCATATGTAGTGTGTAATGGTTCCAAGGACTACGACAATGACACTGAATATCAAATTTAATGAGTTCTGGCCCCGCGGCTATCAAACTTTTTTCATGCTCGACTCAGCTGAGCATGAAATTTTCTCTGCTAATAAATATGAAAATGCCAACAATAGTTGGCATTTTCATATTTGTTAGCACAGAATTTTTCATTCTCAGCTATGTTTAGCAAGAAAGAATTTGCAGTTGTTAGTAATTTTAGATTTATTAGCAGGACAATTTTCATGCTCAGCTGAGTTGAGCATGAAAAAAGTTTTATAACCTCGCGACCTGGACGGTAAAACACGAGAAAGCTACCATAGCTCCTTAAATTCAAACCTGCGCAATGACTAGGGAAGACATACCACTTAGCAAATGCCTGTGTGAGTGTTTTATCGGACTGTAGATAGGGTCGTAGCTGTGACCTTAAATTGATATATGAGCCGCGCTATGAGAAAATAGTTTTTTGAGTGGGGGTGGGCTGGGGTGGGGTTTTGGTATATGCAAACAGTTAGTAACCGGATCATCTTGGCCGCATCCTCTGTTCACTGCGGTGCACGTTTAACTCCGGAGTAGAGTCTGAGAGTAGAGTTAAGCGCCGTACTCTTGCGTAAGGCAAAGAATAGATGCGTAGCCCAGCCTACCCCCACAGTCCGATTATTGCACAAGCACAGACGGCTATAGCAATATAATGTTTTTGCAGTCTGGTCATTGCTGTTGGGTTGGAGTTGGAGTTTTACGTCCCGATCAACATAATTAAGGTCATGTCGAGCCGGTCACTTAATCTACTCTAACTTTTCCCGGGCAAGCTTAGTTCTCTAAGCGGTTAACCGGTACTTGATTTACGCCAATACCTGACGACTGCCTTTCTTGAACCAGCGGAAGTGGGGAAATGACCATAGAAATGATCTCATGATCTTTGCTTTTAACATACGTTATTTTGTAGGGTTTGCTGCGCTCGACTCATACATCTTTTAGCCGTGTCATGTGATAAGGTCCCTTTGGGGCATAATCAAACAGTAAAGATCCAGATCAACCGGCAGAGCCAAACCGTCAGATAAGGGCCTCTGGTATACATTGGTACAGTAGCAACTTCTCAGCTAGCATTCTACTTAAATCTGTATCGGACCGTTATCGGCCCGACAGGAATCCTGTCGGGCCAATAACGGCCCAGTATAGATTTAAATAACATTTTAGCATGGTAGTCTGTAAAAAGAAAGCTAATGTTTTGATCAGCTTGCGTATCTGAACCTTCCCTGCCCGCATATGCCCTGACTGTACATTTTCTTAAGGTAGGACCCATTTATATTAATTTATAATTCCGAGCAATCAGACCGCGATAAATAAATAACCAGAGTATATTGATGAAAGAGAGGTTATATAAATACACTCATCATTTTGAGTTTCTTACGCGTACATGCATCATAAGACATTGGATCCGAGCATAGCATTTTCTACAATATTACATGTGCGCCCATCTGCGCAGTCTAATCAGTATCTACAGGGCACTCTGTTCGTAGCCAAGAATCCGAAGCGTCTTCTGGCGGATAGCGAACATTCTGTTCAGCCTACGCAAGCTGGTCTTAGCATTACCAAAACAAGCCTATTCAAATATGCTGAAAATTTTACCACCAAAAAAAAAAAAAAAAATGAAATTTTCAGATAAAAACTCTGATATTTTCATATTTCTACTTAAAATATAGATTGTGGGTACTCGTTAGAACCGCCTCGGTGAGGCGAGTCTGAGGAGTTACCACAATCTATGTTTTTGAGCAGAAATAAGAAAAATAATGTTTACCCATGTAAACCCCAGTTCTACTATATAAAAGTGGGGTTTAAGGGGTCAACATTATATAGGCATGTTTTCGTGATGGTCTTTGCTAGGCGCACGTAATGCTGTTACCTGTATAGATACTCATGATGAGCCCACATAAATAATAATCTAAAAGGCTGCCTTTGGAAACAAAGAGCACACAAAAGAACGGAAATCGGAGACTCGGTTTTATTAAGTCTCTTCATGTGCTGCTACGTAGTTAGCGAAGCTGCATAAGCCCCCTATCTCCGGCGTAAGTGGTATTCGATTTTTGAAGTAACCAAAATAGTCAATGACCCCAAAGGAAATAAAAAAAAAAAAAAAAAAAAAAAAAAGATACAATCTGCAATAATGGTGGAGTACGTGGAGACGTTTTACAACCGCCACACGGCATTTAAAACCAGCTGCAGTGAAGTCAAATAAAAATCTAAAAGGTTGCCTTCGGAAACAAAGACCACACAAAAGAATCCTATATAAAACACGTTCCTTCGCTGTATTACCAGTATTTTATTCATTCCTATCTATGAAGACCAATAAACGCAATGAAAAAGCGTGTTATTCTACATAGTTTGTATATTTATTATCATCGTACTATAGATATTCAAAGTTTTACTGAGCAAACGGCATACGCTCCGTCAGACCGCATTATACTGTGTCTCGTTCTTGTCATATTCGGATTGCAAATTGCTGGCACGAGTTACCATAAACCCATGCACAATCCCAACAAACTACTACAAAATACCACTTTCAGGAGTTATAATTATAAAAAAGCAAGTGAATACCGTATTTATAAATAATCGGGAAAATAGTTCGATAAAAGAAAATCTTGACGGAATATTCTTTCACCGATCAAGTTTCCTTGAGATGGAGCTGAAATTATCATAAAATGTTGAAATTAAAAAAAATAATAATAAAAATAAATAAAAAATAAAATAAATTAAATAAATAAAATAAAATAAAAATATCCAAAGTAACATTGCTGAACTGGACTGCCTTTGCTTTTGTTGTATCTAGACTTTTACTGTGATATAAAAACAATCTTAGTTCTAAATAACTTCTGATAGATGAATCATGTGTCAAGGTGTGGTGATCGCGCAACAGAAATTGCAATGTCGTGATTATTTTTTGCAAACTTAAAAGAAAGATAAAAAAAACAACAACAATAACTTTTAACATGATAGCTTAGATGACAACAAAAGCATTCACAGTACCAGGGATAATCAGCAAGGAGAAGTTAGTTTGCTTTTCGTTTTTCGCTTTTCGTCTTTCAGAAGTTAGTTTGCTTTTCGCTTTTCGCTTTTCGTCTTTCAGAAGTTAGTTTGCTTTTCGCTTTTCATCTTTCAGAAGTTAGTTTGCTTTTCGCTTTTCGCTTTTCATCTTTCAGAAGTTAGTTTGCTTTTCGCTTTTCGCTTTTTGCTTTTCGTCTTTCAGAAGTTAGTATGCTTTTCGCTTTTCGCTTTTCGTCTTTCAGAAGTTAGTTTGCTTTTCGCTTTTCGCTTTTCAATCATAGGTCTGTTTCATGTTGTAACTGTTAAGTGTCTGAGTACATGAATGAGTGAGTGAGTATCTGAGTGAGTGAGTGAGTTAGAAAGTGAGTGAGTTAGTTTTTTACGTCAATCAAACAGCTCATGCCATATGCAGACGTTCATTTGGTCAAAGACAAGATTCTTTTTGCTTTTCGATTTTCGTTTTTCGCTTTTCGCTTTTCGTTTTTCGCTTTTCGCTTTTCGTTTTTTGATAATAGGTCTGCTTCATGCTTTTACTGTTTAGTGTCTGAGTACATGAGTGAGTGATTGTGTGAGTGAGCGAGTGAGTGAGTTAGAAAGTGAGTAAGTGTTTTACGTCAATCAAACAGCTCATGCCATATGCAGATGTTCATTTTGTCAAAGTGTAGATTCTTTTTGTTCTTCGTTTTTTGCTTTTCGTTTTTCGCTTTTCGTTTTTCGTTTTTCGCTTTTCGTTTTTCGCTTATCGCGTTTCGTTTTTCGCTTTTCGATCATAGGTCTGTTACATGATGTTACTGTTAAGGGTCTGAGTACATGAATGTGTGAGTGAGTATGTGAGTGAGTGAGTGAGAGAGTGAGTGAGTTAGAAAGTGAGTAAGTGTTTTACGTCAATCAAACAGCTCATGCCATATGCAGATGTTCATTTTGTCAAAGTGTAGATTCTTTTTGTTCTTCGTTTTTTGCTTTTCGTTTTTCGCTTTTCGTTTTTCGTTTTCGCGTTTCGTTTTTCGCTTTTCGATCATAGGTCTGTTACATGATGTTACTGTTAAGGGTCTGAGTACATGAATGTGTGAGTAAGTATGTGAGTGAGTGAGTGAGAGAGTGAGTGAGTGTACTCAGACACTAATAAATGTACTCAGACACTGAAGTAAAATCGTGAAGCAGACCTATTATCGAAAAGCAAAAAATGAAAATCGAAAAGTGAAAAACGAAAAACGAAAAGCGAAAAACAAAAAGAATCTTGACTTTTACCAAATGAACGTCTGCATATGGCATGAGCTGTTTGATTGACGTAACACACTCACTCACTCACTTTCTAACTCACTCACTAAGACACTCACGTATTCATGTACGCAGATAATAGTTACAACATGACACAGACCTATGATCGAAAAGCGAAAAGCGAAAAGCGAAAAACGAAAAGCAAAAAGCGAAAAACGAAAATCGAAAAGCGAAAAACAAAAAGAATCTAGACTTTGACGAAATGAATGTCTGCATATGGCATGAGCTGTTTGATTGACGTAAAACACTCACACATTTTCTAACTCACTCACTCGCTAACGCGCACACTCACTCACTCATGTTCTCAGACAGTAAACAGTAAAAGCATGAAGCAGACCTATTATCGAAAAGCGAAAAGCGAAAAGCGAAAAACGAAAACTGAAAATCGAAAAACGAAAAGCGAAAAGCGAAAAACAAAAAGAATCTTGACTTTGACCAAATGAACGTCTGCATATGCCATGAGCTGTTTGGTTGTAAAACACTTACTCACTTTCTAACTCACTCACTCACTCAGACACTCACTCATTCATGTACGCAGATAACAGTAACAACATGACACAGACCTGTGATCGAAAAGTGAAAAGCGAAAAACGAAAAGCGAAAAGCGAAAAACGAAAAGCGAAAAGCGAAAAACAAAAAGGATCTAGACTTTGACCAAATGAACGTCTGCTCATTGCATGAGCTGTTTGATTGACGTTAAACACTCACTTTCTAACTCACTCACTCGCTCACTCACACACTCACTCACTCATGTACTCAGATACTTAACAGTAAGAAAATGAAGCACACCTATTATCGAAAAGCGAAAAACGAAAAGCGAAAAGCGAAAAACGAAAAGCGAAAAACAAAAATAATATAGACTTTGACCAAATGAACGTCTGCATATGTCATGAGCTGTTTGATTGACGTAAAAATCTAACTCACTCACTTTCTAACTCACTCACTCACTCACTCACTCAGACACTCACTTACTCATTCATGTACTCAGACACTTAACAATTAAACATGAAACAGACCTATGATTGAAAAGCGAAAAGCGAAAAGTAAACTAACTTCTGAAAGACGAAAAGCAAAAAGCGAAAAGCATACTAACTTCTGAAAGACGAAAAGCAAAAAGCAAAAAGCGAAAAGCAAACCAACTTCTGAAAGACGAAAAGCGAAAAGCAAATTAACTTCTGAAAGACGAAAAACGAAAAGCGAAAAGCAAACTAACTTCTGAAAGACGAAAAACGAAAAGCGAAAAGCAAACTAACTTCTGAAAGACGAAAAGCGACAAGCGAAAAGCAAACTAACTTCTCCTTGCTGAGATAATCACTGTTTTACTACTTCGAATAAGAAACTTTTCCATCCGTACTCTTAATATTTACTAAACCAAATACAGTTGACTCTCGCTATCTCGGCCTCGCTTATCTCGAATAACCGCTTATCTCGAAGTGAAAAATCTGGTCCCTGCCTAAACATGAAAATCTAACAACAGGTAAAAATATTGTGGAAAAGAGGAGCAATTTCTCCTCTTTTCCACAATATTTTCAATATATCTCTAACTTCAAGAATCTAATTACATATATATTTGTTAAATTTGGTTAATCGAATTATTTTTCCTCAATTCTGCAAATCTGATATGTCGAGGTACGGATATCTTGAAGTATTTCAGAGAGTCCCTTGGAATTCGAGATAACGAAAGTCGACTGTATATTGAATCTCTCACGTATGAAAGATATTACGGCATCAGTATGTATAGTTAATAGTTCATGTCCGGCCACGGTGGCTCAGTAGGATGCGTGTCCGACTGGTGATCAGGAGGGTGCGGGGTCGACCCCCGCCAGGTGGGCAACATTCTTTCGTGGAGATTTGATCATGAAATATTTTCTACGGTCATTCTCTCCTTTCCGCTGATTCAAGAAGGGCAGTTGTCAGTTTCTGGCGAAAGAATGTGCACAAAACTGGTTCACCGCTTGGAGGACTAAGCCTGTCCAGTAACAGTCTGGTAAGGTGAACTGACCGCGCTCGACATGACCCCATTGCGTTGACTTGGCCGTAAAACCTCAAAACAAACAAATAGTAAGTTCATGTCATATTTACCCTCGGACACACATATTACCAAAACTCCTAAAAGGTCCATTTTACTACCTGTAGAGGTCTGAAATAGCTTGAAGAGTAGCAAACAGTGTGGACATATCAGACGCCGAGTTTTGCGGCGTCTGATATGAGTCTACACTGTTCGCTAAGGTCTATCCGTCCGCATACATATAGTATATACGGTATTTATATTCATTTTTACTAAGAAAAATTGATCTGCGAAGATATACAGAATGGAAAAGCCGAACTCATTATCCCAGTAGTATGTGCAGGATCTTAGCTATAGGCAGACAACTGATTTCTGCGTCAATCAGCTAATTCTATGACTTAATTCCGCGGATGCACATGCTGATCTTGATCTTTCTTAATCGCATAAAGATTATACTAATTAGGCGCTTTTTCTTATGGCATGGAGCAATCTGATCAGGCCTGATCTGTCCGCACTATTCCCAAAAGATCTCCTCTCTCGTTGCACAACTCAGTTATATTTTGGCCGGCCTCGGTGCTTCACATTACGAAAACACGCCTATTCAAATATATAGAAATTTTCACCTCCAAAAACTGAACACTTTCAGATAAAAATAACACTGATATTTTTCATATTTCAAAACATAGATTGTGGTTAGAACCGCCTCGGCGAGGCGGTTCTAACGAGTACCCACAATCTATGTTTTGGAGAAAAATTAGGAAAAATAATGTATACCCCTGTAAACCCCAAGTTTACTATATAAAAGTGGGGTTTAAGGGGGTCAAAATTATATAGGCGTGTTTTCGTTATGAATCGGAGGCGTGTCCGACTGGAGATCAGGAGGTCGCGGGTTCGACCCCCGCCGGGTCCGTCACTATTCTTTCATGGCGACTGGTCATGAAATATTTCCTACGGTCACTCTTTCCCTTCGGTCGATTCAAGAAGGGCAGTTGTCAGTTTCTGACGAAATAATGTGCATAAATACTGGTTATCCGCTTAGCGGACTAAACCTGCCTTGGAAAAAGTGTGGTTATGAAACGGGCCATGCTCGACATGATCCCAATTGGTTGACTGGGCCATAAAACCTCAACACAAACAAACAGTTATATTGGGGTGGGAGTGTCAAGAATGTATAATAAGGCAGAAAATAGAAGAAAAATGATTTCGTGATCATTAGAGGAAGGAAAGACTAGTAAAATGCGTTTGAAACATTTCCCGTTCAGCTGAATGAATACATACCTATACCAGTCTAGTCCTAAATGGTAATTTCTGTCAAAGAAATGTGGCTCCGGACCAGGGGCCCGAATATCCGGATGGATACGCAGATATTCCAGTAAGGCTCTTGTTCCACATTTCTTCACCCCAATGATAATGGCTTGAGGTAGACGTCTTACTGCCTTCTTGTTGATAGTGTCAAGATTACCGACATCGTTTTCATGAAATCGACCTGTGTCGGCAAATTTTCCCCGTCTTGTATTTCTTCTGTGCGTAGAACGTCTTTCGTGTTTAGTGTTCAACAAACTTCTTTGATGTTCTTTAGAAGATAACTGTCCACCATTGCACGTGCGAATATGTCTTGTACTATTTTTGAGGGACGCAGCCTCTAAAATACCTACTGATTCTAATTTGCTCATTCTTATATTTGAATTTTCAGAAGCTGTATAAATTGTGTGGACGGTCAGCGTGTATAAACACAATCCAAAGACCGTCACAAAACTAAGCAGACGTTTGACAACCCGGTACACTTTCTGCTTTTGTTTTCGTCTTTTTAATGAGAAACAAAACATTCCGGCATCAAGTCGCGCCGATATATACACGTACTAGAATATAGTTTCAGAAAAATAAATGCTGTTTCATATTGTGTCCAGTTTGTCCCGAGTGCGGTAGACTACGAATGATCAGATCTTGCATAAGATACGTATATTTATACAGAGGAGTTGTTAAGGAGGAGTATTTGGTGATAATTCTGGGATAGTTTTTCTTACTTTTCCTTTAAAGAATATGTTGTGGGTACTCATTAGAAGCGCCCCAGCGAGGCGCTTCTAATGAGTACCCACAACATATTTTTTTAAGTTGAGAAATAAATTATCACCAAATACACCTCCTTAACAAAAACTCTGTGTACAGTACTAAAACACTATGCCTGTATTAGTTTCAAAGTAAAGTAGCTGTTTCGTAAGACTGGTAATAATCGCATATGCGGACAACGGAGGCCAGAATTAGGCTGCGCATCTGAAGAATCTGGCCAGCCTCTTTGTTTTACGTGTATATGAAATGTTAGACAACGACACAGATGACTGCGATAACTCACCAGCGGGCATGCAACGTTTAGATAAAGTCTCATCAACGTCACTGCAACGTCATCACTGCAACGTCATCACTGCAACGTCATGACGTTGATGCAACGTTGCCTTAACGCCATTTGCCCGCTTGGTGTATTGACATTTGCCTTCATTGTCTGCATATATACCTTCTCTCATGTCAACTTTGAATTTATTCCATACAAACACACACTTTTTATTGCCTGATAAAATGGAGATTGGAAATTCACAGTTCCACATAATATACTATTCCATTGTCACGACGAAGTGGTTTTATTTCATGCAGAAACACGACATTCGCATCCTGAAAAAGACATTAAATGCAAATAAGTAGTAAAATGGAAAACTTACATAGACTGTGTCGTGTCAAGCTATAAAATGTCTTCGAAAATATATCGTAAAGTAAAATCTCAATGACTCGAACACTGATGGCTCGTTTACCATGGCTGATTCGAACTTGATTTTTAGTCCCTAGGAGATTCTTCTGATAGCTCAAGAAAACAAATATTTTGAGATATATTAGGAAAATTATCTTATTTTATCATGAAAATGTATGTTGAGTATACTCATTAGAATCGCCTCATCGAGGCGATTCTAATGTGTACACTCAACATACCATTACTTTATCGCAAACTGAAAAGACAGCTCTTTTTTACCTCTATTTGCATCCGGACCCGGCGCTATGATTAACCCTCAGTAGCTGGAACTACCCATGTCTAGAACGAATTTCAATGGTCTCAAAGATGTTCGAGCCATTGAAGTTCAACTGTATTTATCCTAAACATTCTGACACCTTGACCTTTTACCAGACTTGTTCTAAAATTTGAACAGTCCCATTTTATTACCTGTTGATATGTCTAAAACTTACTGGATGAATGAGAAATGATGTAGATCCTGATCAGACTGTGCTTTATGAGATCTGACTGTCCGAATACTTAGGGTAAATACTTTGACAATCTGGAAAAACAAAAAACAGCAGAAATGTAGCGTAATTTGTATTTTCTCGCCCTTTATGTCCATTGAGCACATTCAAGAATTTTTGACAATTGTGTGAGGGTCACTGATGAGGTAGACTGTCTCCCGTCTAATTGATATATGAATCAGCATTAAGACTATTTATATTTTACAAAAATCCTATCTTTTGGAAGGTCATTCTCTCTGATTTGGCTGTTCAGTTATGAGTTCTGACTGGTAAGGGAGATAATATGTGTAAGAAAATTGTCAAAGAGGAGTATTTTACCTTTGTAGGATTAGAAATGTAAAACTCATAGCGTGGTGCCAGTCTACTGGTGAGGCTTTACTGGGGAAATCTAGCTAGCCCAGAAAACTGGACATTTTAACTGTTTTCAGTTTTGTGAATATGTTCATTGCTATCAAAGGTGATTCCTTTTCGAATCTAAATACGGTAAACGAAATGCAGAGGTTCAAATCCTATGGTGCATCCACACAATCTCACCATGGCTTTTGCAGTCAGTTAGAATATTATATGGGTCTCGTAAAGCGAAAAAGTGCCTTGGAGCATGCGCAAAATGTGCGGCTTCACATTATCCTGTCCATGCGCAGTCTCATCCGGGTACTTGCTCTCAATTCAAACGTTCTATGGTATCCAATGACTGTTTGCGGATAGCGAAGGCTCAGATCAGCCTGCGCATATGCGCAGGCTGATCTGGGCCTTCGCTGTCCGTATATGCCTGAAGAAACGCGGATCATATAATAACTTAGACAGCGAAGAGCGTGGTCGTACGGCGAGAATACACATACTGAACTAGGTTTTCGCTGTCCACATTGTCCTGAAGACAAGTTATCGCATGGCGAGACCCGTATAATAACCTAGACAACGGAGAGTCTGGTCGTACGGCGCGAATACACATACTGAACATTCGCAGTCCACATTTTCCTGAAGACACGTTTTCGCACGGCGCAACCCGTATAATAATCTAGACAACGGAGAGTCTGGTCGTACGGCGCGAATACACATACTGAACAAGGCATTCGCTGTCCACATTTTCCTGAAGACACGTTTTCGCACGGCGCGACCCCTATAATAATCTAGACAACAGAGAGTCTGGTCGTACGGCGCGAATACACATACTGAACAAGGCATTCGCTGTCCACATTTTCCCGAAGACACGTTTTCGCACGGCGCAACCCGTATAATAATCTAGACAACGGAGAGTCTGGTCGTACGGCGCGAATAAACATACTGAAATTGGCATTCGCTGTCCACATTTTCCTGAAGACATGTTATCGCATGGCGCGACCCATATAATAACCTAGACAGCGAATACTGAGCCTGGTCGTACTTTACGAACTGAACAAAACAAAAGCATTCGCTGTCCACACTTTTCCTGAAGACATGTTATCGCATGGCGCGACCCATATAAAAATCTAGACAGCGGAGAGCATGGTCGTACGGCGGGAATATACATACTGAACTGGGCCTTCACTGTCCACATTTTCCCTGATAACACCTTTTTTGCACGCCGGGGTTCAGTAATTTATATACATGTATGCCTATATGCCCCGCACCATGAGAGCTATAAACGAACAGAGATGGCCCAAATCAGAATGCCTATTATGATAGAAATAGTCTTCAGGGTACATGGGAACAATCAAAGCTCAGCTCGCATTACATCGCTGTTTCATATAAATGTTTAAGCGGTTCGCCGTTCTATCACTTAGAGACGATGATTAAAAAGCAACATGAAAAAATGGCTTTATATGAAAGAATATCGTACGTGCAATAGTTTGTCGTTGACATTATGAAAACATACCTATTCAAGTATACTGAAAATTTTACCACTAAAAACAAGAACATTTTCACATAAAAAATTCTGATATTTTTCATATTTCTGCTTAAAACATAAATTGTGGGTACTCGTTAGAACCGCCTCGTCGAGGCGGTTCTAACAAGTACCCACAATATATGTTTTTGAGCAGAAATAAGAAAAAATAATGTGTACCCCTGTAAACCCCAGTTTTCCTGTATAAAAGTGGGGTTTAAGGGGGTCAAAACTATATAGGCGTGTTTTCGTGATGATGGGATTCGAAACCACGGTTACTTGAACAAGAACAAGCACCAGAACTGATGCACAGGTGGCGCTCCTGGTCCCTTCCAGGTATAATGGTATTATGCAAAACTAGCAGAGTTGCAGATATATTCTTGTTTTCATTTATTGCCATTATTGCTTGGACAATGCCATGGGATGAGGTCAGTGACCATGTTTGAACATGGAATGACTAGATTAGCATGCGCAGCTAATACAGCATAGCATGCTTGGTAAAAATTCAGTAGACGACATTTTAAAATAGTCTTTCTTATTTTTCCCAGAAAATAGGCTTTAGCGCTTCATGCAAATATATTAGAAAAATGTCGCCAATTTGTCGTCTGCTGTATTAGCCCAGAGAGTGGTGAAGGTTATGTCTGAGCAGGACAATGAATTTCGCTATTTAATGCATTCTACAACAGTCCATGATTTCGTTTCCAGATTACGGATAACCTACTCACACTGAACAGATGCGCAGGTCTGCCTGTTCACAGCTCTTAAAAAAAGGTAATTTTTTTTATTTTTAATTCAGATTTGATATTTTTTTTATTTCTCCACAAAAACCTAGTACTCACAACAAATGCAGTGGTGAAGCCAGAACGGAATTATTTTTATGCACACTAAGAAAAAAAATCTTGAAAAAATGTGCCGAGAATCGGTTCTAGAATAGGGGCTTCTCTTAAAGGAAAGAATTTTCTCCCAGAGGGAGCAAATTCCTTCCTTTAAGAGCAGTCCCTATAGTTAAGAAGAAGCAAAATATTTATGTTAATGTCACTTTATTGTAAATATTTTTCTTACGCATGTTACGCAAATGCGTATTGTGCGTAATGATCTTTGCGCATATGATATGTTCTTGATGAATAATAATAATAATAAAAAAACAAAACAAAACAAAACAAAACAAAAAAAAAACAAAAAAACAACAACAAAAAAAAAACAACAAAAAAAACAACAACAAAAAAACAAACAACAAAAACAACAAAAACAAACAAACAAAAAAACCAAAAAAAAAACCCAAAAAAAACCCCAACAACAACACATCTCCCAACTCCTCTTTTCTAAGCCAAGTGTCTCTTTCGCTGATAACTTGAGTTTGACAACGCTTTTCACTTGACAAGATGCGTTTAATTTTGCTAAAAGTGAGATTAGAAAGAATGCAAATTCATATTGCAACCTGGCAACCATCAGATACAACGTAAGATTTCTTATTAAGATAGCGTGATTAATTAAAAAGACTCAATCGTATACATTATGTCGGTTTTCAAGGAATTATTTTATGGCATATTACAGCTTTCTGCGAACAAAATGAATTAATGTTTAGCACTCTGAGTAAATATTTCAGCAGACGACAGTTGGTATTTTTCCTAGAAAAAAGCTTTTAACATTTCATGCAGGGTGTCTAATAATGAAACAGTTTGCATGAAACGTCAAAGCCTATTTTCTGGGAAGAAAATCAGTTAATTGTCTGCTGAATTAGCCCAGAGAGTAGTATATGTTAAAAGAATGAAAAAAGTTAAAGCTCAAGACCATGTCAGATTCCATGCAGAGAATACAAAATGACTATTAAAAGAGCCACCTCATGACAATACCAACAAAATGGCATGTGCGCCCAGCGAAGACCTAGATCAGCTTGGCATCACCCAGTCTGATCAGAGTCTTCGCTGTGCACTCGGTGGGTAGCTAAGGACCCAAGCTTTCTTCATGTGGACAGCGAAGACGCTGATCAGACAGGGCGGATGCCCAGAGTCTTCGCTGGGCGCACATGCCATTTTGTTGGTATTGTCATGAGGTGACTTCTTTAAATGGCATGTGCGCCCAGCGAAGACTCAGATCAGCCTGGGCATCCGCTCAGTCTGATCAGAGTCTTCGCTGTGCACTCAATGGTTAGCTAAGGACCCAAGCTTGCTTCATGACGACAGCGAAGACTCTGATCAGACTGGACTGGTTCCCAGGCTGATCTGAGTATTCGCTGGGCGCACATGACATTTTTTTGGTTTTTGTTATGAGGTTTTGTCATGAGGGCAAACAGTTCATGCAATTGCTTGTCAAGCAATAACATTGCGTTGCAACGTGGGAAAACGTATCTTCTGACATGTCATCTAAACAAAAACCGGTCCGCATATCCGCACAGTCTCATCAGAATCTTCGTTGTCCACATGAAGAAACTTTGCACCCTTGGCTATCCTTATCCTGCGCACAGAGATTATTCTGACCAGACTGGGCGAATGCTTTACCCAGCTAGCATTCTTTATAAATCTACAGCGGGCCGTTATCGGCCCGTCAGCTACCCTGACGGGCCGATAACGGCCCGTTGTAGATTTTTAAAGTATTGGCTGACCTTGCTGTCATTGGTAGGCTATGATCTGGGAATGCGGCTCTTTGTAACGTAGTTTTGATCTACCCAGGTTGTTTGTATGACTAAAGCGATGTTGCTAGGTCGTAAAATGAGAGGTGCCTATATGCCTGAAAGATTGTTGATAGGTCGTAAACTTGTTTTGAGCATTTAACTGTTGATTTTGAATGAGAATAGGTCATTTAAAATATTAAAATCTGCTATTGTACAAAATGCAACGATGTACTTAAAAACACCTAATATACATTATTGTTTATATTGGATCTCATTCAAAACCACTGCAGGTTGATGTAAACGTTGTTTATAGTTGAAAGTGGTAACATCAGAATCACATGTATATAATGTACTGTTTAAATGGGACCTGAAGACTGCTACACTAATAATTAGTAATTTAAAGAAAAATGACCTTAAAATATAAATGGGTGAAATTTTGGAAACTATGATTTAAACAAAATCGTTATATAATGTTTTAAAAGAAAATCCTTTGGATATAAATTATATAGATCATACAAATTATGGAGACTTCCAGTTTACAGCAGCAGCATTCTTTTGGTGCTTTGTAGCTTTTGCAGGTGTTCTGTAATATTGCGCAATATCTTTGATGAGTGACAGGACATTAAAGTACAAGTTGGTTTCTTTAAAAAGAATCCAAATGAAAGGTCTGCTGCTTTCTGCTGAACAGAGCAAAATGAGAAATGAACTGTTCTGTTTATTATGTAATTACTGCAATACAATATGAAACAATATAAAATGTGGCTTACAGCTACAAATTAACTGACAAAATATGACAACCAACATTGGGTTTAGCACTCTCTGCACAAGCAGACGACAAAATGATGATAATTTTCTTATTTTTCCCAGAAAATGTGCTATATAGATTTGCATAAAAAGCCAAAGACTATTTCCAGGCGAACTTAAGAAAATATTACAAAATGCTGTGTGCTGACATGTCTACCCAGCATGCTAAACGTTAATAAACAAACACACTTTAATCCTTAAAGCGCCAAGAAAATCTGCATCTGAAAATGTCGTCTGCTGCATCTTCTTGCAAACTTTGCATACTTACATTTTGCCTATAGGCAAACAGTGTGGACCCAGATCAGACTGCTCCTAAAGGAACAGTCTGATCTGGGTCCACATTGTTTGCAACAATGACTTTTAAAGTAACCGGCAGGAGACAAAGCAGACGACAATTGTTGTGATTGGCGCTTTAAGGGTTAACGCCTTTACAATAAGGGTCGTCACAGCACGGTTGTGGATATAGATGGACCAAGAATGTTGCCCCCAAACACAAGTGTGTAGATCATATAGAAAGATGACCATAAAAAGGCCATTGTCTATAAAATCTAAACATTTTTGTTTGGATACAACACGGTTATTTTACCCAACGTGGTTTTAATTTACACAATCAGACACAAACGAAAAGTTTATTGAAACTGACCGAAATGAACTACAGCATTTGAGGATGTAAACATAAGGATTCATTACAATATCACTATTGTGCCTCCTGTTGTTGCTTTTGAAGCTACTGAGATGTTCAAATGCTTTAAAAGGGCTTTGCGAATAGCAAGTTTACCATCTGTGCAGTTTCTCGCCTCATACACTTCCGCGAAAAGAGGTTTCACTTCTTATACAATGTACGGTTTCGCTACTTGCAAGTTTGCAACCAGTATGTTTTCATCATCCAATATGATAAAGATAGTTTAACGTGTACTTGGGTGAATACAATCAAACGTTTAATATATACTATATACATTAGAAAAAGCATATTATAAGATATCTAAAAATACAAAATTTTATGAATTACAAACGAAATGGCCCTAGACCAAAATTGCACCTATTAAAATTGCCCCAGGCCAAATAGGCCCCAAGTACTGTTACTAAAACGGCCACATAAGAATGAACAGTTTATGGTAAAAACAAAATTTACTGAATCGCACTATTTTACCAATATGATTTTGTATTATGGTATATTGACATGCTTAACCATTTTTAAAGACATATTCAATCATAAACTTTATTTTAGCATATGAAGAAATATTACCAGGGAATTTAATATCTATAGTTTGCATACCACCTGTTACAGCACTTAATTATCCGCAATAATCCGTATGGACTGACACTGAAATGACTCAAAATTCCAGTCAAAACAGAAATTAGTGGAACTAAAAGATGTAGCACTGTTTGAGCATGGTATTTAGAGAATGTTATAAGGTGGGAATTGTTGATTATCAAGACGTGTTTTGTTTATATTTTTACGGAAATTACAGTACGCTTTGTGATAAGCTATAGTTAGAAGCTAGTTGACTTAGTGGAACAGCAACAGTTCAGACGTTGATCAGTGTGCTTCTTAAGTGCTCTGGGTCTACATTGTTTGGCACTGCATAAAAAGAAATAAAAACAGTTTGATCTGATATGGCTTTAAAATGTTTGCTTAGGCCTGTTTTCTCCGTAAAATATGTACCGTAATAACTGCTGCACTCTTGTTCTTATTTAGAGCTATACTGCTATAAATAGCACAAAAACAAACAGTTTGATCTGGCCTAGGTCTAAAAGTTTTCAAAATTTTTTTTATATATATCTTGATTTATGTAAACTCTGCTCCTGATCTGACTTAGGTCGACAACATTATACAAAGTAGCGAAGGAAACGGTATGGTCTGCTCTGGGTACATACTGTTTACTCAGGCCTGTTTCTACGATTATTTACGGTAATTGGTGTTTAAGTCTGATCTGGAGCGACAATGCTATCACAGTTTAAGAAGAAAACATTCTGATCTGATCTGGATCAACGCCATTTGTTCAGATCTGTTTGTCCGATCAATAACGGTAATTACGGTATAAATTTACACGACCCCGTTGACATGCTTTATTTATAAAAAAAAAGTCATAGCCGAAAAATGCTCATCGAACTAAAAAGATGCAAAACCTTCCGAGTGGCGAAATCTTCAGCTCGAAAAGATACGAAAACAACCGAGTAGTGAAACACCTTCCGGAAAGGTGCGAAACCTCTAGCCGCGAAACTGTAAGTCAGCCGCGAAACAGTAAGGTACGCAAGAGGTCTGACAACCGTTCAAATCTCTCGATTAACTTCCCCTATCAGAGATGTGCATTTGTAGCACATCAGTAATTTCTGACTGGAAAGTCTTTCGAAAAGCTTAAACATGTGTACTTGATGTTACCCAAGCTATTTTTGAAAGCTAAAACTATCATATGACCATTTTAAACTCGATTTTCTCGTTTTTTAAAGTGGATATTATTTGAAAAGAAAACGCGACATTGTCACGGACGTCGTTATGACGTTACATGTATGCGCCAGAATGTTATGTAACGTGTGGTCATACGATTTTTATGACACGACGTTATCCAATGAATACCAACGACGTCATATGACACGACGTTTTCCAATGAATACCAGCGACGTCAATGAATGCCACTCGTCGAGGACCCTACACGAGTGGTCATTTCATATGACATTTATGAAACGAGCCTTCGGCGAGTTTCATAAATTTCATATGAAATGACCACGAGTGTAAGATTCTGTTTATCATATGACTATTCTAAATTGGATTTTATTGCCTTTAAAGTTGTCAGTTGTTCAACAGAAAACGCATGGTTGACTAGGACGTCGTCATGACGTTACTTGTTCTCGCAAAAGTGTTATGTAACGTGTGGTCATACGATTTTTATGACATGACATTATGCACTGAATAACAGCGTCATCATATGATAAACTATTTTTCAATATTTTCCCCATACTAAACTGACCTTGCCGTAAAGATCAAAGGTCAACTTAGGACCATCATTTCAGCGTTTGGTAGACCTTACCTCCCCGATATTATTTGCAATGATTCGGTATCAAAGCTTGTTTCGTCTAGGGAAGAATATTTTCAAGGCATTTTACCCTGAGATTTTACCATATATGTAAATGATGGCAAGCTTTGTCGACGGGCCGCGATCCGTTTTTTTGGCAAATATTCCACCCCCACCCCCACGCCCCCATCTCCACAACAAAAAAAAAAAAAAAAAAACAAAACAAAAAACAAAAAAAAAAAACGCCTTTATATGAGTTTTGATACAAATTGGCCTTGCAGCTTCAGAGAACTCGTTTTTAAAACTGTAAATGGATGATGGAGAGGGAGCCTTATAGCTGTGTCACCACACAATTTGTAAAAAACGCCGCAATATTGCGGCGTTATTACAAATTGCGTAGTGACATAGCTCATCCCCAGATGTATTTTTTTTCAGTTTGGTTTTAAACACAGAACTAAATTCGTCCCAATAAAAGTCCCGTATTTTTTTCAACTATTTTTTTTTTTACTCTTTATACGCTCTATATAGCCAAATTGTCAATATCGCATATATAGGCGCGACCATAGTTCTCAAAGCGGTACCTTTAATTTGTCTAGACATGGCTTAGTTCCCAAAGCGTACCTTTAATTTGTCTGTAGCTCAAATGCATTGCTGTCAAGGTTAAAACTCCAGAATATTTAATATGAAACCAGACACTGCAGCAGTGCACTGCCCGTTCCTTAGATATGCATTTCTAGGACACTATTGTACTTAGATGAAACAAAATTGCACCTATCACTATCCCCATATTGTTTGTCATTCAAACTATATATTACGATTACTGAAAATTCATATTAATCTGGGCCCAGTTGTTCAAAACTAACGATGTCGATAGTTAACGATTCGTTAAAATTTACATCAAGTGATATGCAAATATGCTGAAATTTTTTGCTGAAAAAAGCTACTCACATTTTTTCAGCAAAAAATATCAGAATATTGTATATTGAATCCGCTAAAATAGTTAACGAAATGACCCTTAACGAGCATGTTAAGCTAACGACGCTTTGAACAACTGGGCCCTGGTTATTAATGTGATATATTTGTTCAAGATACATAGACGCTTAATGCGAACAACGAAGGCACTGATCAGACCATGTGTGAACTCTACGACTGGCCTGGGAGCCATACAAACCTCATGCGAATATCGACGGTCCTGATAAGACTATCTACTAGCTCTTTTATTACTCTGGGCGCCAGAGAAATCTAATGTGAACAGCGAGAGCCCTGATCATATTGCTAATGGCAGGCTGAGTAGACCTATCAGTGGTCATCGCACGTATCACAAATTTAACTTAATTATGCGTCCAGTACCTGGGGCCAGTTGTTCAAAACTAACGATGTCGTTAGTTAGCGTATTGTTAAAATTTTGATCATTAAATATGGCATATACGCTAATATTTTTGCTGAAAAAAAGTAGCTTTGCAAAAGCTACTCACATTTTTTTCAGCAAAAATACCTGTGAATGAGATATTGTACTTAATAGAACAGTTAAAATTTTGACCACTAACGTGTTCGATAAGCTAACGACGCTTTGAACAACTGGGCCCTGGTCATTTGACTGGGCGTTGACAAATGCTGTTGACAAACGTCCTCCCATACTTCACCATAGTGCAGATTATATTTTTATTTCCTTTGGGATCATTGAGTCCTTTCTGGTTACTTTGCATCACGAAAACATGCTTATATAATTTTGACCCCCTTAAACCCCACTTTTATATAGTAAAACTGGGGTTTACAGGGGTATACACTATTTTTATTATTTTTGCTCAAAAACATAGATTATGGGTACTCGTTAGAACCGCCTCATCGAGGCGGTTCTAACGAGTACCTACAATCTATGTTTTGAGCAGAAATAAAAAAAATATCAGAGGTTTTTATCTGAAAATTTTCAGTTTTTGGAGATGAAATTTTCTATATATTTGAATAGGCGTGTTTTCGTAATGGTAAATCCAATACCGCTTAAGCTGGTGCTAGGGGGCGTATGCAGCCTCACAAACTACATAGCTGTATACATAGCACCAGATAAGGCGCTCGAGGCGCTTCTATTGAGTACCCACAACATATGTTTTTGAGGAGAAGTGAGAAAAAATTTATGTGGATACCCCCTCTTATCTGTAGCTATGTGTATATGAAGAGATTTCATCTCAATCTCCGATTTTCGTTCTTTTATGTGTTCTTTGTTTCCAAAAGCCACCTTTAAGATTTTTATTCCCACGTGATAAGACAAAATTGTCCTATCAAAATCTGTCAACACAAAATTACAAAAAGTACAAATTGAAAATCATACAGTCCTGAAAATCGGGCTGTGTAATAAAAGAATCTCAATTATCCTCTTGCTTCCCGACACTTTTTTGATGGCTGCATTTGCTCTTTACATCTGGAAAACTGTGACATGTCCTATTGATATGTCAAACCATATTGACTTAACAAAAGCTCAGAAGTCATAAGCCATCATAGCATATTGACAAATAAAAAGCTGCGAAGTTCATTGATCAGTAACCAATTAAAATCTTTGCTCACACACCAGTGACCTACGAGAAAGGGTTTGAAAATAATGCGCTCGCTCAAACTGCCAGACTGGTTCTCCAAAGTTTTACGGACCGTGCGATCCCTCGAGAAACAATATGGTACCCTTCAAGAAATCTTTACAACCTTTCTTTATTGCCGTTTTGTAGATCATAAAAATGACTGAATTTCATATCAAATCCTTGAGGATGTTCACATTCTTTGTTTATTATAGATATGTTTTTTTTTCAAAATTAATTTTTTTTTTGTGTTTGGTATCTGCCTTAACTGTGTTCCTCTGACGGTGTCTAGTTTCATTGTGGATGCATTCATGAAATTATTCAACAAAAACAATTTCTTATAGTAAATTCTGCTTCATTGCATTCACGAAACTATTCAGCAAAACATTCAGAATTATTTTGTCTTTGTTGGTGTGGATGGAATTTCAATGTTTGGGTTTAAATTTCAATCCGGTTTCTGAAAAAAAAATCTTTCAGTAAAACTTAAAAAATCACTTTGAATGGGTTTTCTTATGAATATTAACTTTTAATGCACAAGCAATTAGAAAAGAAGAAAGTGCCACCGGGGATATAGTGCGAAACAAAATTACAATAAAATATCAAAGTAAATGAGTCAAGCCATCAGACAATGTCTGTTCGGGGCATACGCGAACAGTTCACATCCAGAGGAGTTTAAGGAGCTTTCGTATACGAGGGTCGTGCAAAAAAGTTCTGTCACTAATAGGCTTCCTTGGCTTTATCCCAGGTATATTTTTAAATGCTTCACTGCACTTGAATGGTGTGTTAAATAGCTAACGATACCCGTTTTTTTCCAACTGACCGAGTTATTTCAAACTGAAATATATGCAGTCATATACACTGACCAATTTACTTATTTACTTGTTACATTGGAACATGGACCAGAAGACTGAAATTCGTAGCTATATTAAATGCCGCATTAGGCTTAATATAGATTCAAAGCAGATATTTAATGAATTGTGTGGTATATATGGACTCAGACCACTTCAATGCGCACAGTTTTTAGGTGGGTTAAAGCTTTTAAAGCTGGGAAATTTTCTGTTGAAGATGATACCCGTCCTGGAAGGCCTAAAACCTCTGTTACCAAGGCTAACATCGCTGCTGTAAAGATAGTGGTCGAACAGGATGCGCGATTGTCTGTCAAAGATATAGCTAGTTGTACTGGCATATCAGAAAGCAGTGTGCAAACAATTCTGAAAAAGCGTTTGGACCTGAGAGGAGCAAAAGACACAACGCCTTAAATGTGCCTGGGAACTTTTGAAAACATACAAAGGCTGTAATAGTCGGGTTATTTCTAATTTGCTAACAGGTGTAGAAACCTGGGTGCACATGTTTGAGCCACAAAGAAGGGCTGATAATAAGCAATGGAAGCGAAAAGATAAAAAACGCCCATGTATTGCCAAGTGAACCATAAGTTCGAAAAACATGTTGTGCGCAATTTTCTTTAATTCAAGTGGGCCAGTCGTTCAAGTGCCTTGTCCATCTGGTCATGTAGTCAATGGCCGATTCTAGAAGAATTTTGTTCTGAAGAAAATGAAGGAGTTTTACATTAAGAAACGATCAAGCAAAGGATGGTCAGGAGTCCATCTTTTACATGACAACGCCTCTTCTCATAAGTGTGAGGTTGTTAAGTCTTTTTTGGCTTCTGAAAAGGTGAAAGTTCTAAACCATCTACCTTATTCACCTGACCTGAGTCAGTCCCTGTGACTTCTTTTTATTTCCAAGGCTTAAGAAAATGCTTTCTGGAAATAAGTATACGTCTAGAAGTTTTCTTGGCAGCGCTATTTATCAGTGTATCCAACAGATACCAAAAGGAGACAATTTATCTACTTTTTGCGACTGGGTAAAAAGGTTACAAAAATGTGTTTCAGTAAAGGTAGAATCTTTGAATGTTTGTAATAAAAATATGTTTGATAAAACGTAGCACTGAAGTAATCCGAACCAAGTGACAAAACATTTTGCAGGACCCTCGTACATTAGTACATTTGTATATTGTTCTACGGCAATCAATGATTATTTACGCGGTCAACGACGGCATATTTTAGATTTCATTTTTTTATGGCGCAGCTCAAAAAAACATTTTCCGGAAAAGTAAAAATGAGCAGCAAAGTGAGAAAACGTACCTTCTAACATGCGCCCAACTAAGACACAAATCAGACAGCGCATTAGTGCAGAGATCAGAATAGTGTTGTCCGCACGCAGAAGATATCCAAAATGCGCCCAGTGAATATTCTGATCAGGCTGCGCGAATGCGCAGTCTGATCAGAATCTTCGCTGGCCGCGCATGTCCGAAGGGGCCTTTTCACACGATTCGGCTTAAATGCGTGATAGATAAGATTTACTTCAACTGAAATTACGGGTGGTTTGAACAATTATTATGTCGAGTTACATAATACCCCAAGTAATACTTCGACTCACCGAAACTTTAATGTAATTTTTCCATTTCTCCGTTAATAGAACCTTTATTGTAAACGCCGGATTTCTCCAACTCGCGACACTAAAAACGTCTGGCTTCGTTATACCCATGAAGGACGTGTGTTATTCAACACTTACCAGGCTATGGGCTAAATTAGCAGACGACTAATTGAAGATATTTTTTTTTATTTTTCCGACAAAACAGGATTTGACATTTCATGCAAATTGTCTCCACTGGAGATAGTTTGCATGAAATATCAAATCCTGTTTTCTGGGGAAAATAAAAACAATATTTCAATGTGTCGTCTGCTGAAATTTTTACCCAGATTGCTAGTTTCCTCACTGTCCAGCCGCGATATCAATTGCAGCTTTTAAGATTAATGCATCTGTCCTTTCCTAAAGCAGTGCTTAACACTTGAAATGCGACGTCACCGATATGTTTACAATATATAGCGGCAGCGATTCTAGCAATTTTCTGTAATGATTTCCAATGAACCTATACAGGGAATGCGAAATGAGAACCACCAAAGAGGTATAATCATATAATGAGAAGTATTATAGAGAGACATTTGACTAATGTTCTGACGAGAACTATTATACAGACGACTTGTTAAGGAGCAGCATTTGGTAATATTTTTCCATTTCTCCATAAAAAACATATGTTGTGGGTACTCATTAGAAGCGCCTCGGCGGAGGCGCTTCTAATGAGTACCCACAACATATGCTTTTTATGGAGAAATAAGAAAAAATATCACAAAATCACTGCCAAATACGCCTCCTTAACACGTCCTCTGATTATACGGAGACATTTTCGCTAATGCCATATTCCATTTGGTAACCTTTAACATGCTGGAGTGTAACCCGTTAATGCCTTGTGGACTCGCCTATCATACTTTTTGCACAGGTCATTTTTTTCTGAGGCTTATTTCTCCATTTAAAGCATTATAGATACTAAAGACGAGAGTCGCTGCCATAATTTGAGAGAGTAAAGCAATCCATGTAACGCCATTAATTTCATTTTTATTATTTCTTTTACAGAAATTCTTATGCCTAATACAATCAGTTAAGGCAGATGTCGTTTTCTGCGGAGTCAGATCATAGTTTATACTATTTGCCTAGGTCCTTTTTTAAATGCTGGGCCTAAATGTGTTAATAGCCTCAGACTGAACCATTGTAGAATGATAATTCTAAAATTTTCATGAAATAGAATTTGACATTTCTTGCGACATTTCTCAGCCAGTGTGAAGCAGATCCTAAAAGGAATCACCCTTGAAAGCAATAAACAATCACAAAACTGAAAACAGCTGAAGTGTCAAGTTTTCTGTGCCAGACTAGCTAGTTTCAACCAATCCGGCCTCGTCAGTGATACTCATATATTTCTTTTAAATTCCCAGAATAGGCTCAATGACATTTATGCAACGTCGCATCAACGTCGGTGCAACGTGATGACGTTAATGCAACGTCACATCATGACGTTGCACAGACGTTGATTCGACGTTGCCCTGGCGACGTGTGCCCACTGGGAAGAAACTACAGTAACAGGAGATGTTTTACCGACTAAATATGTAAATAAAAATGTGATAACTTTGTCGTCTGCTGATTATCCCCACGCTTTTTTAAAAAATCGATAGGGATATTGTTAACGCCTCCATCCGTCCGTCCGTCAGTCAGTCAGTCCGTTCATCCGTCCGTCTGTCTGTCTGTCACGCTATCTCCTGCTAAACCACTGAGCGGAATTCAACCAAACTTACTACATCACTTCCCCTCATGGTAAGGGTGTGCGAGAGCAACTTTTTTTCCGTGCATCCGTCGTCCGTCCATCTGTCCGTCACGCTATCTCCTCCTAAACCACAGGGCGGAATTCTACCAAACTTGCTACATCACTTTCCCTCATGGTAAGGGTGTGCAAGAGCAGCATTGTGTTTCTGTGAGACCGTCCGTCCGTGCGTCCGTCGTCCGTCCATCTGTCACGCTATCTCCTCCTAAACCACTGGGCTGAATTCAACCAAACTTGCTTCATCATTTTCCCTTATGGTAAGGGTGTGCGAGAGCAACATTTTTCCCCGTGCGTCCATTGTCCGTCCATCTGTCCGTCACGCTATCTCCTCCTTAACCACTGGGCGAAATTTAAACAAACTTGCTACATCACTTCCTCTCATGGTAAGGGGTTGCGAGAGCAACATTATTTTTCCGTGCGTCCGTCACGCTATCTCCTAAACCAATGGGCGGAATTCAACTAAACTTGCTACATCATTTCCCCTGATGGTTAGGGTGTGCGAGATCAACATTATTTGTCTGTTCGTCGGTCTGGCGTCTGTCCACCAAACTTGCTACAAGACCTCCCCTCATGATAACGGTATGGGGGAGCAAGTCCATTCGCCCGTCATGCTATTAGCAACGAGCGTGGAGATTTGTGATGGCGCGCCATCGACTGCGCATTCTAGTTTTGTTTACAGAATGCTCAAGGTTTATAAAATGACTCGTTTAAATGTTAATGTCATTCTGTAGGTAATGTCTTTCTGTAAAACATGAATTTTAAATCTCTAACACACTTTGTGCAAATTAAGCAGAAAACAAATTTGTAACCATTTTCTTGTAAACACAGGATTTTATAATATGACAATTTGCATGCAGTTTTAAACTTTGTTTTACCCGTCTCATCTGGATATACACTGCTTGCACAGTTATCTCTTTTGGTCAGCCGGGCTGAAACGGTTAACAACGAAGTTGGGTCCAGGTTTAAGATTTGAGCCTGCGCACGACAAAACCTACAATAAGACCTGTGTGATCAGCAAATACTCAGATCAGCCTGTACATCTACCCAGAATGGCAAGGATTTTCGTTTATCCCTCTTTGGATAGGCTGGCGGCTGTAGAAGGTGCATGCGATCAGCGAAGACTCTGATCAGCCTGCGCGGATGCGCAGGCTGATCTGAGTCTTCGCTGGTCGCACAAGTCTTATTGTAGGTTTTGTTGTGCGCTGGCTCAATTTTAACAATCATGCGGGAAATGGTGAAAAGACAGCATTTGGATGAATTCTTGCTGATACGTGAATTTCATGCCTTCCATTGGCTTCCATCGGCAAGGAGACATGAGCAGTATCTCTTACTTTGTATAATTAGACTCAAAACCAAGTCTGGTGTATGAGCGCAGTCTCTAAAATGAGGATGCATGGGTTCATGCTTAAGATTTAACACTTTCAACCCGGAAGACCAAACAGATACTTATGTAAACAGTGTAGACTTCGATGAGACGGCTTACGAGCCGTCTCATCAGAATCTACCCTGTGCGCCATTCCGTTTTAATTCTAAACTGACACCCCTAAATGTATCAGTGGACGTGTTCAGATTTAAGGATGGAAGAGTCCACTTCAGAAACTCAGCAATGAAAGGGTTCAAAATCACAAAATTGATGTGTGAATTTTATGCCTTCCATGGGCTAAGAGGTGGGAGCAGTTTTACACGTTGTATTTTTGTTCATGGACAAATTCTTAAAACCGAGATTGCCGTTTTCATTTATTTGATGTGTCTTTTTGCATTCCTAAGGACCCCTCTTTTCGGAATCTTATGGCTTCCGTATACTTGTCTTTGTCTCCAGTATTCACTTAAGAACTGGTGATTATGATTTTCAGTTCATTGAGACTTGAGTTCTAGTTTAAGCACCCTGCACAGCACCCCGCCCAACCCCAAAGTAGTTGGCCATTCCAATACGGTTCCTGTTGCAGTTAAAGGAAACACTCACAAAACTGATAATCTGTTTTAAGTTAAAGACATATATTGCTGAGAAAATTGATGCAAATTTTATCAAAATCGGTTGAAAATTAAGGAAGTTATGGGTATTTGAAGATTTCAAAACAAGGCTATCTGGGACGCCGCCATTGTTGTGAGTTTGTGACGTCATTTGCTCCTAATTAAATATGCATAAACTGAATAACTCACATATGCAAAAAAATCAAAAGCTATCTTTCTGCATATGTCTTCTTTGGTATAAT
The DNA here is from genome assembly GCA_964016985.1 of Anodontia alba. NCBI lineage: Eukaryota > Metazoa > Mollusca > Bivalvia > Lucinida > Lucinidae > Anodontia > Anodontia alba. The sequence continues at coordinate 117,280,045 of OZ024822.1, read as the reverse complement.
GGCAACTTATTTTCTCTAAAATTGCATTGTTTTCTGTCTAACGGAAAGTTTTATTGTCATTTTAGAGTTTTTTTTTCAGTCCCGCATTAAAATTTTCAAAATGACGGCACCTATGTTGACAATTACAAAAGCTTAAGACTCCAATACCTTCTCATTTCTTGATGGATTTTGATAAAACTTGCACCAAAATGTTCAGTTTGTAAATATCTTGAACATAAGACTTACATTATATTTTGTGAGTGTTTCCTTTTAAGTTCTGTCGGTGTCTTCTCATTGTTTATTCCTCATGGTTTCTTCTTTCGCTGCGCAGTGTCTCAAATGGTACAACATCCATTTTGTGTCCAGAAGGCTTTAACCTTTACCACTCCCTGGGCAAATTCAGCAGACGACAACTGGATTATACTTTTATTTTTATATTTTTTCCCAGGAAATAGGCTTTGGCACTTCATGCAAATTGTCTCCTAATTTACATGAAATGTCAAAGCCTATTTTCTGGAAAAAAAAGAAAGAAAACTATTTCAAAATATCGTCTGCGGAAATTTTACCTAGAGTGCTAAGCGTTAAATATGGTACTGGCTGCCCTTTCACTTGGCGCTCAGCATTTAGAAAGTAGAGCTAGGAATCATAAGTGGCCAGTCGTGTGTCAGTATAATGTGACTAGGTGGGATATCATGTCATGTGTCTGGGGCATGATATTTCATTAAGGCAGCACTCTAAAAGTGAGCATTGAGCTTCTTGCCATGCACACCCAGACAGACTTGTCCAAGACCCTTAATTATTATTAGAACTGTGTCTTTAAGGGAAAAATATGGTAACAGCCTCTTTAGTGTTTTTAGCTCACCTGAGCTATGCTCAGGATGAGCTATAGTGATCACTTTTCGTCCGTCGTCCGTCCGTCCGTGTGTGCGTCCGTCCGTCCGTTAACATTTTCAAATGACTTATCTTCTGAAACCCCTGAGCCAATTTTGCTCATATTTCATATGGAGCCTTCTTAGGTTAGGGGAACGAAAGATTGCTAAAATGGTCGCGGTCCGTTGACCAAGATTGCCGCCATGCCCATATATTTTCTTCTCCAGAACCGAGGATGCCTTGGGGCTGAATCTTTGCATAAACAAATTGCATTGGGGACGGAAGATCTACCAAAATTGCTAAAATAATGGTCGTACATTGACATTTGACCTTTTTACGGCGAGGTCAAGTTTGCTTTCCTATGCATTTGTATGGGAAAAATGTTGAGATTTTTAAACGACTTCTCCTCTGGAGCCTCTAGGCCAGTGTTACTCAGATTTCATTTGGAGTCTTCCTGGAGCAGGGAAATGAAAGATTGCTGAAATGGTTGCTGTCCATTGACCAAGATGGCTGCAATGCCCATATATGTTAAAAACCTTTATAAATCTTCTTCTCCAAAACCGAGGATGTCTTATAACTGAATCTTTGTACAAGTCATCGGGGACGTGAGGTCTACCAAAATTGGTAAAATAATGGTCATACATTAACATTTGACCTTTCTACGGAAAGGTCAAGTTTGCTTCCCTATGCATGTGTATGGAAAAAATGTTGAGAATTTCAAATGACTTCTCCGCTGAAACTGCATAAATCATCAGGGACGGGAGGTCTACCAAAGTTGCTAAAATGATGGTCGTACATTGACATTTGACCTTTTATGGCGAGGTCAAGTTTGCTTCTGTATGCATTTATATGGGCCCCATACATTTGTATGGAAAAAAAATTTGATAATTTCAAATGACTTTTCCTCTGAAGCCTATGGGCTTCAGATTTCATGTAGAGCCTCTTCGGGGCAAGAGAACGAAAGATTGCTAAAATGGGCATGGTCCATTGATCAAAATGGCTGCCATGCCCATATCTGGTAAAAACCTTTAAAAATCTTCTTCTCCAGAACCAAATAAGCCCTGGGCCCTAATCTCTGCACAAATTAAAGGGGGGGGGGGGGGAGGGGGGTGGGGGGTGGGCAGGAGATCTACCAAAATTGCTAAAATGATGGTCCTATGTTGACATTTGACCTTTTTATGGCAAGGTCAAATTTGCTTCCCAATGCATTCGTATGTGCCCTATTCATTTATATTGGAAGTATTGAGGTGACTTGTAGATCAACAGTAGCTAAATTCGTTTTGATTGGAAATCTAAGATGGCTGCCATCTTGTTTATGTTTATTATATTTCCCTGCCACTGTGTTGTTTACATGTATAAAATCATGATTCTTCAGAAACCACTTAGCCAATTTCCACCAAGATTCACATTGATCCTACTGTTGAAATGTGATTGATAGTTTCTTTAAATGATCACGCTCCATTGACTATCAGGCCCAAATAATATTCTTCTTTAAAACTAAGGACTGCTTAAATGATGAATTTTTTCATTAGTTGCGATGATAGGATTGGAAAAATGTCGCATAACATCTGCATATCTGCAGTGGCTATGTCACTCAGGTGAGCGAGCCGTGGCCCGTGGGCCTCTTGTTTTTTTTTTTATCTCTTAATGTTCATTTCAGTGACATCATATATTGATATAGGACTTGATTCTGTTTTTATCATTTGTTTTTCTAATAAATATAAAAAAAAGGAAATCAATGAACAGACTTGGACAAGTCTAACAACCAGGCACTGTCGCGATATGAATGGAAGATTGTTGAAAGTGACGTAAAACCGGAAGGAAGGCCATGTTTCATAATTATTGCATAATATGGGTAACTTCGTAAAAGTATATTTTTGAAGATAAAAACGGACAGGCACACTTTGTATGCGCGGATTGATACGATGGGCCCAGCTAGCATTCTACGTAAATCTACATCGGGCCGTCATCGGCCCGTCAGCTACCCTGACGGGCCGATGACGGCCCGATATAGATTTACGTAGAATGCTGACTGGGGGCTAACAATAAGCGTCTCGACGTCAGAATACGTACATTGGCGCATTGTGGTTAGACAGAGATGCATAATTTCTTCATGCGCATTACGAAAACACGCCTATTCAAATACATGTATATAGAAAATTTCACCTCCGAAGGCTGAAAATTTTCCAATAAAAAAACTCAAATATTTTTCATATTTCTGCTCAAAACATAGATTGTGGGTACTCGTTAGAATCGCCTCGCCGAGGCGGTTCTAACGAGTACCCACAATTTATGTTTTTGAGCAGAAATAGGAAAAATAATGTATACCCCTATAAACCCCAGGTTTACTATATAAAAGTGGGGTTTAAGGGGGTCAAAATTATATAGGCGTGTTTTCGTGATGGATAACGAGGACTTTGAGAACTCCGAGCACTGTTTGCTTAAATTACAGGAAGTTATGGGTTAAATGAAACAGTTTTAAGTCCCCGTTCAGGACCATTTTCTCAGCCTACACTCAGAAAAAAACAGGCCCATCAGTGCTGTCAGTGCTTTGATTTAGTTCTGTGTTTAATGGTCATCACGAAAACATACCTATATAATGTTGACCTCCTTAAACCCCACTTTTATAGTAAAACTGGGGTTTACAGGGTTATACATTATTTTTCTTATTTCTGCTCAAAACATAGATCGTTGGTACTCGTTGGTACTCGTTAGAACTGCCTCGAGTACCTACAATCTATGTTTTTGAGCAGAAATATAAAAAATAACAGAGTTTTTTTTATCTGAAAATTTGCAGTTTTTTGGAGGTGAAATTTTCTATATATTTGAATAGGCATGTTTTCGTAATGAGAAGAATCGCCTTTGAACGGTCAGTAGGAAAACCACTGCGGCCCGTAATGGGGTTCTCTACCTCATCCGTGAAACATCACAGTGAAACACAAAAGATCAAAACACTGTGATGAAACAAAGCAAAGGGCTCAATGGCGATCTGAAGCCAGAACACAAGAACACCACAAACAGAACCACGGACATCGTCACGGTCAACAGAAAACTGAAAACAGCTAAGTGTGAAATGTTCACGCCAGAGTAGTTAAACCTTGTTTTATAGGCACCACTCTCGTTCTTAATTCTGATACAGTTCCAACTGCTGATAAGTGTTAGGTCCTAGTTCGGTGGCGTAGCGAATTATCTATACGCACATTCAGGAAAAATCTTGGAAAAAATCCCCCAATATCGCTTCCAAAATAGGGGCTACTATTAAAGGAAAGAATTTCCTTTAAGAGTAGCCCCTATGGTATCTAGGAGCAAATATTCTCCTTAAATAGTAGCCCCTATGATTAAGAAGCTAAATATTTTATGTTAATACCACTTTATTATAAATATTTCCCTAACGCATGTTACGCATATGCGTATTGTGCGTAATGAGCGCTACGCATATGCAATTTAACAGTGGATAAATGCCGAAAAAATATACATTAACTTTTCGATACTGTAATTAAACAAAGATGAGGGCTCGATCACAAAGTGGAAGTCAGACTAAAAGCATACCACTAGGAAAACTATTGCGAATACGGCCATAGACGAGTAAGGTCAGGCATAAACCGTCTAGAAAAGGTTTCGGACTGAGCCGTACGTCGTTGAGACTGTGGCCCTACCTACCATCGTGCATTCAAAGGGAGCAGCAAAGGTATTCACCTTGACTGTGTTATCACTAAGCACGGGGTCTATCGCATAAACTATCTTTATATAAAAAAGTGCAGTCTGTCACCAAAACGCCTATATACGAGGGTCCTGCAAAAAGTTTTGTCACTAATCGGCTTCCTAAGTTTTATCCCAGGTATATTTTAAAATGCTTCACTGCACTTGAATGGTGTGTTGAATAGCTAACGATACCCGTTTATTTCATTCAAATTGCTTTCCAACTGACGGAGTTATTTTAAATTGAAATAGATGCAGTCATTTTCACTGACCAATTTACTTGTTACACAGGAGTCCACCTTTTACATGACAACGCCTCCTCTCATAAGTGAGATGTTGTTAAGTCTTATTTGGCTTCTGAAAAGGTGAAAGTTTTAAACCATCCACCTAATGCACCTGACCTGAGTTCCTATGACTTCTTTTTATTTCCAAGGCTTAAGAAAATGCTTTCTGGAAATAAGTATACGTCTAGAAGTTCTCTTGGCAGCGCTATTTATCAGTGTCTCCAACAGATACCAAAAGAAGACTATTTATCTGCTTTTAGCGGCTGGGTAAAAAGGTTACAAAAATGTGTTTCAGTAAAGGGGGAATACTTTGAAGGTTTGTAATAAAAATATGTTTGATAAAACGTAGCACTGAAGTAATCCGAACCCAGTGACAAAACTTTTTGCAGGGCCCTCGTGTATGTATATATATATATATATATATATATATATATATATATATATATATATATATATATATATATATATATATATATATATATATATATATATATATATCGCAGACCGACAATTACAGTCGAACTTCAATGGCTCGAACATCTTTGGGACCATGGAAACTTGTTCGAGTCATGGGTAGTTCGAGCCACAGAGGGTTAATTGTGGTGCCAGGTCAGGAAGCCAATGGCGATAATTTAGATAAGTCTTTTCGATCTTCTATACAATAATGGTATGTTGCATGTACTTGAGGCGATTCTAATGAGTACACACAACATACAATTTCATGATGAAATAAGAAATTTCCTTAAATATTTGTTTTCTGGAGCTATCGGAAGAATTTCGTAGGGACTCAAAAACGAGTTCGAATCAATCATGGTAAAGAAACCACCGGTGTTCGAGCTATTGAGGTTCGACTGTATGTGTGGCCGGTCGGAACTGTATCAAGATTAAGGGTGATGGTTGTGTCCCGCAACAATTTACTATTGACCGTTACGTCTCACCGTTTTTCTATTGCAATTCCTCTTAGTTTTGTTCGCTCTTTTTTTTCTGAGAATGCTCTTCTGTAAAGTCATTTCGTGTGCTTCTAATCTCATTCAGCGCCTTGACACGACAGTAAACGCGTTTTAGTTTATAGTCAAGTCAGTATAAAATATGCCCTCTTTTTAGTGATCAGTCAATGTCATCCAGAACCACGTGTACTTTACCATTTCTTGGATCCTGGAATAAACTTAATGACACTCCTGGAATAAACGAGAAGATCTGCAATACAATAGGATGTATAATAAAGAATTTCCTGTCTCGCTGTCGTAGAGACTTAAACTTTACCACACTCTGACCTATTTAGCAGACGACAAATTGATTATTTCGTAATTTCACCAGAAAACAGGCTTTGACATCTTTTGCAAATTTTCTCCTACGGCGACAATTTACATGAGGTGCCAAAGCCTATATGTTCACGGGAAAATAAAAAAAAAATATTTCAAAATGCTGCCCGCTGATAATTTTACCCAGAGGGCTAAGCGTTTAGCATCAATAAACATGATAAATAATCGTAATGCCTTAACGTATTTAACCTAAGTATTCAGACAGTCTCCCAGCAGACACACAACGTTGAAACAACATCGATTCAACGTTGAATCAACGTCATTGAACCAACGTTGAAAAGCACAACGTTGAAACGTCTATTCAATGTTGATTCAACGTCAAGACATTGAATCAACGTTGAATCGACGTTGTTACAACATTGTGTGCTCGCTAGGCTATCTCCTTACCATAGTTGTCCTAAAATTTGAACGTCCATTTTACTACCTGTTGATTGGTCTAAAATGTTGCTGGATGAGTGCCAAACAGTGTAGACCCTAATCTGATGCCTCTTTCTGTGGCGTCTGATCTGGGTCAACACTGTTTGCACCGGTCTGTCTGTCCGAATACTTAGGATAATGTGGTAACAGGGGATCGAGTTCACTGTGGTTTAGGGAAGAGATTTTAATGTTGTTATTACCTTAATAGAACCATCTTTTCAGTGACTAAAAATAAGAAAGATATGGATTTTTACGATACCCAAAACATATTCCGTGGTACAATATGATGGTTTAGTGTTTTATATCCCTTTCAATATTATTTAAGAAGTATCAAGACGATGGAAGGGTGATCATGAAATGCTCTGTGCAATGAAGAGCCCATTACAAAAACACGCCTATTCAAATATATTGAAAATTTTGCAACCCAAAAATGAAAATTTTTAGATAAAACATTCTGATAGTTTTCATATTCTTACTCAAAACATAGATTGTGGTATTCGTTAGAACCGCCTGGGTGAGGCGGTTCTAACGAGTACCCACAATCTATATTTTTAAGCAAAATAAAAAAATAATGTACACCCCTATATATACAAGTTGTTTTTTTTTTATATATAAAAGCGGGGTTTAAGGGGGTCAAAATCATAAAGGCATGTTTTATGATGCGTACAGTCATGAGCTGAATTCCGCCCCCAGCCCTCAAAGTCAGGACGTCGTAATCCTCTTCTAACATACCTTTATAATACTGACCCCCTTAAACCCCACTCTTATATAGTAAAACTGGGGTTTACAGGGGTATACATTATTTTTCTTATTTCTGCTCAAAAACATAGATTGTGGGTACTCGTTAGAACCGCCTCGCCGAGGCGGTTCTAACGAGTACCCACAATCTATTTTTTGACCAGAAGTATGAGAAATATCCGAATTTTTATCTGAAAATTTTCAATTTTTGGTGGTTAAAATGTTCAGTATATTTGAATAGGCGTGTTTTCGTAATGTTAATCGGGAGCGCTAACCATTCGGTCATACGGACACGTCACCCGGGCGGTTTTCGGGGAGAAATAAGCCAGTAAAGGCTTCGTATTCCTCAAAAATAGACATTTTATTATCCAAGAAAGGTTTAATAAATTAATATATGGTATTAATACAATCATAAAATGTGGCACCTGACAGCATGCAAAATTTTATTTAGTCTCTCGTTCTTGAAATGAAATGATTTTTTTTTTTTATCGTATCTCTGAATTAATGTTGCCAACACTAATTCAGAGATACGATATAAAAATCATTTCAGTTTTGACCCAGTTAAAAAGCGAGAGACTGACTGAAATTTTATAGGCTGTCAGGAGCCACATTTTTATGATTGTATTACATGTAATACTAGCATATATCAATTTATTAAACCTTTCTCGGATAAAAATGTCTATTTTTGAGGAATATGGAGCCACTTTGAATACAGTTGACTCTCGTTATCTCGAACTCGCTTATCTCGAATAACCGCTTATCTCGAAGTAAAAATCTGGTCCCTGTTTTAACATTGAAATCTAACAATAGGTAATAAAATATTGTGGAAAAGAGGAGAAATTGCTCCTATGGAGCAATTTCTCCTCTTTTCCACAATATTTTTAATATATCTCTATCTTCAGGAGTCAAATTACATATTCATTTGTTAAATGTGGCTGTTCGATTTATTGTTTTCCTCACTTCTACAACTCTGATATTTCGAGGTACGGATATCTCGAAGTGTCTCAGAGAATCCCTTGGAATTCGAGATAACGAGAGTCGACTGTATTTGATGAGAACTTCTGACGTCATAGATCCTTATCAAAGCTTAAATAAACAATAGATGCAACAACAGTTTACCTGTTTATTCATGTAGCTTCTTCTCTACGCATTGATTGACATTCCTTGAAATCTACGCTGTTTTTCTGTTAGAATATTTTTTTTTTCGAATTTCATTACATATTCAAACTGGCAACACCCTTGATAATGGTATTAAAATCTTTAAGCCTCATTAACTTTCCCAGTTCTAATGATCCGATTTCGTTCAAATTTGCATCAAAATGCATCAGAATACATTACTTACTAAGATCTTTCATCTAAGATACTTTCTGTTCATTTTGCCATTCCATTTAATGCATGTTCTGTAGACCACTATACAGAATTATACCATTAATGACGACCTAGCCCATGTTACAGAACGATGGCTCTGGAACTCTCCTTTTACGTTTTCTAAGGTCACCTGCCCAAATTTAATGACACAGAAGCTGTAATTTCGCTCATTTGTGTGCTCTTTGTTTTCAATGACAACCTTAATACATTTTATTGGACTTCACTGCAGCTGGTATTGTCATGTGGCGGTCAATTAAAGTCTCCCCGTACTTCATAAAAGTCATTTTTATTAATCAACTAAATAATAATTGTTCTAGTTTGTGCCAAACAGCCTGCTTCATACTGGTGCAATGTTTGGCATGCTTTAAATACGGTTTTAGCACGGGCTTTATACGAGGGCTAATACTGAAAATTACAAGGAGTTAGGGGAAAAAAACCGAGGGATTCAGGAGGGCCACTATTTTACGGTATTAACCTGGCCAGTATTTTACGCTATTGACCAGTCGATGAGACTTTAGACACAGCACAAAGTTAATTAATATATCTGCCCGATTTTATATGATTCGTTTCCATGATTTATACAGGTATATATAACAAATTCCACAAGTAAATCGTCAAATCGACCGCCGTATAAATATTATATATGCAATCCCCAGGTCAGTGCGACTGCCCTCGGACCTGTAACAGGGACCCATATAAAACATCCATTTAATAACATTATATCATTCTTCCTCGGGATCTAACCCATTCTGGTATTTTGGAAAATCGACAACCGCTTTAGCCCATGCATTGGCCGTATGCAAACATGTAAACTATATTGCTGTCTTTAGAAGAGTCTCATTTAAACTCAGACTTCGTTCTACGATGTCTGAACTGGGTCTGCACTGTTTGCTCAGGCCGGTCTGCCAGAAAACTTAGTTTTAGACTAAAGCTGTGCACATACCTAAAACTGCTAGACACATCAAAGAATTGTACAATGGCTTAAAACGTTCCGGGGCAGTTCCTTTGGTACAGTTCTTCCTTGTTCGTGCGTCGGTGGATTATAAGAATCTATCATATATGCATGTTTATGTATAAAGCTTCTTTTTAGACATGTACGGAGTATGCGAGTAAGACTGAAGTTTGCTTCAGGATTTTGATTAATATTTCGAAATGATCAGAACTTCATTAAATATTCATGCGGCAGCACATTGACAAGGGTTTTGAAATCTTTAAACGTCATTAAGGTTTTTACTTTTTATTCGATATTGATCTAGTATGCATCAAAATGCATACTTGTCAAGATCTTTTATCTCAGATACTTTCTTCGGCAACGCTGCCTTTCCTTTCAAGTCCTGGTGATCAATACTCATAAGTGATTAAATATTTTAGCAATATGGCTCACTACAATAAATAAATGTGTCCAGCGCATTGACATAGCCAGAATGGAATCATTTTTACGCACATCCAGAAAGCGTCTAGAAAATTCTCACTAGTATCACTTCCGATGATATAGGAGCTGATCTTAAAGGAAAGAATTTGCTCCCAGAGGGAGCAACTTCTTTCCTTTAAGAGCAGCCTCTGCGATTAAGAAGGAAAATGTTTTATTTTAGATGATCTCTTTATATTAAAAATGTTTAAATTTTATGCATATGTATAATGTGTGTAATGAGCGCTACGCATATGTAGTGTGTAATGGTTCCAAGGACTACGACAATGACACTGAATATCAAATTTAATGAGTTCTGGCCCCGCGGCTATCAAACTTTTTTTCATGCTCGACTCAGCTGAGCATGAAATTTTCTCTGCTAATAAATATGAAAATGCCAACAAAAGTTGGCATTTTCATATTTGTTAGCACAGAATTTTTCATTCTCAGCTATGTTTAGCAAGAAAGAATTTGCAGTTGTTAGTAATTTTAGATTTATTAGCAGGACAATTTTCATGCTCAGCTGAGTTGAGCATGAAAAAAGTTTTATAACCTCGCGACCTGGACGGTAAAACACGAGAAAGCTACCATAGCTCCTTAAATTCAAACCTGCGCAATGACTAGGGAAGACATACCACTTGGCAAATGCCTGTGTGAGTGTTTTATCGGACTGTAGATAGGGTCGTATCTGTGACCTAAAATTGATATATGAGCCGCGCTATGAGAAAATAGTTTTTTGAGTGGGGGTGGGCGGGGGTGGGGTTTTGGTATATGCAAACAGTTAGTAACCGGATCATCTTGGCCGCATCCTCTGTTCACTGCGGTGCACGTTTAACTCCGGAGTAGAGTTAAGCGCCGTACTCTTGCGTAAGGCAAAGAAAAGATGCGTAGCCCAGCCTACCCCCACAGTCTGATTAGTGCACAAGCACAGACGGATATAGCAATATAATGTTTTTGCAGTCTGGTCATTGCTGTTGGGTTGGAGTTGGAGTTCTACGTCCCAATCAACATAATTAAGGTCATGTCGAGCCGGTCACTTAATCTACTCTAATTTTTCCTGGGCAAGCTTAGTTCTCTAAGCGGTTAACCGGTACTTGAGCACATATTTACGCCAATACCTGACGACTGCCTTTCTTGAACCAGCGGAAGTGGGGAAATGACCATAGAAATGATCTCATGATCTTTGCTTTTAACATACGTTATTTTGTAGGGTTTGCTGCGCTCGACTCATACATCTTTTAGCCGTGTCATGTGATAAGGTCCCTTTGGGGCATAATCAAACAGTAAAGATCCAGATCAACCGGCAGAGCCAAACCGTCAGATAAGGGCCTCTGGTATACATTGGTACAGTAGCAACTTCTCAGCTAGCATTCTACTTAAATCTGTATCGGACCGTTATCGGCCCGACAGGAATCCTGTCGGGCCAATAACGGCCCAGTATAGATTTAAATAACATTTTAGCATGGTAGTCTGTAAAAAGAAAGCTAATGTTTTGATCAGCTTGCGTATCTGAACCTTCCCTGCCCGCATATGCCCTGACTGTACATTTTCTTAAGGTAGGACCCATTTATATTAATTTATAATTCCGAGCAATCAGACCGCGATAAATAAATAACCAGAGTATATTGATGAAAGAGAGGTTATATAAATACACTCATCATTTTGAGTTTCTTACGCGTACATGCATCATAAGACATTGGATCCGAGCATAGCATTTTCTACAATATTACATGTGCGCCCATCTGCGCAGTCTAATCAGTATCTACAGGGCACTCTGTTCGTAGCCAAGAATCCGAAGCGTCTTCTGGCGGATAGCGAACATTCTGTTCAGCCTACGCAAGCTGGTCTTAGCATTACCAAAACAAGCCTATTCAAATATGCTGAAAATTTTACCACCAAAAAAAAAAAAAAAAATGAAATTTTCAGATAAAAACTCTGATATTTTCATATTTCTACTTAAAATATAGATTGTGGGTACTCGTTAGAACCGCCTCGGTGAGGCGAGTCTGAGGAGTTACCACAATCTATGTTTTTGAGCAGAAATAAGAAAAATAATGTTTACCCATGTAAACCCCAGTTCTACTATATAAAAGTGGGGTTTAAGGGGTCAACATTATATAGGCATGTTTTCGTGATGGTCTTTGCTAGGCGCACGTAATGCTGTTACCTGTATAGATACTCATGATGAGCCCACATAAATAATAATCTAAAAGGCTGCCTTTGGAAACAAAGAGCACACAAAAGAACGGAAATCGGAGACTCGGTTTTATTAAGTCTCTTCATGTGCTGCTACGTAGTTAGCGAAGCTGCATAAGCCCCCTATCTCCGGCGTAAGTGGTATTCGATTTTTGAAGTAACCAAAATAGTCAATGACCCCAAAGGAAATAAAAAAAAAAAAAAAAAAAAAAAAAAGATACAATCTGCAATAATGGTGGAGTACGTGGAGACGTTTTACAACCGCCACACGGCATTTAAAACCAGCTGCAGTGAAGTCAAATAAAAATCTAAAAGGTTGCCTTCGGAAACAAAGACCACACAAAAGAATCCTATATAAAACACGTTCCTTCGCTGTATTACCAGTATTTTATTCATTCCTATCTATGAAGACCAATAAACGCAATGAAAAAGCGTGTTATTCTACATAGTTTGTATATTTATTATCATCGTACTATAGATATTCAAAGTTTTACTGAGCAAACGGCATACGCTCCGTCAGACCGCATTATACTGTGTCTCGTTCTTGTCATATTCGGATTGCAAATTGCTGGCACGAGTTACCATAAACCCATGCACAATCCCAACAAACTACTACAAAATACCACTTTCAGGAGTTATAATTATAAAAAAGCAAGTGAATACCGTATTTATAAATAATCGGGAAAATAGTTCGATAAAAGAAAATCTTGACGGAATATTCTTTCACCGATCAAGTTTCCTTGAGATGGAGCTGAAATTATCATAAAATGTTGAAATTAAAAAAAATAATAATAAAAATAAATAAAAAATAAAATAAATTAAATAAATAAAATAAAATAAAAATATCCAAAGTAACATTGCTGAACTGGACTGCCTTTGCTTTTGTTGTATCTAGACTTTTACTGTGATATAAAAACAATCTTAGTTCTAAATAACTTCTGATAGATGAATCATGTGTCAAGGTGTGGTGATCGCGCAACAGAAATTGCAATGTCGTGATTATTTTTTGCAAACTTAAAAGAAAGATAAAAAAAACAACAACAATAACTTTTAACATGATAGCTTAGATGACAACAAAAGCATTCACAGTACCAGGGATAATCAGCAAGGAGAAGTTAGTTTGCTTTTCGTTTTTCGCTTTTCGTCTTTCAGAAGTTAGTTTGCTTTTCGCTTTTCGCTTTTCGTCTTTCAGAAGTTAGTTTGCTTTTCGCTTTTCATCTTTCAGAAGTTAGTTTGCTTTTCGCTTTTCGCTTTTCATCTTTCAGAAGTTAGTTTGCTTTTCGCTTTTCGCTTTTTGCTTTTCGTCTTTCAGAAGTTAGTATGCTTTTCGCTTTTCGCTTTTCGTCTTTCAGAAGTTAGTTTGCTTTTCGCTTTTCGCTTTTCAATCATAGGTCTGTTTCATGTTGTAACTGTTAAGTGTCTGAGTACATGAATGAGTGAGTGAGTATCTGAGTGAGTGAGTGAGTTAGAAAGTGAGTGAGTTAGTTTTTTACGTCAATCAAACAGCTCATGCCATATGCAGACGTTCATTTGGTCAAAGACAAGATTCTTTTTGCTTTTCGATTTTCGTTTTTCGCTTTTCGCTTTTCGTTTTTCGCTTTTCGCTTTTCGTTTTTTGATAATAGGTCTGCTTCATGCTTTTACTGTTTAGTGTCTGAGTACATGAGTGAGTGATTGTGTGAGTGAGCGAGTGAGTGAGTTAGAAAGTGAGTAAGTGTTTTACGTCAATCAAACAGCTCATGCCATATGCAGATGTTCATTTTGTCAAAGTGTAGATTCTTTTTGTTCTTCGTTTTTTGCTTTTCGTTTTTCGCTTTTCGTTTTTCGTTTTTCGCTTTTCGTTTTTCGCTTATCGCGTTTCGTTTTTCGCTTTTCGATCATAGGTCTGTTACATGATGTTACTGTTAAGGGTCTGAGTACATGAATGTGTGAGTGAGTATGTGAGTGAGTGAGTGAGAGAGTGAGTGAGTTAGAAAGTGAGTAAGTGTTTTACGTCAATCAAACAGCTCATGCCATATGCAGATGTTCATTTTGTCAAAGTGTAGATTCTTTTTGTTCTTCGTTTTTTGCTTTTCGTTTTTCGCTTTTCGTTTTTCGTTTTCGCGTTTCGTTTTTCGCTTTTCGATCATAGGTCTGTTACATGATGTTACTGTTAAGGGTCTGAGTACATGAATGTGTGAGTAAGTATGTGAGTGAGTGAGTGAGAGAGTGAGTGAGTGTACTCAGACACTAATAAATGTACTCAGACACTGAAGTAAAATCGTGAAGCAGACCTATTATCGAAAAGCAAAAAATGAAAATCGAAAAGTGAAAAACGAAAAACGAAAAGCGAAAAACAAAAAGAATCTTGACTTTTACCAAATGAACGTCTGCATATGGCATGAGCTGTTTGATTGACGTAACACACTCACTCACTCACTTTCTAACTCACTCACTAAGACACTCACGTATTCATGTACGCAGATAATAGTTACAACATGACACAGACCTATGATCGAAAAGCGAAAAGCGAAAAGCGAAAAACGAAAAGCAAAAAGCGAAAAACGAAAATCGAAAAGCGAAAAACAAAAAGAATCTAGACTTTGACGAAATGAATGTCTGCATATGGCATGAGCTGTTTGATTGACGTAAAACACTCACACATTTTCTAACTCACTCACTCGCTAACGCGCACACTCACTCACTCATGTTCTCAGACAGTAAACAGTAAAAGCATGAAGCAGACCTATTATCGAAAAGCGAAAAGCGAAAAGCGAAAAACGAAAACTGAAAATCGAAAAACGAAAAGCGAAAAGCGAAAAACAAAAAGAATCTTGACTTTGACCAAATGAACGTCTGCATATGCCATGAGCTGTTTGGTTGTAAAACACTTACTCACTTTCTAACTCACTCACTCACTCAGACACTCACTCATTCATGTACGCAGATAACAGTAACAACATGACACAGACCTGTGATCGAAAAGTGAAAAGCGAAAAACGAAAAGCGAAAAGCGAAAAACGAAAAGCGAAAAGCGAAAAACAAAAAGGATCTAGACTTTGACCAAATGAACGTCTGCTCATTGCATGAGCTGTTTGATTGACGTTAAACACTCACTTTCTAACTCACTCACTCGCTCACTCACACACTCACTCACTCATGTACTCAGATACTTAACAGTAAGAAAATGAAGCACACCTATTATCGAAAAGCGAAAAACGAAAAGCGAAAAGCGAAAAACGAAAAGCGAAAAACAAAAATAATATAGACTTTGACCAAATGAACGTCTGCATATGTCATGAGCTGTTTGATTGACGTAAAAATCTAACTCACTCACTTTCTAACTCACTCACTCACTCACTCACTCAGACACTCACTTACTCATTCATGTACTCAGACACTTAACAATTAAACATGAAACAGACCTATGATTGAAAAGCGAAAAGCGAAAAGTAAACTAACTTCTGAAAGACGAAAAGCAAAAAGCGAAAAGCATACTAACTTCTGAAAGACGAAAAGCAAAAAGCAAAAAGCGAAAAGCAAACCAACTTCTGAAAGACGAAAAGCGAAAAGCAAATTAACTTCTGAAAGACGAAAAACGAAAAGCGAAAAGCAAACTAACTTCTGAAAGACGAAAAACGAAAAGCGAAAAGCAAACTAACTTCTGAAAGACGAAAAGCGACAAGCGAAAAGCAAACTAACTTCTCCTTGCTGAGATAATCACTGTTTTACTACTTCGAATAAGAAACTTTTCCATCCGTACTCTTAATATTTACTAAACCAAATACAGTTGACTCTCGCTATCTCGGCCTCGCTTATCTCGAATAACCGCTTATCTCGAAGTGAAAAATCTGGTCCCTGCCTAAACATGAAAATCTAACAACAGGTAAAAATATTGTGGAAAAGAGGAGCAATTTCTCCTCTTTTCCACAATATTTTCAATATATCTCTAACTTCAAGAATCTAATTACATATATATTTGTTAAATTTGGTTAATCGAATTATTTTTCCTCAATTCTGCAAATCTGATATGTCGAGGTACGGATATCTTGAAGTATTTCAGAGAGTCCCTTGGAATTCGAGATAACGAAAGTCGACTGTATATTGAATCTCTCACGTATGAAAGATATTACGGCATCAGTATGTATAGTTAATAGTTCATGTCCGGCCACGGTGGCTCAGTAGGATGCGTGTCCGACTGGTGATCAGGAGGGTGCGGGGTCGACCCCCGCCAGGTGGGCAACATTCTTTCGTGGAGATTTGATCATGAAATATTTTCTACGGTCATTCTCTCCTTTCCGCTGATTCAAGAAGGGCAGTTGTCAGTTTCTGGCGAAAGAATGTGCACAAAACTGGTTCACCGCTTGGAGGACTAAGCCTGTCCAGTAACAGTCTGGTAAGGTGAACTGACCGCGCTCGACATGACCCCATTGCGTTGACTTGGCCGTAAAACCTCAAAACAAACAAATAGTAAGTTCATGTCATATTTACCCTCGGACACACATATTACCAAAACTCCTAAAAGGTCCATTTTACTACCTGTAGAGGTCTGAAATAGCTTGAAGAGTAGCAAACAGTGTGGACATATCAGACGCCGAGTTTTGCGGCGTCTGATATGAGTCTACACTGTTCGCTAAGGTCTATCCGTCCGCATACATATAGTATATACGGTATTT